>CM045762.1:165873460-167147710 GCA_025200525.1 Camellia lanceoleosa | reverse complement strand
GTCTTTGGTGGTGGCTTGTTCTAAGATAGCCTTGATTTTGGAAGAGTGGAAACCTCGATGCCCCACATTGTATTGTATCGAAAACCCGACATTTTTCGTGTAACATTGCCAAGCGGTACATTTACGGGGTTTTAACGCAACTTTGAATTCACGATCCTTTGGAAAAACTTGCATAAAAAGGCGGTGTAGTAGCCCTCTCTTTCTTTGGACTTGACAATCATGTAGATGCGCATTACACCTCAACCTCTTTGTGGATCCATATCATGTAGTATTGTAGTGTGACCCGTTGATAAATGTATTGACATTCTTCAACTTAAGCGGCATGACTAGATAGCGATATGTTCCCCCAGCGGTAGTGGGCGCGATCTTTCTCGTCCTCACGGTGCCATCACAATCTCCCGGTTATAGCCGAAGCCCATCCATGAGCGAGAAGCGATGCATGCCTGGCGTAAAGTCCACTAGCTCATCAATATGTGGCGGGGAAAGTAGATCCTTGATTTGGCTCTGCATTTAAATCCTGAAGTCCACGCACACGGATCTTGCCATCTTTCTTGACGGCGGCACTATGTTGGCCAACCAAGTGGGATATTACGATACTAGCGGAAACTGCGTCCAATTTATAGTGACCTCTTCTTTGATCTTGAGAGCCCAATCACAAGGGCGGATCATACGAGCTTACGCCTTGATAGGTGGGCCGGTCAGGGATCGATCTTTGGCACAATCTCGGGGATCGATTCGGGCATGTCTTCGTGGGACCGCAGCGAAAACATCTTTGAAATCTTTTAATAAGCGACTAAGCGCTTCGCGTTCCTCCGAAGACAACGTGGACCCGATTTGGACGGCCGGCGAGGTCCTCCTCGATTACCAATATTCTGAGAGAAAATGATTTCATCCGTTAAAGGCTTAACAAATCTCTCTTGCTCTTGCTCAATTAGCGTTGTAAAGCAGGAGGCACTTCGTCCTCGTCGTTTTGATCAAAATTTTGAAAGTGCGAGTTAATGCAATAAATTAGGGGCCGCGAGAAAAGTACTTTCGAGGAAACCACATTCCACCTCATTCTCGTGGGATTAAGTTCATCAAATGCGTCAGATTCGCCGAGTTACATGCGGACTCAAATGAAAAAAGAAAAAAGGCGACTGGACAGACTACGGCATCGGGTTAACATCCCAGTGTACCGGACTTCGAGACTCGGTCGGGCTGGAACTGATTCCAGAGCTCATAAAGACCTTCCGGTGGAATCGAGATTCGACTCACCTACTGACTTCCGGAAGCTAACGGATGAGAATCCTCCTCGTCTTGCCAAATGAGAGAGAGGGTCTGTCGATCGTCCAAGATAGGCATTTGCTGGTTGACGCCCATAACCGTTTCATCTCAATCCACGAGGCTTAGCGACGTTATTCCCCCAAGCAATCTGAGTCGTCGGAGGATCGGAGAGGAGACATGCAGCGCTACCCCCCACTTGGTCCGGTGCCCTCGGGACTCCTTTGCCTCCATTCTGCTTTCGATCTCGGTTTATTTTGGATGCCAGCGTACGCTCTTGATAGCGTCATCCGGATAGTTGCCGGTCGAAGAATTCGAAACTGATGCAGCGCTTCCCCTCGCGTTGACCATGGTTACGGGAAGCCGCAAAATGGAAAATCTTCCCCCTCGGACGAAGCGTCCGTTCGATACCGGATGGGCCTATGCATTAGATCAAAAAGGCTTCCCGGCTGCCGCCACAGCCTGGCGCTTCATTTCCTTTCCTTTCCTCGTCGATCTTCTTTGGTGGCGAATAACCTAATCCAAGGTATGTGGATTATGTGGCACTTATTCGGCCAGCAACTGCGACACCTTCAGGCCGCTTCTTCCCAATCCCATCGAGGATATCGCGTAGCTTGTTCATGAGGTAGAAGCGGCAATGGCGTGACCTACAAACCTTCATTCCGACCATTATGTTTTTGTACCACGGTACTCGGCCAAAAGTAAATCGATATAAACATATCCTCCGTGCGTGTTCAATCTCGGGGTTGGCGTAGATACCTCGGGAGGATGGATTGATGAGTTCCCAAAAATAATGGCTACTCCCTTTCCAAGGGGTATTTCCTGTTGATGTAGAGTAGATGAGGCGGCCTTCACGATGCAACGAGTCGCCCCAAAAGCATGTTAAAAGATCACGGGGACCTCCAAGACATGAAAATCTACTTCGTGTTGCGGGCCCAATCTTGGTTTGGATTTTCTTGTCCCCGGGACATCCCTTTCGTATTATCATGCAGCTCGATTACTTGAGTAGTGGTGTGAAGTCCATGAGCTTTAACCCAATTGCATAGGCGTTCTGGCGGACAAACATTGATAAGCGGATCCGGTGTCAACAAGCACCACCGGAATCCATTTGTCCTGCATTCTGAGAGATGTAGAGAAGTGCGGTATGGTCACGCCCTCGGTGGCAATTCTTTGTTAAGGTCAATCTTGGGGAACCTCCTCAGGGAAGACCAAACCAACTAGTTGTTCGGCGTAGTTTCGATGGAAAGTTCCGCTCTGTCCATGGCGAGATAAAGGCGACTGCCGGTGCACCCTCAAAGCCATACTTGATCCCAAATGGAGATGTGCCGCTTGTATTTTCTTTAGCCTTGATCTGACCTCTTCTTCCCTTACTTCTCTTCGTTTCTCTGCCTCCTTATCTTTCCACGATGCCTCGGGTTGATCAAGGTGTGGGGGCTTGAAATACCGCCCACTTCTAGTCATATGGTCTACCTCCTCGAGGTACAGTCTTGTCCGGTTAGCCACTGCCCGGTCTTAAATGTGTGGGGCAAGATACAAATCGTCATCTTCCCACCACATTCCATTAGCGATCTAGCGAGACATCTGTCAATTGCGGTAAGTTCGCTCTCGGCGTTTTCATTCGCATGCTCACAGCATGTTCGGTCTTCGATGCGCGCACTCTTCTTCCTCGTGATTCTTTTGCTTTTCGGACTCTCTCGAATCCCATCTTTTCCCTTGTTCCTCAATAATAGCGTGCGGTTTCAAAATGTTTTGTTCTGAGAAATTCTTAAATGCGGCGCTCTCCGGCAATATGTCACGGTCCTCGGCCCTTAGGCCTAAATGGTAATTTTCAATATCGGTGATCATCAACCACCGACGACCTGCTGACTCCTCATCTTGAACCGTTGTCGATGCATCCACGATTCTGCTTCGTAGGATTGAAGGTTAGCGAAGTCCTTTTCCACCGTAGTCAAATCATCCCGTGTTGATTCAAGCTTGTCCCCGGATCATACAACTTCGACCTCTTGGCAACCCCATACTCGGTTTAGGCGGCTCATTGACAAGATATAACCACTGGGATCATAAGCTCTGCCGGTGAATTCTCGAGATAAAACCACCTTAGATTCAGATTACACTTTCCTCGAAGCTTTGCCCGTTCCATGTTCAATGGTCACCACCTTTGGCTCGGGTTGAAGTGAGGAGGTGTCCAACACGCTGGTAGGTCTTTATGTCGGGAAGGACCACCTCGGCTTGGGTAGGTGGGTGGGAGTTATGTGAACTTCTTTGGGATAAATGAATCGCCCCGGTGTGGATAAAGGTTGACTCTTTTTGGTGGATCTTGGTTGTGTTTGGGGAGTGGGTTGTTTGTGACGTTGGGTCCTTGGGAGGTAGGATGATATTTTTGTCGATAAGGTCTGAACCTCATCCTTGACTGTAGCATTGGTCGGTGTCATGACCATCTTTGTTGGTGGTATTGGCAATATTTGGTGGGTTATGGGAAGGGGAGTGGATTAGGTAGAGGCCTCGGTTCCAAGGGTTTGGTGCCTTTCGACTAGAACCAGGGACTTTAGACAAAGGCATATAAAGTGGGAGAAGGTTCGTTGACCCCTGGGTTGGTATCTTGGGGCTTGATTACTTTGCTCCCGAGGCATCGAAAAAAGGTGTATGCATGGCAGACTAGTGGTTGGGAAAAGGGGGATTGGTGGTGACCATTAGACCTCACGAAGTTCTTGTATTGGCGAGCCACTCAGACTGCATTGGTATTGGAATTAAACGTTCTTGAGTGATCCGATCTTGGTCAAAAGCAGACCTGTTTCATTGCATCCTCTATCTGCATCCCATATCATGCAAATCTGCCGAAGGTGGGGAAAGGGATCAAGATCATCTTCTTCATTCTTGGTGGAGATTGCGCACAATCATCGAATTTGATCTCTATCGGTTGGCCTCAAGGTCATCATCGATGCCTTGGCTCTCCACGGTGACGAAATCGGAAAAAGACTCTTTAGGCTCTGCCTCGTCGTCTCGAGATCACGCAGTCGTGACCTCGATTTGCGTGTTGTATGAATATTGTGCAAGGAAGGCCTCGGCCATCTCATCGATTTGTTTCACATCATCATCGAGTTTTGAGTACCAAGTGGATGCCACACCGGCGAGGTTCGACCGAACAAAGAAACACTGCGGCGGGTTAGGCCCATTGGTCTTAAGGCGTCCGAGAATAGCAGGAGGTGGACCATAGGATCCTCGGACCCATCAAGCGATCGATCTGGGGCATTTTAAATCTGTCGAGGCAGTCACGGCCACATCGATATAACCGTCTTCGATATTTGGGATGGCCTTTTGCCCTTGAGACTTCTTAAAGAGCTTCTCCAACTTGCTCAATTTGATGTCTGGTCTACCTCGAACTCAAATGGAAGAGGGTGCTTAGGGGTAATGTTTTGGGCGGTTGTGGTAGAAGCGGGGCGAGCCGGCCAGTGGATGACCTGTGTCCTCTTGGGTGTTTTGTGGGTTAGGCGAGCATTTTGTGGATTTGGGAGGGTATTACAGGCAGCTGGGCATTTGAGGGTTTGGAGGGCATTCGGCGGCGGTAGTTGTTCGGGTAATGGGGCCGGGTGGAGGAGAACTGATTTGAAGCGAGCCTTGGCGTTCTCTTGTTATGTCTGTGATCAACTCGGTGTTGGGCCATAACTTTGTTATGCAGAAAATTCCGCTGGCGGATAGCATCATCTTGCATTTGCTTCATGCTTTGACCATCTGGCGCATCATCGCCTCTATTGTTGGATTCTGTTGTTCCATCGAAAAAAGCGGCAAGGGTGTCTCTATAGCGAAATGGGAATCTCAACCCGACTATCTGTCTCTAAGTAGGCTATTTGTACCAATAATCTCTGCTCACGATGGTGCGTTTCTCGGTCTCCTTCTAAAACCGGGGTAGCGAATGGAACCTTGGATGTCCGTCAACTAGATCCTCGAATCGGTTGGTCGGCGACCTCGTGTCAGTTGCTTGGGGGTATCGGCGGGTTCGGAAGCAATTGTGCTACAAACGTCCTAGCAAAAGGATAAATAAAAGCGAAAAATAAATAACGAGAAATAAGCAGGCTGCATAACGGCTTAATTTGAATACACCACACGGTCGGGTATACAAGCGGGCGGCATAGCGGCTTAAATTGAATACACCACAGATTGGGTATACAACAACACACAGTTAGTAGTTTGGTTATACATCCTCAAATCTTGGTCGATATTCGTATCCGTTACGATAAAGCTGAATCGATATCGCGGACAAGCGATTCCCAAATCTTGGATAATGCCCGCGAACTGATTCCCAAATTCAAGCGATGCCCTTGAACTGATGCCCAAACTTATCTTGACACATGCATTCCTGTGAGAGGCACACTCTAACAAGCACATAGCGAGATAAGTGAGAGCCAAAACACCCCTATGTTGGGGTAGGGTTTCCTGTCCTATTTTATTAGAACTAGGGTTTCACTACGCTGCAATGACTTCAAACAACCTATAAGCGGGTAAGCAACTTGTCCTAGTTTGGAATGGTCACTATGGATCCGAATATGCACTAGGTCGAATGGTCAAAAGGGTGCCCAGTAAAACCGGGGTTTGTGTTCCCATCTTGTGAGCAGTAGCTTAAGCAAGCCTTATGGACATGCCTTGACAAGACAAGCCTCGAGCAAACCGCTCGGGGAATAGCAGATGGCAAACACGGTGTCCTAGGCGCACCAATGCAAATGCAATGCAAGAAACACACAAATGTAGTCAAAAGCAGATATCATGAGTTCGAGTCAAGTTCTCTAAATCCCGGTAGTCGCGAAGCGTAACAACGCCCATGAGGACCTCGCCACTTCCGGACTCGATTTTGTTGCGGTTCTCAATCTCGAACCAAAGAGTCCAAATCCAAACCGTCGTTTTGAAGGAAAGCAGATTTTTTGAAAGAAGTGCCAAACATGGGCTTTGCGGATAACATCGCCACCTAAATATTTTAAAATGGGAAATTTAGGAAACCACGACTCGGTGCTAAAAGGCCGTGTAAAATCATCGCCAAAGTTAGCTCGGGAACTTAATGCGATTAGGGAAGGTCACATCGTGAGCACCCCTCTCGCCGGTCAAAACCGGCCTCTACTCTTTCATGATATCGATTTTGAAAACATTGTATGCTCTTATTGGTTATTAGCCTAGGTTACTATGTGATGCTCGTGACAAACAAGTATAAATGGGCGTCTGAATTGGAACTAAACATCTCATGTTTGTTTGTGAAAGGTGGTTTGCTACCGCATGTAGGCTTAAAATCTGATTTTGCCACAATCTAGTGGGCTTAACAAACAATCGATGAATTGCTCCAATTCAAATAACCCAACCTCCACCCACAGGCATTCAAAGGCGGTTATATCACATAAGCATTTAGCCTCATGGCAAGCATGCTATCATGGCAACACTCACACGCATGCAAGGATGCTAAAGCATAACCACTTAGAGTATTCCAAGCCAAAGCGAAAGCTTATTAGAAATCATGCATGATCCTGAAATATACAGAATGCCTAATGCAACACATGCAAAATGCAACTATAGCGGCTCGGCTATTCTAGAGATGGCATATGAAATGCAACGCTAACATGTATTCAACTTAGAATTGAAATACAAATGCAGTTTGTATGATGCGCCGAGCCCGATGCATGCAATACAGATGAATGATGCAAACATGTTGTCATGCTGTATGCTAATTGAAATATGCCCTATATCTAACCATTCAAAGCGGGTAAATAAAAGGGAGAAAGAAATGGGAGTTGGAAGACATACATCATACTCACACACCCTTATTACATTTATGCCCTCAGAGGGTCCGAATAAATAATATCTGAGACCGAATAAAAGAATATACAGATCGAAATATCTGATTCTAATTAATTAACAAATTAATTACAAAAGAATTGAGACTGGCGTGCAAGCCGTGGATCGCCGCTTCAGTGGATAGTATATCTTTGGTTTGCGCATGAAATCCACCGGATGCCCCGATTAGCCTCGTTTGCGGTTTACAGAATTGCGCGAGATTCGGAAGTCGATAATTCTTCATTTTGCCGCAGCGAGAGCGGAAAAGGGCATAGCAGTGTATTTCACAAATATATGCATGTCTCGATCCTCGCGCCACCAATCACGCATATCGATGCATGATGGCCGAGGGGGAGATTTGCACAACTCAATATTGGGATGAATACACATGAATGCTACGAAAAATGGGATGCCTCAAATGCGTGCCCACGCACGCATAACCGAGGCGATCCGAAGATGAAAATCGGATAAAACCGGTGCCTCGGGCGTGCGTGCTCACAGCGCGCAAACCGAGACGAAACCAAAATGGAGATCGATAAAAGCGAGTGCCTCGAAATCGTGCTACCCGCACGCAAACCGAGGCGATGATGTCTGATGCAAAATCGATAAAACCGGAAGTTTGAAATGCGTGCACACGGACACGCAAAACCGAGGCGATGATGTAATGAGAAAAGCGGATAAATTAACGCGTGCAAACGCAGCGTGCCACAGCGCCGTCGAGGCGATGATGAAAGAATAAAAATCGGATAAGACCGAAGTGCCTCACGCGCGTGCCTCAGCGCGCACATCGAGGCGAAGAACTAAGGAGAAAATCGGATAAAACAGAAGTGCCACGAAGTGCGTGCCACCAGGCGCCCAAATCGAGGTGTTGGTGAAAGAATGAAAATCGGATAAAACCGAAGTGCCTTGAAGTGCGTGCCCACAGCGCCGTCAGGCGATGATGAAAGAATGAAAATCGGATAAACCGAAGTGCTTGAAGCAGCGTGCGCCGGGCGCCGCAAATCGAGGCGATGATGAAATGCAATGAAATGGCATACGGAATGCGGGATGGACTTACACCAACATGGGAGAGCCTCGGCTCGCACTCACAAAGGAGGCCGTCGGGTAAAAAGTCGCTAAACGCTACCATGACACGCAAATCGAGGCAATGGCATACAAGCATGAAAATGCAAATTGGGCTTACGCCAACATGAGAGGGCCTCAACCACACTCACATAGGCTACCGAATGATAAAGAGGTGCCTCGAAATGCGTGCCATTGGCACGCAAACCGAGGCAATGCAAAATGATCTGAATGGCCCGGAAATGATATGCAAGCACGGTAATGGAATTTCAGCACCTAAATAAAGGGAAAACAGCCCAAACAAATCAAACGACACCAAGCATGCATTCATCCCGAAGTACTAAATTAAGCCCGAAATGGCCTATAGCCATGCTATACATGCAAAATATGATCATGGCAGCAAGAACAGTAGCAAGGCAGTCCCAAATATGGCATTTTTCAGTAATAAACATGGCCAAAATGCAAGCATAGATATGGCAACAAAAGCTCGCAAGAATACGGTAAAAGAGAGGACTTTCAAAGCAAGTAGTATATAGAAAATTCAAATAGAAAAATTTCTTCTACAACATGAAAGAGGGCCCAAAAATAAGCATATATGCAGAAGATGGCAGCCTCTAAATCATAAGACAAGTATGCTAGAAATAGAAGACAAAAATGAAGCCACAAGAGGGTATAACCTAAGACATGCAATCTATACACCAAATGACCAAACCTTCTTCATGAAACATGTAAAGGGGTCAAAATAAGACTAAAACCAGTAGGGGTCGAAGTCCTAAAACCAAACACAAATAGGTCAAAAATTGCATACAAAAGTGGCACACTTGATGAAATTTGAAGGAGGTGGTAGATACAAAGGCCAAATGAAGTTGAGCCTATCTACAATGTTGTAGAGAGGCTCATTTTAAGCACAAAATCAGTAGGGGTCGGACCCCCAAAACCAACACAAATAGGTCAATTTTAGCATGCAAAAATGTTACCAACTTGAAGAATATTGAAGGAACTAGTGTATACAAACACCAAATGAGGTTGAGCCCTTCTACAAAGTTGTAGAGGGGCTCATTTTAAGCACAAAAGCAGTAGGGGTCGGAGCCCCAATTCTCAACCAATTAAAGTATAGAAAAGGATCAAGAAAATGCCCTAAAAGTTGGTTTTGAGGACTTACCCTTGAAGACTTGTCTTTCTTTGATTCTTGGCTCTGATTTGTAGCTTCTCAACCTCTGAAATTCACCTCCTTGCTGCTGAAGTGATGGTAGGGATGGTGAGGCTAGGTGTTGATGAAGGAATGGCCTTGACACTTGAAGCTTTTTTGGAGTTTAAAGCTATGAAAATGAGGAATTTGGTTAAGTGTTCTTGAGACCAAAATTTCTAACCTTGAAGAAGGAGGGAGGGGCCTTCAAATAGGCAAGAAGATGGGGTGTAAAGGGAGGAAAGCATCCAATCTTTCCTCTGAAATGTCCCGGATGAGGGAGACACTTTGAAAAGCAAATGACAATTTGAACAGCCGAAAGCAGTCTGCCGGCCAGAGTTTGCAAGGTGGCTGGGCCACCACCCACCATGGCCGCCACCACCTCCTATGGCCGGCCACCACCTCAAAAAATCAACTTCAAAATTTCTCGCCGACCACCATACAAGAGTGTCCTCCCATGTGTAGAATAAGGCCCCAGTGGTCGAATTTGGCAACACTAAACCAGAGTCACAACATAGAGCTTGAAGGAGAGGCCCAAAATGAAAGGCACAATTTCGCCGACCACCATACCAAAGTGTCCTCCTAGATGTGTGCAACAAGGTTCCAAGGCCTAAATTGGCAACACTGGCAGAGTCACAACATAGAGCTTGAAGGAGAGGCCCAAAATGAAACTCACGCCGCCGACCAAGAGTTGGTAGGGTCCTCCAGTCCCTCATCACGATATGTAACTTTGGTTGGAAGAAAATACCCCAAGGTGTTCAACATTGGCCCGGTGAGCAAACGGGCTCCGAGGAGCTAAACCGTTATCTGGGATAATTGCTGGCCTCCCACCCCAAATGATCTTCTGATGTTGAAACAGAGGTACCGCCAAGTTTGAACAAAACTAATGAGAAATGAACATTCGGGGCCAAAACCGAGCAAATCGGGATCCCGAAAATGGGCGGTCTGGGAAGTGGTGTTCGGCAAAAGTGGGTATCCGCGACCCGTGTCCTCTGGAATGACAAAACAGAGGTACCGCCAAAAACCGAGAAGATGGATGCGAAATGAATGCTCGGGACCAAAACCGCTTATTTTGGGGTCCCGAAACCGCTATGAGCACCGAAGTGGCATACTGCCACGAAGAGGGCATGCGGGGCCCCAGGGTTTCTCGAAATATTAAAACAGAGGTGTCCGCCAAAACCCGGAGAAGGCTGAAGCAAAGAGATTGCTCGGGACCAAAACCGCGGTTTGGGGTCCAAAATGGGTCGCCGCACCTAAGTGGTGTTCGGCATGGCGGGCATCAGGGGCCCAGTGTCCCTCGGAACACTAAAACAGAGGCACATGCCAAAAACCGGAAGGCCGATAAAATGAATGCTCGGGGCCCAAATCACGCAGCCGGTCCCGAAATGGGTCGCCGCACCAGTGGTGTTCAGCAAGTGGGCATCAGGGGCCCAGTGTTCCTCGGAACACTAAAGCAGGTCTCCGCCAAAACCGGAGAAGTCGGAGATGGTTGGGTCCCGAGCCAAGGCACACAGCCTTAACGGCCAAAACCAGAACCGGGCCCCGAACGGGCAAAATGGCCTCTGACCACGAAAAGTACCACGGCCACCGGAGATAGTCTAAGACCACTCCTTCCCTGAAAGAAAACAGAGAAAACCAAGCACGGTTCGCAAACCGAGACAAGGTAGAGAAAAGGGTTCGGAGTCCGGAGGCGGGCGACGCAGCGCGACTCTGAAACTCTTGAGCAAGCACATGATGCAACATCACCGAGCACTCAACCGGTGACGTCTGAGTCTTAAGGTCGGTCAAAAATGGGGTGTCTACAGCATGCTATCATACTGTTATGCTAATTTAAATATGCCCTAAACTAACCATCGTAAGCAAGTAAATAAAAGGAAAGAAAGAAATGGGGGTTGGAAGACATACACGCCACTCACACACACTTATTACAGATTTGCCCTCACACGGAGAGACCCAAAAGAATATACAGTCCCAAATAATACAGTCCGAATATAGAATAAATAAATTATTACAAAAAAAAAATTCTAATTATCAAATTAAATTCAATATAAAAAGAAAGGGGCCTCAGCCCTGCCTCGGGATGCGCGAATGATGCATGCTCGAATCCGACTTGCTCGGAAACCCACGCCATGGCAATCGCCGCTCTGTTTTATCGCCTGCTCTCCAAAATTGCCAAAGTCCTGAATGTCTTCCTTGCATCTTCTTTGTATATACCATCGTGGAGGAAATGCCCACCGGCCACGCACAATTTCCATCGGCTGCTTAGGAGATTATCGGCCATGAATATAGTGCCGGCACTATATCTTGCCGGCACTATATATCTTGCCGGTCGGCGAGAATTCTGCAGAGAGACGCTTTTGACAAAGAGAGATGAGACAAAGTGCATGGTGGAATTTTGAGCATATGTAAGCAAGGCCAATGCTCCCTATCATGTATAGAACTCAAGGAAGCATGGCCCTTGGTCCTTGGGCCATCAATTATGCATCTTGATGCATGATGGCCTAAGGGACCAAGATGGCAATTCAATGTAAATATGCATGCAACACACAAAATGAGAACCAAGACCCTATCATGTCAAGGTCAAGGGCCTTAGTGAAATGAGAATTGAGGTGTGTTTTGCCACTTGAAGTACAAACACCCCTCATTTCTACACTTGGTTTGACACCCCAAACCAAGTAATGCAATGCATGTTATGCAAACATGGCTCAAAGGGTGCAATATGAGATGAAATGCAAGACATACCAAATGTAATGCAACACATTATGGCAAGTGTGCAATACTAGGTATGCAAGATGCAAAGTGTGATGTAAACATGGACACTTAAGGCAATAGGATTGACATGTGTCAAGACCACATTGACCAAGCATGCAACAAACATCAAATAAATGTGCAATGGTGGACTTAACCACAATGGGGCAGACCTCAAACCTCCCCAAAACAATGGCAAAACATGCCCAAAAACATGGGCAAAATGCTATGCAAGCATGCAAGTTAATGAGCCTAAATCTAAGGCACCAAAGAGAGCATCTTACTACCATTAACATGACCACTCATGGCATGTATTAGGCTACCAAAAACAGATTTCTAGCATGCAAAAATACACCCAAATCCCTGGATATGGCAGCCCCAAAATGCCTTAAACATATAAGCATGCATAAGGCCTATTCCTAGGCATAAAAAGGCACACCCTTAAAGCACGAAATAAGCCACAAATGCAAACATACAAACATGATTTATGGACTGAAATATGACCCTAAATGATGCCAAATCATGAGGATGGTCCGAGCTAAGCATGTTAGAGGTCAATATGCTTAAAGCTTACAAGCCAAAACACAAAGCAACCACATCAAGCACACCAAACATGGTAAAACCAGTGGCTCACAGCCCATAAACATGGCAAATCATGACCAAAGACTTCAATAAGCTAAGCCAAAACATGAAGATATGCAAGGCTAAACCCATGGTACATTTCTAGGAGAAATGGAGGATTACAAAGCAAGTATATAAAGCATGCCAAGGACCACAAAACCACTTTTGGACAGAGGTATAATATGACCTAAAACATCCAAATAAGCTCTGAAATGAAGCCAAATGCAACTACTCAAACATGCTACCCTTTAGGCCAAAAGCAAAGGTCAAAGAGGGACAATGGGGAGAGGGGTGTCCTTTCCCTATACAAGACTTCAACACACTTTCCTTACCACTAAAAACCCACTATTTTTCAATGGTGAGAAGACCAAAATAACAAAGCAAACAAAGCTCAAAATAAAGACACCAAATAGGCCAAAACAAGGCCTAAGAGGGTGAGTTTGCACTCAAACCACAAAATGACCTTAATGAAAGTTCAAAAGCAAGAAAATCTAAGACTTTTTTCATTTATACACAAAGCTCAAAACACAAAGCAAGATAGGTAAAAACTTGTTGCAAAAATGGGGAATCTAAAGTAAAGTGCTCACCCTTGAAGAACACTTGAAGAACAGGTGGTGCAGCCCTCCTCTATTGATCAAAACCAGTCCAAAAACTCAACAAACAACCCTCCAAGTCCCTCAATCTCGAAATAAGGTGTAATGGTGTGTGTATTAGTGCAAAAGTGAGGTAAAAACACACTATTTAGGCTTAAAACACACACACAAGGATGAGAGAGAGAGAGATATAAAGAGAGAGAGAGAGAGAGTATAACACAGATATATAGATATAGAGGCTCTGGTTTTTTGATCAAGAATGGCTAACCACTCTCAAAGGGAGAGAGGTGGTGTTTATATAGGCCAAGACAAAGCCAAATGACTTAATGGCTAAGCAAAGGAAAAGGGGCAAGAGGTGCAAAGGGGTCTTGGCTTCTTGGAGAAGCTAAGACAGTTGGCCAAGCTTCTCCAAGAAGCTTGGCCAAAGGTGCAAGCTTCTAGAAGCTTGGAGGGTGCAAAGGTGCAAAGTGGTCACACTTATGCACGGGAATGAGTGATGGTGCATTCCAGCTGGCACAGCTGGCATGCACCATGCCTCAGGGGTGCAAAGGGTGCACGCCGGCCAACCAAATAATCATCGGCACAAAAATGTGGCGGTCGGCAACATATAGTGCCGGCGATACACATATGCGGCCGGTGATGGTAAGGAAGAGCCGGTGGTGTGTAGGGATGGCCAACAAGCCATTCCCTGCCCTTCAACACAAAAACACAGGTGTTTGGGGCAAAACCAAACACAAAACGGTCGAGTTCGAGGATCCTGAGGCAGGGCGCGTAGCCGAGACCTCCGGGAACTCCAAACGAACACAAACATGGATAATCACCGAGTGTTCAAACGGTGACATCCAAGTCTTGAGGACGGTCAAAAATGGGGTGTCTACAGTTGCCCCTCTTTGACAGAACTCGAAAGTCATAACAATGACAGGAGTGAATGTCAAAGCCCAGAGGCGAACCATTTTTGACAAGGCCGAAGACTTGTACAAACAAACATGCAAGACAAACAAGGTATGCGCCCGAAGGCAGGGGCAAAATGCAAGACAATGCAAGAAGCCGAGCATAACTTATGATCATGCAAAGAGAGCTGTAACGAAGCACACATGCAACAGTTATAAGCTAGCATACACCAAACTACACTACAATGCAGAAAGGATGTAAGAGAATTATGCAATTCTCAATGCGTCTCACTCGGAGGATACAATACCTGTGCGGCTCGTCCGGTTGTACCTGCCTCAAATGAACCGTACATACAATATCATGCCTGAAAAGAAAACAAACTTAGCAGGTACAATGTCGTTAGCAACATGCATGACAATACAGTCGAAAGTGCGTGATAACGCGTGCCATGTGTATGGCAAGATAGTAGGTTTGAACACATGTGAGTAAAGCAATGCACGTATGCAAGCAATGTGTATATAAAAGAAACTTGAACAGATGTAAGTGAAGCAATGCACGCATGCACGCAATGTGTATATAAAAGGAACTTGAACACATATCAGTAAAGCAATGCACACACGCACGCAATGTGTATAAAAAGGAACTTGAACACATATCAGTAAAGCAATGCACACATGCACGCAATGTGTATAAAAAAGGAACTTGAACACATATAAGTAAAGCAATGCACACGTGCACGCAATGTGTATATAAAGGAACTTGAACACATATCATTAAAGCAATGCACACGTGCATGCAATGTGTATATAAAGGAACTTGAACACATATCAGTAAAGCAATGCACACGTGCACGCAATGTGTATAAAAAGGAACTTGAAATTGAACATGGCAAAACGTGATGCAGAAATGCAACGTACTGCAACGCAGTATGGTTGATATGATTTACGGAAGTCACAAGATATAAAAGGATACGGGAAGGAGCGTCCTTCGCATGTACCGAGTATCGCTCACAAAAGTCATGGCGGTCAACTCGAAGGTCCACGAAGGTCCACTTGCATTCTGACAGTGCATTTTCATGTATTGTCTTGAATAATGAAGGTGCCAAACCACACAATTGACCCGAACAAGGGCGCGAAAGGTACAATGACCGCGAGGCGAGGTTACTGGTATCCATTCCGGTGCCCTGCTACCCTATTATTTTCCTGCTTTACTTTCCTTTTTATTAGGAGTTCAAGCATATTGCATTGCCTCAGGCAGGTTCTATTTTTTTGAAATTGCATATATTTTCTCTCTTTTTTAGAAAGACATGACGGAAATGAAACAGCTATTTGTTCAAAAGGTGTTGCATTTGCACGTTCTACGCATCGCATCGCAAGGTATCACATAATAATGTGAATCAAATTGACACTGTACGTTGGAAACGAAGCATCGCATCGTAATAATCAGGTAGTGAACCAATTACAACTCGATAAGCAAAGCAAAGGATCTTGTTTCAACCAGGTGCAAGTACAACTCGATAAATAGCACAAAGACTTAAAGAGAGTGAAATACAACTCGATAAGCAAATACACAACAACTCGATAAGAAAATGGGCGCGCCCTCGTGAGAATTGACCACCGGAGGGCATTGGAGGGCAGTGGGTTTCCCCAATTCTTAGCATAAACAGCTCGGAAGACAAGGGGGAGAACCACCGGCCCAATAGAAAGGTCGTCGGCCGTGAGGAAAGGCCACCGGCCGCAAAATTGATTCATCGGCCAAAATAGATGGCCGGTCGGCAATATGTTTGGCCGGTCGGCAATCTATTTGGCCGGTCGGCCAAGAATGGGAAGGACCAGCAGAATGCTGACACCTGTCCTCCATTCATCCTTATCTCCTACAAAAGACCCCAGCTTCGTAGTTTTCTTCATTTCTACTCTGATTTACTCCAAATGGAAGAATTCCTTGCCCAAAATCTCGCAACTTGGATTAACAACTTGGATGGCTCGGAAAAGCTGAATTTCCGGGCCTTCGGCATAAACGCACTATTCACTTTGCCTCGTATCCGCTGCATTTTCCATTTCTTCATGCCGCGGCAAGGCTTTGGAATCCGGTGACACACGTCTTCAGCTTTAGCGGACAAGAGGTGTGTCCTACCTTCGAAGTTTTCCAAACTCTAATGGAATCCGAGCGTAATGAATAAATTTTGCCCCAACTTCATTTTGGCCATGCCCAAGCCTTAGGGCAAATGTGTGGGCTCTCAATACTCGATGCTCGTTCTCTGATTTGTGATGGGATGCTGGATATTCCGAGCTTGGTTTGCCGTTTTCCTGAGACTGGTGATCGCGGTGACCGTCACTAGCAGGGCTTCCGGCGACACGCCCTCTGTTTGTGTATGCTGTCTCATTTTCTGTTTGTCTCAGATTCCGGAGGGTCTAGTGTCCGGTTGATTGAGGCTGCCCAAGGCTTGAAGGAGGGCAAAAGCTGCATCGCCATGATTCTGGCTGAGACGTTGCGGGGCTTAGACGCCTTTTATCGTCGAGAGACGACCAGATTAGCAGGGAGTCCACTATTACTGCAGGTAATGTTTCCCATCCAATCTCACATATTTGCTTACATCACTCGGCCCTCAAGCTCGGTTTTTCTCACAAAAACCCTTTTCTTACTTTTTCTCTCATCGTACATCTCTCTATTTTTTATTTTCTCATTTTTCATCCCTCCCCAGGTATGGTTGATGGATAAACTACAGGTTGTGGACTCTTGCCCGGCTTATTCAGCTCGCAGTTACTTCTTTCGACAACGCCTAGTTGACGCCCTTGATGAGGGTCGGTGGTTCGAATGGATGTGCAGTTTGTCCGCAGACCGTATTGCTTGGCGGTGCCCTTGGCTCAATCTCCTGGCAATGAGCTACAGCATGACCCGTCAACCCGGGATCCAATTGATTGGCTTGACTCACTGTGTCTTCTACTTTCCATTCCGTATCCTGTGCCAGTTCGGTCATGATCAGACTTGCTCGCCGGAAGGGATAGAGTACCCGGCTACATTCCCGATTCGAGGTGCACAGCTGGCTCGATATGCCACAGCATGGAGGACGAGAGAACTCTTGGCCCCTGCCCCCACTTTCAGTTTCACTTTGTCTGATGAGTGCTTAGATTGGCTTAATGAAGAGGCACAGGAAGGGCCCATTTTGGCATCAGAGGCTTCAACCAGCTCTGGGAGGGGGCGCAGGAACACCTGACTTGACTATGCCCCGGATTTATTGCTTTATTAGTACTTTCAAGTTTTCTTTGTGAGTGTAATAAAAAGCAACTTCAATCGTATGCAACAGCAAGAGAACTCTGTATTGAAATCAATGAAATTGAAGGTTGTGGTACTGAAAATTTTCCGTTTTGGTCCAGAAATGGTCTTAGTTGTAAAAAGATTTATTTGAACAAAGTCATATTCATTAAAACTTTTCAAAACTATTTTCGATATGGATCAGAACTGGACACGCCCGAAATTTGTCACTGAGATGCACAACCCCGGATCCTAGCAACTGGAAAGTTGCCCCTTGTTTGAACGGTACCGCGGCATTGTACAGCAACGGAAAGTTGCCCCTAGTCTGAATGGCGCTGCACCGGAGATTGCGATAAATGCTGATGGACAGAGATGACCAAGATGATCAAATGGACAAAGTTGATCGGGGAAAAATTTATGGCTAAACTTCAGGATGAAGCTGCCTACGTATCCCAAAGATGGGAATCAAGCCTTACGTAGTTCAGGCTTGGGTTTACTCGAGTATTTTCACTCTCATTTTGCGCTCTAACTTTTTCCAAGGCCGTCCTTTGCGGGTTTTCAACCTTGCGAGCTCAGTTTTTATATTTTCTAATTTTTTGTGGTATGGATTTTGCCTAGGTCGCCCTTTCGGGTTTTCGGCCTAGCGAGCCTCTCAGGGGTAATATTTCTTCAACTTGTCCATGTTGATCGGTTGAGAGAACTCTAGGCCATCTAGGTCCATCAGAACCACAGCTCCACGACGGATAGACTTAATGATATAGGGACCAATTGGGTCGAACTTGCCTTGGGTCGTGGATGGGAGCTCGGTTGTCTTTGAGTACCAAATCTCCTTCTTTCAAATTCTCGACTTAACCTTCTTGTTAAAAGCAGGCGATTCTCAAGGTTGGTAACCTTGGACATGGTACAGTAGCTTTGGTCTTCTTTCATCGAAAAGCATGAGCTCCTCGACCGCTCTGTTGCCCGCTCTGCTTATTTGACATTCGCCAAAACTTCGTAATGACGGAACCTCAATCTCAATAGGTAGAACGGCCTCCATCCCATAAACCAAGGAACACGGCGTCGCCAGAGAAGTTCTAATTGAAGTTCGTAGCCCCACAGGAAACGGCAACTTATCCGCCAATCCGAGGTTTCCACCATCTTTGCAATATGTGTTTGATGTTCTTGTTGGCGGCCTCCACCGCCTCCGCTGGTCTGGCGGTCGATATGTGGACGACTTATGAAAAGCCACATTGTATTTTTCCAACAAATCAATCACCTCTTTCTTGAAGTGGGAACCATTGTCTGAAACGATCTCGTTCGGGACTCCATAACGGCAGATAATGTTGTTTCTGATAAACTTTGCGACATGCGGAGCCTTCAAAGACGCACAAGATTGGGCCTCACCCACTTCAAAGTAATCTATTGCCACCAAGATAAACTCATGCCCATTCGATTCTTCGGAATGCCCAATCACATCAATTCCCCAAACTGAAAACGGCCATGGCGACGTCATGTTGTACAGTTTTGACGGCGGGATGTTCATACGGTTCGCATGGATCTGGCATTTGTGGCACCGCCGAACAAAACCGATACAATCTTCCTCCATGGTAGACCAGTAGTAACCCTATCTAAGGATCTTCCATGCCAGCATTACCCCATTCATATGTGCCCCACATTCTCCTCCATGGATGGCCTCCATCAGGCGCTTCGACTCTTCAGCTTCTACACACAACTTGTGCATTCCCAGGTGACCTCTTTTGTACAATTTACCCCCGCAGATGATAAACCGAATGTACCATTCTTCTGATTGCCCTTTTGTCCTTGGCATTTGCCCCTGGTGGGTACGCCTCCTTTTCCAAGAAGTTCCATATGTCGTAATACCAGGGGTTGTTGTCCTGCACTTCATCTATGGCAGAGATTGACTCGTAAGCAGGTGCAAATTTCTGGTCAATAATGACTGGACACATCCGAACTCCAGATGGGATGTCTATCATGGAAGATAAAGTTGCTAATGAATCTGCGAACCTGTTGTTCTCTCTTACTAGGTGAGTGAAATTTAACTTCTCAAACTGAGGAATTAATAAATCCAAGGTCTGGTGGTAAATTATCATTTTCTCCTCCTTGACTTTCCAATCTCCTTTCGCCTGAGATACAACAAGGTTCGAATCCCCAATGACGTCCAATCGTCTTGCCCCTAGTTCTAGGGCAGCTTCTAGACCGGCAATACATGCCTCATATTCTGCCTCATTGTTCGAGACTTTGAACCGGAGCTTGAATGCTAAAGGGATATGGGAATCGTCAGGTGCTATCAGCAATACTCCTATCCCATACCCGTATTGATTTGACGCCTCACAAAGTACATCGCCCAAGTTTCATCTTCGATGTGCAAAATGGCTTCATCCGGGAATAGGTACTCAACCGCTTCATCCCCTTCAACCGGTGGTCGAAGGAACTACGCTACCGCTCTCCCTTTACTGGACTTGCGCTACATACTTGAGATCAAATTTGGAGAGCAACAGCAGCCAACAGGCTAGCCTACCCGAAAGTGCTGGTTTCTCGAAAAGATAACTGATGCGATCGCGTCGAGGAATCAACATTATAGAGTGAGCTAACAGGTAGTGCCGCAGCTTCCTGGTAGCCCATACTAAGGCCAAACAAGCCTTCTCCAGCGGAGTGTAGCGGGTCTCGTAATCCAGCATCTTCTTGCTCAGATAGTAGATGGCCCTTTCCACTTTATCTTCCGACTCTTGTGCGAGCATGCAGCCCATTGTAGTCTCGGTTACTGACAGATAAAATATCAACGGTTTCCCCGGCTTTGGTGGTGACAATACGGGCAGATTCTGTAGATACGCTTTAATCTGTTCAAATGCAGCTTGGCATCGGCCGTCCCATTGGAACTTCTTTCCTTTCTTGAGAAGACCAAAAAGTGGTTCACAAGTTAAGGTTAGTTTTGAGATAAACCGCCTTATGAATTGCACTTTACCCAGAAAGCCTCGCACCTCCTTTTCGGTCATTGGTGGTGGCATTTCTAAGATGGCCTTGATTTTGGAAGGGTTGACTTCGATGCCCATTTGTGTAATCAGAAATCCCAGCATTTTTCCCGCTGTAACACCAAACGTACACTTCTGAGGATTCAACCGCAGCCGAAACTCTCTGATCCTTTGAAAAAACTTTTGCAAGGCGGTGTAGTGGCCCTCTCTTTCTTTGGACTTGACAATCATATCGTCCACGTACACCTCAACCTCTTTATGGATCATGTCATGTAATATTGTGGTTGCAGCCCGTTGATATGTAGCCCCAGCGTTCTTCAACCCAAATGACATCACTCTGTAGCAATATGTACCCCACGGGGTGGTAAAAGCAGCCTTTTCCCGATCTTCGGGCGCCATTACTATCTGATTATAACCTGAGAAGCCATCCATAAACGACAGCAAAGCATGCCCCGCTGTGAAATCTACCAACTCGTTGATATGCGGTAAGGGAAAGTCATCCTTCGGACTAGCTCTATTCAAATCCCTGAAATCCACACATACCTGGATTCTGCCATCCTTCTTCGGCACTGGAACAATGTTGGCCAACCAAGTCAGGTATTCGGATACTAGCAGGAAGCCTGTGTCAATCTGCTTGGTGACCTCTTCCTTGATCTTAATGGCCCAATCGTATGATCCTCCCGAGTTTCGCTTGATGTGTCCGCCTCGGGGTCAAGAGGATCCGGTCAGACAATCTCAGATCGATTCTGCATGTCTTCGTAGGACCACGCGAAAACATCTTTGAAATCTTTTAATAAAGCTTGCCGCGTTCCTCAAGACAACGTGGACTCGATCCGGACCACCGTGGGTCCTTCTCGCACTAATGTTCACGGTAGTGATTTCATCAATTAAGGGTTTAACAAACCTCTCTGTTCTTGTTCAATTAGTCGTTGCAAAAACCGGAGGAATTTCGCCTCGCTTTTTCATCAAAATTTGGAAGTCCCGATTTAAGCAATCAAAGGCACGTAAAAGTACTAAAACCACATTCACCTCATTCTCATTCTCAGACTTCCAAACCGTCAATTCTTCATATAACAGACTCAAAAGAGAAAGAAAAGACGACCGACAGATCGGTGGCATCCGTTATCACCCCAGAATACCGGACTCAGATCAGACGAGCTGAACCCGATTCCGACTCACAAGACTCGGTGGAATCAGATTCGCTCACTACTTCCGAATCTTGCCGCTGACAAAAACCCTCCTCAGATCGCCAGTGAGGGAGGGTGCAATGGATGCATCCAAAATAGCTGGTAGGCCCGCACTGCTTTCATCTCCGATCATGGGCACCGAGGAGTTATCCCCTGCACAACCGGGTCGATCAAAGGATCCGAAAGTAGACATGCAGTTACCCCATTTCAAACTCAGGTCCGCAAATTCTAATTCTTTTGCTATGCTCGTCCTTAATCAAGGTCTGGCTCGCTTCTTCAAAGAACATCATCCCCAAGCAACTGCAGGTCAAAGAAAATTTCGAACCCCGGCACGCGCTTCTTCTCTACGTTCAACCACGGCTCAGGAAAGCCAAAGCATGGAAAATCCTCCCATTCCCGGAGGAAGCGTCCATTTAGGGTACCCCGAATGGGCCGATGCATCAATTCAAAGGGTTTCCTCATCTGTTTTGCTTTGGCTCTTCCAGCCATCTCTTTTCCTCTTCTTACCCAATCTTCCTTGGTGGGCAGATAACCCAAGCCGAACGTATGGGGGTTGTGTGGCACTTCGGCCAATGCTGCAATGCCCTTACGGCCGCTCTTTCCTAATCCCATCCTGGGGATGTATTGGAGCTTGTTCATGAGATATACTGCTTGGGCACTGACATATATCCCTTCATTAGCAGCCATGATATTCTGTACGACCTGAGCCTCGGCCAAGGTAAAACCTGATATGAACACGTCCTCCATGCCATGCTCGATTTCTAGAACAGGAGTGGATACCTCCGGTGATGGGTGGATTGATGAATTTCCAAAGACAATGGCTACTCCCTTCCCATAGGGGTATTTCACCATTTGATGCAAAGTAGATGACACTGCCTTCACTTGATGCAGCCACGGCTGCCCCAAAAGCAAGTTAAAAGTGGCGAGAACTTCTAGGACATGGAAATCTATCTCGTGTCGTCCCGGCCCGACCGTTGTTTGGACTTTAATTGTCCCCATTACTTCTCTACTTGTATTGTCGTATGCCCGGATGACCTGGGCTGTTGGTACGAAATCTGCGGTTTTCAAGCCAATCGCATATGCTGTCCTGGCTGGGCAGACATTGATAGCAGACCCGGTATCAACAAGTACCACCGGTATCCACATATCTCTACATTCCACGGAGATGTAGAGGGGTTTATTGTGACTCGTGCCCTCGGGCGGAAGTTCTTTGTCTGAAAAGGTTAATGTCGGGAAACCTCCTCCTGGAAAAACCAGCCCAACCAGTTGCTCTGGTGTAGTCTCTATGGAGAGCTTGGCCTTATCCATGGCCGTCAAGACAGCCTGCCTATGTACTCGTGAGGCCATGAGCAGTCCCCAGATAGAGATGTCTGCTTGTATCTTTTTTAGCTGTTTGAGTACAGCTTCCTCCTCAAGCTGCTTCTCCTTTTGCTTCTCAGCTTCTCTATCCTTCCCCGAGGCCTCTGGTTGATCCAAGTGTGGGGGTTTGAAATACCGCCCACTCCGCGTCATGTGGTCGACCTCTCCAAGGTACCAGGTGTCATCAGGTTGGTTATTCCCCCAATCTTCGTCCGTGTGGGCAAGACACAAGTCCTCATCTTCCCACTACATTCCATCAGCGACTGACAGACACCTGTCCGGCTCTGGTATGACTGTTTTTGCGCTCGCAGCACCTCCTATCCACATGTCCGCAACATTCTCGGTTCCTGTGCTCACAGCAGTTTCAACTCCCACATGGGCCTTCGCCTTCCTGATTCTCTCGGAATCTTCAAAACTTGCTTGTTCTGACAGAACTGGTTGTTCAATAATTTCCGCACTCAAAATGTTCCAATCTCGGGCGAAATTCTTGACACCGTGTTTCTAGCGATATTCTCGTTCTTCCTTCCTACATCGATATTCTCACCCCTCATCGAGCCCTGCTCGATCAAACTCTTCCATCACATCAGGTTGATCATCTAACCACCCGGTAACTTCTGCTGAATTTTCATAACCGAACCATGCGACTGCCGCAACCCCTATGTCTTGGTCACTATAAAACTGGAGATCGGCAAGGTCCTCCCCCACAGCTGTTACACCATCTGTTTCCTATCCCAAACTAACCCCGTGAATCACACACAATTCTCCCTCTGTGGGCAATTCCACTCCAGGCCCATCTTGGCCTAACGATGAAATGTAGTCATCCGGACTATATGTCTTCTCAACATAATTCCCCGATTCCGCGGACTCTGGCTTAAACAACTATTTTTCCTTTGGGATTTCCTCTCTCCTGTTCTCGGTGGTCACCACCGCTAGCTTGGGTTGGGTCATGGAGATGTCTATCATGCACAAATCGGTGCAATCGGGAAGAAACACCTCCCGTTTAGGCAAGTGGGTAGGCGTGATATAGATACTAGGGTCGTAGGACACGGCCCCAGTGTGGATAAAATTGACTCTTTTGGGTGGTGGAGCTTGGTTATGTGTGGGGAGGGGATTTGTGGTAACATTAGGCTTCTCGGGAGGCAAAATCACCCCGTTATCGATGAGATCTTGAATCTCATGACGAACTGGGCACGAATCGGTATCATGACCGCGTCTTGTTGATGAAATCTGAGAATACTTGGTCAAGTTATGGGTAGGGGGGAGTTTTTCTGGTAGGGGCCTCGGCTTCAGAGGCTTCAGATGCCCTTTTTTGATCAAAACCCCCAGAGCTTTGGATAGGGGCATGTAAAGTGGAGCGAAAGTTCTGGAGTTTTTGGGTGGGTATTTAGCTGTTTGCGGGTTGCTTCCGGACACACCGGAGAATGGCGTAGCTGTTGTGCCTCTTGGTGGGGGGTTGGCGGTGACCATGCTTACTTCGGAGGCTCTCGTAGTTGTAGTGCCGCTCGGGCCTGCATTGCTACCACGATTGAAAGTTCGTCGGGGTTGCTCTCGGTCGTTATCAATCAAGCCTTGCGTCAAGGCATCTTCAATCTGCACCCCCATTTCATGTAGGTCAGAAAAAGTAAGAAAGGGGAGTACTATCATCTTTTGCATCAACTTCGGCTGAAGATTGCGCACAATCATCCGAATTTGGTCTTTGTCCGTAGGCCTCAAGGTCATCATCGAAGCCTTGGCCCTCCATCTGGTTACGAACTCTGAAAAACTCTCCTTAAGCTCTTGCCTAGTCGTCTCGAGATCACGGGTCGTAATCTCAATCTGTGTATTGTATGAGTACTGCGCGATGAAGGCCTCGGCCATTTCGTCCCAATTCCTCTTAACGTCGTCTTCTAGCTTGGCATACCATATGGCCGCCACACCTGACAGGGTCTGGCCAAATAAAGACAACTTCTGAAGCCTACTGAGGCCCATTGGCCTTAGAACATCCGAAAATAGTCTTAAGTGCACCATGGGGTCCCCGGACCTGTCAAATCGATCAACATGTGGCATTTTGAATTGGCAGGCAACACACAAATGCGGTTCAGATATCCATCTTCGATGTCAGGGATGGTCTTGACCCCTTGGGATCTCTTGAACAACTTTTCAAGCTTGCTCAACTTTAGTGCGGTGGGATCGCTCTCAAACTCAAAGGGAGAGTCCAGTAGATTGGTGGGTGTTTTTGATAGCTGAGGATGGATTTGAGGTAAGGTTGGAGATGGGGGTGGTCCCGTGGGAAATTCTGTGTCATTCTGAACATTGATTGTCTCCCCGGGGTTTGGAACTCCTGGTGGGGGAGGAACTTGATGCGAAGCAGATGCTCGCTTTGTCGCTTAGCTCGCAATTGTCTTCGCTGTTCTTCACAATCGTGGCTGTTGCTGGCGAATTATGCTCGACGGACGCATCTGTGCATTGTTTTCATGCTCTCTTGGAGGTGGCGCACCATCTCCTCCAAACTAGCCATACTATTCTGCTCTGGTTGAATTACCGGTATATATTCTCTCTCTGTTGGTGATACGGAACGTTGATCCCTACTGAACACAGGTGGGGTAGATAAGGCCCCCTGAACTGACTGTTGTACTGATGTTTTCTGCCTGGCTGTCCTCCGTCTAGTAACCGGGGGTAGTGAGTAGTACACTGGTTGTCCGTCTATCAGATCCTCAGATCGATGGAGTCGACGACCTCTAGTCCAGAGTGCTTGGGGAGTATCTGCTGGGTCAGAAGCAATCGTGCTCAACTACGTAGTAAAAAGATAAATAAAGCGTATAAATAAACAGACAATTGGACAACACAAGGGCATAAAATAAACATACAACACACGGTTTGGATATCATAACACACTGCTGGTGAACTGGATTACACTGTTCCTCAAATACTGATCTCTGTTTTTGAATTATTGCCCCCATGTCTGAATCTGGTACCCACAGATAACTGATTCCCCAAAATACTGTTACTGGTGCCCTCAGGCCGGATACCAAAACTTACAAACTGATATGCGCATTCCCTGTAGAGACACACTCTAAAAGCACATAACATGTAAAAGAGAGCCAAAACACCCCTATGTTGGGGTAGGGTTTCCCTGTCATGGTCAAAAGGGGTTCCCCAGTAAAACCGGGGTTTGTGTTCCCATACTGGCAGAGCCCGCAACCGGTCAGCCTTATGGTCATGCCTTGACAAGACAAGCCTCCAGCAAACCGCTCAGGAATAGCAGATGGCCAACACGGTATCCTAGGCGCACCAATGCACATGCAATGCAAAGAAACACATAAGTGTAGTCAAAACAGGATATCACGAGTTTGAGTTAAGCTCTCTAAACTCCCCAGCGGAGTCGCCAGAAACTGTAGACGTCCCCGAACGCTTCCCGGGCGAGGGGTGCGAGTCCGCCCCATTCTGGTTCGATATCGGGTCTACTACAGTTCATGGACTCAAATGTCACGGTTCTTAATCTTGAACCAAAGAGTCCAAATCCGACAAATTGATTTTGAAAACAGATTTTTGAAAGAAGTGCCAAACATGGACTGCTTTGCCAGATAGAGAGTCGACACCTAAATGTTTTTTAATGGGAAATTTAGGAAACCCTGACTCGGTGCCAAAAAGCCACGTGTCCGTCATCACCAAAGTTGCCTCGGCTCGGGAACTTGGGTACGATTGGGGAAGGTCACTTCGTGAGCACCCCTTCGCCTTGGCCAAAGACCGCCTCTACTAATCATGATATCCATTTTGAAAACATTGTGCGTTCTTATTCCGGTTATTAGCCTAGGTTACTATGTGATGCGCACAGCATACAAGTATAGACTGAGCTGCCTGAATTGGAACAAAACACTTCATGTTTGTTTTTGGAAATGGTTTGATGGTGCTACCCAAAGGTAGGCTAAGACGTGGATTTGCCACCCTCGGGTGGGCTTAGAAAACATGATTTTGCCACTATCTAGTGGGCTTAAAACAAACATTTGATGAATTGTCCAATCCAAGTAACTCAACCTCCACCCACAGGCATTCAAACAGTTTATCTCATATAAGCACTTAGCCACATGGTAAGCCTACTATCATGTTAACATTCACACGCATGCGAGATGCTAAAGCATAAAAACTCACCTAGTACTCCGTGCCAAAACAATAAACTAGTTAGCAAACATGCATGCCCTAGTTCATATTAGAGTGACTAATGCATTGCATGCAATGGTGTAATCTAGACAGGCTCGGCTATCCTAAGCATGGCATGTGAAATGCTACAAGTAACAAGTATTCAATTTGGAAATTGAAATACAATGCACTTAGCGTGATGTATCGAGCCCAGTGCATGTAAGACAGATGTATTGATGCACGGATGCTATCATACTGTTATGCTAATTTAAATATGCCCTAAACTAACCATCGTAAGCAAGTAAATAAAAGGGAAGAAAGAAATGGGGGTTGGAAGACATACACGCCACTCACACACACTTATTACAGATTTGCCCTCACACGGAGAGACCCAAAAGAATATACAGTCCCAAATAATACAGTCCGAATATAGAATAAAGAAATTATTACAAAAAAAAATTCTAATTATCAAATTAAATTCAATATAAAAAGAAAGGGGCCTCAGCCCTACCTCGGGATGCGTGAATAATGCATGCTCGAATCCGACTTGCCCGGAAACCCGCGCCATGGCACTGCTGCCTCTGTTTTTACTACCATGTCTCTCCAAAAATTCCCAAAGTCCTAGAATGCCTTCCTTGCATGCGGTTGTATACCACTAGCTGGAGGAAATGCCCACCGGCCACCCACAATTTCCATCGGCTGCTTCGGAGATTATCGGCCATGAATATAGTGCCGGTCGGCACTATATACTGCCGGTCGGTAGAGAATTCCTGCAGAGGACAATTTTGACAGCAGCAGCAGACAGACAGTGCATGGTGGAATTTTGAGCATATGTAAGCATGGCCAATGCTCCCTATCATGTATAGAACTCAAGGAGGCATGGCCCTTGGTCCTTGGGCCATCCATTATGCATCTTGATGCATGATGGCCTAAGGGACCAAGATGGCAATTCAATGTAAATATGCATGCAACATACAAAATGGGAACCAAGACCCTATCATGTCAAGGTCAAGGGCCTTAGTGACATGAGAATTGAGGTGTGTTTTGCCACTTGAAGTACAAACACCCCTCATTTCTCACACTTGGTTTGACACCCCAAACCAAGTAATGCAATGCATGTTATGCAAACATGGCTCAAAGGGTGCAATATGAGATGAAATGCAAGACATACCAAATGTAATGCAACACATTATGGCAAGTGTGCAATACTAGGTATGCAAGATGCAAAGTGTGATGTAAACATGGACATTTAAGGCAATAGGATTGACATGTGTCAAGACCACATTGACCAAGCATGCAACAAACATCAAATAAATGTGCAATGGTGGACTTAACCACAATGGGGCAGACCTCAAACCTCCCCAAAACAATGGCAAAACATGCCCAAAAACATGGGCAAAATGCTATGCAAGCATGCAAGTTAATGTGCCTAAACCTAAGGCATCAAAGAGAGCATCTTACTACCATTAACATGACCACTCATGGCATGTATTAGGCCACCAAAAACAGATTTCTAGCATGCAAAAATACACCCAAATCCCTTGATATGGCAGCCCCAAAATGCCTTAAACATATAAGCATGCATAAGGCCTATTCCTAGGCATAAAATGGCACACCCTTAAAGCATGAAATAAGCCACAAATGCAAACATACAAACATGATTTATGGACTGAAATATGACCCTAAATGATGCCAAATCATGAGGATGGTCCAAGCTAAGCATGTTAGAGGTCAATATGCTTAAAGCTTACAAGCCAAAACACAAAGCAACCACATCAAGCACACCAAACATGGTAAAACCAGTGGCTCACAGCCCTTAAACATGGCAAATCATGACCAAAGACTTCAATAAGCTAAGCCAAAACATGAAGATATGCAAGGCCAAACCCATGGTACATTTCTAGGAAAAATGAAGGATTACAAAGCAAGTATATAAAGCATGCCAAGGACCACAAAACCACTTTTGGATAGAGGTATAATATGACCTAAAACATCCAAATAAGCTCTGAAATGAAGCCAAATGCAACTACTCAAACATGCTACCCTTTAGGCCAAAAGCAAAGGTCAAAGAGGGACAAAGGGGAGAGGGGTGTCCCTCCCCTATACAAGACTTCAAAACACTTTCCTTACCACTAAAAACCCACTGGTTTTTAGTGGTGAGAAGACCAAAATAACAAAGCAAACAAAGCTCAAAATAAAGACACCAAATAGGCCAAAACAAGGCCTAAGAGGGTGAGTTTGCACTCAAACCACAAAATGACCTTAATGAAAGTTCAAAAGAAAAAAAATCTAAGACTTTTTTCAGTTATACACAAAGCTCAAAACACAAAGCAAGATAGGTAAAAACTTGTTGCAAAAATGGGGAATCTAAAGTAAACTGCTCACCCTTGAAGAACACTTGAAGAACAGGTGGTGCAGCCCTCCTCTATTGATCAAAACCAGTCCAAAAACTCAACAAACAACCCTCCAAGTCCCTCAATCTCGAAATAAGGTGTAATGGTGTGTGTATTAGTGCAAAAGTGAGGTAAAAACACACTATTTAGGCTTAAAACACACACACAAGGATGAGAGAGAGATATAGAGAGAGAGTATAACACAGATATATAGATATAGAGGCTCTGGCTTTTTTTTTATCAAGAATGGCTAACCCCTCTCAAAGGGAGAGAGGTGGTGTTTATATAGGCCAAGACAAAGCCAAATGACTTAATGGCTAAGCAAAGGAAAAGGGGCAAGAGGTGCAAAGGGGTCTTGGCTTCTTGGAGAAGTTAAGACAGCTGGAAAAGCTTCTCCAAGAAGCTTGGCCAAAGGTGGAAGCTTCTAGAAGCTTGGAGGGTGCAAAGGTGCAAAGTGGTCACACTTATGCACGGGGATGAGTGATGGTGCATTCCAGCTGGCACAGCTGGCATGCACCATGCCTCAGGGGTGCAAAGGGTGCACGCCGGCCAACCAAATAAATCATAGGCACAAAAATGTGCCGGTCGGCAACATATAGTGCCGACCGGCCAAATATTTTAACAAAACAGTGCCGGTGATGGTAGGGAAGGATCGGTGGTGTGTGGGGATGGCCAACAAGCCATTCCCTACCCTTCAAGACAAAAACACAGGTGTTTGGTGCAAAACCAGACACAAAACGGTCGAGTTCGGGGATCCTGAGGCAGGGCGCGTAGCTGAGACCTCCGGGAACTCCAAACGAACACAAACATGGATAATCACCGAGTGTTCAAACGGTGACGTCCAAGTCTTGAGGACGGTCAAAAATGGGGTGTCTACAGTATGTTTTGTTAAGTTTGGGCAAGATGTCTGACATTATACTCCTAGGAGTGATATGTAAATATTGTATCTCTTGACATCACTTGTAAATATATAAAAGTTTTAAATTATACGTCTCATGTATGTTTGCGCAGCTCAATGGACCACTTATATTTTGTATATTTGCTTCCGCAGCCCCTAAATATTTGTTAATCTATCAAGAGGCCTCTGGTAATCCAAGGATTACTGGCTGGTTACGATGCTCAACCCATAGGGGCGGGTTTGGGTCGTGACAACCATCTTCGGCTCGTTCACAGGGCCAGAGTCAGGAGAGAGAGTAGCCGCTCACTTGTTATCAGTGTGGGCAGGCAGGGCACATGAAGAGACTTTGCCCACAGTTTGGTGTCACATCTGGTGCGTCTAGTTCCAGGAAGACACAAAGTCACCAGCCTACATAGTCAGCACAGGCCTTGAAGGCCAATCAGGGAGCCTTTTTAGCTCAGTCAGTGCATTAGGCGTATGCTCCAAGGGGTGAGGAGGTTGAGCAGAGACCCACCAGGCATGTGTATGCTATTACTGCACCAGATCTTGTACCGGCTCCTTCAGTAGTGAGAGGTACCTTTTTGTTTTGCAATTCAGTTGCTAATATGTTAATTGATACGGGTGCGTCTCATTTTTTTTATCTCGTCTGTATTTGTATTAGTTTTGGGATTAGAGTTAGCTCAGTTAACATCCCCTATTTGTGTAGAGTCACCTATTTGGGGTGAGATTATTTTGAAATAGGGGTGTTGGGGTTGTGACATAGAGGTTTCCTGTCACCGACTTTATTTTGTGTTTGTGTTGCTTAACATGTCTAGTTTTGATGTCATTTTGGGTATAGACTGGCTATCGTCATATCGGGCTGTTATAGATTACTACCGTTAGAGGGTTACTGTATGTACCTTGAGCGGTGATTGTTTTTACTTCTTAGGGGATCAGGTGGATAGAGTCTTACCACCAGTGTATGATTTGTGCGGGCAGAGTGAACTTAGTTACTGTCACACCCCAAACTCGCCCCTAAAAGTTCGGGCATGACCCATACAGAAACGGACACATAACCTGATATACATACCATATGGGGCCTGAACGGAAGCATTTAATATTATAAAATAACACAGAAAAGCATCCATTGGGATACACCTAACATGTCAGGATCACATTCGTGAGAGCCATTTATTTTTACACATACCTATACACATACCTGACCGCATAATCGAACATTGATATAGAAAGGGGTCATATACATACATTTTGACCTCAGGTAAATAATTAAAGTGCAAGTCAAAATCTTAACAAAACTTGACATAAATGCATAGACTTGGTCTGGGAGCCTGGGCATACTGAGGTTGACAACTGAAGGGTGAGCATCAAGGGTTAAGACGGACTCCCGAAGTGATTACCTACAGAACAGACATAACACAAAGTGAGCGAAGCTCAGTGAATAATAGCACATAAACAATTCAATGCTCAACTTGAATTAAAATACATATCAATGCATACATAAACAATAGGCATAAGGTTAATTGATTCTGTATTAATTCTTGAACGGCCTAAGGCCCAGTTTTGAAACATATTGACTTGAAACATAATATCTTGGAACATAATGGCTTTAAGCCCTTGAAAAAAGTGGCGATAGCCCTTGAACATATTAGCATTAAACTTTTAAACATGTTGGCATATAGCCCTTGTACATGTGGCATGAAAGCTCCTGAAACCTGTGGCATGAAAGCCCTTGAAACGTGTGGCATAAAAGCCCTTGAAACATGTGGCATAAAAGCCCTTGAAAGGTTGGCATGAAGCCCTTGAAAAGTTGGCATGAAGCCTTTGAACATAGTTTGGCATTAAGCCCTTGAACATATATGTATGAACCCAAGAGGTGTCTCACACGGATTCTAGAGGTGACTCACATTGTAGCACTTAGTTCCGTGTAGCACTTTGTTTCATACCAATAATTATTAGGTCTTACTAACCAAACATACGCATCTTGTCATACCATAAATGGAAATAAATCATACATGTTCTTTATGCATGTTCCTTATGCTTGAACCATAAACAGAAATTATAAATCATACTTGTAACATACTTGAACTTGTAACATATATGCACTTATAACATGCGTATACTTGTAACATACTTGACCTTGTAACATACTTGAACTGATAACATACATGAACTTGTAACATGCGTATACTTGTAACATACTTGCACTTGTAACATATATGGACTTGTAACATACTTGAACTGATAACATACATGAACTTGTAACATACGTATACTTGTAACATACTTGCACTTGTAACATACATGGATTTGTAACATACTTGAACCACGGTATTATTACCCCCGGGTAAGGGCCGTGTGCTACGGATATCATGAGTACCTTACATATATGGACAACTGTTCATTAAGTCAAAATGTAACATATTAGTACATAGAGCATTTCTTGTTATATCATGTCATGTCATTACAGTATACTTAACAAAGATGGAAATAATTCACATTCTCATGAGGCTTACATAAACATGTTAAACTTTTGCCCTTATGTCGTGGTTCATGAATAATTTCCCATTCACGCGAATACACATAGCTTTCCAATTATTCTGATTCTTCAAACGTGTCTACCCTTGATAACCTATAACTGTCTCATATTTACTCAAAATCCGTTCTTCAAGAATGAACATAATTGCTCTTTATTTCTTAAGAAACAGCATAGTTCATTTAATCTATTAATAGGATATAGAAGCATACATCTTTGTTTGATCATTCATATATGTTACCATGTTTGACTTGTACTTAGCAGAGTACTAATGGTAGCCGTTACATTATTCACATGAGTTAACATAGGTAACTTAAGTTTAACAGGACATTCCTGATAATTGTTAATGAGAGATAAGCACATTTATAGATTGAATGATTTCAGAGATACGTGAATACCATGGTTCCATAGTGCTTATACATTCCCCTTGTTCATCATGAATCACTATAGCTATCTTGCACATAACAGAGTGTTAGTCTTTTTTGTCAACAGTACTACCGCTCAATAATGCCTCTAGATTTTCCAATCAACACATTGTTAACGTACTTACTTGCAAGGAACAGCATATTAACGATAAAAATCATTAACGATCATTGAATGACCGTACTACTACTCACAGTGGTAGGTCTCTGATAGCGGTGGAACGATATCCTTGTCTTGACCTACAAACACAATGCACAACACATAATATGAGAGTAAAACCAATCTTTTTTTGTTCCTTACTTAAGCTATGGTGGTTCTAGACTCATTAGTCCTCCATAGGTTATAACCCATGCCTCAAAAGATAGGAGGAATCGATAGGGGAAAGGTTCAGACGAAGAAATGGTACAAACCCAGTAAACAAAAAGTGGACAGTTGCCACTAATTTGGGCATAACTATTTCTGTATTTAGAATTTGGTAGTGAGACCACTTCCATTGGAAACTAGACTTCTGGGGCTTGATTTTAGGCTCAAGAATCACTCAAAACAGAGTCCGGATGTAAAAGATATGCTTGTTCAAAGTTGGCCGAACAGAGCTGTCTCCGCACGTGCGGGGAAACAGTGCCGCACGTGCGGCCCTGGACAGTTTACAGTCCGAAAATGGCTGAAAATTTGGGACTTCTCATTTTCAAAATCAAACCTTAATTACATGTAAATCAAAGCCCAAAACCCTTTAATACATGACCAATTTCACATTATTATTCTTCATCAAACACCATAATCTCAAAATAAACAAATTTAATGACAATAATTCTTCAATCAAGAAATTCTTAGAAAATCAAGGTTCAATCAAATATAAACATAGAACCCTAACTCAAATGGGTTCAAAGCTTCCCTTATTATCATGATTTCATGAAATTAATGTTTTAAACACAAGGATTCAAGATAATCATCATACCTTAGTTCAATCTTGGTCTTCCTCTCAATTCTCCTCCACTTCTTCAAGCCTCCATGATTGATTTCCCTTCTCTTTCTTCAATCCCCTTTAATCATCTTCAAACCCCCATCGTTGTTGAGTTGTTTCCCTAAAAAATCTTGGTCTCTTTTCCTTTATCTCTCACGGTTCTCTTCTCTTTCTACCTAAGATATTTTGGGCTCAAATGTCTTAAGTTCCCAACACACATAACATGCCTCCATATATAAATACACACACACTTAAGCTTTCACAATAAGGAGGGCCAAACACGCCCTTACGAATCGCGAAAAATTAAATTTCAATTAAACTTTCCAGATGACTCTAAAAATTATGATGATTATAAATATGTTCCCTGTTCTGGTTTTTGAAACCTCTAAGGCCTTCAATTGCAGTACCAAGTTAACCACCCAACGCACATTAACGAATAAGACAAATTAGATTTCTAATTAAATTTCCCAAATAGTTCTAAAATTTCCATTAACACATCCAGGTCCTCAATTGTGATTTCTGAACCCGTAAAGGTTGGTAATTTCAATTTTAAAGCCGTGGCTCGATAGATAATTCCTCAATTTGAACACATATCATTAAATTAAAACGCATTAACCCATAAGGCCATAAAGGTAATCTCCAATACGGATTTTGGGGTCGTTACATCCTCCCCACCTTAAAAAGTTTGGTCCTCCAAATTTGATTGACCCCGCCGCAAGTCTAGTTTCGTTTTGGGTATACACCACTTCTCAATTATTTAACAATTCACAATCCTATGTAGTCAATTTCGATGGAATTTGCTCCAAGAGTCACAAGTAATTCATCTTGATTAGCTAATTGGTAACCCAATTAATAAAAATACTCAATATCATCAAAACATCATCTCATTATTCATAAATCTTGTACATTTCAATTTATTACTCACAGAAATGAATTCATTCGAGTATTCGCTTGCATGCGACTCATAAGCTATCAAACATAATTTCTTTAGGTTCACAACAACCCCCATTATCATAATTCCTCAAAAGTTAAGGAAGCGTTCATTACTCAATCGGGTTCCTGTTGGTACAACATACTACAACAATTAGGCCCAGAATAAATAAATGAGTTCTACATTAATGACTTTATAACCCTTGCTCACTGATAAATTAGATAGTCAAAACAATGGTTTCAGTACTTTGAAGTCTCCTCAAGCGCTTTACTTCCATAACAGATAGGATAAGTGAGGTCTAAATTTTGAGTATTCAAAGTCAGGCTCAAATCCTCAACTTTAATGAAGGCTCAAATAATCAGAATTAACTTATCACTTCAAATCAGATTCCTAACCATAACCATAAGGTGGAACATCTTCTTGTTACAGCACAAATTAATTTGGCCTCTTTTTAATCGTTTCAATATTCCACTATTCAAATGGTTCTTTCTTTTCCTACTATTAGACACGAGATCAACCATATGGTTTCGCATTCACAACTTAGAATTACCATGGGTCAGCAATAGCCAGTAATCACATCCATCCAGATTTCATAATGTCTAGGAATTCAATATTATAGCAACAAAATAATTTGACCCTTAATATCAGAGTTCAGATTCTTAGCAAGGTCAGTTCAATATGATAGTAAGTCAATTCGTAATCATATCATGAGTGGGTACATATCGGTACCATCAATATAGAATATCTCCATGTCCTTTCTTTTGAACAAAGTTTACCTCGTCATACAGAACAGTTCATATTATAGCTTCCTATACAATATAGAGGACCAGAATGGCAATTTATAATATCGAACATTTGCATATTTACATGAAAATATTTCACAAAGATGGTTTCTCAATCTAAGTCATTGATATACAGAAACAGGATTTTAACTGCCTCTTCTTTACAAGTCTCATGTAGGCGGATACATATTGTGCGTAAAGTTCTTCATGTCGTTCAATCATTCTTTCTACAAAATCATGATTACGGATTACAAATTTCACATAACAAAAAAGATTATATTGAATTAACCTTTTACACAATTCAAAGGGGGATCACTGATACATAACCTTCTCTTAGAGCCGGTTACACTTGATATAATTCAACTATCATGCAAAACACAACTTATCAAAATACCTAACACAATAGTTTTTCAAAATCATGGGTCCAAACATTACTACGGCACGGAAGACATAATTATATCATAAAAGTTAGATTATTACATATCACATATGTCATTTTCTTTGGTCTTAGACATATTCCATACTTAGTGTTTAAACAATTCAACTATCAGTCCAAAAAAAACCACCGATAACATACATTTTACTTAATCATTTGCATTAAAAAAAAAAAAAAAAAAATTGTCTTACCAAACATTTTCCCTTTTCATACTGTTTAACCAGACGAAGGTAGAATCCTCCTGATCCTCTATGCTTATTCTTGTCATGTTCTGCTCAACAATTAATACACAAGGAATGCACAATAGACATGGATCATAATCGTTAGCGTTAACAGATTACATGTAACGTTGCCATCATTTTCTTTCATATGCAATAAGGATGTCATGCATGATATCTAAGGCTTTTCTAGACATCCTAAAGCCCAATGGATTCATGTGTGAGATAGCAACTCGTGCTCTGATTCCATTTGTCACACCCCAAACTCGCCCCTAAAAGTTCGGGCATGACCCATACAGAAACGGACACTTAACCTGATATACATCTCATATGGGGCCTGAACGGAAGCATTTAATATTATAAAATAACACAGAAAAGCATCCATTGAGCTAAACCTAACATGTCAGGATCACATTCGTGAGAGCCATTTATTATTACTCATACCTATACACATACATGACCGCATAATCGAACATTGATATAGAAAGGGGTCACATACATACATTTTGACCTCAGGTAAATAATTAAAGTGCAAGTCAAAATCTTAACAAAACTTGACATAAATGCATAGACTTGGTGTGGGAGCCTGGGCATACTGAGGTTGACAACTGAAGGGTGAGCATCAAGGGTTAAGATGGACTCCCAAAGTGATTACCTACGGAAAAGACATAAATTTATACATTGTTTTGTATATATTGCATATCATTTTGCATTCATTCTTGCATTGTCATGCATGTTGCTAACAATATCATACCTGTTAAGTTGTATTCTTTGCAGGCACGATATTGTATGTACGGGTCATTTGCGGCTGGTGGAACCAGGCAAACCGAACAGGCATTGTATCCTCCGCGTGAGACGTCTTGAGAATTGCATAATTCTCTTACATCCTTTCTGCATAGTAGTGTAGTTTGGTGTATGCTAGCTTAAAACTGTTGCATGTGTGCTTCATTACAGCTTTTCTTTGCATGATCATAAGTTATGCTCGGCTTCGTGCATTGTCTTGCATTTTGCCCCTGCCTTCGGGCACATACCTTGTTTGTCTTGCATGTTTGTCTAAGTCTTCGGCCTTGTCAAAAATGGGTCGTCTCTGGTCTTTGACATTCACTCCCGTCATTGCTATGACTTTCGAGTTCTGTCAAAGAGGGGCAACTGTAGACACCCCATTTTTGACCGTCCTCAAGACTTGGACGTCACCGTTTGAACACCCGGTGATCATCCATGTTTGTGTTCGTTTGGAGTTCTAGGAAGTCTCGGCTACGCGCCTTGCCTAAGGATCTCCGAACTCGACTGTTTAGTGTCTGGTTTTGCACCAAACACTTGTGTTTTGCCTTGGAGGGGCAGGGAATGCCTTGTGAGGCATCCCCACACATCACCAGCCATGGCCAGAGGCCACCGGCTGGTGTTTTGTTGCCATCGGCAATGTGTATTGCCGGTCGGCATCCTTTGTTGCCGGTTGGCAGTCCATTTTGTCAAAATGGCAAGTTTGACCAAATGAAACTTGTTCATCTCGCTTTTGCGGATATTTTAATCTGACTATATTGCATTTTGTTCCCCTTCATACACGTGTATGGAGGGATGGCCTTCTTGTTAGCTTCCTTGGTAAGCTTTACAAGATTGGTTTGCCTATAAGAAGAGGGCTCCTCTCTTGGCATTAGGGTTAGACAAAAAGGTTAGAAACATTGTGATAGAAGCTCTGGATTAGGGTTAGGGTTATACATATTTCCTATCTCTATATCTACCTCTTGTGTGTCCTTGTGTGTGTTTAAGCTTACTATTGCACACAAACACATAGTGTTACACCTTCCCTTGGCTACTGAGGTTCTAAGAGGTTGTTCTTGAGGTTCTTGGGTGGTTTTGAGCTTGGAGGAGCAGCTGGTCCACCATTGTTGAAAAGGTTCTTCAAGGGTAACAATCTTACCCCTTTTTACCCCATTCTTGCATACTATTTTTGCCTATTTTAGAACTGTTTTTGAGCTTAGTGTATAGTTTAAAAAAAGTTCTATTTTTGGGCCCTCTAAATAGTTTGTTTAGAGTGTTTTGTGGTTTGGAGGTGTTTGACCCCTCTTAAGCCTTGAGGGGCTCCATTTTGTGCCATTTTGAGTGAGCTTCGGTACTTTGGTGTTTGGGCCTCCTCACCACTAAAATCTTGAGGGATTTCAGTGGTAAGGATGGTGCCTTTAAGTCCCAAGAAGGAGAGGGTCACCCCATCTCCTTGTTGTCCTTGAAAAGGGCCATTTTTGCCTCTTTAATGAGCACCTAGCTAAGCCTCATATTGACCATGCCTTGGCTGTTATTTATGCTTATTTTTCCATGAAATAGCATTTTTGTATGTTGGTTTTGGTACACCATGCTTGCTTAGCATACATGCCTTGTAATGCCATTTTGTTGCCTTAACATGCCTTAGGTTGTAAGCCCTTATTTTAGCATGTTTTAGGCTTAGCTTTGTGAAGCTTTAATGCATGTTTTTGTATGCTTTAGCTCTGTTTTAAGTTTCTTTAGTCATACTTGCCATGTATTGCATAGCCCCTTTGCATTGTTAGCTTGTAGGCTTTGAAAATGAGAAGTGTTGAGCACGCGTTGTTTGAGTTATCTTAGTAGCTTGGCATCATTTATAGCATAATCTCAGTCCCTAAGACATGCTTGTATGCTTGCCTTGGATGTCTCTTTATTGCTTTGAAAGGTTGTGCCTTATGCTCCATGCTTGGTCATTGTGCATGCTTTTGAATTCAAGTCATTTAGATGCCATCTAAGTGGTCTTTTGGGCTTTGTTTTATGTGCTAAAACTCTGTCTTGGTCGTTAAATTCATGCCATGTTTGGTCTTGATAAGTGTAGTCCAATGCCTCTTTAGTGAGCCTTAGGTTTTGGACCTTAATTGCATGATATGCTTTCTTTGTTTAATTGGTTTGGCACCATTTTAGCATGATTTTCAGAGCCTAGTATGGATGCAATAAGTCCATGTTTCCCCCTTTTGAGTGTGCTTGAAAGTTGCTTCATTATGCTTAAGTCTTGAACCATGTATCCATGCATGCTTGTATGTACATTTGCCTTCATGAACTTAGCATTATGGCCACTGTTTTGGGCCTAATTAGAGCTGCCTAAATCATGTTTAAGTCCATCCTATGCTTGCTTGCATGCTTACCTTGCATGTTTGTTTGCATGCTTGCATGTACATCTTGCATTCCTATGTTGCATCCTTAGCTTGCATGCCTAGGTTGCATTGCATCTAGCATGCATGCCTTGTTCCTTGATCAAGTGATAGGAATTGGGCCCCTTTGGTTTGTTGGTTTGCATTGCATTTGACATCAAAATGTGCACACTTGGTCCCTTGGGCCATCACGCATGAAGATGTGCGATTGATGGTCCGAGAACCAAGGAGCATGTCCCTTTGAGTCACTAACATGATAAGGGACATGATTGGTGCATATATGGCTTGAATTGCATTGCCATGCAAAGCTCTGTCCTCTGCTGCTGTCAAACAGGTTCTGTAGGAACTTTTTGCCGATCGACTGCACAGAGTGCCGACCGGCAAACAATTGGTGGCCGATGGATTCATTCTCAGCCGACAAACATCTCCTACGGCCGGTGGCCATTCTATCCAGCCGATGGTACTGTACAGTGCTCAGAGAGGCAACCCTGAGGTTTTGGAAGCCTTTGAAGGAGTACAAGAGGGAAAACGGAGGCAGCTTGCGCATGGCAGTGTACTTCAGAGCAAGACCGAGCATGCATTGCATCAGGCTCTCCTCCCTAGGCGGTTTACTGTTTTCCCTAGATTAGTTAATTTTCTTAACTAATTAGATGGACTGTAATATTTAATTAGCTTGTAGGTTAATTATCTGTAATATTTATTTGGTCCCTCCGGGCAAGGGCGAATCTGTAATAAGTGTGGGTGCGTGTGTGTTCATGTCTTCCAATCCCCACTTCTTTCTTCCCTTTTATTTACCTGCTTATGATGGTAGACTAGGGCATATTTAAAATTAGCATACCTTATGCTATGCATGCGTGCATCCATACATTTGTCTTACATACATCGGGTTCGGCACATCATGCTAATTGCATTGTACTTTAATTCCAAATTGAATATGTGCATCAATTGATTGCATTTGACATGCCATGTTTAGGTTAGCCGAGCCTACTCTAATTGCATCCTGTATGTGTTGCATTAGTCAAACTTAACATGAACTAGGACCATGCATGTTTGCTAACTAGTTTATTGTCTTGGCATGGAGTACAATGTAAGTATTTTCATGCTTTAACATATCGCATGAGTGTGAATGTTAACATGACAGCATGCTTACCATGTGGCTAGACGCTTATGTGATATAAACTGCCTGAATGCCTGTGGGTGAAGGTTGGATTGTCTGAGTTGGAAAAACTCGTTGAAATCCGTATTTTAGCCTACTTGCGAGTAGCAAATTCGAAAGTGTTTTTCAAGACAAACGGATATGCAATGCTTATTTCCAAATTAGGCAATCTAGTCTATACTTGTTTGCTGTACGCATAACATAGTAATTCTAGGCTAATAACTGGAATAAGAGCACATAACGTTTTCAAAAACGGATATCACGGTTAGTAGAGGCCGGTCTTCGGACCGGGCGAGAGGGGGTGCTCATAGCTGACCTTCCCCAATCGTACCCAAGCTCCCGAGCCGAGGCAACTTTGGTGATGACGGACACGTTGCCTTTGGCACCGAGTCAGGGTTTCCTAAATTCCCCAAAATAAAATATTTAGATGGCGACTCTGTATCTGGCAAAGCAGTCCATGTTTGGCACTTCTTTCAAAAATCTATTTTCTTCTCAAAACGATTTGCCGGATTTGGACTCTTTGGTTCAGATTTAGAACCGCAAACAAAATCGAGTCCAAACTGTAGCACGTAGCGCGGGGTCCCCCGCGGGCATTGTTATACCTGTACACATACATAACTCGTATGTTAGTTTCTTTTTCTTTGTTAAATCCTTTCCTGACACACTCGCCTCGTTTCGAATGAATTTACGGATATCAAAAAGGCTTTAAATACATATTTTAAAAACATCCGAGGGTCAGGCATGCGAAACGGAGCAAACCACTTTTTCTAGCATGGGCCGCACGTGTGGCTGTGAGCCCCGTACGTGCAGCGGTTGGTCCCGCATGTGCGGCAGTGAAGCCCGCACGTGCCTTTTTGGCAGAATCAAAACCCAGAAATTCCCCATTTCTCTACATGTGCGGCCACGACTCCCGCACTTGCGGCAGTGCTTCTGTACGTGCGGCCATGACTCCCGTACGTGTGGCGATCCTATACTGCAGCAGTCCAAAAATTCAAACAAAGTCCCAAATTTTGGTGAACATTGCCAAGGCTCAAAATAGCTCTCTTAATTGTTAGAACATGGTCTAAAAATCATGTTAATAGGGTTCATAATATATTCCAACTTAAATATAATTTAGATCATTAATCTTGGACTCATAAGCATACTCAATTTCAAAGTATTTCCCTCTTCTACACACACTCACACAACACACATGCAACCATTTTATATAGATGAGTTCAAGCTTGAAAATTGAGGAAATAGGACACAACTTCCTACTGATAGCTCAAGTGGAACCAAGATAAATAGATAATAAGCTAATCGTGCCAACTACCCAACACATACATCCAAGATTTCCATTACAACTTTGAATCACACAATCAACAAGAAATTCCTACTCTAAAGCAAGGAGAGGGGTGGACCTAAGTGGGTTAACCCACCTTAAACTTAATACTCTTGAATTCTTCTCAATCCTCTAATCTTTGGTCTTCATGAATTCTCCTCTTCCTTTCAAACCTTTTTTCTTCTCTAACTTTCTTCTCTCATGAGATATTTCGAGGCAACATATGAGTTCTAAGTCCCTTGTTCCAAGAGGCACACACACACATATATATATATATATATAAAGGTGAATATGACGAAAGTCTATCAGTTTAATCATCCCAAATCAAATTTCTACAAAAATACTCCTTATTACTTAAAAATTATGCTGGTCACGAATATCGAGTCAATTCCAGGTAATTAAGCCTCTAAGGCTTCCAATTTCTGATTCAAACATTATAATTGCAACAGATATTATTCTCTTGAAACAGATATGATCTTCTTATCATAAGATTTACTCAATTTAAATTAGTTTTAGATGCAATTTCACAGCAAGTACATAAATGCACATAATAGGGAACTAAAAGAATACCATAAAACATGTACGAGGGTTGGGTTATTACAAAAACCCTCTCTTTCAAAATAGTTTTGGAAATAAAGTACCTACGATGTTCCGACGCTCGCATTTCGTTAAATGTTGCGCCTTTCGATAAACCGAGCAAGGACAAAATGGAAATGAATGAAAGAGACATAAAACGTTTGAAAAATCTTTCCAAACACCTTTCTTATGGGTTTGGAGTTGAAGAAAATGAGAGAGGAGAGAAGAAAACTAGTTGAGGAGAAGTTCGGCATGAATCCGGGTAGGATCGAAACTGAGCGGCTTCAACAAAACAGGCATAACTTGTTGCACAGTTGAAATTTTAATGCAAGGCTTCTGCCATTGGAAAGATTACTTCCCGGGCTTCAATTTGGATACAAGAATGACCTAAAAAGGTGTGATGTCCCTATTCTGCAGTATGCTAATTGGTCCTTAACATGAATATGATTGTGTGTTTGATATGATTTTGTGTACCATTATGTGAAAATATGTGGTTTTGAATTTCTATCTGTTCGCTGTAGGAATATCTATTTGATTATCTACTTTGGAATTTAAATTGAATGCCTTATCAGCCACAGAACCCAAAATTGATTACGCCGTTGTGATTAGTGTAATTTTTAGAGCCTACAGTGAAATTTAATTGGAAACTGATTCGAATCAAAATAATTAGATTCAGAACGATCAATTAAGTGCTCAACTATCTAATATTAAAATAATGTGATTTAGTGGGGCTATATAAAGGGCCATATACACTCTCATTTGTTTCTTTTTGGAGCTCAAAATCTGAGTTATACATTGTGAGAGTGAGAAGGCTAGTTATAGAGAGAGAGAGAGAGAGAGAGAGAGAGAGAGGAATTGTGCACTTTTGCTCAAGAAGCTTAGTGATCTTGAAGGCATACTCAAGAATTTACCATAAATTGTGAGAATTAAGGCTCCTAGGTGAGTAATCAACCTTTGACTCATGGATTTTAGTTTGTAAATTGTGTATCCAAGCTAGTTGGGTAATCAAGAGTGAGAATTGAAATGAAATTGAGTTGATCATGTTGAATTAAAGGTCAATGTATGCATGCATGTAGGAAATTGCTATGAATTTCCATGTTTGGGCATAAAGCATGTAATCTATGTTGATTTTTGATTGAGGTCCATGTATTTGATCATCTCTTCACCAATTAAGTTGAGGATAATGAGTATTTCTCACATGCATGAGCTAATCATGAAAGTGTGAGCTTTGAATGTTTGAAATTAGTGTGTTGGTGATGAGTTTGAGTCAATTTGGAACATGCATGTGTTTGATTCATGAAATTGAGCTCCATGATGATATAATTTGGCATTTATACCATGTTAGTATATGTATATGAGAAGATTGAGTCAAAAGCATGCATTTAGAGCCTTTGAATACCAAGTTGAAGCTCAAGAACATGTTCTGGATTTTCCAAAAATTTGGATGTCCGCTCGAGCGGGAGAACCGCTGCTCGAGCGTGAAATTCATGCTCCTAGTATATTTTTGCAGACAAGGTGTCCGCTCAAGCGAGGAAGTTCACACTCGAGCGGGGAACTATGTAGACAGACCTTCAGCTTGAGTGCCCGACTTCACGCTCGAGCATAAATTTAATGCATCCAGTACTTTTGCAGACCTCATGGGTCCGCTTGAGCAGGGAAGTCCACGCTCGAGCGAGGACCATGTTTCTGAAAATTTTAAAAAGGCATTCTGTGTTTCGTTTTCTGTTGTCTTTCACTTTTAAGTACTCGTAGGCATATATTGAGCATCGTAATTGAGTTAAAGAGATAAGAATGAAGCCTAAAGAGGAATATGTGAATTAAGGAACAGATTGAACCATTTGTGACCCATATGTGTCATGTGATGTGTAGGGTCAAGCTCCAGGGCAAATCAACCAACCGATCACTGTGAGTAATATCTTAATAAAGATATTTTGAAATATGTCATTTGTCCAATTACTTATCTCTCTATAAGTTTTATGAGTTTGTCATATCGAATTGTGGACAAATGTTTGTTATGCCTAATGGTTGGGCCTAAGGCCAGTTCGACATGAATGAATAGTTGGGCCTAAGGCCAGTTTGACAAGAATGAGGCCTAATGGTTGGGCCTAAGGCCAGTTCGACATGAATGAATACTTGGGCCTAAGGCCAGTTTGACAAGAATGATGCCTAATGGTTGGGCCTAAGGCCAGTTCGACATGAATGAATAGTTGGGCCTAAGGCCAGTTTGACAAGAATGAATGAATGGGCCAAAGACCAATTTGACATGATAGAATGAATGGGTCAGAGACCAGTATGATCTGAATGATAGAATGAATGGGCCAAAGGCCAGTATGATCCGAATGATGGAATGAATTGGGCCAAAGGCCAGTTTGCTATGAATGAAAGAACAAATGGGCCAAAGGCTAGTTTGACATAAATGAAAGAACAAATGGGCCAAAGGTCAGTTTGACATAAATGAAAGACAAATGGGCCAAGGGCCAGTTTGACATGGATAGATTGGGCCCGAGGTCATCCGATGTATTTGGAATTGCAGTCAATCGATATACGTATGTATTTGGAATTGTCGTCGGATGTATGTTGTTCCAATGTATCTTCTTTATTTGATATTATTCACTGGGCTTTCGCTCACACTCATTCATGTGTTTGTAGGTGAGCCAAGAGAGGTCCCAACCCAGCCTCAGTGAAGTCTATGTGGAACAACCAAGGTTTTTGAAGAGTCAGCCCTTATGTCTCACGCACGAGACTCGTCTTCGCCCTTTTTCCATTTAGTTTTATTTTGTCATATTGGCGAGGATTTTGGTATGTGTCTGTATATAGTTTTGAATGGCTGACCCAGACTGAATGATCCTGTATCTACAGAGTTATTTGTATTAGTACGTATTTTGCTGTGAGTTATTAACATGTATGTGCATGGTTTGTTACGATGTGCCATGTAAGCACAGCTCTATGGACAAAGTTTTAAATTTTGCTTCTGTTTGGCCCCTTTACTCTGATGAGTCATGTCTGGTTTGGTTTGAGGCCGTAGGTAATCTCATGATTACTGGCCGGTTATGTCCTTAACCCTTAGGGGCGGGTTCGGGTCATGACAAAAGGAGTCCAGATGAAGGAGTTATGTCCATTTGAAGTTGGACCTGGAAAACAGAATTTTCCTGCCGACTAGAAAAGTGCTCTGTAGGTCCCAAACTCAGATTTTTTGAAGATATTTTCCCTCCACCTGCCTTCCACAACCTCCAGCTGTTCCAAAAACAGATATTTCGAACCAACTCTTACCTTTGGCTATATATGAGCCATATCTCCCATTTTTGCAAAAAGATAACATGGGAAACAATTTTGGAAACCAATCTCTCTAAAAAAAAGTCCTCTCTCTCTAGAAATTCCAGAGCAAAAATTTAGCTTTTCTTTCTAGTTCGCTCTCTCTCTTGACCTTGTGTGCATGCAAGAGATATACTTCGAGATATACCTTTCCTTTGCATAGGCATCCTTGATCAAACTTGTTCACCATTGGGCTGAGATCCCTTGGAGCCTCCTTTGAGTCCTAGAAGTTCGTTTAAGCTCAGAATTTTGGCTATTTTGCAGCTGTGCTTCAAGGGTAAGCATCTCCCTCTTTTAAGATCATTTTTGTACATTATCTTGGCCAACTTTGCATGCTTGTTTCACCACCCTTTCAAATTGTTTTTGGCTTGGTTTTGAACTGAAAAAAACTCTATTTTTCAGCCCTCAAAGTGGTGGTTTAAGCCTTGTTTGGCTAGGGGGTGGTTTAAGCCTTTTGAGCCATCTTTCACCACCTTTCAAACCAACTTTTTTTGGCCTTCCAACCACTAAATTCCAGAGGAATTTCAGTGGTGGAAAGGTAGTTTTGAGGCCCAAAATGAGAGGGGGTTGTCCCCCCCTCCTCTTGTCTTGTTAGCATGTGTTGTTGGCCCATCAAAAAAGCATGTATTTCTCCTTCTTTTAAGCTTAGTTTAAGCACTTTTTTTGTGACTTTTAGGACCTGCCATAACTATGTTTTAGGCTAGTTTGGTCACCTCTTGCATGCTATTTACACTTGTAGTGTAATCCTCATAAACTACCCTTGTATGCTTCATGAGCATGTCTTTCTAGCATGTTTTGGGTCCATCTCAACTTGTTTTTGGCGTTGTTTTAGCATGCCATAACTCTGTTTTGGGTTGGTTTGATAGCCCCATACATGCTCCATGCACTTGTAGTGCATTTCCATTCACTAGCCTAACATGCATCATTTGTTTGGACCATCATTCTAGCATGATTTTAGCTCAACTCTACGAAACTTTTGTTCATGTTTTAGCATGCTCTAGCTCTAATTTGTGTTTTTTTGGGCATGCATGCATTGTTTTGTATAGCCATGGTTCAATCTGCTCACTAGCTTTGTGTATTGAGTCCACTAGCATGCATTGCTTGGACTATTTTCATGATTTGGCATCATTTTATATGTGATTTCAGAGCATGTTTCATTTCCATGCATTCACATCTTTCACTCTTTCAATGCTTTGAAGGGTTGGCTCTTTATGCCCTTAACATGAGTCATTCTGCATGCCTTTGTCACGACCCAAACCCGGCCCTATGGGTTTAGCAATCAGAACGATGTCAAGAGATTCTTGAAGGCTTGCTTAACAAAGAATCTGATAAAAAGCGAGTTCGAACTGGCGGAAGCCAATACAGTAAATAAATAATGTCCATTGAGCTGTGACAGTCTGTATGTCAAAAAGATTTTCCATGCATTCACACATTCAAACAGTACAGTCTATACAACATTTATAGTCACATAGTACAGGGACCTAATCCCTTGATAACAGTACAGTTAGTAGCTGACAGTCTATACAGTAATCCAAAACAGTACGAAGACCGACGAGGGAAAACAAAACACCCCAAAGCGATAGCATGGCAACTCGGAACCTCACGGTGAGGCACAAAGGCTGGCTTGACAAAACTGGAGTCTAACCCATGCTCCTAGCTCCGGTCTGGTGGCTGAGCACCTACATATATATATAAACAGTGAGCTAAAGCCCAGTGAATAACATAATGCGTAAAGAGGTTAAGAATGAAATGTCCTTACAGTAATGAAAACAATTCATTAAAAATGTTCCAGTCTTTCAGTCATAACAGTTATTCAGTCATATGTGGTACATCCATTAGCATAGCAGTAAACAGTAGGTCTTAAAGACCGAACAGTAATGATGGCCATCAATCAGTAAATAGTAATGGTTCTGCGAGAGAACCGACAGAGATCTCTGTAACAGTAGCAATAACAGTATACAATAGTTGCTAAGGATGCCACAATACATTTCAGAATATAGGACATACATTCAATCAATTAACAATAATTACTTTCCGAAAACAGTTCCGTTAAACAGTCTGAAAACATTCTCAGTTGAACATATCTTTACACAATTGTTACTCACAAAGTTTGGGCTACAGTATGCTAGAGCGTGTCTCCCCAGTCGCCAACCCTACACAGTTCACAGGTCGAACACACACTAAGCTACACAGTTGGGAAATATCATAACTTAATCCCTAATATGCCTTGGTGTGTTCTACATCTATATCCTCATTAAGATGTCTTAAACTAGGCCTAATGATGCCTAGAATGGGATGAGGATGCAAAAATACACTTAGAAAACATTTTGCAAAGTTTGCTGAAAATAGGAGCCACGCTCGAGCGAGCCTTCCTTCGCTCGAGCGAGCTTCCAAAATCAAAGGCTTCGCTCGAGCGAGAAATCCTTCGCTCGAGCGGTCTGTTGAAACAGTAAAAGTACTAGATGCTGAAATTTTACGCGCGATGGTCGTTCGATGCTCGCTCGAGCGGAGCCCTAGACAAAGGTGCTCGCTCGAGCGAGGAATCCTTCGCTCGAGCGAGAAAGCCAAATCTGGAATTTTCAGATTTGCCTCCCAAGCTCAAACCAAGCATTCTTTCACTCAAAACTCGAACTCTTGGGCCCAAATTGTGGAAAACACATCTAAATTCAATGTATAACAAGTTTCAAAGCTCAATTTATGAATTCAAGCCCCAAAGGTGAGTCAATTAAAACCATTTTTCAAACCCATTTTTCATGAACATGGAGAATATGCAACATGCATGGATTCAAACCAAATTTCAACCTTCAAAGCTTGACCAAATGGACTCATTTCCTCAAGAACATGATGAATTCATGGACTCAAGCCTAATTATGAACATGCATGTATAATCTTACCATGAATTCAACTCAAAACTCATCAATTCAAACATGCATGCATGAATTATGTTCTAATCCTACATGTATGAACTAAAACAAGACTTAACTCTACAATTGAAGCATAAACCATGCAAGACTTAGCTCAATGACAACAATAAGGAGATGAATAATCTACCTTAGGTGTAGGATAAGAAGTGAGGAAGCTTAATCTGTCAACTTATACTTCAATCTCTTCAAGATCACCAAGTTCTAGCCAAAATCCCTCTCAATTCTCTCCCTTACTCTCTAGTTCGGTGGTGAGACTACAAATGAGCTGAGGAAATGTTTAATCTACATGTATAAGGCTCAACATATGTGAATAAACAAAGGCCCCACTAGGTGGCAAAACTGTAATTAAGGAAAACTCTTAAATTGGTTGTATTTAATCTAATTTAATCATCCCTAAGCACATTTTAAATAAATATACCCTAAAATCACATAATTTCCAACGATCCCAAAACATTAATCTATTTTCGATTCGGCCGCCGATAAGGCCTTCAATTTGCAATTTAAACGTAAAAACATGAACAGATAATCAAGTAATCGAAAAGATAAAAATGCAACACAATAAACATGCTCAGTTAATTCGGTTTCAATTTTTCAATCAATCCATTCAGTACTTCAGTTGGTTCAATTATCAGTTATAAGCGGTCCAGTTTAGCAGTAATCAGTATATAATTTAGTAATTTATCGATAAACCAAAAATGGGGTTGTTACATCCTTCATGCCTAAGCTTGCGAGCTATCATTTCAGTGTGTTTTCGGGGTTATTTTGCCATGATATAACTCTGATTTTTGTTGGCAAAGCCATCTCATGCTTGGTCTTAGTAGCTATTGTGTAATCCTTCCTTTTGGCCATACATATTTCATGCTTCATGCCCTTCATGCTAGCATATTTTGGCGTCCTTCCATACATGTTTTAGTATCATTTTGACATGCTCTAGGACTGTTTTAGGTTGTATTTGCCAAATGCTTCATGTATTGCATAGCTATAGTGCAAATGCCTATGCAAGTTTCAAGCTTTGAGTTTCATAGCATACTTCATTTGTGACATGTACCTGATTTGTCATCATTTATCATGACATTTCAGAGCATATAGTATTGCCATGTTCTCACTTCTTTCACCCTTTGAGTGCCTCTAAGGGTTGTGCATTGTTGCCTTGTTTGTGGCCTAGTGTGCATGCATGCATGCTTAGATCCTTGAGCATGTCTTTCTAGCATGTTTTGGTCATTGTTTTGACCTATTTGAGCTCTGTCCATAGTTGGTTCATGCATTTGTTCCATGTATTGCACGTCCCTTGCATAGTCATCTTTGCTAGCCTTATGCCTTAAGGACTCTAGTATGCTATGCTTGTATTGTTTGAGTGATTTGGCATCATTTCATTTGTGATTTCAGTGCATATAGTGTTGTTACACTTCCACATTTGTCACTCCTTGAGCACTCTTAAGAGTTGTGTTCTTATGCCTAGTTGATAGGCCAATGCATGTGCATGCATTTTTCTTGCTTTAATGTCATCATTTTAGTGCATCATGGCCACTGATTTGGGCATGATTGAGATCTGTCCACTTTTGGTTTAAGTCCATTGAGCATGTTTGTTTGCATGCTTGTTGCTTGCATTGTGTATGCATGCCATTAGTATTGGTAGGATAGCATGTTGTGTGCATGCATGTTTGATTGCATGTTGGTTGCATGCTTATGTTGCATTGCATTGTGTGTGCATGCCATTACTATTGGTAGGATAGCTTGTTGTTTGCATTGTGTATGCATGCCATTAGGATTGATAGGTTGCTCATGTTGCATTGCATTGTGTATGCATGCATTACATTGTGTTTAGCATGCTTGAGTCGCATTGCATTTGTTTGGATTAGGTGTTAATCTGAACATGAGAAACAAGGGACATTTCATACTTGAAGTGATGAAACGTGCCTCATTTCTCGGTCCCCAACGCTCTTGATCATATATGATAAAGTTTAAGGCATTTATGTGTTATGTGTGCATTCATTTACATTGATTCATGCAATCTTGGCTTCTCGGCCATCATGCATTGAGATGCGTGATTGGTGGCCTGAGGGTCGAGAACTACACTCCCTTGAAATCATGAAATGATAGGGAGGGTGGTTGTGCACACATATCTTGCAAATACATTGCCATGCCCCTTCTTGTTTTCTGTTGCAGCAAACTGGAGAAGTGCAGCAAAATCTAGTCGGCAGACCAGTAAAAGTGGCAGGCTGACCATTTTTTTCTATTCTACACCAAAGAAAAGTTGTCGGCAGGTGGTTGGCACCACCAATAACTGGTCGGCAGCCTTCCTACAGGTTCCCATGGTGGAGTGGAAGCTATCTGGAGCTTTGTGCAAGGTTCTGAGAACAATTGCAAACAGAGGCAAGTTGGGGCATTGCGATGAATTTCCGAACGAGGTAACCGAGCATGCATGCGCTTCTCGCTCCGATGACCCCTTCTATTTGCTTTACTTAAATGCTTTCCTTAGCTAGCTTGTGCTTTGGTTCTGTATTTAATTAGTTAATGTGCTTAACTATCAATTTGTGTTTGTAATAACTAGTTAGTTAGCTTGTTAGTTAATTAGCTTGTTTTGTAATAATTAGTTAACTTGTTAGTTAATTAGTTTTGTGATATAATAATTAGTTTAATTAGCTTAGATTAGCTAGTTTGCTTTTTATTTGGACCCTCCGTCGAGAGGGCCAACTGTTGTAATAAGCGTGCGTGTGTGTGATGCGTGTTTTCCAACCCCCATTTCTTTCTCCCTTTTACTTAACCGCTTAAGATGGTTAGTTTTAGGGCATATTTCGATTAGCATCCTTATGCTTGCATGCGTGCATTCATTCATCTATTTTGCACGCACCGGGCTCAGCGCATCATACAAACTGCATTGTATTTTCAATACATTTACTTGAATACGTGTTCAACAGCATGTTATCAAGTTGCATTTCACATGGCATTCTAGATAGCCGAGCCTATCTTAGTTGTATTTTTGCATGTGTTGCATTACCATCTTAACATGAACTAGGATCATGCATGATTTCTAACTAGTTCTCTGTTTTGGCTGGGAGTACACTGTGAGTGTTTACGCTTTAGCATACTGCATGAGATGTATATGTTGTCATGTTTAGTATGCTTGCCATGAGGTTAACTACTTAAGTGTTTAACTGCCTGAATGCCTGTGGGTGAAGGTTGGATTGCTTGAATTAGAACAATTCATCAAAATGTGAGTTTTTTAGCCTACTTGCTAGTAGCAAACTTCAAACTGTTTTTAAACAAATGAACATGAAATGTTTTGTTCCAACTTAGGCGATTTAGTCTATACTTGTATGCTGTGTGCATCACGTAGTAATGATAGATTAATAACCAGAACAAGAACGCATGTGTTTTCAAAAACAGCATATCATGCTTAGTAAAGGCCGATCTTTTGATCGGGCGAGCAGGGGTGCTCATTGCATGACATTCTCCTCTCATACCCAAGTTCCCGAACCGAGGCAACTTTGGTGATGACAGACACGTGGCCTTAGGCACGAGTCAGGGTTTCCTAAATTTTCCCAAAATAAAATATTTAGGTGGCGACTCTGAAATCTGGCAAAGCAGTCCATGTTTGGCGCTTTTTGATTAAAATCGATTTTCCAAAACGATTTTTCGGATTTGGACTCTTTGGTGATTTATAAGTCTTACATTGCACTTTGTGAGATTAGATTCAGAACCGTGACATGAGTTCGAACTGTAGTAGCTAAGAACAAAACAATTCGCGCCCTCGCGCACAGAGAGCAGAGTTCCAGGGCCCGTCTACAGTTTCTGGCGACTCTATTGGGGATTTAGAGAACTTGACTTGGACTCATGATATCTTGTTTTGTTTACACTTATATGTTTCTTTACATTGCATTTGCATTAGTATGCCTAGGACACCGTGTTCGTCGTCCGTTATTCCTGAACGGTTTGCCGAAGGCTGTGTGCCCTAAGGTTGACCGGCTACGGGCTCTGCCACGATGGGAACACAAACCTCGGTTGTTACCGAGGCATCCTTTTGACCATTCAACCCAGTGCATATCGGAATCCGTAGTGACCATTCCAAAGCTAGGACAGGTTGCTTACCCAATTATAGGTTGTTTGAAACCGCTGTGTGCGTAGTGAAACCCTAGCTCCTAACAAGATAGGACAGGGAAACCCTACCCGTCCATATGGGTGTTTTGGTTCTCACTTGCTTGATATGTGCTGTTATGGTGTGTCTCTACAGGTTGTATGTATCAGTTTGCTATTATGGTGATGTTATGGTGATTACAGACACGTGGCCTTAGGCACAAGTCAGGGTTTCCTAAATTTCTCCAAAATAAAATATTTAGGTGGCGACTCTGAAATCTGGCAAAGCAATCCATGTTTGGCGCTTTTTGATTAAAATTGATTTTCCAAAATGATTTGCCAGATTTGGACTCTTTGGTGATTTATCAGTTTTACATTGCACTTTGTGAGATTAGATTCAGAACCGTGACATGAGTCTGAACTATAGTAGCTAAGAACAAAACGATTCGTGCCTTCGCGGTGCGGAGAGCGGAGTTCTCGGGGCAGTCTACAAAATGCAATGCAAAGAAACACATATGTGTAAACAAAACAACATATCATGATGTTCGAGTCAAGTTCTCTAAATCCCCAACAGAGTTGCCAGAAACTGCAAAACCCGACTTTCTCCGCGCGCCCCCCTTTAGGAGAGGGCGTGAATTGGTCGTCTTATAGTTCGGACTCCTGTCACGGTTCTGAATTTAATCTCACAAAGTGCAATGTAAGACTGATAAATCACCAAAGAGTCCAAATCTGGCAATTGGTTTTGAAAAATCTATTTTGAATTAAAAAACGCCAAACATGAACTGCTTTTCTAAACCACAGAGTCGCCACCTAAATATTTTGTTTTTAGGAAATTTAGAAAACCCTGACTCATGCCAAAGGCGACATGTCCATCATCACCAAAGTTGCCTCGGCTTAGGAACTTGGGTATGAGAGGAGAAGGTCCTGAAATGAGCACCCTCGCTCGCCCGATCAAAGGATCGGCCTCTATTAACATGATATATTGTTTTATAAACACATGTGTTCTTGTTCCGGTTATTAATCTAGCATTACTATGTGATGGTCGCAAGCAAGTATAGACTAAATCACAAGAATTGGAACAAAACAATTCATGTTTGTTTTTTAAAATGGTTTGAAAGTGCTACTCGCAAGTAGGCTAAAGCGCGGATTTGCCACCCTCAAGTTGGCTTAAAACAACATGATTTTGCCACATCAGAGAGTGGGCTTAAAAACATACATTTGATGAATTGTCCCAATTCAAGCAACAAAGCCTTCATCCACAGGCATTCATGTGGTTTATCAATTATGCAAATAGCCTCATGGCAAGCATGCTATCATGGCAACACTCACACTCATGCAAGGATGCTAAAACGTAAACACTTACAGTGTACTCCAAGCCAAAACAGAAAACTAGTTAGAAATCAATACATGATCCTAACTATGTTAAAATGACTAATGCAACACATGCAAAAACAATGCAACTAAAATAGGCTCGGCTATCTAAAATGGCATATGAATGCAACACTTGATAACATGCTTTGAAACACATATTTAAGTAAGTGTATTGAAATACAATGCAGTTTTAATGATGCGCCGAGCCCGGTGCATGCAAGACAAATGAATCATGCATGCATGCAAAACATAAGGTATGCTAATTGAAATATGCCCTAATCTAACCATCGAAAGCGGTTAAATAAAAGGGAGAAAGACGTGGGGTTGGAAGACATGCACACACGCACGCACCCTTATTACAACATTGCGCCCTCGCGAAGGAGGGTTCGAATGAATAAGCTAAGCTATACTAAGCTAAGCTAATTAAACTAATTAGACAAATTATTACACAACCAATTGAATAACTAGCAAACTACTTACTAATTATTACAGCACTTTAACTAATTAACAAATTAATTAAATTACAGATTCAAAAACTAACTAACAAGTAAAGCATCAAACTATAAACTACGCTGCCTCAACTCTGTTTGAAGAAGTTGAACATGCATGCACTCGGTTGCCGCCCCGAAACGCCTTCCGGTTTGCTCTTTAGAGGCTCTGTTTGCAGGGTGTCTCTTAAGAAATTTTTGCCGAACCTTACCAAAATACTGCTGGGGAGTTCACCAGTGGCCTGCCGGCCATGAGGAGCTACTGTCGGCCATCTGCCGGCCAAGTATGTGCACTGCCAGCCAATGATGAAGCACTGCCAGCCACTAGTGTGGCACTGCAGGCCACTGGTGTGCTGCAACACCAAACTGCAACAGAGCACAAAACAGAGAAAACAGAGGGTCTCCCAAGGGTATGCATGTACTGTACCACTCATTATCATCTCCAAACATCAAAGGGGAGGTACCATTGGATCCAAAACCATCAATCAAGCATGCAATGCATGATGGCCAAGGATTCAACTTGCACAAATTCAATAAATGCAAAACAAACAAGACTCTAGAACCACAACCTTATCATGGATGATCAAAGGCAATGGAGACAAAGGGAATTGGCTCATTTTCATCACTTTGAGTGTGAAATTGACCAATTCACCTTGTGTTCAATATAACGTCCGATTGAACACAATGCAATGCACATGCAACATGCTTATCTTGACATGTTTTACTTGATTCAATTCTTGTTTACACATTTTAAGTTACCAAACCATTCCTTAATTTATTTGTCCAAATGTGAAAGTCCTCTAATGAGAGGAAGGTCAATCAAAAGATGACTTAAGACATGAGAGAAGCCATGCCTTTAACTAGTAGAAACCCCCAAGAGAGGGTTGAAGCCATTTAAGCATAAGCCTCAATCCCATGGCTTAAGCACAACTTAAGACCAACCAAGCCTCAAAGCAAATCAAAAGTGAAGAAATGAGAGAGGTGGCAGAATTTCAGTGCTAAAATGGCATAAAACACAAGACTTTAACATGCAAACAACTCAAGCATAGCATGTTAGGAGATTTAAGCATTAAAACTAGTTAAAGACACAACACTAGAGGCATGCAACACAATGCTCAAATGGTCAAACCATCTATGGATAGACCTCAAACATGCTAAAACAATGGCCACAAAGTGCTGAGATGGTAGCATGGAAAGCAAGAAAATGATATTCATGCATTGGCTCATGAACAAGGCATAAGGCACAACTCTTAAACACAATGAAAGAGTGATATGTGTGAGAGTGTGATAGAGAAATATGCTCTGAAATCACATGCTAAATGATGCCAAAATATGCAAACATCACAAGCAAAGCATGCTAAGGGCCTTGAAACAGAAAGCTAGTCAAGTCCATTTACACTATAGCTATACAAAGCAGGCCTCATATGACCGAAACCACTCTAAACAAAATTTAAGCATGTTAAAGCAAAGCCAAAAACATGCTGGAATGAAGCCAACATATGCTAGAATAATAGGCTAATACATCAAGTATGTTAAGCTAGCATGCATAATTACACTACAAGTGTAAGAAGCAAGTAAGAGGTGGCTCAACCAACCCAAAACAGACCTATAACATGTCTAAAAAGTCACAAAAAAATGCTGAGATCAAGCCATAAGATGGTAGAAAAACATGCTCAACTACTAAGCCATCAACACATACAAACAAGATATGAGGAGGGGGGACCACCCCTTCCTATTTTGGTCCTCAAAACCAACTTTCTACCACTGAAATTCCTCTGAGTTTCAATAGTAGTGTCATGGCCCGAACCCACCCCCATGGGTTAAGGACATAACCGGCCAGTAATCCTGAGATTACCTACGGCCTCAAACCAAATCAGACATAACTCATTAGAGTAAAGGGGCCAAACGGAAGCAAAATTTAAAACTTTGTCCATAGAGCTATGCTTACATGGCACATTATAATGAACCATACATATGCATATTAATAACTCACATCAGAAAATATAGTAGCATAAAATTCCGTACAGACAGGATCATTCAAGTCTAGGTCAGCCAATCAAAACTATATACAGACGTAAACCCAAGTCCTTGCCAATATGACAAAACAACATAAAATAACAACAGGGCGAAGACGTGTCTCATGTGTGAGACGCAAGGGTTGACTCTTCAAAACCTTAGTTGTTCCATACAGACTTCACCGAGGCTAGGTCTGGACCTCACTTGGCTTACCTACAAACACATGAATGAGCGTGAGCGAAAGCCCAGTGAATAATATCAAATAAAGAAGATACATTGGAACGATATACATCAGACAGCCTTAGGCCCAACTTGTATTTCTATCTAATACATACGTATATCAATTGACTGCGATTCCAAATACATCAGACAGCCTCGGGCCCAATCTATTCGTGTCAAACTAGCCCTTGGCCCATTTGTCTTTCATTTATATCAAACTGGCCTTTGGCCCATTCATCCTCTCATTCAGATCATACTGGCCTCTGGCCCATCCATTTTATCATTCAGAACATACTGGCCTCTGGCCCATTCATTCTAACATTTAGATCATACTGGCCTTTGGCCCATTCATTCTATCATTCAGATCATACTGGCCTTTGGCCCATTCATTCTATCATGTCAAACTGGCCTTTGGCTCATTCATTCATTCATGTCAAACTGGCCTTTGGCCCATTCATTCATTCACATCAAACTGGCCTTCGACTCATTCATTCATTCATGTCAAACTGGCCTTTGGCCCATTTGGCATAGCAAACATTGTCCACCAATCGAGTTAATGAACTTATAAAACTTACATAGAAGTAAGCAATTGGACAACAACATATTTCAGATATCTTCATTAAGATATTACTCACACGGATCAGCTGGTTGATTTGCCCTGGAGCTTGACCCTACACATCACATAACACATATGGGTCACAAACGATTCAATCCGTTCTTTAATTCACATATTCCTCTTTAGGCTTCATTCTTATCTTTTTATCTCATTTACATTGTTTAATGCATGCCTAAGAGTACTTAGAAGTGAAAGGGAACGGAAAACGAAACACAGAATGCATTTTCAAAATTTCAGCAACAGGGGTCCCCCGCTTAAGCGTGGGCTTCCCCGCTCGAGCAGACCCCTGAGGCCTGCAAAAGTACTGGTTATGTCATTTTTACGCTCGATCGTGAATTCTGGTGCTCGAGCGAAAGGCCTCTCTACATAGCTCCCCGCTCGAGCGTAAACTTCCCCCGCTCGAGCGGACACCATGTCTGCAAAATATACTAGGGGCACGAACTTCACGCTCGAGCGGCGGTTCTTCCACTCGAGCAGACATCAAATTTTTTGGAAAATCCAGAACATGTTCTTGAGCTTCAACCTGATATTTAAAGGCTCTAAATGCATGATTTTGGCTCAAACTTCACATATACATGTACTAACATGGTACAAACACCAAATTACAACATTTTGAAGCTCGATTCTATGAATTACTCACATGCATGACTCAAATTGTTCCAAACTCATCACCAACATACCAAATTCAAACATTCAAAGCTTCTACTCCCACGAATTGTACATGCATGTGACATATGACCCTCATTCTCAACTTATATGATGAAGAGGTGGTCAAATACATGGATTTCAACCAAAATTCAACATAGATTACACATTTAATGCCCCAAACATGGAAATTTATAACAATTTCTTACATGCATGAGTTCTATGACTTCCAATTCAACAAAATCAACTCAATCTCATCATAATCAATTTAATTCAAGCTCTTGATCATTAATCAATCTTGAATTCACAAAATTACAACTTAAAATCCATGAATTACTTACTTAGAGGCTTTAATCTTGAGTCTAACCTCCCAATTTCCCAAACTTGAGCCCAAACACACAATTCTCTTCTTTCTCCCTCTCTAGCCAACCTTCTCTCTCTATTCTTAGAGTTAAAATCAGCCAAAATGAAGCTAAAGAGGAGAATTGAGTGTAGTGCTCCACTTATATATAAGCCCTATTAATTATAATTATCAACATTAAACAATTTGGGCACTACACCATTAATTTAATTTAATTAATTTGATCCGAATCAATTTTCAATCAAATCTCACCGTAGGCTCTAAAAATTATGCCAATCACAATGGCGCAATCAATTTCGGTTTCTGTGGCCGATAAGGCCTTCAATTTAATTTCCAAATCAAATAATCAAACAGATATTCCTACGGTGAACAGATAGAAATTCAAAACCACATATATTCACATAATTGGCACACAAAATCATATCAGACACATAATCAAATTCATAATAAGGACCAATTAGCCAAATATGGAACAGGGTTATCACAGTCTTCCCCCCTTTAAGAAGTTTGGTCCTTCAAACTTATTTTACCTTCATCGAGAAACAAATGTGGATAGTGTAGTCGCATTTCCTCATCTTTTTTCCATGTAGCATCCGTCCCATAGTGTTCTTTCCATTCCACTTTCACCATTGGAATGGACTTGCTCCTCAATTGTTTCACTTGCCGGTCAACAATTCGTTACGGCCATTCAGCGTACTCCATATTTTCATCAATCGCTATCCGATGATAATCAATCACATGAAACGGGTCTCGAAGATAACCCCTCAACATTGACACACGAAACACATTGTGGATTTGCTCAAATCCTGGTGGCAAGGCAACTCTATAGGCAACTGGTCCAAGTCTTTCTAGAATCTAAAACGGCCCAATGTAACGGAGCGATAGCTTGCCCTTCTTTCCAAACCTAACTTGGCCTTTCATCAGAGACACTCGAATGAACACATGGTCACCAACCTCATACTCAAGCGGTCTTCTCCGAACATCTGCATAATTCTTTTGTCGGTCCTGAGCTGTTTTGGGCCTTTGCTGAATAGTTTTGATCTTCTCGGAAGTATCTTGTACAATTTCAGGCCCAAGTAACGCTCTATCCCCGACCTCTGTCCAACAAATCGGTGATCTACACCTTCTGCCATACAAAGCCTCGTATGGTACCATACCGATGCTGGATTGGAAGCTATTAGTATACGCAAACTCTGCTAATGGCAGATAGTCTTCCCAACTCCCCTGAAAATCTAAGGCACACATCCGAAGCATATCTTCCAAAGTCTATATTGTCCGTTTTGATTGCCCATATGTTTGTGGGTGGAATCCAATACTAAATCTCAATTCTGTCCCCATGGCTTCCTGCAAACTCTTCCACAATCTGGATACAAATTTCGGATCTCTATCCGACACAATAGATACCGGAACTCTGTGTAAACGAACAATCTCATCCACATATATAGTAGCCAATCTATAAGCATTAAATGTAGTTTTGACAGGCAGAAAATGAGCAGATTTGGTTAGTCTATCAACTACAACCCAAACAGAATCCATACCTCGAGGAGTCCGAGGTAGACCAACAACAAAATCCATAGTCACATGTTCCCACTTCTATTCAGGAATAGGGAGAGGTTGAAGTAGACCGCCTGGTTTCTGATGTTCAGCTTTAACTTGCTGACATTGAAGACACTTGGACACATATTCTGCAATTTCTTTCTTCATCTTAGGCCACCAATAACTTTGTTTCAGATCCCGATACATTTTATTGTTACCCGGATGCATAGCAAACACTGATTTATGGGCTTCATCTAAAACTGTTTTCTTCAGTTTCGAAATATTTGGGATACACATTCGGTTTCGAAATCTCAACACTTCATTATCAATGCTAAATTCCGCTCTCGGACTTGTCTCAAATTCATCAATCACTTTCTTGAGGAATTCATCCTCTTTTTGTTTTTGTTTGATTTCATCAATGATTGCCGACTCGGTTGTAATAGCGGCTATCAATCCGCCCTATTCACACATTACTACTTCAATTTCAGACTTCTCAAAATCTTGCAAGATCTCTCTCTGTTCAGTAAGCAAACAAGCCATACTCCCTGTTGATTTTCTACTCAAGGCATCAGCAACTTTATTAACTTTCCCGGGGTGATATTGAATCTCAAGGTCGTAGTCTTTTATTAGTTCAATCCATCTCCTCTGACGCATATTCAACTCCTTCTGCGTAAAGAAATATTTCAGACTCTTGTGATCCGTGTAGACTTCACACTTTGCTCCATATAAATAATGCCGCCAGATTTTCAAAGCAAAACCAACTGCGGCCAATTCCAAGTCATGTGTTGGGTAGTTTTTCTCATGTGCTCTCAACTGCCGAGAGGCATAGGCAATAACCTTTCCGTTCTACATTAACACACAACCCAAACCTTCATAAGATGCATCTCTGAAAATTACAAAATTTTCCGTACCTGACGGTAATGTCAAAACTGGTGCTGTGGTCAATCTTGTTTTTAGTTCATGAAAGGCAGATTCTCTTTCGTCATTCCATTCAAACGATTGTCCCTTACGTGTCAACTGGGTAAGAGGTACAGCTATCTTTGAAAAGTTTTTCACAAACCTTCTATAGTACCTGGCTAAGCCCATGAAGCTGCGGACTTCTGTCACATTCGTTGGTGTAGGCCAATTCATAATTGCCTCTATTTTCTGCTGGTCCACTGAAATCCCTTCCTTGTTGATAACATGCCCTAAGAAAAAACTTCATCCAACCAAAACTCACATTTCTTTAGTTTAGCAAACAATTTCTTTTCCCTAAGTATTTGCAGGACAGTTCTCAAATGATGTTCATGTTCAAGTCAATTTTTAGAATATATCAAAATATCATCGATAAAAACCACAACAAATTCGTCAAGGTAGGTTTTAAAAATTTGGTTCATTAGATCCATAAGTGCTGCCGGAGCATTAGTCACTCCAAATGGCATAACAAGAAACTCAAAATGTCCATACCTCGTTCTGAATGCGATTTTCTCAACATCTTCTGCCTTTACTTTCAACTGATGATACCCAGATCTCAAATCAATCTTGGAAAACACTTGTGATCCCTGCAACTGGTCAAACAGGTCATCAGTACGGGGTAAGGGATATTTATTCTTTATTGTTACCTCATTCAGTTCTCGGTAGTCGATGCACAAACCCAAAGTTCCATCTTTCTTTTTCACAAACAACACCGGTGCACCCCAAGGTGAGGTACTAGGTCGGATAAACCCCTTGTCAAGCAGGTCTTGCAACTGTTCTTTCAATTCTTTCATTTCGGTAGTAGCCATTTTGTAGGGAGTTTTGGAAATAGGCTGAGTGTCTGGCATAATCTCAATTGTAAACTCTATCTCCCCGTCTATTTCCCTTGGTAATTCATTTGGAAACACATCTGGAAATTCTTTAACAATAGGGATACTATTCAATTCAACATTCACAGATTGTTCAGACAACACATAGCACAAATAACCCTGACACCCTTTCCTGATCAGTTTGCATGCTTTCATTGCAGATATCAAATAAGGTGGAGGTACTACCCCATTACCCACAAACACAATTTCTGTATGTTCTGGTGATTTAAATACAACTCGTTTTGTCACACAATCAATGGTGGCACAATATTTGGTTAACCAATCCATGCCCAAAATTACATCAAAATGCCTAAAGTTCAAGGGCAACAAATCTACATATAGGACAACATCCACAATACACATGTCACAAAATCGGTATATAGATTCACATAATACAGATTCCCCAGATGGAGCAGACACACATAGTAGGTATGGCAATAATTCTAGAGGTCCACTCAATCTAGATGCAAATGCACATGTCACAAAAGAGTGTGTTGATCCGGAGTCAATTAACACAAAGGCATCCTGATTACATATAGAAATAGTTCCTGAGACAACTGCGTTGGCATTCTGTGTATCACCCGGAGCAAGCGCAAAAACTCTCCCTTGCCTCACGGTATCCCCAGTGGTAGTAGATCTCATAGTATTTCTCGGCTTCGGGATCGATGCTGTGGAACTAGCAGCCATCTTCCCACTGTTCTGATTACAATCTCCGGCCATATGCCCTTGTTTCCCACACTTCAAACAAGCTCCTGACACACGGTAACAAACCCCACGATGCCATTTACTACAAATATTGCACATGGGAGATGTGTCTCGGGAAGAATTTGAAGTAGTTGAGGAGCCCGTGTTTTGCTTTTTCAGAAATTTCTTCTTCGAAAAGAAGCCTTGTCTCTTATTACTTTTCCAGTTTGCTATTGACTTAGCTTGTCTAGCTATGTTAGCTTCTGATATTATGGCCCTGTCCAGCACCCCGATGTAGGTTTCTAGCTTCAAAACATTCACCCTTTCTAAAATGTCACTTCGAAGCCCACCTTCAAAATGTCTTGCTTTCTTGTAGTCTGTATCAATCACATGTGGTGCAAACCTGGCCAATTCAGTGAATTTGGCCTCATACTCAGCTACAGTCATACTGTCCTGTTTTAGTTCCATGAACTCTGACACTTTCCTATCCCGGACACATTGTGGGAAGTACTTGTCATAGAAGATTTCCAGAAATTTTGGCCAGTCAATATCTTTGTGATTCTCTCGCATCAACATCCACCATCTTCTTGCTTCGTCTTCTAGCATAAAGGTGGCTAGAAGCACTTTCTGTGTCTCCAAACACGGGAACACTTCAAATAATTTCTCAATGCCAAGTACCCATGCTTCGCCTTTCAACGGATCTAGTCCACCATGGAACTGTGGTGGTTTCATTTTCTTAAATTCCTTGGTGAGAGCTATTATCCGATCATCATTCTGATTGTCTGGCACGGGTGGTGCCAGAGGTGGAAGTGGAGGATGTGGTTGCTACCACTGTTGTTGCCACTCTTGTTGTTACCTCAAGGTTTCTGCCATTTCCTGAATCAGCATTTCCATTCTATCTATTCTGGCTATGGAGCACTCCTCTATCTCATCACCTCTTGTTCTCACCATCTGATTAAACTTGCATTACACTTTATACAAAATTTACAGATATACATATACAAAAGAGCATACATATTCTAATAGTTTGCAATGCAAGCAAATCACAACTTATAGCACATAATCGTTCACATTAAGCATTTAAGCATATTCTTGATGCATCCAAATTCATACTTATCACATGAATGCATCCTAGATCTTTTCTAGACGCGTATTGCACTTTTGGACAAGTGTGTGAGTTATTAACTCGTGCTCTGATACCACTCTGTCATAGCCCGAACCAGCCCCCATGGGTTAAGGACATAACCGAGCAGTAATCCTGAGATTACCTATGACCTCAAACCAAATTAGACATAACTCATCAAAGTAAAGGGGCTAAACGGAAGCAAAATTTAAAACTTTGTCCATAGAGCTGTGCTTACATGGCATATTATAACGAACCATACATATGCATATTAATAACTCACATCAGAAAATATAGTAGCATAAAAATCTGTACAGACAGGATCATTCAAGTGTAGGTCAACCAATCAAAACTATATACAGACATAAACCAAAGTCCTCGCCAATATGACAAAACAACATAAAATAACAATAGGGCGAAGACGTGTCTCATGTGTGAGACGCAAGGGCTGACTCTTCAAAACCTTAGTTGTTCCATACAGACTTCACCGAGGCTAGGTCTGGACCTCACTTGACTCACCTACAAACACATAAATGAGCATGAGCAAAAGCCCAGTGAATAATATCAAATAAAGAAGATACATTGGAACGATATACATCAGACGGCCTTAGGCCCAACTTATATTTCTATCTAATACATACGTATATCAATTGACTGCGATTCAAAACACATCAGACGGCCTTGGGCCCAATCTATTCGTGTCAAACTGGCCCTTGGCCCATTTGTCTTTCATTTATATCAAGTTGGCCTTTGGCCCATTCATCCTCTCATTCAGATCATACTGGCCTCTGGCCCATCTATTTTATCATTCAGATCATACTAGCCTCTGGCCCATTCATTCTATCATTCAGATCATACTGGCCTTTGGCCCATTCATTCTATCATGTCAAACTGGCCTTTGGCCCATTCATTCTATCATGTCAAACTGGCCTTTGGCCCATTCATTCATTCATGTCAAACTAGCCTTTGGCCCATTCATTCATCCGCGTCAAACTGGCCTTTGGCCCATTCATTCATTCCTGTCAAACTGGCCTTTGGCCCATTTGGCATAGCAAACATTGTCCACCAATTGAATTAACAAACTTATAAAACTTACATAGAAGTAAGAAATTGGACAACAACATATTTCAAATATCTTCATTAAGATATTACTCACACTGATCGGCTGGTTGATTTGCCCTGGAGCTTGACCCTACACATGACATAACACATATGGGTCACAACCGATTCAATCCGTTCTTTAATTCACATATTCCTCTTTAGGCTTCATTCTTATCTTTTTATCTCGTTTACAATGTTTAATGCATGCCTAAGAGTACTTAAAAGTGAAAGAGAACAGAAAACAAAACACAGAATGCATTTTCAAAATTTCAGAAACAGGGGTCCCCCGCTCGAATGTGGACTTCCCCGCTCGAGCGAACCCCTGACGCCTACAAAAGTACTAGTTATGTCATTTTTATGCTCGATCATGAATTCTGGCGCTCGAGCGGAAGGCCTCTCTACATAGCTCCCTGCTCGAGCGTGAACTTCTCCCGCTCGAGTGGACACCATGTCTGCAAAATATACTGGGAGCACGAATTTCACGCTCGAGCGGCGGTTCTCCCACTCAAGCAGGCATCAAATTTTTTGAAAAATCCATAACATGTTTTTGAGCTTCAACTTGATATTTAGAGGCCCTAAATGCATGATTTTGGCTCAAACTTCACATAAACATGTACTAACATGGTACAAACACCAAATTACAACATTTTGATGCTCAATTCTATGAATTACTTACATGCATGACTCAAATTGTTCCAAACTCATCACCAACATACCAAATTCAAACATTCAAAGCTTCTACTCCCACGAATTGTACATGCATGTAACATATGACCCTCATTCTCAACTTATATGATGAAGAGATGGTCAAATACATGGATTTCAACCAAAATTCAACATGGATTACACATTTAATGCCCCAAACATGGAAATTTATAACAATTTCTTACATGCATGAGTTCTATGACTTCCAATTCAACAAAATCAACTCAATCTCATCATAATCAATTTAATTCAAGCTCTTGATCATTAATCAATCTTGAATTCACAAAATTACAACTTAAAATTCATGAATTACTTACTTAGAGGCCTTAATCTTGAGCCCAACCTCCAAATTTCCCAAACTTGAGCCCAAACACACAATTCTCTTCTTTCTCCCTCTCTAGCCGACCCTCTCTCTCTATTCTTAGAGTTAAATCAGCCAAAATGAAGCTAAAGAGGAGAATTGAGTGTAGTGTTCCACTTATATATAAGTCCCACTAATTATAATTATCAATATTAAACAATTTGGGCACTACACCATTAATTTAATCTAATTAATTTGATCCAAATCAATTTTCAATCAAATCTCACTGTAGGCTCTAAAAATTATGCCAATCACAATGGCGCAATCAATTTCAATTTCTGTGGCCAATAAGGCCTTCAATTTAATTTCCAAAGCAAATAATCAAACAGATATTCCTACGGTGAACAGATAGAAATTCAAAACCACATATATTCACATAATTGGCACACAAAATCATATCAGACACATAACCAAATTCATAATAAGGACCAATTAGCCAAATATGGAACAGGGTTATCACAGGTAGAAAGGCCAAGAAAAGGGTGTTTCAAAAAGCTTTGAAAAAAGGCTCAAAGGCTTTACAAGCCAAAAAGCAAAAAGAGGTAACCACCTCGTAACCACACAAGGCTCAAGGCAATATTTTTAAGCCTTAAAAATAGAACTTTTTTACACTAAAACCATCTTCAAAGTAGCATATAAAGATGGCTAAGCTATGAACTAGAACAAAGCTTAAAAGAGGTAGGTTCTTACCCTTGAAGCACAGCAATAAATCAGCAAACTTCTTAGCCAAAACCAAGCCAAAACCACTCCAAGGAGCTCAAATAAGGCCTCCAAGATCCTCAACATTAAGGTGAAGGTGTTTGGCTAAGGGTGCTAGTGCAAAGGTGAAGAGAAAATACACTTTCAAGCACAAAATATATATATATAGACAGAGAGAGAGAGAGAGTATTCTAGAGACAGAGAGAGAGAGAGAGAGAGAATTCTAACTCAGCTTAAACTTTGCAACCTTTTGCATGCATATAGATGACCTCTATATATAGAAGATACAAGGAGCCTTCAAACAAATCCAGCCCTCCACGTACATGTAGATGAGCTCATCTGTGCAAACAGCTGTCAAAATATCAACAAAATAGCTACTTAAATAGTGGTGGTCGGCCGGCCATCAGTGGTGGCCGGCAGTGCCTTATTGATGGTCGGCAAGGCAAAGCCCTTGGCCAGCAACCCTCACTTATGGCCGGCAGGCCATCAAGGACATCTCAAAGCAAAGACCAACACATGGTCCAAAAATGAGACAGAACGGAAATAGGGTTTAGAAGGATCAAACCTAGAGCATTCCGTCATGAAAGTTGAGTACTCGACGAGCAATCAAACCTGTTGCTGGATGTACCTACAAGAATATCCAAGTCTTGAGGACGGTCAAAAATGGGGTGTCTATACTTACCTTTGGTGGAGTTTGCCTACAACAATAGTTTCCAGTTGAGTATTGGTATGGCACCGTTTACGGCCTTGTATGGCCAAACGTGTAGATCACACATATATTGGGCCGAGGTGGGTGATGCATCTATGATAGGTCTTGAGCCAGTCCGGGAAACGAAAGAGAAGGTTACGCTTATTCGTAAGAGGTTAGTTATGACTCAGAGTCGTCAAAAGAGCTATGCCAACCGTTGGAGGAGACCGTTATCCTTTGAGGTAGGAGATCATGTCTTTTTGAAAATATCGCCTAAGTGGGGTTTGATGATGTTTGGAAAGAGTGGAAAGTTGTCTCCAAAATTTATCGGACCTTTTGAGATCTCAGAGTGAATTGGGGAGGTAGCTTATCGTTTGGCTTTACCGCCACAGCTTTCTGGGGTTCATGATGTGTTCCATATCTGTATGCTTCAGAAATATGAACCGGATCCATCTCATGTGTTGGATTGGATTGAGTTAGAAGTAGATGAGGACGCCTCGTATGAGGAGAGACCGATTACAATTTTGGATACTCGAGACCAAGTCTTGCGTAGCAAGACAATTCCTTTAGTAAAGGTGTTGTCAAGACATCATGTGCTTGGAGAAGCCACTTGGGAGTGTGAATTCAAAGTCCGTGAGAAGTATCCAGATCTACTTATTAATATTTGAACTTGTATTGAACATTTGTTATGTTAATGTAATATCAACATTGTGCATGTTTGGAAATGTGAATTGTATATTCATTTTTGAGAATTTGGTTATCTTGTCATAGGAGTAGGGCTGCAAACGTACCGAGCTATTCATGAACAAGCTCGGCTCGGCTCAGCTCGTTAAGGGCTCGGCTCGTTTAGTAAACGAGCCGAGCTTGAGCTCGAATATTAGGCTCGTTTAGTAAACGAGCCGAGCTTAAGCTCGAGCTCGCATGAGCTCGGCTCGTTTATCTTTATTTAAATTATATAATAAATATATTATTTATATATTAAATAATATATAAATATATATAAATACATTATTTATATATTAAATATATATATATAAATAATTTTTTTATATATTAAATAATATTAAAAAAAATTATCGAGTCGAGCCGAGCCGAGCTCGAGCCTAGTTCCTTATCGAGCCGAGCTAGAGCTCAATAAGTAAACGAGCTGAGCTCGAGCTCAGCAAAGCTCAGCTCGGCTCGATTCGTTTGCAGCACTACATAGGAGTGATTGACCGGTGGATGGGTCATGGTGGTGATTTGATTTACTATTATGTTCGTAATTAATTTAGACTTGGTTTGAATGTTGATTTAAATTTCGGGAACGAAATTCCTAACGGGGGTAGGTTGTAGCGATCTTGATTTAGACCCAACCCATTTATTACCTTTGAATCCGAAAAACCATATTCTTGGTGGTTGTTTCTTCCTCTTTATGTTTGGTTTTGGCTTCAAGGGTCGACACCATCCTTCTTAGTGTCGATACTACCTTCTATTCCTTGCCTTCTTCTGCTCCAAGGGTCGAGACCAGCCTTGGAGGTGTTGACACCATCTTGCTGTTGTGTCCTTAGATCGCTACTGAAATTTAATGTCAACACCAGCCCTTGGTGGTGTCAACACTTGCCTTTTCTTGTTGGCCTTTGGGGTTGACACCAGTCTGGGAGGTGTCAACCCTTGTCTATTGCAGAATCTGGGGTTTTCTTGCTGAAATTTAGTATCGATACCAGTCTGGGAGGTGTCAACACCTTGCCTGTTGCCAAACACAAGTGTCTTAGCCTTTCTTCTTGAGGGTCGACACCACTGTTGAAGGGGTCAACCCCTATTACTCTTTTTCTAGATTTTTGTTCAGTCGGGCCCTACTTTTTGGGAATTTTTGACTTACTACTTTCATTTAACCTTGGAACTACTATTCTATTGATATCTAGTCACCATAAATAGACCCAAGACTCTCTTTCTCTCATTAGTTTTTTTCTCTTTTTCCCTCTCACTCGTAACTCTCTCTCTCTCTCTCTCTCTTTCTCTCAACATTCACTTTCTCTCACTTAAATCCTTAGATCTACTCACCTAGAGGTGTCTCCTCACATTGATCCTTTGAGATAAAGTGCAGATTGTGTCAAAAGCTTCCCTTTGATCCGAGTGGTTCGCGGTTTTGTTGACGTCAAGTTTTTTCAGCTTCTTCTCTTTCACCCTTCTAAGCTTGCAGTAGAGATTCTTCACACCTCCTTATGGGTTTTAACTTAGCTATTTGTTTTATAAAACCACCTTGTGAAAGAAATGGACCTTTTGAATAAATTTTGGGTTTTGGTCAGGGGTTTTCAAATGGTTTCATGGAAATGATAGTGGGTTTGGGAAAGGAGGTGTAGAGGTGATAATATGGTTGTTTTGAAATTTGGAAGTGATTTTGGAATAGGGGTTTTGCCTCAATTGTTGATTTTGTATAAGTAATGATATGGATGTTGGAAATATGGAATTTAATTGCTATTGATTAAGATGGTGGAGTTAGATATGTATTACCACTCGCATCGTGAAATTTGGAAAGTTTATCTTTATGGAAATTATTTTATTTGTTGAGAGATACCTATTTTAGGCTATCAAGGGAGGATAGCCATAATTGTTGTAGAAATTGCATGAGGACAAGGAGAATGAAAACTATTTCTTATCCATTACATCAAGCATTGTCATACATTTACATATTTGTAACAATTACATTGTTTTGAAAAAAATGGTAAATACTTGGTGAATTTGGGTATAGGGTGTGGTTGCTATGATAAGTTGGCCTATGTGTCCTTGGTGAAAGACCAGAAACCTAGGTGGATAGGTGTCGAGCCTACCAGTTAATACCGGTAAAAATGACAAAAGAGTAGTGCTTGTATAGCTTGCTAGCAAACATGTACTTAGAGATTCACAGAGTTGTATTCACAAACTGGTTTCTATAAAAAGGAAAGTGTTTCATGAATGTTAACATAAACCTGGCGTGGCATGATTCAAAAGAGATATAAAATGGTTTGTCATGAGCATTGCATGTGCATGTTACCCTTATAGTTTTGTCAAGATTCATATGTTGTGTTAGATTATTTATATTGGACTTTGGCTCACCCTATGTGGGAAAAACATTTTAGGTGCAGATGATATGTCTCTGCCAAGGCTATAGCTTCAGAGTACATGGAGCAAGAGCTTCATTTTATTTAATTGTGTATTTGTTTTGTACAAGCCAATGGTTTTTATATGTATTGGGATTTAAATCCATTTTTATTGTAACCAAGTGCTAACTTGGAAAGTTATAAGCCTTTAGGGCATTCTCTTATTTGTTTACCTTTCGTTTTGTTCCACATCATGTAACACATGCTATAAATTTAGGGCTAGGTTTATGAATGTATAGCTGCATATGTTGCTCTTTTATATAAGAAATTTAAAATTAGTGGAAGGGCTTATCTCTTCATATGTTATCTTTTAATCACTATTGTGGATAGGTTGTTGTATTTAATTCGGAGCGTTACAACTTGATATCAAAACCAGGTTTGAATACTTTGGGTATGTGAGAAGTGGTTTTTACCACAATGGGTTTATCTCGCTTAATAGAGATATCCGTGTGTATAGTATGCTTATGTGACTATATGGGTATAGAATTTAATTACTAAGATATTAATTGGGTCTACGGGTTTCTAGAAGTTTTATTAGAAGAGCATTTGATCACTGCTACTTTTAACTAGAACTCTGGTAATGCCGTGAGACGATCCTTTTCTAGAAAGAAAGTTCGTATGTGTTTATGTGCTTTTGTGGAATGAATTAAATGTTGTCCATCGCATTAGGATGCGAGTGGGTTAATTTCGGCACATTTGTAAATATGTTAATCCCACATCTGGAAAAGAAGAAAAAAAACGAGTCATTTTACTGATATAAAGTGAATGTTATACTCCCACCCATTTAATATTGTAGTGTTGTGCATGTTTAAATTCAATATAGTTTAAATTTTAAAAGCTTTAATTAATTGATTATGACCTAACTGATTAGGCTGAATCATTTTTGATATGATTGATTTGTTGGTTTGACCACGATTTTAGTGGTTTTATCAAAATATATTGATTAGATTTGTTTGATTCAAAATAAACTAAAGATTGATCTAATTAAAGATTGAAAGACTGCGATTGCTTGATTAGAAATAAACTTTCCGTCCAAATAATTGTTAACTTTTATTTTATAATCCCACATCGGAAGAAGAAAAAAAAATTGAGTTATTTCACTTATATAATGTGAATCTTAATAGTGTAATATTCTATACTTCAATTCAATACAGTTTAAATTTTAAAATTAAAATAACATTTAAAAATTTTAATTAATTAATTTTTGTATAAGCTGGTTGATCATTTGACCTAACCGATTAAGCTGAACCATTTTGGGTTTGACTATTTTGCCGATTTTATTGCGATTTCTCATATTGATTTTATTAATTTTAAACAATTAAAAAAAATCTTCATTAGCTAACTTCCATTTTACCATATAAAAATAAAACTCTAATTAGTTTATGATTTATTTTATAATCTCACGTCGAGAGAAGAAGAAAAAAAAGTTTGTTTCACTATCTATCTATATATTATATAAGGAAAATGAGGTTTTTCAGGGAAAAGCCTTCTAAGAGGCTCTATACCATTATTATAAAATTATTGAATTTTCTTAATTTTAAACAATTAAGAAAATTCTCGTTGACTAGCTTTCATCTACCTTTGATTTTACAATCCCACATCGAAAAAAGAAAGAAAAAGTGAATTGTTTTACTTACATAAAGTGAATCTTATACTCCCATTTATATAAGCAAAAGGAGATTCTTAATGAAAAGCCCTATGATCCATATCTTACACTCATTTTTTTTATTTTCTTAATTTTAAACCATTAAGAAAATCTTCATTGGTTAGCATCCATTTAACTTTTATTTTATAATCCCACATAGTTTTTATTTTAAAAATAATTTTGTATGAGATTTTGAAATTCTCGTCATATTTAACTTTAAAATAATTACAATCTCACATCGAGAAAATAAAGAAAAAGTGAGTTGTTTCACTTATATAAAATAAATCATATAAAGAGAGTTTTAAGGGAATAGTATTCTGGAAACTCCAAACCTCCATTCTAAAATTATTGAATTTCTTAATTTTAAACAATGAAGAAAACTCTCACTGGTTAGCTTCCATTTACCTTTTATTTTATAATCCCAAATTGGCAACCAAAAAAAAAAAAAAAAAGTGAATTATTTCATTTAGATAAAGTGAATCTTATGCTCCAATTTATATAAATCATAAAAATTTCTTAATTTTAAACAATTAAGAAAATCTCAATTGGTTAGCTTCCATTTAACTTTTATTTTACATCCACATCGAGGAAAAAAAAGAAGAAGAAGTAAATTGTTTCACTTATATAAAGTGAATCTTATGCTCACATTTATATAAGTAAAAGAAGATTTTTAGTAAAAATTCCTATAATCAATACTAATTTTTTTTCTCTTAATTTTAAACAATTAAGAAAATCTCCATTAGTTAGCTTCCATTTAACTTTTATTTTGCAATCCCACATAGACGTTTTGATTCTAAAAATAATTTTGTATAAGATTCTAAAATTCTCATAATATTTAACTTTAAAATAATTACAATCCCACATCAAAAAAAGAAATAAAAAGTGAGTTGTTTCACTTATATAAAGTGAATCTTATACTCTCATTTAATATTATAGTATTGTGCATGTTTCAGTTCAAGATAGTTTAAATGTTAAAATAAAATTTAAAAGTTTTAATTAATTAATTTTGTTGTAAGTTGGTTGGTCTTTTGACTTAGCCGATTAGGCTGAATCGTTTTTTGTTTAACTGATTCACTGGTTTAAGCACGGTTTTAGTTGTTTTATCAAAATATATTACTTAGATTTGTTTGATTTGAAGTAAACTAAGATTGAGCTTATTAAAAATTGAACGACTGAGTTTGTTTGATTAGAAATGAACTTCCGGTCCAAATAACTGTTAACTTTTATTTTACAACCCAACATTAGGAAAAGGAAGAAAAAAATGAGTTGTTTCACTATATAAACCTGATACTCCCATTTAATATTGTAGTGTTGTGCATGTTTCAGTTCAAGACCGTTTAAATTTTAAAATTAAAATAAAATTTAAAAGTTTTAATTAATTAGTTTTTATATAAGTTGGTTAGTCCTTTGACCTAGCTGATAGGGTGAACTATTTTCGGTTTGACTAATTTGCTTGTTTAACTGCGATTTTAGCGGTTTGATCAAAATATATTGGTTAAATTTGTTTGATTCGAAATAAATTATAGATTGACCTAATTAAAGATTAAACAGCTAAGATTGTTTGTTTCGAAATAAATTTCCAGCCCAAACAATTGTTAACTTTTAAACAATTAAGAAAATCTCCATTGATTAGCTTCTGTTTAACTTTTATTTTATGATCTCATATCGAAAAAAGAAGGAAAAAGTGAATTATTTCAATTACATAAAGTGAATCTTATACTCCCATTTATATAAGCAAAATGAGATTTTTAGTGAGAAGCGTTATTATCAATATCTCATATTAATTTTTTTGATTTTCTTAATTTTAAACAATTAAGAAAATCCCGATTAGTTAACTTCCATTTACCTTTTATTTTATAAAATATAAAAATATATATATAATTATCATATTTTTATTAAATAATTTATTATTTTATCTCGTGCATAGCGGAGGATAAGTTCGTTATATAACATAAACAAAAATGTTTAAGACTCTTTGTGATTCAAAGTCTCAATACTTTTTTCTCAATTTTTTGAATTTTAAAAATATAAAAATACATATGTCAATAAACTATTGGTTATTTGATTAATATGGTAATATATTTAAACATTTAAACTTAACTCTTTTGGAACATTTTGTATAGAAATCAAATCAAACTTTTTTTTTTTTTTTTTTGGTGTTTCAAAATATTAAAATCATATCATTTATTCATCAATAAGGTAATATATTCTCTAAAATCATGATAATTTGTAAGAAAAATAATTTATTAAAAATTTATAATATGAAAATACACCTGTTATAAAATTATAGAATTTAATAACATTATATTATAATATTATGAGCTCTTAGTTCTTCTCATTTTCATTTAATTTAAATATTTTGTTAATCGATATGATACGTTTTTTAAATTTTCTTTAATTATAATCATTAATCTCTAATGAGCAATAATCTGACCATAATTTCTATAATAGGAAGCATACATGTTTTGAAATTATCACTTTATTTTTAATTGACAAATGAAACTATAATTATTATTTGTGAGTGATAATTTTTCCAAATCTATTATTATCTATATATTAACACAAAATAATTTTTTGTCCAAAATATTTTAAGAGCTTCAAAATATTAATTTTAGTTTATAAAAATTAATAAATATATGTTGCATAAAATTATTAACCCATCAAAACATATCTCATTTAATGTTTTTTTTTTTAATTAGATGAAATTTTATGTGTAAGTCAAATCTAATTTTTAAGTAATAATTGATAGATTCTGGAGTTCAAATTTAAGTTTAACAAGAATATGAGAAAAAATATAGTTTTTTTTTTTTTGGGTTTAAATATTCTATGACAAAATTGAAATTTTCATGAGAAAAATATTTTAGAAACAATCCATACATGGTAATATACATTTCTTTGCTTAAATTTTAGTTATTTAAATTTGTAATCTTTAAAAAGAATGTTCAAAATAAAATTTTAATAATTTATGCTGATCACATTTGATATCGCACTTTAAATGAGACTATTCATATATATCATGTAGAGCCTATCAAATGATATAATTAGTGTCATGCAAAATGTTACATCATATAACAAATATATAAATATATGATAATTTTACATTACTCAATTTAAAAATATATAAAAATGTAGACTAGCCAAATCAATATTTTATATACAAATATAAGTGAGTTTTTAGGAGTTTAGTAAAATGGTGGTGACAAGGCAAGGGCAATTGACAAAGAAAAGTTAAGATGTCTAGTAGGAACAAAGTTAGATGATTGAGATCATTATAGCGATCCAGATTTTTCCCCGTCCTTTGTGGTATTCCGGACTCGAGTTCCGCGTTATGTGTTGTTATCTGTATCTTGTTTCCATCCCTTGATTTCTTATATTTGAGTTTTAGGATGTGTTGGGCAGGTTTGTATCAGGTTGGTTGAGATTAGAACCTAAGTGTTGCTGTCCAGTTTTTGGTGTCTTCGCTTGAGCGAGGACTTTATCGCTCGAGCGAGCTTTGAGTTTGTGTCTCTTGGCCCGAGTGAGAACTCTTGCGCTCGAGCGTGCTTCTACGTCTCTTTTAGACCTGTAGGTTGTGTTTCTTGGCTCGAGCGAGCTTTCCTTCGCTTGAGCGAGCGACGACTATGTTTTGGGCTTCTTCGCTCGAGCGAGCTTTTCTTCGCTCGAGCGTGCTTTTGGGTTGTAGACCTGAAGCTTCGTGTTGTTCGCTCGAGCGAGGCTTTGTGCGCTTGAGCGAGGTTTCTTTGTTTCTGGTCGCTCGAGCGACCACTCCTTCACTCGAGCGAGGAGCAAGTATATCAGTTCGTAGCAGGGGTCTTCTCCTCCATTTTTTATCCTCTTTCTTTTTTTCAAAACCCTAGATCGGCAGCTCCTCTCTCTCTCTACACACTCTCTCTCTAAAAATACACCTTGTTCTTGAGACCTTCTACCCTAGTCCCTTTGTAAGAAAGGTTGAGCATCGCGGGGGCTACGTTTTGATCCGAGAAAGTTTGGGTTTGGAGCACTTTCAAGTTTTGCTCTTCTTTCCCTTTGGGTTTCTCCATTTGAGGTAGGGATTTCTTTATTCTTTTTCAATATTCTGTCTATAGATAGACATGTGGTAGTTTTGTATTGCATAAAAATCATATCCATGTTGGATTTGTTTGAAAATCATGAAGGGGAACCTAGGGTTGGTTGTTTGAGAATGAATTTGTTATCATTGATTGTTATTTGGGCTATTTGGGAGGTAATCTAGCATGATATTGTTGAAAGAAGAGAAAGCCCTAAATTATATTTTGATTTGGTAAATTAAAGAGGGAGGATGATTGAACAATATTTGTAAATCACTATTGTTAATATGGGTTGTGTAAAAGTATTAATGACTAAGGGATTAACTATGGCATTGGGGTTATTTTGAAATGAACGTATTGAACTAAGATGGGTTATGGCTTTATTATCCATGAAATTGGTTTTATGAAATGAAAAGAATGGAATTGGTTTTGTGAAATGAGAAAAGTGTTTTGGAAATAAGTGGTGGAACATGTCTACTTGGGAAATTATGAGGGTTGATCTTGAAAATGGGAAATAAAATGTTAACTCTATGTGAGTCTCGGAAAATAAATATGAGAATTGAACTATTGTAGCATGAGTGCTGAGTACATATATTTGGGGGACTTAATCTTTAACTATCGTACTAGTGGCATTGTCGGGCTTAAGATCTCATGAGAGTTGAGTCTTTATAATAGGTGTATTAAAATCATGCATCCAGAGGTTTTGTCCTTGGTCATCGGTGGAGGGTGACATGGTTGTGTTGAATTGTCGTGTATGCATTACACTTGTGTTGGTTGAACATTTTTGAATATTTTATGTGTATGTATTACACTTGTTGATTATGCTCTGTTGTATTGTGATTATTGGTGTTATACACTGCGCTTATAATCAGAGGTACCGTTACCTTCTAGCTAGCACCTGGAGAACTGACTGCGCTTAGAATCAAAGGTACCGTTACCTTGCAGCTAGCGCCTCGAGAACTGACTGCACTGAGAATCTGAGGTACCACACCCTTCTAGCTAGCGCCTGGTAAAATGGCATATTGTTGTGAGAGTTATATCCTTGGCTTACTGCGTATATAGCCGGTAGAGCAGAGTTTTATTGTTATTGTCTCAGTGTATCTGAGTGTGTTATGGGTTGTGATGGTTACAATTTTGAAAGGCCGAGTTGCCTCATTTGTTGATTATATACATGTTGATGATTTGTTATCTCCATTTTCATTAAAGGCATGCATGTATAGATATGAATGTAGTGGGAACAAACCAAAATGCCATTTCAAGATTTTGGAAAGTGTGAAGGAAAACGGGTTATTTGTGAACAAGTTTTGAAAAAAGGGCAAATTAGTTGTAAGTACGAAAAATGGGAGAAAAGTAAAGGGTTTGGTGAAATTGTTTTCTAGAACTGTTGCTGTCATGAAAGTTTGTGGAAAAAGGGGTAACGAAAAGGAAAGAAAGGTGAACCACTTATAGTGTTGAATGAAATGGCTGTTTTCGAGAAAAGTTCATACTTATGTATCTTTTGTATAAACTGCCACATTACTATTCTAGTATGAGATTGAGCATTCATGATCATAGGTATCTGTAAGTTGTTATTGTTGAGGACCATGTTGAGATTCCTATTGGACTATATGTTCATCCCACGTTGTTGAAATTTTTTTCAGGTATTAATCAGGAAGTGTTGCAAGGTTTTGGATCTTCTTATTTGTTGGCCACGTGGTCTCTTTTGTGTTGGCGGAATGTCATTTATGTAAAAGGGTTATACCCTTCTTCTTGACTCTTTAATGATGTAAGCCCAAGGGCAATTTATTTAGCATGCTCATGTTGTATTTAATTTGCATATGAATGAGAGAATTGTTATTCATTTTTACTAGTCGAACGTTTGAGTTTATTTCCGCATGTTATCTCTGAAATTGAATTAAGTTAATAAATTTGGTAATACTTGGAGTAATAAAAAGTGGGGCGTGATAGTAAAAGTCGCAAAGTGAGTGAGAGAGGAGAATAAGAAAATGGCTCAATGTGGGTCGCCAAAACTAGCAAGTCTGAGAAAATTTAGAAGTCATACTTGGTAGGTAAAGCTCGATTTCAGGAAAGACAAAAGGATAGAGGTCATGATAGTTCGTTGTTAATCACTTTCATATTGTTATTCAATTTTTTGATTTTGAGTTTCAAAAAAAAAAAAAAAAAAAAAAAAAAAAAAAAAAAAAAAAGAAGTAATTATTATATATATACACATAGTTTACCATATGAATCTAATATATGACAAATTAAATTTATGAAACTCTTAGAAAATAATAATATATTTATAATTTACCATAGTTTTTATTTAATTTTTACTAATTACATTATGATTTATGTACTTATTATTTAGAGCTTCAAACATAACATTAATGATAAATAATAAAAAAAACATAAATAAAATTGTGATAAAATAGTTAAAATTTAATTAATTCTACTTCTTTAGGTATATTAATTGTTTTACTATTTAATTTTCAAATTAATTATTACTTATTTATTTAAAACCGTAGCTAACACGATATTACACCAATACACCAATTAATGCACATATTTTCTTCTATGATGTGGTTGGGTGTCTCGGCCCCATTACATTGGGGAGTTGTTTGGAATGAACTATATAAGTGTATTTTTTAATTTTTTAGATAAAAAAATAAAGAAAAAAAGATGATTGTTTTGTGTAACTTTTTAATTTTTTACGAAAAAATGTGTATTAAAATATTGTATAAAATAACAAAATTACCGTATTATCCCTATGCCCTATGCTACTGACAGTGACGGTTGAATAGTGCAGTACAAATGACTTTGAAATGAGACGGTGCCTTCAGAAGATATATATCTATATAATATGGGAAGAGGGTTTTTGAATTTATAGTAGAGACAATTGTCCTACTAGGACATTTGAATGGTGAAGATTCATTTGTTTATTTACATAGATGGCTGAGATTATCCCTTAAATATATATATCAATATATACCTACACATACTTCCTGTCCAAAGAAAGAGTGAACTTCCTCCTCTCCCATGTCTCCCCTCTATTCTATCCTTATCTCTCTCTACTCCCCTTCCCGCTTGCCCACATCTCCCCTCCCTTCTATCTTTATCCCTCTCCCTTCTCTGTTCTCATCAATTTCTTCTTGCGATCAGATTGTAACCGACACTCCTCTTCATCACAAGGTATTCCTGTCTTTCTCCCTCTCTCTATTGTATTTTTTTTCCCGAAATACAATCAGTTTCTGAATGATCAATAACAGATTAAATGGGATCAGATTGTAGAAACTGATTAAATTTAAGTGAATCAATCTTTTCCCCGAAATACAATTAGTTTCTGGATCAGATTTTAAGTGAATCAATCTGTAGAAATTAAATCAGTTTGTTCTATTAAATTTAAGTGAATCAATCTGCAGAAATTAAATCAGTTTGTTCTTGCGATCAGATTGCGCCGCTGCTCATCATCACCACTCGCAAGGTTCCCTCTCTCCCACCCTTGGTTGTTCCATTCGGAGGAAATAGGTTATGCTTTAGGGTTTTTTGGTGTGTGTGGGTCAATGAATTGAGTTTGAGTTTGATGATTTTTTGATTAATTGGTTTTATTGCCATTGATTTCTGATCTTACGGTTGGATCAACATCAACTCATCATCCCCCAATGATTCTTCCTCCTATTGATATTCAATGGGTCTGGTTTTGTTATTATTTGATATGTTCTAATTTGAACTCTGTTCGGTTGCCCAGAAAAGTTCACAATTTGGGCTAAGTTAACTTTTGGGATTTTGTTTGCTTTTCCTTTGTTTTCTGAGCACCCAAACACAATGTAATCCAATATAACAGTCCATTTTCAGGTGTTTTACAGGCAATACTGTAATCCAATATAACAGTCTAGCTATTTTTGTTTGCTTTTCCTCTGTTTTCTTAGCACCCAAACACAATGTAATCCAATATAACAGTCCATTTTTAGGTGTTTTATAGGCAATACTGTAATCCAATATAACAGTCCAGCTATTTACGAAGAGAATGAAGAGTATGCATTCAATAGATGCAGAGATATTTGGATCTGTAGATACCCTTCAAATTGAAATTCTAAAGATATACAAATAAACCAAAATTCTAGAGCATTCATGTTAATCTTTTGTGAAGAAAAAAAAAACCCAATGTAAATAGCTAAATTTCTGCAGTTAATGCTGGTGGTCGACACAGGTACTGCCATTAAGTTCTGATTCTAGATGGTTTATAGCATCAATTTCCATAGTTATTGTCATGACCCGAACCCGCCCCTATGGGTTAAGGACATAACCGGCCAGTAATCCTGAGATTACCTACGGCCTCAGACCAAAACAGACATAAGACATCAGAGTAGAGGGGCCAAACAGAAGCAAAAATTTAAAACTTTGTCCATAGAGCCGTGCTTATATGCACTTTAAAATAAACCATGCGCGTAAACATTAATAACCCACATCAAAAGTACTGTATCCCAAAATCCATTACAAACAGGATCATCTAAAACGAGTCAACCTATAACAGACTATGTACAGACATACACAAAGCCCTCGCCAACAAGACAAAGTGTAAATACATAACAAAATGGCAAGGATGGGTCTCGTGCGTGAGACGCAAGGTTGACTCCCCAAAACTCTTGTTGTTCCTGGCAAACTTCACTGAGACTGGGTTTGTACATCTCTTGGCTCACCTACAAACACATGAATGAGCGTGAGCGATAGCCCAGTGAATAATATCAAATACAGCATTTACATAACATTGTAGCACAACATATTCCAAACGGCCTTGGGCCCAATTCGTATTTCTACTTAACAGATATATATAACTAACTACAAATCAAGTACTGCAATTCCAAACATTCCGGCCTTTGGCCCATTCAGATTTCCATTCTTGTCCAAACGGCCTTTGGCCCATTCGATTATGTCAAAACGGCCTTTGGCCCACACATTCGTATCAAAACGGCCTTTGGCCCACACATTCGTATCAAAACGGCCTTTGGCCCACTCATTCGTGTCAAAACGGCCTTAGGCCCATTCATTCGTATCAAAACGGCCTTTGGCCCATTCATTCATATCAAAACGGCCTTTGGCCTATTCATTCGTGTCAAAACGGCCTTGGGCCCATTCATTCGTATCAAAACGGCCTTTGGCCCATTCATTCGTATCAAAACGACCTTGGGTCCATTCAGGTTTATCAAAACGACCTTTGGTTCATTCATGTTCAACAAAACGACCTTTGGTCCATTTGTGTTCAACTTACATCCACAATCCCAATTAGCAGTTCATAAGCTTTAAGGGAATAAACAATTGAACATTCACAAGCATTCAAATATCGATATTACTCACAGTGATCAGCTTGTGGATTCACCCTGGAGCTTGACCCTACACATTTCACGAACACAAAAGGGTCACTAATAGCTCAATCCGTTCTTTAATTCACATATTCCTCTTTAGGCTTTATTCTTATCCCATTAACTCATTTACAATGCTTAACACATGCCTAAGAGTACTCGCAAGTGAAAGAGAACGGAAAACGAAACACAGAATGCGAAAGTAAAATTTCAGCGAGGTCCCCGCCGAGGCCAACTTCGCCGAGCGGACCCTTAAGGCCTGCAAAAGTACTGGATAGGTGAAAATTGCGCTCGATCGTCCAATATGGCGCTCGAGCGGAAGGCCTCTTAACATAGCTCCCCGCTCAAACGTGAACTTACCCGCTCGAGCGGACGCTATGTCTGTGAGAAGTACTGGATGCATCATTTTTACGCTCGAGCGTGAACTAGAGTGCTCGAGCGGAAGTTCATCCTCCATGATCCCTCGCTCGAGCGTGAACTTCCCCGCTCGAGCGGACACCATGCCTGCAAGAACAAAATACTGGGAGCTCGAATTCCCCGCTCGAGCGGACATCAAAATTCTGGGTTTCCCAAATTGTGTTCTTGAGCTCCAAAACAATTCTCCAGCTACAATTCTTGCATGCAATGGCTCAAATCTCAAATGTAATTGTTCTAACATGGTATAGATCCCTAATTACAACTCAATGAGGCTCAGTTTACAAATAATTCACATGCATGCCCCAAAATTCATTCTAATATGGTAAAATCATGCATTCAAGCTCATCCCTTAATTAATCAAACATGCATGCTAATTTTTGACCTCATTTCCAACCCAAACAAAACAAATGGTGTTCATTCTCATGGAATACAACAAAAGCATGCTTGCATGTAAGATTTAACACCTTTACTTCCATGTTCAACTCAATACATGCTAGATTATGCAATTCTACAACAATTATATACATGCATGCCTTCATTGACCATCAATTGAACACAAACAACTCCATTTCCTTAACATCAAGCTAACTTATGTTCTTGATCATCAAACACACTTGAATCTACACATTTACTACAAAAATCCATGAGTTCACTTACCTAGAAGCTTTGATCTTTCAAGCTCTAGACAATTCTTGAGCTAAACCCCAAAAATTCCCAAGCTTCAAGCTAAAATGCACAATTCTCCTCCTTTCTCTCACTATGGCCGGCCTCTCTCTCACTCTCAATTGTCTAACTCGGATTTTGAGTTTAAGAGAGCTAAAGGAGGGTGCAATGGAAATATACAACAAGCCCCACTAACAAATATTTTAATATAAAATAATGGGGCACTCCATTTATCAATTTAATCAGTTTAAATTGACCAGAATCAATTTGTAATTAAATTTCACCATAGGCTCTAAAAATTATGCCAATCACAATGGCGTAATCAATTCCGGGTTCTGTGGCCGATAAGGCCCTCAATTTAATTCCCGAAGCGGATTATTCGAACAGATATTCCTACGATGAACAAATAAAATCCCAAAATTACATATATCCACATAATGGTACACAAAATCATATCAAAACATATAATAACATACGTATTAGGGACCAATTAACATAATACAGAACAGGGGTATCACAGTTATAATGTAGAGTGTGTTTGTGGATATTTTTCTCACTGATATGCATTTGAATAAAGTTTATTGGCGATTTTAAACTTGGTCTGCTACGTATGTATTAACTTAAATTACTGGAGTAAGACTTATATAGCAACAATTGTGTAAACTAACTGCCTTACTTTTTGGTTCAAAAAAATAAGATAAATTCAAATTCATATGAATTATTAGAACAATAATAATTGAAAAACAATAAAAATAAATAACTTAACAACAATGTATGTGGCATAGTGGCATGATCTATGGTTCAATGCAACTTGATGCTTCAGACAAAAAAGTATCAAATTGCTTCTTAATATAAAAATGTCTAATATCACATTATTTTGCACATATCTATCCTATCAATTTACACTATTATTCATGAATTTCCTTCTCTCTTTTTACCAAGTAGCCTTCTCTTCTTATGTCAAGTGTTAATTTCTACTAAGACTATTTTATATATATATATAGATTTTTGATCAAAAAATATTGCTGATGTGAGATTCCTAATGGCGGGTGCTTTTTACATGCACGACGATAGGTTTCGCGACAATGCTGGTGGTCGACACAGGTATTGGCATCAAGTTCTGATTCTAGATGGTTTATAGCATCAATTTTCATAGTTATATTGTAGAGTGTGTTTGTGGATATTTTTCTCACTGATATGCATTTGAATAAAGTTTATTGGCGGTCCTGCAGACAAGACAAAGTTCATAAAGAAGAAATAAGATTTTCTTAACAATGTGAACTTGAACCATTTAATGCTTACTGATTTTAAACTTGGTCAGCTACGTATGTATTAACTTAAATTACTGGAGTAAGACTTATATAGCAGCAATTGTGTAAACTAACTGCCTTACTTTTTGGTTCAAAAAATAAGATACATTTTGTTTGAATAATTTTCTTAAGAGAGAATGACATATGAAAATTATGCTTAAGAGATTTTGTTTGAATAATTTTGCTTAAGAGAGAATGACATATGAAAATTATTCCGACAAAACAACATTTTCTGGGCCAAAATCTTGAATTACAAAATCAAACAAATCAGCAAGGTATTTTATATTCTTATAATATGCAGATGCATCTACTGATTTGTGGAAGAAGGTTCGGAAGGGAGACGAAACTAAGAAGTTGATCAAAGCTCTTGATTTGTTATCTGCCCACGTTTCTGCTATTATAGTACAACCTGTTGTGGTCCACTCTTTCTCATTATCTTTTGACTGTAAGCTCACTTCAGACTTGATCCTTTCGAACCATGTAGTCTTCAGGATTTCGGCAGATGGACCTCTTTTCATGGGTACGTAATCAGGAGGGTTTTTCCACAAGCTGTTTTAAATGGGCTGATTGATGTATATTCTAAGTGTGGGAATGTAGATATTGCTCACCTAGTTTTTGATTGGATGTGGGTTCGGGATAATGTTTCATGGGGTACAATGATGGCAGGTTATGCACATAATGGAGGTTTTTGTCAAGTTTTAGAGTTATTTAATCACATGAAAAGGGACAATGTAAAGATAAATAAGGTATCAATTGTTAGTGCTTTGATGGCAGCCGCTGAGATGAGAGATTTAGAGATGGGAAAGGATATCCATGACTTTGCAATACAACAAGGCATCAATTCAGACATTTTGGTTGCTACTCCTCTCATGACAATGTATGCCAAGTGCGGAGAATTGGAGAAGGCTAAAAAATTGTTTGTGCGACTTCAGGGGAGAGATGTGATTGCTTGGTCTACAGCTATAGCTACTTTTGCTCAATCCGGGCATCCGGAGGAAGCACTGTCTTTATTTCGAGATATGCTGAAAAATAATTTGAAACCCAATAGAGTGACTCTAGCAAGTGTCCTTCCAGTTTGTGCAGAAGTATTGTCTGTGAGACTAGGGAAGAGTTTACACTGTTATGCTATCAAATCCGATATCGATTTTGATGTATCAACAGGAACAGCCTTAGTGTCTATGTATGTTAAATGTCAATTCTTTACTCCTACAATGACTATATTCAAGAGGATGCCACGAAAAGGTGTTGTGATGTGGAATGCCTTGATAACTGCATACACTCAGATTGGCAACCCTTCCTCTCCCTTTTTTTTTTTTTTTTTTTTTTTTTTTTTTTTTTTTTTTTTTGGTCAGATTAGAAATGAATTCCTTAAGGAATGATTTCTAAACTTTCAGATTGGAATGATTCCTTAAGGTGTGTGTATATTCATTCCTAAACTTTCATCCCCGTAATTTAATCTTATATTTTCTTCATTCTGTATGTATTTAAGTTTTATAGATATGCGTGTTTATGCTTACTTGGTGTAATTGTGTTTGTGTTGACCAATTGTTGGAAATTTTGTTATTCAATCGTCATGGTCTACTTTTAATTTTCAGTTTTGGGATGTTTTAAGCATATTTTTTGTCAATATGCAAGATTGGGTATGCATTAGTAATGTCAATTTGGGTTTACTTGCATTGCAGGAACTTCTTCATGAATTTGTAATTGTTTTGTAAAAAAGCCATTGAATGGCTCTCTCTCTTTCATTTACAAACTGATAAATTCTTGCTATCACTCTGTTCTTGCTTCCAATTGATCTCACAAACGATCTATCTATCTTTATTTCTTCATGTCAAGCCTCTTTATTTTTTATTTTCATCATTTGACTGGTCTGAATCGTTTTATATGAACAGTGTGCTATAATCCTTGATTACTCTTTTCACCCCTTTCTCTCCTTCCCTTCTTCCACTGATGTGCTTTGTAATTGTTAGTCGTATTTATTCCCTTATTAAGAAGTAGGACAGTACCTTTACAGTGCTATTGTCCTAAGATTGATTGCTATGCCTACTTGACAAGTCAGAATACTTTCCATCAAGGCTTAAATGGGATTCTGTACTCCATTTTTTTTGTTCATGATTGGTGTGTCCTTTGATATCACATTGTTGATTAGTTATGCAAATAAAGGTGGTGATAAGTAATATTTTATGGATTGATGCTCATTATTGTGGGATCTGTGCTTCTTATAATTTGTTTTTTAATGTTTTAGGTGTTGGTTGATGCTCATCAAGGCTTAAACATTCATTTAAAACATTCAACAATGATCTTCATGATCTTCACAAACGATCATAGTTTCATTTAATTATTGATAATTTTATACATCTCAAAGCATCTTTATAAAACATATTTTTGTAGTCTGTCAATAAATAAAAATTTATTAGTGACAACATTTAAATAGAAAAATTGTCAATAAATCCAAGTTGAGGGGTGCATTAAGTATTAGATCCAAGCTTTGATCTTTGTTGTTTATAAAGACTCATAACACTTTTGAGTTGGTACGGAAAAACATGTGATACTAGGGATAATTTTTAACATTTTTACCCTCTATTTTGACCTAAAAAAATTTAAAAATGCATGACTTAAGTTCTACAAATCTATTTTTAACAAAATTAATATAGGTGGATTTGTCTTTCTCATATCTTTCAAATAATAAGATCAATATTGAATATGAAATTTAAAAATAAATAAATAATAGATTGATTTTTCGATTAATTAAAATAACGAAACATTTTATTTTATTTTTTTTTAGAAATTAAACACTCGAAACCACTTTCGGTAATTTTGAATGGATAGATCTCACAACAAAATAAATAAATAAATAAATAATTGGAATAAAAACAATTGTCTAAAACAGGATAACAAGCGTAAAGTTATGAGTTATTGAGATTTTAATATCATAAGTGAATTTTTTTTGCATCTTCATATAGATATTTGTTCAAATTATTTGAATCTGACCGTCTAAATTATTTTAACTTTGTCCCATATTTGAACTTTGTCCCATTACAATTATATTATAATCCTAATATTATTTACACCATGCCTTCAGGCACGGGCATACGCTAGTATATTTATATAGGATGAGGCTTCCCTCTAGTCCTTCATCAGACTGGAGGGCACTGTTGGGTCTCTGGGGATCCACCACTAGTCCGGTTTCGATAATTCGAACCGTTTAATGTGTAGAACTCATTGAGTACTTTATGACTGTAAAAAATCATTTTGATCGGATATCGATAGCTATGTAATCAAATCAGTTTTGTATGAAAAAAATGAAAGGTAAAAAATAAACGGTTGACAAAAATCTTATTTGATCACATAGCTATCGATATCCGATCAACTTAATTTTTTATAGACATATAGTACTCGACGGGTTCTACACATTGAACGGTTCAGATTATCAAAAACATGGCCCATGGTGGGCCCCCACGGACCCAACAATACCTTCCAGTTCAATGAATATATATGTACACAATTTTGACTTGTACTTTTGTTTTTATAATTTTTTTAATAAATAGTGATAATTTTTAATTTTTTTTAATAATTTTTTTACTTTTTATCTTTTATAAATTATGCCAAATAAGTAAATGGGACTCCTAAGAAGACTACGTTCACATATATTTTAAAGAAACCCAACTGTCCAGTTCTCAGTGTACAATAAAAAACTCCAAAAATTCCTTGAGAAACAGCCAAAATGTTGGTGTCTATCTACTGACTTTGATTTTTTTTTTAAAAAAAAAAGGACTTTCTTTTAGCAATAGAAATCATTATCAAAGACTTTCTTGTAGTCTTTTTTTTTTTTTTTTTTTAATCTTCAGGCCGGGATATGACAGCTCAATTTTATTTTTTATTATTATTATTATTATTTAATTTTTAGATAAATTATACTAATGGTCCCTATAATTTAAATATTGTATTATTTTAGCTCCTAATTTTTTAATTGTCGCACGTCTGATTCTAAATTTTAAATCTTATTTTAAATAAGAACAATTGAAGATGCTATTGCTCAATTTCAATGATAAAGTCGTCAATTTAATAAAATATAAACTAATTTGATAAAAATAAATGTCAAAAAATATTTTTAAATTTTTAAAAATTATTTCTACTCACTAAAGATAAAATTACGTAAAATTGTCAATTTTTTTGGATTTTTTTTTATCAAATTAATTTTTATTATGTATTTGGATGATAATCATGTAATGAGTGATTATTTTTATTTTCTATTTTTCCAAAAATAAAATATGATGACAACTTTGATATCATTATTAAACTAATTAATTAAATTAAAAAAATTAAAAATTAAAAATATTTCATATATTAATATATCGATTACACATTAAAAGCCGAATAACCACTCATTACATGGTTATCATTCAAACACATAATAAAATTAATTTGGTAGAAAAATAAATAAATAAATGTCTAAAAGATTTATCAATTTTACATAATTTTATCTTTGGTTGGTAGAAATTATTTTAAAAATATTTTTTTAACATTTATTTTTATCAAATTAGTTTATATTTTATTAAATTGACAACTTTGCCCTTTAAATTGAGTAATTGTATCTTCAATTGTCCTTATTTCGCACAAGATTCAAAATTCATGGTCAAATGTGTCGCAATTAAAAAGTCAGAGGCTAAAGTGACATGAGTCCTAAACTATAGGAAAATTTATATTTCTACCCACTTAATTATCTCAGTGCACATCTTCTCTCAGCACACACACTTATTAATTTGATTATTAATTAATTTCTCAATCCACATACTAAAAGTTACAATTATACCCTTCACTCATAATCATTGTATACACACCACTCAATCCTCCTTTCCACACTTGTCTTTGTTTTTGTTTTTGTTTTTTTTTTGTTTTTTTACTTTTTTCGGTTTGGAGATTTCGGCACTGATTTTTCAAAATTATACATTTAATTCTAAACTTAACTTCCGGAGAAAAGTAATTAGTTCGACAAATTTGTTCCATAAAAATAAAAAATAAAAAATTTGGCAGTTGATGTCTGAATATAATAAAATAATTCAACATTGATTATCCAATTGAAAACCGCAACAAAAAAAAAAAAAAAGAGAGAAAAAAAAAGAGAGGAGTTCTGCACGAAAAAACTAACATTTTCATCACTAATAGAGTATAAATTTAGAGATTAAAATAATATGAGAGTTGTTATGAGAGTATTGATTTGCAAGCAAAGTAACAATAATAGAAAAATTAGGGTTTATTTATTTATTTTTTTTTTTTCCTTCTCTTCTTTCTCAAAAAATTCTAAAAATATGCTCACAATCTGATTTGAATAAATGAAAATAATACTATAACAACCTCAGCAAGGTTCATCGCCCTGTCTTCAGATGCACTTGAAGTTCTTTCTTGGATACCCAGTTTAGGCTTTGGAGTTTGAGGAGAATCTGAATCATTTTGTCCACGAAAATTTGTACATTGAGGTTTTTTCTTTTTTTTTTTTAAAGGTGTATATATAAAATATTTTCATATAATATTATGGGTGCTAGTGGATGTCTATTATGATCATTTTAGTTTAGGGTATAATTGTTATTAAAATAATATTTTATTAAGTGTGTGCACTGCACTGAGGTAATTAGGTGTGTGGAAATAAAATTTTTCTAAATTATAGGGACTATTAGTATAATTTAGCCAAAAAAATATTGTAAATCTCTCCCATTACTAAAAGTTGGAGAGAGATGTTCGACTATTTTTTTCATAAATTTATATATCACAAGTTTTGATTGAAAGATTAGGACAAAGAAAAAATTATTATTATTAACTTCACAATATATTACTCTTTTAGTCATTTTTTATCTGATAATATCATAACCCTGAAAATAAAATAAAAAAAGTAGATTTGTGTGTAGCTGAAATTGATTGAATGATAGGTATATCATTAAGTGTAGTCAAATTATTAGAAAAATTTATATATATTAGAAGTTTTGATTGAAAGTTTAGGACAAAGAAAAAATAAGGATTAATTACCTAAAAGTCCTATCTACATATTTGGTAGTAGCTTAGGTCCTGTCAAAAAGTTTTTGAACCAATAAGTTTCATTTACAGGTAAAAGACGTTTTTCCCTTTAACCCAAACAAGTGTATATATAATAAGATTGCCAATCATCCATTGCTGTTTTCATTCTCTCTCTCTTACTTTTACACCCACTCCCCAACAACAACCACCAAAAATCCCCTTCTCTCTCATTTGTCTTCGCTCTTTTTTCTGTCTCCATCACAAATTGTAACGCCCCCAAAATAATAACAGAAAACCCATCCATTCATACATACATTGCTACAAGGGATAAACATCTTTACATGTTAATCAACAGAATTAAACGCCCCATGGGCTTACATCTTTCCAAGCTAACACTTGGTTACAAACAGAAGAGTACTAACTCAAATACATGAAAAGCCCTTGGCTTGAAATTACATGTAATTAAAACAAAATACTGATCAAAACCACAATCATCACTGCCTCTAGCCTCTCAAGCGATATCCTTGGAGGTGGCATGCTCCTCAGACCAAAATGGTGTCCCATATAGGGTGAGCCACGGCCAAAGAGAAATACACTAAACCAACTATGAACAATGCCTAAAACATTAGCAATCGACAGATGGCCTACACTTATACATTCGAGACAACACTTACATTCTTTTACCATTTCAAGACAACCCGGCTTAAGTACCAATTCACTTTCCATTTCTTTCTCAACAAGAGTTTGAAAACTGCTCAAGATCTGGCCAAAACCTTTTCGCGTTATATCACTAACACATAAACCACTTTCATTCTTTACTTATGACACACATGTTGGTGTTGTATCAACTTCACATAGAAACATTTTCTATACTTCACAATTGATAACGATATACATTTTAGTGCTATATCAAACCAATCCAAACACTTAGTACTTCCCAAAACAATAATGATATACATTTTAGTGCTATATCATATCAACAAACAACACTCCAACACATCTCCATGGAAGAGCATATGAGCTATTTCCAATATTTCTCCATGGACAAGCATATAAGCTACATCCAATATTTTCCATGGACAAGCATATGAGCTACATCCAATATTTTTCAATGGCCTAGGGGTACATCCCCATCTTCCCTAGCCATCGATTAACTTTAGAGGTACATCCCCATCTTCCCTAAACCGTGGAGTACATCCCCTATCTCCTCCCATACACAAACACAAACAATGCATATAAACACATAACCACATACGCATTCAATCAATACATAAAGTTAATGTATTCGATCACTCGTCATACTCTATGACATTTCCACTCGATTAGGTTTAGTTTGCCTAATCAGCATGCATTGTCTACAACAATCAACACTACCCTCCACCGTAGCCAAAGCGATTATTTCTAAACAGAAATAAATGCACAAATGGATAATATAACCATATTTCAATCGTGAGTAATACACGATTCAACTACACCCTTTAACCCGTACATTCTCAATTTCCACATATTCAATCCAATTCCTCATTCTCTTTAATTAATTATATACATTAATTAATTAAACCAATTAGGGCAAATTACCATAATTAACAAAAACAACCCTAAGGTTCCATTTTCATTTACAATCCTCATTTACTCCCTTTCCTATGCCAAACATGCATACAAAGCTCATTTCTAAACAAAACCCCAACTTTTATAAAATTGCACAAAAGGCCCCAAAGTTTCTCAAAATTACGCAACAACCCCAACATATCCAAATGCTAAAATTCAAAGACAAAGACCATAAGAAGGAGTAGGATATCCCTACCTCGAAATTCGAGCCCAAACGGAGATGAAGACCAAAACCCAAAGTGCTCCAAATCCCAACTTTTTCAGATTAAAACGAAGATCTCACCACCTCTATCTTATTAACAAAGGACTTAGGTTAGATCCACACTAAAGAGAGATGAAATCCTAGAGAGAATATATGTTTAGAGAGAGAGGAGTCACGCTAAGGTTCCAAAATGAAAGAAGAAGAAAAGTGAAGTTCTCCCCGCCGCTTGATATACACCAGTGCTCGCTGAAGGAAGACACAGGTCGCCGAGCGACTGCATACGAAAACACCCAACACCGCCTCAAAGCTCCCTCGCCGAGCTAAGAAACCCTCGCCGAGCCAACCATCGACCAGGCTCGCTCGGCGAAGAAAAGCTCGCCGAGCCAAGAATGCAAGCCTTCAGGTTGCAATCAACTAGACGACGCTCGAAGCGACGGATACTTCGCTCGGCGAAGAAACAAAGCTCTCAGTTCGACTTAGACGCAGCTCGCTCGAGCGACGCCACCCTGGCTCGACCCACCAGACACAAGAAACCACGCCGCTCGGCGACCAAATCTCGCCGGCGAAGGAGCAAAATTCTGGGCACCAACACTTAGCTCCAAACACAACCAAGCCAAAACGAACCCGCCCAACACGTCCTATAACCCAAATACAAAGTCTAAAAGGACGCAACCAAGGTTCAAACAACCCCTAACACCCACGGACATAAGTCCGAATCACTGTACACCAAGGGGTAAACCCGGGATCGCTATACAAATGGTTCGGAAGATTCAATCACGACAACTCACGATCTTTGCATATCTACAACTGTAGCAACCACAACAAAATTTCCCTCTGCACTCCTGGAATTCTATTTGTTGGAATCTCTTGAACCTAAAGAAAACCATCCGAATAACACGTCAACATTTGATGCATCTAATCTTGAGAAATTTGTGCCTCTCGAATATTTGAAATTCATCAGCAATTTGGAAAATGAGATCCTTAATGTTTATGAGGAGAGAGAGATAATGAAGGTTGAAGTGATGAGGGCCCAAGCCATGAGATCTTCTGAACAAGGAAAACGAGGACTTGAGAAGGGTTGTTCGAGATCTTTAGCTATTTCCAAGCTTTTAATGTAATCTGTTTTTGTATTTTTTGGCCTAACCACTGAAGCCATGAGTAACTTTCGTCAGTTGCATATTGAACTTCTGAAAAAGGAAAACAAGGGCTTGAAGGGGGCTCTATTTGAGATGTCTAGCTATTTATGGCACCTGTGTAAAACTATTTTTGTAGTTCCTTGTTCTCTGTTTGACATCCATTGCTGTCTTCATTCTCTCTCTCTCTCTCTTACTTTTACACCTACTCCCCAACAACAACCACCAAACATCCTCTTCTCTCTCATTTGCTTTCTCTCTTTTTTTCTTTTTTCTTTTTTTTGGTTTTAGACTCTCTCTCTCTCTCTCTCACATATAAAAAGTGGAGCCAAAATACATTCTACGTGGTCAAATCATAATTTTATACTCTGTAACTCCCTCAAAATAAACCCATAATATCATACATTCACGATATAGAAAAGAGATATTATATTACAATCATCAGAGTATTCTTACAAAAGGTATTACATGTTGACATCAAAAGTAAATGCCCTATCGGCTTACAACTTTCCAAGTCAACACTTGGTTATAAAAAGAGAGTACTAACTCTACACAAAATAAGCCCTTGGCTTGATATACATGTAATACAACAAAAATAATCACAAAAGATGTCCAAGCCACTAAGCCTCTCAAGTTACGTCCTTGGAGGTGGCATGCTACCTGTACCTGAAAATGATGTCCCATATAGGGTGAGCCAACGCCCAATAGAGATATGCTAAACATAATATAAGCAATAACTAAAACATTGGCCCTTGATAAATGTTTAACTCATATGAATTAATTATAAACCATTTCAATTACATGACAAAATGACCATGTTTCGTTCCATCTTCCATCTCTTATCCAATTCTCAATTCATAACTATGGCTCAGAACCTGGCCAAACAATTTGATTGATATCACATCTCATATCAACAGTATTTCTATTTCAGATGAGATAATAACTCATATTAAACATTTCACAGTTCATAACAGATACACATTTTAGTGTTGTATCAACAACACGTAGCAACACTTCCATACTTCACAAATGATACACATTTTAGTGTTGTATCAATGTCAAGCAAAAACACTTTCATACTTCACAAATGATACACATTTTAGTGCTGTATCAATGGAGTCCATCCCCTATCTCCTCCCAAACAATATCTGGTTTAGAGGTCCATCCCCTATCTTTCCCTAAACCGTGGAGTACATCTCTTATCTCCTCCCACACAACACAAAGTATATAAACACATGTGATATACATAATCAAATCAATACATAAAATTCATGTATTATATCAACCGCCATATTCTATGGCATACTCAATTGATTAGTTTTAGTTTGCCTAATCATCATGCATTGTCTACAACAATCAAGACTACCCTCCACCAGTAGCCCAAAGCAATTATTTCTAAACAGATAATAATTTCCTCCAACAGATAAATTATCAACAATTTCCAAGGTGAGTGATTAATAATTTCAACTTCACCATTCTATCTCATAATGAGTCAATCTCATATTCTTCAACTCAATTTCATATTTCCATAACATTCCCAAATTAATTGTATAAATTAATTTATAACAAAAATTAGGATTTTCTTCCCTCTTTCTCAACTTTGGCCCAAAGGCACAAATATCAACAACCAACAACAATACCATCATTTTAAGACCCAAATTACATATTTATGAGTCAAGATAATAAAACCCCTTTTCATACCTTTGAAACCCTAACACCCAAAATTACCCAAAATCAAACCATTTATACAAAAAAGCTCAACATCTATGTTAAAGCATATAAGAATGAGTAGAAATCCCTATCTCAAATTCGGAGCTCAAAGGAGGAAGATGAAGCAATTCGAAATGCTCAAAACCCCAATATTTTTGGATCAAAATGTAGCCCTCAACGATCCCCGCACTTTTTACAAAGGCCAGAGGATGGAAGATCACTCCTACTAGATCAAACCCTAGAGAGAAGTTGTGTTTTTAGAGTGAGGTGCTCTCAAATGGAGGTTTAGAAAAGTAAGAGAGAGAAAGAAAGTGTGAAAAGTGATTTAAAATCACCCAGCTGCCAACTGATATACGACTAGTCCGCTCGAGCGGAGAATAGGACGCTCGAGCGTCAAGCACAAAAACTGGACCCGCTCGAGCATGAAGGGTACCCGCTTAAGCGCCAAGACACAACTGTAAAACACACCCGCTCGAGCGCAAAGGGAAGGCCGCTCGAGCACAGATTTCCCCATTCTAGTACTTTTACAGACAATGAACTACCCGCTCGAGTGCCAAGATACCCGCTCGAGCGTAAGAAAATCCGCTCGAGCGTGAAAAACACACCTGCAGAAGTTTTGCAGAGGCACGAAATGCTGAGAATGTGTAAACCTCGCTCGAGCGCAAGAAGACCCGCGCGAGCGGTTAACCAAAAATCAAACTCCGCTCAAGCACAAAGAGACCCGCTTGAGCGTACCACCAAAATTCTGGGCAACAAGGAATGGGACTAAAGCTCAACCAACCTGTTCGAAACACGCTCAATACATCCTAAAACTCAAACACACGGAATTAAAGGATAACAACAAGATATACAACCACCAACTCCACGGAACCTAAGTCCGGAATACAACAATCAAAGGAAGAGAAACCGGGATCGCTATATACTCTCTCTTATGTTCTCTTCCAAGGACCATTTCAATGGCTTCCAAAGAACAAAGCAGCCCCCAGGCTGAGACTGCTTGTAGGTAAGAACTAAGACATTCTCCGTTCCAAAACTGAGAATGTTCTCAATTTAAAATTGAGAATGATTTCAGTTTACAAAAATATCCAGTAAAATTGAGAAACTTTTCAATTTTTCGGTGTTAAAACTGAGAACATTATCATTTTTTCAATTTTAAACTGATAATATTCTCAATTTAAAACTATAAAAAATTGAGAAATTTCTCAGTTGACACATCTTGAAATCATTAAGCAATAAAGACTTTTATTTTTTTAGTTTTTGCATTTGCTTCTATATGTGGTCCATGGTGGAACAGTGCTTTTTGGTTGCGTGCTATTCTACTAATTAATAAACTCCTTTATGACATGCAGCGACGACTTATCCACAATCTCTGTATTAAGTGGTGAATCTCTATTTGTTGAGTTGGCTCATGAAAGACGTGGTCAGCAGCATCGGCAGAGAAGGCGTCGCCGGTGTTGGTGATAATGATACCACACGGTGGCAGGTGGTGAGGTCGATATAGCGATCGCGGGTTTTCCCCTTTTTGTACAGTATTCCGGACTTAGGTTCCGTGGTGGTGGTTGTTGTTTATATCTTGTTTCCGTCCTTCAATTCTTTGTATATGAGTTTAGGATGTGTTGGGCAGGTTTGTAACAAGTTTGGTGAGTTTTGGAACAAATGGTTGCTGCCCAGATTTTGGTGCCTTCGTTCGAGAGAGGCTTTTGTCGCTCGAGCGAGCTCTTTGTTTTAGATCCTTTGCTCGAGCCAGGGATCCTTCGCTCGAACAAGAGTTGGGTGATGTGTCTGCTGGCTTGAGCAAGAAGTCTTGCGCTCGAGTGTGCGTTTGCGTCTGGTTCTGGACCTGAGAGTTGCATTTCTTAGCTCGATCGAACTTTCCTTCGCTCGAGCGAGCGAGGTCTATGTTTTAGGATTCTTCGCTCGAGCGAGCTTTTCTTCGCTCGAGCGTGCTTCTGGTTGCAGACTTGAAACTTCGAATTGTTGGCTCGAGCGAGGCTTTCTACGCTCGAGCGAGGGTTCTTTCTGTCTGGTCGCTCGAGCGACCACTCCTTCGCTCGAGCGAGCCTTGTATATTTCAGTTGACAGCAGTGGGATTACACTTCACTTTTTCATCCCCTTTTTCTTTCAAACCCTAGATCCATCCTCTCTCTCTCTCTCTCTATACACCTTCTCTCTAGGGATTGATCTAGTTCTTGAGTGTTTCTACCCTATACTCTTTGTAAGAAAGATAGAGAGTGGTGTGGGCTTCCTTTTAATTTGAGAAATAGTGGATTTGGAGCACTTTGTATTTTCATCGTCTTCTCCTTTGGTCTCTTCATTTCGAGGTAGGAATAACCTACTCCATCTTATAAGTTTTGACATAAGTTTTATGCATTTTGATTAGTTGGTGTTGTTTGGTAATTTTGGAAAAAGTTAGGGTTTGTTTTGTAATTTATAAAAAGGGGGTTTTCAAAATGTTAAATCCGATGGATATGTGAGACCTTGGAAAATGGTGTTATTGTGATCAAATGGTTGAAATTGAACCTTAGGGTTGATATGTGAAACATGGGGAAAATGCCCTAATTATTATGATAAATTAATTTGTATAATTAATTTTGGGGAAATGAGAAATTGAGTTGAGAATCATGAGATTGGGAAATTATGGGATTAAATGGTATAGTTGGATTAATTTATCACTCACCTATGAAAATGTTGGTATTATATCTGGTGATGCATTTATTATCTGTTTAGAAATAACTGATTTGGACTATCGGTGGAGGATAGTCTTGATTGTTGTAGACACTGTATGTTGATTAGGGAAAACTAAAACTAATCACATTGAATATGTCATTGAATATGATGGTTGGAATAATACATCAAATATGTGTATTGATTGATCCTTGTATATGATGAGTGTTTATATACTTGAAATATGTGTATTGTGTGGGAGGAGATAGGGGATGTACTCCACAGTTTGAAGGGAGATAGGGGATGGACTCTCAAACCTGTTTGGGAGGAGATAAGGGATGGACTCCATTGATGCAGCCAATATGTGTATCAGATTGAAGTGTTAATACAGCAAATATGTGTATTAAATGGAAGTGTTAATACAACAAATATGTGTATTATTTGAAGTATGGAAGTGTTTTAATTGTGAGTTCTAGACTCATTTGAATTGTGAATCAAGGAAGTGTTTTAATGTGAGATGTAGTCTCATTTAACTGTTTGGCTAGGTTCAGAGCCATGTTTAAGAAATGATTTGGATAAGTAAAGGAAAGTGGAATGTAATATAGACATGATTGTCATGGAATTGTATTGTGATATAAACTGGTTTATAAGTGTTAATCATCTATCAAATGCTATTGTTTTAGTCATTGCTCATATTTGGTTTAGTATATCTCTGCTGGGCTGTGGGTCACCCTATATGTGACATCATTTTTATGTCCAGGTGACATGCCACCTCCAAGGACATAGCTTGGGAGGTTCTGGGAGTTGAAGACTCTTTTTGGTCATTTTGTTACTTTGATATTACATGTAAATTCAAGCCAAGAGCTTAAAGAGTATTTGAGTTAGTACTCTCTTTTGTGACCAAGTGTTGGCTTGGAAAGTTGTAAGCCCATAGGGCGTTTACTTTTGTTGTCAACATGTAATACTTATGTACTTAATTACTCTGATGAATGGAAAGATGTTTTATTCTCTTATATCTATACATGTCAAGAACGTTGGGTTTTATGTATTATTTTGAGGGCGTTACAACTTGGTATCAGAGCATACCGGGTTTGAATACTTTGGGTACGTGGGAAGTGATTAGTATCACAATGGGTTTGTCTCGCTTGTTAGAGACTTAGATATAATGTTATGTACTTATGTGATAACATGCTTATGTGACTATTTAGGTCTGGGATTTAGTTTCTAGGATGTTGATTGGATCCTTGGCTTTCTGGGAGTCCTATTGGAAAAGTACTTGATCAATGCTGTTTCTAACCGGAACTCTAGTAATGCCTCGAGACTATCATTATCTAGAAATGAAATTCATAGGTGCTTATGTGATTATGTGCTTACGTGGAATGAATTACTGTTGTCTAATGCATTAGGACGCGAGTGTTATAGCTTTGGCACATTTATGAATGTGCTAATGATCTTCGTTACCTTTATTAGGATGTCAGGACGAGGACGTGGGGGTAGGCGAGGTAGGCTTAGGAGGCAGGAGATGCCTTTACCGGATAAGATTCCGGCACAACAGGAGGGTATTAGTCAGGCCAATGTGGCCGAGCCAGTAGGTCCGCAGGCCATGGGCGCCTTAGCCCGCGAGATGGTAGGAGCATTGAGGGAATCCATGGACATTCTCAGAGCTGAGAATCAAGTCCAAGCCCATGTTACAGAGGCAGGGCCTTCTTTTCTGAAGATGGAGTTTTTTCGGTCTAATCCGGATAAGTTTTTGGGGGATCCGAAAAAGCCACTTAAGGCTGATGAGTGGCTGGAACAGATGACGAAGACGTTTGAGATGCTATGCATCAAGGACGGGGCTTTGAAGGTGACCTTGGCGTCTTTTCAGCTGAAGGGAGACGCGGGTCAATGGTGGAAGTTTGTTCGGGGCCATATTTGTGGGACTTGGGAGGCCTTCGTTGTTGCCTTTCAGGAGAAGTTTCTGTCCCCAGCTATTAGGAAGAAGTTGATAGATCAGTTTTGTCAGCTCAAGCAGCTGAGTATGCCTATGGCCGAGTTTGAGGCCGCATTTACCAGTTTGTCCAGGTTTGCACCTGAGCTTGTGGCATCTGAGGAACGCCGTTGTCTTCAGTTTGAGAAGAAGTTGAGGCACGAGCTCAAAACTAGGGTTGCAGGGTCCATGACTCGGGATTATGGACGCCTTGTAAATGCTGTAGGGCATCAGGAGGAGGAGGAGAGGCAGAGGCGCTCCAAGAGGAGTCAGGATGGCCAAGGAGATGGTAGGAGGCAGAGGGGTTCTAACCTTCAGCAGCCCCAGGGAGCTTTTGTGAGATCTACCTTTCCAGTGCCGAGTGCAGGTTCTGGGAGAGGCAGTCAGGAAGACGTTACTTGTTACAAGTATGGTTAGTTGGGCCACAAGTCTCCATCTTGCCCGCAGAGGGGAAGAGGGCAGAGAGCAGCTTCATCTTCGGCTCATCCTCAGAGCCAAAGTCAGAGCAGAGGTCAGCCGCTCTCTTGTTACCAGTGTGGTCAGGCGGGGCACCTGAAGAGGTTTTGCCCGCAGTTGAGTGGCACATCTGGTGCATCTAGGTTGAGGCAGAGTTATCAGCCAGCTCAGTCTGTTCAAGCCTCGAGGGCCAATCAGGGAGACTCATCGTCTCAGTCTGTGCAACAGTCTTTTGCTCCTAGAGGTGAGCAGGTAGATCAAAGGCCTTCAGGGCGCGTGTATGCTGTTACCGCGTAGGATCTTGTATCAGCTCCATCTGTTGTGAGAGATACCTTTTTGTTTTGCAACTCGGTTGCCAATGTGTTGATTGATACGGATGTATCCCATTCCTTTATATCTGTTGCATTTGCATCTGTTTTGGGGTTGGAGTTGGCACAGTTAGCATCTCCTATATGTGTTATATCACCTCTTGGGGGTGAATTGATTTTGAAACAAGGGTGTCGGGGCTGTGATATAGAGGTCACCGACCGCCGGCTTCCATTTTCTTTTGTAGTTATGGCTATGTCGGGTTTTGATGTGATTTTGGGTATGCACTGGCTATCGTCATACTGGGCTGTTATTGATTACTACCGCTAGAGGGTTACTGTATGTACCGTGGGCGAGGATTGTTTTCACTTCTTGGGGGATCGGGTTGGTAGAGTTTTGCCACCGGTGTATGATCCGCGAAGGCGGAGTGAGCTTAGTTGTCTTCTCGCTAGCTGTATGAGTAGTGAGTGTGATGAGACCTAGACTGTATTGCCGAGAGTGGTTTGTGAGTACTCGGACGTCTTTCCCGAGGATCTTGTTAGTTTGCCACCCCATCGAGAGGTGGAGTTTTCTATCGATTTAGTGCCTAGCACAGCGCTGATTTCTATGGCACCATATCGTTTTGCCCCAGCCGAGTTGATTGAGTTGAGGGTTCAACTCCAGGAATTGTTAGATAAGGGCTTTATTCGCCCTAGTATTTCACCGTGGAGAGCACCGGCCCTCTTTGCTAAAAAGAAAGATGGGACTTTGAGACTTTGCATTGATTACCGAAAATTGAATCGAGCTATGGTTAAGAATAAGTACCCTATGCCCCGTATAGATGATTTGTTTGACCAGTTGAAAGGGTCCCGTTGTTTCTCCAAAATAGACTTGAGATCGGGTTACCATCAGTTGAGGGTCAAGGAGGAGGATATTCTGAAGACGGCATTCCGTATGCAGTATGGCCATTATGAGTTTCTGGTGATGCCTTTTGGGCTCACCAATGCACCGGCAGTATTTATGGACTTGATGAACCGGATCTTCTGGGAATTCTTAGATCGTTTTGTAGTCGTCTTTGTAGACAACATTCTGATTTATTCACCTTCTGTGGAGGAGCATGAGGAACACTTGAGAGTGGTGCTTGAGTTGCTTAGAGCCCATAGGCTGTATGCCAAGTTTGGGAAGTGTGAATTCTGGCTAAGAAAGGTCAAGTTCTTAGGCCATGTAGTCTCCGGGGAAGGGGTGTCTGTAGACACCCCATTTTTAACCGTCCTCAAGACTTGGACATCACCGTTTGAACACTCAGTGATCATCCATGTTCGTGTTTGTCTTGAGTTCTCAGAGGTTTCGGTCGCGCGCCTTGCCTCAAGACCTCTCGACTTGTTTGTTTTGTGCTTGGTTGTGCACCAAACACTTGTGTTTTTGCTTCTGAGGGCAGGGAATGGCTTGTTGGCCATCCCTACACCTCACCGGCCATGGCTTGAGAACACCGGCCCTGTTTTCTTGCTACCGGCCAAAGATTTTGGTCCGTCGGTATTGTTTTTGGTCGGTCGGCCATTTTTGTTGGTCAATCGGCCAAATTTTCTAGCCAACCCCTTTCCATCTGCTTTTGGTAGATATTTTATGCCAGCTGACAGCTGGCATCCACAATACACCCCCTCCATACACGTGTATGGAGGGATTTGCTCCCTTGTGTTAGCTTCTCCAAGAAGCTTAGGAATTGAATTCCTATAAGAGAGGAGGCCCTTCTCCGTTCTCAGAGGTTCTGGAATTTAGGTTTAGGAATTTTGTATCTATCTATCTCTATAGTTCCTTCTCTTTGCCTTTGTGTGTGTGTTTTGTGCTCTAAAGTGACTTTTGTTCACACTATTGCACACAAACACCTAGCATTACACCATCCTTGATTGCTGAGGCTCTAAGGAGTTGTTGTTAGGGTTCTTGGGCTGGTTTTGAGCTAAGGAAGGTGCTAGAGTGGTGTTCTTGAAGAGGTTCTTCGAAGGTGAGAAACTACCCTCTTTATTCCCCATTTTTGCACAAGCTTTTAACCTGTCTTGCATATTGTTTTAAGCTTCGACTATAACTGATAAAAGTTCTGATTTTGTGTGTTTTAGAACTTTGTTTAAGGTCACTTTGAGGTTTGGGGTTGTCTCCCCCCTCCAAGGCCTTGTTAGGCCTTCTTTTAGGCCATACCTTTTGGCCATTGTTTTGGTCTTTGCATGACCTCTCTACCACTGAAATCCAGAGGATTTTTAGTGGTGGAGAGGTGGTTTTGAGATCCTAAATAGGAGAGGGTCATCCCCTTTCCTTGTTGTCTTTAATGCTTGCATAAATGGCTTATGTGGTAGCATGTGTGTTTAGTTTGTTTTAGCTTCATTTCAGTATGTATTAGGCCTTGTTTTGCCATGATACACCTCTTTTTTGAGTTGGTTTAGACATGCCATGTATGCTTCATACACTTGTCTTGTAATCCCATGAAATAGCCTAACATGCATCATGTTGTAACATGTCTTTCTAGCATGATTTTGGCTCGACTTCAAGAAGCTTTTATCCATGTTTTGGTATGCTTGAGGTCTGATTTTGGTTGTCTTGATCATCCATGACTTGATTTGTATAGCTGTAACAACGCCCGCGGGGGACCTCGCTACAGTTCGGACTCGATTTGTCACGGTTCTTTATCTGAACCAAAGAGTCCAAATCCAGCAAATCGTTTTGAGAAAACATATTTTTTGAAAGAAGTGCCAAACATGGACTGCTTTTCCAGATACAGAGTCGCCACCTAAATATTTTTTAAATGGGGGAATTTAGGAAACCCTGACTCGGTGCCAAAGGCCACGTGTCTGTCATCACCAAAGTTACCTCGGCTCGGGAACTTGGGTACAATTGGGGAAGGTCAGCTATGAGCACCCCCTCTCGCCCGGTCCGAAGACCGGCCTCTACTAACCATGATATCCAATTTTGAAAACGTTATGTGTTCTTATTCCGGTTATTAGCCTAGATTTACTATGTTATGCGCACAGCAAACAAGTATAGACCAAATCGCCTACATTGGAACAAAACATTTCATGTTTGTTTTGAAAACGGTTTACTACTCATATGTAGGCTAAAATGCAGGTTTTGCCACCCTCGAGTGGGCTTTAGAAAAGATGATTTTGCCACTAACTAGTGGGCTTAAAACTCTCAATTTTAATGCATTTATTCCAATTTAGGTAATTTGACCTCCATCCACAAGCATTCAAGCAGTTATATCACATAAGCAGCTAGCCTCATGGTAATCATGCTATTATGACAACACTCACACGCATGCGATATGCTAAAGCATAAAAGCTTACCTAGTACTCCGTGCCAAAATAGAAACTAGTTAGTAATCATGCATGATCCTAATTCATATTAAAAATGGCTAATGCATCATATGCAAAATGTCACTTAAGATAGGCTCGGCTATCCTAAAGATGGCATGTGAAATGCTGCAACTAACAAGTACTCAACTTGGGATTGAAATACAGATGCAGTTAGAATGATGCGCCGAGCCTGATGCATGTAAGACAAATGTATGGATGCACACATGCATAGCATAAGGTATGCTAATTTAAATATGCCCTAATACTAACCATTGAAAGCAGGTAAATAAAAGGGAAGAAAGACGTGGGGTTGGAAGACATACACACACTCACACACACTTATTACACAATTGCCCTCGCTCGGAGGGTCCGAATAAATATTGTCCGAACAAATAATACTGAATTAATTAACTATTACAAAACTTCTAATTACTTAACAAAATAAATACAGAAGGGAAAAGGCCACAGCCCCGCCTTGGAATGCGCGAATGATGCATGCTTGAATCCGTTTCGCCCGAAAAGCCCGTACCATGCCACCGCTGCCTCTATTTGCACTGCTTTGCTTTTTTTGGAGGCTGCAAAATTCTTGGAACATGATCTATGGATGCTGAAGAGTGCCACCGGCCAAGCACAAATACCACCGGCCAAAGAGGGAAGCCACCGGCCATGTTTCTTTATTACCGGCCAAAACTAATGGCCGGCCGGCACTATATTCAGCCGACCGGCCGAAACTCGCTGCAGAATCTGGTTTTTGACAGCAACAAAGGACAGACAGTGTATGGCATGGGATTTCAAGCAAATATAAGCTAGGCCACATTCCCTATCATGCAATGGACTCAAAGAAGCATGGCCCTTGGCCTTCGGGCCATCAATTGTGCATTTTGATGCATGATGGCCTAAGAGGCCAAGGTTGCAATTCAATGAGAATGCATGCAACACATAAATGAATACCAAGACCCTATCATGTCAAAGTCAAGGGTCTCGGTGACTGAGGGTTGAGACATGTTTTGTCACTTGAAGTATAAACACCTCTCAATCCTCACACTTGGTTTAACACCCCAAACCAAGCAATGTAATGCAAACCAAACATGCAAAGGTGATGTATTAAGCATGCAAAATGCAATACAATGCAACCTAAGATGAGATGCAAACATGGCACAATGCAAGCATATAACTAGATGTAACAAGTCAAGCATGTAACCATGAACCCAAGTGGACTTAGGCTGAAATGAGAGGCCTCGGCCACACCCCAAAACAGTGGCCAAGGATGCCAAAATGATGAACAATCAAGCATGGAAGCATACACACTAATAGGCCCATAGTTAAGGCATAGCAAAGGAGCATCCTACTACCACTACCCCAAGCCAACATGATATGAGCTATACAACCAAAATAGAGTTTGAATGCACTGAAATCAGCCCTAAAACCCAATGATATGGCAGCCTTGAAGGCTCAAATACTTAGGTCTACACAATGTTCATTTCAAAGCATAAAAGGGCACACCTTCAAAGCATGAAAAGGGTAATGAATGCAAGCATACTAGCATGATTTGGGGACTGAAATGACATGGCAAATAGCTTCAACTCATTAAATTATGCCATCTAAAGCATGTTTATGACTCATATCCTTAGGCCTCACAAGCCAAAATACAAAGCAACTATGTCAAACATGCTAAATAAGATCAAATCAGTGGCCAACAGACCTTAAACATGATAAAACATGACCAAGTACTTCACAAAGCAAGGCCAAGATATGATAGCATGGTAGGCTACATGCATGATGCATTTTAGGCATAAACAAGGGAATACAAAGCAAGTGTGCTAAGCATGCAAAGGGCCACAGATCCGACCAAAAACAGAGACAACATGGGACCTAAATAGCACCAAAAATAACTGATATGGAGCCAAAAACAAACCAAGCATGCATGTTGCCCTTTTAAGCCAAAACAAGGATCAAAGAGGGACAAGGGGGAGAGGGGTGTCCCTCCCCTATACAAGACTTCAAACCCTCTTCTTTACCACTGAAAATCCATTGGATTTTAGTGGTGAAAAGAACAAGACACTCAAGCAAATAAAGCCTAGTAATGGAAGCACCAAAAGGACCAAATAAGGCCTAAGAGGATGAGTTCAACCCCAAAACAAAAAATGACCTTAATGAAGTATTTAAAGCATGCAAAAAGAAGACTTTTTCTAGTTATACACGAAGCTCAAATCATCATGCAAGACAGGTAAAAAGTTGTTGCAAAAATGGGGAATCTAAAGCAAAGTGATTACCCTTGAAGAACACCTCAAGAACAGCAGGTCCAGCCACTCTCTTCTGATCAAAACAAGTATAAAAACTCAAGAAAAGACCCTCCAAGTCCCTCAAAGTCGAAGTAAGGTGTGGTAGTGTGTGTTAGTGCAAAACTAAGGTAAAACTACACTTTTAGGCCACAAAACACACACAAAAGGAGGAGAGAGAGGGGAATATAGAGAGAGAGTATATGACATATGTGTATCTATATATCTCTGGTTTTTTTGATCAAAAGTTCTAACCCTAGACAAAGGAGGAAAAAGGGCCTTATATAGGCAAAGAAATGGCTCCAAAGCTTCTCCAAGAAGCTATATTAAAAGGGTCAAAAGGGGCAAATGGTTTATGGCTTCTTGAAGAAGCTAAAACAGCTGGTCAAGCTTCCCCAAGAAGCTTGGCCAAAGGGGTCATCCTTCTAAAAGGAAAAAGGGGTCAAGGGCTCAAAACAACCATCCCCGTACATGAGGAGTGGTGTTGGTGTATTCCAGCTGGCACAGCTGGCATGCACCAAGCCTAAAGGGGTTCAAAAGGGTCACCGGCCGGCCAAATAGACCACCGGCCAAATAAAATGCCGGCCGGCCACACAGAGTGCCGACCGGCCATTTATAACAAGCAACAATGGCCGGTGGCAATAAGGAAAGGCCGGTGATACAAGGGGAGGGCCGGTGGAGTGTGGGGATGACCAACAAGCCATTCCCTGCCTTCCAAGGCAAAAACACAAGTGTTTGGTGCAAAACCAAACACTAAACGAACGAGTTAAGAGATCCTAAAGCAAGGCGCGCAGCCGAGGCCTCCGGGAACTCAAAATGAACACGAACAAGGATGATCACTGAGTGTTCAATCAGTGACATCCAAGTCTTGAGGACGGTCAAAAATGGGGTGTCTACAATAGCTACCATGTAATCTAGCTTTTTAGCTTTGAATGTCCAAGTTGCTAGCATGCTCTATGTGGATCATTTCATTGGCATCACTTAGAAATGTTATTTCAGTCCATATCTCATGCTTATAAACTTACACTTATTACTCTTTTAATGTCTTAAAGAGTTGGTATGTTATACCTCATGAATGTGACATTGCGTATGTCAAACATGTTTGGGTATTCGGGATGACATCTAAGTGGGTTTTTGGGGCTCATTTTGACATGTCATAACTTTGTTTTGGGTTGCTTAAATCATGCCATGTTTGGTTGTATTAAGTGTAGTGTAACACCTCTTTGATGGCCTTATATGCCTTATGATTTTGCCCCTTTGTTTTAGCTTATTTTGGCTTTGGTCATTGCATGTTTTAGGCTCATTTTGACATGATCTAGGACTGTTTTGGGTCATACTTGCCATATGCTTCATGTTTCGTGTAGCCTTGGTTTGAGTCCCTTGGCTAGTTTCAAGTTTTGGGCTTTCTTGCATGCCATGCTTGCATTATTTGGTTGGTTTGGCACCTCTCCATGCATGATTTCAGAACTTATCATACTTGTCATGTGTCCATGATTATCCTCTTTTAAGTGTGCTTAAAAGTCTCCCTTTTGAGGCTCAAGTGTTAGGCCGATCGGCATGCATGTTTGTATGTGCATTTGCCCTCATGTCCTTAGCATTTTGGCCACTGTTTTGGACCTATTAGAGAGCTGTCCATCTTGGTGTAAGCCCATCCTTTGCATGTTGTCGCATGCTCACCTTGTATGTTGTTGCATACTTGGCCCATTGCATATTATTGTATGCTTAAGTTGTATTTTGCTTGTTTGTTAGCTTGCACTTTGTCATGTGTTTGATATGTTGTCACATGCTTGCATGTTTGCATGCTTGTTCACATACTCATGTTGCATTAGTTTGCTTGCATGTCTAGGTTGCATAGCATTGTGCATGTTTACATCCCTTGCCTTTGATCAATTATGATAGAGGTTAGGATCATTGTGTGTTTGTGTGCATTTCACTTGATATCAAATTGCACAGTTGGCATCTTGGGCCATCATGCATTGAAATGCGTGATTGATGGCCCGAGGGTCGAGGACCATCCTCCCTTAAGTCTCAAACATGATAAGGAGGGTGGTGGTGCAAACATTGCTTTGAAAATGCATTGCTATGCTCTGTTTGTCCTCTGCTACAGCAAAACAGGATTCTGCAGGAAGAGATGGCCGGTCGGCCATCTTCAGTGCCGGCCGGCCAAGCATTGTTTGCCGATGGCTTCATTTGTGGTCGATGACAGGTTCCCCATGGCCGGTGACCCTATCTCTTGGCCGGTGACATCCCACAGTTCTTAGGGAGTGGTTTAGAAGCAGGCTTGGGACTTGTGCAGTTTTCAGAGGCATAAAACAGTGTGAACAGAGGCAACATGTGGCATCGCGACGGATTTCCGAGCGAAGCCGAGCAAGCATGCATTTGTCCCTCTTCCCGAGGCTGATTTACTACTTTAGTAGCTTAATTAATTTGTTTAATTAGTTAAGTGTTGTGTAATAATTAATAGCTAGTGTTAGTTAATTAGTTGATTTGTATTATTCTTTCGGACCCTCCATCGAGAGGGCACAATTTTGTAATAAGTGTGCGTGCGTGTATGAATGTCTTCCAACCCCACGTCTTTCTTCCTTTTATTTTCTAGCTTTTGATGGTTAGTTTAGGACATGTTTCAATTAGCATACTTATGTTCGCATGTTTGCATCATTCATCTGTATTGCATGCATCGGGCTCGGCGCATCATGCTAACTGCATTGTATTTCAATTCCAAGTTGAATACATGTATTGAATTGTCGCATCTCATATGCCATTCTTAGGGTAGCCGAGCCTATTTTAGTTGCATTTTGCATGCGTTGCATTAGCCATCTTAACATGAACTAGGATCATGCATGATTACTAACTAGTTTCTTGTTTTGGCTCGGAGTACACTGTGAGTGTTTACGCTTTAGCATACTGCATGTGTGTTAATGTTGCCATGATAGCATGCTTGCCATGAGCCTATTTGCTTATGTGATATAACTGGCTGAATGCCTGTGGGTGAAGGTTGGATTACTTAAATTGGAACAATTCATTGAAATCCGTGTTTTAGCCTACTTGCGAGTAGCAAACTTCAAATCATTTTCAAACAAACGGATATGTGATGCTTTGTTCCAAATTAGGCGATCTAGTTTATACTTGTATGTTGTGCGCATCACATAGTAATTCTAGGCTAATAAACCGAAATAAGAGCACATGTGTTTTCAAAAACAAGATATCATGTTTAGTAGTGGCCGATCTTTGATCGGGCGAGCGGGGGTGCTCATAGCTGACTTTTCCCAATCGTACCCAAGTTCCTGAGCCGAGGCAACTTTGGTGATGATAAACACATGGCCTTAGGCAAAGAGTCAGGGTTTCCTAAATTTTCCCAAAAATAAAATATTTAGGTGGCAACTCTATATCTGGCAAAGCAGTCCATGTTTGGCACTTCTTTCTAAAAATCTGTTTTCCAAAACGATTTACCGGATTTGGACTCTTTGGTGATTTATCGGTCTCGCATTGCACTTTTGCGGGACTAGGTTCAGAACCGTGACACATTGAGTCCGAACTGTAGTGAGCCCAAATGAACAAAATGGGATCTTCTCTCAGGACGTTTGGGGACATCTACAGTGTCTGTTGATACATCCAAGATTGAGGCAGTGCAAGATTGGGCACAGCCTAAGAGTGTTTTTAAGATCCACAGTTTTCTGGGATTAACTGGGTATTATCGCCGGTTTGTGAGGGATTTCTCCAGACTAGCATTGCTATTGACTAGGTTGACGCGGAAAGGGGTCAAGTTTGTATGGAGTGAGACTTGTGAAAATTCGTTCCAAGAGTTAAAGGTTAGACTTACCACCGCTCCGGTTTTGATTATTCCGGAGAGAGAGTTGGGTTATGCGGTTTATTGTGATGCCTCACGAGAGGGTCTGGGTTGTGTGTTGATCCAAGAGGGGAAACTGGTAGCCTATGGCTCGCGGTAGTTGAAAATACACGAGAGAAATTACCCTATACATGACCTAGAGTTAGCAGTTATGATTTTTGCCTTGAAAATTTGGAGGCATTACCTGTATGGTGAGAGGTTCGAGGTGTTCTCAGATTATAAGAGTCTGAAGTATCTGTTTACATAGAAAGACTTAAACTTGAAGCAGAGAAGGTGGATGAAGTTTATTGAGGATTACGACTTTGAGTTGCATTACCATCCGGGGAAGGCCAATGTTGTGGCCGATGCCCTTAGCAGAAAATCCATTAGTGATGTACCTTGTATAGCTATCCGGGAGTAGGAGATGTTGGGTGCACTTGGCGAGTTTGATTTGCTTCTAGGCGAATCTATTAAGGCTGCGGCCTTGTTTTCTGTAGTTGCGCAGCCTACACTTATGACTCGAGTGTTAGAGGCACAGAGAGGTGACCTTGAGGTAGAATCTCTCCGGGAAAGGATCTCCAGTGGGAGGGTTGAGAAGGGTTTGTCTGTGTATCCTGACTTGAGTGCGAGATACCAAGACCGATTGTTTGTGCCGGAGTCTAGTCGAGAGGAGGTACTCCGAGAGTTTCACCATTTACACCTTGCGGTGCATCCGGGAGGCACTAAGATGTATCATGATTTGGGTCGCCAGTTTTGGTGGCGGGGTATGAAGAAAGATGTGGTAGTTTGTGTGTTTAAGTGCCTTACTTGTCAGCAAGTAAAGGCCAAGCATTAGAGGCCAGCGGGTTTGTTACAACCCTTGCCTATTGCCGAGTGGAAGTGGGAGTATGTCACTATAGACTTCGCTGTAGGTCTTCCGAGGACTCAGTGGGGTAGTGATGCTATTTGGGTGGTTGTAGACCGGTTGACTAAGTCGGCGCACTTTATCCCTATGCGCGTGAGAGATTCAGTAGATCATCTTGCCGACTTGTATGTTCGGGACATAGTGAGGTTGCACAGGGTCCTAGTGTTGATCGTCTCAAATAGAGATCCACGTTTTACTGCTAGGTTGTGGCAGAGTTTGCAGAGTGCCTTGGGCACTAGATTGACCTTTATCATCTTTAGACTGACGGGCAGTCCGAGCGTACTATTCAGATCATTGAGGATATGCTTCAAGGTTGTGTTCTTGACTTTAGTGGGTCGTGGGAGAGGCACTTACCCTTAGTGGAGTTTGCCTACAACAAAAGTTTCCAATCGAGTATTGGTATGGCGCCATTTGAGGCCTTGTATGGCCGACCGTGTAGGTCTCTAGTTTGTTGGGCCGAGGTGGGTGATGCACCTTTATTGGGCCCGGAGTTGGTGTGGAAAACGACAGAGAAGGTTGAGCTTATCCGTAAGAGGCTTGTTACAGCCCAGAGTCATCAAAAGTGTTATGCCGACTGTAGAAGGCCTTTGGTATTTGAGGTGGGTGAGGTGGGTGATCATGTCTTTTTGAAAATATCACCTAGGTGGGGTTTGATGAGGTTTGGTAAGAGTGGGAAGTTGTCTCTTCGGTTCATTAGCCCTTTCGAGATCCTTGAGAGGATTGGTGAGGTTGCCTACCGTTTAGCTTTGTCGCCGCAGTTGTCCGGAGTGCATGACGTATCTTATGTTAGTATGCTTCAGAAATATGAGCCGGATTCGTCGCATGTATTGGATTGGACCGACTTAGAGGTAGATGAAGATACCTCGTATGAGGAGAGACCGGTTTGGGTCTTGGATAGGCAGGATTAAGTCTTGCGAGGCAAGACAATTCCCTTGGTAAAGGTTTTGTGGAAACATCACGGAGTGGAAGAAGCCACTTGGGAACGTGAGTTGGAGGTCCGAGAAAAATATCCAGACTTGTTTGTTAATGTTTAACCATGTATTGGGAATTTTGTTGTATTGATAAACTGTAAGAGCATTGAATATGTCTTAAGTTGTAAAACATTATGTATGTTCTGGTTATTGGAAGTGTGGTAATGGTTGATTATACCTTGAAAATGGAAGTTTAATTTAGCATTGTATATGTTAAATGCGTTGTAGAAATGCAAATATATTATTGGCATTGAATATGTTATGGAATTATGAACCATGTACATTGAGAATTGTTGGATTCGAAAAAGATGCATGTTGATAATGCATGTTGGAACATATGTTGCAAATTACCTCCTGAATAGAGATGGGATGACCGGTTATGGGTCAGATTGTTGAAATATTGAATTGTAATATCGTTAAGAATTGAAAAAACATGTTTTTGAAACTTGTATCTAATTTCGGGGACGAAATTCTTTAAGGGGGGGAGGTTATAGCGATCCCGAGTTTTTTCCTTTTTGTACAGTATTTCGGACTTAGGTTCCGTGGTGGTGGTTGTTGTTTATATCTTGTTTCTGTCCTTCAATTCTTTGTATATGAGTTTTAGGATGTGTTGGGCAGGTTTGTAACAGGTTTGGTGAGTTTCGGAACAAATGGTTGCTACCCAGATTTTGGTGTCTTTGCTCGAGCGAGGCTTTTGTCGCTCGAGCGAGCTCTTTGTTTTAGATCCTTTGCTCAAGCCAGGGATCCTTCGCTCGAGCGAGAGTTAGGTGATGTGTCTGGTGGCTTGAGTGTGCGTCTGCGTCTGGTTTTGGACCTGAGAGTTGCATTTCTTGGCTCGAGCGAGCTTTCCTTCGCTCAAATGAGCGAGGTCTATGTTTTGGGATTCTTTTCTCGAGCGAGCTTTTCTTCGCTTGAGCGTGCTTCTGGTTACAGACCTGAAGCTTCGAATTGTTCGCTCGAGCGAGGGTTTCTACGCTCGAGCGAGGGTTCTTTGTGTCTGGTCACCCGAGCGACCACTCCTTCGCTCGAGCGAGCCTTGTATATTTCAATTGACAGCAGCGGGATTACACTTCACTTTTTCGTCCCCTTTTTCTTTCAAACCCTAGATCCGTCCTCTCTCTCTCTCTCTCTATACACCTTCTCTCTAGAGATTGATCTAGTTTTTGAGTGTTTCTACCCTATACTCTTTGTAAGAAAGATAGAGGGTGGTGTGGGTTTCCTTTTAATCTGAGAAATAGTGGATTTGGAGCACTTTGGATTTTCATCATCTTCTCCTTTGGTCTCTTCATTTCGAGGTAGGAATAACCTACTCCATCTTATAAGTTTTGACATAAATTTTATGCATTTTGATTAGTTGGTGTTGTTTGGTAATTTTGGAAAAAGTTAGGGTTTGTTTTGTAATTTATAAAAAGGGGGTTTTCAAAATGTTAAATCCGATGGGTATGTGAGACCTTGGAAAATGGTGTTATTGTGATCAAATGGTTGAAATTGAACCTTAGGGTTGATATGTGAAACATGGGAAAAATGCCCTAATTATTATGATAAATTAATTTGTATAATTAATTTTGGGAAAATGAGAAATTGAGTTGAGAATCATGAGATTGGGAAATTATGGGATTAAATGGTGTGGTTGGATTAATTTATCACTCACCTATGAAAATGTTGATATTATATCTGGTGATGCATTTATTATCTGTTTAGAAATAACTATTTTGGACTATCGGTGGAGGATAGTCTTGATTGTTGTAGACACTGTATGTTGATTAGGGAAAACTGAAACTAATCACATTGAATATGTCATTGGATATGACGGTTGGAATAATACATCAAATATGTGTATTGATTGATCCTTGTATATGATGAGTATTTATATACTTGAAATATGTGTATTGTGTGGGAGGAGATAGGGGATGTACTCCACGATTTGAGGGGAGATAGGGGATGGACTCTCAAACCTGTTTGGGAGGAGATAGGGGATGGACTCCATTGATACAGCAAATATGTGTATCAGATTGAAGTGTTAATACAGCAAATATGTGTATTAAATGGAAGTGTTAATACATCGAATATGTGTATTATTTGAAGTATGGAAGTGTTAATACAGCGATTATGTGTATTATTTGAAGTATGGAAGTGTTTTAATTGTGAGTTCTAGACTCATTTGAATTGTGAATTAAGGAAGTGTTTTAATGTGAGATGTAGTCTCATTTAACTGTTTGACCAGGTGTAGACGTCCCCGAACGCCCCAGGGGGATGAACCCCTGTTCTGTTCGTTTGTGCGGGTCTACTACAGTTCAAGGACTCAAATGTCACGGTTCTTAATCTTGAACCAAAGAGTCCAACTCTGGCAAATCATTTTGAGAAAAACAGATTTTGAAAAGTGCCAAACATGGACTGCTTTGCCAGATACAGAGTCGCCACCTAAATATTTTATTTTTGAGAAATTTAGGAAACCCTGACTCGGTGCCAAAGGCTACGTGTCCGTCATCACCAAAGTTGTCTCGGCTCGGGAACTTGGGTACGATTGGGGAAGGTCAGCTATGAGCATTCTCTCGCCCGTCAAAACCGCCTCTACTAATCATGATATCCAATTTTGAAAACGTTATGTGTTCTTATTCCAGTTAGTAGCCTAGAATTACTATGTGATGCGCACAGCAAACAAGTATAAACTAGATTGCCTAATTTGGAAACAAGCATTGCATATCCGTTTGTTTAGAAAACAGTTTGAAATTGCTACTCGCAAGTAGGCTAAAATACGGATTTCAATGAGTTATTCCAACTCAAGCAATCCAACCTCCACCCACAGGCATTCAAACAGTTATATCACATAAGCAACTAGCCTCATGGTAATCATGCTATTATGGCAACATTCACACGCATGCGATATGCTAAAGCATAAAAGCTTACCTAGTACTCCAAGCCAAAACAGAAACTAGTTAGTAATCAAATGCATGATCCTAGTTCATGTTAAGTGGCTAATGCAACACAAGCAAGGATGCAATCTTAGACAGGCTCGGCTATCATAAACATGGTATATGGAATGCTCGAGTATCACGTATTCAAGTTAGATTTGAAATACAATGTAGTTTGTATGATGTACCGAGCTCGATGCATGTCAACAAATGCATGGATGCACGCATGCATTACATAAGGTATGCTAATTTTAAATATGCCCTAATCTACCATCATAAGCAGGTAAATAAAAGGGAAGAAAGAAATGGGGGTTGGAAGACATACACACACTCACCCACACTTATTACAAATATGCCCTCACACAGAGGGACCAAAAGAATATACAGTCCGAATAACAAATCGCTAAATTAATTATTACATAATTTCTAATCTAATCAAAATAAATGCAAAGAGAAGATGGCCGCAGCCCCCGCCTCGGGATGCGTGAATGATGCATGCTCGATCCGTCTTGCCCGGAAAATCCGCACCATACCACTACTGCCTCTGTTTTCACTGTACTGCCTCTCCAAAGACTGCCAAAGTCTCAGGACATGCTCCCTGCACACTGAGGATTATCATCGGCTGAATAGAATGTCCACCGGCCGTGTACAATGTCCATCGGCTAGAGATAAAGCTATCGGCTGTCCATCAATGGCCGGTCGGCACTCTATACTGCCGATCGGCAAAAACTCCCTGCAGAAGACAGTTTTGACAGCAACAAGGACAGACAGTGTATGGCATGGAATTCCAAGCAAATGTATGCACGGACACACTCCCTATCATGCAATGGACTCAAGGGAGCATGGCCCTCGACCCCCAGGCCATCAATCACGTGTTTCAATGCATGATGGCCCAAAAGCCAAGTTAGCAACTTTGATATCAAATGAAATGCAAGCATAAAACACACCAAAGGGCCCCAACCTCTGTCATAATTGATCAAGAGGCAAGGGATGCATGCTTAATGAAATGCAACCTAGGCATGGAGGCTAAGTATGCAACATGAACATACAAATGAGCAATGTATACTAGGCGCGCAACCTAAACATGTAAACAAACATGGCATGCAGCAACATGCAACGATGGACTTAAACTAACATGGGTAGCTCGCAAGCATGCCAAAATCAGCGGCCATGGGGGGGAAAACAGCCCCGAAACCCGGTAAAATGACATCCGATGCAAGGAATGATCCCGAAATGCGAAGATAATTGCACAAAAATGACTTATAGCTAACAAAGCATGCATAATTGGTACATGACATGAAAAAGAAGAAGCAAGGCAGCCCCAAAAATCACATTTTTACAGTTCAAATCATGGCCAAACAGCAATCACAAATAGGGCTGACATGGCATACAAAAATGACTCTGCAAGGGAGGCAATGAAGCAAGTAGTATATGCAGTGCCCAAATAGAAAAATACCCTTCTACAACACTGAAGAGGGACCAAAAATATGCACATTTACAGTTTATGAAAACCCCCAAATCAGTATGCAAACATGCTCAAAATGCCATGCAAGATTGAAGCCAACAAAGGCTATAATATGAGGTATACAAAACATGTATCAAACAGCAAAAGACCCTTCATAGGACATGGAGAGGGGGTCAAGAAAAGACCCCTTCTAGTTCTAATGATGGCCCAAAAACAGAAGCAAGATAGGCTAACAAAGTATGCAAAAATGGGGGCCAAGAGGGGTATAATGGTAAGTACTACATGGAGACCCCGAACAGTGTTGATCCCTTCTTCAATGTTGAATATGGGCTCAAAATAAGCCTAACTTCAATTCATGACATGCTCCAAAACAATTTATATGTAGGCCAAACAAATCATGCAAAATTACGGTAAATAGAAGAGATTATGAAGCAAGTGAAAGATAGGGGTCCAAAACAGGGTTGAGCCCTTCTTCAATGTTGAAGAAGGACTCAAAATGAGCCTACTTACAGTTTACATTATGCTCAAAAACAGATCACACATAGGCTAGAAATTTCATGCAAAAATGTGGCATACCAAGGAGTATTGAAGCAAGTGCACTATGGAGGGCTCAAACAGGGTTGAGCCCTTAAACAAACATGAAGAATGGCTCAAAATAATGCCCCTTTCAGTTAGGGTCGGAGCCCAAAAAAGTAAGAAAATAGGGTAGAAAAATGTGACAAGAATGTGCTACAAAAGAGGGAAAATGATCTTACCCTTGAAGACTACCCTTTTTGTTGCTTCTTGGCTTGAGTTGCAGTACCTTTGGCCTCTGAAAAACTTCTCCAAGCTGCTGTGATGGAGTAGTGGTGGTGGTGCTATGGATTGGTGAAGAAATGGCCCAAGAACTATGGACTTTGGAGCTTGGAATGTAGAGATATGGAGGGAAATGTATGGTTTTTCCTTAGACAATTTTTTGGAACCCTTGCAATAGAAGAGGAGCTCTTCTATATATAGACAAGGCAAGGTGCCAAGCTTCTAAGAGAAGCTAACAAGGTGCAAGCTTCTCTTGGAAGCTAGAAAGGTGCAAGCTTCTAAGAGAAGCTAACCAAAAAGGATCAAATGGGGCAAGCTTCCAAGGGAAGCTAAGTCAAAGGTGCAAGCTTCTCCAAGAAGCTAAAAAGGTTCAAGCTTCTTGGAGAAGCTAAAAATGGGCAAGCTTCTAAGAGAAGCTAACAAGGTGCAAGCTTCTCTTGGAAGCTAGAAAGGTGCAAGCTTCTCCAAGAAGCTAAAAAAGTGCAAGCTTCTCCAAGAAGCTAAAAAGGTTCAAGCTTCTTGGAGAAGCTAAAAAGGGTCAAGCTTCTTGGAGAAGTTAGAACCAAGGTTCAAAAGGTTCAAGCTTCCTCAAGAAGCTAGAACCAAGGGTTCAAAAGGGTCAAGCTTCCTTAAGAAGCTAAAACAGGGGGTTCAAAAGGTTCAAACTCCCCTCAAGAAGAGGTCTCGGCCAACCAAATAGGTCATCGGCACAATAAAGTACCGGTCGGCTAAACAAAATGCCGACCGGCCATTATTTTTAAGAAACAATGGCCTGTGGCCAACATGTGCAGCTAGTGATGATAGGGGAGGGCCGATGAGGTGTGAGGATGGCCAAAAAGCCATTCCCTGCCCTTCAAGGCAAAAACACAGGTATTTGGTGCCAAAACCGAACACGAAGCAGTCAAGTTAAGAGGTCCTGAGGCGAGGCACGCTGCCAAGGCCTCCGGGAACTCGAGACGAACACAAACATGGATAATCACCGAGTGTTCAAACGGTGACGTCTAAGTCTTGAGGACGGTAAAAAATGGGGTGTCTACACCAGGCTTTGAGCCATGTTTAAGAAATGATTTGGATAAGTAAAGGAAAGTGGAATGTAATATGGACATGATTGTCATAGAACTGTATTGTGATATAAACTGGTTTATAAGTGTTAATCATCTATCAAATGTTATTGTTTTAGTCATTGCTCATATTTGGTTTAGTATATCTCTGCTAGGCTGTGGGTCACCCTATATGGGACATCATTTTCAGGTCCAGGTAACATGCCACCTCCAAGGGCATAGCTTGGGAGGTTCTGGGATTTTGTTACTTTGATATTACATGTAAATTCAAGCCAAAGGTTTAAAGTGTATTTGAGTTAGTACTCTCTTTTGTGACCAAGTATTGGCTTGGAAAGTTGTAAGCCCATAAGGCGTTTACTTTTGTTGTCAACATGTAATACTTATGTACTTAATTACTCTGATGAATGAAAAGATGTTTTATTCTCTTATATCTATGCATGTCATGAATGTTGGGTTTTATGTGTTATTTTGAGAGCGTTATGGTCGACGTAGTTGAGGTCGACGCTGGAGTCGATGATGCATTGGACGGAGGGGAAGGAGGAGTCATACAGAGGAGACCAGAGATTAGGTTTGTGGGAAGGAGAGAGAGAGAGAGAGAGAGAGAGAGAGAGAGAGAGTAAGTGAGTGTGTGTCTGTTTGGTTGTTGTTGTTGTTGTTGGGGAGCGGGTCTAAAAGTAAGAGAGAGAATAAAGATAGCAATTGTTTGACAGCAAGGAGGCCTTGGAAGGGTAAATCGGTCTATTAAAAATTAATGGGACTTGAATGAGCAAATAATTTTATTTAAGACTTAATGGATTATAAATTTACAAAATAAGACTTGTAAGTAAATGTCCCAAAAAATAATTATTATTGACTTCACAATATATTATTGTTCTAGTCATTTTTTATTTGGTAATATCACAACCCTAAAAATAAAACAATCAAAGTAGATTTGTGTGCCGCTGGAATTAATTGAATGGTAGGTATATCATTAAATGTAGTCAAATTATTAGAAAAATTTATACACATTAAAAGTTTTGATTGAAAGTTTAGGATAAAGAAAAAATAATTATTTTTGATTTCACAATATATTACTCTTCTAGTCATTTTTTCTTTGGTAATATCATAACCCTAAAAATAAATATGGTGCTACATGTACCGATTAGTGTATTAACTAATGTACCAACACTAGTTATGATATTATTATTGATCCAACTCATTATACAAATTACAAATACTAAAATCTATTTAAATTATGTCACATCATCAATTAATACATTAATTAATATATTAATTGATACATATAGCATTATTTAAAAATAAAACAAAGAAAATTAATTTATGTGCAGATATAATTGATTAAATATTAGATATATCTTTAAGTTTGGGAAGTGAGTTTTTGGGCTTGTTTGATTTGTTTTGGGGAGAATTGTTTTTGAAAAAAAATTGGGAGAGTTATTTTAGAAATTTTTTTTGATTTGGGAAGATAATTATGGGAGAGTTTTTTTTAGATGTAGGATATTATTGAAGAAAAATTTTTTTGTGTTTGAAAAGATAATTGAGTTTTTTTGTGGTTGGATGTGATATTTATGAGAGAAAAAGTAAAATGATTATGGGGTTAAATGTGATATTTTGTTTGAATATGTTTTTTTTTATTTTATAAAATTTTTGTCTTTTAATAAAAAAAATGAGAAAGAACCCAACTACAATTCTTCCCAAACACCACCGATCATTAAGTTACTTCACCGCCTAATAAATAGAATCACCGCATGGGTACATACAGATTTATTTTTTTATTTTTTTATTTTTAATTTGTCGAACATGGGTACATATAGATCAAGCTAGACCCAACTTGCACTAGATAGTAAGTCAATGTATATCATTTTAAATTTGATTTCAAGACTTCCTTTATTATAAGTTATAATAATAGTGTTTCATGATTTTAAAAAAATAAAAAAAATAAATGAAATTGACAGGTCAACAAATCTGATCAATTCAATTTACCAGACTAATTAACTATTTTTATATCAAAATAAATAAAAGAGAAGAAAGAAAAGTATGTGATTATCTATTGGAAATTTTATAATACACATATGGTTCAATTATAATGTTTATGATATTTAATTATAACTCATTGTAATGTTAGTTATGACCCATTATGATTATTATTTTAATTATAATTCAAAAATTCCTTAATTATATTTTATGTGGTGTTTGATTATTATTATTATTATTATTATTATTATTATTTTAAGTTATGATTGAAATTTTTTTAATTATAACTTTTGTAGTAATTAAACTTATATATTGTATACACCCTTTTAAGATCATGTATTTTATCATATGATCCAATGATCTACTTCTTTATCACGAATCTTTGCCGGTAGGCTGCAGCCTATAGAAATGAAATGTAACAATAATTTACTCCAATGATATTTTTTTTTTTTTTTGTAAGCATACTTGGATTTTGGGCCACTTTATGGGCATTTCAATTAATTTTAAAACCTTAAAATTAAGAATTAGACAAATCTCTAATAACCCTTAAAACAACTCCAGCGTAAAGATTTTAAATTTCATGCTACCATTCCTTTGCATTTCGACCGCCTCAAAAAAATTGAAAACAAAACTACCATTAGTTATGTAATATATGTAATTGACGTCCAAATGACACTTAAATTAAATTATTGACGGATCGAAAATTTAAACAGTAATCAAATTATTAGAAAAAATTATACATATTAAAAGTTTTGATTGAAAGATTAGGACAAACAAAAAATAATCATTATTGACCTCACTACAACATATATATATATGAGTTTTTTTATTAAAAAAAATTATATTATATAATATAAGCAAAAACATTTAAGACTCTTTGTGATTCAAAGTCTCCTTTTTTCTCAATTTTTTGAATTTAAAAATATAAAAATACATATGTCAATAAACTATTGGTAATTTAATCACTAGTTTTTAACCATTGACAAAAAACTATTGTCAATAAACTATTCAATGTGTTTGATTTTAGTTTTCTGAATTCAGTTTTTTAAAATTAAATTTTTTTTTGTTTTTCATGTTTTTTTGTTTTTAGTAAATATTTTTTAAAGGGAAAATTAGTCTAAGGTCCCTCTCCCATTTTTAGTAATAGAAGAGATTCACAATATTATTTTATGCTGTCTAAGGTCCTTCAACTCCCACACCTATATATCACTGAGAAATTTGACTGAAATCAAACCTTAGCTTCCCACTTCTCTCTCTCTCTCTCTCTCTCTCTCTCTCTCTAGAATACATACACAAATATATATATATATATATAGCTTCAATGGCGGTGGAGCTGGATTGAAAAGCATGGAATTTGTACTCCGCCACAGCTCCATGCATCACCGCGAGTAGATCTTCCAACATCAAGTCCAAAAAGATCAAAGAAGCCGCCTCTTCTTCATCGCTACTCTCGTCGCCGACCCAAGAACCTTCTGCATTCTCTGCAAAAGCCCTCATTTTTTGATTCCTTGGTGTCCCGATTGCAGCCTCAGTCCAATGTTGTGTCGGTGATCGAGAAATCGCTGAAACTTCTAGAGATTGTGTCGACGTGTGCGGCATCTAACCTCTGAAATAGTTGTGGAAGCCATTTATGGGTCATAGCTGATCTTTATTCATCTTTAGTCTATTTAAATAATACGCATGTATAGAAGTTACTGTTGTGCAATGTTTGAAATGTAGTCCTGAAATCATTAATATCAAGTTGACATCTATTTGAATTGCAACTTGATATGCTACAGGAGGAGAATGAGATTATCCTTGACAATGTGAGTTTTCCCGAATACCTCACCTTTAAAATAATAAATAAATGAATGAATGAATGAATTTAATAAATTATGTTGATATTATTTGTTATGTTAAAGTTATGCTTGAATTTGTTCTACAGCTTCCCCACCCAGAAAGTCTTCCAGCTTCGAAACCGTGTTTTGTTGGATTTGCAAATCCACGAAGCTCCTGAATATAAACGAATCTGCAATGCTTTGTTCTTGTTTTACTTGATTCTCCCCATCATCATACAAGCATTCAGCCTTTGCATTTTCCCACCCTGCCATAAAACATCAATATCAGTTCTAGAGAAATTCAAAATTTCTCTGGAGATAAATTCAGAATTTCTCTGGAGATAAGTTTACTTATGATTGTTTATTTTCCCTTCCTCTCGCAAATCAGAGAAATTTAAAAGTAGCTGTGAGAATTTCCCAAGCTACAAGTTTCTCAGTGAAATTTCACACAATTGTGAGAGATACTCTCAAAGCTTCTTTCATAGAACCAGAACCAACAACAACGCTACATATATAAATCAGAGAATTAATTACAAATTTCTCTAGAGATGTAATTTTGTGAAAAGGTAGAGAAATTTCTCTAGGAGAGTGGGAAGTATATGGAAGGCAAAGAAATTTGGAGAAAGGGAGGGCAGAGAAATTTACAGTGGGAAATTTCTCTGTGACGTGAATTTTCTCTGGACTAATTTCCTCTGGACCAATTTTCTCTAGATCAACTTAAGGGACCTTAGACATTATAAAAATATTAAGTGTCCTTTATGCTGTAAAATCTTAATATTAGGGACCGTAAAAAAAATTTCCCTTTTTTAAATTTTAAGCAATTTTTTTTTTACATTTTTCGATGCACCTTACTTATATGCATCTAAATAATAAAATATTTATGAAAAAATATTTTAAAAAATTGATAAATACATAAAAATACGAAAAATGTAATAAATTTTTTTAATTTTTTTTGTATTTTTTGGTATTTAGTGTATTTTTTAAATTTTTTTTCATAAATATTATACTTTTTAAATGTATTTATGTTAGGCGTGTCTCAAAATTTAAAAAAAAAAATTCTTAAAATATTAAAAAAATTAATTGAAAACATTAAAATACGAAAAATAAAAAAGTAGAATTTTATGAAAACTGTTTTCTGAAAACCAGAACCAAACAAACTGATTGGTTTTTAAACATTTAAACATTAACTTTTGAAACATTTTGTATGAAAATCCAATCAATTTATTATTATTATTATTATTTATGCTTCAAAATATTAAAATCATATCATTTATTGATCAATAAGGTAATATATTATCTAAAATCATGATACTTTTTATAAAATAATTTATTAAAAATTTATAATGTGAAATACACCTATTATAAAATGATAAAATTTAATAACATTATATTATAATATTATGAGCTCTTTAATTATATTATTAGTTCTTTCTTATTTTCATTTAATTTAAATATTGTGTTAATCAATATAGTAATTTTTTTAGTTTTCTTTAATTATAATCATTAATCTTTAATGAGCAATAATTTGACTATAATTTCTATGGTAGCATACATGTTTTGAAATTATCACTTTATTTTAAATTGACAATTGAAACTATAATTATTATTTGTTAGTGATAATTTTTTCAAATCTATTATTATCTATAGATTAATGCAAAATAACCTTTTGTCGAAAATGTTTTAAGAGTTTCAAAATATTAATTGTAACTTTTAAAAATTAATAAACACATGTTGCATAAAAAAGAAGTAATTATTAATGGGGATTTTTTTTAAGGTCCTTCATATTAAGATTTTATAGCATGAAGGATATGAAATATTTTCATAGTAGTTAGGATCCCACAAATTTTTACAAAGAAATTTTGAAGCATTGTAGAGAAATTTTGAAGTAGAAAAATTTCGATTTAGAAAAATTTCAAAACATAGAGAATTTCTCTATGTTTTGAAATTTCTCTAATTAAAATTTCTCTGATTTGCTCAATTTTATGTCTTCAAAATTTCTCTAGTTTGCTTACAATTAAGTTACTAATTTAGGTTACTTGTTTGATTTTTACTTATTAGTGGTTTCCTTATGTGTAATTTTCCCTTTGAGATGAATTTTTTCTGGTACTAAAATATCCCCTTTAGATTAATTTTTTCTAAACACATTGAACTCATTTGCTCTCTGTGCCTTGCTTAATTTTCTCTGTTTAGTTGTCTACTTGATTTTCTCTCAAATTTTCTTCGACATTTGAATTTTCCCCGCCCACATTAAACTCCCACTAATTTGTATTTCTTGTTTGATTTTTATTGGTTTGTTGTCTTCTTGTGCTAAATTTTCTCTGCCATCTATATTTTCTTTAATCACAATAGAGTCTAATTTTTTTTTTTTTTTTTTTTTTGTAGCTTCTTTGATTTTCTCTAACTAATTGTCTGCTTGCATGTGTAATTTTCTCTGTAAAATTATACATACACACTCTACCAATAGTGCATATAACTAATTGTCTGCCTACATGTGTAATTTTCTCTATAAAATTATATATACACCCTACCAACGGTGCATATACAACCATAAAAAAGAAATTGATAAATATTTTTATTAACTATACACATGTAAACTCATATATAAACTCTACCAACCATCGGCTATATTCATTTAAAGAAAGTGTCACACACATATAGTCATAAAACAAACCCACCCACCCATGTGATACTTGACCACAACCTAAAAACAAGTTAGTAAGTGGCGTTTGACAAAAATAAATAGTGAGTACATGGGAGAGAGGAGGCAGACCGCACATGTAAAATTTGTCGTGATCCTAATAAACAGGCCCTTATACCGCTCATAAAAAATAAATTAGTAAGCCACATGTGAATTTTTTTTTTATTTTTTTGATTATTTTAATTATAAAAAGATAATATATGTTAAAAAAATCAATAACATAAAATGTCATATCTAAATCATAATTATTTTATTTTTATTCTTACAAAAGTTAAAAAAATAAAAAAATTTATCTCAAATAAAAATTTTTAATCTCAAATTAAAATAATTAAAAAATTAACCTACATTTCCAACAAACCCTAAATAATTTCGCCAACTATACATGTGAACTCATATATACACTTTACCATCCGTTTTATTAATTCAAAAAAAAAAAAAAACTATACGCAGGGCAGAGTCATAAAACCCACCCATCTGTTGCTGTCGGCCACAGCCTGAAAACAAGTTGAGGTGACTTCTCCAAGCCCAAAAATAAATTAAAAATGTAAGACGTTTGACATTAACAAATATATAATTTATAGCAAATCATTTAGGTAGGTAATGTGAGTTAGTGTTTTAGTTAAATTAGGGTTTGGTTTGAAAAGTGGGGTGGCTTTTTGATTTTTTTGATTATTTTAGTTTGGAGTTAAAAAAATCTTGTTTGGAAAGAGATTTTGGTTTTTTTGACTTTTTAAAATTTTTTGTGAGAGACAGAATATGATGATTATGGGTTGAATATGATGTTTTGTCTCATTGAGCTAAAAAACCTATTTTGTTTTTTGTGACCATTTTAGTCACAAAAGCCTGGCTTTTTTCTTTCCAAACGGAGCCTTAGTGATGTTTTGAGAAGTTGATAAAAATTATTTTTTTGATTTTTCTTGTGATTTTTTTTTTTTTTTTTTTTTTTGTAAAATAGTAAAGAGGCTATATGACCCAAAAAACCCAAAATGTCAAAAAATTAAATTTTTACCAAGCTTGCCAAAACACCTCTTACTCATAAAAAAAGAAAATAAGTTAAAAAGTTAACAAAATAAAATATCAAATTAAAATTAAAATTATTTTATTTATTTCTCAAAAAAGTTAAAAAAAACAATTCAAATAAACTTTTTATTTCCAGACTAAAATAATAAAAAAAACCAAGCCGCTGTATTAATAGGTTGTGGGAAAGAAAAATAAACTAAAAAGATAAGACGTCTGGTATTAAAAAAAATATTATTTATAGTAAATTATTTAGGTGTAAGAGAAATGTTAATAGGTTTTAGTTTGTCGTGGGAGATATATAATTTATGGTAAATCATCTAGTGCAAGGGAAATGTTAATTTATATTAAGATATAGGGTTCGTTTGGAAAGTGTGTTGATTTTTTAATTTTTTTAGTTTTTTGACTTATTAATTATTTTAGTCTGGGCCTAAAAAAATCTTATTTGAGAAGATTTTTTTGATTTTTTATAAGAGAAAGAATGTAATGATTATAAATTAAATGTGATATTTTATCTTATTAAATTAAAATATATATTTTATCTTTTTATAATTAAAATAATACCAAACCCAACCTAACTCTTATTCCCAAACAAAACTGTAACGCCCTCAAAATAAACCCAACAATCATACATTCTAAACATGCTCAGACATAAGAGAATAAAACATAATTATATTTCATCAAAGTATTTCTTACAAATGTATTACATGTTAACAACAAAAGCAAATGCCCTATGAGCTTACAGCTTTCCAAGTCAACACTTGGTTACAAAAAAGGAAGAGTTCTAACTCTATACAAAATAAGCCATTGGCTTGATTTACATGTAATACAAATACTGTAATCACAAAAGATGACCCAGCCACTAAGCCTCTCAAGCTACGTCCTTGGAAGTGACATGCTACCTGTACCTGAAAATGATGTCCCAAATAGGGTGAGCCAACGCCCAGTAGAGATATGCTAAACATTGTATGTGCAATAACTAAAACACCAGCATTTGATAAACGTTCAATTCACATAAATCAATTCATATTCATTTCAAATACATGACCAATATATTCATGTTTTTATTCCATTTCAAATCCAATTTCTCAATTCACAACCCTGGCTCAAAACCTGGCCATATACTTTAAATGAGATTATATCCCATATCAACAACGTTTCTATTTCAATCAAAATAACAACCCAAATTAATCATTTCATGCTTTATTATAGATACACATTTTTGTAACGACCCAGAATTTTTCCCTCCGCTCGAGCGGAGGAGTTAATGCTCGAGCGGACTTTTGGGGTTTCCAGCAATTCTGCAGACGGCCGGAGATTCTGGGAGTTGTGATTCTCCGCTCGAGCGGGGGAGTTTACGCTCGAGCGGACGGCTTTGTTAGTCTGCACGCTCGAGCGCAAGGTTGGGCGCTCGAGCGGGTCTCCTGGTTGAGTTGTATTTCTGAAGCACATGGGTTTGTTTTTGGACATTTTTATTTGTGTATTTGGAACTTTCTTATTTTATTTTGGAGTATTGGTTGAGGTGGTAATATGATGGTAAAGTAAGATTGGACCAAAAGCTTTAATTAGAATAAATTGTCTGCGACCAGTCGTTACTCTTTTGTCCTTTTCTTTTTCTACACTTTGAATTTGGATGTGGGGTTAGAACCATTGGAAAGCTTATTTCCGGGGCTTCAATTTGGACACAAGAACGACCTAAAACGGAGTCCGGATAGGAGAGTTATACCTGTTCAAAGTTTCGAAATCTGTGCTGAAAACAGGTACGCTCGAGCGGGAATTCCTCCGCTCGAGCGGGAATTACGGGACAGCAGCTTAAAATGAGATTTTTTTGATCATTTCTCACATTTTCCTTTTCCCCTCTTCATCCCTCTCCCTTAGGTCCGAAAACCCTAGGTCCTTAATCTCCAAAACCTTCCATTTCTCTTAGTTTTGATCAAGATCATCCATCAAAAAATGAAGAAGCATGAAGATTATTATGTTCTACCGATTAGAATTTCGAGATTTTGGAGGATTCTTCTCAATCCTTGCTCCTTTGTTTGATTCTTGAGGTAAGGGTTTTAATAATGTTCAATATTTACATACATAGATAGATTTGAGGTATTTTCATTGTATAATGGTACAATTTTCATTCATGTTATGTATATAGAAGAAATTATGAGATTTTGGGAATTTTGGGTTTGAACATTGGGGGTTTTAAGGTTTGTGATATTGGGAGTTAAATTGATGGGTTTAAGTGATGGATTGAGAATCCTAGATGTAAAATCATTTGGAAAATTGGAATTAGGAGTGATGATTTAAGAAGTTTGATTTTTGTTAAAAATCCTCTTTTTCCTTGAAACCCTAGGTTGATTATTGATGATAACCAATGAATTGGCCTAAATTGGAAGTAAAGTAATGAAATTGAGATATTGAATTAGATGTGTTCAAGTTTAATTGGAATTTGGAAATGTTTGGAAATTATGTTTAAAATTTGCGAATGAACTTTGTTATAAATGTTGGAATTCATGCTATAATGTAAAAGAAAAATTAAGGAAATAATTTAATAAGGATATGGATGACATGAACTCGGGTGTGGAATGTTGAAATGAGATTCAAGGATTTAATTTGATTTATGCTGAATTGCAAAGTGATGTGTAAATGGGATAAAGAGAATTAAACAAGTTAAGAACGGAATAATTATATGTGACCCGATTTCTATGTGTATTATGAATTGTGTAGGGTCAGTTACAGAGGCGGACCAAGCATCTAATCACGGTGAGTAGTAGTACAAAAATGTATATTTTATCTATTGTTGATAATTATTGTTACTAATGCTCTGTTCTTTGTAAGTGTTATATGAACATTTATGACAATTGGAATTCAATATGAACTGACATGAACACTGAAAGATTCGCGTACGTCGGTATGATTTTGGAATCCTTTGTTCTGTTAATGACAAATATTAACCCTTCGTTATTTATAAGCATCCTATGTGATTTCTTAAAGGATAAGTGGAACTAATGTTCATCTTCGAAGAATCAGAATAATTGGAAAACTATGTGAATCCATATGAATCTGAAGTTATTTGGTTGTGTTACACGTGAATGCAAAGGTTTAACATCCTTATGTGACTACATAAGAATATGAATTATTCTATTATGTTAGGCGCACAATAATGGCATAATATGACAAGAAAGGCCCTGTTTTCTGATATGTTACGTTATGACTTAATGAATTTTTACAAGTTTACGTATGTTCTAAGCTCAAGTCTGTTACAAGATTACGTATGTTATAAGTCAAGAATGTTACAAGTTAATATATGTGACAAATTCAAGTATGCGCAAGTTTAAGTAAGTTTATAAGTTCAAGTATATACAAGTTTAATATGTTATAAGTTCAAGTGTGTTATAAGTTCATGTATGCTACGAGTCCAAGTATGCTATAAGTCTATGTATGTTACAAGTCCAAATATGTTACAAGTATACGCCTGTTACAAGTTCACGTATGTTGTAAATTCAAGTATATTTCAAGTATGGTCTAAGTATGGTTTCAGGTAAATTACAAGTTCAAGTATGGTTTCAAGTATATTACAAGTTCAAGGATGTTTCGGGTATGTTTCATGTATATGTTACAAGTTTAAGTATGCTTCATGCCATTTTCAAGGGCTTTATGCCAAGTTATGAGGCTTTTATGCCATTACAAGTTACAAGGGCTTTATGCCATTACAAGTTACAAGGGCTTTATGCCATTACAAGTTATGAGGCTTTTATGCCATTACAAGTTACAAGGGCTTTATGCCATTACAAGTTACAAGGGCTTTATGCCACATGTTCAAGGGCTTTATGCCATATGTTTCAAGGGCTATATGCCAACATGTTTAAAAGTTTAATGCTATGATATTCAAGGGCTTAAAGCCGTTATGATTCAAGCTATTATGTCTCAAGCTATTATGTTTTAAGACTGGGCCTAAGGCTGTTATAAAATTAGCACAGAATCAAACTAATTATGTAAACTCTGCATTTCTATATATGCGTTGATATGTATTATGTTTCAAGTTATGCATCATTTTATTTATGTATTACTATTCACTGAGCCCGGCTCACTCTCTGTTATGTCTGTTTCTGTAGGTCACCAATCAAGTGGTCAGCCCTAGCCAAGACGCCGCTTTCTTTTGTCAACCTTCATATGTCCAAGCCCCGTATAAGATGTTGGCTGTTTAGGGGTGTCCATTTAAGAGTGATGTATCTAACTTTCATGTTTATTTTGTTGTATACACCCAATCATAGGGCTGGAATTGTAAATGTGCATGTATATGCTCTGGGTTATAGTTTGGGATTTATCTAACCACTATAATGCATGTGATGAATGAGATCTTGGCATGTAGAAGTAGCTCAATGGAGTTTATTTGTTTAATTATTTTCATATTTCGTGCTTCCGTTCAGGCCCCATATGTTTTGTATATCAGGTTTCAAGTCTGTTTTGAATAGGTCATGCCCAAACTTTTAGGGGCGGGTTTGGGGCGTGACACATTTTAGTGCTGTATCAATCTCAAACAAAAACACTTCCTTACTTCACAAATGATACACATTTTAGTATTGTATTAATGTTAAACAAAATCCGGTTTAGAGGTCCATCCCTTATCTTCCCCTAAACCGTGGAGTACATCCCCTATCTCTTCCCACATAATACAATGTATATAAGCAATTATCATATACATGTTCACTTAATCAATACACAATTTCGATGAATTATACCAACCACCATATTCTATGGCATACTTAATTGATTAGTTTTAGTTCGCCTAATCATCATGCATTGTCTACAACAATCAAGACTACCCTCCACCAGTAGCCTAAAGCAAATATTTCTAGACAGATAATAAATGCCTCAACAGATATATAATCAATATTTCCAAAAGTGAGTGATTTATAAAATCCAACTCCACCGTTCCATCTCATAATGAACCAATTTCATTAAATTCAACTCAATTTCATAAACCCAAGATTTTCCCAAATTAATTATACCAATTAATTTATGCACAAATTAGGGCTTTCTCTCCCGTTTCTCAATATTAACCCAAAGGTTCAAATATCAGCAACCCTTCAACCATACCATCATTTTGAGACCCAAATACATATTTAAGAGTCAAAATAACAAAACCCCCTTTATACATTTTGAAACCCTAACTTTCAAAATTTCCCAACTCAAACCATCTATACAAATAGCTCAATATGTATGTTAAAACGCATAAGAATGAGTAGGAATCCCTACCTCAAGAGATGAGTCCCAACGAAGAAGATGAAGAAAACGAAGATGCTCCAAATCCCAAAATTCTCGGATCAAAATGTAGCCCTCGACGATCAACACACTTTTTATAAAGGCCAAAGGGTAGGAGAACACTCTAACTAGATCAATACCTAGAGAGAAGTGGAGGTTTTAGAGAGAGAAGCTCTCCAATGGAGTTTTAGAAAAGTAAGAGAGAGAGTGTGGATGTAAAAAGTGATTCAAAATAGCCTAGCGGTCAACTGATATACGACTATCCCGCTCAAGCGGAGAATAAAATGCTCGAGCGTCAAGCACAAAAAAAACTGATCCTGCTCGAGCGCCAAGACACAAAAACAAAATACATTCGCTCGAGCGCGAAAACCAGTCCGCTCGAGCGTAGATCCACCACCCCCAGAACTTTTACAGACAATGAACTACCCGCTCGAGCGCCAAGAGGCCCGCTCGAGCGCAACCCGCTCGAGCGTGAAAAACACACCTGTAGAAGTTTTGCAGAGGCACAAGATGCTGAGAGTTTGTAAACTTCGCTCGAGCGCAAGAAGACCCGCTCGAGCGGATCACCAAAAATCTGGGCATGAAGAATTGGGACTAAAGCTCAACCACCCTGTAGCAACCCTGCCCAACACATCCTAAAACTCATACATACGGAATTAAAAGGATGACAACAAGATAAACACAACAACCAATTCTACGGAACTGAGTCCGAAATACGATTAAACAGAGAAGGAAAAACTGGGATCGCTATAGAAACCATACTAATATAACTTTCATTGTATCATTTTTCAAAAATGATATATAAATAAATTAGTAGGTTGTGGGGGTTTGAAAGGTCATTGCCAATTTACGGTAGCAATCACGTGGCAAAAGCGAGGAACATATGTGTCTGACGTCGTAAAATATGCGTCACACGCATGATATGATGATGATGATCAACTGCTTTTTTTTTTGAACTGGTGATGATCAACTACTTCAGGGATGTTTTGGAAAATTAGTAAAAAGTTAGTTTTTGGCTTTTTATCAAGTTTTTAAACTTTTTTAGAGATGATTTAGGAAGTTGATAAAAAACTTGCTTTTTGATTTTTTGTTTAATATTTTTTAAAAATGTCAAATCATTGCAAAATGACGAAAATACCCTTACCTTTTACTAAAAATTACGATGCTGCTCTCGTGTACGGCAACACTGTTTGAACATGTAAAAGCCACTGAATTGTTCCAACAATTTTTATTTTATTTTTATTAGTACTACAATTTTCAAATTTTACCAAATACTTTATATTATTACGAATTTATTATTCTTTTTTTTACGAATTTATTATTTTTATTATTACAAATTTATTAGTAAATGCATTTTTTTTTATACAAACAATTACCAAATTATTCAAACAATTATTGCAAAAGACCAAAATACCCGTAGCAAAATTTTTAAAATTATTATAACAGTTTTGTTAATTACTTTTACTTTAATTTTTTTTATTAGTACTACAATTTCCATATTTTACCAAATATTTTTTATTATTACAAATTTATTATTCACTTTTTTACGAATTTATTATTTTTATTATTACAAGTTTATTAGTAAATGTATTATTTTTTTATACAAACAATTACCAAATTATCCAAACAATTATTGCAAAAGAGCAAAATACCAATAGCAAAATTTTTAAAATTATTATGACAGTTTTGTTAATTATTTTTACTTTAATTTTTTTATTAGTACTACAATTTTCATATTTTACCAAATATTTTTTATTATTACAAATTTATTATTCTCTTTTTTACGAATTTATTATTTTTATTTTTACAAGTTTATTAGTAAATGTGTTATTTTTTTTATACAAACAATTACCAAATTATCCAAACAATTATTGCAAAAGACCAAAATACCCGTAGCAAATTGTTTAAAATTATTATGACAGTTTTGTTAATTATTTTTACTTTAATTTTTTTTATTGGTACTACAATTTCCATATTTTACCAAATACTTTTTATTATTACAAATTTATTATTCTCTTTTTTACGAATTTATTATTTTTATTATTACAAGTTTATTAGTAAATGTATTATTTTTTTTATACAAACAATTACCAAATTATCCAAACATGTATTGCAAAAGACCAAAATACCCGTAGCAAATTTTTAAAAATTATTATGACAGTTTTGTTAATTATTTTAATTTTAATTTTTTTGTAAGCATATTTATTTTCTTAATTTTTCCCAACAAATTGCGCTCTTACATTAATTAATTGAAACATTACAATTTCGTTAACGCCCTTCACAACCTGCAACTTACCAACAGAACCGTATATTTTTTTTGACACTTATAATAGTTTCACACATTCATTTCGTTTGCCATCACCTCGTACAAACCGAACAGGATCTACAACCCAAGTTGACGCCAATGTTGCACTAATTCATTTCGTATTGATTTCCTCACTTCGTTCATATGTACGTCATCGCCGCCCTTTGGTTCACCATCATCATCGTCACCAAGGTCGTCAACATTTGGTATGTCGTTGAATGTAAAATTCTCTACATTTGCAACCTTGTTGAATGCTTCATCGTCGCTCAAGTTGCGGCATATAAAATTATGTATTTCCCTTGAAGCACCAACCAATGGCACCTGCACTTTCCCGAAATCATATCGCGGCATGTTATGTAGGAATCCCCATCGCGCTTTCCATACACTGAACGTACGTTCAATTGCACTCCGTAAGGAGGAGTGCACCGTGTTGAAAATTTCATTTGCATTTTTGGGCCGTCCTGGTGCGCGAAACACCTCCTGGTGCGCGAAACACCTCCTGGTGGTAGCAGCATCCCTTAAACGGCGCCAAAAACTCTTTTTGGTTCTTGTACCCCGCATCAACAAGGTAATATTTTCCTGCTTGTTAGAAAATAAATAATTTCGCATTAGTACGGTGGTCGATTACAAATATGAAATGCACACAACTAATAAAAACAAAAAAAGATGTGTCCTTCATCCTACCTTCCTTTGGCATGGGGAATTGTTTGGCTGGGTCCTATGTTATTTCGTTAAAAACTCTACTGTCATGCATACTTCCCTCCCATCTGCAAGATATAAAAGTAAAACACAAATCGAAATCACACGCTGCGAGTATGTTTTGCGTGTGCCATCCTTTACGGCCAAAATATGGCGGTGCCTCCTGAGGCGGGAGATGTGCCTCCGCATGTGTGCCGTCAAGCGCGCCAATACAGTCCTACAGAATCACACAACATCATGTGAATGAGAAATGCTACTACCCAAAAAAAGTTTGTTAGTATATTCCGAAAGTGGCTACTTTCATAATTAAAATGTACCAAAAATAAATACCCTCACTTTGAATGGGAAATATTTTCGTCGGGACTCCAAGTACGGATGTCTACTGTGTTGTGACCTTGTCGGTTGGCAGTGTGATCTCGTGAACAACTTCGTCGCTTTAAGAACTCGCATTACGTGACACCAGACTGTTTCCCCCGAGTGTTGAAAACGGTCTTCTATGTCCCAACTAGTGAAGCCCCGTAACACGAAAATGAACATGCCGACACTCTCAACTACGTCTATACCATGGGGATGCTGTGGTACTGGGAGGCCACAATCCTCAACTAATGTCTTTGCATAACAGCAAGAACACATCTTGTGACATCCAAAAATTTCGCTGAAATGCTTCATTCCTTCCATGAAGCATCTCCTGCATCCATACGCTACCAGTCAATGCGGATGTGTAAAACGGAGTCCTGTCAATATATGCGTACTTGTTGGCAATGCGAGCAATTTCCACCCAAATCGTTGATGTCGTCGACTCCATTTCTCCGATCGTCTCTCGTATCCAAACATGTAACGCCCTCAAAATAATAACATTAAACCCATCAATTTAGACATGCATTGATATAAGAAGCAAACATCATTCTATTCCACAGAGTACTTCTTTACAAGAAACATTACATGTTAACAACAGATTCAAATGCCCTATGGGCTTACAGCTTTCCAAGTTAACACTTGGTTACAAAGAGGAGAGTACTAACTCGAATACACATTAAGCCTTTGGCTTGAGATTACATGTAACACAACAAAAGATAACAAAACCATAAACGTCTGCCAGCCTCTAGCCTCCCAAGCGATGTCCTTGGAGGTGGCATGCTTCATGTACCTGAAAATGATGTCCCATGTAGGGTGAGCCACAGCCCAGTAGAAATACACTAAACCAACTATCAACAAAGATTAAAAGATTAACAGTTGATAGATGGTCAACACTTATACATTCATTTACATCTTATTACAATTCCATGACAACCAAGTCTATGTTCCAATTCACTTTCCATTTCTTATTCAACATTGAGTTTGAAAACAAGGCTCAGTACTCTGGCCAAAACATTTGATGAGATTATAGTTCATTACTAGAACACTGTCAAATTTCAAGGTGGATATACATTTTGGCGCTGTATCAATAACACATGAACCACTTCCATGTTTCTCAAATGATATACATTCAAATGCTATATCAAATCCAACAACATCTTCATACTTCACAAACGATAATGATATACATTTTAGTACTATATCAAATCAAACAAACATTTCAATAGACAAGCATATGAGCTATATCACAACTACAACAGATAAGTATATGAGCTGTATCAACACTTCAACAGATAAGCATATGAGCTGTATCAACACTTCAACAGATAAGCATATAAGCTATATCACTACTACAATGGGAGAGCATATGAGCTACATCCCTGGGTCCATCCCCCATCTTCTCATAACCATTAACCAGTTTAGAGGTACATCCTCCATCTTCCCCTAAACCGTGGAGTACATCCCCCATCTCCTCCCATACACAAGCAATGTATATAAACATAGAATCATATACGCAATCAATCAATACATAAAATTAATGTATTCTATCAACCATCTACACATAATGCATATAAACACGTTGGTTATATGCATAATCCATCAATACATAAAGTTAATGTATTCTATCAACCGTCATACTCTATGACACATCCAATTGATTAGTTTTAGTTTGCCTAATCATCATGCATTGTCTACAACAATCAAAACTATCCTCTACCGGTAGCCCAAGCAATTATTTCTAAACAGGAAATAAATGCACAAACGGATAATATATCAACATTTCACCTAGGTAAGCAATAAATGATTCAACTACACCCTTTAGTGCCATACATTTCCAATTTCAACATTCTCAATTCAAATCCTCATTTTCTTTAATTAATTATATACATTAAGTAATTAAACCAATTAGGGCAAATAGCCATAATTCACAAAACAACCCTAAGGTTTCATTTCCATCAATGTTCCAACATTAATCTCATTTCTCTATGCCTAACTTGCATATGGGTTTATATAATTAAAACCCCAACTTTTGTAAAATTACACAAAGGCCCAAACTTTCTCAAAATAACCCAACAAACCCCAACATATCAAAATGCTAAAATTCAAAGACAAAGTTCATAAGATGGAGTAGGTTATCCCTACCTCGAAGTTTGAGCTCCAACGGAGATGAAGACCAAGACCCAACGTGCTCCAAACCTCAACTTTTTCAGATTAAAACAAAGATCTCGACACCCTCTATCTTTTTAACAAAGGACTTAGGATAGATTCACACTAGAGAGAGATGAAATCCTAGAGAGAAGATAAGTTTAGAGAGAGAGAGAGTCGGCTGCTAGGGTTTCAAAAAGAAAGAGATGAAAAAGTGATGTTTAAAATCGCTGCTGCCTGCTGATATAAAACAGGCTCGCTCGAGCGAAGACTTGGTCGCTCGAGCGACCAGACACAGAAAACCTTGCTCGAGCCAAAAAGGTCTCGCTCGAGCCAACAACTCGAACCTACAGGTCTGCAACTAGACGCACGCTCGAGCGAAGGGAAGCTCGCTCGAGCAAAGAACAACCAGATCACTGGAGCGAAGAAAAGCTTGCTCGAGCCAAGAAATGCAACTCTCAGGTCCAAAACCAGACGCAATCTCTCGCTCGAGCGACCAAACCATGGCTCGAGTGAAGGACCAAAACGAAGAGCTCGCTCGAGCGAAGGTCCAAAATTCTGGGCAGCAACCTAAGGCTCCCAAACACAATCAACTTGAAACAAACCTGCCCAACGCATCCTATAATTCAAATACAAAGTATGAAAGGATGTAAACTAGAAATGAACAACTGCTAACATCTACGGAACCAAGTCCGGATCACTGTACAACAAGGGTTAAAACCCGGGATCACTATAAAGCATTTGTTTGGCCATTACGTACGACTCCCGAGCTAGTACCCTCTTGTGCATCCATAGACATTGCAAATTATATGAAATAAGAACTACCGGCTATAGATTTGATTTGCCGAAATGAGTTGCACAACTCTACGATATATAACACTCCTGCAGAAGCATATTCGACTACTATCAAACACAATGTTACTATGGGCATGTGATTGTCCAAAGCATAGTACACCAAACATACATACCATGTGAATGCTACTACGTTTGCAGGTTTGTACAATTTGTTGTTTGCATGCTTGCATATAAGCATCTAACTTTCATGTGCTTCTGATTGACGTATGCCACATCCACTTTTTAAATATTTCATGTGAATTGTTTTGGAATAAAATAATGTACATAAAGAAATGTAAATAAATAAGATAATGAAACTAGTAAAATGTTTTTGCATTAAATAAATAAAAAGCACCCAATAAATAAATAATTTATTTATTTATTGAGATGTAAGTACTTTTCTGCCTATATTAAATAATTTGAATAATTAAACTAACACAATAACTAAAATTAAAAATTAATAAATAAGTCAATTAAAAATTTATGTAACTACTTTGCATCCTTTTTTTTTTCTTGCATTAAATAAATAAAAAACACCCAATAAATAAATAATTTATTATTATTATTGAAATGTAAGTACTTTTCTGCCTGTATTAAATAATTTGAATAATTAAACTGTCTCGATAACTAAAATTAAAAATTAATAAATAAGTCAATTAAAAATTTATGTAACTACTTTGCATGTTATTTTTTTTGGCATTAAATAAATAAAAAGCACCCGATAAATAAATAATTTTTTTATTTATTGAAATGTAAGCACTTTTCTGCCTATATTAAATAATTTGAAAAATTAAACTAACACAATAAATAAAATTAATAAAGAATAAATAAGTCAATTAAAGAAATGTAACTACTTTTCATCCTATTTTTTTTTTTTGGTTTTGTTTTTGTCACAAAAATTAATTTCAACATAGTTCAAAAAACCCAAGGTTGTTCAATGTTGTTTTAACCTTCTTGCGGATTACAAATGTAACTTTTTAATTATAAAACGAAAAAAAACCTGCAGAGAGTTGCATATACATTCCCTTGACAAACCAAAAAACTTTTAAAAATTTACGAAAAAAACCCTGCGAAGAGTTGCATGTACATTCCCTAAATAATAACACAAGAAACCAAAACAGGCCTGCAAAGAGTTGCATGTATTCCCTAGACAAAAGTTGTGCATAACATAACAAACATGTGACACCAAAATAATGCCACCTTGCAGCGTGTATACTCACATATCAGTTGCAAAGTCCTACAGAATCATACATACACGTCCACACCCAAATAAAAACACAACAAACCAAACTAAGCCTGCAAAGTCCTGTAGAAGCATACATACACGTCCACACAAAAATAAAAGAAATGCGAACTGTCTCCAGACTTCACCATCCAAAAAAAAAAAAAAAACACAATACAAACACACATAATATACTACAATCTCATGAAAAGCAACGTACAAAATGACAATCCAACCACAAAGGCCTAGTCCAAGTCAACAGCACCACCACTCCCGAATAGCCGTGTCCCCCCTTCACTATCCCTGCCAACATTGGCCGACGTGCAGGCACGCTTCTCTGTCAACCAGCTGACAATGTAATTCTGGAGGAGGGCCATGATGATGTTCCGATTATCGGGTGAATCCATTATGCCGCATGCGAATGAGAACAACTTATCGCCTGGCTCTAATCCAGGCGTGCACATAAGCCGTGCAAGACAGTCCCCCATTGTGTTGTTACCTTTACCCGTGACAACGTATTGCGTGATTTTCAACTCCCTACTTTGTTTGCTCACTACTTCCATGAAATTGTCCATGCTACTAGCAACAGTACCAGGCGTTGCCCGCTTGTGCCGTTTTGGATTGGCTGATCCGTCCACAGCTGACTGGGGGAGAGCATCCTCAAATAGGCTACTATCAACCATGTTCTCCCCGACAGTGTCATGGCCCGGGTGTGGTGGTGTGCCTACACTGAGAGGTCCCATTCCACTATCCACGTCCATGCCATTGGTCGCAGTAGCAACATCATGTTGTACTTCTGTTAGAGTCCATGCATGTTTCCCAGTCGCTGCTGCGCCAGAGTACACCCGCTCCATGAGATCCACGTGCTCTAGAGGCTTACTCCTGAATTTAGTACATCGGTTGTTCATTTGTGAAGGACAAAACACATATGTCAGTATAGCTTGAAATGTAATTACAAAACAATAAATGTAACTCGTCACAGAAAAGTTTTGTGAAAACATACCGCTTGCATTTTCGCCCACCAATGGTCAGGTGCAGTGAACAAGCCTGTCTTATGGTTGTACCCAAGCCCTGTCAAGCCGTGGCTAGCATTCTCCAACTTCTTCCAGTCAACCTAATCTTTCTTCAAGTTGTCAAACTTGTTTTTCATCTGTTTGGCTGAATGTAATAGGCCGGTTTTCTCTAGAAATTTGTTTGCTATGTTCTTATACCCTGCCATGGACAATCCGCACGGTTGTCGATTACCACCTTCCATTTCAGCAATGATGAGTTGAAGAAATAGCTTTTTGTTGTCGCTGTCGAATTGGCATTTGTGGACTGGCTGGGGTTGGGTTGCTGTGACAGCGTTACCTCAATACTTTGAAGGGGTACAGGGTGATGATCGGTTTGTTGCCATGAGTAGTGTTGTCCTGCTTGTAACATTTACAATGCAATATTAGAAAGAAATGAAGTACAGTACATATTGTTTGCATGGCCAAAAGTGAAATAAAAGTGTAAACATAGTTACTGCAGTAATAACAACAAAATAGTGCAACACTTTCCGAAAGACAAAGTCCGTTTGTACTACACGTTAGGGAAATCTTATGTAACAGGACCAAAACATCTAACTGATAGCAACGTACATATGTCATACAGAAAGTAACTACGCAGCAATATCCATGTCAATACATCACATCCGAAACAACAACACCAAAACAACAACGCACAAAAAACCGACGACGGTCCTAAGCATACGTAGGCTCTGATCTATGCGCGTAACGTCTACTCGTAACCCCTGATCGACATCATTATGTGGCTGGTCAGTACACAAACTGGTGCTGCGAAACTCGTCACACCAACCAACCCACAACGCACATCTCTACTGGACAAAATTGTAGTAGATAGTTAGCATACATACTATACGACACAACCAGAAATGAACGACGAGTTTTGTGACTAAGTGCATAAGAGAGTGGCAACATAAACGCACCGTAGTTCTAGGGAAAACGTGGAATGCATGACCAGGGTTTTTGGCGGATCTTGATATCTTTACAACGCAATGTCCAAACCCACAATCACACATCCTTGGTGGCCATGATGAAGTGGCACTTGACATGGAGGATGCCATCTGTATACTCATTTGTTTTTTTGTTCATGTTATAAATTGAACTAATATAATCTACTGTGAGGAATGAAAGACAGTAACTGAAACAAGTTCATTTTGAATTTAGGTTAATACTTGAACATGAATGCACTTTGAATTTAGGTTAATACTTGAACATGAATGCACTGTGATAGATCATGGAACCTCCACATGATCATTGACAAAAGAAAGACACAATGGTTAGGTAATGAACTAATAGGAAAGGGATTTCTTTCTATTCTCTATGTTCTGCTCCCAAAATTATTATTTAGCTTCTATTTCACTTATCAATGTTAGAAAAACTCTAGACCTAAATGCACTTTGTTGATCATAAGAACTAGAAGGAGACATAAATTAACTTTCAATTTCAATTACGAAAAAGAGAACTATAAAATGCATCCTAACAGCCACCATTAAAATAGTGAAACCTCTTACTAAAGTAACCCCTGCAGTGATGGCAATTTCATCGTAACAGCCACCAGAAATTCTCTACTGGGATTTCAAATTATGAAGACACCACAAAAAAAGATGATGGATATAGAATCACTTTGATATATTGCCCATGGTGTGCTTGGATATGTCTTGGAATTTAGCCTTTTCATATCAGTTCTGTCTTGACAGTCGGTAAATGAAGGCCCTGTTACTGATGGTCTTATTTGGTATAACATACATTAAATAGTGCAAGCATACAAAAAGGGAATTATGGTTTAATGATGATCTTATTTGGTATAATTTATATAAAAAATTGAACTAAAATTTTGTTTTTTTAAAATCTTACTGCTGAACTAAAAAAAACTCATGATTATTAAAAATTAAACTACTTGAATTAAGGTCATTGTCAGCTTGATTAAATTCCATTTGAGATCAATATGAAAGATAAACAAGTCAAATAACCAAACTTAAACTATCTAGTACTCGGTTTGACTCAATTTATTTACGACACTAGAACTCGAGGTCATGGGGAAAGAGAAGAGATAATATCTAAAGCTATCTAACTCCTATCTACAACACCAAACATGAATATATGATCTCTATTGCTTCACATATAATCTCTAATGCTGCAATGTATTGACCTGAATCCAATTATCCAATAGTAGGATCTACAATCAGCAGACAAGGATTGAACAATCTTAATTGGCAACTAACCATATGGCCTTTCCAGTTTATAAGCAATTAACAGTTCAAATTTTTGTGAGAATTCAAACAAGTAACATTCAGAAGTTCAATATAAACTTGAATAGAATTATTAAAATTTAAAACAAAATTTATAATTGCCCAAACAGACTAAATAACTTTAATCTAATTTTGTTGGGACATTACTTGATTTCAAGATTGGAATGATTATTTGATGACTACAAAATATTAATTTACACCATTTATTATTTACCAATTGTTACACAATGTAAATTGACAGTACATATCAGATTCATGCAAGCCACTAGGGCACAATGCTTAAACAGAACACAACTGACCCCATCTGATTTTGTTGTATCAACACAATGGTAGTAGAGTCACTGAAATTAATTAATTAAATGACTATAAACCTCTTCCAGCCCAATTTCGCAACTATACCAACAATGAAGATGATCATCAGGTCTTTCGTACAATATCATAACAGACATATGAAGCAACAGAGTATGGTCTCCAACATCATGAAAGAGTGCAACTTTCATATAGTCCACATCACTGTATATAAGCATAAAACAGTGATCAATTCTAAACCTAAACAACAAGAAATTGGGCCAAAATAGGCTCATTGAAATCACAACATGTGTATCTTTCCACTTGTATATCAAGTGTTTGATAAAAAGTCTCTGAGAGAACAACAACAACAACAACAGATTTTCTATACACACGAGTCATAAACCACAGAAAAAAATTCACTGAGGAGTTTCATATAATCAAATTGAAAAATTTCAAAACAAAAACGAAAAAACAAAAATTGTACCTCAATGACAAAGAATGGAAGCAGATTCTAGCAGTTCGTTCTCTCTCTAGATGATATCTTTTACTACATTACATATATATATATATATACTACACTTCAGTTAATGGGAAATAATTAGAATTCTTAGTTTTTTTTTTTTTGTCATTGATCTAATCTACAGGTGTTCTAAGTACAGAACACCTTGGTGTTTCATATCTAATCTGCAGGTCGTCGACAAGATGAAGAACTCGTTCATCCATGGTTTTGGGTCCGTCACTACTTGCAAGAAGATAGTAAATGGAAGACGGTTTTCGGCGTACCTGATGGTGCAGTTTCGGCGAAGGCGAGGACGTGGACGACGAATCTGGTGGCAGCTTCGGTGGGGGACGGCAAGGTCGTCAGTTGTTCGAGGGAGTTACACGGCGCCACTTGAAGGAGGAGTTCGCAGAATCAAGCAGCTGAAAGAGGCAAATGTTATTTCGTTTTGCCCTAGGCCCCAATTTATGAGATGAGGGTAGTTTGGTAAATGGCCAAGTTGCGTTTCCAGCTCTTCCCAAATGGTGGTTCAGCTTTTTTCAACACTCTAGCATTAAGCTTTTTGATCAAGAACGTTGTGTTTTTGATAGGTTCCCAAAACGACACTTAATCAGTTTTTTTTAAGGGAAAAATTAAGGGGCTGTTAGGGATGTTTTAAGTAAGTGCATTTTTTGAATTTTTAAATTAAAAAATTGAGGGAAAATATGGTTATTTGGAATAATTTTTTGACTTTTTATGAAAAAATGCGTATTAAAACATTGTATAATTTAGTGTATAGGAAAAGGGAGAAAAGAATAGGCAGTAGGTTGGGGCAGAGCAGTGGGCACACTAGCATATAGGATATGCTTGTCTCCTTTTCGGATATTGAATTGGACGGTGATGTCCGGCTTGTGAAGGCCCATCATGGGTCTCGTTTTAGTAATCGGAACCGTTCAACATGTAGAACTCGTCGAGTACTATATGCTTGTAAAACATTACATTGATTGGATATCAATAGCTATCTGATCGGATTAGTTTTTTGGCAACCGTTAACTATAATACCATCTATTTTTTCTACAAAACTGATTTGATAATATATTTAGCGATATCCGATCAACGTGATTTTTTACAGGCATATAGTAATCAACGAATTGTACAAATTAAATGGTTCAGATTATCAAAATGGGATCCGTGATGGGCCCCATAGGCCGAACAACACTGTCCTTAAGCTTGCCTCTGCCTGTGTAATTTGTTCTCACCAAAGTCAGATAAAGGCAACTCACGTCAGAGTGAGTTGTACCTTTTTTGTGTAAAAATAATTTTTTTATAATTTTTTTGGTGAATAGTGATAATTTTTTAATTTTTTTAGTAACTTTTTGACTTTTTATCTTTTTTTAAAGATGCCAAACCAAGCCTAAATTAGTAAATTAGTAGGTTGTGGGATAAATTAATTAATTTTTAAGTGATATTTAAAGAATAATTTAATTAGTTATTTTAACTCCTAGATTTTATGGACACTGGCCGAGGAACTAATGGAATGAGTTAGGTGAGGTCTAAGCTGTTGAAAATAATATTCTCCCAATCCATAAATTTATTTATTTTTAATTTTATTTTTTTCTGATGTAATTCTCTTTCTCTTTTAGTGGTTTGGTTTAGTTTCAATTTTAGTGAGATTTATGTGTTTGTTTATAGGTTTGTATGGTAGAAAAGAATTATTGGTGATTATGGTTACAATCGAAATATTTATGTACATTCTATGCTAAGAATTTTGATCAAATTTTGTTTTCTTTAATAAAGACTATAAAATTGAAATAAAAAAAATAGGTATCAAATTTTTTATTTTTTACTGTCATTTTATTTTATAAAAAATGTGAAAATTTATTGAGAATTCAAAATTTTATTATAACATTAGATTTTTGTATAACTAGATAAATATAAAATTTTTAAATATCACTGTGTTTATTATTTTTTTATCATTTTTTTATCTCATTATATCATTACTACTATTTGTGAATTTATTAATTATAATACAATTAATTAAAAATAAAAACTTAATATAACTTTTCATACATATTATAATTAACTTTTTCATGTATTTTAATTGTTTTACTATTTAATTTTAAAATTAATTATTATTTATTTATTTAAAACTGTATGTAGCACAGTATTAGAGCATCTCCAACGGTGTATTTGATTTTTCATCAAATCTGAGTCCAAAATGAGCCATTTCACCAAATCTCAAATCACCCACTCCAACGCTGCATCAAATTTGCATCAAATTTAGTGGGGCGACCGGTTGGTCAACCGGTGGGTCGACCGGCCGGTTGACCGGTTTGCCAAAAATTTTTTTTTTTTTTTTTTTGAATTTTTTGAACTTTTTTTTTGAACTTTCTGAACTTTTTTCGGGACGACCGGGTGGTCGACCGGCCGGTTGACCGGTTAGGCAAATTTTTTTTTTTTTTTAACGGTTTGAACTTTTTTTGCTGAACTGTTTGAATCTTTTACTGGTTGACCGGTTGGTCAACCGGCCGGACAACCGGTTGGTCGACCGGATCCTCTCTCCAACGGTCCGCAACAGTATTTTGGTGAATTCATTACTTCGTCCTCAATCTGATGAAATTTTTGATGAAATCTCAATTTGGTATCACGTTTGGTGAACGGTTGGAGCTGTGAATAGTACCATTTTCATCAAAATTTAAATTTGATATCAAATTTGCTAAACCATTGGAGATGGTCTTACAACAATTAATGCACGTATTTTCTTTTATGATGTGATTGGGTGTCTTAGTCCCATTACGTTGACTTGGAAGAGCATCTTAAGAAAGACTACGTTCACATGTATTTTAAACAAGGCTAGACTCAAATTGTCCCTATATTTGGATGTGATTTCCACTAGTGCTACTGGTTCGAAATCGATGTCTCGCTAGCGAAGCTATTCTTCAAAAAGCTTCAAGGAACATACAGGTGGTGTTTGTGTGATAGAACGAAAAGAAGGATAGAGGCTTCAAAATGTGTATATATATATATATATATTTGGGAACAAGATTCAAAGGAAAAAAAAATAAAATTAATTTCAAAATTATGTGTAAACTATCAATTGATCTTCTCTCTTCGATCCAGATTTGTTGACGATTTGAGAATTTTTTTTTTTTTTATAAAGATTTTGAGTTCGATTTGGTAATGGAATAATCCGGCGATGGATGGAGGCGGAGAGGTGGGGGAAAGGATGGTTGGCTGGAGGAGGGTTAGGGACCAACTGGCGACCATCAAGAATCGTGGAAGACTGTGTGGTCGCTGCCGCCCGCCATTGACATCAAGTCGTTTCTTCAACTTCTTCCTCTCTCTCTCTCTCTCTCTCCTCCTCTCGCGTTCAAACTGTAAAACCCATAATTTTTTTTAGGTCACCAAAACGACGTCGTTTTGGTGAGGGATTGATCTCAACCATTGGCATCATTAGTGGGACATGTGTCGTGCTATAAAGGATCACTCTAGAGGATCCCAACGCTTTGTAGTCTCTTTTTTATCTTAAAGGCTGGGATATGACAGCTTAATATTGTTATTGTTATTGTTATTATTATTATTATTATTATTATTATTATTATTATTATTATTATTATTATTATTATAGACAGATCATACTAACAGTTTTTATAATTTAAATCTTATGTTACTTTAATCTCTAATTTTTTAATTATGATACATTCGATTTTAAATTTTAAACCTTATTTTAAATAAGCATAATTGAAAATACCATTACTCAATTTCAATGAGAAAGTCGTCAATTTGATAAAATATAAACTAATTTGACAAAAATAAGTGTCAAAAAATTATTTTTAAATTTTTAAAATTATTCTACCCACCAAAGATAAAATTATGTAAAATTAATAAATTTTTTAGACATTTATTTTTACCAAATTAATTTTTATTATGTGTTTAGATGATGATCATGTAATGGGTGGTTATTTTTATATTCTATTTTTTCAAAAGTAAAAAATGACAACAATTTTGATATTATTATTAAACCAATCTATTAAATTAAAAAATTCAAAACTAAAAATATTTTATACATAGTGTAAACTATACAATTTCAAATTTTAAAAATCAAATTTGCAAGTATTAAGCACACTTATCAGGTGGACTCACACTCCCAATATTCATTTAAATAAAATTATACATACATAGTGTAAATTGAATCCAACGTGATTAGAGAAAATTGTGATGCTAGAGAAAATTCATCTCAAAACCAACATAATTTGATGGGTTAGAGAAATTTCAAATGCTAGAAAAAATCAATCAAGACACATAAGTTAATATGATTATAATTGTGGTCAGAGAAAATTTAGATTCCATAGAAAATTCATCACATAGAGGAAATCAACCAGTGAAAATTAAACAGGCAATATAAATTGAAATGATACAGAATATTCCTCTCAACTAAACAAATGGCACCAAACTACTAGTTTCAACAAGATCAAGCAAGCACGTAAAATAAAGTGAATCTAATGTCATCAGTGAAAATTCAGATGTAGGAGAAAATTATAAACTGAATCACATAACAAGCTTAAAGAAGATACAAAATGCAATTGAAACCCTAATTAATCTGGATATTATTACGAGATAAAAACCTTAATTAATTGAAGAATATTATAAAGTGCAATGAGCTGTAGATATAGAGAAAAACTAGTTCACGAATAGAAACACTTACTAGAGTGAGGTGGTGATGATGAAACCCTAATTATAGACAGAGATGAACTAAGTTGAAGATGAACAAACTCAAGGATGAAAATAAAATGCATCAGAGAAATTTCTTAGAAGATATCTCAAAGATTTTTGCGGAAAAGAAACTATGGCTTCGTTGAATATGATTGACAGAGCTGCTATGGCTTTGAAGATGGAGGGACCCAAGTGGAAAGCTTGAAGAAAGAGAATAAAGGATGTGTTGGATGAGCAAAATGAATTTAGAGAGAAAAATATTGAGATTGAAGAAGCCATTGTTGTTTGCTTCAATTTATTATTGTTCTCAATTTAGAGAGAGTCACGATGGTGGCGAAGGAGGCGATGGCGTGGAAGGCGGAAAAAGAGGCTATGATGAGAGAGTGAGAGAGAGAGAGAGAGAGAGAGAGAGAGAGAGAGAGAGAGAGAGAGAGAGGGTGTGATATATGGGTGTGGGTGAGTGATCTTAGGCTACAAAAATATATTGTGGATCTCTCTCATTACCAAAAGTTAGAGTGGGATGTTATACTAATTTTCTCATAAATTTATATATATTAGAAGTTTTGATTAAAAGATTAGGACAAAGAAAAATTAATTATTATTGACTTCACAATATATTACTCTTCTAGTCATTTTTTATCCGGTAATATCATAACCCTAAAATAAAACAAAGAACGTTGATTTGTGTGCAGCTGAAATTGATTGAATGGTAGGTATATCATTAAGTGTAGTTATAGCGATCCGGGCTTAGACCCGACCAATTTATTGCTTTTAAATTTAGAAAATCATATTTGTGGCGGTTGTTTTTTTTTTGCCTTATGTTTGGTTTTGGCTTCAAGGGTCGACACCATCCTTGTTTGTCACGACCCCAACCCGCCCCTAGTAGGGTGGTGCCGAGATGGCCAGTAATCCGAGATTACCGAAGGCCGGCGTACAAAATTTCACACACAACAGAGTACTCATAGGGGCTTACAGAATGCGGAAGCAATAAATCAAATACAAATGGTCCATGAGAGCTGTGCGTAAATCAAATGAAATGACATATACAAAATAGTCTTACAACCCATCCATGAATAACAAAATTCAATTTAGATCTTGATCAAAAGGCTTCTAAGCCGACATGTACAAAATACAGGGAATACAAGCCAAGAAGCATGATTTTCAAGATTTGCCGACGAAAATACAAAATGCCGACGTAAACACATAATGCCGAGGTAGAAACAGCATGGCCGACAAGAATGCAAAACAAGCCGATGAAAATCAAGTATCCAAAACAAGCTGGGAAACACATCTAGGCGTCGCCGCCGTCTTGCTCATCACCTACATATATATAGAGGGTGAGTATGGAAACTCAGTGAATGATACTAATAATAAAGGTTTTGCATGAATATAGCCGAAGTCTGTACAAAACAAAACATGTCAAAACCATCAAAACATCAGCCGAGGTTCTATCAAGCAAAGCACATCAAAACTGTACCGAATCAAGGGATGAACCGTATTCATCTGTTAAGACTTACAAATTTCAGGGGATGCTCACTGACGTCGGCAAACCATAATCAAAAGCTGTCCGAACAAACAATACGTGTAGTAACCCATTGGTGGCAAAACAAGATTGTACGATCCGTAATCGTTCCATACAAGATGGTGCTGCGAAAGTTTAGAGTCCTCCAGCCCAAGGGACTTGTGATACTTAGGCCCATAGCCCCTTTTTAACACAATAACTTTTCCAATGAAGGACCGTATCCTTTATATACAAGAGACTGTGCCACTTAGGCCCGTAGCCCTTTTTGACAAATGATGCTGCGAAAGTTTAGAGTCCCCCAGCTAAGGGACTTGTGTTCAAGAAAGGACCGTATCCTTTTTATGCTTAATGCTGCGAAAGTTTAGAGTCCTCCAGCTAAGGGACTTTTACACTTAGTACTGCGAAAGTTTATAGTCCTCCAGTACAAGGGACTTGTGTTCCAAAAAAAAAAGGACCGTATCCTTTTATACATAGTGCTGCAAAAGTTTAGAGTCCTCCAGCCAGGGGACTTCTCAAGAAAACATCAAGACAAGGCTCACATTAATACATCGGATTAGGCTAATCATTCATGCTTAACAAATACTTTTATCAAAACAAGGCAAGACAAGATTTATCAAAACGGTTTAACATAGCTTTATTAAAAGCACCACTCACCTGGCTCTTCAGGTGTAGGCTCAAAGCAAGATCAAAGTCCTGACAAATTACATAGCAAATCACATTCTCAAAACAAGCTTTACTTACACATAATGATCTCGGCACTACCACCGAATCCAAAACAATAACGAAACGAAACATGCTGAGTCCAACTGGGTACTGCCCAGGTCCCGCCGAGGTCCCACACCTCCTAGCCGAGGTGTGGTCCTGCTGGCCACATACAAAACGAAATCGGGAAACCTGGGTTTCCCTCTGAAGAATGTAAGGGACAAGATTATCGAGAATCATCAAAACATGCATGCTAGAATCACAACTGAGACACCATGCTAAGTGTTCCATATCATGGACCTGAGTACCCTTACAAGAAGACCATGCAAAAACAAACACGAAAACGTGATGTTGGTTTCAAACTTTCGGATCAAATCAAGGTTTTCCTTCCAAGAACATTTAAACACCATTTTCTCTTTCAAGACCAACTTCAAATCAATGCATGGCATGCAAAACAGATTCGATCAAGCAATGCAGCTAGATGTTTGATACGAACAATCAAAGTAAAGCAAGAATCTAACCTCAAAACTCAAATCCAACGGTTCGATTCCCACGATTAAGCTCGGAACTCAACTGCTCTCTCTAAAACTCTCACACCTTGTTCTAGAGCTTCTCTCTCTAAAGGAACAAAGATTGAGACCAAATGATGCCAAAAAGGTACAAAATGATGTGTTATAGGCCTGTCGGCTGACTTAGCCTCCAGCTCGGACACGTGGCATCACCGGGTTGGTTTAACTCAAAAAGGTGACTGATTGATTAGACAAGTCTCCGACAAAGCGTATACAACAAGCTAGATGGCAAAACACATCGGCAGGTAAGGACATCGGCTAAAGTCAAAGCTTCCGCAAGGATAACAAGGACATCGGCTAGGGAGGTCGGCACTTGACTAAGTGGTGCCACACCTTGGCCTGGGTGTGCCACACCTCGGTCTAGGCCACACCTACCCAAGGATAAGGATTGCTAACACAAAACATCTCGGCAAATATGCCGAGGTTAAGATAGAGGTCAACCAAGGTTCCCAAAACGATTCCAAGTACAAAGGTTTAAAGGCGAGCTAAGCTAAGCTGACCTCGGCTATACATCAAGCAAGGTACAAGATCAAGCAAGCAAGCAATACTTATCAAGCAAGACAGAACAAAATAACAAGGTTTATAATCATGGCAAGAGAAGGTCATGCAAAGATGTACGTAAGCATTGCTAAATCAAGATGAGGGTTGTTACACTGTTAGTGTTGACACTGCCTCCTTTTCCTTGTCTTGTTCTACTTTAAGGGTCGACACCAACGTTGGAGGTGTCGACACCATCTTGCTGCTGTGTTCCTAGATGGCTACTGAAATTTAGGGTCGACACCAACCTTTGGTGGTGTCAACACTTGCCTTTTTTTGTTGGCCTCAAGGGTCGACTCCAATTTGGGAAGGGTCAACCCTTGTCTACTGCAAAATTTTGGGTTTAGTTGTTGAAATTTAGTGTTGACAACTTGGGTCCAAGGGTTGACATCTTGTTTGCTGTCAGCATTGTCTTTTGTCAATTCTTCTTGAAGAGTTGACACCACCAACACAAGGGTTGACCCCTGTGAGTCTTTTTCCAAATTTTAGTTCGGTTTTGGGCCTTATTTCTTGGGGATTTTGACTTGTTCTTTTGGGTTAACTTTGGGACTTTATTTCACTTTAACCTAGTACTATAAATAAGGCACACACTTACCATTTTCTTCACTTTATCTTCTCTTTCCCCTCTTTAAACCGTTAATCACTCTTCTCTCTCTCTAAACTCACTTTTTTGATTAAAGATTTTCAGATCTACTCACTTAGAAGCATCTCCTCACCTTGCTCCTTTGAGATTAATTGTAGAGCTTGTCGAGAGCTTCGTTTTGATTGGAGTAAATCGTTGTATGGACACCCCATTTTTGACCGCCCCCAAGGCTCGAGCGCTTTGCCTGATACACTTAATGATGAAAGTGATATTGTGCATGGTTCGAGGTCTCAACGAAGGGGCCATGTTTAAAGCTCCGAAACAATACCAAACCTCCCATATTTCCACTGATTATACCTAAGAAATCTATTTTTACACATTGTGCCACCCTATGCTGAGTCTGAAGCAGAAAAATAGGGAAACACATTGAGGCCCGGTTGTGCCTCATTGAGGGCGGGCCATGGCTATTGAAGGTTGGTCGTGCCTTAGTAGCGAGAAACATTGATCTGGGCCAGAGCTCGCTAGCTGTCCATTTTTGAAGATATTTATGATCCCTCTTGCTCAAATTTTATAAAAACGACCATATATCTCTGTTTTGCGGGTTGGAGAATTTCTAAAAAGCCTCTACACCTTCCTGAGAGCTCCTTCTTATCCTTCTTCTTATGCAAGCAACACTTTGAGCAACCCTATCACCTTGACTCTATATCCATACACCATATACACCTTCACACCTCAACCTAGGACCCTTGGTTGAGCCATGAACACTATAATTAAAGCTTGAGAGTGTGTTGAGACTTAGTTTGATTCTTAAGCAAAAGCTCACTTCTTTAAGAGGTATAAGCTTGTCATCCTCTATTTTACTTCTTGTTCTATCTATCGCTATCTAATTCTTGTAGTCTTGTGTTGTTTTGATTCTCTTCCAAGTGTTTGCGTTTGGGTTTGGAGAGCTACCAAAAGGGTAGAGAGAGTTTACACCCTTTCTACACCTTTACCTATAGCTCAAACCCTTACTTTTACACTCTTTTTCTTTGCTCCCTAAATTGATTTTCAGAGTTAAAAAAAGGGCAAAAAATCATTCTTTGAGGTTTCAAAAGTGGAGGGGTTAGCCACCCCTCCTTATTCTTGTTTACTAGTCATGTTTTCTCTCTTTGTTGATTAGCTTTTTAGGCTCTTTTCATGCACTTTGAGCCACTTTTTTTCACTCATTTAGGGCCATTTTAGGGCTGCTTTAGGTTGTTTAAATAGTTCATGCTTTGATTAGCTTGGTTGTTGTCTCATAAGTTTGCCTACATAGCTTGTTGTATATTGTTCTTAGCTTTTATTCATGTTTAAGAACCTCATTTTAATAATCAACTTACCATTCATTCTTTCATTTGAGAATTATTTCAATCGGTTGACGGTTATTCAAAACGTGAACTAGCAATTTATGTTTAATGGCTTAATCTGTACGGAGGTTCATTGCCAACAATGTAGTCTCTTTTTCATGTTGAGAATCACCTTCCGTTTGACGTATTTCTTACTTAGTGGACGTTAACAATCATCTTAGACTTAATGCATTAAAGAATGGAAAAATGAATTTGGCTTAAAATGAACCAACTCACATAAAGAAAATGAGTTATATTGCTTGGGGTTCGGCCAGACGTTATGCCGAATCCGTTGTGTCAAGGGTTGTCTTACATCAATTCATGATGTCTTGATGAACCTTGAAGCGTCTCATAAGTTTGCCTACATAGCTCGTTGTATATTGTTCTTGGCTTTTATTTAACTAATTTTCATGTTTAAGAACCTCATTTTAATAATCAACTTACCATTCATTCTTTCATTTGCGAATTATTTCAATCGGTTGACGGTTATTCAAAACGTGAACTAGCGATTTATGTTTAATGGCTTAATCTGTATGGAGGTTCATTGCCAACGATGTAGTCTCTTTTTCATGTTGAGAATCACCTTCCGTTTGACATATTTCTTACTTAGTGGACATTAACAATCATCTTAGACTTAATGGATTAAAGAATGGAAAAATGAATTTGGCTTAAAATGAACCAACTCACATAAAGAAAATGAGTTATATTGCTTGGGGTTCGGCTAGACGTTATGCCGAATCCGTTGTGTCAAGGGTTGTCTTACATCAATTCATGATGTCTTGATGAACCTTGAAGCGTCTATACCTCCCTCTTTGAGTTCACTCTATGATAGGAGGGAATGGTGGTTGTTGTCCTTTGCATTTATTGATTTTTTTTTCCAAATTGTTCTTGAAATCATCAAGCAATCAACTTGCTCATTTATGGTTTTGGAAACGATTCCAACCTTCTCTCAAGGCTTTCCAGTGACAGAGAATTGTGAGAGGGACAAACAGAGTTCAGAACACTTTGTCTGCACTGTTTTCATTTCAGAGCATAGAACAGAATTTTGCATGAAATTGAGGCACGACCGGTCTTCTTTAGGCCTGGCCAAGCTTCATTGAGGGCCGGCTGGTCATCAATGTTTGGTCAGCAATGTATTTTGTAGAAAACACAGGGCAGTGAAGGTGAAACAGAGCAAGCCTAGGAAGACAGAGCTGTTCTTGGACATTGTGCATACAACCCTTGTGCATTCTTGCTTACATCATTATTGTCAATTAATGCTCCATGCATTGTTGTAATTAATTTATTTATTATCGTTGTTATAATTAGTCTTGTTAATTATTAGTGTTGTAATTGTTAGTATTTTTAATTTGTAATTGTTATAGCTAGTTAGCTTAAATAGTTAGTTTACTTATCATGATTATCCTTGTTGTCATAAAGAAGTTAGCTAGTTAGTTCTTTAAATTATTCATTTGATTTTGTAATAAGTAGTTTAATTTGGACCTTTGGGCTTTGATTCGCACCCTCTTGTACAAGGGCAAATGTGTAATAAGTTGTATGTCTTCCAACCCCATGCCTTTCTCTTTTTTACGTACTTGCTTACGATGGTCATAATAGAATATCATTTTTCAAATTAGCATTCTTACATGTTGCATCCATTGTCTTGCATGCATCCAAGGTTCGGCTCATCATACTAACCCAAGATCAATGTGCAAATTTATTACTTGAATATGTGTTTTATCTCATGTCTTGAATGCAACCATATGCCATGCTCATAGCCCAGTCTATAAAAATACATAACATGTGCGTTACATTTAGTTATATTGTATTAATTAGGAACATGCATATTTTTCTAATAATTTTGCTTTGTTTTGGCTCGGAGTATTGGGTGAGTAATGTTGTGTTTTAGCATCTTGCATTGAATGTTTGTATTACCATGTCAAAGCATATTTCCATGAAGCTAATTGTTTAATTGATATACCTGCTTGAATGCTGGTGGATGAAGGCTAACTGCTTAAAATTGAGACCAATTGATTAATGTGCATACAAACTCTCCTTTTCAACATGACAAGTATAAATAAAAAATAAATAAAAAAATTTCAAACAAACATGAAATCAAAGTGTTCCAACTTTTTGCTAAGTTATTCTATACTTATATGTGTCACATAGTAATGATAGCCTAATAATTAGAACAAGAGCATATAATGTAAATAAGAATCACATTATGATTAGTAGAGGCCGATCTTTGATTGGGTGAGTAGGGTGCTCAATTCATGACCTCTCGTACCTAAGTTCCCGAGTCGAGACAATCTTGGTGATGACGGACACGTGGCCTTTGGGGTTCCTAAATTTTCCAAAAATATTTAGGTGGTGACTCTGTATCTAACAAAGCAGTCAATTTTTGGTATTTGATTCAATTATCAATTTTCCAAAAGAATTGCCGGATTTGGACTCTTTTGTGTTTTCACTATTTCATATTTCACTTTGTGAAATCAGATTTAGAACCACGGGAGTTCGAACTGTAGGGCTAGTCGTATCCGAAAAGAGCACGAAAAGCAAGCCACAGTTTCTGGCGACTTTGCTGGGGATTTAGAGAACTTGACTTGAAATTCATGATGTGAAATTTTATCTACACTTATATGTTTTTTGCATTGCATTTGCATTGGTGCACTTAAGTCATTGTGTTTGCCATCTGCTATTCCTGGATGGTTTGCCGAAGGCTTGCCCAAAAGCTTGCCAAAAGGATGATTGGTCATGGGCTCTACTATGTTGGAAATACAACCCTTGGATTTGGATTACCACTGTGCCATTTAATCCTCTTTTCATATCTCGATGTTAGGTGTGAGAGATATATTAGGTAATCATGCTGAGGTACCCCTTTTGACCAATCGGCCTAACTACATAGGGCATGATGCCTTTCTATTTACTAGGCTATTGTGATACCGTTTGTTTGAATAGTAAACCTGTAGATCACTCCAAAGCTAGGGCAGGAAAACCCTAACCTCTCATAGGGGTGTTTTGAATGCTTTTGTGCACAATGTGAAATCTTTGGAAATATGTGATGCAATCCTGGGAGAGTCTTAATTTTGAGGTGATTCCTTTCAAACTTGAGGTTCATATCAGAATTAGAATTTAGGTGAAAATCTAGGCGTTTGTGTTTGGTATGGTGAAAAAAATATCAGAACCAGGGCCAAAAATTGTATCTTGCTTTGTTTTGACTAGCATACCCGGTATCCCGATTAGATGGGGCATTTGTTTTTAATGTTAGATTTGTCTGAGCCAAAGACGGAGCAGTACCTAACTCAGCAAATGCCAAGCCCAATCTGACCTAGAAAGCCTTAACCTATCACAGTCCATCCAATCCCAAAAGTGAAACCTACTCAACAAAGGTCCAGTCTATCTGATCCCCAAAGGCCAACTCAGAAAAGATCTATCCACTACTGAAAGACCCATTCTAAAAAAAGCCTAATCCAGTCAAACCTATCTAGACTAATCCAGCTCAGATACATTAAGTATAATCAGGTCGAAATCCTTGTTAGTCAGCTCTCAGCTTGCACCTATCCATTTTCCCGATTGCCAACTCGGCAGACCCGTGATGGCACAGAGTCCACAAGAAGTTGTGGCCATGATAGCAACCTTAAACTAGGGAATTGCTAGGCAGGATGAGACTATTGTTGAAATACAACACCTATCTAGGGCATCTACCAAATATCTAGTCCTGAGCCTCCAGCTGAACTTTGACCTACCTCTGCCAATTGAAGATGCGCACTGCCCAGATCCTCGAGAAGGGTTGGCTCAAGTTGGAGTTTTCAGACCCCTGGTGCAACCTAATGAGGGGCCTTTTCCCCTTGATATTAATGATCTCGATCCAACATTATTAAAAATTGCTAACCTTAAGAAGCAATTCAAAAAGGCACAGGGAATTACCTCCATTCCCGATATTGAGGATGGGCACACTGAGGCAGTCGTAAGGCTTCTAGACAGATTCAAAATACCACACATTGACCGTTTTGACATATTCAAAATGCCATACATATCTAGATTTTCTTGGAAGTCCTAAAACCGATGGGTCTGACTAAGCCTCAGAAACTTTCTTTGTATGGAAAGACCCTATCGAGTATAGCGGCCACTTGGTGTGCCAAGTTGGAGGATAAAGTGAAGCAGAACTGGGAAGATTTGGCTGAGACGTTTTTCAATCAGTATTCTTACAATACCAAAATTGAAATGACCACCCAAGAGCTAAAAGCAACCCACCTGAATCCTGAAGAACCTTTTGTGGAATTTGTTGCAAGGTGGAGAGCAAAGGCAACACAAATGACAGATCGACCTTTTGAGAGGGACCAAGTGCGGATAATGGTGCAAAACCTTGAGCTTGATATGTTACAAAAGTTAATAGTCACTCCATTGTTCACTTTCAAAATTTAAATGAATTAGGGATTCAGATTGAGTCTGCATTTAACAGAGGGATTATTTCCAGAGCAAGTGAGCCAACAAGGAGGGTGTTCTCCTAGAGTACCAATGATACCAGTAACACTATTCCCAAAACCCTTGAAATCAATACTGTCGCCACCAACCCACAAACTGCTAACCTATTTGCCAATATCAACCCACAAACAGCCAGCCCAATCCGAGCTCAAGGCAGAACTTTCACCCCTCTCCATATAAGTCTAACTAGCACACTAAAAGTCCTGAGAAAAAGAGGGTATCTCAAACCCCTTTATCACCAACCTCTTTTTGACCCAATCCCTACTAGACATAACCTCATAAACTATTGTGCGTACTATCAGCAACGCGGTCATGGCACCGATCATTGCTACCGCCTTCATCATGAGGTTTAGAATCTCATTGACAACCAGATGATAGCTCGACTTCAAGAACCCGATATTACCACCAACCCACTTCCCATCCGTGACCAAGTACCTCATCCTCACCTTAACCTCATCCATATATTACCTCCTTTCTTCGACCCTAGTATATATATCACTCAATCCCATCTGCCCAAGCCAGAGGTGTTCATTGTTGAAAGTACTGATTTGTGCATGATGGATACACCCACTCCAGTTCAAACACCTTAAGAGCGCCAAACAGCCAAACCCATTACTGCCAAGATGTTGAGAATGATTGAAGACCTTCAAGGAATGGTGGTAGATTTAACATTTGGGGTTCCGACCCTATCGAAGAATTCTCCAATCTTAGGACAAACTAAAAATGGAATGGGCTAATAAAAAACGAACATGGTCAAAGCAAGTAGCAAGAATGAGTCTGGGGTAACTATTGATCCTTATGCACACTTTCGGTGGGCTATTGAAACTTTAAAGGTCAAAGGGTTGAACAAACAGCAAGTGCTTATAGTTGTTGTAAAGATTGTGGATGACACGTTTATCGCTTGGGTTGAGAGCATTTTGCATTAGGGGGCAAACAATGAAAAGGGATCCATAAACACTCATCCTGATTTCCGTCCCAAGCCCATGAATACCTAGCCGACACCTGCCAATCCTTTTGCCAATATTTCTAAACCAGATGCTCCTTTTCCCAAAAACAAACCTTCGCCCATCTCCATATGAGCCTAACCATCGCCTTAAAGGTACTGATAGAGAAAGAGCATCTTAAACCAACCAATCCTTGACCTCTCCCACCAAGACATGACCCTACCCAATATTGCGCATTCCATCAATAGTACAGTCATTATACTGATCGTTGCTTTCACATTTGCCATGAAATTCAAGACTTGATTGACAATAAGGTCATCACCCCACCTGAAAATCCCAAAGTTCTCAATAAACCCCTCTTTGACTGTAATAAATTTCCATCCCATAACATAAATCCCATCCATGGCTTGTCAACAACCAACCTTGACCCTAGTAAGCATGGTCAAGGAGATGTTTAGGGACAACTAGGGTAATTGTGAGGCTCAATTTATGGGACTCAGTATGGAAGCTTAAAATCAATCTTACTGGCTGTGGATGTTAATGCTGACTTGAAGGCGGGTTTGGACCCTCATATGGGCTACTTGAAGTTGTTTTTGAATTCTACCAATGGACTTGGAGAGTGAAAATCCCATTTTGTCTCAAGGATGCTGATTTTGTTTTGAATCGTGTCTTATAAATAGTTGAGTTATGCGTTTTATTTTCGTTGTCTTTTCTTGTGTTGTTACGTCAGTTGAGTATTTTCCTTTAAGTCGCTCTTGTGTACCATCAGGTCTTCATTTTTCTAAATAAGAAAGTGAGAGTCAAGTTTCTGATCATTTTATTATGCCTATAGTGATGCATGTGTGACCTTTTACAAATAGAAAGAGGCTTTGAATTTGTTTTTTGAATGAGATTATGTTAATAAGATCGAGTGTTGAAAAGGATCCCCTGAATGGTTTGAGTGAATTCTGACTTATCGGCGTACAGTCATTCATGATTTCAAGAATTTTAAACTGTTTGCAAAACTTGCGAAGATAGGTTCAGAGTTGTGCGTGGTGTTTTACATTATCTTGGGAATTTTCTTTGCTTTATGTGATCATTTTGGCAAGCATAAAGCAGCTTTCAAACCTCACAAATCATAGAATTTCTCCCTTGGTGTTTTCATTATTTCAAAGAGAAAAGGATAAAAGAAACCTAAAAGAAAGGGGGGGAAAAATAGAGAAGGAAAGAAGAAGAAGAAGAAGAAGAAGAAGAAGAAGAAGAAGAAGAAGAAAGGAAAGAAGAAAAGGAAAAAAGAAAAAAAAGTGAAAAAAAGTCAACCATCAAGCCAGTGGCATCCATTGGAATGAAATCCAATCAACTGTGAGGGAATATAGCTTTTGTCTAAATCCAGGGAAGCCAATGTGAGGAAGTACCACATTGCAAGAGGAATCAACTCTGAAAATAGAGCAAAAAAAAAGAAGAAGACATGCATAAGAGAATGGAGAACCAAACTCAAATCAAGGCAAAGCCAGTTCCAGTGTTAGGGCAAGGATGACTATTGATCGAATTCACCACAAGTGTTGTAACACTATCCTTGAGAGGCTTGCTAGGCCAAAAACCCGAAAGGGCGACCTCGGCAAAAGTTAGAGCATGAAAAATGAGAAATCAAATAAATAGAGCTCGCAAGGTTGAAAACCCCAAAGGGGTGACTTTGGAAAAAGTTAGAGCGCAAAAAGAGAGTGCCAAAACCCGAGTGAACCTTAACCATGAACTACGTTGACCTGATTCCCATTCTTGGGATACATAGGCAACTTCATCCTGAAGTTCCGTCTCAACCATATCTATCTTGTTCGTCTCGGCCTAATCATCTTGCCCAATTCATGTCGTCAGCTTCGCATCAATCCATGAGCTACACCGACTGTCGAACATATCACATACTCGCGCTGGCTAAGGAAGAACTAGCTTGAATCAATAAGTGGAGCAATTTTCAATACTTGAACTTATCAGTAGAATCTCTGACTTGAACAAAAAAATGAATCAAAACTCAAGTTTTGTGAAATTGAGTTTTAAAGGGAACATAAGTGATACTAAGGGCACTATGAATGATCAGTTACCTGAAGTCTTTTTCTGCTTTTGGGTCAGTTGTGAGTTCTGTTGTGCTGTGCCTAGTGTTTGTCTCACTCTGCACTATTCATCAAGTCACCATAACGTGTCTGTCGCTCAAAAGCACTCTTCATAGAGTCACCATAGTTTGTTTGTCGCTCAAAGTTCAATAGAGTGGCATTGCCAAAATTCCATACACGAATGTTCGTTTCGAACTTGAAAACAAGTCCATCTGTGGAATTTATAAACAAATTGAGAGTACCCATACAAGGGGCATCGCATTTATGATCGGTGTATATGAGGAATCCGTTACTGCTATGGAGGGGACTGGAGTAAGTTCTCAACATGCTGGGACAAAAGAGAAGCATTAGTCTAATTGGTTGGCAACCGTTCTAGGATTTGATGATCCCCATCACATGTGCCTGCATATTGTTAAAAAGGTGGCCAGTGATTGGACGCTAGGGGCAATTTTCAGTATATCTGATCAAGCCATCCATCGAACAAGAGGCATGAACCCAACTAGTGGCTAGTGGCTGGACACTAGGGGCAATTCTTAGTGGGTCTGATTGGGTCATCAATTGAACAAGGGGCATGAACCCAACCTTTCTTTCTATCCGCTAAAAGCCACTTGTTGGGCACTTTCCCCTGGGTTAGGGTGAGCTTAGCCCCATAATGATCCTGATATGATTTAGCTTTCGTAAGTTGTCTCCGGCCATTTCAAAACTCTCTTGGGATTGTCATCTCCCCTCTGATTAATACATGTGCTTTGGATTGTGCATGCATGTTCATACATTCTGGTTTATTTGAATTACGTGATTGGTTGCTCTTGCTTCGTCGAGTTACCTTTCGCAGTGTTTTTTAATTACATTTCAATAAGTTGTGGCAAGTTGCCTTACACTCATTTCATAAGGTATATGACGCATTACTCTGAGTACTGCTCATTTCCCTTTACACACCTTGCATCACACTGTTTTATGCATTCATACATCTTCTCTTTGTATTGCATTGTTTTGTGCACCATATCTCGCACTATTTTGTGCATCTTGCATCGCACTGTTTTGTGCATTCGTACATCTGTCCCTTGTATCGCACTATTTTGTGCACCTTGAGATCGCATTGTTTTGTGCACCTTGAGTTCGCATTGTTTTGTGCACTCTGTCGCACACTGTTTTGTGCATTCACTTTAGTTCGCACTATTTTGTGCACCTTGCATCGCACATATTATGCACCTTGAGTTCGCATTGTTTTGTGCACCCTGTCTCGCACTGTTTTGTGCACTTTGTATCGTATTGTTTTGTGCATTCACTTTAGTTTGCACTGTTTTATGCACCTTAAGTTCGCACTGTTTTGTGCATCTTGTCGTGCACTATTTTGTGCATTCACCTTAGTTTGCATTGTTTTGTGCACCTTCAATTCGCACTGTTTTGTGTACTTTCATAGCACTATTTTATGCACCTTGAGTTCGCACTGTTTTATGCATTCACCTTGCATCGCACTATTTTGTGCACTTTGAGATCGCACTGTTTTGTGCATTCACCTTGTATTGCACTATTTTGTGCACTTTGCATCGCACTGTTTTGTGCACCTTGCATAGCACTATTTTGTGCATTCACCTTGTATCGTTTTATTTTGTGCACCTTGCATCGCACTGTTTTGTGCTCTTTGTGTCGCACTATTTTGTGCACTTCACCCACACTGTCTTGTGCACTTACTGGGTCTAGGAGACCTTAAATCCTCTAGAGGTACAATTCTTTTGGTGTTTGTCGTGCCCGAACGGCTTCAGGTGGTCTGGTATAGCTACCTGATTGTGTTTGTAGTGAGTTCCTAGGAGGTCAACTGAGACGGTAGAAACTAGAGTTGAATGGCGAGGCCTAGAACGCAAAGGTTTGGAATTTTAGAGACTAAAGTCTGGTTTAAATACTCAGGGGTGTATCCTCAGCTTGAAATTTGTATGGCAACCCCATAGGTTGAGGTAGCTTGTATGCACCTCAATTCTAGATATTTAACCAACCTAGCCTGTCACCCTGTTAGAGAATAGCAGAAGTTACAACCTGTGGTTTGGAAGCACAAGATGAAGGAAAAAGCCTTAAAACGAAGAAGAAGAGGAAGATCCCCAACAGCATGAGGTGAGTCATTACCAATTGTCCCTGTAAGGTACTTTCACTTTCTAATTGGTACATCATATTCATCATCTAGTACTTCTATTGCATGCATCTACCCCATTGTCCATTACATCCATTGCATCATACCATTTTATCATCTATATCATTTCCATGTTAAGCTTAGTCTGGCATGTGCTCATACTTTTCCCTCGTTGAAACACGGTTCTATCATGTATAAGTGCCCATGTTGTGCTGAGGCCAGTATTGACGGTGTCAACACCTTTTATGTATTAGACGTAGTCTATTTTGTGCCCATACTTTTTCTAGGTAAGACGTGGTTTGGCCTACGCCTTATTCACTTCATCCATTGCATCCATTACATCGTACTTTGTCTTGTCGCATTTACCATTGAGGATCATTATCTTTCCCCTGTAGATCATTCTTCATATATATCATACCACCCAATTACTTGTACTCTTTCTCTTTCTACAAAAAACATAGTTTTGCAAGTGCTTACACCTCTTTCATGTTAAAACACGATTATGTTATGTGTAAGCATCCATGCTGCGCTGAGGCCAGTATTGAAGATGTAGGCACTTAGCTCGTGTTAGGCGTCATTTGGCTCGTGCCCACACTTCTTTTCTATATTAAACGTAGTTTGATTTGCATCTCCTTCTTTATGATATTTGTGTGGTAAACACTGCTCGTGGCTTAGATTGCTTACATTGTATATCATTTGTATTATTTCGTTACACTGTGAATCATTTTGCATTCCGCTCTAAAACTACGCTGGTTTGATTCCTTGTAAAAGGATACGTAAGCAACCCTAGGGTTCAAACAACTGCATTTGCATTTTATTTGTTTGCCCAAGCCTTACGGCCTAGTCAAATGGGTCGTCTCCGGGTTTTGACATTCACTCATGTCGCTTTATGACTTTGAGCTCTGTCAAAGAGGGGCAACTGTGGACACCCTATTTTTGACCGCCCGCAAGGCTCGAGCGCTTTTCTCGGTACACTTGATGATAAAAGTGATGTTGTGCATGGTTTGAGGTCTCAACGAAGGAGCCATGTTTAAAGCTCCGAAACAATACCAAACCTCCCATATTTCCACTAATTATACCCAAGAAATCAACTTTTACACATTGTACCACCCTATGGTGAGTCTGAAGCAAAAAAATAGGGGAACACATTGAGGCTCGGCCGTGCCTCATTAAGGGCCGACCGTGGCTATTAAAGGCCGGCTGGCCGTGCCTTAGTAGCGAGAAACATTGTTCTGGGTGGGAGCCCGCCAGCTGTCCATTTTTGAAGATATTTATAATCCCTCTTGCTCAAATTTTATAAAAACAACTATATATCTCTGTTTTGAATTCAATTTAGTGGGATCTTTCATTCACGTTTTTTTCCACCAAGAACGTTTTATAAAACTCTTTGACTCCCGAATTTGGACTTTTCGCAACTCACTAATAGATGATGGAATCATCAAAGATTTGACCTTTTCGAACTCTGTCTATAACTCATTAGAGGCCCGGGAAATAAAGAGAAGATGTGTACAAACGAGATATCCAGCAACAAGAAGAAGGAAAATTATTGAATAAAGGAACTCTCGATGGTTGGAGAATTTCTAAAAAGCCTCTACACCTTTTTGAGAGCTCCTTCTTCTTATGCAAGAAACACTTTGAGCAAACCTATCACCTTGACTCTATATCTATACACCATATACACCTTCACACCTTAGCCTAGGAACCTTGGTTGAGCCTTGAACACCATAATTCAAGCTTGAGAGTGTGTTGAGACTTAGTTTGATTCATAAGCAAAAGCTCACTTCTTTAAGAGGTATAAGCTTGTCATTCTCTCTTTTACTTCTTATTCTATCTATTGCTATCTAATTCTTGTAGTCTTGTGTTGTTTTGATTCTCTTCCAAGTGTTTGCATTTGGGTTTGAAGAGCTACCAAAAGGGTAGAGAGAGTTTACACTCTTTCTACACCTTTACCTATAGCTCAAACCCTTACTTTTACACTCTTTTTCTTTGCTCCCTAAATTGATTTTCAGAGTTAAAAAAGGGCTAAAAATCATGCTTTGAGGTTTCAAAAGTGTAGGGTTAACCACCCCTCCTTATTCTTGCCTACTAGTCTTGTTTTCTCTCTTTGCTGATTAGTTTTTTAGGCTATTTTCATGCACTTTGAGCCACTATTTTTCGCTCATTTAGAACTATTTTAGGGCTGCTTTAGGTTGTTTAAATAGTTCATGCTTTGATTAGCTTGTTTGTTGTCTCATAAGTTTGCCTACATAGCTTGTTGTATATTGTTCTTAGCTTTTATGTAACTAATTTCCATGTTTAAGAACGTCATTTTAATAATCAACTTGTCATTCATTGCTTTCATTTGAGAATTATTTCAATTGGTTGACAGTTATTCAAAACTTGAACTAGCAATTTATGCTTAATGGCTTAATCTCTACGGAGGTTCATTGCCAACGGTGTAGTCTCTTTTTCATGTTGAGAATCACCTTCTGTTTGACATATTTCTCACATAGTGGACGTAATCTTTAGTGGACATAACAATCATCTTGGACTTAATAGATCAAAGAATTGAAAAATGAATTTGGCTTACAATGAACTAACTCATAAAAAGAAAATGAGCTATATTGATTGAGGTTTGGCCAGACGTTATGCCAAATCCGACGTGTCAAGGGTTGTCTTATATCAATTCATGATATTTTGATGAATCTTGAAACGTCTCCCTCTTTGAGTTCACTCTATGATAGGAGGGAGGGGTGGTTGTTGTTCATTACATTTATTGTTTTTTGTCCAAATTGTACCCAAAATCATCAAGCAATAAACTTTCTCATTGATGGTTTTAGAAACGATTCCAACCTTCTCTTGAGGCTCTCCTATGATAGAGAAATGTGAGAGGAACAAACAGAGTTCATAACACTCTATCTGTACTGTTTTCACTTCATAGTACAAAACAGAATTTTGCATGAAATTGAAGCACGACCAATCTTCTTTAGGCTCGGCCGGGTTTCATTGAGGATCGACCGGTCATCAATGTTTGGTCAGCAGTGTATTTTGTAAAAAATAGAGGGTAGCGGCTGAAGGTGAAATAGAGCAAGCCTAGGCAGACAGAGCTGTTCTTGGACATTGTGCATGCAATCCTTATGCATCCTTGCTTACATCATTATTGTCAATTAATGCTCCGTGCATTGTTGTAATTAATTTATTTATTATCGTTGTTATACTTAGTCTTGTTAATTATTAGTATTGTTTATTTGTAATTGTTATATCCTTGTTGTAATAGAGTAGTTAGCTAGTTAATTCTTTAAATTATTTATTCGGTTTTGTAATAAGTAGTTTAATTTGGACCTTCAGACTTTGATTCGCACCCTTTTGCACGAGGGCAAATGTGTAATAAGTTGTATATTTTCCAACTCCACACCTTTCTCCTTTTTACTTACTTGCTTACGATGGTTAGAATAGAACATCATTTTTCAAATTAGCATTCTTATACGTTGCAACCATTGTCTTACATGTATCCACGGTTCAGTTCATCATATTAACGCAATATCAATGTGCAAATTCATTACTTGAATATGTGCTTTATCGCATGTCTTGAATGAAATCATATGACATGCTTATAGCCAAGCCTAAAAAAATACATAATGTGTGTTACATTTTATGGCGATCCGAGCTTTGACCTGATCCATTTATTGCTTTTCAATCTGGGAAATCACAATCGTGGTGGCTGTTCTTTCCTCTTCATGGTTGGTTTTGACTTTAGGGATCGACACCCCCCTTGTTGGTGTCGACACTACCTTCTATTTCTTGCCCTTTTTCTGCTCCAGGTGTCGACACCAGTGTTGGACGGGTCGACACCATCATGCTGCTATGTTATGGAAATGGGTATTGAAATTTAGTGTCGACACCAGCCTTGGAGGTGTCGACACTTGTCTTTTGTTGTTGGCTACAAGGGTCGACACTAGTTTAGAAAGGGTCGACCCTTATATGTAGCAAAATTTGAGTTTGCTTACTGAAATTTGGTGTTGACACTAGGCTAGGAGGTGTCGACACCTTGCATGCTGTCAAAACATAAGTGTTCTAGCTTTTCTTCATAAGGGTCGACACCTGTGTTGCAAGGGTCAACACCTGTGAACTTTTTTCCAGATTTTCAGCTGGTTTTGGGCCCCTACTTTTTGGGAATTTTGACTTGATCTTTTGGGTTAACTTTGGGACTTTCTTTCACTTTGACCTAGTACTATAAATAGGTCCCTCACTTAACATTTTCTTTACTTTTTCTTCTCTTTTTCCTTTTCCAAGCCATGAGACTCTTTCTCTCTCTCCAAAATCACTTTTTGCTCGAAGATCTTTAGATCTACTCACTTGGAAGCATCTTCTTGCCTTAATCCTTTGAGATTAAGTGTAGAGCGTGTCAAGGGCTTTATTTTGATTGGAGCAAGTCGTTGTTTCGTCGCCATCAACTTTTGCGCTTTTCTCCCTTCTCCGTCTTCTAAGCTTGAGGTAGGGACTTTTCCACACCTTCCTATGATTCTTAACTTTGTTATTTGTTGATTGTGTAAATAAATATTGGAATTTGGAAGATTTTAGACAAACCTAGGGTTTTGGTTTAAAATCAAAAAAGGAGTTTTCAAATAAAGGTGTTGACAATGGTTATGGATATAAATACGAGGTTGTGCTGTGTTAAACTTATTGATTTTAACACATGGGTTGGATTTGGGAGAAAATGGGCTTTTGCCCTATAATGTTTCAAATGATTATTTTGTATAAATAATGGTATTTGTATGAGAAGTGTGAAACTAGATAGATATGTATGTAAATGGTGGAGGATAATTGTCGTCTCTATATTATGGAAATATGGATAGTTTATCTATTTTGGAGATTGTATATCTATTTAGAAATATCTGTTTAGGGCTATCGGTGGAGGATAGCTATGATTGTTGTAGAAATTGCATAAGGATTAGGTGAATTGAAACTAATCTCTTATCTATTATCATTGAATATGACTGTGTTTCAATATATTGTATATGTATGATATTTGGGAGGAGAAAGGAGATGCACTCTATATTTGGGAGACGAAAGGAGATGGACTTATAGACGCACTCCCGGGAACTCTCTGACATCCGCGCGCGCGAGGGGGCTTGAATCTCGTTTTGTTCCGAGCTACTACAGTTTGGACTCAATGTCATGGTTCTTAATCTTATCTCGCAAAGTGCAGTGCAAGACTGATAAATCACCAAAGAGTCCAAATCCGGCAAATCGTTTTAGAAAACTGATTTTATAAAGAAGTGCCAAACATGGACTGCTTTGCCAGATATAGAGTCACCACCTAAATATTTTATTTTGGTGGAAATTTAGGAAACCATGAATCATGCGTAAGGCCACGTGTCCGTCATCACCAAAGTTGCCTCGGCTCGGGAACTTGGGTACGAGAGGGGAAGGTCATGCAATAAGCACCCCCGCTCGCCCGATCAAAGATCGGCCTGTACTAAGCATGATATTTTGTTTTTGAAAACACATGCGCTCTTATTCCGTTTATTAACCTAGAATTACTATGTGGTGCGCATAGCACACAAGTATAGACTAGATCGCCTAAGTTGGAACAAAATATTGCATGTTCGTTTGTTTGAAAACGGTTTGAAGTTTGCTACTCGCAAGTAGGCTAAATCGAGGATTTCAATGAATTGTCCCGATTCAAGTAATCCAACCTTCACTCACAGGCATTTAGGCAGTTATATCACATAAGCAGTTAGCCTCATGGCAAGCATGCTTTCATGGCAACATTAACACACATGCAGTATGCTAATTCGTAAACACTTACAATGTACTCCGAGCCAAAACAAAGAACTAGTTAGAAATCATGCATGATCCTAGTTCATGTTAAGATGGCTAATGCAACACATGCAAAAATGTAACTGAAATAGGCTCGGCTATTCTAGAATGGCATGTGAAATGCAACTTGGCACATGTATTCAATTTGGAATTAAAATACAATGCAGTTAGTATGATGCGCTAAGCCCGGTGCATGCAAGACAGATGAATGATGCACACATGCCAGGCATAAGGTATGCTAAATGAAATATGCCCTAAAACTAACCATCATAAGCAGTTAAGTAAAAAGGAGAAAGAAATGGAGGTTAGAAGACATGCATCACACACACGCACGCTTATTACAATAGTTGGCCCTCTCGAGGAAGAGTCTAAATAAATAAATAAAAACTAACTAGCTAACCTAAGCTAATTAAGCTAATTATTACAAAACAAACTAATTAACTAATCCTAGTTAACTAATTATTACAAAACACATTAACTATTAAAGTATAAAAACGAATGGTTAATCTAGCTAAGTGAAGAAGCTAAATAAAGCAGTAAATAGGAGGTTCTCAAAGGGAGAAGACTGGATGCATGCTCGGTCACCTCGTTCGAAAATCCAACGCGATGCCCCAACTTGCCTCTGTTTACATTTGCCCTCAGAACCTTGCACCAAGCTCTAGAAAGCTTAAACTCCACCATGGGAACCTGTGGGAGGGCTACCGACTAGTTGTTGAGGAAGGAGACCACCTACCGACCACTTTCTGTACTGAAAAACCAGAAAAAGTGGTCGGCCAGCTAGTAATGTTGGTCGCCTGACCAATTGTTGCTGCCAAACTGCAATTTGCTGCAATAGGGAGCAAGAAAGGGCATGACAATGTATTTGCAAGATATGTGTGGACAACCACCCTCCCTATCATTTCAAAAGCTCAAGGGAGTATGGTTCTCGACCCTCGGGCCACCAATTGTGCATCTCGATGCATGATGGCCAAGAAGTCGAATTGCACAATTCAATATGAAATGAATGCACAAGTAAACACATAAAGCCTAGAACTCTGTCATGTATGATCAAGAGCGTCGACGATCAAGAATTGAGGCACGTTTCATCACTTTAAGTATGAAACGTCCCTCGTTTCCCGTGTTTGGACTAACACCTATTCCAAACACGATGCAACACATAACATGGCATGTTAAGCATAATGCAACTCAAGCATGCGACATATAATGTAACATAAGTATGCAATCATGCAAGGGACAAATATGCTAATCACAATGCAATGCAACATAAGCATGTACAATGTAAAGAACAAGGCATACTCAATGCAATGAACAACATAAGATTCTAAACACAATGTAATGCATGCATGCGCAATGGAATGCAACAAGGGCAACTTATCAATACTAGGGACATGCACAATGCAAAGAACTACTTGGCATACACAATGCAAAGAACTACATGGCATACACAATGCAAAAAAACAACTTGGCATACACAAATGCAAATAACCACATGGCATGCACAATGCAATGTAAGATGGCATACTTAATGCAATGAACAATAAGCATGCGAACAACATGTAAATAAACATGCTAAATGGACTTAAACCAAAACGGGGTAGACCTCAATCATGCCCAAATCAGTGGCCATAAAGCTAAAATAAAGGCATGAAGATCAAGATAAACATGCTCAATGCAAAGGCCCATCAACTAGGCCTAAGGACACAACTCTCAAGCATGATGAAAAAGCGATAAACATGGAAGTGTGACAACACTAAAGGCTCTAAAATCAAGTGTGAAATGATGCCAAATCATTCGAACAACCCAAGCAAAGCATGCAAGAGGGCCTAAAGCACAAAGCCATTAAAGGGACTACACAAGGGGCATGCAACACATGGCACAAATGATTGAACCAATCATGGACAGAGCTTAATTAGGCCTAAACAAAGACCAAAACATGCTGAGGTGAGGGCTCAAGGACCTAGGCAAGATGGCATACATGCTAGGCCATAAAAGAGGCAACAATGCACAACACTCAAAGGCACTTATGGAGTGAATGAAGTGGGAACATGGCAATGTGATAGGCTCTGAAATGTCATGTTAAGTGATGCCAAATCATGTACACTACACAAATGAAGCATGCTATGGTGCCCGAAGCTTGAAGCTAGCATAGGCACTTGTACTACAACTATGCAAAGCATAAAGCATGTGATCAAGGCAACCCAAAATAGTCCTAGAACATGTTAAAATGAGTCTAAAACATGTATGGAAGGAAGCCAAAATAAGCTAGCATGAAGGGCATAAGGTATGGTGAATGCAATGCAAATAAGGTGGTTTACACTACACCTATTAAGACCAAGCATGGAATGACTTAACCAACAAAAATGAGAGTTATAGCATGGCAAGATAACCCTAAAAGCACATTGAAATGATGGCTCGCAAGCTAAGGCATGAAGGCATACGCAATGGTTCATGTTAAGGTATAAATGGGGAAACCCTCCAACGCATTGAATGAGTGACAAATGCAAGTACATGACCATGAAACATGGACTGAAATAACATAATAAATGATGCCAAATCATTCAAATAGGTCAAGCAAGGCATGCTAGTGGACTCAATACACAAAGCTAACAAGCTAGATTGAACCATGGCTATACAAAGCAAGTCATGCATGGCCAAAACAACATAAATCAAAGCTAAAGCATGGTAAAACATGGACAAAATCTTCCTGAAGTTAAGCCAAAAGCATGCTAGAATGACATGTTAAAGCATGATGCATGTTAGGCTAAATCATGGAAATGCACTACAAGTGCATGGAGCATGCAAAGACTTATCAAACCAAACCTTAACAGAGGTATGACATGGAAAAACATCACCAAAAACATGCTAAAATGGACTCAACATAATCTAGAAAGATATACTACTTCATGAAGCATACAAGATTAGTTTATAAAATTTACACTACAAGTATATAAGGCATGCAAGGAGTGACCAAAGAAAGTAAAAATAGTGGCATGCCTTAGCAAAATAAGCCCAAATACAAGCTAAAATATGGCCAACATAAGCTTAACAAACATGCTCAAACATGAGGCATATGAAGCAAGTATACAAAATACAAGGAGAGCGGATGACCCTCTCCTATTTAGGACTTCAAAACCACCTTTCTACCACTAAAAATCCTCTGGATTTCAGTGGTAGAAAGGTCATGCAAAGGCTACAACAAGAGCCTAAAGGGATGGCTCAAAACAAGGCCTAACAAGGCCTAAGAGAGGGTAGACAACCCCAAATACAAAAGTGACCTTAAACAAACTTTTTAAGCATTCAAAAACAGAATTTTTTCCAGTTAAGAGTTAAGCTTAAAACAACATGCAAATAAGGCTAAAAGCTTAAGCAAAAATGGGGGATTTAAGGGTTAGAAACTCACCCTTGATGACCCTCTTCAAGGATGCAACTCCAGCAAGTTTTTCAAGCTCAAACCAACCCAAGAACACCAAAACCAGCTCCTAAGCACCTCAGCAACCAAAGGATGGTGTTTTAGTGTGTGTTTGTGTGTTAGAGTGAGACAAAATGACACTTTAAGGCACAAAAATGAAGAAGAAGAGCAATATAGAGACAAAGCTATATGTATAACTCTCAAGCCAATTTTTCTAAACCTAGAGGAGGGAGGAGGAGCCTCCCTCTTATAGAGAGCAAAAGCTAAAGCTTCTCAAGGAAGCTAAGCTCCAAGACCATCCCTCCATACACGTGTATGGAGGATGGCTTCAGTGCCCTCCAATTGTGCCAGCTGGAGAAAAATATCTCCAATAGGTGCCAAAAAGCAGCCAACCACTTAAAGTGGTCGGCCAGCTACCTAAAGTGGTCAGCCAACCACTTTAAGTGGTCTCCCAAAAATAAAAATGGTTGGCCATGGTGAGAAAAGGTCAGTAGCATGAAAACAAGCAAATGGTGTGGTGGCCGGCCACTTTTGATGGTCCAAAAAATCAGGGAGACCAGTTGTCAAACCAGAAAACTGGCTGGCAGGAAGAAAAGTGGTCTCCCACCCTTGTACCACCTTCCAAACAAGGAAAATAAGGTTTGTACCAAAAACAAACCAAAACGGATGCAAGACGAAAGTTCGGGAGGCAAAGCGCGTAGCCGGGAGCCTCGAAAACTAGCTGACAAGCACCAAAAGTGGTTCACGATCACAAAAGTGGTCTCCCAAACCACAGTGGCCCTCCAAGCCAAGGCCACAAGGTGTGGTTCGAAAACCATGCCAAATGGAGAACGTTAAGCGGTCCCAAGACAAGGCGCGCGGCCGAAGGCTTTGAAAACTAGTCTCCAAGCGGGAAAAGTGGTCTACGACCACAAAGAGATGGTCTACAAGACCTCTCCCTCCCTCAGGCAAGGAGAACAAGGCTTGGTCCGCAAACCGAGCCGAAGCACAAAGAGTTCAGAGGCCTGGAGGGGAGGCTCTCAGCCAAAACTCCGAAACCTCGAAACGAGCACAACATGCACTATCATTGAGCGCTCAATCGATGACGTCTGAGTCTTAAGGTCGGTCAAAAATGGGGTGTCTATAGTACTCCATTGAATTAAGTTGGCCCGTGTGTCCAGGGTGAAAATGTGATAACCCTATCTTGTGTTAAGTTAATTAATCATGATTATGTTGTGATTATGTGATTAATTTGCAGTTGGGTGTTAATTGCATGATTAAGTGTGATTTTGACCTTATATATGTTCACCGTAGGAAAATGTATTCACCTTATTGTTGTGAACTGAAAATTGAAGGCCTTATCGGCCACAAAAATCGAAATTGACTACGCCATTGTGATTAGCATAATTTTTAGAGGCTACGATGAAGTTTAATTAAAAATTTATTTGGACTGAATTAATTAGATTAAATTGATTTAATTAAGCACAATCAACTAATGTTAATGAAATTTGATTAAGGGTGTGTATATAAAGCGGGCCAAACACACTTAGCTCCCTCTTTTTGAGCTCAAAATCTGGTTATACACTCTAGAGAGAGAGAGAGAGAGTGCACGGTTCTAGAGAGAGAAGAGGCACAAATTGTGCATTTTGGCTCAAAGTTTGTGAATTTGGAAGCTACACTCAAGGAATTAGCTAAAATTTGGAAGATTGGAGCTCCTAGGTGAGTAATTGAGCATAAATCTAGGAGTTTGAGTTTGTAATTTTGTGAATTTATAGTTAAATGGTAATGAAAAGCATGAATTAAGTGAATTTGATGAATTTGAAGTGTGTACGTACATGTTTGTGAAGAATTGTCATGAGTTTGCATATTTGAGTACAAACATGCATTTTATGAAGAATTGAAGGCTATTTGGCACATGCAAGCATGAATATGTTAAGCTTCATGAAGTTGATCATCATTTGTACTAGTTAAGTTGAAAATGAAGTCTATGTTACACATGCATACATAAATCATGTAGTTATGAAGCATGGTTGCAGAAATCTTGAACATACCAAGAAGAATGTGAAATGATTTGGGAAGTGAATCTTGGTTTTGGACAAATTAGACTCAACTTGCCTATGTTCCCGTGTTGTATAATGCTTTCCATGTTTTTGTACCAAGAATATGAGTTTTGAACATTTGAAGATGTGTTTTGAGTTCAAACTGAGTTCTGGAAAACCCAAAATTCAACTTGTCCGCTCGAGTGTGAAATGTTAGCTCCCAGAAGTTTTGTAGACATTAATGCCCGCTTGAGTGTGAGGAGTTCCGCTTGAGCGCCCAGACTCATGTTTTGACTTTTAGCTTGAGCATCCAAAGTCATGCTCAAGCGCAAAAATGAGCCAATCAGTACTTCTGCAAACCAGAGGGGTCTGCTCGAGAGGCCAAAGTTACGCTCGAGCGGAGAGCCTTATTTCAGAAACTTTAAATGGGTGTTTTATGATTTGTTTTCGTTCTCTTTCATTTCTAAGCACTCTTAGGCATGCATTGAACATTATAAATGAGCTAAAAAGATAAGGAAGAAGCCTAAGAAGGATATATGAATTAAGAACGGATTGAATCGCTTATGACCCATTATGTTTATGTAATGTGTAGGGTTAAGCATAAGAGCAAATCATTCGGCAGACCACTATAAGTAAAGTCTTAATAAAGATATGTTCAAGTACGTTATTTTTCACAACGTTACTTCTATGTAAGCTTCATGGGTTTGTAATTTGAATTATGGATGAATAGTTTGAATGACAGTCTTTTGTACAAGACTAATTGAATACAAATGTGATTACGATCATGAGTATAACACACGCATGGATACGAGTATGGACAAGAATGATTGGGCCAGAGGCCATTTGACATGAATGATTGGGCTAGAGGCCGTTTGATATGAATGATTGGACCAAAGGCTGTTGATATGAGTGAATGGGCCAAGGTTGTTTGATAAAAACAAAATGGGCCTGAGGCCGTTTGATATGTATGGGCCTGAGGCCGTTTGATATATTTGGGCCTGAGGCCATTTGATATATTAGATCAAATTATGAATAGGCCTAAGGCCGTATGATATGACTGCTACAAATTTCAGTCATGTACTCATTTATTTTGATATTATTTACTGGGCTATCGCTCACTTTCATTTATGTGTGTATAGGTGAGCAGAGAGATGCCCAAACCCAACCACAGTGAAAGACATGAGAGGAGTCAAGTTTTGTAGAGTCAGCCCAACCATCTCACGCATGAGACTTTGCGTTGTTTCTTTTACCTTTGATTTCCCTTTTGTTATTTTGATCAATATATCAGATCACCATGTACATAAGCTTTTTGTTAGATTGACTATATGTTTGAAAGGTCCTGGACACATGATTTGTTAACCTTGTTTATACGTGTGAGGTATTATGGAATGTTTGTTTTACCATTTAAGCACAGCTCGTTGGACAAAATTTTTAAGTCTGTTTCCGTTTTGGCCCCTTATTCTATTGAAAACATGTTTGATTAGGTTTGAGGCCGTTGGTAATCTCATGATTGCTGGCCGGTTATGACCTTAATCCATAAGGGCAGGTTCAGGTCATGACAGAAAGTCCCAAAAACCATGGCGTATATAGATGGGTGCCGATTTCTGTAGACAAAATTTTAGTAAAATGGAAAATTGAAGTGTTTATATGATGATTGAATTGGTTAGAGAGCCACTAGGTTATAACCTCAGTTGGGTCATCTGAGTAAAAATGGATTTAACTTATGGATTAAGATGAAATGAATTACCATGAAATGAAATAAGACTAAAATGGCTTGGGATATAAGATGTGGCATATTATGGTCTTGTAATAATACAAATGATTCTATCATAGGCATTATATATGCACTTCATACTCATACCTTTGTTAAGATTCATATATTGTGTTAGATTGTTTCTACTGGGCTTTGGCTCACCCAACTCGGGAAAAACCATTTTCAGGTGCTGGTGATATGCCTCTGCCAAGGACTTAGCTTGGGAGGACTGTGGAGCTGAAGGCTCAATTTCTATTTGATTTCTATTTAGTTTCTTTTCAAGCGTAGGGCTTTACTTGTATTGAGTTGATGACTCATTTTGTTGTAACCAAGCACGATCTTGGAAATATGTAAGCCCTCAGGGCATTTTTGTCTGTCTATCTTCCTTCCTCTCCTTTAATTGGCAGCATATGCTATAGATTCAAGGCTAGGCTTTATGAATGTATGATGCATATGTTTCTCTTTTGTGTATCATATTGAATTAATGGAAGATAACCTTATTATTATTGTTGTTGTTATATATTGGATATTGTGGGTGGATTATTGTAATTATTTTGGGTGCGTTACACATTTAGCCATATTGCATTAATTAGGAACATACATATTTTTCTTATAATTTTACTTTGTTTTGGCTTGGAGTATTAGGTGAGTAATTTTGTATTTTAGCATCTTGCATCGAATGTTTGTGTTACCATGTCAAAGCATATTTTCATGAGACTAATTGTTTAAATGATATATCTTCTTGAATACCGGTGGATGAAGGCCAATTGCTTAAAATTGGGACAAATTGATTAATGTGCATACAAACTCATCTTTTCAAAGTGACGAGTATCAGAAAACAAATTTTCAAACAAATATGAAATCAAAGCGTTCCAACTTTTTGCAAAGTTAGTCTATACTTATATGCGTCACATAGTAATGATAGCCTAATAATTAGAACAAGAGCATGTAATGTAAATAAGAATTACATCATGATTAGTAGAGGCCGATCTTTTAGTATGGTATGGTTTTTCGGAAAGAAATGTAAAATGTTTTGACATGGGTAGTGCATATGCATCTCACCCTTATATCTTTGTTTAGATTCATATATTGTATTGGATTATTTTCACTAGGCTTTGGCTCACCCTATATAGGAAAACCATTTTCAGGTGTTAGTGAGATGCCTCCGCCAAGGCAGTAGCTTGGGAGGGTTGGAGCAAAAGCTTCATTTTGTTTATTTGTTATAATTATTTTGTTAAGCTTAGGGTTTTTATCTATATTGGATTTAAATCCATTTTGATATAACCAAGTACAATCTTGGAAAGTTGTAGCCTTCAGTGCATTTCGATTATCTGTTTAACTTTTATTTCATATTTTGTTGTTGACACATGCTACAGATTTGGGATTAAGACTTATGAATGTATATTCACATGTGTCATCCTTTTGTACAACTGAGTTTTATGTAATAGAAGGATATTATACTTTGACTTATTTGGTTTTTTACTTATCATCGTGGATGATTCATTTTATTAATTTCGGGGAGTTACAGTAGTCAAATTATTAGAAAAAATTATATATATTAGAAGTTTTGATTGAAAATTAGGAGAAAGAAAAAATAATTATTATTGACTTCATAATATATTACTCTTCCAGTCAGTTTTATCTGGTAATATCATAACCCTAAAAATAAAACAAAGAAAATAGATTTGTGTGCAGCTGAAATTGATTGAATGGTGGGTATATCATTAAGTGTAGTCAAATTATTAAAAAAAATTTTATATATATTAGAAGTTTTGATTGAAAGTTTAGGACAAAATAATAATTATTATTGACTTTACAATATACTATTCTTCTAGTAATTTTTTATCTGATAATATCATAACCCTAAAAATAAAACAATAAAAGTAGATTTGTGTGCAGCTGAAATTGATTGAATGATAGATATATCATTAAGTGTAGTCAAATTATTAGAAAAATTTATATATATTAGAAGTTTTGATTGAAGGTTTAGCACAAAGAAAAAATAATTATTATGCACTTCATAATATATTACCCTTCCAGTTATTTTTTCTTTGGTAATATCATAACTCTAAAAATAAAACAAAGAAAATTGATTTCTGTGTAGCTGAAATTGATTGAATGGTAGGTATATCATTAAGTTACTTTACCGCCTTTTTTTTTTTTTTTTGTGGGTACATATGGATCAGATTAGACCCAACTTGCACTAGATAGACGATGTATATCATTTTAAATTTGATTTCAAGACTTCCTTTATTATAAGTTATGATAACAAATTTGATTTCAAGACTTCGTTATTATAATAACAGTGTGCATGATTCTAAAAAAATATAAAAACCTAAAAATAAAAAAATAAATGAAATTGACAGGTCAATAAATCTGATCAATTCAATTCACCAGACTAATAAACTATTTTTATATCAAAATAAATAAAAAAGAAGAAAGAAAATTACGTGGTTATCTATTAGAAATTTTATAATACACACCTTAGTTTGGAATATGTATCATATGGCTCAGTTATGATCTTTGTAACATTTAATTATGACTAATTGTGATATTAGTTATAACTCATTATAATTATTATTTTAGTTATAATTTAAAAAAATCTTTGATTATATTTTATGTGGTGTTTGGTTATGACTTATTATTATTATTTTTTTAAATTATGATTGAAATTTTTTTAATTATAACTTTTGTAGTAATTAACTTATATATTATGTACACCCTTTTAAGAGCATATATTTTCTAATATGATCCATAATCTACTTCATCACAAATCTTTGCAAATGTAACAATAATTTACTCCAATGTCCTTTTTTCTTTTTTCTTTTTTGTGTACTTGGATTTTGGGCCACTTTGCAGGCATTTCAATTAATTTTAAGATCTTAAAATTAAAAATTAGACAAACTTCCAATGACTTTAAAATAGGGAAAATTAGTGTAGGGTCCCTCTCCCACTTTTCATAATGGAAGAGATCTACAATATTATATTATGATGTATAAGGTACCTTAACTTTCACACCATTATATCACAGAGAAATTTGACCGTACCAAATCAAAACTCATCTCTCTCTCTCTCTCTCTCTCTCTCTCTCTCTCTCTCTCTGAACTTCTCCATTCTCAGACTCTGGATCTTCGCCGGGAACTGATTTTGGATCTGCAGTGACGCCGCCGCCGGCGAAGGAGGAGTTTGTCGAAGTGGCACTCGACCTCCAAGATGATGACACGATCGTGCTCCGCAGTGTGGAACTGGCAACGATCCTCAACATCGACCGAGAGTTCGCCTTCTTCAGAGGAGCGAACACTCCGCCTACGTCGGCGTCGGCATCCGCCTTTGGTTCGCAGTCTCCGACAATGAGGCAATGGTCTGGACTCTGCTTTGGCCGCTCGAGCTCTCCGTCAACAGAGAGCTCGTCTCGATCGCACCCGTTAGGTACGTTCAGTTACCACCATATGGAGTTGACATTGAACTGCTTCATGATGCAACAAGAAGAGAAGCTCGTGGTGGCTGAAATTCAATGGTGATGATTCAGTGTATTTTATGACTATTCTAACTTTGAATGTAATAGTTTTCTGGTTCTGAATGTAGCTTACTTTTGGCATTCCAATGCCTTAAAACATTTGAAATAGATACTCTTGAGCTGTATTACAGAAATTCTCTGGGTTTGAACTAAAATTTCCCTGGGTTGATTTTGAAATTTCTCTGGAGAGGTAATGTTGTGGAAATGCAGAGAAATTTCTCTGGAGAGTGGAAAATATATTAAAGGCAGAGAAATTTGAAATTTCTCTAGAGAGTCCATAAAAGGCTAAGGAGACCAGAGAAATTTAAAATTTCTCTGGAGGGATAATTTTATGAGAAGGCCAGTGTAAGGGTGTTTATGGATGCAGAGAAATTTAGAAAGGAAGGGAAAATAAACAATCATAAGTAAACTCTGGAAGGTTGTAAGGGTGTTTATGGATTTCCCTGGAGTTTCCATCAAAATTTCTCTAGACCAATTTTCTCTGTGACGTGAATTTTCTCTGGACTGATTTTCTCTGGACCAATTTTCTCTGGACCAATTTTCTTTGGATCAACTTGAGGGACCTTAGACATTATGAAAATATTAGATGTCCTTTATGCTATAAAATTTTAATACAAGGGAACTTAAAAAAAAAAAAAACCCCTTTAAAATAACTCGAACATAAAGATTTTAAATTTCATTCTACTATTCCTTTGGATTTCCACCGCCTCAAAAAATTGAAGAGTAGACGACCTGTAACGCCCTCAATTTAATACATAAAACCCAACATTCTTAACATGCATAGGTATAAGAGAATATAACATCATTCCATTCATCAGAGTAGTTAAGTACAAAAGTATTACATGTTGACAACAAAAGTAAATGCCCTATGGGCTTACAACTTTCCAAGCCAACACTTGGTCACAAAAGAGAGTACTAACTCGAATACACTTTAAGCCCTTGGTTTGAATTTACATGTAATACAACAAAAGAAAACAAAACAACAAAAGAGTCTTCAACTCCCAGAACCTCCCAAGCTATGCCCTTGGAGGTGGCATATCACCTGCACCTGAAAATGATGTCCCATATAGGGTGAGCCAATGCCTAGTAGAGATATGCTAAACATAATATGGGCAATAACTAAAACATCAGCATTTGATAAATGTTTTAACTGATAAAAACCAACATACAGTATATTCTAGTTCCAAAATCCTTTACTTATCCAATTCTCAACTTATAAACATGGCTTAGAACCTGGCCAAACAACTTAAACGAGACTACATCTCATGCCAACAATACGTCAAACTGCCATTTTACAAAAATTGCGTCCACGGGATTCGGCACCCATGTATAATTCTTTTCTAGTTGCTATTTTACGGAAATTTCGTCTGCGGGAGTCGGCACCCATGTATAAATACTTTCGAATTGCCATTTTACGGAAATTTCGTCCGCAGGACTCGGCACCCATGTCTAATGTTTTCAAGTCTGCCATTTTATGAAAATTTCATCCGCGGGATTCGGCACCCATGTATTCAAATACTCATCATATAAAATGACCAATCAATACACAGATTCGCTATATTAAACCAATTGTCATATTCAATGACATACTAAAATTGATTAGTTTTAATTCACCTAATCATCATGTCGTGTCTACAACAACCAAAGCTATCCTCCACCGATAGCCCAAAGCAATTATTTCTAAACAGATAATAAATGCATCAACAGATAAATTATTGACAATTCTCAAAGGTGTGTGATTATTAAATCCAACTCCACCATTCTACTACATAATGAGCCAATTTCATTATTTCCAACTCAATTCCATAATTCCATAATAAGTGCCATTAATCACACTAATGACCCAAATATATCCAAACATGACATTTTCCCTATTTTTCTCAATATTGACCCAAAGGTCCAAATATCAACAATGAATAACAATAATCCCATTTGAGACCCAAAATACACATGTATTGGCCCAAATAACAAAACCCCTCTTTATACATTTTGAAACCCTAACACCCAAAATTACCCAACTCCAACATTACGTCAAAATGACAACAAGTTTATGTCAAAGACCATAAATATGAGTAGTTATTCCTACCTCAAGAGATGAAACTAAGAGGAGATGATGAAGAAATTCCGAAGTGCTTCAAATCAAGAAATTTTCGGATTGATAGGAAGCCCACACCAAGCTCTACACTTATTGCAAAGGAACTAAGGTAGAAGATCACTCTAACTAGATCAAACCTTAGAGAGAAGGTGAGATGTAGTGAGAGAAGCTCTCAAAAAAGGTTTTTAGAAAGTAAGAGAGAGAGAGAGAGAGAGAATGTAAAAAGTGATTCAAAATCACCCAGCTGCCAACTGATATACGCATGACCCGCTCGAGCAGAGAATAGGGCGCTCGAGCGTCAAACACAAAAACTGGACACGCTCGAGCGCAAAGGGAAACCTGCTCAAGTGTGGATTACCCTCTTCCAGTATTTTTTACAGACATTGAACACCCGCTCGAGGGTGAAAAACAAACCTGCAGAACTTTTGCAGAGGCACAAAATGTTGAAAGTGTGTAAACTCCGCTCGAGCGCAAAAGGACCCGCTCGAGCGGATCACCAAAAACTTAGGCGACAAGGATGGGGACCAAAGCTCAACCAACCTGTAACAAACCTGCCCAACACATCGTAAAACTCAAATATATAGAATTAAAGGATGACAACAAGACATATACAACAACCAACTCCACGGAACCTAAGTCCGAATATAACAATCAAAGAAGGAAGAACCAGGATCGCTATACAACCATTAGTTATATAATATAGGTAATTGACATCCAAATAACATTTAAAATACTGACAAATCAAAAATTTTAAACAGTAGTCAAATTATTAAAAAAAATATACTATTAAAAGTTTTGATTGAATGATTAGGACAAACAAAAATTAATCATTATAGACCTCACTTATAGCGATCCTGGGTTTACCCCTTGTAGTACAGTGATCCGGACATGTGTCCCTGGGTGTTAGTAGTTGATTATTATCTGGTTTACATCCCTTCCTACTTTGTACTTGAGTTATAGGATGTGCTGGGCAGGTTTGTTACAGGTAGGTTGAGCTTAGGAACCAAAACTAGTTGCCCAGATTTTGGCCTGTCACTTCAGCGGAGCTTTTGGCCTTCAGCGGGGACCTTGTTGTTGCTTGTCCGCTCGAGCGGGGGTTTTGGCACTCGAGCGGGGAATACACCCATCCAGTATTTCCTGTGTAGTGTTGGGCCTTTCGGCGAAGATTGGCGCCAGCGGGAGGTTGTGATTGACGCCGGCGAGGAGTTGGGCGCCGGCGGGGACCTAGTATGTCGAGATGCAGGAGTGTGAATCCGCCGCTCGGCGAGTTTGGCCGCTTCGGCGAGTTTGTGAGTGGCGCCGGCGGGGTTTCCATGCTCGATGTAGCAATCCGGTTTCAATCCTCTTTATGTTTAGCCACTTATGACCGGGGGGGTCGAGGGGGCGCCCTTGGGGTCGAGGATAGCGCCCTTGGCGGGTCAAGGCGGCGCCTAACGGGGTCGAGTGCCGGTCACTCGCGAGTTCAAGGGCGCCCTAGCAGGCTGGCGCAAAACAAAAATTCATAATGCATTGGAAGTTACTTGATCTATGTCCGCAATTCACCACTTTATAAGCATTTGGCCACAAAAATGTTTCCTCTCTCAGCGATGTGGGACTCAAAGAGTGGACAAAAGTGTTGTGCCAAACGACGTCGTTTGGTATGCTTGTTGGAAGTCCCACATCGATTATAAGATACATTTTAAGGTGGACAAACCTCTATATAAGTGCAAGTGTTGAGGGTTAGCTTATCAGCTTCTATGGTTCTTCTTGGTTAATGAGCCATTACGAGCTGAGCTCGAGTTATAAATTTTAGTTGTGCCGAGCTGGATTTTGGCCATAGTTCCATTGGGATTTTGGCCATAGTTCCTTCGCCAAAGTTGTGTAATTTCTCGAGGGCTTTGTGGTGTGTGGTGGAGATCAAGTTTTAACTCTTTTCATCTTCTTCATTTGAGCTACGAATTTAAGGTAGGGATATCCTACTCCTCCTTATAAGCTTTGTCTTTAAATTTTGGTATTTTGATATGTTGGAAGTTGCTGTGTAATTTTCAGAAAGTTTGGGTCTTTGTGAAATTTTACAAAAGTTGGGGTTTTAAATATATAAAACCTATATGCATGTTTAGCATGAAGAAATGGATTTAATGTTAAAACATTGATGAAAATGGAACCTCAGGGTTATAATGTTAATTATAGAAAATGCCCTAATTACATTGGTTAATTAATTGGTATAATTAATTGCGAGAAATGAGGAATTGAATTGGGAATGTTGAGATTGGGAATGTATGGGATTAAAGGATGTAGTTGAATTATTTATCGCTCACCTAATTGAAATGTTGATATATTATCCATTTTGTGCATTTATTTTCTGTTTAGAAATAACTGCCTTGGGCTATCGGTGGAGGATAGTCTTGATTGTTGTAGACAATGCATGATGATTAGGCAAACTAAAACTAATCACTGGAATGTGTCATTGAGTATGACGATTGAAAGAATACATTAACTTTATGTATTGATTGATGATGTGTATAATAATTTTTTACATGCATTGTATTGTGTTGGAGGAGATAGGGGATGTACTCCACGGTTTAGGGAAAGATAGGGGATGGACCTCTAAACCGGATGTTGTGTTGGAGGAGATAGGGGATGTACTCCACGGTTTAGGGGAAGATAGGGGATGGACCTCTAAACCGGATGTTGTTTGGGAGGAGATAGGGGATGGACTCCGTGGATACAGCTCATATGCTTATATTTGGAAGTGTGATATAGCTCATATGCTTATCTTTGGAAGTGTGATATAGCTCTTATGTTTATCTGTTGATGTGTTGATATAGCTAGTATGCTTATCTATTGTAAAATGGAAAATGTTTAATTTGAGTCTTTATCTCAATTGAAATGGAAGTACTGTTGATATGAGATGTAATCTCTCTTAAAGGGTATGGCCAAGTTCTAAGCCATGGTTATGAGTTGAGAACTGAGTAAGTAATGGAAATTGAAGAGTAATATGGACTTGTATGTCATAAAACTGTAATGTTATATAAGTGAATGTATCAGTGTTGACCATCTATCAAATACTAATCTTTTAGTCATTGTTCATAGTTGGTTTAGTGTATTTCTACTGGGCTGTTAGCTTACCCTATACAGGAATATCATTTTCAGGTACATGTGAGATGTTACCTCCAAGGCAATAGTATGGATGGACCAACAGGAAGCAAGAGTTTCCTTATTATGCTTATGTGTGCATGAGTGTTATTTGTAAAGCCAAGGGCTTAATATGTAATGAGCGAGACTTTATTTGTGTAACCAAGCAATGTCTTGGAAAGATGGAAGCCTATATGGCATTTAATTGTTTGCTAAATAATAAACTCTGATATATGAACTTATGTTGTTTCTTTTATATTTATTCCGCATATGATTTGTCTTTATTGCAATATTTCGGGGCGTTACAACTTGGTATCAGAGCGTACCGAGTTTGAATACTTTGGGTACGTGGGAAGTGATTAGTATCACAATGGGTTCGTCTCGTTTGATAGAGACTTAGATGTATTGTTATATGCTTACATGATAACATGTTTATGTGACTATGTGGGTATGAGATTTAATTTCTAGGATGTTGATTGGATCCTTGGGTTTTTGTGAGTCATGTTAGAAAAGCACTTGATCAATGCTGTTTCTAACCGGAACTCTAGTAACGCCTCGGGACTATCAATATCTGGAAAGGAAATTCGTAAGTGCTTATGTGTTTATATGTTTACGTGGAATGAATTAAAGTTGTCCATGCATTAGGACGCGAGTGTTTAGTTTCGACACATTTGTGAATGTGCTAATGTTTTTCGTTTCCTTTATTAGGATGTCAGGACGAGGAAGAGGTGGTCAGCGTGGTAGGCCTAGGAGGCAGGAGGTGCCTATCTGGGATGAGATTCGGTGTCTGAGGAGGAGTTGGCGAGCCAATGTGGCCGAGCCAGTGGTCAAGAGCTATGGGTGCCTTGGCCAGAGAGATAGCAGGAGCTTTAGGTATTCTTAGAGCTGAAAATCAGGTTGCAGAGGCAGGACCTTCTTTCTTAAAGAGGGAGTTCTTCCGGTCTAATCCGGATGAGTTTATTGGGGACCCAAAGGGACCACTTAAGGCAGATGAGTGGTTGGAACAAATGAGTAAGACGTTCGAGATGCTTGGCATTGAGGACGGAGCATTGAAGGTGACCTGGGCATCCTTCCAGCTGAAGGGAGATGCGGGTAAATGGTGGAAGTACGAGAAGGTCCGTGTTGGTGGTATATGGGAGGCTTTTGTAGAGGCTTTCCAGGAGAGGTTCTTATCTTCAACTGCTAGGGAGAAGCTGAGGGATCAGTTTAGCAAGCTTAAACAGCAGGGTATGTCTGTGGCTGAGTTTGAGGCTACTTTTACTAGCTTGTCCAGGTTTGCACCTGAAGGACGCCGTTGCTATGAGTTTGAGCGGAAGTTGAGGCGTGGCCTCAAGTTGAGGGTTGGTGGATCTTTTATTCAAGAGTATAGACATCTGGTGGATGCGGCTGCTCATATGGAGATTATGATGCAGGAGGAGGATGATGAGAAGCAACAAGGTTCCAAGAGGAGCCAAGAGGGCCAGGGTGATGGCAGGAGATAGAGGGGTTTTAACCCTCAGCAGTCTCAGGGTGGTTTGGCTAGATCGACTTTTTCGGTACCGAGTGCAGGCTCCGGGAGAGGTAGTCAGGGAGGCTTGACTTGTTTTGTATGTGGCCAGCTGGGTCACAAGTCTTCGGTTTGCCCACAGAAGAGAGAAGGTCAGCGAGCTGCTTCTTCTTCAGCCAGACCTTAGGGCCAGAGTCAGGGCAGGGGCCAGTCTGTGTCTTGTTATCAGTGTGGACAGCCTGGGCACCTAAAGAGGTTTTGCCCATAGTTGAGTGCCACTTCAGGGGCGTCTGGTTCTAGGCAGACGCAGAGTTATCAACCGATTCGATGCATGCGGGCCTCGAGGGCCAATCCGGGAGCTCCGTCATCCAAGTCTGTACAGCTTGATCGTTTGCTCAGGGTGGCGAGGTGAATCGAGGGCCTCAGAGGCGCATGTATCTTTATTCTGCGTGCAAGATCTTGTCACTGCTCCATCAGTTGTGAGAGGTACCTTTCTGTTTTGCAATTCGGTTGCTAGTGTGTTGATTGATACGGGTGCATCTCATTCTTTTGTATCTGCTGCATTTGCATCTATGTTGGAGTTGGAGTTAGCACTATTGGCATCTCCTATTTGTGTTGTGTCACCTATTGGGGGTGAGTTGATTTTGAAGCACGGATGTAGAGATTGTGATATAGAGGTCGCCAATCATAGGCTTCCGTTTCCTTTTGTAGTTATGCCCATGAAGGGCTTTGATGTTATTTTAGGTATGGACTGGTTATCGTCATACCGGGCAGTTATTGATTGCTACCGCCAGAGGGTCACTTGTTGTACCGAGAGCAGGGAGTGTTTCCATTTCTTGGGGGACCGGGTTGGTAGTGTTTTGCCACCGGGGTATGATCCGCGAGGGCGGAGTGAGCTTAGTGGTCTACTTGCTAGCTTTGAGAGTGGCGAGTGTGATGAGACTCAGATTGTATTACCGTGGGTAGTTTGTGAGTATTCAGATGTCTTTCCCGAGGACCTTGTTGATTTGCCACCTCACCAAGAGATTGAGTTCTCTATTGATCTGGTGCCTGGTACGGCACCGATTTCTATGGCACCTTACCGTTTTGCTCCAGCAGAGTTGGTTGAGTTGAAAGTTCAGCTCCAAGAATTGCTAGATAAGGGCTTCATTCACCCTAGTGTTTCACCGTGGGGAGCACCGGCCCTCTTTGCTGAAAAGAAAGATGGTGCCTTGAGATTGTGTATCGACTACCGGAAGTTGAATCAGGCTATGGTTAAGAATAAGTATCCTATGCCCCGTATAGATGATTTGTTTGATCAGTTGAAGGGTTCCCGTTGTATCTCTAAGATAGACTTGAGATCGGGTTACCACCAGTTGAGGGTCAGGAAGGAGGATATTCCGAAGACGGCATTCCGTACGCGGTATGGCCATTATGAGTTTCTGGTGATGCCATTTGGACTTACCAATGCACCGGCAGTCTTTATGGACTTGATGAACCGGATCTTCCCGGAATTCATAGACCGTTTTGTGGTCATTTTCGTGGACGACATTCTGATCTATTCACCTTCAGAGGAGGAGCACGAGGAACACTTGAGAGTGGTGCTTAAGTTACTTAGAGCCCATAGGCTGTATGCCAAGTTTGGGAAGTGTGAGTTCTGGCTTGGGGAAGTCAAGTTCTTAGGCCATGTGGTATCCAGGAAAGGGGTGTCTGTTGATACATCCAAGACTGAGGCAGTACAGGATTGGGCATAGCCTAAGAGTGTGTTTGAGATCCGCAGTTTTCTGGGATTAGCTGGGTATTACCGCCGGTTTGTGAAGGATTTCTCCAGATTAGCTTCACCGTTGACTAGACTGACTCGGAAGGGAGTCCAATTTGTATGGAGTGAGACTTGTGAAAAGTCGTTCCAAGAGTTGAAGGTTAGATTGACCACCGCTCCAGTTTTGATTATTCCGGAGAGAGGGTTGAGTTATGCGGTTTATTGTGATGCTTCACGAGAGGGTTTGGGTTGTGTGTTGATGCAAGAGGGGAAAGTGGTAGCTTATGGCTCACATCAATTGAAAATACACGAGAAGAATTACCCTACACATGACCTAGAGTTAGCAGCAGTGATCTTCGCCTTGAAAATCTGGAGGCACTACCTTTATGGTGAGAGATTCGAGGTATTCTCAGATCATAAGAGTTTGAAATATCTGTTTACATAGAAAGACTTGAACTTGAGGCAGAAGACGTGGATGGAGTTTATTGAGGATTACGATTTCGAGTTGCATTATCATCCGGGAAAGGCCAATGTGGTGGCCGATGCCCTTAGCAGAAAATCTGTTGGTGACATAGCTAGTATAGCCATCCAGGAATGGGAGATGTTGGGGGCACTTGGGGAGTTTGATTTGCTTCTGGGCGAATCCGTTGAGGTTGCGGCCTTGTTTTCTGTTGTTGTGCAGCCTACACTTGTGACTCGAGTATTAGAGGCACAGAGAAGTGACCTTGAGGTGGAATCTCTCCGAGAGAAGATCTCTAATGGGAAGATTGAGAAGGGTTTGACGGTGTATCCCGACCAGAGTGTGAGATACCGAGACCGTCTGTTTGTGCCGGAGTCTTGTCGAGAGGAGGTACTCCGAGAGTTTCATCATTCACGTCTTGTGGTACATCCGGGAGGCACCAAGATGTATCGGGATTTGGGTCGCCAGTTTTGGTGGCGGGGTATGAAGAGAGATGTGGCAGCTTTCGTATCTAAGTGCCTTACTTGTCAGCAAGTGAAGGCCGAGCATCAGAGGCCAGCGGGTTTGTTACAACCTTTGCCTATTGCCGAGTGGAAGTGGGAGCATGTCACTATGGACTTTGTTGTAGGTCTTCCGAGGACTCAGCAGGGTAGTGATGCTATTTGGGTGGTTGTAGACCGGTTGACTAAGTCGGCGCACTTCATTCCTATGCGCGTGAGAGATTCGGTAGATCATCTTGCCGACTTGTATATTCGGGACATAGTGAGATTACATGAGGTTCCAGTGACGATCGTCTCGGATAGAGACCCTCGTTTTACTGCTAGGTTGTGGCAGAGTTTGCAGAGTGCCTTAGGCACTAAGTTGACCTTTAGCACGGCTTATCATCCTCAGACTGACGGGCAGTCCGAGCGTACTATTCAGATCCTTGAGGATATGCTTCGGGGTTGTGTTCTTGATTTTAGTGGGTCGTGGGAGAGGCACTTGCCCTTGGTGGAGTTTGCCTACAACAACAGTTTCCAGTCTAGTATCGGTATGGCACCGTTTGAGGCCTTGTATGGCCAACCGTGTAGGTCTCCAATTTGTTGGGCCGAGGTGGGTGATGCACCTTTGTTGGGTCCGGAGTTGGTGAGGGAAACGACAGAGAAAGTTGAGCTTATCCGTAGGAGGCTTGTTCTGACCAGTCGTCCGAAATCTTATGCCGAATCAGGAGGAGACCTTTGGTGTTTGAGGTGGGTGATCATGTCTTTCTGAAAATATCACCTAGGCGGGGATTGATGAGGTTTGGGAAGAGCGGGAAGTTATCCCCTCGGTTTATTGGCCCTTTTGAGATCCTTGAGAGGATTGGCGAGACTGCCTATCGTTTAGCTTTGCCACCGCAGTTATCCGATGTTCATGACGTATTTCATGTGAGTATGCTTCGGAAGTATGAGCCAGATCCATCACATGTATTGGATTGGACCGACTTAGAGGTAGATGAGGATGCCTCGTATGAAGAGAGACCGGTTCGGGTCTTGGATAGACGGGATCAAGTCCTGCGTGGCAAGACCATTCCCTTGGTAAAGGTTTTGCGGAAACATCACGGAGTGGAGGAAGTCACTTGGGAACGTGAGTTGGAGGTTCGAGAGAAATATCCGGACCTATTTGTAGATGTTTAAGCATGTATTGTATGTTTTGCTGTATTATTGGACCTTAAGAGTACTGAATGTATCTTAGGTTGTAAAACATGGTGTATGTTTTGGTTTAATGGAAGTATTTTAAAACTTGCCTCAAAATGGAAGTTTAATGTAACATTGTATATGTTGGCGATATTGTAGAACTGGAGATATATCATGAAGCTGGAATATGATATAAATTGTGAACCATATATGTTGGAAATGGTTGAAATGGAAAGGGAATGCATGTTAAAATATATTTGTTATAAAGTGCCTCTTGACAAGAGATGGAATGACCGGTAATGGGTCGAGTTATTAAATGTTGAAATGTAACATTGTTTAAAAACGGAGAAAAACTTGTTTTTCAAAAAAAAAACTTGCACTTAATTTCGGGGACGAAATTTCCTAAGGTGAGGAGGTTGTAGCAATCCCGGTTTCAATCCCTCTTTTATGTTTAGCCACTTATTTGGGGTCGAGGAGATAGCGCCCTTGGCGGTCCAAGGGCCTGTCAGTCGAGTGCCGGTCGGCTCGCAGTTCCAAAGGCGCCTAGCGAGGTTGAGGCGCCCTCAAAACAAAAATTCATAATGCATTGGAAGTTACTTGATCTATGTCCGCAATTCACCACTTTATAAGCATTTGGTCACAAAAATGTTTCCTCTCAAATGATGTGGGACTCAAAGAGTGGACAAAGTGTTGTGCCAAACGACGCTGCTTTGGTATGCTTGTTGGAAGTCCCACATCGATTACAAGATACATTTTAAGGTGGACAAACCTCTATATAAGTGCAAGTGCTGAGGGTTAGCTTATCAGCTTCTATGGTTCTTCTTGGTTTAATGAGCCATTACGAGCCGAGCTCGAATTATAAATTTTAGTTGTGCCGAGCTGGATTTTGGCCATAGTTCCATTGGGATTTTGGCCATAGTTCCTTCGCCAAAGTTGTGTAATTTCTCAAGGGCTTTGTGGTGTGTGGTGGAGATCGAGTTTTAACTCTTTTCATCTTCTCCATTTGAGCTACGAATTTGAGGTAGGGATATCCTACTCCTCCTTATGAGCTTTGCCTTTAAATTTTGGTATTTTGATATATTGGAAGTTGCTGTGTAATTTTCAGAAAGTTTGGGTCTTTGTGAAATTTTACAAAAGTTGGGGTTTTAAATATATAAAACCTATATGCATGTTTAGCATGAAGAAATGGATTTAATGTTAAAACATTGATGAAAATGGAACCTCAGGGTTATAATGTTAATTATGGAAAATGTCCTAATTACATTGGTTAATTAATTGGTATAATTAATTGCGAGAAATGAGGAATTGAATTGGGAATGTTGAGATTGGGAATGTATGGGATTAAAGGATGTAGTTGAATTATTTATCGCTCACCTAATTGAAATGTTGATATATTATCTATTTTGTGCATTTATTTTCTGTTCAGAAATAACTGTATTGGGCTATCGGTGGAGGATAGTCTTGATTGTTGTAGACAATGCATGATGATTAGGCAATGTCACGACCCCAACCCGCCCCCAGAAGGTCGGCGCCGAGATGGCCAGTAACTCGAGGTTACCAAAGGCCTCTTACAAGAATCCACACACAAATCAGAGTAAATATATGGGGCTTACAAATGCGGAAGCAATAAAAATTAGATTACCAGAGGTCCATGAGAGCGATTTAATTCAATGAAATGACATACATTTCTCAATAGTTCAGATACATCAAATCGAGTACAAAAATTACATCTTGACCAAAAGGCTTCTCGGCCATCAATACAAAATACAATGAATTAACTAAGAAGCATGATCTTCAAGATGTTGCAAAACGAAATACAAAACACGTCGGCAAACACATCGGCAAGCAAGTCTAGGCGTCTCCGCCGCCCTGCTCATCACCTACATATATATAGAGATGGTGAGCTTGGATACTCAGTGAATGGCATAAACAATAAAGGGTTTACATGAATGATATCCGAGGTCTTTAACAAAACAATACATAGTACATATTAAGTTCGTCTTTCAAACCTTTCAAAGCTTCAAGGGATGTTCATTAACATCAATATAATACAAGATAGATGACATTCCGAACAAGCAACCCACGCGGTAAAACCGTCAGTGGCAAGGCAAGACAAGAGAGATCTCTATACAAGAATGTCGTTGCATTATAGTCCCCGACACTAAGGACTTTCAAGGCAAGAATGTCGTTGCATTATAGTCCCCGACACTAAGGACTTGTGCTACAAATGCTTATAGTCCCCTAGCACGTACGGACTAGTGCCACAAACGCTTAAAGTCCCCTGGCACGTACGGACTTCCAGAATGGTCATCAAAACAAGACATAACGTTTGATACTCAAGATAGGATTAATCATTCATGCTTACAAACACTTTTCAAAACAAGGCAAAACAATACTTCTATCAAGTCAAAGCAACATAGCTTTATTAAGAATGCCACTCACCTAGTTCTTCGAACGTCGGGGTCAAGGCAAGTCCAAGTCCTACAAATACATGGCAAGTTCATGAATACACTTTCAAACAAGTTTCACATGCATGCAAATGATCTCGGCATGCTCCAAGACTAAGTCAAATCAAAACAAACACTGCTTTCTTATTTCGAAAACATCTTGGGCACCTAACTGTGTCTAAGCCGAGGTTCCACACCTCTTCGCCGAGGTGAGGTTCCGAGGCCACATCCAAGGATAAATGAAGTCGGAAAACTCCGGGTTTCTCTGCTTCGAGAATATCAAGAACATGATCATGGAGAACATGAAATGAAATGCAAGGATCATAACTTATCATTTACCAAAATCGGATTTCATGCTATGATTTTGAAAACATGGACCTGGGTACCCATACTAGAAGATCTTGGTGAAACAAACACAAAAGCATGGATTTCAATGCAAGCTTTCGGATCAAATCAAGACTTTTCCTCAAGAACACATGAAGGTTACGTTTTTCTTTCCAAAACCAACTTTAAATCAAAGTATGACATGCAAAACAGATTCAATCATGCAATGCAGCTAGGTGATCATCAAGAACAACAAGAGGAGGTGAAGATTCTAACCTCAGATCACAAATCCAACGGATCAAACACCAAGGATCAAGCTTGCTATCTACCTTCTCTCTCTAGAACTCTTCCTAGAGCTTCTCTCTCCTCAAGAACAAGATATGATACCAAAATGAGGCATTTCTAGATTTGCCGGCTGATATAACACTCAGCTCGGACACGTGGCAGCAGTTGGTTGGTTCAGTTTAAAAAGGTGACTGATTGAAAAGACAAGACTCTGACAAAGCGTGTTCAAGCAAGGGACTCCGGCGGGTAATGACATCGGCCAACGACAAGACTTCGGCAAGCAATAACATCGGCTAAAGACAACTTCGGCACACAGGGTAACAAAGACATCGGCTAGGGAGGACAACACTTGACTAAGCTGTGCCACACCTCGGCCAGGGATGTGCCACACCTCGGTCTAGGTCATACCTTCCCAGGGACAAAAGTCACTAAGCGTATAACATCTCGGCTAAGCAGTAGCATCTCGGCTAACACGCTGAGGTGAAGATGAAGGTCAGACAAACTTTTCTAGAGTGGTTCTAGGTACAAGGATTCAAAGGTGAACTAGGCTCAAGATGACCTCGGTAACACACACACACACACACCAAAGGAACTTAATGCTCAAGTATCACTCATTCAAGACAAGTCAAGAATGCAAAGCAGGTCAAGATTCAAATGCAAGCTTAACAAAGCAAAATCATACATAATGCATATGAGTATGATCAAAGCAGTGTGAGGGTTATTACATCCTTCCCCCCTTAAAGAAGTTTGGTCCCCAAACTTGAGTTACCTTGATGCAAAAACAGTTCTGGATATCGACTCCTCATTTCTTCTTCCATTTCCCATGTGGCATCCTGGCCATGATGTTCCTTCCATTCAACCTTCACCATCTATATTGCCTTATTTCTCAATTGTCTCACTTGTCTATCAATAATACGCATTGGCCTCTCTTCATAGCTCAATTCTTCATCAACCACAATCCCAAAATGATCAATCACATGCAGGGGATCTCGAACATACTTCCTCAACATTGAAATATGGAACACATTGTGAACTTGGCTCAGTTCAGGTGGTAAAGCAAGTCTGTAAGCAGTCGTGTTAACCTTCTCAAGAATTTCAAATGGCCCGATGTAACGAGGTGCTAACTTACCTTTCTTTCCAAATCTGAAAACCCCTTTCATTGGTGAAATCTTCAAGAATACATGGTCCCCAACTTCAAATTCCAATTCTCTTCTTCTCTGGTCAAGATAGCTCTTACTCCGACTCAAGGCGCTTTTGATTTTGTCGAATAAGCTTGATCTTCTCGGTTGTCACTTGAATCGGTTCGGGCCGATCAAAACTTTATCTCCTACTTCACCCAACATATCGGACCGCACTTCCTTCCATACAAAGCTTCAGACGTGCCATGCCAATGCTAGCTTGATAACTGTTGTTGTGTTTAATTCCACTAAGGGTAAATGTGTTCCCCAACTTCGGAAATCCAATACACATAGTCCGAGCATATCCTCAAGTGTCTCGAATCGCCTTTCGCTTTGCCCATCGGTCTGGGTGAAAAGTCGTGCTAAACCTCAATTCGGTTCCCAAGGTCATTTGTAGACTCGCCAAAATCTGAAACAAACTCGGATCTCGATTCAAAACAATAGACATCGGCACACCATGAAGTCTCACAATCTCGTTCATATACAAGATGACTAATCGGTCAAGATTGAATGTAGTGCGAACAGCAAGAAGTGTCTTGACTTGGTTAATCACAACAATAACCCAAATTGAATCCATTCCTTCGATGTCCTCGCAAACCAATCACAAAATCCATGGAAATATGCTCCACTTCCATTCGTGGATCGGCAAGGGTTGAAGAAGTCCTCCGGTCTCGATGTTCTGCTTTCACTTGTTGACATTGCAGGCATTGGGATACGAACTCGGCTATCTCTTTCTTCATGTTTGGCCACCAAAAAGTCTGCTTTACATCATGATACATCTTAGTGTTTCCTGGATGGACAGCAATTCTGGAACCATGAGATTCTTGCAAAATCTTTCGCTTCAACTCTGGAACGTCGGCCACACACAACCTTCCTTCAAACTTAAGCACTCCCTCTTCAAAAGTGTAACCTGTTCTCGGCTTTGTATCAATCTCCTCGGCTACCTTCCTGAGGAATCCATCCTCCATCTGCCTTGCTTTTACTTCTTCAATGATGGTCGGCTCCACTGAGATCATGGCTAAACACGCCAAACTTCCCATTGTCTTCCTGCTCAATGCATCGGCTACTGAGTTGGCTTTGCCTGGATGGTACTGAATCTGCATGTCGTAATCCTTCAATAATTCCAGCCATCTTCTCTGCCTCAAATTCAACTCCTTCTGAGTAAATAAGTACTTCAAACTCTTGTGATCCGTGAAAACTTGGCAAGAAGCTCCATACAAATAATGGCGCCAAATCTTCAAAGCGAACACCACGGCTGCTAGCTCTAGATCATGGGTAGGATAATTCTTCTCGTGAGGTTTCAGCTGCCGAGATGCATATGCTATGACCTTACCTCCCTGCATTAATACACAACCCAAACCCTTATGTGATGCATCGCTATAAATCTGAAATTCTTCATTACCTGATGGAAGTACAAGAACTGGTGCTGTAACTAATCTTGTCTTCAACTCTTGGAAGGCTGATTCTCTACCTTCGGTCCATTCATATGTTACTCCCTTTTGAGTTAACTGTGTCAATGGCACTGCAATCCTTGAAAAGTCCTTTACAAACTTTCTGTAATAACCTGCCAAACCCAGAAAACTACGAACCTCGGACACGTTGGTCGGCGTCGGCAAATTTACCACGGCTTCAATCTTGCTGGGATCAACAGAGATACCCTCTTCATCAATCACATGCCCCAAGAATGAAATGCTGGAAAGCCAAAACTCACACTTACTCAACTTAGCATACAACTTCTTGTCCCTCAAGGTCTGTAGGGCAAGTCTCAAATGACTCTCATGCTCGGCTGTACTCTTGGAGTAGATCAATATGTCGTCAATAAAAACAACCACAAACTCATCTAGGTACGGCTTGAAGACTCTGTTCATTAAATCCATGAATGCTGCCGGTGCGTTAGTCACTCCAAAGGGCATTACCAGAAATTCGTAGTGGCCATACCTCGTCCAAAAAGCAGTCTTCTCAATATCCTCGGCCTTAACCTTCAACTGGTGATAACCTGACCTAAGGTCAATCTTGGAAAAGACTCGTGCTCCTTGTAATTGATCTAGCAAATCATCAATCCTAGGCAATGGGTACTTGTTCTTAATGGTTACCTTGTTAAGTTCTCTGTAGTCAATGCAAAGACGAAGTGTGCCATCCTTTTTCTTAACAAACAAGACTGGTGCTCCCCATGGTGATGTGCTCGGCCTAACAAATCCTTTATCCAACAATTCCTGCAACTGTACTTTCAATTCCTTAAGTTCGGCTGGGGCCATTCTATAAGGTGTTTTGGAGATCGGCTGTGTTCCTGACATGATGTCCACAGTAAACTCTATTTCTCTATTGACTAAGTGGCCAGGCAATTCATCTGGAAAGACATCGGGGAATTCACTAACAACTGGGATGTCGGCTAGATTAGCATTTCCATTCTGATCACTCAATATACTACACAAGTAGCCATGGCATCCTTTATGAATTAGCTTATAGGCTTTAATGGATGAAATCAAGTAAGGCGGGGACACTACACCTCTTCCCTGGAAAACAACCTCGGCTTGGCTTGGGGGTTTCAAGGTAACACTCTTAGATACACAATCAATAGATGCATGGTTCGTCACTAACCAATCCATTCCTAATATAACGTCAAAGTGGGTCATGTTTAATGGCATCAGATCAACTAACAATTCTACACCCTTAATCACAACAACACACTCCCTATAAATAGATGCAACAATCATAGTTCTCCTGTGGAGCGGTACATATAACACATAATCAAGGGGTTCTGTGGTCTATTCAACTTCTCGCAAACTTAGCAGATACGAATGAATGTGTAGATCCCGAATCAATTAACACATAAGCATCTTGAGAACAGATTGGAAGTATACCTGACACTACTGTTTCAGCATTCTGGGTGTCTCCTGGCACTAGAGCAAAAACTCTGCCCTGCCTCATTTGTGTCCTGCCGACGTTGCTTCCCTGTGCAGAGCCCGAGGTGCTCCCACTTTTCCTACCATCATCAATCCTTGACTTTGGACAATCTTTCACACGATGACCCATCTCTCCACATTCAAAACAAGCGCCTGATGCCCAACGGCAAACCCCGAATGCCGCCTCCCACAACTTGCACACATCGGCTTAGTACTACCTTCCTGGTTCGAGTTGCTGGAGCTGCCAACATTCGCTTTCTTCTTAGCACTAAACGGAGCTCGGCGATTATCATAATTCTGTCTCTTTCTCTGATTCTCTCCTGCATTCTGATATCGGTTCAAGTTAGTTTCTGCAAGAATAGCCTTGTCCAAGACTCCGGCGTAAGTTGGCATATTGAGCATGTTGACTCTATCTTGTATTGGCCCACGCAGTCCACTTTCAAACTTCCTAGCTTTCCTATATTCATCACTGACCATATGAGGCGATACCGCCAATTCGGTGAAAGCACGATCGTGATTCTCGCCATCGCTGTTTCCTTGTGTTAGGGTCTGAAACTCTGTGATCTTGTGATCTCGAACGTTAATGGGAAAATGCTTGTTATAGAACAGTTCCAAAAATTTGGCCCAAGTTAAATCAGGGTTTCCTTCTCGTGTCATCATCCACCATCTTCGGGCGTCGTCATCTAATGTAAATGCGGCCAATGCCACTTTCTGAGCATCTGTGCTGGGAAAGATCTCAAACAGTTTCTCCATTCCCAAAACCCACGCTTCGGCTTTCATTGGTTCTATGCCCCCTTGGAATCTCGGCGGGTTCATCTTCTTGAACTCTTTAATCAAGGTCAGGGTTCCGTCCCCATACAAGGCTGGCTGTAGGGGTACTTGGGGTACTGGAGGTGGAGGAGGTGGAGGCGGTACGGTATGTCGGCCATTAGTCTGCTCGGCCTGGGTAGTTGTAGCACTAGCATTCTGTTGTCTGACTTGTCTCAACTCCCGAGTTAAACCTTCGACTAGTCTTTCCAGTCGATCTAACCTGTCTTCTGATTGACCTCGGCCAACTGGTGGTCTTCCTCTCCTCATAATGCTATGAGTATGCAAAGTGTGACTTTAAAACAAAATGAGCAACAAAGTATGCATGCATGCAACAAGCAATTATGCCGAGATGATGCACATATTGTCAATTAGCAAGCAACATGATGCAATCCTAGCATCTTTCTAAGGGAAATCCTATGCTCCTTGGAACTCAAGTGTGTGAATAACGTACTACATGGAACTTGTGCTCTGATACCAATCTGTCACGACCCCAACCCGCCCCCAGAAGGTCGGTGCCGAGATGGCCAGTAACTCGAGGTTACCAAAGGCCTCTTACAAGAATCCACACACAAATCAGAGTAAATATATGGGGCTTACAAATGCGGAAGCAATAAAAATTAGATTACCAGAGGTCCATGAGAGCAGTGCTTAATTCAATGAAATGACATACATTTCTCAATAGTTCAGATACATCAAATCGAGTACAAAAATTACATCTTGACCAAAAGGCTTCTCGGCCATCAATACAAAATACAATGAATTAACTAAGAAGCATGATCTTCAAGATGTTGCAAAACGAAATACAAAACACGCAAAACACATCGGCAAGCAAGTCTAGGCGTCTCGCCGCCTCGCCATCACCTACATATATATAGAGAGGGTGAGCTTGGATACTCAGTGAATGGCATAAACAATAAAGGGTTTACATGAATGATATCCGAGGTCTTTAACAAAACAATACATAGTACATATTAAGTTCGTCTTTCAAACCTTTCAAAGCTTCAATGGATGTTCATTAACATCAATATAATACAAGATAGATGACATTCCGAACAAGCAACCCACGCGGTAAAACCGCTGGTGGCAAGGCAAGACAAGAGAGATCTCTATACAAGAATGTCGTTGCATTATAGTCCCCGACACTAAGGACTTTCAAGGCAAGAATGTCGTTGCATTATAGTCCCCGACACTAAGGACTTGTGCTACAAATGCTTATAGTCCCCTAGCACGTACGGACTAGTGCCACAAACGCTTAAAGTCCCCGCGCACGGACTTCCAGAATGGTCATCAAAACAAGACATAACGTTTGATACTCAAGATAGGATTAATCATTCATGCTCACAAACACTTTTCAAAACAAGGCAAAACAATACTTCTATCAAGTCAAAGCAACATAGCTTTATTAAGAATGCCACTCACCTAGTTCTTCGAACGTCGGGGTCAAGGCAAGTCCAAGTCCTACAAATACATGGCAAGTTCACTGAATACACTTTCAAACAAGTTTCACATGCATGCAAATGATCTCGGCATGCTCCAAGACTAAGTCAAATCAAAACAAACACTGTTTCTTATTTCGGAAAACATGCTGGGCACCTAACCAGGTCTAAGCCGAGGTTCCACACCTCTTCGCCGAGGTGAGGTTCCGAGGCCACATCCAAGGATAAATGAAGTCGGGAAAACCTGGGTTTCCCTCTGCTCGAGAATATCAAGAACATGATCATGGAGAACATGAAATGAAATGCAAGGATCATAACTTATCATTTACCAAAATCAGGGATTTCATGCTATGATTTTGAAAACATGGACCTGGGTACCCATACTAGAAGATCTTGGTGAAACAAACACAAAAGCATGGATTTCAATGCAAGCTTTCGGATCAAATCAAGACTTTTCCTCAAGAACACATGAAGGTTACGTTTTTCTTTCCAAAACCAACTTTAAATCAAAGTATGACATGCAAAACAGATTCAATCATGCAATGCAGCTAGGTGATCATCAAGAACAACAAGAGGAGGTGAAGATTCTAACCTCAGATCACAAATCCAACGGATCAAACACCAAGGATCAAGCTTGCTATCTACCCTCTCTCTCTAGAACTCTTCCTAGAACTTCTCTCTCCTCAAGAACAAGATATGATACCAAAATGAGACATTTCTAGATTTGCTACCGATATAACACTCATTTCGGACACGTGGCGTGATTGGTTGGTTCAGTTTAAAAAGGTGACTGATTGAAAAGACAAGACTCTGACAAAGCGTGTTCAAGAAGCTAGGTAGCAAGGGACTCCGGCGGGTAATGACATCGGCCAACGACAAGACTTCGGCAAGCAATAACATCGGCTAAAGACAACTTCGGCACACAGGGTAACAAAGACATCGGCTAGGGAGGACAACACTTGACTAAGCTGTGCCACACCTCGGCCAGGGATGTGCCACACCTCGGTCTAGGTCATACCTTCCCAGGGACAAAAGTCACTAAGCGTATAACATCTCGGCTAAGCAGTAGCATCTCGGCTAACACGCTGAGGTGAAGATGAAGGTCATACAAACTTTTCTAGAGTGGTTCTAGGTACAAGGATTCAAAGGTGAACTAGGCTCAAGATGACCTCGGTAACACACACACACACACACCAAAGGAACTTAATGCTCAAGTATCACTCATTCAAGACAAGTCAAGAATGCAAAGCAGGTCAAGATTCAAATACAAGCTTAACAAAGCAAAATCATACATAATGCATATGAGTATGATCAAAGCAGTGTGAGGGTTATTACAGGCAAACTAAAACTAATCACTGGAATGTGTCATTGAGCATGACGATTGAAAGAATACATTAACTTTATGTATTGATTGATGATGTGTATAATAGTTGTTTACATGCATTGTATTGTGTTGGAGGAGATAGCGGATGTACTCCACGGTTTAGGGGAAGATAGGGGATGGACCTCTAAACCGGATGTTGTTTGGGAGGAGATAGGGGATGGACTCCGTGGATACAGCTCATATGCTTATCTTTGGAAGTGTGATATAGCTCATATGTTTATCTTTGGAAGTGTGATATAGCTCTTATGCTTATCTGTTGATGTGTTGATATAGCTAGTATGCTTATCTATTGTAAAATGGGAAACTGTTTAATTTGAGTCTTTATCTCAATTGAAATGGAAGTACTGTTGATATGAGATGTAATCTCTCTTAAAGGGTATGGCCAAGTTCTGAGCCATGGTTATGAGTTGAGAACTGAGTAAGAAATGGAAATTGAAGAGTAATATGGACTTGTATGTCATAAAACTGTAATGATATATAAGTGAATGTATCAGTGTTGACCATCTATCAAATACTAATCTTTTAGTCATTGTTCATAGCTAGTTTAGTGTATTTCTACTGGGCTGTTAGCTCACCCTATACGGGAATATCATTTTCAGGTACAGGTGAGATGTTATCTCCAAGGCAATAGTATGGATGGACCAACGGGAAGCAAGAGTTTCCTTATTATGCTTTATGTGTGCATGAGTGTTATTTGTAAAGCCAAGGGCTTAATATGTAATGAGCGAGACTCTATTTGTGTAACCAAGCAATGTCATGGAAAGATGGAAGCCTATATGGCATTTAATTGATTGCTAAATAGTGAACTCTGATATATGAACTTATGTTGTTTCTTTTATATTTATTCCGCATATGATTTGTCTTTATTGCAATATTTCGGGGCGTTACACTCGAGCGGGGCGACTCTTATTTAAATCCGGAATCTGACTTTTTGACTACTTTTTCAAGATCTTTTCTCTCTCTTACTTTTCCAAAAAGCCATTTTCAGAGCTTCTCACTCTAAAACCGGCCCTTCTCTCTTAGATTTGATCTAGTAGGAGTTGTTTGCTCCCTTTTGGCCTTTACAAAAGTTGTATTGATCGTCGATGGCTACATTTTAATCTGAAAATTTCGGGATTTGGAGCACTTTGGTTTTGGTCTTCATCTCCATTGGAGCTTAAACTTTGAGGTAGGGATAACCTACTCCTCTTTATGAGCTTTGTCTTTAAATTTTGGTCTTTTGAGATGTTGGGGGTTGTTGTGAAATTTTGGGAAGGTTTGGGGCTTTTGTGTAATTTTACAAAAGTTGGGGTTTTATTTATAATAAACCTAGAGGCATGTTTGGTATAGAGACATGGAATAAATGTTAAAACATTGATAAAAATGGAACCTAAGGGTTGTAATGTTAATTATGGAAAATGCCCTAATTACATTGATTAATTAATTGGGATAATTAATTGTGAGAAATGAGGAATTGAAGTGGAAATGTTGAGATTGGGAGTGTTTGGGATTAAAGGGTGTAGTTGAATTACTTATCACTCACCGAATTGAAATGTTGATTATATATCCATTTGTTGCATTTATATTCTGTATAGAAATAACTGCTTTGGGCTATCGGTGGAGGATAGCCTTGGTTGTTGTAGACAATGCATGATAATTAGGCAAACTAAAACTGATCATTGAAATGTGTCATTGAGTATGACAGTTGAAAGAATACATTAATTTTATGTACTGATTGATGATGTGTATAATAGTTGTTTATATGCATTGTGTTGTGTTGGAGGAGATAGGGGATGTACTCCACGGTTTAGGGGATGATAGGGGATGGACCTCTAAACCGGATGTTGTTTGGGAGAAGATAGGGGATGGACTCCATGGATATAGCTCATATGCTTATCTAGTAATGTATTGACACAGCTCATACGCTTGTCTTTGGAAGTGTGATATTGCTCTTAGGCATATCTATGGAAGTGTTGATATAGCTCATATGCTTATTTGTTAATGTGTTGATATAGCTAGTATGCTTATCTTTTATTTAGATGGGAAAATGTTTAATATGAGTTACAGTCTCATACGAGTTGTTTGGCCAGGTTCTGAGCCATGGTTATGAATTGAGAATTGAAAAGAAATGGAAAATGAATTGTAACATGGACTTGTATGTCATGAAACTGTAAGATGACATAAGTGGATGTATCAGTGTTGGCCATCTATCAACTGCTAATCTTTTAGTCATTGTTCATAGTTGGTTTAGTGTATTTCTATTGGGCTGTGGCTCACCCTATATGGGAACACCATTTTCAAGTACAGGTAGCATGCCACCTCCAAGGACATAGCTTGGGAGGCTTGAGGCGGACGGACTTTTTTGTTGTCTATCTTCTTTTGATGTATTACATGTAAATTCAAGCCAAGGGATTAAGGTGTAGATGAGTTAGTACTCTCTTTTTTGTAACCAAGTGTTAACTTGGAAAGCTGTAAGCCCTTAGGGCATTTGCTTTTGTTGTTAACATGTAATACCTTTTGTAATGAAACTCTGATGAATAGAAGAATGTGGATCTTTTACATATCAATGCGTGCCTATATTGATGGGTTTAATGTTGTTTTTTTTTTTAAGGGCGTTACATCACTACAACATATATATATATACGGGTTTTTTTATTCCAAAAAAAAATATATATATATTATCTATCTATTTATCAATCTATCCTATTATATAAGAAAAATAGACTTTCTAGTGAGAATGCTTGTGAGAGCTCCAAAGTCTCATTCTAATCTTCTTAATTTATTTAATTTTAAACAATTAAAAAATCTCTATTGGTTAACTTTTATTTGATAATTTTACATCAAAAAAAGAAAAAAAAAAATTAGGTGTTTTACTCATATAAAGGAAATCTTATACTCCCATCCCATTTAGTGAGAAGCCTTATGAGAGTTTCAATATCTCATACTAATTTCTCTTGATTTTCTTAATTTTAAACAATTAAAAAAAATCTCCATTGGCTAGCTTTTATTTGATAATCCCACATCAGGAAATGAAAAAAAAAAAATAAAATTAGTTGTTTTACTCATATAAAAGGAATCTTATATTCCCATCGCATTTAGTGAGGAGTCTTGTGAGAGTTTCAATATTTCATACTAATTTTCTTGATTTTCTTAATTTTAAACAATTAAGAAAATCTCCATTGGCTAGCTTTTATTTGATAATCTCACAACGGGAAAAGAAAGAAAAAAAAATGAGTTATTTTACTCATATAAAGTGAATTTTATATTCCTATTCCATTTAATATTGTAAGGTTGTGCATATTTCAATTCAATATAGTTTAAATTTTAAAATTTTAATTAATTAATTATGACCTAACCGATTAGGTTAAATCATTTTTGATTTGATTGGTTTATTGGTTTAACTACAATTTTAGCGATTTTATCAAAATATATTGGTTAGATTTCTTTGATTCAAAATAAACTAAAGATTGATTTGATTAAAGATTGAAAAACTGAGATTACGTGATTAGAAATAAACTTCATCTAAATAATTGTTAACTTTTTACTTTATAATCCCACATCGGAAACAAAAAAAGAAAAGAAAAGAGTGAGTTGTTTCACTTATATAAAGTGAATCTTAATAATATAGTATTCTATATACTTCAATTCAAGACACTTTAAATTTTAAAATGAAAGTAACTTTTAAAAGTTTTAATTAATTAATTTTTGTATAAGTTGGTTGGTCATTTGACCAAACCGATTAGGCTGAACCATTTTGGATTTGATCGATTCGCCGATTTAATCACGATTTCTCATATTGATTTTATTAATTTTAAACAATTAAAAAAAATTTCATTAGCTACCTTCCATTTAATTATATAAAAATAAAACTCTAATTAGTTTATGATTTATTTTATAATCCCATATCGGGAAAAGATAAAAAAAAAAGTTTGTTTGACTATCTATCTATATATTATATAAGGAAAATAGAATTTTTAAAGAGAAACCTTGTAAGAACTCCAAACTCTTATTCTAAAATTAATGAATTTTCTTAATTTTAAACAATTAAGAAAATTCTCGTTGGCTAGTTTCCGTTTACCTTTTATTTTACAATCCCACATTGAAAAAAGAAAGAAAAAGTGAATTGTTTCACTTACATAAAGTGAATCTTATGCTCTTATTTATATAAGAAAAATGAGATTTTTAGTGAGAAACTCTATGATCAATATCTCATACTCATTTTTTTTTTGATTTTCTTAATTTTAAATAATTAAGAAGATCTCCATTGGCTCGCTTCTATTAATTTTTATTTTACAATCCCACATAGTTTTGATTTTAAAAATAATTTTGTATGAAAATTTGAAACTCTCATAATATTTAACTTTAAAATAATTACAATCACACGTTGAGAAAAGAAAGAAAAAGTGAGTTGTTTCACTTATATAAAATGAATCTTATAAATGTAGTTTTAAGGGAGAATCTTTGTAGAAGCTCTAAACCTTCATTCTAAAATTATTGAATTTTCTTAATTTTAAACAATTAAGAAAATTCTCATTGGCTAGCTTCCATTTACTTTTTATTTTACAATCTCAAATCAGGAAAAAAAAAAAAAAAAGAAAAGGAAAAAGTGAATCGTTTCATTTACATAAAGTGAATCTTATGCTCCAATTTATATAAAACATTAAAATTTCTTAATTTTAAACAATTAAAAAAATCTTTATTAATTAGTTTCTATTTAACTTTTATTTCACAATCCCACATCGAGAAAAGAAAAAAAAAAAAAAAATTGCTTAACTTATATAAAGTGAATCTTATACTCTCATTTATATAGGCAAAAGAAGATTTTTACTGAGAAGCCCTATAATCAATACCAATTTTTTTTTATTGATTAACTTCCATGCAACTTTTATTTTACAATCTCACATAGACGTTTTGATTTTAAAAATAATTTTGTATGAGAACTTGAAACTCTCATAATATTTAAATTTAAAATAATTACAATTCCACATTAAGAAAAGAAATAAAAAGTGAATTGTTTCATTTATATAAAATGAATCTTATATTTTCATTTAATATTATAGTATTGTGCATGTTTCAGTTTAAGATGGTTTAAATTTTAAAATAAAAGTTAAAGGTTTTAATTAATTAATTTTGTTATAAATTGGTTAGTCTTTTGATTTAGCTGATTAGGCTGAATCATTTTCGGTTTGACTAATTTATTAGTTTAACCACAGTTTTAGTTGTTTTATCAAAATATATTACTTAGATTTGCTTGATTTGAAATAAATTAAGATTGACATTATTAAAAAATAAACGATTAAGATTGTTTGATTAGAAATGAACTTCCCGTCTAAACAATTGTTAACTTTTATTTTACAATCCTACATTCGGAAAAGTGAGGAAAAAATGAGTTGTTTTACTATAAAAACCTTATGCTCCCATTGAATATTGTAATGTTGTGTATGTTTTAGCTCAAGAAGGTTTAAATTTTAAAATTAAAATGAAATTTAAAAGTTTTAATTAATTAATTTTTGTATAAGTTAGTTGGTTCTTTGACCTAGTTGATAGGGTGAACCGTTTTTAGTTTGATTGATTTGCTGGTTTAATTGTGATTTTAGTGATTTTATCAAAATATTTTGGTTAAATTTATTTGATTTGAAATAAATTAAAGATTAAACGGTTAAGATTGCTTGATTTGAAATAAACTTCATGCCCAAACAATTACCAACTTTTAAACAATTAAGCAAATTTTCATTGGCTAGCTTTCATTTAATTGTTATTTTATAATCCCTCATCGAGAAAAGAAGGAAAAAGTGAATTGTTTCACTTACATAAAATGAATCTTACACTCCTATTTATATAAGCAAAATGAGATTTTTAGTAAGAAGTCTTATGATCAATATCTCATACTAATTTTTTTTTTTTAATTTTAAACAATTAAGAGAATCCCGATTGGTTAGCTTCCATTTAACTTTCATTTTACAATATATAAAAAAATTAAATATAATTATCATATTTTTATTAAATAATCTATTACTTTATCCCGTGTATAGCACAGATGATATGCTAGTATATTATATAAGGAAAATGGTCTTTTTAGTAAGGGAAATAATTCCATATTGAGAATTCCATATTTAATAATTCCATATTGAGAAAAAAAAAAATGAGTTGTTTTACTCATATAAAGAGAATCTTATACTTCCATCCCATTTAGTGAGGAGCTTTGTGAGAGTTTCAATATCTCATACTAATTTTCTTCATTTTCTAAAAGTTAACAATTATTTAGACATAAAGTTTATTTGTAACCAAGCAATCTTAGTCATTTCAATCTTTAATCAGATTAATCTTTAGTTTATTTCGAATCAAACAAATCTAACTATTATATTTTGATAAAACCGCCATCAAACAAATCTAAACTATTATATTTTGATAAAATAGCTAAAATTGTGGTTAAACCAACGAATCAATTAAATCGAAAATGATTCAACCCAATTGGTTAGGTTAAAAGACCAACCAATTTATACAAAAATTAATTAATTAATACTTTTAAATTTTATTTTAAAATTTAAACTATATTGAATTGAAGCACGCATAACACTACAATATTAAATGGGAGTATAATTTTCAATTTATATAAGTGAAACAACTTACTTTTTCTTTCTTTTCTCGATGTGGGATTACCAAATAAATCTCTCCTACTAATTTTCTTGATTTTCTTAATTTTAAATAATTAATAAAATCTCCATTGGCTATCTTTTATTTGATAATCTCACATCGGAAAAAGAAAGAAAAAAATGAGTTGTTTTACTCATATAAAGAGAAATTTTATACTCTCATTCCATTTAGTGAGGATCCTTGTGAGAATTTCAATATCTCATACTAATTTTTTTGATTTTCTTAATTTTAAATAATTAAGAAAATCTCCATTGACTAACTTTTATTTGATTATCCCACATCGGGAAAAGAAGGGGAAAAAATAAGTTATTTACTTATATAAAGTGAATTTTATACTCTTATCCCGTTTAACATTGTAGTGTTGTGCATTTTTTAAAAGTTTTAACTAATTAATTATGACCTAGCCGATTTGGCTAAATCATTTTTGGTTTCATTAATTTGTTGGTTTAACCGCGATTTTATCAAAATATAGTGATTAGATTTGTTTGATTCGAAATAAATTACAAATTGATCTGATTAAAGATTGAAAGACTGCAATTACTTGATAAGAAATAAACTTTCCGTCCAAATAATTGTTAACTTTTATTTTATAATCTCATATTGGGAAAAAAAAAAAAAGTGAGTTGTTTCACTTATATTAGGTGAATGTTAATAGTGTAGTATTGTATATACTTCAATTTAAGACAATTTAAATTTTAAAATTAAAATAACATTTAAAAGTTTTAATTAATTAATTTTTATATAAGTTGGTTGGTCATTTGACCTAACCGATTAGACCGAACCATTTTGGGTTTGACCGATTCGCCGGTTTAATCATGATTTCTCATATTGATTTTATTAATTTTAAACAATTAAAAAAAATTTCCATTGGCTTACTTCCATTTAACCATATAAAAATAAAACTCTAATTAGATGATTTATTTTATAATCGCACATTGGGAGAAGAAGAAAAAGCAAAGTTTGTTTCACTATCTATCTATGTATTATATAAGGAGATTGAGGTTTCTAGGGATAAGCCTTCTAGAAGCTCCAAACCCTGATTCTAAAATTACTAAATTTTCTTAATTTTAAACAATTAAGAAAATTCTCGTTGGCTAGCTTCCATTTACTTTTTATTTTACAATCCCATATCGAAAAAAAGAAAAAGAAAAAGTAAATTGTTTCACTTCTTATGCTCCCATTTATATAAGAAAAATGAGATTTTTATTGAGAAATCCTATGATCAATATTTTATACTCATTTTTTTTTTATTTTCTTAATTTTAACAATTAAGAAAATCCCCATTGGTTAGCTTCCATTTAATTTTTATTTTACAATCCACATAGTTTTGATTTTAAAAATAATTTTGTATGAGATTTTGAAACACTCATAATATTTAGTTTTAAAATAATTAAAATCCTAAATCGAGAAAAGAAAAAAAAAAGTGACATGTTTCACTTATATAAAGTGTTTCAATCCCACATTGGGAAAATAAAGAAAAAGTGAGTTGTTTCACTTATATAAAATGAATCTTATAAAGGAAGTGTTAAGGGAGAAGCCTTCTAGAAGCTCCAAACAATCATTCTAAAATTATTGAATTTTCTTAAATTTAAACAATTAAGAAAATTCTCGTTAACTAGCTTCCATTTACCTTTTATTTTACAATCCCAAATCATGAACAAAAAAAAGGAAAGAGTGAATTGTTTCACTTATATAAAGTAATCACCATGAACAGACCATTATATAAATTGAAAAGTGAATTGTTTCCATATGCTTCAATTTATATAAATTATTGAAATTTCTTAATTTTAAACAATTAAGAAAATCCCTATTGATTAGCTTTCATTTAATTTTTATTTTACAATCCCACATCAAGAAAAGAAAAAAAAAGAAAAGAAAGTGAATTGTTTCCCTTATATAAAGTGAATCTTATACTCCCATTTATATAAATAAAATAATATTTTTAATAAGAAACCTTAACTTTTAACTTTTATTTTACAATCTTATATAGACGTTTTGATTTTCAAAATAATTTTGTATGAGATTTGAAATTCTCATAATATTTAATTTTAAAATAATTACAATCTCACATCGAGAAAAGAAATAAAAAATGAGTTGTTTCACTTATATAAAGTGAATTTTATACTCTCATTTAATATTATAGTATTGTGCATGTTTCACTTCAAGATTGTTTAAATGTTAAAATAAAATTTAAAAATTTTAATTAATTAATTTTGTTGTAAGTTGGTTGGCTTTTTGACTTAGCCGATTATGTTGAATCGTTTTTGGTTTGACTGATTCACAGGTTTAACCACAATTTTAGTTGTTTTATCAAAATATATTGGTTAAATTTGTTTGATTTGAAATAAAATGAGATTGACTTTATTAAAAATTGAACGACTGAGTTTGCTTGATTAGAAATGAACTTCCTATCCAAACAACAGTTAACTTTTATTTTACAATCCAACATCAGGAAAATGAGGAAAAAAATGAGTTGTTTCACTATATAAATCTGATGCTCCCATTTGATATTGTAATGTTGTGTATATTTTAGTTTAAGACAGTTTAAATTTTAAAATTAAAATAAAATTTGAAAGTTTTAATTAATTAATATTTGTATAAGTTGGTTGGTCCTTTGACCTAGCCGATAGGGTGAACCGCTTTCGGTTTGACTGATTCGCTTGTTTAACTGCTATTTTAGCAGCTTTATCAAAATATATTTGTTAAATTGTTTGATTCAAAATAAATTAAAGATTGACCTAATTAAAGATTAAACGGCTAAAATTGCTTGATTCGAAATAAATTTCTAGCCCAAACAATTGTTAACTTTTAAACAATTAAGAAAATCTCTATTGGTTAGCTTCCATTTAACTTTTATTTTATAATCCCACAACGAGAAAAGAAGAAAAAAGTGAATTGTTTCACTTATATAAAATGAATCTTATACTCTCATATATATAAGCAAAATGAGATTTTTAGTAAGAAGCGTTATGATCAATATCTCATACTAATTTTTTTTGATTTTCTTAATTTTAAACAATTAAGAAAATTCTGATTGGTGAGCTTCCATTTAACATTTATTTTACATAATATAAAAAAAATTAAATATAATTATCATATTTTATTGAATAATATATTATTTTATCCCGTGCATAGCACGGATGATATGCTAGCATATTATATAACGAAAATGGTGTTTTTAGTGAGAAGCCTTGTGAAAGTTTCAATATCTCATATTAATTTTTTAAATTTTCTTAATTTTAAATAATTAAGAAAATCTCCATTGGCTAACTTTTATTTGATAATTCCACATTGGAAAAAAGAAAAGAAAAAGAAAAGAGTTGTTTTACTCATATAAATGGAATCTTATATTTCCATGCCATTTAGTGAGGAGCATGGTGAGAGTTTTAATATCTCATACTAATTTTCTTTATTTTTTTTTATAAATTTTAAACAATTAAGAAAATCTCCATTGGCTAGCTTTTATTTAATAATCCTACATCAGAAAAAGAAGGAAAAAATGAGTTATTTTACTCATATAAAGTGAATCTTATACTCCCATCCCATTTAATATTGCAGTGTTATGCATGTTTCAATTCAATATAGTTTAAATTTTAAAAATTTTAATTAATTAATTATGACCTAGTCGATTAGGCTAAATCATTTTTGATTTGATTGATTTGTTGGTTTAATCGCGATTTTAGCGGTTTTATCAAAATTTATTGATTAGATTTGTTTGATTCGAAATAAATTTAAGATTGACCGGATTATATATTGAAAGACAGAGATTGATTGAGTAGAAATAAAATTTTCATCCAAATAATTGTTAACTTTTATTTTATAATCCGATATCAGAAAAAGGAAAAAAAAAAATGTGTGTTGTTTCCCTTATATAAAGTAAATCTTAATAGCGTAGTATTGTGTATACTTCAATTCAAGATAATTTAAATTTTAAAATAAAAATAACATTTAAAAGTTTTAATTAATTAATTTTTGTATAAGTTGGTTGGTTATTTGACCTAATCGATTAGGCTGAACCATTTTGGATTTGACCAATTCGCCGGTTTAATCACGGTTTCTCATATTAATTTTATTAATTTTAAATAATTAATTAATTTTTATTGGCTAACTTCTATTTAACCATACAAAAATAAAACTCTAAAGTTTATGATTTATTTTATAATCCTACATCGGGAGAAAAAGAAAAAGCAAAATTTGTTTTACTATCTATCTATATATTATATAAGGAAAATGAGATTTTTAGGGATAAGTCTTCTATATAGCGATCCCGGTTGTCCCTTTACTGTTCAGTTGTATTTCGGACTCGGTTCCGTGAAGTTGTTAGTTGTAATTGTCTCGTTGTCATCCTTTAAATCGCTTCGTCTGGGTTTTAGGATGTGTTGGGCTTGGTTGATTCAGGTTGGTAGAGTTTTGGCTCCCATTGTTGTTGCACAGTTTTTGGACGGTCCGCTCGAGCGGGTCTTCTTGTGCTCGAGCGGGGTCTACACTCTTCCAGTATTTTGTGTCCCTGCAAAACTTCTGCAGGTGTGTTTTCTACGCTCGAGCGGGTCGCGCTCGAGCGGGTCGCGCTCGAGCGGTCTTATTGGCGCTCGAGCGGGTGGTACTTTCTTTTTTTTTTGTGTATGTTCTGGGAGAGGGAAATCTAAGCTCGAGCGGACTGGTTTTCGCACTCGAGCGGATGTACTTTATTCTTGTGTCTTGGCGCTCGAGCGGGACTTCTTGCGCTCGAGCGGACCTAGTTTTTTGTTCTTTACGGTCGAGCGTTGTGTTTTACGCTCGAGCGGGAATGTCGTATATCAGTTGGCAACTGGGCATTTTGAAATCACTTTTTACATTCTCTCTCTCTCTCTCTCTTACTTTTCCAAAAGCATTTTTGAGAGCCTCTCTCTCTAGAAACTCCTTTCTCTCTAGTGTTTGATCTAGTTAGAGTGTTTCCCTTCCCTTTGGCCTTTGTAAAAGTTGTATTGATCGTCGAGGGCTTCGTTTTGATCCGTGGATCTTGGTGTTTGGAGCATTTTGGTTTTCTTCAACTTCTTCCTTGAGCTCCAAAATTTGAGGTAGGGATTCCTACTCACTCTTATGAGTTTTAACCTAGATATTGAGTTTTTGTATAAATGGTTGTGAGTTTTGGAAACTAGGGTTTCAAACGTATTTTTTTCGAAAAGAGGGTTTTGATAATTTTGAACCATAAACATGTATTTGGGTTTCAAAATGGTTTGTTGATGTTGTTGGTAATATTGGGCTCTTGGAGTCAATGTTGAGAATAAGGAGAAATATGCCATGCCTGGGTATATCGGGGCCATTAATGTAATAAATGACTTTGTTGAGAAAATATGGAATTGAGTTGGAAATAATGAAATTGGTTCATTTTCTGGTAGAATAGTGGAGTTGGATTTATTAACCGCTCACTTTTGAAAACATTGATATTTTATCTGTTGGAGTTTTTATTACCTGTTTAGAAATAATTGCTTGGGCTATCGGTGGAGGGTAGTTTTGATTGTTGTAGATAATGCATGATGATTAGGCAAACTAAAACTAATCAATTGGATATGTCATAGAGTATGACGGTTGATAGAACACATTAACGTTATGTATTGATTGATTGTATATACGACTTGTATGTACATACATTGTGTGTATGGGAGGAGATAGGGGATGTACTCCACGGTTTACGGGAAGATAGGGGATGGACCTCTAAACCGGATGCTGTTTGAGAGGAGATAGGGGATGGACTCCACTGATACAACTCATATGCTTGTCAGTTACTGTGTTGATATAGCTCATATGCTTATCTTTGGAAGTGTTGATATAGCTCATATGCTTATCTTTGGAAGTGTTGATATAACTCATATGCATATCTTTGGAAGTGTTGATATACCTAATATGCTTATCTGTTGAGATGTTGATACAACTAGTATGTTTATCTATGGTAAAATGGGAAACGTTTAATATGAGTCCTTGTCTCATATAAGCGGTCGGCCAGGTTTTGAGCCGTTGATGTAAATTGTAAAATTGATAAGAAATGGAAAAATGAAATGGAACATGGACATAGTGGTCATGTAATGGAAACGAGTTATGAATTGATTTATGGGAATTAAACATTTATCAATTGCTAATGTCTTAGTTATTGCTTATACTGTGTTTAGCATATATCTGCTGGGCGTTGGCTCACCCTATATGGGACATCATTTTCAGGTACAGGTAGCATGCCACCTCCGAGGACATAGCTTGGATGATGATGAGAGTTGAAGACTCTTTTTGATTATTTTGTTTGTATTACATGTACACCTAGCCAAGGGCTTATTTTGTATAGAGTTAGTACTCTTCTTTTGTGTAACCAAGTGTTAACTTGGAAAGCTGTAAACCTATAGGGCAATTGCTTTTGTTGTTAACATGTAACATTGTTGTAAGAACTACTCTGACGAATGGAAAGGCGTTGATTTCTTTATACTACTGCATGTCTAAAATGATGGGATTTATGTATTATTTGAGGGCGTTACATTCTAGGAGTTCCAAATCTTGATTTTAAAATTATTGAATTTTCTAAATTTTAAACAATTAAGAAAATTCCCGTTGGCTAGCTTTCATTTACCTTTTATTTTACAATCCCACATCGGAAAAAAGAAAAAGAAAAAGAAAAAAGTGAATTGTTTCATTTACATAAAGTGAATCTTATGCTCCTATTTATATAAGCAAAAGGAGATTTTTAGTGAGAAATCCTATGATCAATATCTAATACTCATTTTTTTTCTTAATTTTAAATAATTAAGAAAATTCTCATTGGCTAGCTTCCATTTAACTTTTATTTTTCAATCCCGCATAGTTTTGATTTTTTAATCCCGATTTTGACCCGGTCAACTTACGGGAGTCGAGCTACCCGATGAGCTCACTAAAAAAAAAAATACAAAATGCATTTGAAGTTGCTTGAGCCGCACATGCAGAAAACAGGGGAGGGCTTGTTTGGCTACTGCAATAAATGCAGGTGCGGGAGAAGCACCGCACGTGCGGTGGTAGGTGAGTCTGAAATTTTAGTCTTTTCTTCTCTTTAGGCTGAGTGTATCTCACTTTTGTTAGGTCTCTCTCTCTAAAAAACCCTTTCCTCTCCCTTCTCTCTACGTTTCCCTACGCCAAATTGGATCAAAACCTTAATTTCTCAAGATGCATTAGAGTTCTGCCATAGGTTCTTCATCAAAGTTGATTAACTTCTCGAAGGCTTCGTTGTGTGCGGTGAAGAATGAGTTTCGACACCGTTGATTTTGGAGGTTTCATCTTATTTCTTCTTCAAAACTTGAGGTAGGGATTTTCTTAGAGTTATATATATATTTGCAAAATTTATATGATTTTCGAAATCATCTTTCGATAGCTTTGAAAATTGATTGTTGATTCAAGAAGTTGAGTGATTTTGAAAGTGGGTATGTCTCTTGTTCTTTTAAAATGATTTTATGGGTTTTGATTTTCGTTGATTGAAGAAAAGATGATTTTGAGCCTCCGGTTAGGTGTTGAGCCTCCGGTTAATACCGGTAAAAATGACAAGTTGGTAGTACTTGTATACTCTACTTGCAGACACCGACCTAGGGATTACCAAAGTCGCATTTACTGTTCTTGAAATGAATTGTAAAATTTTGAAGAATCGAAATTGCATGACATCATTGAGCATGATGGTTTTCAAAGATGAAGATGTGATTTTCTTTCAAAAGGGCATAGCATGGCATGTGCATTTCATCTCTTGAGACTTGTATAAAATGTATATACTTTATTAATGATTTCCTACTGGCCTTTATGCTCACCCCACGAGATTTTTGTGCAGGAAAAGATGTGGTGATGCCGTCTAACTAAAGGCGAGGAAATGTGTGTTGAGAGTACGAGACTCTCATTTTACTGTGACTCTGTGTGTAAGCCAAGGACTATATGTGTGTGAGTTTGAATAATCATTTTGTGTAACTAGGCTCAAGCCTTAAAAACTTGTAAACCCTTGGGGGTATTTATTTTTTTATTTACTTGTTGTTGGATTAATGTATTGTTGCATGAAGAACTATTGTATCATGCAATGTAACTTTGGAGATTTATATTCGGTTTTCCTTGAAAGAGCCATGATTGTTGTATTATCATTTGGGCTAGAAATTTGGAGCGTTACAGTTACAATCCCACATCGGAAAAAAAAGAAAAAGTGAGTTATTTTGCTTATATAAAATGAATCTTATAAATGGAGTTTTAAGGGAGAAGCCGTGTAGAAGCTCCAACCCTTATTCTAAAATTATTGAATTTTCTTAATTTTTAAAAATTAAGAAAATTTCCATTAGCTAACTTGCAATTACCTTTTATTTTACAATCCTAAATCGGGAAAAAAAAAGAAGGAAAAAGTGAATTGTTTCATTTACATAAAGTGAATCCTATGCTCCAATTTATATAAATTATTGAAATTTCTTAATTTTAAACAATTAAGAAAATCTCTATTGGTTAGCTTCCATTTAACTTTTATTTTTCAATCACACATCGGGAAAAGAAGAACAAAGTGAATCGTTTCATTTATATAAAGTGAATCTTATTGCAACGCCCCCAAAATAATTACAATAATTCACCTGCAAATGACTAATACAAGATGATATAAACAAAATAATCGACTTTCATTAATCAGAGTTAATTTACAAAAAAAGTGACACATGCTGTATACATTCATAAGCTCTATCCTAAATCTATAACATGTGACATCAACTTAATGATCAACAAAATAAATGCCCTATAGGCTTACAGTTTTCCAAGACTAAGCTTGGTTACAATAAAAGAGAGTGTTTTAAGCTCCATACACATTGTAGACACCCTATTTTTGACCGCCCTTAAGACTTTGGCGCTTTATTCCGATCACTCGATGATGAAAGTTACACTATGCAATCTTTTGATTTCTCAACGAAGAAATTTGGATTCAAGATCTAATCCCAAACCTTATGATCCATTTTTGCCAAACTATTTTAGACCTTAAAACCCTCATTTCAAAATATTTTTCCAAATGCTTTTACGATGTTCCGAGGCTCACATTTTGTTTAAAACATTGCACTTTTTGGTAAATCAAGTAAGGACAAAGTGGAGATACATGGAAGGGAGGTGAACTCTTTCAAATTTTTTTAAAAACATCTTATTTATAGGTTTGGAGTTGAAGGAAATAAGAGGGGAGGGAAGAAAACTAATTGGGGAAGAGGTTGGGGATCAATCCGTTAAGATAGAAATGAGCAGCCTTCACTAAATTAGGCCTATCTCTCTGACCACTTAGAATTTAGATGTGACGCCAGTACCATTGGAAAGTAAACTTTTGGGGGCTTCAATTTAGACTCAAGAATCACCAAAAATTGAGTCCAGATGAGGGAGATATGACCATTTGAAATCGGGTCTGAAAAGCAGTCTTTTGGACCCAGCCAGGTCTTAATGAAAACTTTTCCAGAGTTGCTTTTTAGGCCCATCCATGTGTTTTGGGGCCCGACCAGGTCTTAATGGCGAGAAACAAGATAGCTGGCAAGAATTCACCAACTGTTGTTTTTTGAAGATATTTTTGGCCAATTTGGCTCAAATTCTATAAATAGGATCTGCCACTTTAGATTTTAAGTTTAGAAAGCCTTCCAAGAGGCTTAGGCATTGATAGAACATCCATCTTCCTTCCAAAAGCTTCCTTGACTTCATATAACCTTTTAGCTATACATACATAATACATACACCATTAGAGCTTGTTCTTGGAGCTTTTTGTTGAGATTTCAAATTAAATTTCATAGACTTGAGTGTGTTTTGAATCAAGTTTGTTTAACTACAAGCATCCTCTCTTTCAAGAGGTATAACTTTTGCATCTTCTTCCTTATTTCTCTTTTACTCTTTTTCTCTCTTTTCTTTGCTTTATACACTGTTTTGGGACTGTTTTATGGGTTGAAATTTGGGATTTAAAAGCTACCAAGCAAGGAGGGGTTAACCACCATTCCTTGAACCTTATTCCAAGCTTATAGCCTTGTGTTTCCCACTTATTTCCCTGATTTTAGCCACTATTTTGGGGCTGTTTTGGGATTGTTTTTGAACTATTTCTAGAGGCTAAAATATGGTTTAGAAGTCCCAAAAGTGGAGGGGTTAGCCACCTCTCCTTAGCTTTGTGTTTCTTTGTTTTGTCTATCTTTTGTGCTATTTTAACATGGTTTTAGCTACTATTTTTTTTACACTTTAGGGGTTGTTTCAGGGCTGTCCTAGTTTTTTAAATTAGTTTATGCTTTGAATATTAGCTTGTTGTATTGTACGTCCTCATAACTTCGGTTGTTTAGGCCTCAGACATCAAGTTGTTTGAGTTGATAGTTTTATTTGTTTAATTTCTCATTTTGAAGAGTCACATTCTAATAATTGATCCCACAATCATCTCTACAACCTCCCTCTTTTCTTCTTTTATTTTGTTTTGAGAGTTACTTCAAACGATCGACAGTTATTCAAGGCATGAAAAAGAGACCTATGCTCAATGGCTTAATCTCTACAGAGGTTCATCGTCAAGGCATAGGCTCTCTCTCTCATGTCAAGAATCATTGCTCGTTTGAGGTTTTTTCTCATTTAGTGAACTTAATCATCGCTTTGGACAAATTGATTAAAGAATGGCAAGGATTAATAAAATTGGCCTAAAATCAATGAAACCAACATAAAGAAAATGCTTAGAATTGGTTGGATTCGGTCAGACGTCATGCCGACTCCATTGTGTCAAGAGTTATCACATATCAATTCATGATGTTTTGATGAATCTTGAGACGCATCTACCTCACTCTTTGAGTCTTCATGATTAGAGGGAGGGGTGGTCGTCTTTTATTGCATTTGTTAATTTTTTGTCCAATCATGTTCAAAATCATCAAGTAATCAACTTGCGCCTATTCATGGTTTTGGAACTGGTTTCACTCTTCTCTTGAGTTGCATGATACAGAAGAGTAGAAAGGACAAACATGGTGTGAAGTTGCTCTGTTTGCACTATTTTCACCCCAGAGCACAAAAATAACTTTTTGCAAGAAACTAGGGCATGATTAGCCTCATTTGAACCCAGTCGGGCCTCATTATGGGCCGGCTGGGCTCCAATGTTTGGTAAACAGAATGCTTTTGGCAAAAATAGAGGGCAGTGGCTGAAGGTGAAATAGAGCAATCTGGGCAGATAGAACAGCTTTTGGACACTGTGCATGTGATCATTGTGTCTCATGGTTGCATGGATTAAATTTTTTATTAGCATTGTTGTAATTATTATAATATATTTGTGCAATTATGGTTTTTTATTAGAAATACCGTTGTTGTAATAACTTAGATATCTAATTAGTAGTTAGCTAGTTTTAATTCATTTATTCGAATTTGTAATAGTTAGTTTATTTCGGACACTTGGACACTCATTCGAACCGTCTTGCACGAAGGCAAAAATATGTAACAATCGTGTATGTCTTCCAACCCTCATTCATTTCTCCCTTTTATTTACCCGCTTATGATGGTAGCATAGAGCATCATGTTTACTTAGCATTCTCATGTTTGCATACACTTGTCTCACATGCATTTGGGTTTGGCTTATCATACTAACCAATGTTAATTTCGTTTTCATTGTTTGAATACATGGTTTATCACATGTCTTGGAATTGGATCATATACCATGCTCATAGCCGAGCCTATAAAAATTGCATAAATGTATGCATTGCATTAGTCACATTGCATTGTTTAGGAACATGCATATTTTCTATTATTTTGCTTTGTTTGGTCTACCTTGGAGTACTAGGTGAGCACTTATTGTTTTATCATGTAGCATGCGTGTGATTGTTGCCATATTGAGCATGCTTACCATGAGGCTAAGTGCTTAAATGATATACTTGTTTGAATGCTGGTGGATGAAGGCTAATTGCTAAAATCGGGATAAATTGATTATTGTACGAACTCACCTTTTCAAGTGACAAGTATCAAAAACAATTTTCAAATAAACATGAAATCAAAGTGTTCCAATTTTTTTGCAAATTAGTCTATACTTGTGTGTGTCACATAGTAAGATAGCCTAATAAATCAGAACAAGAGCATATAATGAAAATAAAAATCACATCATGATTAGCAGAGGCCGATCTTTGATCGGGTGAGTGGGGTGCTCAATTCATGACTGTAACGCCCCCAAAATTTACAATAAATACACCCAAAAGTATATATAAATGACAGCATAAATCAGACTATTAGTCCTTTCATTACATAAAGTTAATGAATACAAGAGTTTAACATACATAAATGCCGTTTAGGCTTACACCTTTCCAAGCCTCGACTTGGTTACAACAAAAGTGAGACTAGCTCTTACAATTAAAGCCCTAGGCTATACAAGTAATGAAACAAAACATAGAAGCTCTTGCTCTCTAAAAGTCCCACCGATGCTATTGTCTTGGAGGAGGTATTCCATAGATACCTGAAAATATTTTTCCCAAATAGGGTGAGCCACAGCCCAGTAGGAATAATCTAACACAGTATATGAGGTTCAACAAAGGTATATGTGCAATGTGCATATACAACGCTAGGGATAACACGTTCACAATTTATATAGTCATCAAATATCAAGTCCATGTTCCATTTCATTTTTTTTTTCTTCAATTCATTTCAGTACATGAGCCAACTTCATTATTTTTCAATAACCCAAATGAGACTACAACCCAGTGGTTCAACAATTTCATAATCAACACATAAACACTTCCAATTGCCATTTTACGAATATTTCGTCTGCGGGATTGACACCCATGTATAAATTGCAGGAATTTCACCCAGGAAATTTCGACCAACTTAATTATAATGGAATCCATCCCCTTTCTCCTCCCAAACAATGGAGTCCATCCCCTTTCTCCTCCCAAACAATCATACATATGCAATGTATATAAACACATAATCACATATGGAATACATCCCATTCTTCTCCCAAATAATCATACATATACAATGCATATAATTATAGTCATATTCAATGATAACCAATAAGAGATTAGTTTCAATTCACCTAATCCACATGCAATTTCTACAATAATCAAAGTTATCCTCCACCGATAGCCCAATACAGATATTTCTAAACAGATATACAATCTCAAGACAGATAAATTATCCAAAATTTCCAAAGATTTGAAGTATTACATACTCGATTCCACCATCTATTCCAATACTTGCTCAATTGCATGTTTACAATACCAATTTCAATTATTTATACAAAATAATTATGATAATCATTTTAGGGAAAAATCCCCCTTTCTCAAAATAGCAATCCAAGTACCAAAATCAACCATTTTGACACCATATGACTTCATTCTCAAACTCCATGTTCATTTATTTCACTTTCACCCCTCTTTTCATTTCACCTAAACCCTAGGTTTTTTCAAACTATTCCCCAAATCCCATTATTGTTACACAACCGACAAATAACTAAGTTAAAAACCATATTAAAGTGTAGAAAATCCCTACCTCAAAGAGAGAAGATGAGCCAAGCAAGAAAGAAACCCCAAAGATGCCAAAATCTAACTCTAGTCGGATCAAAGTGAAGATCTTGAGAAGCTCTACCTTTTTGTCAAAGGAAGTAGGGCGGAGAAATTGTAAAGAGAATGTGAGTTTTGGAGAGAGGCTCTCAACTTTAGGGTTTAGGATGAAAACATATGAAAAGGTGATGTAAAAAGTGATTTTCGCGATTTGATATACATGCAGTCCGCTCGAGTAGAAGAGTTGACGCTCGAGCATCAGACATAACAAAGTGTTCCGCTCGAGTGCCAAATACACACCCCAGAACTTTTGCAGACGACAGACTAACCGATCAAGCTCAAGAAAGGATGCTCGAGCACTCACCTACTCGAGCGTAGGAAACGCCACTCGAGTGTAAAAGACACCCCTCTAGCACTTTTGCAGGTGTGCAAAGTGCTAAGAGTTTTCAAATTCCACTCGAGCGCAAGAAAGGCCGCTCGAGCGGAGGACCAAAATATACATAGCTATAGACACCCCATTTTTGACCGTCCTCAAGACTTGGACGTCACCGTTGGGACACTCGGTGATTATCCATGTTCGTGTTCGTTTGGAGTTCCCGGAGTTCTCGGCTGTGCGCGCCTTGCCTCAGGACCTCCGAACTCGACCGTTTGTGTTTGGTTTTGCACCAAACACTTGTGTTTGCCTTGGAAGGGCAGGGAATGCTTTGTGAGGCATCCCCACACACCACCGGCTGGGGCTAGAGGCCATCGGCTGGCTAGAGTTGTCATCGGCACTTTATTGTGCCGGTCGGCACTCTTTTGTGCCGGTCGGCACTAAATTTTGTCAAAATGACATTTTATGCTGGCCGGACACTGTGCACTTGCTTTCAGAGATATTTTCAGACAGCTGTGTGCAATTGTCTTCCCCTCCATACACGTGTATGGAGGGATGAGCTTGCTTAGTGGCTAAGCTTGTAAGCTTTTGGCCTATAAGAGGGAAAGCTCTTCCCTTTGCTCAAGGGTTGGCTTCTTGAGAGCTTTAGACATTGTTAGAGAGTTAGAGCTCTGGTTTTTTTAGGGTTAGAATAGATATACTTACTATCTCTCTATTTCCCTTTGTAATCTAGGTGTTTTGTGCCTTACTATTGCACTAAAACACCTAGTGTTCCACCTTTCTCTTGGTTCTGAGGTTCCAAAGGTTGGTTCTTGCTGTTTTTGGTTGATTTGAAGCCCAAAGAGGCCATCACTCCATCTTTGTTGAAGAAGGCTACAAGGGTGAGATACTAACTCCCTTTACCCCATTTTTGCATTCCATTTTTACCTAGTTTAAAACAGTTTTTGTGCTTAGTGATTAACACATAAAATCTCTGTTTTTAAATCCTCTTTATTGTTCATTAAGAGTGTTGTAAGGTTTGGGGAAGTTTGACCCCCCTTTAGGCTTTGAAAAGGCCCCATTTTGTGCTATTTTGGAGAGATCCGAGATTTTGGTGATAGGATCTCTTCACCACTGAAATCTTGAGGGATTTCAGTGGTGAAGAGCATGCCTTGAAGTCTCAAGAAGGAGAGGGCCACCCCCTCTCCTTGATGTCCTTGAAAAGGACCAATTTTGCTTCCTTAAGGAGCTTCATGTTTGAGTGTGTGTTGAGCACGTTTGGCTTGTTTTCCATGCTTATATTACTATGATATAACATGTTTTCAAGTTGGTTTTGGTCTCCTATGCATGATTAACATAGTTGTCTTGTAATGCCTCTTATTGCCTTAACATGTCTAGGAAGTGTGTCCCTATTTCTAGCATGTTTTAGACTTGAGTTTGTGAAGCTTGTATGCTTATTTTGCCATGGTTTAGCTCTGTCCATGGTCGTTTGAGTCAATCTTGACATGCTTTGTATAGCCCCTTTGTATTGTAGCTTGTATGCTTCAAGTATGTGCATGTGTAGGATGCATTGCCTCCATGTTTTCAAGGGTTTGGAACCCTCTTACATGCTATTTCAGACCTTATAATGTGCTTGTATCCTTGCCTTAGTGGTCTCGTTAATGCTTTAGGAGCATGTGTTGTATGCCCCTTGTTTGACTTCAATGCACGCCTTTGATTTAATGACTCTTAGATGCCATCTAAGTAGCCATTTAGCTTTGTTTTGACATGCTAAAAATCTGTTTTGGGTCGATCAATGCATGCCATAATTGCTTTGTCTTGGTTTGGTTCGAACCCCCATTGACTAGCCTTAAGCCTAGGCCATTTGCATGCTTTGTTTGGCATACTTCATTGCATGATTTGGCATCATGTTTAACTTAAATTTCAGAGCTTTAAGTGCATACTAGTTGCCCATGTTTGGCCTCTTTAAGTGTGCATGAGAGTTGCTTTTGTATGCCTAAGTCTTGAGCCTTAACACTTGCATGTGTGTGTATGCATTTGGTCTCATTTCCTAGGCACTTTGGCCACTGATTTTAGGCCCATTTTGAGTTGCCTAATTCATGTATAAGTCCATCCCTCTTGTGGTTTGCATGCTTGCATTATATGCTTGTTTGTATACTTGCATAGACACATGACATTGTACATCTTGCATGCCTAGATGACATGCTTAGGTTTGCACCACATTGACATGCATGCCAAGCCTCTTGAAGTGAGTTTGATAGAGGTTTGGCACCCTTTTGTGCCTATATGTTTTGAATGCATTTGAAAGTGAAGTTGCACTCTTGGTTCTTAGGGCCATCATGCATGGAAATGCGCGATTGGTAGTCCGGGAATCGAGGCACATGCCCTCTTGAGTCCACAAAGATGATGTGGGATGTGTTTGGTGCATATATGCTTTGAATTACTTGCCATGCATAGTTTGTCCTCTCGTCTTTGTGAGTTGCGGATCTGCAGAATATTTTGTGCCGACCGCACTTTTAGTGCCGACCGGCGCTCATCCCCAAACCGATGGAACAATTCAAAGGTCGATGGCCAAATCCTTCAAAGGTGGAAATTTCATGCACGGTGATGATCTCCAAGACCAAGGAAAGTGTTTCTAGGACTTTGGTAATTTTGAGTTGGATAGCGGAAACAGAGGCATACTTGCATGGTAGTGCGATTCCGAGCGAATCCCGGGCGCGCTGCAGTTAGCCCTCATCCCGAGGCATTTAATGCTTAAATTAGATTAATTATTTAATTTAATTAATTTAGTTGATTTGTAATATTTAATTAGCTAGTTTAGTTAATTATTTATTCGGTCTGTATTATTATTTGGTCCCTCCGAGCGAGGGCAAATTTGTAATAAGTGTGTGTGAGTGGGTGTATGTCTTCCAATCCCCATTTCTTTCTCCCTTTTATTTACCCGCTTATGTTGGTAGATTAGGGCACATTTAAATTAGCATGCCTTATGCAATGCATGCGAGCATTCATGCATTTGTTTACATGGATTCGGGCTCGGTACATCATACAAACTGCATCGTACTTTCAATTCCAAATTGAATACGTGATAGTTGTTGCATCTCATGTGCCATGTTTAGGGTTAGCCGAGCCTACTCTAGATTACATCTCTGCGTGTGATGCATTAGCCACTTAACATGAACTAGGTCATGCATGTTTGCTAACTAGTTTCTGCTTTTGGCACGAGTACGATGTAAGTATTTATGCTTTAGCATATCCCATGCTTGTGAATGCTACCATGAGAGTATGCTTACTATGCGGCTAAGTGCTTATGTGAGATAAACTGCCTGAATGCCTGTGGGTGAAGGCTGGGTTGCCTGAGTTGGAAAACGCGTTGAAATCCGTGTTTTAGCCTACTTGCGAGTAGCAAATTCCAAAGCATTTTCAAAACAAACGGATATGCAATGTTTATTTCCAAATTAGGCAATCTAGTCTATACTTGTTTGCAGCGCGCATAACATAGTAATTCTAGGCTAATAATTGGAATAAGAGCATAAAGTTTTCAAAATTGGATATCACGGTTAGTAGAGGCGGTCTTGGACGGCGAAAGGGGTGCTCATAGTGACCTTCCCGATCGTACCCAAGCTCCCGAGCCAAGACCACTTTGGTGATAGCGGACACGTGGCCTTGACCGAGTCGTGGTTTCTAAATTTCCCATTTTAAAATATTTAGGTGGCGACTCATGTCTGGCAAAGCGATCCATGTTTGGCACTACTTTTCAAAAATCTGTTTTCTCAAACGATTTGCGGATTTGGACTCTTTGGTTGATTTAGAACCGTGACACAAATCGAGTCCGGCCAGAGCGAGGTCCCCAGCGGACGTGCTCTGATTCTGGCGACTTCTTTGGGGAGTTTTAGAGCTTGACTTGAACTCGTGATATCTGTTTGACTACACTTATGTGTTTCTTTGCATTGCATGTGCATTGGTGCGCCTAGGACACCGTGTTGGCCATCTGCTATTCTGGCGGTTTCTTGGAGGCTTGTCTTGTCAAGACATGTCCATAAGGTGGCGGTTGCGAACTCTGCCGATATGGGAACACAAACCCGGTTTACTGGGCACCCTTTGACCATTCGACCTAGTGCATATTCGGATCCATAGTGACTATTCCAAACTAGGACAGGTTGCTTACCCGTTTATAGGTTGTTTGAAGCCGCTGCGTGCGTAGTGAAACCCTAGCTCCTGACAAAATAGGACAGGGAAACCCTACCCCAACATAGGGGTGTATTGGCTCTCTTTTACTTGTTATGTGCTTTTAGAGTGTATCTCTCTGAGGAATGCATATCGGTTTAGATTTTGATATCCGACTGCGGGCACCAAGATATCGATTTTGAGATTCAGTTATACCTGCGGGTATCAGATTCAGATTTGGGACAGCGATTTTGGGGAACAATGTTCAGTAGTAGAGTGCAGTTGTTCGACCACGTCCGTGATTGATCTGTCTGAAATGAAATCGCTTGTTTTCCGTTTGATTCGAGATTGAAGGTCGATCGAGCGGCTAGTGCCTTCTTCTTCTTTGGCGAAGCGAACATGACGCAGAACTTCGGAAGAGATTGTGGTCATAATGACGCGTTAGTCGAAACCACCCCACAAGATGAGGCTACTGTTGACATGCCGCACCCGCCTAGGTCGCCCGCTGCACACCCAATCTGGACCCCCCAGTTCTATCAGGCTCGCGAGCCCACTACATTCGAACTAATGGGGATGACAGGTGATCTCCAGAGGTCCGTGGCGGATCTCGCTTACGGAATGTCAACCTCGCCACCGGTTGCACCATATGCTGGAAATTTCGAACCCCGGGAGCCCCCGATACTGGGGCGGATCGTGATCGAGCTCAATCAGTCGGAGATGACCTCCACCCACAACAGTGATGTACCAGTACCAACCCAAACCTCTCACCAGGCCGAGGCCAAAGGCAAAGACAAAGTAAAGGCCGAGGCCGACCCTATTGAACAACTGTTGTGGGCAGTCCAGGCTTTGAAAGCCGGGGGAATGAGCAAACAACAGGTATCCGCGATTGTAACCAAAATTGTGGATGATGCTTTCCCCCCTCACCGAGGCAGTTCGATCAATCGAGAATCGGGGCAGCCCGTCATGCCAAGACGCTTCTCCGCTCGGCCTTGCATTTGGAAAGAAGCAGAAATCTAAGGCCGCACCCGCTGACCCGTTCGCTAGTGCATCTAGCAAGAGCGTTCAGGCTCCAAAGTACCTGCCCCGAGGGCGCAGGGCCTTCCATCCTCTTTACATGCCTTTGTCTAGGGCACCGATCTTGACCAAAAGGGCATCTTACACCCCTCGATCCTAAGCCACTCCCCAAACCCCTTCCGGCGAGGCCAGATGCCACTTTCGATCTTGGCGTACCATCAACGACCGCCATGCTACCGACAATTGTTTCCGCCGACATGAAGTACAGATTTGATTGATAACAAGGTCATCCTCCGCCTACCTCGGCCAAATCGGTCCTCTGAGTTCTTGGATTGTGAGGACACGAATCGAGGACACCGATCTGCGAGTATGTAATTGGGATTCAACCGCTGCGAACAATATCTGGTACATTTTGGATATGGCGTTTGGCGCATTTTTGAGCACCGTGATCTTTGGTTTTGTAAAACCTGACTTGGGTGTCGAGTCAGTCTTTTGATTTGTCTTGAGTCTGTCTCATTGTTTTGAGTCAGTCCTTTTGTTTAAGGGTCTGTCTAATTGTAATGAGTCAGTCCCTCTTATATAGAATATCAGGTGGCTTCGGGGTTGTTGCCTCAAGCATCGTTTTGTTTTGTAATTACTTCTTTTGTTTTCTCTTTGGGTCTGCCTCTGCTGGAGCCAATTTACATCCGGGGAAATATGAACAAAACAGCCGTGGCTACCGTGTTTCCATATTTATTGATCATGTTGGGCTAGTCGTGCCAGAGAATTCGAATGGGGTGACAGTGCATTCCACCTGCTCTTTTGTGCCTTAAAAATCGTTGCAATGACTTAAGTTTTTCAAAACCTTTTTGAACACTGCGGTGAAAACGAAGAGGAAGGAATTCCTTGGGATTTGCAAAAATTTGATCAATTGAGGGAAAGAGAGGCATGCTAAGCCCTTAATGATTCAAATCATCTTTGGTCGGCGTAGTCTTGAGAAGGACCCTGGTTTAATCGGTGGTTCCCTGCTTGTCTTGACACAGCGATTAAATCGCCTCCTTAAAAACTTTCAAAAACAAAATGTTTTATGCATCTGCGAAGACACGTGGAATCGCTCTTGAGATTGCGCAACTTAGGATCGCTCTCAGTCTCGAGACTCGGCCCTTCATTTTCCAAACCTTGTCCCGTCATCCTGAATTTAGTTATTAATGCAAGGCTGTGAAGCGGACTTCGAAGCGACCCTCGATCAAGAGGCACCAAATCCGAGCAAAAGATTAGACTTCACCAAAAGAAGTTTGCAAAGCAACCATGATGGAATCTCTGCGAAACCTTTGCACGCTCATTCTCCGGAAAAGGGAGGCGTCAATCCCAAAACCATTTGGCATGGATTTGTTATACTTTTACCCTTTGAGAGGCTCACTGGGCTGAAAACCCGGAAGGGCTACCCAGGCAAAAGTTAGAGCAAGCAAAAAAAAATAAATAAATAATACATACAAAAGAAAAAATATATATACAATTAAAAAGAAAAAGAAAAAGAAGCTCGCAAGGTCGAAAACCCGCATCGGGCGCCTTGGCAAAAGTTAGAGCTTAAAAGAAAAAGAAAAAAATGAAAAAATGAAAAAAAAAAGAAAAAAGAAAAAGAAAAAGAAGCTCGCAAGGTCGAAAACCTGCAACAGGCACCTTGGCAAAAGTTAGAGCATAAAAAGGAGAGGTTAAATACCCGAGTGTACCTTAACCCTGAACTACGTAAGGCTTGATTCCCATGTTTGGGATACGTAGGCAACTTCATCCTGAAGTCCAGCCCTTAACGCTTTCATAGCGTCTCAGTTCATGTCATGGTTTTGATCACTTGTGCCTTCTTCCGAATCTGATGTCTCGGTTGCAATGACTGGAACTACGTGATCAACTTCCTCCTAAAACCCAGCCACCAACGCCCTCAAGGTGACTGTGTCCATATATTGTTTGTGGCCGTCTTCATCCTCTCCGTGCCCGAGAGCCTGGTCGAGATCAATCGTTGACGAGCATGCTGCGGCATTGTCCAAACAAGGGGCAACTTTCCGTTGCCTCGCATTGCCATAAAGATTGCCCTGAGTTGCCGCCTAAACTAGGGGCAACTTTCCGTTGCCATGCGCCCCTTCAAGCAAGGGGCAATTTTTCCAAATTGCCTCCGATCCGAGGTTGCGTATCTCGAGGGTAGGTTCTGTGCTTGTTGAGCATTGACCGTTTGCGAAAATAGTTTTTGAAAATTTTTACTAAGGTTGACTATTTTCTCGAAAACAATTCCATTTTCCAAAATTGGACCATGTTTGGACCCAAAAAGGAAAACTTCCAGTGCTTACAGCCTGACTTGCATGATTTTGAAATCAAAAATTGCCCAAGCACGCTAATCTGGCGTTCATTTTGATCAAAACTGTTTTAGAAAGAAAACAAAGAATGGTCAGAATAATGAACTAGGGGCACAGTCGAGTCAGGTGTTCTGTCTCTCCCTTGTCATCAATGCACTCGCCAGAAAGGCACTCTATTTACCAGAAGGAATAGCCGCGAGCTAGCTGTATCGGGCATGAATCCCCCGCTTTCTGTTCATCTATCAACCACCCAGGGGAGGGATATAAAATGAGAGATTAAAGAACAGAGAGGTGTGAGTTGAGAGAAAAGTGAGAAAAGGGTTTTTAGAGAAAAAAAACCGAGCCTGAAGGGCCGAGCGACGTGAGAATCACACAAATCAGAGAGGGTGGGAAACTTGCCCAGAAGAATTGGCTCCTCAAGGTCTTTTGTTTTCAAACACGTCCGTGTCGTGTCTTTTGGCTTGTTAGTCCCAACTCAGTTTTGAGTCTTTTCCGAGTATGTCTCGTTGTGTTTAGGTCGTGCGCCTTTTGGTTTCTGCACTTGAGTTCTCCGGCGGTGTCCGGTTGTAGGCTCGATACCCAGGTTAAAAAACCTCTCTTTACCTCAAGATCGTCTGTGCTCAGAATGCCGTGCCATTCTCTACATCCATGCGAGGTAAGAGAAGAAATGGAAAATTTGGGACATCCTAGTGTGTTTCAATTTCAGTCAGTTCCGCCTGCCGTGATCCGGCTTGTCAGATTGGGCTGTTTGTTCAAAGTTTGCTGTGTGTAGAATAAAATACTGAGTTGTGAGCTGTGTGCAGAATGATCCCCAGCAGAATGCGGGCTATTTGCCAAGTTTGAGCAGTGATTTGTCTGGGTTGCTTGCTGTTAGTTGGTTGGTTATCCGAGTATTACAGTGCAAATGCTCCATTTTCAGACAACAAATCAAATTTCATTTACATTGAGGTGTAATATGATGCAATGCAGTGCAAAGTAGGAGATATGTAAACATAACACTTTTCAGATAAAAAGTTTGTTTTATATAATCTCTTTCAAAGTACAAACTTTTGAAGAAAGCAAAAACCTGCCTGCGGCAGTACATAGTACTCTATCTACCAAAAAAGAGAAAAGTACAAGAAAAGAAATAAAGAAAAGAAGCAGCAAAAATCATCATCATCAGCAGTAGGCATCATGCCTGAGGGTCAGTCCTCGCCCTCTTCCGGGGCAGAAGCACAAAAGCATCGTCGGAGCCAATCCTTTACCCGAGCCCGAGCTATCCCCGGCCTCCTCCGCAAATGACTCAGTCCCCGCCTCCGACTCACCGTCTCCTGGAACTGGAGCTCGTGAGCTGCTCCCCACGTGACCACGTCCCCCTCTAGTACGAGGGAATATCCTGCCATCCCGAGTAGAGAGGGGAGGCCCAGCTGGAGCAGCGCCACCCACTGGAGGGATCGGGAAAGGAGGCTGAAAATATAAAGAGCAAACACATCAGAAAGCTGTGAGCAGTTCATCAGTATAGAATGCAGTGTATGAGTACAGTGTGTGAATGCTGTGAGCAGTTTATCAGTGTAGAATGCAGTGTATGAGTACAGTGTGTGAATGCCGTGAGCAGTTTATCAGTATAGAATGCAGTGTATTAAGTACAGTGTATGAAGGCCGTGAGTAGTTTATCAGATTTTTGTGCAGTATGGCAGATTTTGCGAAACAGAGTATGATTTGAGACTGTGGTCAGTAAAACATACCGGCAGGCCGTAGACGGCCAAAGCGTCGAGAGTCATTGCCGCAAAGATCCCCATCGAGGAGGCATTCACTCCTGATCGGGTATACTCGGAGGAAGCCTGCAAAAGTATTAAATACATCAGTATTCTGTGGGATATCTGAATGAACTGAAATGAAATAACAATGCAAGATGCAGAAATAAAGTAATACATACCGGAGGCAAGTCAGGAATACCAGCCAGCTCATGATCAGTCGGAGGAGGAGCAAACGGGATCTGGTGGGTCTCCCCACTCTGCCCCCTGTAAGTCAACATGGTAGGCGAGCGGCCACTCCCTCGTCCCTCTGCACTCCCCCTCTGCCCGAGCAGAGCCCTCTGTGACGACCCCACTCCTGCTCCTGCCTCTGCCCGGGCCGCTGGCGCTACAGGTCTAGCTGGATCAGCTCGGGAGCCCCTGCTCAAAGGCCGCATCAAGAAGGTCCGGACGTACTCTGAGTAGTCGCCCTCGCCCCTGTCGGCATCTACATCCACGGCCCAGCCAAGGGTGTAGTCCTCCATCTGCTGAAAACTGTACCCCTCGGTCTCCCTCATGCGCTCGGGAGGATGGATCGGGACTATTCGCCCGCAACCCTAGGGTTCTGGCGATGAAACGCTCACCTGTACCAGGCCGACAAAGCTGGGCCTCCAGAGAATCCGAGCGCAGAGTCTCGATGGCACCCAGATACCGATCCGTATCACCGCCGGTAGTGGGGCCCACTACCGCCAGTGACCAAATGAAATACGATTGATTATTCATCGATATAGAAATGTACGCTTGGAAGCAAAGCTTAAACGGACTGTAAGTAAAACATACCTCGGTGGGGGTGATGGTGTCAAAGAAACGGCGGAAGAAGCTAAAAGTGTCCCGGGGCCTCCGGACGCATCGCCCGTCGTAACGGCGAGAGAAGGGGAAGACCAGAGGGGTCTCCGTCTCCGGTACTGGCTCTAGCTTGGGGAAGTAGGCGTACACCCACAGCTGCAAGACAGATGTCAGAACATTTATCAGAAAAGCAGAATACAGAATAAAGCAGAAATAGCGGAGCCGTATGTTGTGCAGTGTATTGAGCATATTCTGAAGCAGAATAAGGTACAAGAAGTATAAAAGCGTATATGTGTGCCGTGGGTACAATATACGACTAAAGCAGGTGTGCAAGGTACGAAGAATACTGAGCGTAAATGTAAAGCGAGAAGAAGACGTACCTCCTGTGCTCGCCAAGAGCCTCCTAGCATTGCCCAATCGCCACGAGAGATCGAGCTCATATAACCGTAAAGGGCCAAAGCCGCCCGATCCTCTTGCACAATCCTCTCGACATCCACCAAAGCGCCGAGTAGGAGGGGCACTGTGGTTCGCCTTGGTCGGCAAACAGGTGGTCCTCAAAGAAGAACATGAGGAAGCGTGTGCATATCTCTCAGCCTCTGGGTCATCGAGTCAAGGCCCACCAAAGATGGTCCGCGACTAAATCGCACCTCGAACCAGAGTAGCGGACGAACCTCGACAAACAAGTGGCGGCGCCGCCGAAAGCAAGTAAACCCGAGCGCAACCCACTCGCCCATATCTCAGATCGGGGGATCGGATCACTTCACCCCGATGCCGTGAGCATCGAGAAGTCGTAAGGGGTCATCGTCATGTCCCCGTCACGATAATGAAAAAGAATCGGTGGTGTCCCACCACCTCCGCCAGAGCGCAAGAAGAGGTCTGCAGCGTAAAGCCCGAGAGTCCTCGCAGAAGGTACCGCCGCCCGATCCATAATGCGCTAACGGCGTCAAGGCTCGGCATCAATCGCGAAGCGGTAATATTCCCATACCCGCGAGAGTATGGGAGTCTCCTCAGAGTCAAGAAATTGCAAAGCCATATGAAGATATGCAATGGGTACAACCGTATGCGGCAGATTTCTAAAATTTAAATAAAGAAACCGGGTGCCGGTGTGCTTACAGTGAACTACGAGCGCATGCGTCGCAGTGTTTTAGATGCTCCAAGGTAAACTCGGCACGTGTGTGCACATTTTTCGATTCAAGTAGATGTCGGGTTTCAAAGATACCAAAGGTGGGCTACGCCAGACATGTCGGTGCTCTATGAGGATCGGTAAATAGCATGTGTGCGTGTTTTTCAGAGTCCAAATAGAAGCCAGGTCTCGGTGTGTTTCAGTGAACTACAACGTGTGATGTGTCCGCGTGTTGGTGTAGTTTTGTGCAAATCTAGCATGCGTGCGAGTTTCCAAATTCAAATAAAGCACCGGGTGTCGGCGAATTGGCAGTGCAATGTGTGCCGTGTGTTTGAGTGTTTGAGGCCAGTGCAGTGTGTGTGCATGTGCGTCGGTCCTAAACAAATGTCAGTTGTGAGTTTGTCTACCATCAACTACAGTACAGTACATCAGAACTAAGCAGTTAATGGGTTCAGTTAGCTACGGCAGTTGACAGGAAATCCTACATTGCAGAAAATAAAAGACGAGAATGTTACCTCGGCGGCGCCAAAAGACAAGTGGGAGGCCGGCTCGCGCAGCAGAAGCTCCGGATCCAGAGCCCTATCAAAGCCGCGGAAGTGGCGGAGTCCGTCGGGTGGTAGCACGTGAATGGCCGGGCGATAGGTCGCCGGATCGAATGGGCGCTCGCTCAACGGGAGGAGCTCGACCCCGGGGTCCATCTCATGGTCCGGGGGAGTCCCGACATGTGGAACATCGTCTGCCATGGGTAATGGTGGTGAAAAATGACCGGAAGATGAAAACCGGGGTGGAATACGAAAAGTCAAGCTGGGAGGTCAACCCCGAGAGGGTCAGAAATGGCCGAAAGGGTCGGAATGTGAAAAGACACGAGAATGAAGAGAAAATCGGGGGGGACAAGTCCCGAAAAGGCGAGAATAGCAAAAGATGCACCTCATTGCATTTTGCATGCATTCCATAGCGTTGTTTTGCGCGTCTCATCGTTGCCCCCTGGTCTGGCGAGACCTTAAACACGCACGGTCTAGGAGACCTTAAATCCTCTGAAGATGCAATTCCTTCAGTGTTTGTCGTGCCCGAACGACTTTCGGTGGTCTGGTAAAGCCACCCATCTGTGTTTACGGTGAGTTCCTAGGAGACCAATGGGGACGGTGAAAACTAGAGTTTGAACGGCTTATGCCTAGAACGCAAAGGTTCGGAATTTCCGAGACTAAAGTCTGGTTTAAATACCCAGGGGGTGTACCCTCGGCTTAAAATCTGTATGGAAGCCCCATAGGTTGAGGCGGCACGCTTACGCCTCAATTCTGGATACTGAACCAACCTAGTATATCACCCCGTTGGTAGAATAGGGAAAACTGCAATCGCAGCCATTGCATCAACATGCATCCCACGCATCATTTGTAAATATTGCATATGTCATGCATTTCAAAACAAAAACAAAAAAAAAAAAACCATGCATATGTCGTGCATCATCATTATAATATAGTGTACGTGTCATGCATTTTGTGTAAAACACCTAGTCCAGTGCATTGTAGCTTGTATGCATCCATTGCATCACCTCCATCTATGGCTTGCACCTTTCCTTGTTGAGCTTGGTCTGGTATGTGCCCATATTTTTCGTGTTGAAACACAGTTGTCGAGCTTTTGTGTCCGAGCCTTGAGGGTAGCGGCACCGCTTCTGTGTTAGATACGACTTGTGTGCGTACATGCCTTTCCTAGGCAAAATACGGTTTGGCCCGCGTGCCATATCCATTGTATCCATGTCCATTGCATCGTAGCTTGCATGCATCCATTGCATCACCTCCATCTATGGCTTGCACCTTTCCTTGTTGAGCTTGGTCCCAGATGTGCCCATATTTTTTCGTGTCAAAACACGCTTGTCGAGCTTTTGTGTCCGAGCCTTGAGGGTAGCGGCACCGCTTGTGTTAGATACGGCTTGTATGCGCGACATGCCTTTCCTAGGCAAAATACGGTCCGCCCGCTGCCATGTCCATTTGTATCCATTTTCATTACATTATAGTGTAGTCATTGCGTGCCGCATTAGGATCATTATTCTCACCCCAATGGTCGCTTTCCACTTATGTCATTCCACCCAATACTTGTTCTTGTGTCCGTGCGAAGTACTCATAGATCAGACATCGTTCTATGGGAGACGGACTTGTCACCTCCATCAATCTATTTGACATATGTGTGGTTTCGAACCGTTTCGGTTTGAATCATGATTCAATTGCCCTGCATGTAGTTCGCATTGGTTTTAATTGCACTACATTTTCATTTGCATTATTCATACATCATTTTGTATATATTACACATCATCATTCGCATTGCATATGTCATGCATCTTGCTAACAATATTGTACCTGTTAAGTTTGCTTTCTTTTCAGGCACGATATTGTATGTATGCACTCATTTATCACTGTGGAACCAAAGTAGCCGCATGTATTGTATCTCTCGAGTGAGACGTTTTGAGAATTTCATAATTCTCTTACATCCTTTCTGCATGGTAGTGTAGTCTGGTGTATGCTAGCTTATAACTGTCGCATGCGTGCTTCATTACAGCTTTCTTTGTATGATCATAAGTTATGCCCGGCTTCTTGCATTTTCAGTTGCATTTTGCCCCTGCCTTCGGGCGCATACCTTATTTGTCTTGCATGATTGTCCAAGTCTTCGGCCTTGTCAAAATGGGTCGTCTCTAGGCTTTGACATTCACTCCCGTCATTGTTATGACTTCCGAGTTCTGTCAAAGAGGGGCAACTGTAGACACCCCATTTTTGACCGTCCTCAAGACTTGGACATCACCGTTGGGACACTCGGTGATTATCCATGTTCGTGTTCGTTTGGAGTTCCCGGAGTTCTCGGCCAGGCGCCTTTGCCTCAGACCTCCGAACTCGACTGCTTGTGTTTGGTTTTGCACCAAACACTTGTGTTTGTTTGGAAGGGCAGGAATGCTTTGTGAGGCATCCCCACACACCAATCGGGTCGGGCTAGAGGCCATCGGCCGGCTAGAGTTGTCATCGGCACTTTATTGTGCCGGTCGGCACTTTTTGTGCCGGCCGCACTAAATTTTGTCAAAATGACATTTTATGCTGGCCGGACATTGTGCACTAGCTTTCTGAGTTATTTTCAAACCGCTGTGTGCAATTGTCCTTCCCTCCATACACGTGTATGGAGGGATGAGCTTGCTTAGTGGCTAAGCTTGTAAGCTTTTGGCCTATAAGAGGGAAAGCTCTTCCCTTTGCTCAAGGGTTGGCTTCTTGAGAGCTTTAGACATTGTTAGAGAGTTAGAGCTCTGGTTTTTTTAGGGTTAGAATAGATATACTTACTATCTCTCTATTTCCCTTTGTAATCTAGGTGTTTTGTGCCTTACTATTGCACTAAAACACCTAGTGTTCCACCTTTCTTGGTTCGGAGGTTCCAAAGGTTGGTTCTTGCTGTTTTTGGTTGATTTGAAGCCCAAAGAGGCCATCACTCCATCTTTGTTGAAGAAGGCTACAAGGGTGAGATACTAACTCCCTTTACCCCATTTTTGCATTCCATTTTTACCTAGTTTAAAACAGTTTTTGTGCTTAGTGATTAACACATAAAATCTCTGTTTTTAAATCCTCTTTATTGTTCATTAAGAGTGTTGTAAGGTTTGGGGAAGTTTGACCCCCCTTTAGGCTTTGAAAAGGCCCCATTTTGTGCTATTTTGGAGAGATCCGAGATTTTGGTGATAGGATCTCTTCACCACTGAAATCTTGAGTGGTTTCAGTGATGAGCATGCCTTGAAGTCTCAAGAAGGAGAGGGCCACCCCCTCTCCTTGATGTCCTTGAAAAGGACCAATTTTGCTTCCTTAAGGAGCTTCATGTTTGAGTGTGTGTTGAGCACGCTTGTTTTCCATGCTTATATTACTATGATATAACATGTTTTCAAGTTGGTTTTGGTCTCCTATGCATGATTAACATAGTTGTCTTGTAATGCCTCTTATTGCCTTAACATGTCTAGGAAGTGTGTCCCTATTTCTAGCATGTTTTAGACTTGAGTTTGTGAAGCTTGTATGCTTATTTTGCCATGGTTTAGCTCTGTCCATGGTCGTGTGAGTCAATCTTGACATGCTTTGTATAGCCCCTTTGTATTGTAGCTTGTATGCTTCAAGTATGTGCATGTGTAGGATGCATTGCCTCCATGTTTTCAAGGGTTTGGAACCCTCTTACATGCTATTTCAGACCTTATAATGTGCTTGTATCCTTGCCTTAGTGGTCTCGTTAATGCTTTAGGAGCATGTGTTGTATGCCCTTGTTTGACTTCAATGCACGCCTTTGATTTAATGACTCTTAGATGCCATCTAAGTAGCCATTTAGCTTTGTTTTGACATGCTAAAAATCTGTTTTGGGTCGATCAATGCATGCCATAATTGCTTTGTCTTGGTTTGGTTCGAACCCCCATTGACTAGCCTTAAGCCTAGGCCATTTGCATGCTTTGTTTGGCATACTTCATTGCATGATTTGGCATCATGTTTAACTTAAATTTCAGAGCTTTAAGTGCATACTAGTTGCCCATGTTTGGCCTCTTTAAGTGTGCATGAGAGTTGCTTTTGTATGCCTAAGTCTTGAGCCTTAACACTTGCATGTGTGTGTATGCATTTGGTCTCATTTCCTAGGCACTTTGGCCACTGATTTTAGGCCCATTTTGAGTTGCCTAATTCATGTATAAGTCCATCCCTCTTGTGGTTTGCATGCTTGCATTATATGCTTGTTTGTATACTTGCATAGACACATGACATTGTACATCTTGCATGCCTAGATGACATGCTTAGGTTTGCACCACATTGACATGCATGCCAAGCCTCTTGAAGTGAGTTTGATAGAGGTTTGGCACCCTTTTGTGCCTATATGTTTGGAATGCATTTGAAAGTGAAGTTGCACTCTTGGTTCTTAGGGCCATCATGCATGGAAATGCGCGATTGGTGGTCCGGGAATCGAGGCACATGCCCTCTTGAGTCCACAGCATGATGTGGGATGTGTTTGGTGCATATATGCTTTGAATTATACTGCCATGCATAGTTTGTACTCTGCTGTTGTGAGTTGCAGGATCTGCAGAACATTTTGTGCCGACCGGCACTTTTTAGTGCCGATCGCGCTCATCCCCACCAATGGAACAATTCAGGCCGATGGCCAAATCCTTCACCGGTGGAAATGCATGCGTACGGTGATGATCTCCAAAGACCAAGGAAAGTGTTTCTAGGACTTTGGTAATTTTCAGAGTTGGATAGCAGAAGAAACAGAGGCATACTTGCATGGTAGTGCGATTCCGAGCGAATCCCGGGCGCGCGCTGCAGTTAGCCCTCATCCCGAGGCATTTAATGCTTAAATTAGATTAATTATTTAATTTAATTAATTTAGTTGATTTGTAATATTTAATTAGCTAGTTTAGTTAATTATTTATTCGGTCTGTATTATTATTTGGTCCCTCCGAGCGAGGGCAAATTTGTAATAAGTGTGTGTGAGTGGGTGTATGTCTTCCAATCCCCATTTCTTTCTCCCTTTTATTTACCCGCTTATGTTGGTAGATTAGGGCACATTTAAATTAGCATGCCTTATGCAATGCATGCGTGCATTCATGCATTTGTTTACATGCATTCGGGCTCGGTACATCATACAAACTGCATCGTACTTTCAATTCCAAATTGAATACGTGATAGTTGTTGCATCTCATGTGCCATGTTTAGGGTTAGCCGAGCCTACTCTAGATTACATCTCTGCGTGTGATGCATTAGCCACTTAACATGAACTAGGTCATGCATGTTTGCTAACTAGTTTACTGTTTTGGCACGGAGTACGATGTAAGTATTTATGCTTTAGCATATCGCATGCTTGTGAATGCTAACATGACAGTATGCTTACCATGCGGCTAAGTGCTTATGTGAGATAAACTGCCTGAATGCCTGTGGGTGAAGGCTGGGTTGCTTGAGTTGGAAAACTCGTTGAAATGTGTTTTAGCCTACTTGCAGTAGCAAATTCCAAAGCATTTTCAAAACAAACGGATATGCAATGTTTATTTCCAAATTAGGCAATCTAGTCTATACTTGTTTGTCAGCAAGATAACATAGTAATTCTAGGCTAATAATTGGAATAAGAACATAAAGTTTTCAAAATTGGATATCACGGTTAGTAGAGGCCGGTCTTCGGACCGGCGAAAGGGGTGCTCATAGTGACCTTCCCGATCGCACCAAGCTCGAGCCAAGACCACTTTGGTGATGATTTTACACGTGGCCTTCAAGACCAGTCGTGGTTTCCTAAATTTCCCATTTTAAAATATTTAGGTGGCGACTCAGAATCCGCAAAGCAGTCCATGTTTGGCACTACTTTTCAAAAATCTGTTTTCTCAAACGATTTGCCGGATTTGGACTCTTTGGTTCAGATTTAGAACCGTGACACAAATCGAGTCCGAACTGTAGAGCGAGGTCCCCCGCGGACGTGCTACAATAGCCTGCTTGAGTGCAAGAATGGCCGCTTGAGCGGAGGAGCAAAAATCTAGACAATAAGGTTTAGGAAAAACAAGCAACCAACCTGTTCCAAACGCAACCACAACAACCTAAAGGCCAATTTCAAAGAGATACAAGGGAAGGAAGAAGTAAACAACAATATGAAAGCATTAAACCCGAGTTCGGAATACCACAAAAGTCGGGTCAAAGCTGGCATTGCTATAATGACCTTCCCTTCTCATACCTAAGTTCCCGAGTCGAGACACTTTGGTAATGATGGATAAGTGGCCTTTGGCACGAGTTTTGGGTTTTCTATATTTCGCAAAAATATTGAGGTGGTGACTCTAAAATCTGGCAAAGTAGTCTATTTTTGGCATTTGATTCAAACATCGATTTTCCAAAAGAATTGCTGGATTTGGACTGTTTTTGTGTTTTCACTGTTTCACATTACATTTGTGAGATCAGATTCAGAACCACGAGAGTCTGAACTGTAGGGCTAATCATATTTGAGAAGAGCACGAAAGGCAAGCTATAGTTTTTGGCGACTCTGCTGGGGAATTTAGAGAACTTAATTTGAACTTCATGATGTGAAATTTTATCTACACTTATATGTTCTTTGCATTTCATTTGCATTGGTGCGCTTAAGTCACTGTGTTTGCCATCTGTTATTCCTTGCCAAAAGGCTGACTGGTTGTGGGCTCTGCCATGTTGGGAACACAACCCTTGGATCTGAACTACTGCTATACTGTTTGACCCTCCTTTCACTTCTCAGTGTTTGGTATGAGAGGTATATTAGGTAGTCTTGCTTAGGTAACCCTATTCTGACCATTTGGCCTAGTTACATATAGAAAAGCCATAGAGATTGTTCCAAACTAGGACAGGATACTCACCCGTATACAGGATTGGTGAAACCGTTTAATTGAAATAATGAAACCCTAGTTCATGCCAAATACTAGGACAGGGTAATCTTACCCCCTCATAGGGGTGTTTTGGCTCTCTCTTAATTGGTATGTGCTTTACAGTGAAACTGTACAGGAATATGCATATCAGTTGCAAGGTTGGTATATATTTTAGGACAGAATTCAGTATGGAGTACAGTCACTAGCTATGATCATATCTGTTCTAGTGAAATTGGGCTGAGGTGCTGTCTATTTTCTCTTTTGCTAGGTAATCTTGGAACCATAGCTTCAGAAGGCTCCGATATCCCCCAGGTACTTTGGACTCGTGTCGATAGACTTTGTAAGGTCAAGGACCTAGTTCAGGGGCAACCAGTGTTTGCTTCACTGCTGCCGGTTACAAGCCGAATGAGGATTAGACAGAATTCACCAGTCTAGTTCCTATAGTAGTCACCTCTTAGCTCACTTGTGTCCAGTCCAGTTCAGGAATAATCATCTACTTCTAGTCCAGCACAAGACCAGTCACCTATTCCAATGGCACAGCATCCCCCGGCTAGTATGGAGGAACTAATACATCATTTGCAATAGACAGTCGAGACATTACAACATGACGCAATCTGTCAAGCCAAGGTTGCGGCCCGTCAGGCCAAGGTTATAACTAGGCTACAACAACACCAACCATAGCCAACAGAGGCCTCTGTATCATATTTACCAACCATAGCTATCCATGTGCTCGGTGCCACTACTAATACTGCCTATGTCTAAGAAAACCAGGGCAATCCAATGGAGCCAATCCCAGCACAAGCTTCCAAAGCACCAGTTTATCAAATTGAGGCACCATTTGAATTCAAAGTTGATCCAACTACGCTCAAAGTCAACAAATTAGAGAAGTTGTTCAAGAGAGCACAAGAGGTTAACTCCATCCTGGACATAGAGGATGGATACATTGATTCTGCAGTTATATTGCCGGATCGGTTTAAGATACCAGACATTGATTATTTTGACAGCTCCGAGGAACTGATGGTCCACTTGTGATTGTTTTTTTGTATCTTGCGGCCGATGGGTTTAACTAGACCACATAAGCTATCTCTCTTTGGTCATACCATGTTAGATATAGAGGCCATTTGGTATCATAAGTTGGAAGATTTCGTCAAACAGAATTGGGAGGAGATGTCCAAAGGCTTCATTGTTCAGTACCCTCACAATACACAGATTGAAATCAACACTTGTGATCTCGAGGTAACCCGTTAAGAGTTGAAAGAGGGTTTTTCTAAGTTTGTGACTAGATAGAGGGCCAAGCCTTGATGATGACCATGAGACCTTCAGAGAAGGATCAGATAAGAATGGATGCTCGGAATCTATAAGGCAAGTTGTTGCATAAGATGATTGCTCTACCTCTATTTACCTTTATAGAGCTTCATGAAATGGGGGTTCAAATCGAGGATGCCATCAGACAAGGGATCATTATAGAAGATAATGAGCCTTTAAAGAAGAATGTTATTCGCAGTTCCCATGCTACTACCAGTGGTAGCACAACTGTGAAATGCTCAGAAGTAAACACTGTCACTACTTCCATCAAAAACCATTTTCTTGATAATAGCCAAAAACCAACCACTTCAACTCTGCCCTAAGCCCGAAATTTTCATCCTCTTTACATAAGTCTCTCTTAAGCCTTGAAAATGCTACTAGAAAAAGGCCACCTAAAGCTCCAAGAACCTTGACCCCTTCCAAATCCTCTTCCACTAAGACATGACCCCTCTAAATTCTGTGCCTATCATCAACAACACGGTCAAGATACAAACCGCTATATCTGCCTCCGTCATAAGATTCAGGATCTTATTGACAAAGAGATCATAGCTCCATGAAAAAGACCTCAGGTGACCACTAACCCATTGTCTTCACACCTCAACCTAATCCATACACTACCATCCACTTAGAATCCCTGCATATATATCACCTTGGCCCATTTACCGAAGCTTGAGGTGTTTATTCTAGAAAGCACAAACTTGTGCATGATGGATGCACTTGAACCCCAATCATCTCAAACCCATGAGCCCACTACTTCTGAGCTAATGAGCATGATTGAAGATTTGCAGAGAACTATGGTAGATTTAGCCTTTGGGATTTTGGCTTTATCATCGACCACATCACATATCATAAATTTCACGTCAAAAGGCTCCCCAATCTTGGGGCAAGCTACAATTGAAAAGGGTAAACCTGGAGCCATCTCAAGTCTGGGTGATGACATGTCGACAACAACTTGGCTCCGCTCTGATATAGCGACCTAATCCCTTGGCAAAGCTGAAGCAAGTTGTAAGAACAAGGCTGGGAAAAGTATTGATCCTTATGAACAACTTCAGTGGGCTATTGAGGCTTTGAAGGTCAAAGGGATGAATAAACAGCAAGTGCTTGCAATTATTGCAAAGACTGTGGATGACACTTTTGTCATTTAGGTTGGGCGCATTTTGAATCCGGCGGTAAGCCATGGAAAGAGATGTCATGCCAGAAACACTACTTTCAGCCCCAATCCTACATCCGTCGGAGATCTTCAAACCAAGGCAACACCTGTCAACCCCTCTGTCAATCTTTCTAGGGTTGGTAACCGCACCTTCAATCCCCTTTACATGACCTTATCCAAAGCTCTCCAAATCCTCATAGGACAAGGTCATCTCAAACCCTTTGATCCTCGGCCTCTTCCTAATCCCTTTCCAGCCAAGTATAATGTTGTTAAGTACTGTTCTTTCCATCAATAAACTGGTCACGACACTGACGGTTGTTTTCGTCTTCGCCATGAAGTTCAAGATCTGATTGACAAAAAAATCATCACTCCACCAGGTCCTACAAAGTCTATTAATGCTGGATCAATGAACTTGGAGGGATAATGTGACTGGTTCTGTGATCGGGGATGAACCACCTACTGATGGCATTCATTTTCCTCCGGGCATGGTGGATGGCACGCACTGTTTTGAGCAATTTGGAAATGTTGTTTATTTTACTTTCAAACTTGGGTATTGAGTTATCCTTGTTGTTTCGAGTCAGTCTTGTTATGTTAGGGTTAGGTGATTTCGGGCATGTTAATTTAGACATCACTTCCCTGTTTTATTTTTGTTTGTCTTTTCACTCTTTCTTCTGCGTCTATGTCTATCAATGAGCCAGTTGAGCCAGAAGATCTAAACAAAACGATAATAATTTTCACCTATTTCTCTGTGCCTTTAAATCATTGCATTGACCTAAGTTTTTCAAAACTTTTCCAAAACTGTGGTGAACACAAAGAGGGAGGAATTCCTCGAGATTTGCAAAATTTGATGAACTGAAAAGAAGAGAGGCGTGCTAAGCCCCTAATGAATGAAATCATATCTATTAATGTGAGTACTAAGGAGGATTCTGGCTTGATCCAAATTGGTTCTACATTGTCTTTAGAATAGCATGAGTGACTAGTCGCTTTATTAAAAGATTTCAAAAAATGTTTTGCATGGTCCCACGAAGACATACCTAGAATTGATCTTGAGATTGTATAACATAGGATCACTCTCGGCCTTGAGGCTTGACCCCTTTGCTTTCAAACTTTGATTCAGAATGATCAACGATCAACCACAATATGAGACTTGCATGGTCGGATTGGAAGTAACCCTTGAACTAGGGGTAAGAAGTTCAGATATGATCAAAGGAAACTTGCATAGTTGGATGAGAAGCATCCTTTGAACTAGGGGTAAAAAAAGGTCAGATACGCTCAAAAAGTCAAAACTGGGTCATTTCTAAAGCCAATGGAAATCGGTAAGAAAGCCAAAACTCAAGATCTGAGAGAAGAAAATTTTTGCTGAAGGATAATCAAGTTACTATCCACGACACTGGGGGCAAATTCAGACCCAATTGGATGGGCTCTTACATCATTAAGACGATTTAGTCAGGAACAACAACCATTCTCATGGATTCAGATGGCTTAGAGATCCTATGGCTAATCAATGTGGACAAGTTAAACTTCCATCCTTGAGAGGCTTGCTGGGCCAAAAACTTGGAAGGGCGACCCAGGCAAAAGTTAGAGCAAGAAAAAAAGAAAAAGAACAAATGAAAAAATAGAAACAAAGAAAAAAGAAAAAGAAAGAGAAAAAAAGAAAAGAAAAAAAAGGTTAAAAACCTGAAAGGGCGGCCTTGGCAAAAATTAGAGCGCAAAAGGAGAGTGTTAATACCCGAGTGTACCTTAACTCGGGAACTATGTACGTCCTGATTCCCATCTTTGGGATACATAGGCAACTTCATCCTAAAGTTCGACCCCAACCATTTTTAACCTGCTTGTCTCATCCATGTTGATTGGCTTATCCTTGTTCAACTCAGCTATTCTATCCATGTCTAATTGGTTCATTTTCATTCAAATTTGATTGTCCTATTTTGTTAGAAGATTTAGCTGCTAGACAAATTAAGTTTAGATCTGAGGTTGTGCATCTCAACAGCTGATTCTTCATTTTCATTCAAAAACAATTTTTGAGGATTTTTAGTAAAGCTAACTAATTTTCTCAAAAATTATTCCATTTTTCCAAAATTGGACCATTTCTTGGACCCTAAAAAGGAAAATTTTTGGTGCTCACAGTCTGACTTACATGATTTCAAAGCAAAAAGAAAAACAAGCATGTTAATCTAACTGTCATGTTGGTCAAAATTGATTTAGCAGAAAGCTAAAAAACAAAAAATAGTCAAAACGATGAACTAGGGGCATAGTCGAGTTAGGTTTTCTGTCTTTTCCCTGTTGTCAGCAAACTTGCCAGAAAGGGCACAACTGAGGCTAGCAGTAAGGGCCAAAAACTCTCTCATTCTCCAAGCGGCGAGGTATCAAGCCAAGTGCGAAGTATGAACTAGAAATGGAGCAAGATATTCGACCCCCCTCATAAGGTCCACAACTTCCAGCTTATCCATCAACACACTTAGGAAGGGATAAAAAATAAGAGAGATTAAAGAATAGAGAGATATGCATTGAGAGAAAAACAAAAAGTAAGGAAATGGCTTTTCAGAGAAATATAGATTGAGTGTCAAAGTGAAGTGAGAATCACAAATGAGAAAGGTTGGGAAACAATACCTAGAGAAGTAGTGGGAACCCTATGAACTGACAGGTCTCCCACTAGTGGCAAACATCCAAGTGTTGTGTTTGTTGTTTTTGTTTGTCTCGATTCTTGTTTTGAGTCGTTTTGATTTTGGTAGGTGTAAATCGATGTGTTTAGGTGGTTTTACTTTGTTTTTCCTTTGTTGAGTCATGGTGTATTGTGGTCAGTCGTAGGCTTAATACAAGGTTAAGAACTCATTCTCAGTTCTAATTTCAAGAAAATAAATCGTTTTGTGCTCAGAGTGTCGTGCTATGCTCAACATGATCTGCAAAATAGAATTCCTTCTTTCATAAAACTACAGGGTCCAACCTCAATCAAAAGAGAGAACAATAGAACAAGGACCTATTTGAAGCTACATAGGTTCCAGACTGCAAAGCAAAAGAAAAAGAGGGAAAAATTGGAGTATTTGAGTTTGTTTTAACTTCAGCATTTCTGGGATTGCATTTTGAAAGCACCTTTTTAGGCCATGTCATTTCTCTGAAGTATGAGTGTACCTCAACCTCAAGCTCAAGCCTGCTTCAAGCCAGAATGGAGATCAAAGTGCTATCCCCGAACACTATTCCCTGCCAGAGGCGTTTTGGCTGTGTTTTGCAATGAGGTCCTAGGAGATCAACTGGGACGATGAAAACTAGAGTTTGAATGGCGATGCCTAGAATTCAAAGATTTGGAATTTCCGAGACTAAAGTCTGGTTTAAATACCCAAGGGTGTATCATCAGCTTGAAATCTGTATGGGAAGCCCATAGGTTGAGGAAGCATGTATGCGCCTCAATTCTGGATATTGAACTAACTTAGTCTGTCGCTCTATTAGAGAATAGGGAAAGTTCTGAATATGATCAGGAAGAAAAGTGGCATTCATGGCTTCTACATGCAGAGGTTACCCTTTGTCAGTATTTGAGGGCCTTTGAACTTTGAGTTGTAGGTAAGAGTTCGAAGAACACAAGAAAGAGATCCTTGCCAGAGTATAGCGATTCATTGCCACTCGCCCCATGAGGTGCTTTCTAAAGCACTGCTTTGTTTGTTTATTGCATTCTCTAAACATCATTCACTACATTACTTGTCACACACACGTCATATCATCTATCGTACTAATTGCTTTTATTTGCATCTTGTGTTATTTTGTATAATTTATCCTTTTACTCTAAGCAGCGTTAGGGATCGTTGTCCTCCGGGGCTTTTCTCAAGACCTCTTCTCACGATTTCAGTGTGGTTTAAGTGTTCCTTTCCTCACATGATTTCAGCATGTTGGGAATTTATCTCAGAACGTATGAAACGTGACCCTGAGCAGTTTTCTCAGAACCTCTTCTTACAATTTCAGTATGGCTTGAGTGTTCCTTTCCTTACACGATTTCAGCGTGTTTGGAGTTTATCTTAAGACGCATGGAACGCGACCTTGAACGGTTTTCTCTAGACCTTTTCTCACGATTTCAGTGTAATTTGAGTGTTCCTTTCCTCATACAATTTTAGCGTGTTTGGAATTTATCTCAAGATGTGTGGAACGTAACCCTGAGCAATTTTCTCGGGACCTTTTCTCACTATTTCAGCGTGGTTTGACTATTCATTTCCTTACACGATTTCAGCGTGTTTGGAATTTATCTCAAAAAGCGTGGAATGCGACCTTGAGTGGTTTTCTCAGGACCTCTTCTCACGATTTCAGTGTGGTTTGAGTGTTCATTTCTTCACACGATTTCAGCGTACTTGGAATTTTTCTCAAGACGTGTGGAACGCGACCCTGAGTTGTTTTCTCAGGACCTCTTCTCACGATTTCAACGTGGTTTAAGTGTTCCTTTTCTCACATGATTTTAGCGTGTTTGGAATTTATCTCAAGACGCGTAGAATGCGACCCTAAGCAGCTTTCTCAAGACATCTTCTCACAATTTCAGCGTGGTTTGAGTGTTCTTTTTCTCACACAATTTTAACATGTTTGGAATTTATCTCAGGACACACATGACCTTGAGCTGTTTTCTCATGACCTCTTCTCACGATTTCAATGTGGTTTGAGTGTTCCCTTCTTCACACGATTTTAGTGTGTTTGGGATTTGTTCTTCCTCTCCTCATGATTCCAATGTGGTTGGAGTATGTTACCCCATGCATCTACATTATCCATTACATTCATTACATAATACCATTTTATCATCATGCACCCTTTCCATGTTAAGCTTAGTTTGGCATATGCTCATGCCTTTTCCTCATTGGAACATGGTTATGTCATGTGTAAGTACTCATGTTGTGTTGAGGCCAGTATTGAGGGTGTTGGCACCTTTTCTGTGTTAGACATGGTCTGTTTTGTGTCCATGCCCTTTCTAGGTAAGACGTAGTTCAGCCTACGCCCCTTTTTCGCTTCATCCATTGTATTCATTACATCGTGCTTTGTCTTGTTGTATTTGGCATTTAGAGTCATTATCTTTCCCCAATAGATCATTCCTCACTTATATCATACCACCCAATTACTTGTACTCTTTCTCGTTCTAGGAAAATCATAGTTTTGCAGGTGCTCGCACCCCTTTCACATTAAAACATGATTTTGTTATGTGTAAGCATCCATACTGAGCTGAGGCCAGTATTGAGGATGTAGGCACTTAGCCTGTGTTAGGCGTCGTTTTGGCTCGTGCCCACACTTTTTTTCTATATAAAACGTAGTTTGATTTGCATCCCCATTCTTTTATGATATTTGTGTGGTAAGCACTGCTTGCGGTTTGATGATTTCATTATATACATACATTGTATATTATTTGCATTATTTCGTTGCATTGTGTATCATTAGCATCCTGCCCCTAAACTACGTTGATTTGATTCATTGCAACGAGATATGTAGGTAACTCTCGGGTTCAACCGACTGCATCTGCATTTTGTTTATTTGCCTAAGTCTTACGGCCTTGTCAAAATGGGTTGTCTTCAGACTTTGACATTGACTTACGTCATTTCATGACTTCGAACTCTATCAAAGAGAGGCAACTGTAGACACCTTATTTTTTACCACCCTTAAGACTTGGCCACTTTATTCTGAACACCCGATGATGAAAGTTACAGTGTGCAATTTTTGAATTCTCAACGAAGAAATTTGGATTCAAGTTACAATCCCAAACCTTACGTTCCATTTTTAGCCAAACTATTTTAGATCTTAAAACCTTCATTTCAAAATATTTTTCTAAAAGTTTCTACGTTGTTCCGAGACTCGCATTTCGTTTAAAACATTACACTTTTTAGTAAATTGAGTAAGGACAAAGTGGAGATACATAAAAGGGAGATGAACTCTTTAAAAACATCTTATTTGCTTGCATGTGTAATTTTCTCTATAAAATCATATATACACTCTAACAACAGTGCATATACAACCCATAAAAAACAAATTGATAAATAATCTTATCAACTATACACACTCATATATAAAAACTCTACCAACCATCGGCTATATTCTTTTAAACAAAGTTATGCACACATATAGTCATAAAACAAACCCTCCCGCCTATGCGACACTTCACCACAACCTAAAAACAAGTTAATAAGGGGTTGTTTGGAATGTTCTAAATAAGTATACTTTTTATTTTTTTGGACTAAAAAGTTGAGAAAAAAATATGAATATTTGGGTTAACCTTTTGATTTTTTATAAAAAAAATGTGTATTAAAAAATTGTATAAATAAGTGTGTAGGAGAAGATAGGGTAAGAGCCGTACGGAATGGCATTGGTGACTGGCTAGGTGAGTAGATAAGAAAATATTGTCTACGTCTCGGGTTTTGATTGGATGGTGTTGTTTGGCCCGTGGGGGCCCACTACGGGTTTCGTTTTTCTAATCGGAACCGTTGAATGTGTAGAACTCATCGAGTACTACATGCTTGTAAAAAATCACATTAATTGGATATCGATAACTATCTGATCGTGTTAGTTTTCTTTATCAACTGTTAACGATAATACCATCTAATTTTTATACGAAACTGATTTGATCATAGAGTTAGTGATATCCGATAGACGTGATTTTTTATAGGCATATAGTACTATACGAGTTTTACATATTGAACGGTTCGGATTATCAAAACGAGACCCATGGTTGCCCCACAGGCCCAACTTTAACATGCAAATAACACATATTATTTTTGTTTTTCCTTTCATTGCAGGTGCCTGACGTGTCCATACGTTGATGGGTTGGTCGGACTGAATTTTTATATTAATTTACCATTTAAATTAATATTTGTATATTAATTTTTTATTTTTTTTGATAAATAATGATAACTTTTTAACTTTTTATATAATTTTTTGACTTTTTAAATTTTTCACGAATTGCCAAACTTGGCCTAAGTGGCGTTTGACACAAAATAACTAGTGAGTACATGGGAGAGCGGAGGCAGACCGCACATGTAAAATTTGTCGTGATCCTAATAAACAGGCCCATATACCGCTCATAAAAAATAAATTAACAGTCCCGATTGGGACCCCCTCAGGATTCCACCCCCTCCACCCCCACACACACGTGGGGGTTGGTGAGTGGGGGAAAAAAAAAAAAAATAAAAAAAAAAAATAAAAATAAATGGACCAATAGGAGGCAGAGGGGGTCATGGGGGTGCTGCCAAAAATGGGGTATAAGTCTTTTTTCATAAATTAATAACCTTCGTTCCGCATGTGAAAAACTCTAATTTTTTAGTTATTTTAATTGTAAAAAGATAAAATATATTAAAAAATTAATAAGATAAAATGTAATATTTAAATAATAATTATTTTATTATTACTCTTATAAAAATCAAAAAGGCCAAAAAAACCTATCTCAAATAAGACTTTTTAATCCCAAACTAACATAACCAAAAAATTAAAAAATCAAAAAATCAATTTACATTCCCATCAAACCCTAAATAATTTTGCCAACTATACACATGTGAACTCATATTTACCATCGAAAAATGCGGCAGACCCCCACCCCCAGTGACCCCTAGCGCCACGTGACTGTGGCTGATTGAAAAAAAAAAAAAATGGCCAATGAAAAAAAACTGGAGGTACTGGGGGTGCTCCACTGGGGTCCCTAGCACAACTATTTACCATCCGTTATATTAACAGCAATGTTAGATATCATAAAAAATCTTTTATGAAAATAATCATAAATGCGTTGTGATCCTTGGATTACGCTTAAAATAAAACAGTACACACTAATTAAGGTAATTCAAGGATCATAACTCTTTCATGATCATTTTCATGAAAAAGAATTTATAATCCCTAACTTTACTCTTGTATTGAATAAAAAAAAAAACTATACGCCGGGCAGAGTTAAAACCCACCCATCTGGTACCGTCGGCCACAGCCTGAAAACAAGTTGGGGAGACTTCGCCAAGCCCAAAAACAAATTAAAAATGTAAGACGTTTGGCATTGAAAAATATATAATTTATGGCAAATCGTTAGGTGCAAGGGAAATGTTAATGACTTTGTTTGTCATGTGGGTTTTTTAGTGTTTGAGTTAAATTAGTGGTGTGTTAAAAAGTTAGTAAAAAGATAATTTTTTAATTTTTTAGTTTATTTTATCTTTTTGTGGATAAAAAATATAAAAGGTGATGTGATTTAAAATGGGTAAAAAGTTAAAAGTTAGCTTTTTATTTACTTTTCAAAACACCCCTAAGTGATGTTTTAAGGAGTTGGTAAAAAGTTAGTTTTTTTTTTTTTTTTTGTGTAAAAAAAATAGAGATGTGATATGACTTAAAAAGCCAAAAAGTTGAATTTTACCAGCTTGCCAAAACGCCACTTAGTCATAAAAAATAAAATAAGTTAGAAAGTCAATGAGATAAAATATCATATTAAAATTAAAATTATTTTATTTTTTATCTCTCAAAAATAATAAAATAAAAAAATCAATTCAAACAGCTTTTTTATTTCTAGACTAAAATAACCACACACAAAAAAAAAAAAAAAAAAACCAAGTCGCTATATTAATAGGTTGTGGGAAATATAAATATATTAAAAAGATAAGATGTCTGGAATTTAAAAAAAATATATTACTTATAGTAAATTATCTAGGTTTAAGAGAAAGGTTAATAGGCTTCGTTGGGGAGGGGTTGGGTTGGGTTGGGTTGGATTGAGTTGGGTTTGAGATTATTTTTAGTTATCAAAAATTAAAATAATTTTTTTAGTTTAATACACTACAAGAAAAGTAAGAATTAACGGCGTTGTTTTGACGGCGTTTAAAAACACGCCTCTGTTTCTAATTTTTTACGGCGTTTTTTTAAACGTCGCATTCTTATTACTAATACGACACCGTTTTAACTTCCGAAAGCGCCTTCAAATGTTTTCGCTTTATTCTTTCTTTTTTTTTTATACCGTAAATAGCCTATTCTCTCTCCCTCTCTCGCTCTCACTATACCCTTGATTTCACTCTCTTGCTTCAAACCCTTTCGTTTCTCTCGATTCAAACCCCTTCATTTATTAATCGATTAATCTGCAACCCTTCTCTTCAAATTCAAGTATTCGTAGATCGTCGATTTGCAGATCATAATGTGCCATCTCGAGTTCGTGTTCGAGTTCGCAGGTCTTTCTTCATGGTAAGTGTTGATCAGTTTCATCTCTATCTTCTCACATTCAAGTTCGATTGAAGATGATACTTACTGCAATCATTCGATTCAGGTATGCTAGGTTTTGTCTACTTTATCATTCTTAGATCAGATTGATTGAAGATCTGTTGATCGATTGAAGGTGATTTCGAAGTTCAACCTTCTTCAGCTCGGTGATTCAATCTCAGATTCATTCGACGATTTCGAAGTTCTCTCTCGATTTCAAAGCTCGGTGATTCAATCTCAGATTCGTCCGGCGAGGAGAGTGAGCACCATCATCTACCAAGGTGAGCACCATCGCTTCAGAAAATCTTAAGCTCTCTCTCTCTCTCTCTCTCTCTCTCTCTCTCTCTCTCAAGTTCTTCCTTCCCGTCGATTCTTCTCCTAGGGTTTTCAATCAATGTTTTGAAGAATTTTAATCTCTGTTTTTTATTGTTCAGTTTAGATTGATCAATCAGTGTTTTACACATCTCATTTATTTTTCCCCAGATCCCCAGAACTGATTTTTCAACCAGTGTTTTTTATTTTTCACTCTCTGTTTTTTTATTACCCTGTTTTAAACCCTAAATTACCCTGGTTCAAAATGACCTGTTAGATCTGGATACTATTGAACTAACAATATGTCTGTTTTCCAAGAATATTGTATTTTACTATTGAGCTCTTGTTGTCCTACCCAGATATTTGGCGGTGTGGGCATTGCTTGTCTGCCATTAGGACTTATCTTTTCATTCTTTCGGCGTCCAAAAGCTGTTATCACTCGTTCACAGTATATTAAGGTACCTTTTGCATTGTGCTTTATGTATCCATATGAAATTACCTACTTCTGCCTTCTGTATCAGCGTAATGGTTATTTGCATGTTCAAGTTGATTATAGGCAATTGACTCGATAATTTGTAGGAAGCAATTGAACTAGGTAAGAAGGCAAGAGAATTGAAGAAAGCAGCTGATGCGCTTCGTCAGGAGGAAAAGAGTGGCTCAAAGGGAAGGAAGTGGCGTAAAAATGTAAAGGCAGTAGAATAGGTATTAACCTTTATCAGTATTGTTAGCTGAAGGGTGCCTTGCCATGGCTAAAAGGGAAGGTGCATGGTTTAAGTCCACCCTAAGACATAGCAAGAAAATTGGCATATCTTATAATTTGGTGTACTTCAGCCCAAAGTTGGTTTTACAAATGATGTATGGTCTAAGATACAATATATTGAATTTGAATATCGTTTCTGAGATCTGTAAAAGCTTCTTTTCTTCTGTTAAAATGTTTGCATCGGAAATTAATGTCATGAATCATGATCCAACTACAAGATTGTTTTCATTTAAGACATAACAATTGATAATTACAATTACAAGGTTTCCTGCTTTTTTTCCAATTGCTATTATATGCTTAGGGGCGTTTAGGGTTTGTAGAAATTACATCATTTTTTTATGAAATTTGAAGTTTACATTGTTGGTTGACTTGTCTATGTATCCATGGTTAGATAGATTGGAATCGGGTACTGACTTATTCTTAACCTTGTAGGAGCTGCTTCTTCTGGAAGAAGATGTAAAGGCTTTAGAAGAGATGTATCCTCAAGGTGAAAAGGTGATGGTTTGAAATTTTTTTAATGTGCTGACCTGCACATTTTTTCAAAAGCAGTTTTTTAGAATATGTTTTCTGAAAAAATTTCAATAAAACTAAAAACTAATTTGATGAAAGAAATGAAAAAATAAAAAACACTCATCATTTTTATATGGTTTTATCTTTTTTTGGGTGTGGAAGTAACTTTTAAAAATCTGAAAATATTATTTTTGATGTTTCTTTTTGTCAAACTAATTTCTATTTGAAAAAAGAAAAAAGAAAAAGAAGAGAGATCTGATTTTGTCTCCTAACTTTGCTGCTTGATTCATTCAGGCAGAGACTGCATGGGCCATGACTGTCCTTGGATACTTGGCCAAACTAGTGTTGGGGGTTTTAGGTTAAGTGCGAATTTTATGCATATCATTAATTGTGACTTTGACAAACAAAATTTTATTTTGATTTCCTTGAAACTGTCATTTTTTGGGGTCTCTGCAGAAAATTTTAGATGAAAATTGTGTTATCACACCAAAAAAAAAAAAAAAAAAGCAAAAAACAAAAAAAATAAAAGGAATTTAAAAACATTTCTTATGGATAACATACGGATGATGTTTAGTTTCTAGTTATTTGTTCTGGCCTTTAATTTTAAACGCAATGTATTTGGGGATAGGGAGCTTGCTTTGATGTGTATGAAGTATTATATTTCTTATGGGGATATTATTGTTGGGTAAATATAAGATGATCTACACCTCTTTCGTGTTGATTGTATTTGCTTTCTCTTTTTATTATCATATGCGTTTCTCCTGTACCTTACTTCACACTCCACTATTCGTTTGTTCTTGGCATTTAGTTTAGGTGTGAAAAGAGTCCAAATTCTCTCTTTGGAGCATGAACAATCAAGAAAAGTTCTATGTTCTAACTGTATGGAAATTCCTTGAAAGCTGAAGGACCTTGAAGGCTGAAAGACCTTAAAGAAAAACATTGAAATGCAATTTTGATGGCACCGTTAATACACATTAATAACATTGGCAAATCACCTAATTAGTTTATGGTTTTCTCTTAGATGATTTTGTTTGAACACTGTAGTTATTGAATTCTATAATGTATGCTAGTTTAATTCTAGTTATGACATGGAGATTTGACACTGGTCTCTGATTTAAATTACAAAGTAACATTTTGTGCATACTGTTATAGGGGGATTGTGCATGATAACTATGTTATTTGCTATGCTTCTAGCTAATATTAGCATCAGAACTTCATGAGATATCAGAAAGCTCTGTGGTTGTGTTGGCTGCATTTAGTCAGGGATTTGAAAACTCAATTGTAGTGTTGTTCTTATCACAAGTGTGCCAAGGCAGTCAAGTGGCTGCGCTATTGCTCGGGACGTCAACCCATGCAGTTGTCATTTTCTTTTCTTCTTCCCTGCTTCCACAACCTGACTCTGTCAGCCCATATAGTAATTAGTTGAGTTGAGAGCTCCAGAGATGGTGAAATATACAGGGAAGACTCAATGTTTGAAACATTTCCAAGAGGAAATATTAGTTTGTCTTTTCCCTGGTGAGATTTTTCAAAAAGAATATTTGGAAAATTGGGGAAAAGTTAAGTTCATCTCTTTTCTTTTTCTTAACTCAATTGTGACATTGACGTAGCCGTAGGTGTAACAACTTTGAGGTGTGTCTGACAAAGGTTGGGAAGAGTCCCATGAGTTTCTTAGAAGTGTTGGTGTCTCTTTGCATTCACTTATTTAAAACAATATTCGAATCAAAGCCTACATAAGGCACGTTGGCTTATCATATTGATTGGTTTAGTTTTCCTCTTTCTTTATTAGCATCTTAATTGAAATAATATAATTCTAAGAAGCATGGACATGTCTAAGAAGGTGCACGTTCGTGTTTGACATGTATCTGACACACATTCATTGGACACTTCCTAACATGTGTTAGACACATATGAAACGCATTATAAGTCTAAACAAATAACTTAGAGGATACAATGATAAAAGAAAAGCAATGTAATTTATATCTATTAATCCCTTATCCTTTAAACATTAGAAATTAATATTATGTTGTATTTTATTATCTTTGAATGAAATATTGGTATATATGACATATAATAAATATCTATAAACTTGTATACTTGTGTGCATCTCCCACATGTGGTGCCCTGCATTTTTCTAAAATTGATGTGTTGGTGTGTTTGTATCGTGTCACGTGTCCATATTCGTGTATGTGCTTCTTATATATAATTCTTCCTTGCCAGGAGCCTTTTAAGATTTATATGCATGACATGTGACTATAGTTGCTCATCATGTTTCAGGTTAGTTTTAGTTAGTGCCAAGCCCAAAACCAAAATGGCCAAATTTAGTTCTTAAAAAATGAAATCATGTTCAAATTGATTATGATATGATCATATGAACAAAACTGAAATCACGTTCAAAATGAAGTTGAGATCAGGTTGGTTGGGGTTGGTTCTCTTAATTGAGAAGGATTTTGTAGAAACTGCAGTTGTGTCTCTCAATACTATAATCCAAAATTAATTATAGATATAGAGAATCCTTCATCCTCATTAGCTAAAGTGAGCAGAATTTGTAATTGTTTCTCATGATTTACATAGCTGCTTTGATTTTTTGCCCAAATATTTACACCGAAACCATCCAAAATGAGCAACAAAAACCAAACCCTTCAAATAAATAAATAAATTTGAAATAGATCATATTATATTATCAAAGAACAAGGAGAAAAACTAGGACAACTAGGAAACTAAATAAATTAGTAAATAAAAAAAAAGAAAAGAAGGAAAGGGGAGAGGGAGTTGAAGAGGATAGAAATAAGAGAAAAGAAGACGCTAAATAAATTAAAATGAAAACTCCTTGTTTGGTTGTTGGATTGTTGGAATTGGCCATGTGAAAAATAAGATGCCAAATACTATGTAATGGAAATTACTTACATGAAGAACTTGTGAGTTCAAATGTGGAAAACTTTATATACATAAAACTAGGTTAGTATTTTCTTATTGATTTTATGTTTAAGTTACAAGGTTAGAATCTAGGGGCACTAAAACTTCTTTGATTGTTCTATTCTTACTGTTATACAGGAGAAGGAACAGTCTGCTCTTTGTGCACAGAGCAGCTCTGTTAGAAGCAGCAAAAGCCAGGCTAAGATTACTGAAGAAAGCGTGCCCAAGACTGTGAAGTTCCAACCCTTCATCCAAGAAGAAGCCTTAGTTAGTATACAAAATGTATGTATAATTGTTTTGCACTATCCTTGAGTATTTAATTTCTTTACGTTTCGTGTTAATATCATCTATGTTAATTCCCCTCAGGATGTTTTCCCAAGTACAGCAGAGCAATTCTTTGACCTATTGTTGAATGATGACTCAAATTTTATAAATGAGTATCGTTCAGTCCGAAAGGACACTAACCTTACTGTAAGTACCAAGATTTTATGTTGATAATGTTTATTTGTCTTCTGAAATTTTATGTTTTCGATTGGTTAAATAGTTTTCGCATGATGATCAATTTGAGAGTTTTCAATCTTCAGCTTGTGCTCCATTAAGATATTTGGTTTCTTCTTGCTAGTCAAGCAGAGTGCAGTAGTTTCATTTTTAACATCAAAATTTAATGCCAGACATTTAACTAGAAACTCCACATATGTTGTCCTGACCTTAGTTGTGACTCTCTAGTTACTCTAGTTGGTGTTGTTCTTTTTCATTAAACTTTTGCAAGTTGATAATTTTTGCACCCCACAAAATAACTTAATAGTAAAAGTTTTGTTTCAACAACTTCACCTTTTATGCATGCCCTCTGCAATAGTCAATGACTGAAATCAGTCTTAAAGATTAGTGCATGGTTTTAAACAGTGGTATTAGAAGACGAGTCAATATCAATTGTGGTGTAGCAGTGTTGGGACTATCAAGCATTACACATCAAGAGTCGAATTATGCGGTGAATTTGTTAAAATTATCAGTAACCCCTCAAACTCAATGATATGCTTATAGATATAAAATCATTTAACCTCAATTTGTCAGATTTAATCAATATTTTTGTTAAGTAGAAGAAAATTGTTCTTATTTTTGTTTTCTGATTAGTTTTCTTGTTTTCTTCTGGTTTTCTCAGGATGGGAAAGGAGGAAATGGTAAGGATCTTGATTCTGTTATTTTAGTCAGTAAAAGTGTCTGAACTTTTAGAACCTTAATTTTACTTAATAAAGGATCTTACCTTGCTGAATCTCTATGACCTGCTCTATAATCGTTCTCACTTTGCATTTTGTTTTTGTGGATTCTACAGCAGTTCAGCACTGAAGTTTTACGCGCATGCAACAAGAAATTGCAAGGCTCAGGGAGAACACTGCACATTTTCAAGCTATGGTTGAGACAAAACTCGTAAGTCCTCTGTAAATTATATTGGTTCTCATTTCTTCTCTCCCCCCCCCCCCTCTCCCAAAATCATAGGCAAAGCTTTAACATTTTTGGTGCGCTATGGTAGGAGACACTTCGCTGTGAACTTTTAAAGTAAGGGCCTGGATTGGGTTTCAAGTGGTGGTCAGAGTCATGGAAGTACCTAATTTATATTTGGTTCTATCAGAACATGTTACAGGTTTCTGTTTGCTTGGTGTTTTAGAAACTGTGTTTGAATTCTAATCTCTATTTGATTGTGTATGAGTCTGTTTAATGGTGTTCCCACATATGTAAGTGTAGTGTTGTAATATGATTGGGATATGTACTGTACGTTTGATTGGTCAAATATATAAATTTACAACTCTGTTCACTGTTTCATTTTGATTTCTTTGTTTATTTTGAAAAGGAAAAAAATAATTTAATTGACCGTAATCATTTGTGCCATGGGAGTTCATCTATGAGAGTGTCAAAGCTCCCTCATTATAAGATTTTATTGATTTATACCTGTAAAATTATACTTTATACTAAATTTTGTAGTTACTAAATTTTAATGATTTATTAATAATAATAATCTTAGATTGTTATTGGATGATGTGAAACTGTGCATGAGATGGCTGCTTGGTTTTTTGGGATTGAACTTATTGGATTTTTTTCTTGAAGGATGTTGTATTGGGTACTATTATAGACGTGAGGGAATAGTAATCTTATAGAAATATATGTCTATACAAAGTTTTATTCATTATTGCTATTTTACAGGTATATTTTTAAAATTAATTCTCACAAAATTAGTAGTTTAAAAAAAAAAATTCTATTGCGGCGTTTTTCAAAACGCTATTATAGTTATATTTTAAAAATAATAAAAATGCTATTATGACGTTTTTGAAGCGTCGCTGAATGCCTGTGTACGTCATGTTACCATTGGCTGCCACATTTAGCGGCGTTTATAAAAACGACGCCTATACTAATTTTATGACGTTTTTAAAGCGTCATAAGCTTACAGCGACGGCCGCATCCTCGACGTTTGGTGGTAAGCGTCACTAAAGAAATTAGCGGCGTTTTGCAGATATATCGTGGCGTTTTTAAAACGCCGTTAAAAGTCATTTTTCCAGCAGTGATAAGATAAAATATCACATCTAACTTATAATCATTACATTATTTCTTCCACAAAAATTCAAAAAACTAAAAAAAATCCTTCACAAACGAGATTTTTTAGTTTCACGACTAAAATAATCAAAAAAATTAAAAAGTCAAAAAGTTAACATACTTTCCAAACAAACCCATATTAGTTTGTGGTGGGAAATATATAATTTATAATAAATCATCTAGGGGCAAGGAAAATGTTAATTTATATTAAAATATACTAATATATATCATTTTTTAAATAAAAAATGATATATAAGTAAATTAGTAGGTTATGGGTTGAGAGGTCATTTCCAATTTACGGTAGCAATCACAAGCGAGGAACATAGGAGCATCTATTTACACACACCACTCTCTCTCTATACACATCCTTTACACATAACTTCTCAACACACTCTCTCATTAAGTGTGTAGGAAGAGGGGATATGGTGTGTGCATATAGAAGCTCCCGAAGAACACATGGGTGTCTTTGATTTGTGTTTTTAAATATGTTTTTGAAAGAAAATTTTTAAAAATATGTTTGGTTACAAATTTTTTAAAAAAAATTTCAAAATTATTTCTTTCTATTACACATCAACTAATTATTTTTTCTTTCTCCTCACTCCTTCTCAATCACCTTTTTTTTTTTCCACACATTTATTCAATTACAACAAAATATTAAATCATTCAAAACTCTTAAACTCCAAAACTATTTTCAAAATATATAACCAAACAAACTAATTTTTTTTTTAAGACTCTTTTCTAATTTTTTCTAAAAAAATTTATCTTAAAACATAAACCAAACACACCCATAGCTCTGACGTCGTAAAATATGCATCACACGCGATAATACGATGATGATCGACTGCCCGTCCACCCAATCAGATTTTTTTAAGGGAAAATTTCAGTATAGTTGGAGGAACCATAAAAGTAACTTAGTAGGTTGTGGGTCGAGTGAATTAGTAAATCAGTAATGCTAACATGAAAATAATCATGAAAGCTTTGTGGCCCTTGGATTACACTTAGAATAAAGCATCACACAATAATCAAGGTAATCTAAGGATCATAAATCTTTCATGAATTTTTTTTAACATCCCTAACTTTTCTCTTAATAAATTAGTAAGTTGTGGGGGAAATAATTAAATTTAGGGATTTTTATTGATAAATCCCATTTAGAAGTGTTTTAACCTAAGAAGTCCATGAAGAAATTTTTTAACCCATTTAGACCCATATATGTATAGTTTTATTCCATAAAATCTTTTTTCTTGATTTACACTATTTTCTTGGACACTTATGCCCTCACATTTAATTTTGATACCATTATAAATATTTTTTAAACGGTTAGCAATTTTATGATGTGAACATTCATATTTTAAAATTCATATTGGTAGGAATGTAAAATTGGCCCGTGGGCGGCTCGAAACCCGCCCGGTTGACAATGTGAGTATTCATATTGACATGTTAACATTCACATTAATAGAAGTGTAAAATTGGCCTGTGTCCCGTGGTGGCACGAACCCCGCCCGCGGTCCATGGGCGGCCCGGGGTAGGCCCGGTCCGACCCGTTGACAATGTGAACATTCACATTGACATGTTAACATTCACATTGATAGGAGTGTAACATTAGCCCGCGCCCCGTGGCTGCCTGAAACCCGCCCACGGCCCGTGGCGTGGCCCGGGGCCGGCCCGGCCCGGCTTGTTGACAATGTGAATATTCACATTGACATGTTAACATTCACATTGATAAGAGCATAAAATTGGCCAGCGGCCCGTGACGCGGCTCAAAGCCCGACCGCAGCCCGAAGCGAGTTTGGCCCGACCCGTGACAATGTGAATATTCACATTGACATGTTAACATTAACATTGATAGCGGCCCGGGGCAGGCCTGGTCCGGGTCGTTGACAATGTAAATATTCATATTGACATGTTAACATTCACATTGATAATAGTATAAAATTGGCCCGTGGCCTATGGGCGCCCAAAAGTCCACCCTCGACCTAGGGCGGGCCCGGCCCGACCCGTTGACAATGTGAATATTCACATTGACATGTTAACATTCACATTGATAGGAGTGTAAAATTAGCCCGCGCTCCGTGATTGCCCGAAACCCGCTCACGGCCCGGGGCGGGCCCGTCTCGGCCTGTTGATAATGTGAATATTCACATTGACATGTTAACATCACATTGATAAGAGTATAAAATTGCCCAGCCGCCCGTGGGCGGCCCGAAGCCCAACCACAGCCCGAGGCGGGCTTGGCCCGACCCATAACAATGTGAATATTCACATTGACATGTTAACATTAACATTGATAGTGGCCCGGGGCGAGCCTGGTCCGATCCGTTGACAATGTGAATATTCGCATTGACATGTTAACATTCACATTGATAAGAGTACAAAATTAGCCCGCGGCCCATGAGCGGCCAAAAGCCCGCCCGCGGCCCAGGGTGGGCCTGGCCCGGCCCGTTGACAATGTGAATATTCACATTGACATGTTAACATTCACATTGATAGGAGTGTAAAATTAGCCCGCGTCCCGTGGCTGCCCGAAACCAAACGCCTGTCGTGCCGGGGCGGGCTGCCGTTTGCTGACAATGTGAATATTCACATTGACATGTTAACATTGACATTGATAAGAGTATAAAATTGGCCAGCAGCCCGTGGGCGGCCCAAAGCCCGAGGCGGGCTTGGCCCGACCCGTGACAATGTGAATATTCACATTGACATGTTAACATTAACATTGATAGGAGTGTAAAATTTGCCCGCTGCCTGAAGCTCGCCGGTTGCCTGGGGTAGGCCCGGCCCGGCCCGTTGACAATGTGAATATTCACATTGACATGTTAACAAGTACATTGATAGAAATGTAGAATTGGCCCGCGGCCCGTGGGCTACCCAAAGCTCGCCTACGGCCCGGGGTAGGCTCGTTTGGGTCCGGGCCTGAGCATGTCCGAAACCTAGGCTAGGGCCTAGCCTATCACTTTGAAGCCTGGCCCGGTCCATCGGCCTGCTTAAAGCCCATTCAAGGCTCGGTCTGAGGCCCAGCCGGCTCGCCCGAGGCGCAATGTCTTTTTTTGTGGAAAATAATAAAATTTTGGTAGAAAAAATTAAAAAGAATTTAAAAAAAAAAAAGGCCAGGCCCGCCCAAGCCCGACCTAAGCTTGAGGCTAGGCCCAGGCCCACCAGCCCGACCCGAGGCTGTTGTCTATGGGCCGGGCCGGGCACGCGCCCAGGCAGCGGACGGGCTTCGGGCCGCCCATGGGCCGCGGGCCAATTTTACACTCCTATCAATGTGAATGTTAACATGTCGATGTGAATATTCACATTGTCACAGCCAGAGCCGGGCTCCCCCTGGGCAACCCACGGGCTTTGGGCCGCCCATGGGACGCGAGTCAATTTTATACTCTTATTAATGTGAATGTAAACATGTCAATGTGAATATTCACTTTATCAACTGGCCAGGCCGGGCCAGCCCAGGGCAGCCCACGGGCAGCGGGCAGGTTTCGGGTCTCCCACAGGCCGTGGGCCAATTTTACACTCTTATCAATGTGAATATTAACATGTCAATGTGAATATTCACATTGTCACGGGCTGGGCCAGGCTCGCCCCGGGCCGTCCACGGGCTTCAGGCCGCTCATGGGATGTGAGTCAATTTTACACTCTTATTAATGTGAATGTTAACATGTCAATGTTTTGACATGAATGAATGGGCCGAAGGCCGTTTTGATATTAATGAATGGGCCGAAGGCCGTTTTGACATAATCGAATGGGCCGAAGGCCGTTTTGACAAGGATGGAAATCTGAATGGGCCAAAGGCCAGAATGTTTGGAATTTCAATCACTTGAGTCGTATTTCGTATAGTTATATATATATCTGTTTAACAGAAATATGAATTGGGCCCAAGGCCGTTCGGAACATGTTGTTCTACATTGTTAAGTAATTTCTGTATTTGATATTATTCACTGGGCTATCGCTCACGCTCATTCATGTGTTTGTAGGTGAGCCAAGAGAAGTCCAAACCCAGCCCTAGTGAAGTCTGCCAGGAACAACATGAATTTTGGATAGTCAGCCTTGTGTCTCACGCACGAGACCCAACCTTGCCATTTTGTTATATATTTACATTTTGTCTGGTTGGCAAGGACCTTGTGTATATCGGTATGTAGTTTTGATATGGGTTGACTCAATTTAAATGATCCTGTCCGTAATGGGATTCTATGGTACTGTATTTCATTGTGGGTTATTAACGTATATGCGCATGGTTTGTTTCAAAGTGCATATAAGCACGGCTCTATGGACAAAGTTTTTAATTATTGCTTCCGATTTGGCCCCTTTACTCTGTTGAGTTACGTCTGTTTTGGCTTGAGGCCGTAGGTAATCTCAGGATTACTGGCTGGTTATGTCCTTAACCCATAGGGGCGGGTTCAGGTCGTGACAGAGTGGTATCAGAGCACGAGTTAATAACTCACACACTTGTCCAAAAGAGCAATAAGCGTCTAGAAAAGATCTAGGATGCATTCATGTGGTAAAAATGAATTTGGAGGCATTGATAATATGCTCAACTATTTTGATATGAACTTTGAAAGCACCAAGAATATGCTTAAGTGTTTTGATTTGAGTAATTATGTGCTATAAGTGATGATTTACTTGCATTGCAATTATCGGAATATGTATTCTTTCTGGTATATGCATACTTGTGAATTTTTGTACAGCATATAATGCAGGTTTAATTGGATGGTGAATAAGAACTCTATAAGCTTATGTTTAGCCTTAATTATTTTCAAAAGATATGAAATGACAAGTCCCCTGAAATGCTATGTCTTGTATGAATTAATGATTGTTCAAAATTTTCTTTGAACATAATTGTGGTATTCGTAGCAGAGGCCCTCGCCCAGGGGATATAATACTGTGGCTTATGGTCATGAGGCCAGAGCCTGGGGGAAATAATACTGTGGCACAGACCCTCGCCTGGGGGAAATAATACCGTGGCCTATGAATGAGATATGTTACACGGCACCGAAGGTTCCATTATGGAACCTGATATGCTTGACCAACATGATATGTTACGCTAAAGGAAGTACCACACATGATTTGAACATGAGATATGAATTGTTACACTAATGTGTACAACAAGTTTGTTTTGTTATAATGCACATACATGAATATATGAATCATGAAAAGTTGTTTATGTGCATTCAATTCTGCCTACCGGTGCCTATGTGAAATATGAACATGATTTGAGTATATAATTACTTAGTAAATGTTTAGCATGCGATATCTGATAAGTATGCAATTATCTGTTACGTATGTGATTAATTGCGTACGATATATGAAATGAGAATCTGAAGATGTGTCTACGTACGAATGTGACTATGCGCTTATTTTTGTATTGGACATCCCGGTATTTGGCATGATTTAATAAGAGTTCGTGTAGAACGTGGTTAAAGTAAGGGCATACGAGTTAGCAGACTCTTTTACAGCCCGACCTGATCGACTGGAAAGAATGGTACAAGAAATGGCAGAGATCTTAAGACAACAATGTCAGTTGCTGCTATGGCAAGAACTTTTGCCACCACCAGTGTAAGAAACGCCGAGGAGTAGTTGTCGGATTTCGAGGGCTTGTTATAGGTGTGGTAAATGGACCATATGGTAAGGAATTGTCCCCGAACTGAACAAATGTGAGTAAATCTTCTGCCTCAGTTGAATTCGTACCAATGGTGGGAATTGCTAATCAAGATAGAGTAACTGCACTCGTCCCAGAAAGCACTCAGAATACTACAACCGTTATCCCAGGTATCTATACTGTTTATAAACAAATGCCTATGTGTTGATTGATTCTGAATTAGTACGTTTGTACATTTTCGCTTGGGACATTATTTGATTCGGATCAGCATATTTTTCCATATCTGCTGCATGTGTATCTAGATTAGTTAGACCCACATGACCGAGACTGCATTCATTGGAGGTATATACCCCGTTTGGGAAATTTGTGAAATACGTTTTGGGACATTGATTGACTCTGCACATGCACATGTATATCTAAACCTATGCTCAGGTTGATTTGCTATGTTACTGTCTTCAATGACTAAACCACTGGAATTGTGACTTTGTGATTGTATAATTGAGTTGAGCACCCCAAATAATAAACTCTGCAAGTTACGAGACCATGCATTTGATTGATAGAAAATTGACTGGACTATGTGACTATACTGGGCTCGACTCATAAACCTACATTTTGTGACTAATTTGAAACTTTTGCGTAATAGACCCTATCTTATGTACAACCGAGGAACTCTGTTTAGTGTGTTACTGTGTACCATGTGCTTGTATATAAGACTTGTCTGGGAATTGTTGTATTGATTATGGTACATACCTCCTGATTTGAATAACTGCACGTTTATACAACTACCCTTGAATTTATGTAGTCGATGCCATACTGTACATGACTTGAAATGCTTTGATATGAATAGTTGTGATGAATAATTCTGATATGACTTTGAGAACTGATGAACTTAGGGCAGTTGAGAAACTATCAACCATGTACCTAAGCAAACGAAGTATGCCTTACAGAACCGAATGTGCCCTATCTGAGAAAATTCTTATCTGATTCGATCTGATAGAACCTTTGTCTGATATTGTTCCGATGGAACCCTCATTTGATATAATTTGATGGAACCTTTGTTCGATCTAAGCTGACAAGACCTTTGCTTGGATCGATCGATAAGACCCTCTATCTAATTTGATTTTGTAAAAAGGGGATTAAGAATTGCTTGTGAATAAATAGCCTGATTATTCTTGGCAGAAAAACTGATAGACCCAAAACTTGAATCTGTTTGGAATACTTGACTTATTTGAAAGACCTTTTGTGGGCTGTCAACAGATTGGTCTAACTATGAACACCATTGAGAACCAATCCCCAACTATTGAGGACATATGTGTTAAAAATGAACGGAATTATACAAACCCCGTGATTGGGTGTCGTAAAGAGTGTTGTTCTATTTTGTTTGTTTGACGCTATGGGATCCGATGACGGTAGATTGATTTGATTTTGAGCAGTACTGAACTTTTGTCTTTGACTGATCAGAACATGTTTTGTAAGGGAGAGTGGTTGCTTCAGTGTTATCAGATTTTGAAGAAATCAGGTTATAGTAAATGGTGTTGTGTTGCTTTGGTGACATTCTTAGAGTGTCCTTTCGTGCTAGGGGACGTTAAGCCTATGTAGCACCTTTGATTGAGGTACCTTTTGCCACCGACGGTTTCGTACGGGTGGCTTTGACTAATCGATCTGGAATCGGCCACCGACGGTCGCGAACGGGTGTGCTTCGATTCCGAGACGATTATTCCTTTGTTTTGCTTGGAATGTCATCCTTTGGTATTATGTAAATGTTTTAACATCCAAGAAACTTTGAAAAAAAAAAAACCCTGATTGTCCGAAAAGTGCGTGAATTCAGTACGCTTTGTATATAACTACTCAGTGTCATTATATTATGTGATTGGAACCCTAAGAATGTGTGAATTGTGTTTGACATGTGATTGACTCCTTTGATAATGCCTTTGACATCATGGGGATTTACGTATATGAATTTCCTTATGCTTTTGACGACTATCAGATAAAGTAGAAAGACTTGATGGAACAGAGAATTGAATACTGAACTGAATTGTGAATTGCAAACTGCAAACTGTTGAATGAACTGAGAATACGTGTATTCTATTAGAAGTCGACTGCCTCGATGTTGTTGTATTTTACAATTGGTACTATGGGGATATACGGACTATATGCGTTGTATGGGTAATTGCCTCGATACTACCTTTGTTGGTTAGGGAATCGGTGTCTGGATCCACTTTGAATTTCTGAAGACTTTTGATTGACCTTGGATAATTGTGATGAGTCACTAGACTAAATACCGAATCGGATTGTGAATTGTGGAACTATTGAAGAATGAATTGAACTTTTGTGACAAGGGAATAGACCGATCTTCTGTGACAAGTTAGCTGACATTTGAAATAAATATGTTAGTGACCTACTTTGAAGAGGGTAATTGGTGAATGTGTGTCTAAGTATTTTTTGGGGCCAACAGGTCCAAGCCGAATATTAGATAGTGGCGGAACTACTTTAATCTCTCTATTTTGAAATGGAAATGGGAATATGTGACTACGAATTTTGTTGTGGGGCTACCTTCAGCACCCAAGGTATCAGTCCCGTTTGAGTTTTCGAATATGGGATTACTAAGTTGCATGTCTCCTCCCTGTGAAATTTTCGTAAGATGCTTGTAGACTAGTCACTGTTATATCAATAACATTGCTTGTTTGCGTGGGGTCCCAATATCTATTGTTTAAACAGGAACCCTAAAATGTGCTCTGATTCTGACAAGCCTCCAAGAGCCAATGGGGACTGAATTGTGATTCGGTGTTGCTTTCCATCCGAAAATCGATGTATAATTATAAGGAACTTTTGGGAGAAATGCTCCAAATGTGTGCAGTAGATTTTTTGGGGAGTTTGGGAGATTCATCCATTGTTGGCAGACTTTGCTTACAACCACAGCCTACACTCTAGATTTGGTGTGACACCATACAAGTCTTGTATAGAGGAAAAGTTGAGTCTTTGACTGATTGAGAGCAGAGTGTTGCTTGATTTTGAGAGTAAGCAGGTAACTATCAAAAGGATTGGAACCGTCGAATGAAAAGTGTTCTGAATTGTTTCGACTAAAGGTAAATTAAGTTTGGGGGACCAAACTTCCTAAAGGGGGGAAGACTGTGATACCCCTGTTCCGTAATATGTTAATTGGTCCTTAATATGAATGTGATTATGTGTTTTGATATGATTTTGTGCACCATTATGTGAAAATATGTGGTTTTGAATTTCTATCTGTTTCCCGTATGAATATCTGTTTGATCATCTGCATTGGAAAATAAATTGAAGGCCTTATCGGCCATAGAACCCGAAATTGACTACGCCAATGTGATTGGCATAATTTTTAGAGCCTACGGTGAAATTTAATTGGAATTGATTCGGATCAGATTGAATTGATTTAATTAGTGAATTAGTGCTCTATTATTTTATAATAAAATAATGTGACCAAGGGAGCTTTTAGAAGGGCCACTACACTCTCATTTTTGTTCCTTTGGAGCTCAAACATCTGAGATTATGTTCTAGAGAGAGAGAGGAGCCGAATTTAGAGAGAGAGAAGGCTCCAAGTAGAGATTTGGCTAGAAGACTTGGTGATCTTGAAGGCACACTCAAGAATTTACCATAAATTGGAAAGATTAAGCACCTAGGTGACTAATCAACCTTTGATTCATGGGTTTGAGTTGTAATTTTGTGAATTGAAGATTAATTAGTGAGTTGGGCCATGGATTAAGTAAGATTTAAGTTGATATGAGCATGCATGTAAAGGATTCCTATGAAATCACCTAATCTAGCATGTAATATATGAATTATGAAAGATGGTGAGTTGAATCATGCATGCAAGCATGTTTTTGTTGAGTTTCTTGGGAATGAGCACTAATTGCATCATTAGAAGTGAAAATGAAAGTCAAATTGGGCATGCATGTTGTTTATTAAAAATGGAAACTTTGAATGCATGAGTTTGAGTTAATTTGGGGCATGCATGTGATTAATTTGTGAAATTGAACTCAATTGTGTTGTAATTTGGTGTTGGTACCATGTTAGTACATGCATATTTGATGTTTGAGCCAAAAACATGCATTTGGAGCCTTTGAATGTCGAATTGGGGCTCAAGAACACATTCTGGAAAACCCAGAAAATTTGATGTATGCTCGAGTGGGGAAACCGCCACTCGAGCGTGAATTTCGTGCTCCCAGCATTTTTGCAGACATGATATCCGCTCGAGTGGGGAAGTCCATGCTCGAGCGGGGAGCTATGTAAGATGGACTTCTGCTCGAGCGTCCAAGTTCCACGCTCGAGCGTAGAAATGGCATAACCAGTACTTTTGCAGACCTCATGGGTCCGCTCGAGCGGGTAAGTCCACGCTGGAGCGGGGACCCTGTTTTCTGAAATTTTGAAAATGCATTCTGTGTTCTGTTTTTCCGTTCTCTTTCACTTGTAAGCACTCTTAGGCATATGTTAAGTATTGTAAATGAGTTAATGAGATAAGAATAAAGCCTAAAGAAGAATATGTGAATTAAAGAACGGATTGAACAGTTAGTGACCCTTTTGTGTTCATGAAATATGTATGGTCAAGCTCCAGGGCAAATCCACAAGTTCATCACTGTGAGTAATATCGATATTTGAATGCTTGTGAATGTCCAATTGTTTATTCCCTTATAAGCTTTATGAATTGCTAATTGGGATTGTGGACGTAAGTCCGACATGAATAAATGAATGGACCAAAGGTCGTTTTGATAAACATGAATGGACCAAAGGTCGTTTTGATAAACATAAATGGACCCAAGGTCGTTTTGAAATAAATGAATGGACCAAAGGTCGTTTTGATAAACATAAATGGACCCAAGGTCGTTTTGAAATAAATGAATGGACCAAAAGTCGTTTTGATAAACATAAATGGACCCAAGGTCGTTTTGTTAAACATGAATGGACCAAAGGTCGTTTTGATAAACATAAATGCACCCAAGGTCGTTTTGTTAAACATGAATGGACCAAAGGTCGTTTTGATAAACATAAACGGACCCAAGGTCGTTTTGACATGAATGAATGGGCCGAAGGCCGTTTTGACATAAATGAATGGGCCGAAGGCCGTTTTGACATAAATGAATGGGCCGAAGGCCATTTTGATATTAATGAATGGGCCGAAGGCCGTTTTGACATAAATGAATGGGCCGAAGGCCGTTTTGACATAATCGAATGGGCCGAAGGCCGTTTTGACAAGGATGGAAATCTGAATGAGCCAAAGGCCAGAATGTTTGGAATTTCAATCACTTGAGTCGTATTTCGTATAGTTATATATATCTGTTTAACAGAAATATGAATTGGGCCCATGGCCGTTTGAAACATGTTGTTCTACATTGTTAAGTAATTTCTGTATTTGATATTATTCACTGGGCTATCGCTTACACTCATTCATGTGTTTGTAGGTGAGCCAAGAGAAGTCCAAACCCAGCCCCAGTGAAGTCTGCCAGGAACAACATGAATTTTGGAGAGTCAACCTTGTGTCTCACGCACGAGACCCAACCTTGCCATTTTGTTATATATTTACATTTTGTCTGGTTGGCAAGGACCTTGTGTATATCGGTATGTAGTTTTGATATAGGTTGACTTAGTTTAGATGATCCTGTCCGTAATGGGATTTTATGGTACTGTATTTCATTGTAGGTTATTAACGTATGTGCGCATGGTTTGTTTCAAAGTGCATATAAGCACGGCTTTATGGACAAAGTTTTTAATTATTGCTTCCAATTTGGCCCCTTTACTCTGTTGAGTTACGTCTGTTTTGGCTTGAGGCCGTAGGTAATCTCAGGATTACTGGCTGGTTATGTCCTTAACCCATAGGGGCGGGTTCGAGTCGTGACACATCCTCTCTCTTTGATTTCTCCAAATCCATTGGGGTTTTAGCCATAGTTCCTTCATCAAAGTTGTGTAACTTCTCTAGGGCTTCATTGTATATGGTGGAGATTGAGTTTTGACACCGTAAATTTTGGAGTTTTATCTAAATCTTTCTTCAAAACTTGAGGTAGGGAATTTCTACATTCTCATAAGGTTTTTGGCTTAATTATTTGCTATTGTGTGTTGATGATGAGATTTGGTTGTGGTTTGGACAAATCTAAGATTTGGGTGTGAAATGAAAAGAAGGGTTTTTGATGAAATTGGCATAAGTGGGTTTGAGGTTTGGATACAAGGTTGCATTGTGCCAAAATAGTTGTATTTAGTGTTTGGGTTGATATTTGGTAAAAGGGGGATTTTGCCCTAATTTGATTAAATCATTATTTTGCATAAATAAGTGGGATTAATATTGAAAATGTGATATTGGAAGGTTGTGGTTATAAATGGTGATATTGGATATGTATTATCTCACCTATGGAAGTTTTGAATAAACTATCTATTTTGATATTGAACATCCTTTTTGAAATAATTGCATTGGGCTATTGGCGGAGGATAGCTAAGATTGTTGTAGAAATTACATGAAGATTAGGCGATTTAATGCTAATCCATTGTTGGTGTCATTGAAGATGACTTTGTTATAAATACATTGTATATGTATGTTTATTGGGAGGAGAAAGGGGATGTACTCCATATGTGATTATGTTTATAAATACATTGCATATGTATATTTATTTGGGAAGAGGAAGGGGACGGACTCTATTTAGAGCAAGTTGGCCAGAGTGTTCTGGGTGAAAGGCCCGGAATTTCATATATAAATGGGTGGCGATTCCTTCGGACGAAATATCCATAAAATGATAGGTTTGAAGTGTTTATGTGTGTTGTGCATAATTGGGAAAACCATTGAGTTGTAGTCTCGTTTTGGTTGTTGAAAGATAATGAATTTAACTCATGAACTGAGTAGCATATATGAACTGGAAATGAATTGAAGGAAAATGGAATGAGGTTAGGTCTTAGTGGCATATGAATATGCAGGCCTTGTGGATGTCTTAGTATCGGTGTTGTTTATGCATTTAGTATTTATAGCTTTGCTAAACCTCATATATTGTGTTAGATTATCTTTATTGGGCTGTTGGCTCACGTTATACGGGAATATCATTTTTCAGGTGCAGGTGAAATGTTTCCTCCAAGGCAATAACGTGGATGGACTTTCGGGAAGCAAGAGCTTCTTAATTATGTCTTGTTGTGTGTATGTTTGTTATTTGTAAAGCCAAGGCTTAAGATGTAATGAGTGAGACTCAATTTGTGTGACCAAGCAATGACTTGGAAAGATGTAAGCCTACATGGCATTTAACTGGTTGTTGAATTTTGAATTCTGATATATGAAAGTATATTGTTTCTCATATTCATTCCGCATATGAGTTATCTTTATTGTATTATTTTGGGGGTGTTACAAACTCTCTCTCTCTCTCTCTCTCTCTCTCTCTCTCTCATTCCCTTCCTCCAAACCCTAACATATGGATCTAGGGTTTCGAATAATCAACGGAGCAGATCTAGGGTTCTAAAGCCACACCTTCGTCCTCTACTTTGTCATTTCTCTCTCTCTCTCTCTCTCTCTCTCTCTCTCTCTCTCTCTCTCTCTCTCTCTCTCTCTTCGGTGTTGCTCCATTGTTAGCCCCCTATTGTTCTTTAGTCGACAAGAGTAGAAGGAGTAGTGAGATGAACACAATCATGTGGTGAATAGTATAGGTGGAAGTGGATAGGATGATGATCAATACGGTGGATAGTACTGCGGAGATTTGGTTGGAGTCCACTACAGTGGCCGACAACCTCGTCGACTTACATCAACTCATCATTGTCGTTGCCGGCGGCAGAAGGCTGGGCTGATATACACACCATCTCTCTCTCTCTCTCTCTCTATATATAGCTCATGAATATACATACATAAATTTTTATCAATATACACACACATACATTTCTATATATATGGGTGTGTATGTGTGTACTTGGACCATCCAAGATTTGAGGGTTTCACACCATCAAAATTTATTTATTTATTTTTTTTTTATTTGTTGTTGTTGTTGTTGTTGTTGATGATGATGAACATATATGATTTGGTGATAATGTTGTTGTTGATAAGGTTGCAAACGAGCCCAGTCAAATCAAGTTTTACTATGTTCGAGCTCGACTCGATTTATTTGCAAAGTGTTCAAGCTTGGCTTTTCTAAAATTTATGTAACTCAAGCTGGGGTCGTGATGGCTCGTTGGCCAATAAAGGACCATGGAAAGCAGTAACCCTCTGCATTTATATAGAAATTTCTCTACCTTTAAAATGTATTGTGCAATTGATATGGGACTTTCAACAAATGCACCAAACGACGTCGTTTGGCACAACATGTTATTGCAGTCTTTTAGTCTCACATCGCTGAAGCGAAGAAATGCACAAAGTCCTAATACTTGTAAAATGGTGAGTTGTTGACAGCTATAACACTAGTCAAAGAAAAGAAAGTAAAGGCAAATCTTTCAAACTTAGAAGGATTATTTTACATTAAAATAATCATGATCATTATTAATGCTCAAGTTAAAATATTTTAACAAATACAAATATAATAAATATATGTATATATATTATATAATAAAATATACATATACAAATACAAAATATAAAAATTAAAAATTAATATATATTTTTGAGCTCGCGAGCCTATTTGAGCTGAGTAATATTGAGTTCGAGCTCGGCTAATTTATTAATGCAGTTTGAAATTTAAGCTCGAACTCGTTTATTTAGTTAGCAAGCTGAATTTGAACAAGCCTTAACGAGCCGAACTCAAGTTGGATCATGAACACTTCAGTTCATTTGCAGCCATAGTTGTTGATGAACAAATAGAATTTGGTGTTTTTTTTTTTTTTTTTTTAATAGAAAGATGATAATAGGATTTGTTGTTATTGATGATTTTGAACAAATGAGTGAAAGAGACACAGACAGAGAGAAGAAATATAATTTGCACAGATAGTTTAAAAATATAATTTGCACAGATAGATTAATAATATAATTTGAACAGATAAGTTAAAAATATAATTTACACAGATAAATTAAAAAAATAAACATATTTCAACAGATAAGTGAAAAAAATTGAACAGATAGTCAAATCAAAAAATTAAACTAAATAGTCAAAAAAATTCAACAGATAAAAAAATTAACCAGATTGTCACACCCTCAAAATATGATATAAATCAACCATTCATAAGACCTATAAACATAATAGAAAATTTATATTTTCATTCATCAGAGTCAACATTACAACGGATATTACATACATTACACTTTCACAAATGTTTATCTTGAAATTATAGCATGTAACTCTAATTGATAACAACAAGATAAATGTCCTACGAGCTTACATCTTTCCAAGACTTCGCTTGGTTACAACAAAAGAAGAGTCTAAGTCTCTATACAAGTAAAGCCCTCGGCTTGAATAAACATTCAACACAAAATGAAACAACAAAATGGACCCTTCAGCCCCCCAACCTCCCAAGCTATGTCCTTGGAGGCGGCATGTCACTTGTACCTGAAAATGGTTTCCTGAGTAGGGTAAGCCAAAGCCTAGTAGGGATATGTTAAAACAATATATGAGATTTAACTAAGATATCAGCATCAGATAAATGTTCAACACTCGTAAACCAACTTACATCCTGTTCATAACCGATCAATATCGACATCCATAACTCAGTCCATTTCATTTATTTATTCATATCAATTCATTGACATAGTTCATTGTTATCTAAACAATTCCAAACGAGATTACAACTCATTTATAAATACTTCAATAACAACTATTATTCAAGCACTTCAACTTTCTTGCCATTTTACGGAAGTCACATATGAGGAAACCGGCACCCTTATATATATATATATAAGATTTTGGGACTTTCACCCTTGACACTCCGGCCAACTTAATTTTCAACGGAGTCCATTCCCTATCTCCTCCCAAACAATAGAGTACATCCCCTATCTCCTCCCAAATAATGATACACATACAATGTATTTAAGAACGTGTCATATACAATGATTACCACATTCATATAATCAACCATTTAATCCAACCATCATATTCAATGACATAGTCCACATGATTAGTTTCAGTTCACCTAATCCTCATATAGTTTCTACAACAATCATAGCCATCCTTTACCGATAGCCTAAAACAGATATTTCTAAATAGATATACAATCTATCAAACAGATAATTTATCATATTTTCCACGGATGAGTGATTTATCAAATCCAACTGCACCTTTCACTTATACATCCTCCCAATTTCATATTTCTCATATCAATTTCATTATTTATACAAATAATTTATTTAACTCACATAAGGGCAAATCCTCCCATTTTTTTCCAAATATGAACCTTAAGGCCCAATCTCACCATTTATACTCAAGCAACATTATACTCAAGACCTCTTATACATATATGGAGCCAACTGTAGCAAACCCCTCTTTCAAAATTTAAACCCAAGTCATAATTTCACTCAAATCTTCCCAAAACCCCACAATTTATACAAAATGACAAATACCTAAGTTAAAACTCATAACAAAGAGTAGAATATCCCTACCTCAAGAAGAGAAGATAAGCTAAGCAAGAGGGAAATCCAAAGATGTTGAAATCCCACTCTATTCGGTTCAAAATGTAAATCTTGAGATGCTCTAACTTTTTAATGAAGGCACAAGGGTGTAGAGATCACTTGATCTAGGCCAAAATGTAGAGAGATAGGGTATTTTAGAGAGAGAAAGTCTCAATCTAGGTTTTTGGAAAGTTTTGGAGAGAGAAAAGGATGAAAAAGTGATTTAAAATGTCACTTTCACTATCTGATATACGCGCAGTCCGCCCGAGCGGAGAAGTGTATGATCGAGCGTAAGACACAACATTTTGTTCCGCTCGAGCGCCAAGACATAACAACAAGGCACTACCTGCTCAAGCGCAATAAGACCTGCTTGAGCATAGAATACACACTTCCAGTATTTTCCAGACAATAGACAACCCGCTCGAGCGTTAACCCGCTCGAGCATAGGATACGTTGCTCGAGCATGAAAAACACTCCTCTAGTACTTCTGTAGACATGCCAAGTACTGAGAGTTTGCAACTTCCGCTTGAGCGCAATAAGGCTCGCTCGAGCGGAGGACCAAAATTTTGGGCAACTAAGTTGGGTAAAAACAAGCAACTAATCTGTTCCGAACGCAACCACAACAATCTAAAGGCCCATTTCAAGAGATACAAGGGAGGAAAGAGGTAAACAACAATATGGAAACATTAAACTCGGGTCTGAAACACAACAGATGACAGGTTAAAACCGAGATCGCCAGTACCTCCCCCCTTAAAAAATTTCGTCCCCGAAATTTTAGTACAAGTTTCGAAACCATGATCACTCAATTTTTAAAATGGTTACAATTCAATTCTTATCACCATGGCCCCTCTATCGGTCATTCAATCCTCTCACAAGGGAACAAGTCCACAATAGATATATCTCAACATATATTACCAAAATGCATTTTTTTTGAAATTTAACTAATTTCACTACACATGTTCCATATCTCCATATTCAATGTTTATGATATATTTACATTTCCAAAACTCAAACAACGTATACAATGCTTTCATAATTCAAAACATATACAATGCTTCTTTTTTTTTTTAGTTCATAAACAAAACTACAATTTCAACATATACTCAAACATCAACAAATAAGTCTGGATATTTCTCTCGGACTTCTAATTAACGCTCCCAAGTTGCTTCCTCAACCCCTTGATGTTTCCACAATACCTTGACTAAGGGAATTGTCTTGCCTCTCAAGACTTGGTCCCGTCTATCCAAGACTCGCACCAGTCTCTCCGCATACGAGGCATCCTCGTCTACCTCTAAGTCGGTCCAATCCAACACATGCGATGGATCTGGCTCATACTTCCGAAGCATACTAACATGAAACACGTCATGCACTTTGGAAAGTTGTGGCGGCAACACGAAACGATAGGCAACCTCCCCAATCCGCTCAAGGTCTCAAAAGGCCAATAAACTGAGGGGATAACTTCCCATTCTTTCCAAACCTCATCAAACCTTGTCTAGGTGATATTTTCAAAAAGACATGATCACCCACCTCGAATGACAAAGGTCTCTTCCTATAGTCGGCATAACTCTTTTTGTGACTCTGGGCTGTAATCAATCTCTTAAGGATAAGTGCAACCTTCTCCGTTGTTTTCCCTCAGCAAAGGTGCATCACCCATCTCGGCCCAACACACTGGAGACCTACATGGTCGGTCATACAAGGCCTCAAACGGTGCCATATCAATACTCGATTGGAAACTATTATTGTAGGTAAGCTCCACTAAGGGTAGGTGTCTTTCCCATGACCCTTTATAATCATGGACACAGCCTCAAAGCATATCCTCAAGAATCTGGATGGTACACTCAGACTGCCCGTCAGTCTGAGGATGGTACGCTGTATTAAAGGTTAGCTTAGTGCCCAAGGGACTCTACAAACTCTGCCACAACCGAGCAGTGAAATGTGGATCTCTATCCGAAACAATCGTCACAGGGACCCCGTGCAACCTCACTATATCCCAAATATACAAGTTAGCAAGGGAATTTACCGAATCTCTCACGCGCATAGGGATAAAGTGCGCCGACTTAGTCAACCAATCAACTACCACCCAAATGGCATCACTACCTCGCTGAGTCCTCGGAAGGCCCACAACAAAATCCATCGCGACATGCTCTCACTTCTACTCAGCTATAGGCAAGGGTTGCAATAAACTCGCTGGCCTCTGATGTTCGGCCTTCACTTGCTGACAAGTAAGGCACTTCGACACAAACACTGCCATGTCCTTCTTCATACCCCTCCACCAAAACTGGCGACTCAAATCATGATACATCTTTGTGCCTCTCGAATGTATTGCAAGGCGTGAATGATGTAACTCTAGGAGTACTTCCTCTCGGCAAGACTCCGGCACAAACAAGCAGTCATGGTATCTCACACTCAGGTCGGGATACACAGTCAAACCTTTTTCTACCTTTCCACTAGAGATCTTTTCCTGGAGGGATTCTACCTCAAAGTCACCCTTTTGTGATTCCAACACTCGGTTCACAAGTGTAGGTTGTGTAACTATAGAAAATAGGGCTATAGACTCAACAGACCCGCCCAGTTGCAAGTCAAACTCCCAAGAGTACCTAATATCTCCCATTCCCGAATGGCAATACAAGCCACACTACTGATGGATTTCCTACTTAGGGCATCGGCCACAACATTGGCCTTTCTCGGATGATAATGTCACTCGAAGTCATAATCTTCTATGAACTCTATCCACCTTCTTTGCCTCAAATTCAAGTCGTTCTGCGTAAACAGATACTTCAGACTCTTATGATCAGAAAACACCTCAAATCTCTCACTGTACAGATAGTGCCTCCAAATCTTCAAGGCAAAAATCACAGCTGCTAACTCTAAATCATGAGTAGAGTAGTTCCTCTCATGTGTTTTCAACTGCTGTGGGCCATAGGCTACTACCTTCCCCTCTTGCATTAACACACAACTCAAACCTTCTCGTGAGGCATCGCAATACACTGAATAGCTCAAATCCCTCTCTAGAATAATCAAGACTAGAGTGGTGGTAAGTCTAACCTTAAGATCTTGGAACGACTTCTCACAAGTCTCACTCCACACAAATTTAACCCCTTTCCTCGTCAGTCTCGTCAAAGGTGAAGCTAACTTGGAGAAATCTTTCACAAACCAGTGGTAATACCCGGCCAACCCCAAGAAACTATGGATCTCAAAAACATTCTCAGGCTGCGCCCAATCCTGCACTGCTTTTATTTTGGATGAATCTACAGTCACCCCTTCCCTGGATACTACATGGCCTAAGAAATTAACCTCCTTTAGCCAAAACTCGCACTTTCTGAACTTAGCATACAGTTTATGGGCTCTAAGCAACTCAAGCACCACTCGCAAGTGTTCCTCGTGCTCCTCATCAGGGGATGAGTAAATCAAAATGTCATCCACAAAGATGACTGCAAAACAGTCTAAGAACTCTCGGAAGATTCGGTTCATTAAGTCCATAAATATAGCTGGTGTATTGGTTAGCCTAAAAGGCATCACAAGAAACTCATAATGGCCATACCGCGTACGGAATGCCGTCTTCGGGATATCCTTCTCCCTTACCCTCAACTGATGGTAACCCAATCTCAGATCTATCTTAGAGAAACAACGAGATCCTTTCAACTGATCAAACAGGTCATCTATACGTGGCATTGGATACTTGTTCTTGACCGTAACCCAGTTCAATTTTCGATAGTTAATTCAAAGTCGCAAGGCTCTATCTTTCTTTTTTAATAAAGAGGGCTAGTGCTTCCCAAGGTGAAGTACTAGGGCGAATAAAACCCTTATCTAGTAATTCCTGGAGCTGAACCTTCAACTCACTCAACTCAGCTGGGGCAAAACGATACGGTGCCATAGAAATCGGTGCCATGCCAGGCACTAAATCAATAGAGAACTCGATCTCTCGATAGGGTAGTAAACTAACAAGATCCTCGGTAAAGCCATCCGAGTACTCACAAACCACTCTTGGCAACTCAACTTGAACCTCATCACACTCTCTACTCAGGAAGCTAGTAAGCAGACAACTACGTTCACTCCGCCCTCGTAGATCATATGCCGGTGATAAAACTCTATCCAACCGGTCCCCTAAGAAATAAAAGCAATCACCGCTCAAGGTACACACAGTAACCCTCTGACGGTAACAATCTATAACGGCCTGGTATGACGATAACCAGTCCATACCCAAAATAACATCGAAACTAGTCATATCAAGCAAAACAAACGCAAAAGGTAATCGATGGTCTGCGACCTTAACGTCACAACCCCGACACCCTTGTTTCAGAATAACCTCATTACCAATAGGTGACTCTATAGAAATAGGAGATGCTAACTGTGCAAACTCCAAACCCGAAACCAATGCAAATGCAGAAGAAATAAAGAAATGGGATGTTGTAGACCGCCCCGAGAACTCCGCTCTTCGCGCCGCGAGGGCATGAATTCGTTTTGTTCTGAGCTACTATAGTTCGGACTCAATGTCACGGTTCTGAATCTAATCTCGCAAAGTGCAATGCAAGACTGATAAATCACCAAAGAGTCCAAATCCGGCAAGTCGTTTTGGAAAATCGATTTTAATAAAGAAGTGCCAAACATGGACTCCTTTGCCAGATATAGAGTCGCCACCTAAATATTTTATTTTGTGGAAATTTAGAAAACCCTAACTCATGCCTAAGGCCACGTGTCCGTCATCACCAAAGTTGCGTCGGCTCGAGAACTTGGGTACGAGAGAGGAAGGTCATACAATGAGCACCCTCGCTCGCCCAATCAAAAGATCGGCCTTTACTAACATGATATTTTGTTTTTGAAAACACGTGTTCTTATTCCGGTTATTAACCTAGAACTACTATGTGATGCGCATAGCATACAAGTATAGACTAGATCACCTAAGTTGGAACAAAACATTTCATGTTTGTTTGTGAAAATGGTTTGAAGTTTGCTACTCGCAAGTAGGCTAAAAACTCGCATTTCAATGAATTGTTCCAATTCAAGCAATCCAACCTTCACCCACAGGCATTCAGGCAGTTAAACACTTAAACAGTTAGCCTCATGGTAAGCATGCTATCATGGCAGCACTTACACACATTCAGCATGCTAAAGCGTAAACACTCACAGTGTACTCCGAGCCAAAACATAGAACTAGTTAGAAATCATGCATGATCCTAGTTCATGTTAAGATGGCTAATGCAACACATGCAAAAATGCAACTAAGATAGGCTCGGCTATTCTAAGATGGCATATGAAATGCAACTTGATAACATGCTGTTGAACACGTATTCAAGTAAATGTATTGAAAAATACAATGCAGTTAGTATGATGCACCGAGCCCGGTGCATGCAAAACAGATGAATGATGCACGCATGCGAAGCATAAGGTATGCTAAACAAAATATGCCCTAAAACTAACCATCAAAAGCTGGGAAGTAAAAAGGAGAAAGAAATGGAGGTTGGAAGACATGCATCACAAACACGCACGCTTATTACAACAGTTAGCCCTCTTGACGGAGGGTCCGAATAAGAAGCTAACTAGTTAACCTAAGCTACTTAAGCTAATTATTACATCACAAGACTAATTAACTAACAAGCTAACTAATTAAGTACAAAACGAAGCTAATTAACTAACAAGTTAACTAACTAGTTATTACAACACAAATAAGCAGCTAAATGCATTAATTACTTAGGTACAGAACCAAAGCATAAACTAGCTAAGGAAAGTAGTAAAAAGAGGTCCTTGAGATGAGGAGTGGATGCATGCTCGTTTGCCTCATTCGGAAATCCATCGCAATGCCCCGATTTGCTTTTGTTTGCAACTGTTCTCAGAACCTTGCACCAAACTCCAGAAAGCTTCTAACTACCTTAAGGACACAGAGGGGTCGCCGACCACCTAGGGTGTTTCCACCATTGGCGACCACTTTCTATTCTTTGCCGAGAGAAAAAGTGGTCGGCCAGCTAGTTTTTCTTGTTGGCCGACCAGTTTTTGCTGCACATCTCCAGTTTACTGCAGTAGAGAGTAAGAAAGGGCATGGCAATGTGTTTGCAAGATATGTGTGCACAACCACCCTGCCTATCATTTCATAAGCTCAAGGGAGTGTGGTTCTCGATCCTTGGGCCACCAATCACGCATCTCGATGCATGATGACCGAGAAGCCAAATTGCACAATTCAATGTAAAATGAATGCACACATAAACACATAAAGCCTAGAACTCTATCATGTATGATCAAGAGGGTCGGCGACCGAGAATTGAGGCACGTTTCATCACTTCAAGTATGAAACGTGCCTCGTTTCTCGTGTTTGGACTAAAACCTAATCCAAACAAATGCAACAACAACATGCATAACACAATGCAATGTAACATGGCATACACAATGCAATCAACGACATGACATACACAATGCAAACAACAACATGGCATACTCAATGCAATGTGACATGGCATACTCAATGCAATGTGACATGATCAACTTAACAAAACTAATGACATGCAAACAATGCTAATGCAACATGAGCATGCTGTCAAGGTTAATGCATGCATACACAATGCAAGGCAACATAAGCATGTAACAACATGATGCAATGTAACAACATTCACATAACATGCTCGATGGACTTAAACCAAAATGGACAGACCTCAGTCATGCCCAAATCAGTGGCCATAATGATGAAACTAAGGCATAAAGATCAATGCAAACATGCTCAATGCAATGCCCCATTGACTAGGCATAAGAGCACAACTCTCGAGAGTGCTCAAGAAGTGACAAATGTGGAAGTGTAACAACACTAAATGCACTGAAATTAGGCAAGAAATGATGCCAAATCATTTAATCAAAACAAGCATAGCATACTAGAGTCCTTAAGGCATAAGGCAAGTAAAGAGAACTACAAAGGGGGCATGCAATACGTGGCTGTAGACACCCCATTTTTGACCGACCTTAAGACTCAGACGTCACCGATTGAGCACTCGGTGATGATGCATATTGTGCTCATTCTGAAGTTTCGGAGTCTCAACTGAGAGCCTTGCCTCCGGACTTCGGGGCTCTTTTGTGCTTTGCCTCGGTTTGTGAACCAGGTCCTGTTTTCTCCGTTTTCTTTTCCCGAAGGGAGGGAGAGGTCTCATAGACTATCTCTCAGTGGCCGTAGGCTACGTTTCGTGGTCATAGGCCATTTTTTTTTCCGTTTGGAGACCAGTTTCTGGTTTTCGGAACCGTCGGCCGTGTGCCTCGGTTCGGGACCGCTTAACTACCTCCGTTTGCTCCGATTTTTGGCACACACCTTGTTTCCTCTCTCTTGAGGGACACTGTGGCCCGGGAGACCACCTTCGTGGTTGCACACCACTTCCGGTGCTTAATAGTCAGTTTTCGGGGCCCCGGCTGCGCGTTTTGGCCCCCGAACCCTCGTTTTGCATTGGTTAGGGTTCATTTTTGGCATGGCCCCTAGTTTCATTGTTTGGAAGGTGGTACTATAGTGGGAGATTAGCAATTCTTTTGGAGACCATTTTCTCTCTCCTCCAGCTGATTTTCTTGACAGAAAGCTGGTTTTCCTCACTTTTGGGCCATAATTTCTGGTCTCCCATACCACCATTGTGTTGTACTCATCTAGGAGGCCACCAATATGGGTTGGCCAACCACCTTTGGTGATTGACCTTTTTGAACTTTCTTTGAAAGCAGGTTTTCCTCACTTTTGAGCCACTTTTTCTGGTCTCCCATATCACCATTGTGTTGTATTCAGCTGGGAGGCCACCAATATGGGTAGGCCGACCACCTTTTTGAAAGTGACTTTTTTGACCTGGCTGGCCGACCACAAAAAGTGGCTGGCCGACCAGGGCAAGTGGTCGGCTGACCACCTGAACTGGTCGACCAGCCTTTTACTTTTTTGTCTCATTGAGTTGAAGCTAGCTGTGCCAGTTGGAAGCCTCAGAATGCATCCTCCATACACGTGTATGGAGGATGTTTAAGCTAGTTTCTAAGCTTCTTGAAGAAGCTTTAGCCCCTCTCCTCTATAAAAGAAGGGTTGGTCTTTCATTGCAAGGGTTCAACATTTTTGGCTGAGATATATACACCTCCCTCTCCATAGCTCTCTTCTTCAAGCTCCAAACCCCTTTATTCTTGCCCATTTACACTACACCTCATAGCCTACCACCTCCACCATCCATCCAAGCACCTTAGAACTGATTTGCAGAGGTTGGAGGCTCATCATCTTGGTGCAGAAGTTGCTGGAGGTCTTCTCTACAAGGGTAAGTCTCTATTTCCCCCATTTTGACATTATTTTGCTTCATATCTTGGCCTTGTTTTCAAGAATTTATGGGTTTCATCTTACACTGAAAAGTGTCTTATTTTGAGCTCTTCTTGAAGTTTGATTAAGGATACTTTTCTGTTTGAGGTCATCTACCTCCTTGTATGCTCCATCCCTCTTTGTAGGCTTATTTTTCTTCCTATCTTAGCCTTTCTTGCAAGCATTTTTGAGATTTGTCATAAAATGAAAAGAGTCTTATTTTGAGCCCCTCTTGATGTTTGATTAAGGACATTTTTCTGTTGGGGGTCATCTACCCCCTTGTATGCTTATTTGCATCTTGTTTTGAGCCTTGCATCGAGGCCTTTGTTTCATGCTTTGTTTGGCCTTCTAGTCACTGAAATCCAGTGGATTTTCAATGGCTAGCACACTGTTTTGAGAGCCAAAATCAGAGGGGGGTGACCCCCTCTCTCCTTGTCTTGTTTGTTGGCCCTTTTGGCCTTCCAAAGGAGCTCCATTTTGCATGCTTTGAAGTCTTGTTTTAGGCCATTATTTGTGAGTTTTTAGGTCTGCATGAACTCTGTCTGGAGCCCCTTTGGCCACTTTTTGTGTCTATCATGCATGTGTAGAGCAATCCTCCTCAAGGCCTTTCAAAGGGGCCTTTCATTGCATGCTTCATAGACCAATTTCAAGGCCTTTTTCGTGATTTTTAGGGCTGTCATAACCTCTTTTAGAGGCCATTTTTCCATTTTGTGTGTCCGTCATATACGTGTGGAACAACCCTCTTATTGGCCTCTCAAAGGAGCACCTCATTTTTGCATGCATTGACTGAGTTTCAGTAGTTATTTAGGCATATTTTAGCATGGCATACTTCTATTTTTGGCTGGTTTGGTGAGCCCTCATGTGCTTCATATGGCTACAGTGAAAACCATGCTTACTAGCCTATGTTGCATGTTGTTTTGGCCCTTCATGTTAGCACCTTTTGGCCTTGCCTTAAACTGATTTTGTGCATATTTTGGAATGCCCTAGCTCTATTTTTGGGTCTCTTGGTTGAATGGTGTTTGTTTTACATGCTTGTGGTTCAATACACTCGCTCAGCTTTGAGTTTCGGGGTCCATTACTTGCATATACTGAGGTGTGTCCATGTTTTGGGTTCATTATACATCATATTTCAGAGCTTGTATCAATGCCATATTTCCATGTTTTATGCTCTTTAAGTGTGCTTGAGAGTTGTCCATGAATGCCTTGTTATCGGGCCATTGAATGAGCTCCATTTCTTTGCATTCTGAGCCATCATTTTAGGTCATTTCCCCACTGTTTCAGACCTGCCTAGGGTCCGTTTGGGGTTGGTTTTGCCTTTGGTGCATTGCTTTGAGTACCTCTAGAGTAATGCACTTCACTAGTTTTGGTACCCGGGCCCCCTAGCTTGCATTGTGTGCCATGTTTGCATGTTTCGGGACCATTTTGTATCATGTTTTGGAGCTGAAATTTGTGTGTTTGTATGCCATATTGCATCCTTTTCCATGCTTTGGTAGAGTGGCATTTGATGCCTTAGGATCGAACCCTTGCATCGTGCATGTTTGCACGTGTTTCGGTTGTCTCATTTCCATCATATGGCCACTGATGTGGGTGTGGCTGAGGTCCACTCATATTGGTGTAAGTCCATCGTGCATTGTGTATGCCATTTCAGTCTATAGCATTGCATATGCTAGGTTACATGTTAGAGCATTGTGCATGCCATGTTGTGTCTCGTGCATTGTATATGCCATTTTAGTCCATAGCATTGCGTATGCTAGGTTGCATGTTAGAATTGCATTCATGCATATCATGCATATTGCATTGTGTTTGGAGTAGGGTTTAGTCCAAACACGGGAAACGAGGGACATTTCGTACTCCAAGTGACGGAACGTGTCTCCATTCCCGGTTACTGACACTCTAGATTAACCATGATGGAGTCTAGGCCTTGTTGTGTTTTCATGTGCATTCATTTCACATCGAGTAGTGCAATTCGACTCCTCGGCCATCGTGCATCGAGATGCGTGATTGGTGGCACGAGGATCGAGGTGTGCATACATATGTGAAAATACTTTGCCATGCCCCTTTCTTGCTCTCTGTTGCAGCAAATCAGAAATCAGCAACTTTCTAAAGCCTTGCACAGCATTCCGGGATTAATTGCAAACAGAGGCGAATCGGGGCATCGCAATGGATTTCCGCGCAAGGCAACACGAGCATGCATCTTTCATCATTCGGAACAGAGCTGAGGTAGTTCATGAATGTGCATACTAGTTTATTTGCTTTCCTAGTTAATTTGTTAATTAATTAGGGTTTTGTAATATTTAATTATTCATTCGGACTGTAATTATTTATTCGGACTGTATTATTTATTCGGACCCTCCGAGCGAGGGCAATGTTGTAATAAGTGTGCGTGTGTGTGATGTATGTCTTCCAACCCCCACTTCTTTCCCCCTTTTATTTACCAGCTTATGATGGTTAGATTAGGGCATGTTTCAATTAGCATACTTACGCTCGCATGTTTGCATCCATTCATCTGTCTTGCATGCACCGGGCTCGGCGCATCATACTAACTGCATTGTATTTTCAATTCCAAATTGAACACATGCTATCTGTTGCATTTCACATGCCATTTTAGAACAGCTGAGCCTATTGTAGTTGCATTTTTGCATGTGTTGCATTAGGCATTTCTGTATAGTTAGGATCATGCATGGATTTCTAACATAGCTTTTGTTTTGGCTTGGAGTACTTGGTAAGTGTTTATGCTTTAGCATCCTTGCATGCGTGTGAGTGACTGCCATGATAGCATGCTTACCACGAGGCTACGTGCTTATGTGATATAACTGCCTGAATGCTTATGGGTGAAGGTTGGATTATCTGAATTGGAATAATGCATTGACAGTGAGTTTTAAAGCCCACTTGAGAGTGGCAAATCATCATGTTTTCTAAGTTCATCTAAGGGTGGCAAATCCACACTTTAGCCTACTTGTGAGTAGCAGACCGTTTTCAAAACAAACATGAGATGTTTTGTTCCAATTCTGGCGATCCAGTCTGTACTTGTATGCTGTGCGCATCACATAGTAAATCTAGGCTAATAACCGAAATAAGAACACATAATGTTTTCAAAACTTGATATCATGGTTAGTAGAGGCCGATCTTTGATCGGCCGAGCGGGGGTGCTCCCGAAGTGACCTTCCCCAATCGTACCCAAGTTCCCGAGCCGAGGCAACTTTGGTGATGACGGATACGTGGCCTTAGGCAACGAGTCAGGGTTTCCTAAATTTCCCCAAAATAAAATATTTAGGTGGTGACTCTGTATCTGGCAAAGCAGTCCATGTTTGGCACTTCTTTCTAAAAAATTAGTTTTTCAAAACGATTTGTCGGATTTGGACTCTTTGGTGATTTATCAGTCTTGCACTGTACTTTGCAAGATCAGATTAAGAACCGTGGCATTTGAGTTCGAACTGTAGCAAGCCCATATGAACAAAACGGGGGATTCCCCCCGGGACGTTCGGGGACGTCTACAATGGCACAAATGCATGAACCAACCATGGACATAGCTTAATTAGGTCTAAACAAAGACCAAAACATGCTAAGATGGGGGCTCAAAGGACATAGGCAAGATGGCATACATGCTAGGCCATAAGCAAGGCAACAATGCACAACACTCAAAGGCACTTAAAGAGTGAAAGAAGTAAGAATATGGAAATTCTATATGCTCTGAAATGTCATGTTACATGATGCCAAATCATCCAAACAACACAAATGAAGCATGCTATGGTGCTCAAAACTCAAAGCTAGCATAAGCATTTGCACTACAGCTATGCAAAACATGAAGCATATGGCAAAGGCAACCCAAAACAGTCCTAGAACATGGCAAAATGATACTAAAACATGTATGGAAGGAAGCCAAAACAAGCTAGCATGAAGGGCATAAGGCATGATGTATGCAAGGAAAATATGGTGGATTACACTACACCTATCAAGACCAAGCATGGGATGGCTTCGCCAACAAAAATCAGAGTTATATCATGGCAAAATAACCCCAAATACACACCGAAATGATAGCTCGCAAACTTAGGCATGAAGGCATACGCAATGATTCATGTTTAAGGCATAAAGGACCAACCCTTCAAAGCATGGAATAAGTGAAAGATGTGAGTGTATGACCATGAAACATGCACTGAAATCTCATAACAAATGATGCCAAATCATTCAAATAGAACAAGTAATGCATGCTAGTGGACTTAATACACAAAGCTAACAAGCTAGAATGCACTATAGCTATACAAAGCATGGCATGCATGACCAAGACAACACAAATCAGGGCCAGAGCATGCTAAAACATGGACAAAAACATCTTAGAGTTAAGCCAAAATCATGCTAGAATGACAGTCTAAAGCACGATACACATTAGGCTAATGAATGGAAATACATTACAAGTGCATGGAGCATTCAAGGGGCTATCAAACCAACCCAAAACAGAGGTATGACATGGCAAAACATCACCAAAAACATGCTGAAATAGAAACAAATCATGCTAGAAAGGCATGCTACTTCATGAAGCATACAAGACTAGTTTGTGAGAAATACACTACAAGTGTATAAGGCATGCAAGGGATGACAAAACCAAGTAAAAAAAGTGGTATGCCATGCTGAAATAATCCCAAAAATAGGCTGAGATGTGGCCAACACAAGCTTAGAAAACATACTCAAACATGAAGCATACAAGGCAAGCATGCAAGATACAAGGAGAGGGGATGACCCTCTCCTATTTGGGACCTCAAAACACCATTTCCACCACTGAAATTCATCTAAGTTTCAGTGTTGAGAAGGCCAAAACAAGGTGATCCCAATAGCTTAAAAGGATGGCACAAGAACAAAGCCAAACAAGGCCTAAGAGGGGGTAGACCACCCCCAATACAAAAGAGACCTTAAACAAACATGTTAAGCCTAAAAAATCAGAACTTTTTTCAGTAGAAAGTCAAGCCAAAAATAGCATGCAAATAGAGCTAAAAGCTTAAGCAAAAAGCAAGGTTCAAGAGGGTAGAAACTCACCGTTGTAGAACCCCTTTAAAGCTGCAACTCCAGCAACTTTCCTTGATCAAAACTAGTCCAAAGACTCCAAAACCAACCTCAAAGAGCCTCAGCAACAAGAGTATGGTGTTTGAGTGTGTGTTTGTGTGCAATAGTATGATGAAAATGCACTTTTGAACACAAAAATGAAGAGAAGATGCAAGATAGATACAAAGATGTATGTATAACTCTTAAGCACCAAAATCTGAACCTGAAGGGGGAGGGGGGAGGGGTTCTCTAAGAGAGAACCAAAGGTTAAGCTTGTTGGACAAGCTTAGGCCTAAAGCCATCCCTCTATACACGTGTATGGAGGATCACTTTTGCGCCTTCCAGCTGTAATAGCTGGCCTAAAAATATCTCCAAAAAAGGTGATGGAAAGCTGCCGACCACTTGAAGTGGTCGGCTAGCTACTTACATTAGTCGGCTGACCAGTGGAAGTGGTTGGCTAGGGAAGAAAGTGGTCGGCCACAGGGGGAGATGGTCTACAACATGAAACCAAGGTGGTGGTGTGGTGGCCAACCAGAAAAGGTGGCCTAAAGACCAAGAAAACCAATTGCCCGACCAGAAAACTGGCTGGCGGGAAGGAAAGTGGTCTCCAAGGGGAATAACGGGTCCCCCACCCTTGTACCACCTTCCAAACAAGGAAAACAAGGTTTGTACCAAAAACAAACCAAAAAAGATGTAAGACAAAAGTCCGGGAGGCAAGGCGCACAGCCAAGAGACCCGAAAACTAGTCTACAAGCACCAAAAGTGGTCTCCCAGACCACAGTGGCCCTCTAGGCCAAGGCAACAAGGTATGGTTCAAAAACCATGCCAAACGGAGAACGTTAAGTGGTCTTGAGACAAGGCGCGCGACCGAAGGCTCCAAAAATCAGAAACTAGTTTCCAAGCAGGAAAAGTGGTCTACGACCACAAAAGAATGGTCTACAAGACCTCTCCCTCCCTTCAGGGAAGGGAAACAAGGCTTGGTCCACAAACCGAGCCGAAACACAAAGAGTTCAGAGGACAGGAGGCAAGGCATTCAGCCAAAAACTCCGAGACCTCGAAACGAGCATAAGATGTGCAATCACCGAGCGCTCAATCGATGACGTTTGAGTCTTAAGGTTGGTCAAAAATGGGGTGTCTACAGATGCACCCTTATCAATCAACACATTAGCTACCGAATTGTAAAATAGAAAGGTACCTCTCACTATTGATGGAGCAAGTACAAGATCTGGCACTGTAACAGCATACACGCGCCCCATAGGTCTCTGATCAACCTACTCACCTCTCGAAACATAAGACTACTGCACAGACTAAGCCAAAGAGGCTCCTTGATTGGCCCTCGAGGCCTGTACTGACTAAGCTGGCTGATGACTCTATGTCTGCTTCGAACTAGATACACCAAGTGTGCCACCCTCAACTGCTCGTTGCCCTCGTCCGCTCTATAGGCAAGCTGGAGACTTGGGCTCAATTGACCACATTTGAAACAAGTGATGTCTCCCTGACCACCTCTCCTAAAACCCGAACTTAGCACTGGAAAGGTAGACCTCAAATGTGCTCCTTGGGACTGTTGAGGGTTAGAACCCTTTTGCCTCTTATTGTCCCCATGTCCGTCCTGACTCCTCTTGGAGCCCCTCATCCTCTCCTTCTCCGTATGCATGATAGTCTCTATATGGGTTGTAGCCTCCACAACGCACCCATAATCCCTAATCATGGATCCGACCACTCTGAACATGAGTCTGGTCCAGAACCTTTTCTCGAACTCCAGGCATCGGTGCTCCTCGGTCACCACTAACTTCGGTGCAAACCTCGATAAACTAGTGAAGGTGGCCTCAAACTCAGCCACTAGTGTGTTTAGTTGCATCAACTTGGAGAATTGATCCCTCAACTTCTCCCTTACTGTAGTAGGTAGATACTTGTCTTGGTAAGCATCAACAAAGGCCTCCCAAGTCCCACCAATGCGCCCCCGTACATATTTCCACCATTGACCTGTGTCTTCCTTCAGCTGGAAGGTCGCCAAGGTCACTCTCAAACCCCTGTCTTCAATGTCAAGTATCTTAAACGTCTTCACCATATGCTCTAACCACCTGTCAACCTTCAGTGGCTCCTTGGGATCTCCCAAAAACTCGTCCGGATTCGACTAGAAGAACTCCCTCTTCAGAAAAGACGGCCTTGCTTCAGCTACTTGGGCTTGGATTTGATTCTCGGCCTTGAGAATGTCCATGGATTCCTACAATGCTCCGGCCATCTCGCGGGCTAAGGAGCCCATGGCCTGTTGACCTACTGGCTCGGCCACATTGGCCTAACCAACTCCCTCCTCTTGCGCCAAAAATTCATCCGGTATAGGCATCTCGTGCCTCCTAGGCTTACCATGCCTACCACCACGACCTCGTCCTGACATCGTAATAAAGGTAACAAAGGGGATTAGCACATTTACAAATGTGCCAAAGCTAATTCACTCACGTCCTAATACGATGGGCAATTGTAATTCATTCCACATACGCACATAATCACATAAACACATACGAATTTTATTTCCAGATGATGACCGTCCCGTGGCGTTGCTAGAGTTCTAATTAGAAACGGCAGTGATCAAGTGCCTTTCCAACAAGACTCCGAAAAACCCATGGACCCGATCAACATCCTAGAAACAAAATCCCATACCCATATAATCACGTAAGCATGTTATCATATAAGCACACATCATCTATACTTAAGTCTCTAACAAGCGAGACAAATCCATTACGGTACTAACCACTTCCCACGTACCCAAAGTGTTCAAACCCGGTACGCTCTAATACCAAGTTGTCACACCCTCAAAATATGATATAAATCAACCATTCATAAGATCTATAAACATAATAGAAAAGTTATATTTTCATTCATCAGAGTCAACATTACAAAGGATATTACATGCATTACACTTTCACAAATGTTTATCTTGAAACTATAGCATGTAACTCTAATTGATAACAACGAGATAAATGCCCTATGGGCTTACATCTTTCCAAGACTTCGCTTGGTTACAATAAAAGAAGAGTCTAAGTCTCTATACAAGTAAAGCCCTCGGCTTGAATAAACATTCAACACAAAACGAAATAACAAAATGGAGCCTTCAGCCCCTAAACCTCCCAAGCTATGTCCTCAGAGGCGGCATGTCACCTGTACCTGAAAATGGTTTCCCAAGTACGGTGAGCCAAAGCCCAGTAGAGATATGCTAAAACAATATATGAGATTTAACTAAGCTATCAACATCAGGTAAATGCTCAATACTCGTAAATCAACTTACATCTTGTTCATAACCGATCAATATCGACATTCATAACTCAGTCCATTTCATTTATTTATTCATATCAATTCATTGACATAGTTCATTGTTATCTAAACAATTCCAAACGAGATTATAACTCATTTATAAATACTTTAATAACTACTATTATTCAAGCACTTCAATTTTCTATTTTACGGAATATTCGAGGGAACCAGCACCCGTATATATAAGATTTTGGGACTTTCACCCTGGACACTCCGGCCAACTTAATTTTCAATGGAGTCCATCTCCTATCTCATCCCAAACAATGGAGTACATCCCATATCTCCTCTCAAACAATGATACATATGCAATGTATTTAAGAACATGTCATATACAATGACTACCACATTCACATAATCAACAATTTAATCCAACCGTCATATTCAATGACGTAGTCGGCATGATTAGTTTCAGTTCACCTAATCCGCATGTAGTTTCTATAACAATCATAGCTATCCTCCACCAATAGCCCAAAATAGATATTTCTAAATAGATATACAATCCGTCAAACAGATAATTTATCATATTTTCCATGGATGAGTGATTTATCAAATCCAACTACACATTTCACTTATACATCCTCCCAATTTCATATTTCTCATATCAATTTCAATATTTATACAAATAATTTATTTAACTCACATTAGGGCAAATCCTCTCCTTTTTCCAAATATGAACCCTAAGGCCCAATCTCACAATTTATACTCAAGACCTCTCATACACATATGGAGCCAAATTTAGCAAACCCCTCTTTTTGAAAATTTAAACCCAAACCATAATTTCACTCAAATCTTTCCAAAATCCCACCATTTATACAAAATGACAAATGGCTAGGTTAAAACTCATAACAAAGAGTAGAATATCCCTATCTCAAGAAGAAAAGATAAGCTAAACAAGAGGGAAATCCAAAGATGTCGAAATCCCACTCTATTTGGTTCAAAAGGTAGATCTTGAGATGCTCCAACTTTTTAATGAAGGCACAAGGGTGTAGAGATCACTTGATCTAGGCCAAAATGTAGAGAGAGAGAGAGAGAGAGAGGGTATTTTACAGAGAGAAAGTCTCAATCTAGGTTTTTGAAAAGTTTTAGAGAGAGAAAAGGATGAAAAAGTGATTTAAAATGTCACTTGCGCTATCTGATATACGCGCAGTCTGCTTAAGCGGAGAAGTGTACGCTCGAGCGTAAGACACAACATTTTGATCCGCTCGAGCGCAATAAGACCCGCTCGAGTGTAGAATACACACTTCCAGTATTTTGCAGACAACAGATAACTCACTCGAGCTCAAGGAATGCTGCTTGAGCGTCAACCTGCTTGAGAGTAGGATATGCCGCCCGAGCGTGAAAAACACTCCTCCAGTACTTCGAGAGACGTGCCAAGTACTGAGAGTTTGCAAGTTCCGCTCGAGCGCGATAAGGCCTGCTCAAGCAGAGGACCAAAATTCTAGGCAACTAAGCTTGGTAAAAACAAGCAGCTAACTTGTTCTAAACGCAACCACAACAATCCAAAGGCCCATTTCAAGAGATACAAGGGAGGAAAGAAGTAAACAACAATATGGAAACATTAAACCCAGGTCCGAAACACAACAGATGACGGATTAAAACCGAGATCGCTATACAGATAGTCAAAAAAAGTCAATAGATAAATTAATAGATAAAATTAGAAACAAAATGTCATCCAAAATCAACAAAAACACTTCTCACCAAACTAATTCACAAAGGGTGGATCTCTCACCAACAAAATATTTTCTAGATCTAATGTCTTATACCTTTCTTAGTTTAGACTTTTTAACAATTCTCTTAAAAAGAAAAAAAAAATCATATATGTTTTACAAAAAAAATTAGAAGCCAAGTCACTATGCGGACATGTGTTGTATAAGAATTATTATTATTATTATTATTATTTTTATATTTTTTCACCACTTACATTTTAAGCAAATGTTTTTTATTCTTATTTTTTAAAATTTTTTTTCTCTTCCTTGCAATTTTTGTTACTATTTTTGTGCTAACCATATACCACAATTTCTATTAATAACATAAAATCTTGGGAAAATTATAGAAAAAATCTCATGTTTTCACCCTTACAAAATTTTTAGTTTTGTTAATTTAAATAAAATTTTTATTTTTTATTTTTAATCTAAACCATCAGTTTATTTTTATTAAGTAAAATCGATGAAAAATATATATTTTAAGGCCTAGATATGACAACTCAACTTTTTTTCCCCCCTCCCCCCCTCTCTCGTGCATGGGGACGGGAATCTCCGTTGAATTGAATGGAGTAATACTATAATCAACAATGATAGAGAGCTCTAATTTTGGAGCTCTAAAGAGAGCTGTAATGATGTGGCAAGAGAAAAAAAACAAAACAAAACAAAACAAAACAAAAACATAAGTACACACATCACATTATATGTGAGCCTCACTCATTATTATATCACTAGAGCTCTCTTTAGAGTTCCAAAATTAGAACTCTCAATCTTTATTCATACTATGATGGGGTATACACCAATTAATGCACATGTTTTTTTTTTTTTTTTTTTTGATTCATAAATAGATATGCAAATAGGCTACTCCAACATATCTGTCAGGGAGTATGGCCCCTTAACACTTACAGCATATTTGTAGGGAATCCCACTGCACTTACATCGGGACTAAAGCTTGGCCCCCCACGTGCTCCAGGCACTAAAGAGTATGTTTAACCCCAACAAGAGGCTATGGAGACTCGAACTCAAGCCTTAAGTGAGGGATTCGAAGGTCTTATCCACTTAACCAATGGTGCATACGTTTTCTTCAGTGATATGGTTGGTTGTCTTGCCCCATGACGTTGACTTAGAAGGGAAAACTAACAAGATTAGCTCACGTATATTTTAAACAACTCGGATGGCCAATTCTCAGTATAGCAATAGAAAATCCCAAAAATCCCTTGAGAATGTTAGCTTTTTGATAAAACTCTCTAGAATGAACTATTATTTTGTGTTGAATTTTTCTCTATTATTAATATCTTTGCCCATAGGCTTACATCCGCTTTATATAGAGAAAGTTATACATAACTTCAATGAACAAGATCCATGAACCTAAACAACCTTACAACTAACTAGGTACGTGAACATAATCTAGACAATGAACCTAATAAATATAAAATACATGAATACAAAGAATGCATGAACCCAATGTATCCAATGTATGTGTGGGAGCCAGAAAATTATAGGTATTAGCTTATAAGGCCCAACCCAAGCAAAGCCTACAAAGGTCCAGCCCAAATAAATATCACACCCCCCATCTATATAAAGAGGGGGGCATCCCAAGTGAAAGGTATGTCTGTTCTCCCTCCACCACACACACACACCCCTTCTAATATAGATATATACTATTTCATGATTCAGAGACTGACTTCATCATCGGAGTACTCCCCGCCGGCAACCCCGGTTGGGTGGCACCGACTATGTTCCTCATTGCAGATCTACAGGGGTGCAGCTCTTCTCTTCGTTGGATCTCCACAACATCCATGTGAGAGGATATTTCATGGTCTCACATTTGGCGCCGTCTGTGGGAACGACTGAATGAGATCAACGAAGAACACAACGAATATACTGCTGTAAGTAAACATTTATGGGATGCTTTGAGGTTAGTGCACTTCCTACAAAAGCAAAATCAATCCCAAGTAATACGGCCCACAGTTGGGTTTTTTGGTTTCTTTCATTCTGATTATGTTGTTTTTGCTAAAGTTCAGGTGTATATATATACACATTTATGCATGTATCTATTTATGCTCATAGATTTGATCAAAGCATTGTTGAATATTAATATTGCTTAGAAAGGTTGTCAAAACAAGATGAAGTTAGTAGCTTTTTTCTCTCTCTAAAAATGGGTTTCACACCTTTCTCGGTGCAAACATCTTTTCAGCAATTCAATAAAGTTATTCGGCTAAATTTATACGTGGGTCTGTCCATTTATTTATTTATTCTTTGCCTCTCAAAACTTAGCTTAAAGTTGATGCTTGACATGTATGCATGTGTACCCATGCTAGAACTTTCTGTAGAATCCAAGGCTGGGTCTTCAATTTTTCTCTCACTAAAATTGGACCACAATAACTTGGGAGTGGATTAAACTTTATTATTCGGCACTCTATTTGGCTTGTCTATCAACCAACTTAGCAACAGTAACTCTTTATTGGGTTGTTCATCAACTCTGTTGTTATTCTAAATGTCATTTCTGAAAGCTATCTCTATATTTGCAAAGATACATATATATATATACATGGATATAAATATTTGCATATGCATGGCTTGTTTGTTCGGCTCTCAGACAAGGTGTTATAGGCCGACCACGGCTCTCTCTAGTGCTATTATCGGCAAAGGTGGAGTCGTGCCGACCAAGTGCTCTAGCATGTCAACCAAGGCGATTTGCCTTCCAAACGTCTTAGCAAGACAAACCCGGTGGGGCAGGACCCACCTCCTATATTTCTTTTATTTTTTGCTCTGCAACATCAACCATTAACTCTTGTTTGTAGTCTTTACATATAAAGTTATTTATCACCTTGATCCTTGTGGCCATGTCTTTTTTAGGTGTCCATTTCAGTTTGTCAAGAAAAATTGCAGGAAACATTTTGGCCACTCGGCTACCCACTGCGGCAAGTTGCTTGAGGTTGGGCAAGCAATGGAATAAAGAAAGTTACGAAGAGTTAATCACATAATCGATTGCCGATCAAGCATTTCAGCAAACGGCAAGACAAAAGACCAAGAGGTACCACAGAAGTCAGCGAGCCAATGACGTTGCCGACTTGCCAATCATGAGTATAAAAATGATATTTATTACAAGATCATAAATATTTACACAAATATTAATATTGACTTGGATTTATATGTTTACGTCCAACATGTCATGGATAGCTTGACGACGTGTTTGGCTCGAGAATTGGATATTGCCATTAAACCCATGGCTGGGTCTTCACCATCTCTCTAGAAAAATTTGTCCCTAAGAGTTATTGACAAAGTTTGACCATGAGTTATTATAGTAATTTATGGTAATATTTTGATCGGCTTTATATGAAGCTAATATGCTACGTAAAAGTATAGATGTCTTCTTTGAATGAAGCTAATATCCTCTTTGAATAATTAATGTCTTCTTTTGATCGGCTTTATATGAAGCTAATATCCTCTTTGAATAATTAATGTCTTCAATATGCTTTCTATATACATATATGCCAATATGCTTTCTATATACATATATGCTAATATGCTTTCTATATACATATATGCTTATAACCTTCAATTTAATTAAAAATATAGATTGCAGTACTCCACCATCTCTCGGATAACCAACCAAGTGCTTTCAAAGAGCAGAATTTATGAGCTGCGGAGTAATTATTTCGGCAAGCTAAGGTATGCCGGCTAGTGTTTCGGCACACCAAGATTAGTGTCAATTGGCACCCATAGTTGGCTGCTTATAAGGTTCGAAAATTCGGCAGTCGGCTAAATAAGAAGTTATTCGGCAACCAAATGAGGATGCATACAGAAAGTTGTGGCCATGAATATTTGTTTTTCGGCAATGTGGATTTCTTAGGCAAATTCATATTTACAAGTTCAATTTTATTCCTTACATCATTATATTTTCAAGTTCAATTTTATTTACATCATGTTTACAGGTTCAATTTTATTCCTTACATCATTATATTTTCAAGTTCAATTTTATTTACACCACGTTTTCAATTGCCAACCAAGCATGTGGCAAGTCAAGAACAAAAGAAAAGTGTTGCACAGATGTGCTCAGCCAGTCAAACCCAAAATTCGGCGTTCGAGCCCATGCATTCGCATCTCGGCAGAACCGTATCTCATAATCAATTAATCGGCGAAGCTCCAAAGCTACTCTGCACTTATTCGGTTTATTATTCGGCATAACTTGCAAACGGACAATCTATTCGGGCTTTCAAATTGGCATCAACATATTAATATCAATGCCGCATCGTCCAGCAATGACAACTTATTCGGCTTTGACATCTCGGCTTCGGCATTGCTTATCAACTCAATTATCCAATACTTGGCAGAACATTATACCGTATTGCTTATCCTTTATGATTCGGTATATCACTCGGCCTATTATCAACTGCACTAACATTATTCTGCATATCTTGGCTTTGGCAACTTACCCGGCAGCTAACACTAGTCGGCTGCACGACTGCTCGGCCGCCCATACGTCATGCACATCGGACAATCCGGCCCCGTTATCTATGATATTCGCCTAGCAACATTTATCAACTTTATAGGCAACATTTTCGACTAAACAACAATCAACTTATTCGGCAACGGAGTTCATCGGCATTATGAACGCTGCATACGTATGATCAACTCAGGTTCGGCATATTATTCGGCACATTCTTGGACAATATTCTTCCGCATAAAGTATTCGGCAACGTTGTACTTATTCGGCACTAATATCTCGACATAAAATTAGCATCTCGGCTTGCCGAAATCCACATTTGAACATATCATAAGATTCGTATCAGCACAAAGATTCCATATCCATCAACCCGAGGAGCCAAGAAGCAGCCCAAGTTCGCCGAAAGTTGTGAAACGGATCACACATGCCGAAAACTGAAATTTCAAAAGCTGTCAAACTCAAGTTTTGACCATACCAATGTGAAGTACTCATTAAGACGAGTCCAACGCAACAAACCGCGTCAAAATCGGAGCTAAAACGACGCCGTACGGACTGATCAAAGTTTGCCCAGAATTGATGAAATTTTCTGCGGACGTCGAACTAGCTAAACATGCAAGAGAAGTTATCCGGTGCTTTGCGGTGCACAATTCTCAACCGATCTGACCCGTCAACTCTATTTTGGCTACAATTATGCCATCAGGAGTCTGATCACAGCGATCCAATAGTCCTTTCCAGCTATTTGACATATTCCGGGTCCATCCGTACGGTCAGAATATGCAATTTCTGCTCGCAAAAATATATATACATATATATTAAATAAATAAATAAATAAATAAAAATACAAATAAATTACAGATTTGATTCCGATATCACCAAGTACCTTACTTTGCCTCGGCTTCATTCTGATATCGCCACGGCATCGAACAGGGGCACGGAATCCGTTTCAATTCATTATCGGCCTACTCGGCAATTTTGGCCCAAGTCAATTTTATTCATTCCGAATAACAAATCTTATTCAAAAGCAATGGGGCAAATATACGTTGGACAAGAAGCTCAACTCCACTAAATTGGCAACCACTGCCGACCAAGTTCTTAGCAAACCTAACCCCGAAGGAATGCCGACACGCTGCCGACCAAGAGATTGGCACAATCGCCGACCCAAGTGTAAACGGACACCGATGTTTTGACACTAGCTACTCGGCAGTGCATCAACTTTACCCGGCAAGATTATTCGACCATTATTAAATTCAACATTATGCATGATCATTATTCGGCCGTGCATCAACTCTATTCGGCAAAGCAACATTATTTGTCAACTTTATGCATCGTCAAACTTTATGCAGCAACATTGGCCACAGTATTCGGCAACTTTATTCATCTAACAACATTATTTGGTAAAACATTTGCCCACTGGGACATCAGTCAATTTTCCGCTTTCCAATTGGGGCACATCAGCCGATCATCATCTCGGCACCTTTGATATGCATGAATACTAGGCCAACTTGGTACAAACATTACAAGGACGATTACTTGAGTTACAAACTTTCGCTCCTTTTCACATAGCTTCAAGCAAGCGCCCGTTTTGAGGCAATACATTACACACTTGGCAGACAGCAGTTTCCATACTTTTGCGCGCCGTCATTTTACCAAAGCTAAACCTTCCCTGCAACATAGGACAATGGGAATCTACATTCCTTCCGACTAACACCTGGCATTCGAAAGCAATGGGGCAAGTCTACCTTGGACTAAACGCAAACTGAGCAACTCGGCAATTAAATAGTTGGCCCAATATCTACTTGGCAATTCCATATAAGCAGAGCATATTATTGGTGATTAACACGTCCACCTCATTTGGTACATGATACATTATTCAAAGTCCTTGCCACTTTAAAATCAGCAAAAGTCTCCGAGTACAGCGCAATCTTCGCACTCGGCACAAAGGGCCGTTAGCAAAGGCTTGCACCCATGCCCGGGGGTTATAATATCGTGGCCTACGCCCATGCCCGGGGGTTAGAATACCACGGCCTACGCCCATGCCCAGGGGTTAGAATACCGCGGCCTACATCCATGCCCGGGGATTAGAATACCGCGGCCTATTGTTATGATTTATTTGTATTCCTTTCTAGGTTTTAGCTCAACCCCCCTCATCTTATGATCAACATATATACATTTTTACATACATTCAAGACAAACGTACATTTTTACATACATTCAAGACATACGTACATTTATACATACATTCAAGCATACATGCAGTCATTCATTCATATATTTTATTCATTTATCCAAAGTGCTCTTTATCAAAAAACCTAACAGCTATTTGAATAGCGTAACTTGGCAAGAAAAAACTCACATTCCTTCTGCCGCAGACAATGAAAGTTTTGGGGCAATTGTGGGAGCCAGAAAATTATAGGTATTAGCTTATAAGGCCCAACCCGAACAAAGCCTACAAAGGTCCAGCCCAAATAAATATCACACCCCCTATCTATATAAAGAGGAGGGCATCCCAAGTGAAAGGTATGTCTGTTCTCCCTCCACCACACACACACACCCCTTCTAATATAGATATATACTATTTCATGATTCAGAGACTGACTTCATCATCGGAGTACTCCCGGCCGGCAACCCCGGTTGGGTGGCACCGACTATGTTCCTCATTGCAGATCTACAGGGGTGCAGCTCTTTTCTTCGTTGGATCTCCACAACATCCATGTGAGAGGATATTTCATGGTCTCATAGTATGCAATGTAAATATGGCATTAATTTTAACACTTGCCCTTAATGCCATATTGTGTGTCACCCAACATTTCTCTAAAAAATTCAAACTTGTCCCTTGGTAGAGCTTTGGTGAAGATGTTTGCAACTTGATCTTCAGTCTTGCAATACTTGATTTGAATCTCATCATCTTCTACAGCTTCTCTAATGAAATGATGTTTGATAGCAATGTGTTTGGTACGAGAATGATAGACGGGATTCTTTGTCACAACAACAGCAGACTTGTTATCACACATAATTGGAGTAGCTTGGCCTTGCTTCTCACCAAAATCATCCCAAATTCTTCTTAGCCAAATTGCTTGTGTAGTTGCCAATGATGCTGAAATATATTCGGCCTTAGAGGATGATTGTGCCACAGTTTGTTGTTTCTTGGACGACCATGAAATTACGCTCGATCCAAGAGAAAATGCATACCTAGAAGTGCTTTTCATATCATCAACACATTCGGCTCAATCACTATCACAAAATTCAAATAACTTTGTATCAACAAATTTCTCATAAAAAATTCCATAATCAAGTGTACCTTGAATGTATCTCAACACTCTTTTTGCAACCCCAAAATGAATTTGGCTTGGACTATGCATAAACCGAGACAATAAACTTGTAGCATACATGATGTCCGGTCTTGTAGCAGTTAAGTACAACAAACTTCCAACCAAACTTTTATAACAAGATGCTTCAGCTTCTTTGCTTCCATCTTCCTTTGACAACTTTTCATTCACAATCAAGGGAGTAGCAACTATTTTGCAATTCTTCATTTTGAATTTCTCAAGAAGTGTTTGAGCATACTTCATTTGGCAAATAAAAACACCACCATTGTTTTGGTAGATTTCATTGCCTAAAAAATGATGCAATAGCCCCAAATCACTCATTTCATATTTCTTCATCATCTCTCTTCTAGAATCTTCAATCAATTTTTCATCACTACCGGTAAAAATCAAATCATCAACATAAAGTGAAACAATGAGAATACCGGTTGTACATTGCCTCTTGATGTACAAAGTTGGCTCACTTTTGTTTCTTTGAAAGCCCTTTCCATTGAAGTAAGCATCAATTTCACTATACCGTGCCCGGGGTGCTTGCTTTAGGCCATCTAAAGCCTTCTTTAACTTGTACACTTTATCTTTTTTGCCTTTGACAACAAAGCCTTGAGGTTGATCAACATACACTTCTTCTTCTAATTTTCCATTAAAAAATGCCGATTTTACATCAAGTTGGTGCAAGAACCAACCCTTTTGAGCCTTTAAAGCAATGATAGCTCTAATTGTATCAAGTTGAGACACAGGAGCAAAAGTTTCTTGGAAATCAATTCCGGCTTGTTGTGAATACCCTTTTGCCACAAGTATTGCTTTGTTCTTTTGAATATAGCCATCCAGATTGAACTTTGTTTTGAAAATTCACTTCACACCAATTATTTCTTTTTCTTTCAGTTTCTCCACTAGCTCCCAAGTCGTGTTCTTCTCAGTCACATGAATTTCATCTTCCATTGCTTTCTTCCATGCTTCATCTTTAAATGCCTCTTCAACATTTTCAGGTTCAAGAATGCATAAATTGCATCTTGCATACACATCACTAAGACTCCTTATCTTTCTTGGAGTTGAACTTGGAGATGAAGAACTTGAACTTGAACTTGAATTTGGAGAAGATTGTGAACTAGCAATTAGTGACAATCTTTGTGGAGATTCAAGCGTTGCAACATCTTCAACTTGTGGACTTTCCGATTCTTCATTGAAAGCAATGCTTTGATCTTGGACTTTTTTTTCCTTCCAATCAAAAGATGCCTTCTCATCAAAGGGAACATCTCTACAAATAATCACATTTTTTGGATCCAAACTGAAGAGTCTATAGCCTTTGGATTTTGAGCTATAACCCACAAAAATGCATTTCTTACTATATTCATCAAGCTTGTGCCTCACTTCTTTTGGAACATGAGCATAACAAATGGAACCAAACACCTTCAAGTGATTCACCGATGGTTTCCTTCCACTCTAACCTTCAAATGGAGTTTTGTCCTTAAAAGCTTTTGTATGACATCTATTTATCAAGTTAACTACTATATACACAGCCTCACCCCGAAAAGTTTTGGCTAGCCACTTCTCATGTAACATAGACTTGGACATCTTCTCTATAGTTCTATTCTTCCTTTCCGCCACACCATTTTGTTGTGGAGTGTACCCAATGGTCAATTGGCTTTCCATACCAATATCTTCACAAAATTTCATAAACTCATTTGAGTTGTATTCTCCGCCTTTATCACTTCTCAATACTTTCATCAAACAACCACTTTGTCTTTCAACAAGATTTTGAAATTTCTTGAAGATAGAAAAAACTTCACTCCTTTGTCTCATGAAATACACCCAAGTCATTTTAGTAAAATCATCAATAAAAATAACAAAATACTTGTTACCTCCATTAGTTGATGTATCCATGGGTCCACACACATCGGTATGGACAAGCTCCAATGGTGCTTTAGCTCTCTATGCTTTCTCCTTGGAAATGACTCTTGGGGATGCTTTCCAAGTGCACAACCTTCACAAATATGTTGCACTTCATGACTGGTTGGCATCCCAAAAACCATATTCTTTTGTTTTAGATGCTTCAAGCTTTGAAAATTCAAGTGCCCAAATCTTCTATGCAAAGCCATGAATTATCAATCACGTCCATCTTCAAAGCCGCATTTTTGCTATACTGGAAAATGAGAGGAAAACTTCTATTATTCTCCATCTTGATTTTTGCTACAACTTGGCTTCTCTCCCCTTTGTCAAAAATTTTGCAAAAATCATCTTCAAAGTGAACAAGGTATCCATGCTCCATAAGTTATTCAACACTTAGCAAAATTTTCTCCAAGTCTGGAACTAGGAGAACATCAGACCCAATGTATCTAATGTATGTAATGTAAATATGGCATTAATTTTAATGGACAAACAACCAAAATATTGGCGCCTATTTGCTTGACTTTTATCAGTTGTTCAATAGTAGAATTATAACCCCACGCATAAAACTTGTTGTGGCCATAATAAACAGGGGCATATACAGCCCATAAAAAACAAATTGATGATAATCTTACCAACTATACACATGAATTCATATATATACTCTAACAACCGCACCATTGTGGTACTGTCGGCCACTAAAAACAAGTTAAGGTGATGTCTCCAAGCTCAAAAATAAATTAGCAATGTAAGATGTCTTGCATTGAAAAATATAGAATTTATAGTAAATGATCTAGGTGCAAGGTAAATGTTAATATATTAGTAGGTTGTTGGAAGCATATATATAATTTATAGTAAATGATCTAGGTGTAGGGGAAATGCTAATATATTATTTGGTTGTGGGGTTCGAAAATAGTGAGTAAATGGGAGCCGAGGACCGCCTATCATCTTTGACATTGTAATACCCCTATTTGGTGGAGTTTTTGCTGACTTTACTCTTAGAGCAAAAAAAGATTTAAAAATCGTAAAAGAAGATGGCAGAGAAGAGAGGTAGCATTGGCTTCTCCACAACCCATCGACCACAAAAGCATTGGACATATTCTCGTGCCCGCTTCGACCAACATCGAAGCAAGATGAGCTTTCCATGACTGACGGAGTGAACCACAATTACAACGGCTAAGAAATTTCATCGGCGACTCTCAATACAATTCTCAAGCGCCAAAAATTGGCCTTGGCTTCCGAAGGAGGCAAAGAGGCCGATGTAAATTCAGGTCGTCTCTCGAGCATGGTTTTCATCTCCGAACGACATGAAGTCCTCGAATTGCTTCACATAGCTCTCCGCTTCAATGACATTTACAACCCATACCCACCCAAACCCAAGTCAAAGTCTTCTGTTTGGTTGATGTTTTCGGCAAAGTCAATTTCAGTGGTGTTCGCATGGAAGACAGTGGTTGCATTACCGGTGATAATCTCGTCTATGTCACCACCAAGGACCCCGCCCCTAATAGTCGTCAGCCCTGGACTATGTCTATAAAACCAATCTTAAGATCAGAAAAAACTGACCGCCTCACCCCATTAGGTAGGTTCCTTTCATCATTCTCTTTTCGGGGTTCGCTATTTTAGATTTTTGGTTGAAGTTATTAGTGTTTAGTTCTAGCTGTTTCATAGTTTCTGCCATTGGATTTGCTTGATTCTATTGAGCATTGTGTGAGTTAGGTAGCCTTGATGCTTCTTTAGTTTTCCAGTTGTGTCATCAGATTTCATACTTTGTACGTTTCCTGTTTCATCAATATGACTTTTGACTTATAAAAACAAAATAGGGCAAGCTGATTTAAGCCCCTCAGTTGCACCGTCTGGTACGAAGATAGCGGTGGCGTCTTTCGAGGGAAAGCATGGTGGTTGGAATGGCGAGATCGAAGATCTGTAGACTAACATTTTTGTGATGAATGTAGATGAGCCATTCAATTGCAAGGTGGTTGTAAGGAATGGTGGGTGGCCGACGTGGAGAAGTGACAACGTCATATTTTTCCATCGCAAGGATCGGGAATTTGGGGGTGTGTTCCATACCGACCTCAACAAAAGTACGGAATCTCGCGTGACCCCGAATGGAATTCAGGCAATAACTCTGGTAGCCATCGACGCCACCAGAGTAGCAGTGGCAACTATTCGTCAGAAATCAAAATTCTCGGACGTCGTCCATATAGAAGCACAGTTTCGACACATTGAGATTTTTGATTCAACTGGACAGCATCAAAACATACAAATCACTCAAAATACTGTCATGTCCCTTTATTGTCAAATCCTCGTACAAACTCTGTTTTGAAAAGTTATAATTTTTCCATGTTTTTTGTCTTTCCAGCTCGAGCGGGACCATTGGCGCTCGAGCGTAATTTGTGATGTCTCAGTAGTTCGTCATGTCTGTAAATATACTGAGAAGTGTGATTTTGTGCTCGAGCGTGTGTTCTAACGCTCGAGCGGAAACCTGTTTGGTCACACGCGTATTTTATTGAAGCCGCTCAAGCGGGATGTCTTGCGCTCGAGCAGAGATCGCGAACTCTGTTTTCTATATATATCTGTTTAGGTTGATTTTAGGTTTTACTTTTCCTGGATCTGGTTTAAGGGTCTTAGGGTTTTATTTGAGGTTTTCTTCTGAGTTTTTTGGTGAGTTTTCCTTGATATATTTGAGAGGTTTTGTAACCTATAATCTAAGATACATACATCAAGGAGTTTGGTTCTTCAGAATTAAGGGAGTTCTTCTTCGTTGGATTCCGAAGATCCAAACGTGGAGTTTCAAAGGAGTTTGATTCTGTATGTAGTTGTTGATTCGACAAGTGAAGTTATGGATTCAACTTCAGATTAATCAATTCCGAGACGAAGGCTTAGTGAAAGAGTTACAGATGGTTTGAAGACAAATTAGATGAGTTGGGTAATTTGTTTGTTATCTTTGTAATATTTCTTTCTTTAGTAGTGGATTGATTAGTGGCATTTCGCCCGTGGTTTTTGATTACAATTGAAGGTTCTTCAATTGTGGTTTTTCCACGTAAAAATCGTTTGTTTCGATTTATTGTTTTTTTTGAAAACAACAATCTGAATCACTTTCGTAAGTGCTTGATGATTTGGATTGTGTGTTTTGAATGATTGGGAATTAAAATACTTTAATTGTGATCTAATCACGAATCACTTAGGATTTTCAATTGGTCATTCTTTGTTTTTATCAAAACTATAGGAGTGTGATTTTGTGTGATTAAGTGATATGGATTCAATTCGTGAAGGTAACTTAACCCATAGACCTCCTTTACTTGATGGTACAAACTATTCTTATTGGAAAGCTCGTATGAGAGCATTTTTAAAATCCATCGATGAGAAAGTTTGGCATTGCGTGATCTATGGGTGGAGTGAACCTATTGTCACCATTGATGGTATTGATATTCTTAAACCCCTTGATAAATGGACACAACCGATTACTAAAACTCGAGTTGGAACAGTAAGGCTCTCAATTCCCTTTTTTTGCTTCGTCACACCTGAAGAGTTTCATCGTATCTACACGTGTTTGGTAGCAAAAGAGGCTTGGGACATTCTTGAAACGATTCATGAAGGTACTACTTCTGTCAAAAGGTCAAAACTTCAACGTCTCACCTCCGCCTTTGAAACTCTTTTTATGCATGATGATGAGACGTTTGATGATTTCTATGCAAAACTTAGTGATATCATGAATTCCTGTTTCACACTCGGTGAAAAAATCCCTAAAGCTAAAGTTGTTGGTAAAATTTTGAGGTCATTACTTGAGAGGTTCCAATCAAAAGTGACAGCCATTGAAGAGGCTCAGAATGTTGATATCCTCAAGCTTGATCAGTTGGTTGGAAACTTGCAGACTTATGAAGCCCACCAGATTTCTAAGAAAAAATAGAAAGATAGTGGCGCTTTCACTAGTGCTCATGAGACTGCAAAAACTCCGGAGACTGAGTTTGATTTAGAGTCTGTGATGACGGTTATGTTTACTAAATAGTTTAAAAAAAATTTGAAGAAAAAGAAGCCTAATTTCAGAGACCCTATTTCAAAAGACAAGAGTAATGAAAAACCCAAAACTTTTCCACCAAAACTTGCTCCAAAAACTGAAAAGAAGCTTGTAAAGGGGCAAGGGGTCAAGTGCTATGAATGTCAAGGGTTTGGCCATATTGCCCTTGAATGTCCTTCGAAAAAGAATCAAAAGAAAGTCTACACAGTGACTTGGGATGATGAAAGCGGGTCGGAGCAAGAACCCGAAGAACCTGAATCCGGTGAAGACGGGGATAGTGCTTTCATGGTATTTTGGTCCACTTTCACTCAACCTCTTCCAAAGCTAGCAGAATTAGCTTGTGGTCAGAACCTGCATCATGCTCCCACCTTTGATAGGTGTAACTTCTTGTATTGGAAGATCAGAATGAGGGCGTTTCTGAGAGCTTGTGACCGAGAAGGCTGGCAAGCCATTGAAAAAGATACAGAAAGTGCTGACAATCCGAGCAATTAGAGAGCCCTGATTACTATTTGTGGAGCAATTTCTGATGAAGAACAGCAACGGGTTGCTCACTGCACAAAGTCTAAAGATGCATGGGAAATTCTGAGCCAATTTCATGAAAGAGGAGATTCACCTTCACCACTATCCAGCAACTTTCCTGCCTTAGTTGCTAGATTGGATGAGGTAAAGGAGAATGAAGAGAAAAAAGAGGATGATGAAACATCAGAAGAAAATGATGAGATTCATGGTAATGAACTGCAACAAGCTTATGAAAAGCTTTACGAGGAATCTCTGAATTTGTCCAAAATCAATGGCAAACTCTCTCTCAAGCTCAAAGCATGTAAAAGCGAAAATGTCAAGCTAAAAGGCGAACTTGTAGCAGCAAAGCAGAATGTCATCAAGATCTCAAGTGACAGGCAAGACCTATGTGGAAAACTTCTATCCTGTGAAACTGAAAGGAATGAACTTCTGAAAGTGTATTCCACATATGAAGAGAAGCTTGAAAGCCTTGAGATGTCACAAGCCACATTAGAAGAGATAGTCTGTCAGAAAGATGAAGAACTCCGTATTGCTAGAGCCACAATTGCAATGTGGAACAAAGGTTCCAAATCATTAGAAGGCATCCTCAGCTCTCAACAAATGAGTTGTGAAAAAAGTGGGCTAGGCTATGGTGCGACAGCTCACAAGGGACATGCCTCTACTTCACATGACCTGAAGACTCAAGCAAAGGGAAAGTTGAAGGTAGACTAGGGTGATCCCTCTCTTCATCTACCTAAACGGGGTAAGATCAACAAAAGGGAGGTAAAACCTGTTTTTATTTGTCATCACTGTGGTAGGTATGGCCACATTCGTCCTTATTGCTTGGAATTATTTGGTAAGGTGTCTCAAAAGGGTAGAAATTCGAATACTTTTTGGGTTAGGAGACAACCTTACATGTCTAGGCGGAATACCAAGATTCGTGAGGGTGTTCACAACGCCAAGACATTTACCATGACCAAAAATATTTGGGTGAGAAAAGATGATTTGACTTGCTTAGTTGTTCACATTGCTCTAAAAGCACGTGACTCACACATGTGGTATCTTGATAGTGGGTGCTCTCGTCACATGTCCGGTAACAAATCCTACTTCACCTCCCTTGAAAAATATGAAGGAAGAATTGTTACCTTTGGAGATGGCGTCACTTCCAGAGTCATTGGTAAGGGCTCTATAAGTGTTGCTGGTCTTCCCAAGCTAGAAAATGCTTTACTTGTTGATGGTCTTAAAGAAAATCTTTTGAGAATTAGTCAAATTTGTGATTCCCATCATGAAGTATTGTTTCAAAAAATAAATGTGAAATTTTGGATAAAAAGGGAAATACTGTCTTGCATGGGGTTCGCACATCTGATAACTGCTATGGGATTGTTACTACTAATGATCTCAGTTGTCACTCAGCTATCATAAGTAACATTGATTTGTGGCATCAAAGATTAGGTCACATGAATTTCAAAGACCTAACTAAGATAGCTAACAAAGAGCTTGTGAGAGGAGTACCTAAATTGGGTAAAAATCTAAATCATGTGTGTGGACCATGTTAACTTGGGAAACAAACCCGTGCCCCTCATAAAAAGGTGAACAACTTTACAACCAAACGTCCTCTTGAATTGGTTCACATGCACTTAATGGGACCTACTCGCACTGAAAGCATCAAAGGTAAAAGATAATTTTTTTTAATTGTTGATGATTTTACTTGATTTTCATGGGTAAATTTTTTAAGGGAAAAATCTGATACGTTTGATGCTTTCCAGGCCTTAGTCCTTAAAATCCAAAATGAACTGGGTGTTTCCGTTGGGCGTATCATAAGAATCCGAACTGATCATGGTCGTGAGTTTGAAAATAGTTCATTTTCGAATTTTTGTGATATGCATGGAATTAAGCATGAATTTTCTGCACCTATTACTCCACAACAAAATGGAGTGGTTGAGAGAAAGAACAGAGTTGTCCAAGAGATGGCTAGGGTCATGCTCCTTAGTAAGAAACTTCCTGCAAAGTTTTGGGCTGAAGCCTTAAATACTGTTGTTTATATCATAAATCGCGTGTATTTAAGGCTCGGTACTTTACAAACTCCATATGAATTGTGGAAAGGATTGAAACCTAATGTAAAATACTTCAAAACTTTTGGGAGTAAGTGTTACATTTTCAAAGATAGAGAGCCTTTGGGCAAATTTGAATCCCGAAGTGATGAAGGTATTTTTCTAGGGTATTTAACCACTAGTAGGGATTTTCGAGTCTATAACCTGCGAACTTCTTGTTTAATGGAATCAATCAATGTGGTTATAGATGACACAGGTCCCCCTACTCTAGCAACAAATGAGGATGACAATGGTAAGTCTCCAATTCTGGATACTGAACCACAAAATCAAAGAGAAGCTGAGGTCCAAGCACAAGAAGTTGTGACAGCACCATCCTCACAAGTAAGTTCAAGTCCAAAGAGTGCACAAAGAGACATCACTCCTGCTACTTCTGTCACCGCAAGTCCTGAGTTCAAACCATCAGCAAGGGTGAAACTGAATCATCCAGCTCAACAAGTGATTGGTAGTGTATCGGATCGAATGAAAACCCGAAGACAGATTCGGGATGAGGTATCACATATGTGTTATGTTTCATTAATTGAACCTAAGAATTTTAAAGAGGCCTTACTAGATGATAGTTGGGTTAATGCTATGCATGAAGAATTAGGTCAATTTGAACGTAACAATGTTTGGACTCTAGTTCCCAGACCTAGAGACATGAATGTGATAGGTACCAAGTAGATCTTTAGAAATAAATTTGATGAGAATGGTGCTGTGGTTAGGAATAAAGTCAGGTTGGTTGCTCAAGGCTACAAACGAGTAGAGGGTGTTGACTATGATAAGACGTTTGCCCCAGTTGCACGTCTTGAATCTATTTGAATTTTACTTGGTGTTGCTTGTTATCTTTGTTTCAAGTTGTTTCAAATGGATATGAAAAGAGCTTTTCTGAATGTGTACTTGAAAGAAGAGGCATATGTTGAGCAACCAAAAGGGTTTGAGGACCCTAAATGTCCAAATCATGTCTACAAGTTAGACAAGGCTTTGTATGGATTGAAACAAGCCCCTCAGGCTTGGTATGATAGACGTACTACCTTTCTTCTTGATAATGATTTTCAAAGGGGTAGTGTGGATAAGACTTTATTTGTGAAACATACTAAGTCTTATATTCTTGTTGCTCAGATGTATGTTGATGATATTGTGTTTGGATCCACTGTTGATCATCTTGTGAAATATTTTTCGGATTGCATGGCACAACATGATAGGAGAGTTGTCTTATTTTTTAGGTCTTCAAATTAAACAGTCTCCTTCAGGTATGTTTGTTTCTCAGTCTAAGTATGCCAAAAATCTTGTGTCAAAATTTGGTCTTGAATCTGCCAAACATGCACGCACTCCGATGAGCACTAGTCTTCACTTTTCCAAAGATTCCTTTGGTACTGATGTTGATCCTATCCTGCATAGGAGTATGATAGGGAGTCTTCTTTACCTCACAGCTAGTCGTCCTGATATTGCTTTTAGTGTAGGTGTTTGTGCCCGTTACCAAGCCAGTCCTAAAGAGTCTCACCTTCTTGTTGTCAAACGCATCATTAAATATGTTAATGGGACATTGGGGTATGGGTTTTGGTTTTTTATTGATACTACAACTGAAATTACTGGTTTTTCTGATGCCGACTGGGCAGGGTGTGCTGATGATAGGAAAAGTACATCCGGGGGGTGCTTTTACCTTGGGAATAATTTGGTTTCTTGGCATAGTAAAAAGCAAAATGCCATCTCCTTTTCGACTGCTGAGGCTAAGTACATCGCTGCTAGAAGTTGTTGTGCACAAATGCTGTGGATGAAGCAAATGGTTCATGATTATGGGATAGAACAGAACACTCTCACTCTTTTTTGTGATAACACAAGTGCCATAAACATTTCAAAAAATCTTGTCCAACACTCCCGTACCAAACACATTGACATTCGTCATCATTTTATTCTAGAGTTAGTGGAAGAAGGCCTTGTTGTTTTGGAACATGTACCCACTGAGCATCAAAAAGCTGATATTTTTACAAAACCCCTTGATCTTCTTCAATTTGAGTTTCTTAGAAAGACCTTGGGTGTAGTGCTTAGTAACTAGGGTGTTTCCTATTTTTAAAGTGGGTGTGAGTGGTTGGCTTATTGTATACTTGGATAGGATAATCTCAGTGTCATCAATTCCTGATATCTTTGTATCAAAATTTTTATGAGCACTACTCATGTTGCTTACAAGATCTCATTCTTCTTTGTTCATAGCTCATTCTAAATGCCCATACTCATTTACTTCATGATCTCATTCTGTACACATCCTTGAGATAAATTGTTGCAGGGGTTTCCGCACAAGTGATCAAAGTTCTCTATGGACCACTAACAGTGTTTCTTGTACTTTTTTAGAGAAATTGACCTATACTAGTATATCATGGGTGATGTTGAGTCTTTTAACCATCTACCATCTTTTTTCACTTCCATGGTTTCTTCTTCGGTTCATTGAAATCCAGGCATTAGGAAAAGGCTACCTCAGAGGCACCAACCAGGCCATCCTTTTTGATTTCATTCTTCTCTGGTTTGGTCTCCATACTCTTGAGCGTGCATGCCACCAGTGAGTGCCCACAAGAAAGAAAAGTTCAAAACATAAAAAAAGGGAAATCATTGATTGAGGGGGAGCCTCCGCGTTTACTCAACAAATATCCCATGATTCCTAGTGGTTTGACTTTTCTATGTGATGTTCAGTTACTCTTGTCGGAGGTCCATCCATCCGATCACTACGAGGATTAACTCTAGTTGTGTGGCTGTCAAGGATTGCACACACACATATTCTATTTGTGAGCTCTCATGTGTGTTTTTGAGTTATGCGTTCTTATGTTTCTTATGTCATTGATTAAATTCTATCTGTTTTGTTCATGACTTGGTGTTTCAATTTTTTTCACAAGTTTACAAGATTCATGATTAATGGACTATTTTATCCTAGTGGTACAGTCTTCCAATTGGACTCCCCGCTGGTTACAGGACATCTTAGTTGTTTTTTTGTTTAAAAAAAAATAAAAAATAAAAAATTGATGTCTTGTCCCTGCTCGAGCGGACATTCCCACGCTCGAGCGTGGTTTTGAGTCTTGCAGTATTTTGCACCATGCTTTACAGTTTTGTGAGGGTTGTTTTTGCGCTCGAGCCTCCGTTTTCGTGCTCGAACGGGTCTTTGCGTGCGTTGTCTCATGCTCGAGCGTTAAACCCCACGCTCGAGCGGACTGATTTTGTTTTAAACTCCCTTCCTCGACACTTCAGTTCATTTTTCCCCCATTTTTCAGTCTCTCTTCCCTAGGGCTTGGATTGCGACCTCATTGAGCTTGATTTTGCCATTCTCCTTCCTCTTTCCTCTCCGATTCAACCTTGGTAAGCTTTTTCTCTCCCTTTCTCTTTGTTTTCCTCTGTTATTTTAGCTTTTGTCATCTGTGGGTCGTTTTTTTTTGTTTAGTTTTTTTTTTTACACTTTGCCTCACATATTGTCCCCGCGTCTTGGGTTCTTATTGATGGTGAGTTTACTGAGTTTTTATGTCATCTAATGTGTCCACAGTTCTAGGGTTCTCAGTTGTTGTTCTCATGCATTTTATTGTGTTCTCTCATCTCTCCATTATTTGTTGATTTGGTGAGTTTGGTTCAGATTTGCTAGGTTTTGGATCCTAATTTGTGCCTTATTTTCATCATACTATCATTGTTATTATGCTTTGAGTTTGTCATTGATATTATGCTTTGAGTTTGTCATTGTTATCATGCTAGGTTTTTGATATCTTTCTGACAGTGTTACTAATGTTTGCTGTGCTCTGTTGCTTTGGTTTTTGGGATTGTTTTTAGGTTTTAGTTGTGTTTTGATGTCACCATGTTTGCTCCGAAAAGACGCAAGTCTACAGTGTCGCGTCCTTCATTCAATCCTGATAGAATTACCCCTGCCAAACAAGCCAAGTTATTCCATAAGTTGTTTGCATCTAGGACAGTTCATCTCGAACGTTATGTCCAACCTAATACCTTCGAGTCTATTCCCATCCATCCCTTGTTTGATCGTTTAGGCGGCAACTTGGTTTTGTCTTTCTCCAGACGCCAAAATCTAGACTGGGTCCGTGAGTTTTTCTGCAATATTGAGAATATCGATGACATTGGTCCTTCCTTCACCACATGGGTTCAGACTAAGTCCATCTCTGTTACTCCCGAGCTTATTAGAGGGCTTCTTGGTATTGACCGAGTGTTTCCGGAACATTATCCGTTTCCGGTTCGTCCTACTTGTGATTTTAATGTTGTGGTTGAAGTTTTGTGTGGTGCTCCTCGTAACTAGATTAAGGGCACTTTGATTAAACAATTTGAACTCCTTCTCAAGTTTCGACTGCTTAATCTTATTGTGTGTGTGCTAATATTATTGTCACCACTCACTATTCTGAAATCAATCAAGAACAGGGGTTCGTTCTTTTCTGTATTGCTCGTCATATGTCCATCGATCTTTCCACCCTCATTCTTCGTAAAATGATTACTGTCTTTGGCAACAAGCAATTAGGTCTCCCTTATGGTTGTTTAATCAACCGTCTCTTGTCCTAGCTTGCCATTCCCGTTTTAGAGGATGATGAGTTTACCTTTCAATCTAGGCCCTTCACTAAGAAGACTATTTCCTAGAGTCGTGCACAGGTCAAGGGGGAGTCTTCTAGGGTTGACACTTCTGCAGGTATAGCAGTTGGACTTGCCGAGGAGGCAAAGATTGATGCTGCCACAGTTGGTGGTGAGGAGGATACTATTCCGCTCCGGACTTTTCATGACCAGCTTCGACATTTCGAGGAAGTTGTGACACATCGATTGGATTTTCTGGATACTCGGTTTGATGCCTTCGATGAGCTCCTTGGGCAGTTGGAGCAGTCAGCCGTCCAGACTACTACTTAGCTCGTACATATTATTTATTTACTTCAGATCCAGTAGCCTCTTCTTCCCCTTGATGTTTGACACACTCCGTGACTGTTTTACTCCTGGACTCCCGACCAAAAAGAGGGAGAATTTTTTCCTGTTTGATGACATACTTTGGCTATGGATATTTGGTGGATGACATACTTTGGATAGGATACTTTGATATACTTTGATACTGTGATATACTTTAGCTATGGTTGTGTCACAGTGTAGACACCCCATTTTTGACCGACCTTAAGACTCAGACGTCATCGATTGAGCACTAGGTGATGGTGCATGTTGTGCTCATTTTGAGTCTCTAGAGTTTTGGCTGAGAGCCTTACCTCCGGGCCTCTAAACTCTTTTGTGCTTCGGTTCGGTTTGTGGGCCGAACTTTGTTTCTATTCCCCGGAGGGAGGGAGAGGTCTTGTAGACCATCTCTTTGTGGTCGTAGACCACTTTTCATGGTCGTAGGCCACTTTTCTCGTGTGGAGACTAGTTTTTAATTTTTGGAGCCTTTGGTCGCACGCCTTGTCTCGGGACCACTTAACGTTCTCCATTTGTCATGGTTTTTGAACTACACCTTGATGCCTCTACCTAGAGGAACACTCGGGTCCAGGAGACCACTTTTGTGGTTGCATACCACTTTTGGGGCTTGTCAGCTAGTTTTCGGGGAGTTCGGCCGTGTGCTGTGCCTCCCGATCTCTCGTCTTGCTTCTGTTTTGGTTTATTTTTGGTACAAACCTTGTTTTCCTTGTTTGGAAGGTGGTACAAGGGTGGGAGACCACTTTTTCTCCTTGGAGACCACTTTTCCTTCTGCCAACCAATTTTCTGGTTGAATAACTGGCTTGCTTGGTCCTTGGGCCACATTTTCTGGTCTGCCACCACACCACTAGTCTTCTTTCATGCCCTGGACTCTCTCCCACCATGGCCGACCAGTTGTTGCTCTGGAAGATCACTTGAAGTGGTCGGCCGACCACTTTAAGTGGTCGGCTGCTTTTTGGCACTTTTTTGGAGATATTTTCCTCTAGCTGGCACAGCTGGAGGGCTTTAGAGCTATCCTCCATACATGTGTATAGAGGAATTTGTTTGAAGCTGAGCTTCTCCAAGAAGCTTTGCCTTTTTGTTTCTATAAGAGGGAGGCTTCTCCTCCCTTCTCTAGGTTCAAAAACTTGAGGCTTGAGAGATAGATATACACTTGTATCTATCCTTCCTTGTTTGTTCCCATTTTGTGCCTTAAAGAGTTATTTTGTCTTAGTTTAACACACAAACACACACTCAAACACCTTCCTTTGGTTGCTGAGGTGCTAAGGGGTTGTTTTTGGTATTCGTGGACTCGTTTAAGCTCAAAGAACTTGCTAGAGTTGCAGTTGTAAAGGAGGTCTTCAACGGTGAGTATTTGACCTTTAAATCCCCCTTTCTTGCTTAAGCTTTTAGCCCTTCTTGAATATGTTTTTAAGCTTAAATCTTAACTAGAAAAAGTTTTGTTTTTGTATGCTTAAAATAGTTGTTTAAGGTTACTTTTTCGTTTGGGGTGATGTACCTTATCTTAGGCCTTGTTAGGCCTTATTTTGATCCATCCCTTTAGGCTCTTGTTGAAGCCCTTTGCATAACCTTTCTACCACTGAAATCCAGAGGATTTTCAGTGGTGAAAAGGTGGTTTTGGTGTCCTAAATAGGAGAGGGTCATCCCCTCTCCTTGCATTTTGTTTACTTGCTTCATATGCCTCATGTTTGAGCACCTTTGTTAAGCTTTTGTTGGCTATATCTTAGCTTGTATTTGTGGTTATTTTGCTGAGGCATACCACTATTTTTGCTTGGTTTGGTCACTCCATGCATGGTTAATACACTTGTAGTGTAAATCACACAAACTAGCTTTGTATGCTTCATGAAGTAGCATGTCATTCTAGCTTGTTTTGTTTCATTTTAGGATGTTTTTGGAGATGTTTTAGCATGCCATGACTCTGTTTTGGGTGGGTTTGTTAGCCCCTTGTATGCTTCATGCACTTGTAGTGCAATTCCATGAAATAGCCTAACATGCATCATGTATTGACATGTCATTTTAGCATGCTCTTGCTTAGCTCTAAGAAGACTTTGTTCATGTTTTAGCATGTTTAAGGTCTGATTTGTGTTGTTTTGGTCATGCATGACTTGCTTTGTATAGCTATAGTGCATTCCAGCTTGTTATCTTTGTGTGTCAAGTTCACTGGCATGCTTTATTTGGACTATTTGAATGATTTGGCATCATTTATTATGTGATTTTAGTCCATGTTTCATGCCCGTGCACTTGCATTTTCCACTCATTCAATGCGTTGGAGGGATTGCCCCTTTATGCCTTAACATGAATCATTGCGTATGCCTTCATTCCATGGCTTGCGAGCCATCATTTCAATGTGTTATTTGGGGTTATTTTTCCATGATATAAATCTAATTTTTATTGGTTAAGTAATCCCATGCTTGGTCTTAATAGGTGCGGTGTAATTCACCTTAGCTGCCTTGTATGTATCATGCCTTATACCCCTCATGTTAGCTTGTTTTGGCTTCCTTCCATGCATGCTTTAGACTCATTTTGACATGTTCTAGGACTGTTTTGGATTTCCTTGGTCACATGCTTCATGTTTTGTATACTTGTAGTACAAGTGCTCTTGCTTGCTTCAAGCTTTGAGCACTATAGCATGCTTCATTTTCGTTGTGTACATGATTTGCCATCATCTAACATGACATTTTAGAGCATGTAGCATTGCCATATTCCCACTTCATTCACCCTTTGAGTGCCTCTAAGGGTTGTGCATTGTTGCCTAGTTTATGGCTTAGCTTGTATGCATGCATGCCTTGACTTTTGAGCCTCCATCTCAGCATGTTTTGGTCCATGTTTAGGCCTACTTGAGCTCTGTCCATGCTTAGTTCATGCATTCGTGCCTTGTATTGCATGCCCCCTTTGCAGTCCTCTGTGCTAGTCTTATGCTTTAAGGACCCTAGAATGCCATGCTTGTGTTGATTAAGTGATGTGGCATCATTTCTTGTCTGATTTCAGTGCACTTAGTGTTGCTACACTTGCTCATTTGTCACTCTTTGAGCCTTCTTGAGGGTTTTGCTCTTGGGCCTAATTGAATGGGCCATTGCATTGTGCATGCTTGTGTGTGTTTGTGGTGCCTTTATTTCATTCTAGTGGCCACTGATTTGGGCATGGTTGAGGCCTGTCCATTTTGGTTTAAGTCCATTGAGTATGTGGTTTTCATGTTGTTGCATGCTTGGTGTATTGCATATTGTCACCTTTATTGCATCGCATTGTGCATGCATGCATTACATTGTGTTTAGGACCTTATGATTCCCTTGCACTGAGTATGCCATCTAGTTCTTAGCATTTAGCATTGTGTGTGCCATGTTATTCCTTGCATTGTATATGCTAGGTTGTTAGTTGCATTTGCACGTTTGCATGCTAAGGTTGCATTACATTGCATTGAGCATGCCTTGTTATGGGTTGCATTGTGTTTGGAATAGGTGTTAGTCCAAACACGGGAAAAGAGGGATGTTTCATACTTAAAGTGATGAAACGTGCCTTAATTCCCGGTCTCCGACGCTCTTGATCATACATGATAGAGTTCTAGGCCTTATGTGCTTACTTGTGCATTCATTTCATATTGAATTGTGCAACTTCGCCTCTCGGCCATCACGAATTGAAATGCGCGATTGGTGGCCCGAGGGTCGAGAACCACACCCCCTTGAGTTCATGACATGATAGGGAGGATGGTTGTGCACACATATTTTGCAAATACATTGCTATGTCCTCTCTTGCTCTCTGTTGCAGCAAATTGCAGTTCAGCAGCAACAACTGGCCGGCCAGCCAGAAAAACTAGCTGCCCGACCACTTTTCTAGTTTTTCAACAACCAAAAGTGGTCGGCAGGTATCTGGAGAGACTAAAAGTGGTCGGCCACCCTCCCACAGGACTCCCAAGGTGAAGTTTCAGCTTTTTGGAGCTTGGTGCGGTGTTTTGAGAACAAATGAGAATAGAGGCAAATCGGGGCATCGCATTGGATTTCCAAAGGTGGCGACCGGGCTCGCATGCATTCCTCTCCCTCTGAGGCTCCTTTCTTTTATTGCTTTCCTTAGCTGCCATGCTTAGATAGCTTACTTTTGCTTTGGTTTGCACTTTAATTAGTTAATGCGTTAGCTATTCAATTCGTTTTGTAATAATTAGTTAACTAGGATTAGTTAATTAATTTGTTGTGTAATAATTAGTTTAATTAGCTTAGATTAGCTAGTTATCTTCATATTTGGTCCATCTTTCGAGAGGGCGTATTGTTGTAATAAGCGTGCGTGTGTGTGATGCATGTCTTCCAACCTCCATTTCTTTCTCCTTTTTACTTAACTGCTTACAATGGTTAGTTTTAGGGCATATTTCATTTAGCATACCTTATGCTCGCATGTTTGCATCCATTCATCTGTTTTGCATGCACTAGGCTTGGCGCATCATACTAACTCTATTGTATTTCAATTCCAATTTGAATACATGTAACAAGTTGCATTTCACATGCCATTCTTAGGATAGCCGAGCCTATCCTAGTTACATTTTCGCATGTGTTGCATTAGCCATTTTAACATGAACTAGGATCATACATTATTTCTAACCAGTTCTTTGTTTTGGCTCAGAGTACACTGTGAGTGTTTACGCTTTAGCATACTGCATGTGTGTTAATACTGCCATGTTAGCATGCTTGCCATGAGGAAAATTGCTTATTTGATATAACTACCTGAATGCCTGTGGGTGAAGGTTGGGTTGCTTGAATTGGAACAATTCATTGAAATCCGCAATTTAGCCTACTTGCAAGTAGCAAACTTCAAACCATTTTCAAATAAATATGCAATGTTTTGTTCCAAATTAGGCGATCTAGTCTACACTTGTATGCCGTGCGCATCATGTAGTAAGATTAGCTAATTAACCGGAATAAGAACACATGTGTTTTCAAAAACAAGGTATCATGCTTAGTATAGGCCAATCTTTGATCGGGCAGGCAGGGGTGCTCATTAAATTACCTTCCCCTCTCGTACCCAAGTTCCCGAGCCGTGGCAACTTTGGTAATGACGGACACGTGGCCTTAGGCACGAGTCAGGGTTTCCTAATTGTGATAACCCCGTTCCGTAATATGCTAATTGATCCTTAATTTGTAATGATTATGTGTTTGTTATGGTTTTGTATGCCATTATGTGAAAATATGTGATTTTGAATTTCTATTTATTCACTGTAGGAATATCTGTTTGATTATCTGCATTGGAAAATAAATTGAAGGCCTTATCGGCCATAGAACCCGAAATTGACTACGCCAATGTGATTGGCATAATTATTAGAGCCTACGGTGAAATTTAATTGGAAATTGATTCGGATCAGATTGAATTGATTTAATTAGTAAATTAGTGCTTAATTATTTTATAATAAAATAATGTGACCAAGGGAGCTTTTATAAGGGCCACTACACTCTCATTTTTGTTCCTTTAGAGCTCAAACATCTGAGATTATGTTCTAGAGAGAGGGAGGAGTCGAATTTAGAGAGAGAGAGAAGGCTCCAGGTAGAGATTTGGCTAGAAGACTTGGTGATCTTGAAGGCACACTCAAGAATTTACCATAAATTGGAAAGATTAAGCTCCTAGGTGAGTAATCAACCTTTGATTCATGGGTTTGAGTTGTAATTTTGTGAATTGAAGATTGATTAGTGAGTTGGGCCATGGATTAAGTAAGATTTAAGTTGATATGAGCATGCATGTAAAGGATTCCTATGAAATCACCTAATCTAGCATGTAATGTATGAATTATGAAAGATTGTGAGTTGAATCATGCATGCAAGTATGTTTTTGTTGAGTTTCATGGGAATGAGCACTAATTGCATCATTAGAAGTGAAAATAAAAGTCAAATTGGGCATGCATGTTGTTTATAAAAAAATAGAAATTTTGAATGCATGAGTTTGAGTTAATTTGGGGCATGCATGTGATTAATTTGTGAAATTGAGCTCCATTGTGTTGTAATTTGGTGTTGGTACCATGTTAGTACATGTATATTTGATGTTTGAGGAAAAAACATGCATTTGGAGCCTTTGAATGTCGAATTGGAGCTCAAGAACACATTATGGAAAACCCAGAAAATTTGATGTACGCTCAAGCGGGGAAAACGCCGCTTGAGCATGAATTTCGTGCTCTCAGCATTTTTGTAGACATGATACCCGCTCGAGCGGGGAAGTCTACGCTCGAGCAGGGAGGTATGTAAGATGGACTTTCGCTCGAGCGTCCAAGTTCCACACTTGAGCGTAAAAATGGCATAACCAATACTTTTGCAGACCTCATGGGTCCGCTCGAGCGGGTAAGTCCACGCTCGAGCGGGGACCCTGTTTTCTAAAATTCTGAAAATGCATTCTGTGTTCTGTTTTTCCGTTTCCCTTTCACTTCTAAGCACTCTTAGGCATACTTTGAGCATTGTAATTGAATTAAAGAGAAAAGAATGAAGCCTAAAAAGGAATGTGTGAATTAAAGAACGGATTGAGTTATTTGTGACCCATATATGCTATGTGATGTGTAGGGTAAAGCTCCAAGGCAAATTCACAAGCCGATCACTGTGAGTAATATCTGACTTATGTTATTGTCCAATCGCTACTTCTATGTAAGTTTTGTAAAGTTCATTAATTTGAATGGTGGACATAGTTTGATCTGACCGAAGGTCGTTTTGAGATAAATGAATGGACCGAAGGTCGTTTTGACATAAATGAATGGACCGAAGGTCATTTTGGTATAAATGAATGGACCGAAGGTCGTTTTGGTATAAATGAATGGACCGAAGGCCGTTTTGACATGAATGAATGGGCCAGAGGTCGTTCTGTCATGAATGAAAGTCTAAATGGGCCAAAGGCCAGTTTGTCACGTGAGTGGGCCAAAGGCCAGTTTGACGCGGGTGATAGTTTGACATAAATAACAGTTTAACACGAGTGATAGTTTGACATAAATAAGAGTTTGACGCGAATGATAGTTTGATATAAGTAATAGTTTGACAAGAATAACAGTTCGATCTGAATAATAGAATGAATGGGCCAGAGGCCGTTTTGAGATGAACGAAAGTCTGAATGGGCCAAGGGCCAGTTTGTTATGGAGAGATAAATGGGCCAAAGGCCAGTATGTTTGGGACCACAGTCGCTTGACCTAAATTATGTATATATATGTAAAATAGAAATATGAATTGGGCCCAAGGCCGTTTGGAGCATGTTGTTCTACATATCGTTGTATAACTTCTATATTTGATATTATTCACTGGGCTATCGCTCACGCTCATTCATGTGTTTGTAGATGAGACAAGGGAAGTCCAAACCCAGCCCCAGTAAAGTCTGTCAGGAACAACAAAGGTTTTGGAGAGTCAGCCCTTGTGTCTCACGTATGAGACCCGTATTTGCCATATTGTTATGTATTATTTTGTCATGTGGGCGAGGACTTTGTGTATATCTATATATAGTTGAGATGGGTTGACTTAGACTCGAATGATCCTGTTGTGCAGAACTTTTTGGTACTATGTTTTTGTTGTGAGTTATTAACGTTCATATGTATGGCTTGTTTTGATGTGCATGTAAGCACGGCTCTATGGACAAAGTTTAAAATTTTTGCTTCCGTTGGCCCCTATTCTCTGACGAGTTACGTCTGTTTTGGTTTGAGGCCATAGGTAATCTCAGGATTACTGGCCGGTTATGTCCTTAACCCATAGGGGCGGGTTCGGGTCATGACAGAGTGGCATCAGAGCACGAGTTAATAACTCACACACTTGTCCAAAAGAGCAATAAGCGTCTAGAAAAGATCTAAGATGCATTTATGTGATAAATGTGAACTTAGAAGCATCAAGAATATGCTTAATTGCTTCAATATGAACAGTTATGTGTTATAAATTCGTGAATTGCTTGCATTGTAAACCATTGGAATATGTATGCTTTCTAGTATATGCATACTTGTCGATCTTTTGTATAAGTATAATGCAAGTTTAATCCAATGGTGAACTTTAATTATTTTCTGATGATATGAAATGACAAGTCCCCTGAAATGCTATGTTTTGCATGAGCGAATGACTGTCTAAATTTTCTTTGAATGTAATTGTGGTATCCTTAGCAGAAGCCTTCGCCCAGGGGACATAATACTGTGGCTGATGGTCATGAGGCCCTAACCCGGGGAAAATAATACCGTGGCACAGGCCCTTGCCCGGGAGAAACAATACCGTGGCTTATGAATGAGATATGTTACCCGTTATGCTTGACCAACATGATATGTTACGCTAAAGGAAATACCACACATGACTTGAATATGAGATATGAATTGATACATTACGGTGTACAATAAAATTTGTTTTGTTATAGTGCACATACATGAACATATGAACCATGAAAAGTTGCTTATGCGCATTCGATTATGCCAATGGGTGCGTATGTGAAATATGAACATGATTTGAGTATATCATTACTTAGTAAATGTTCAGCATGCGATATCTGATAAGTATGCAATCATCTGTTACTATGTGATAAATTGTGTTGGGACGGTGCACAAAATGAGAATATAACAATGTGTCTATGTACGAATGTACCCATGTGTATCTGTGTTTATTTTTGTATTTGGCACCCCAGTATTTGACCAGGCTTAATAAGGGATTGTGTAGAGTATGGATGAAGTAAGAGCATACGGATTAGAAGGCTCTTCCACAGCCCGATTTGATAGTCTGGAAAGAGTAGTACAAGAAATGGCAGAGATCTTAAGACAACAGCGTCAGATGCCGCTACGGCAAGAACCTTTGCCATCACCAATGTAAGAAACACCGAAGAGTTTGTTATTAGATTTTCTGGGGTTCGTTATAGATGTGGTAGAATGGACCATATGGTAAGGGACTGTCCCCAAACTGAGCAAATATGAATAAATCTTCTACCTCAGTTGAATTCGTACCAATGGTAGGAATTGCTAATCGAGATAGAGTAATTGCACTCGTCCCAGAAAGCCCTCAGAATATGGCAACCGTTATCCCAGGTATCTATACTGTTCATAAACAAATGCCTATGTGTTGATTGGTTTTGAATTAGTACATGTGTACGTTTTTGCTTGGGATATTATTTGATTTGGATCGGCATATTCCTTCATATCTGCTGCATGTGTATCTAGATTGGTTAGACCCATCAGATCGAGACTGTATTCATTGAATGTATATGCTTCATTTGGGAAAATTGTGAAATATGTATTGGGATATTGATTAACTCTGCACATGCACATGTACATCTAAACCTATGCTCAAGGTGATTTGTTATATTATTGTCTTCAACGAGTAAACTACTGGAAATGTGACCTTGTGATTGTATAACTGAGTTGAGCACCCCGAATAATAAACTTTGCAAATTACAGACTATGTATGTGGACTGGTAGAAAATTGGTTGAACTACGTGACTAAACTGAGCTTGACTCGTAAGCCTATATTTTGTGACTAATTTGGAACTTTTGTGTAATAGACCCTATCTTATGTACAACCGAGGAACTCTGTTTAATGTGTTACTGTGCACCATGTGCTTGTATATGAGACTTGTTTGGGAATTGCAGTATTGAGTGTGGTACATACCTCTTGATCTGAATAACTGCATGTTTATGTAACTACCCCTGAATTTATGTAGTCAATGCCATATTGTACATGACTTGAAATGCTTTGATATGAATAGTTGTGATGAATAAGTCTGATATAACTTTGAGAACTGATAAACTTAGGGCAGTTGAGAAACCATCACCCATGTACCTAAGCAGACGAAGTATGCCTTACAGAACTGAATGTGCCCTATTTGAGAAAATTTTTATCTGATTCGATCTAATAGAACCTTTGCCTGATATTGTCTGGATGGAACCCTCATTTGATATAATCTGATGGAACCTTCGTTTGATTTAATTTGGCAAGACCTGTGTCGGGATTGGTTTGATAAGACCCTCTATCTAATTTAATTTTGTAAAAAGGGATTGAGGATTGCCTGTAAATAAATAGCCAGAATATTCTTGGCAGAAAAACTGATAGACCTAAAACTTGAATCTGTCTAGAGTACTTGACCTATTTGAAAGACCTTTTGTGGGCTATCAACAGATTGATCTAACCACGAACACCGTTGAGGACCAACCTTCAACTATTTAGGAAATATGTGTTATAAAGGAACTGAATTGTGCAAATCCAGTGATTGGGTGTCTTAAGGAGCAATGCTGGTGTGTTGTCATATTCTTGCTTGTTTGACACTACGGAAACCGATGTCAACAGGTTGATTCGATTGAAAACAGTATTGAATATTTGTCCTCGACTAATCATAATGTGTTTCATGTGTTTGTTTCGATGTTATCGGATTTTGGGAAATCAGGTTATAGTGAGTGGCATTATGTTTGTTTTGACGACATTCTTGGGACGTCCTTTTGTGCTAGGGGACGCTAAGCCTATGTAGCACTTCTGTTGAGATACCTCTTTTGCCACCGACGGTCTTGTACGGGTGGGTTTGTCTAATCGATCTTGGGTCGGCCACCGACGGTTGTGAACGGGTGTGCTTTGATTCCGAGACGATTATTTCTTTGTTTTGCCCGGAATGTCATCTTTTGGTATTATGTAGATGTTATTGACATCCAAGAAGCTTTGAAAAAAACCCTAATTATCCGAAAGTGTGTAAATTCAGTACGCCTTGTGTAAATGACTGCTCAGTGCCGTTATATTCTGCAATTGGGGCTTTTAGGATATGTAAATTGTGTTTAACATGTGACTAACTTCTTTGATATTGTCTTTGACATCATGGGGATTTATATGCGAATTGCCTTATGCTTTTGACGACTATCTGATAATGTGGAAAAACTCAATGGAACAGGGGATTGAATATGGAACTGAACTGTGAATCGTAAACTGTTGAGTGAATTTAGAACACGTGTATTGTGTTAGAAATGGACTGCTTTGATGCTATTGTACTTTACAATCAGTATTATGGGGATATGCGGACTATGTGCATTGTATGGGCAATTGCTTCGATGCCACCTCTGTTGATTCGGGAATCAGTATCTGGATCCACCTTATGTTCCTGAAGACTTTTGATTGATCTTGGATAACCATGATGAGTCACTAAACAAAGTACTGAATTGGATTGTGAATCGACGTTGCCTTTCATCCGTTAATTGATGTATAATCAGAAAGAACTACTTAGACTCTGGGAGGAACGTTCCAAATGTGCACTTTAGATTTTCGGGGAATTGGAAAAATCTATCCATCGTTGGCAGGCTTCGCTTACAACAATAGCTCACACCCTAGTTTCGGTATGGCACTACACAAGCCTTGTATAGCAGAAAAGGTGAGTCTCTGACGGATTAAGAACAGTGTGTTACTTGATTTTGAGACTAAGTAATGGCTATCAGAAAGAATTGGAACCGTTGAATGAAAAGTGCTCGACTAAAGGTGAAATAAGTTTGGAGGACCAAACTTCCTAAAGGGGGGAAGACTGTGATAACCCCGTTCAGTACTATGCTAATTGGTCCTTAATTTGTATATGATTATGTGTTTGTTATGGTTTTGTATGCCATTATGTGAAAATATGTGATTTTGAATTTCTATCTGTTCACCGTAGGAATATCTGTTTGATTATTTGCATTGGAAAATAAATTGAAGGCCTTATCGGCCATAGAACCCGAAATTGACTACGCCAATGTGATTGGCATAATTGTTAGAGCCTACGGCCAAATTTAATTGGAAATTGATTGGGATCAGATTGAATTGATTTAATTAGTAAATTAGTGCTCAATTATTTTATAATAAAATAATGTAACCAAGGGAGCTTTATAAGGGCCACTACACTCTCATTTTTGTTCCTTTAGAGCTCAAACATCTGAGATTATGTTCTGGAGAGAGGGAGGAGCCGAATTTAGAGAGAGAGAAGGCTCAAAGTAGAGATTTGGCTAGAAGACTTGGTGATCTTGAAGGCATACTCAAGAATTTACCATAAATTGGAAAGATTAAGCTCCTAGGTGAGTAATCAACCTTTGATTCATGGGTTTGAGTTGTAATTTTGTGAATTGAAGATTGATTAGTGAGTTGGGCCATGGATTAAGTAAGATTTAAGTTGATATGAGCATACATGTAAAGAATTCCTATGAAATCACCTAATCTAGCATGTAATGTATGAATTATGAAAGATTGTGAGTTGAATCATGCATGCAAGTATGTTTTTGTTGAGTTTCATGGGAATGAGCACTAATTGCATCATTAGAAGTGAAAATAAAAGTCAAATTGGGCATGCATGTTGTTTATAAAAAAAATAAAAATTTTGAATGCATGAGTTTGAGTTAATTTGGGGCATGCATTTGATTAATTTATGAAATTGAGCTCCATTGTGTTGTAATTTGGTGTTGGTACCATGTTAGTACATGTATATTTGATGTTTGAGGCAAAAACATGCATTTGGAGCCTCTGAATGTCGAATTGGAGCTCAAGAACACATTCTGGAAAACCCAGAAAATTTGATGTACGCTTGAGCGGGGAAAACGCCGCTCGAGTGTGAATTTCGTGCTCCCAGCATTTTTGCAGACATGATACCCGCTCGAGTGGGGAAGTCCACACTCGAGCGGGGAGCTATGTAAGATGGACTTCCGCTCGAGTGTCCAAGTTCCACGCTCGAGTGGGGACCCTGTTTTCTGAAATTCTGAAAATGCATTATGTGTTCTGTTTTTCCATTTCCCTTTCACTGCTAAGCACTCTTAGGCATACTTTGAGCATTGTAATTGAATTAAAGAGATAAGAATGAAGCCTAAAGAGGAATGTGTGAATTAAAGAACGGATTGAGTTATTTGTGACCCATATATGCTATGTGATGTGTAGGGTCAAGCTCCAAGGCAAATTCACAAGCCGATCACTGTGAGTAATATCTGACTTATGTTATTGTCCAATCGCTACTTCTATGTAAGTTTTGTAAAGTTCATTAATTTGAATGGTGGACATAGTTTGATCTGAAAAGTTTGAAAGGCCTGTGAGCCAGTCTGATATAAAGGCCTATGAGCCAGTTTTGGTATAAATGAATGGACCGAAGGTCGTTTTGACATAAATGAATGGACCGAAGGTCGTTTTGACATAAATGAATGGACCGAAGGTCGTTTTGGTATAAATGAATGGACCGAAGGTCGTTTTGGTATAAATGAATGGACCGAAGGCCGTTTTGACATTAATGAATGGGCCAGAGGCCGTTCCGTCATGAATGAAAGTCTAAATGGGCCAAAGGCCAGTTTGTCATTTAAATGGGCCAAAGGCCAGTTTGTCACTTGAGTGGGCCAAAGGCCAGTTTGACGCGAGTGATAGTTTGACATAAATAACAATTTGACACGAGTGATTGTTTGACATAAATAATAGTTTGACACGAATGATAGTTTGATATAAGTAATTGTTTGACAAGAATAATGGTTCGATCTGAATAATAGAATGAATGGGCCAGAGGCCGTTTTGAGATGAACGAAAGTCTGAATGGGCCAAGGGCCAGTTTGTTATGGAGAGATAAATGGGCCAAAGGCCAGTATGTTTGGGACCACAGTCACTTGACCTAAATTATGTATATATATGTAAAATAGAAATATGAATTGGGCCCAAGGCCGTTTGGAGCATGTTGTTCTACATATCGTTGTATAACTTCTGTATTTGATATTATTCACTGGGCTATCGCTCATGCTCATTCATGTGTTTGTAGGTGAGCCAAGAGAAGTCCAAACCCAGCCCCAGTGAAGTCTGTCAGGAACAACAAAGGTTTTGGAGAGTCAGCCCTTGTGTCTCACGTACGAGACCCGTCTTTGCCATTTTGTTATGTATTATATTTTGTCATGTGGGCGAGGACTTTGTGTATATCTGTATATAGTTGAGATGGGTTGACTTAGACTCGAATGATCCTGTTGTGCAGAACTTTTTGGTACTATGTTTTTGTTGTGAGTTATTAACGTTCATATGTATGGTTTGTTTTGATGTGCATGTAAGCACGGCTCTATGGACAAAGTTTAAAATTTTTGCTTTCGTTGGCCCCTATTCTCTGACGAGTTACGTCTGTTTTGGTTTGAGGCTGTAGGTAATCTCAGGATTACTGGCCGGTTATGTCCTTAACCCATAGGGGCGGGTTCGGGTCATCACAGAGTGGCATCAGAGCACGAGTTAATAACTCACACACTTGTCCAAAAGAGCAATAAGCGTCTAGAAAAGATCTAGGATGCATTCATGTGATAAATGTGAACTTAGAAGCATCAAGAATATGCTTAATTGTTTCGATATGAACAGTTATGTGTTATAAATTCGTGAATTGCTTGCATTGTAAACCATTGGAATATGTATGCTTTCTAGTATATGTATACTTGTCGATCTTTTGTATAAGTATAATGCAAGTTTAATCAAATGGTGAACTTTAATTATTTTCTGATGATATGAAATGACAAGTCCCCTGAAACGCTATGTTTTGCATGAGCGAATGACTGTCTAAATTTTCTTTGAATGTAATTGTGGTATCCTTAGCAGAAGCCCTCGCCCAGGGGACATAATACTGTGGCTGATGGTCATGAGGCCCTAACCCGGGGAAAATAATACCGTGGCACAGGCCCTCGCCCGGGAGAAACAATACCGTGGCTTATGAATGAGATATGTTACCCGATTATAGGTTGTTTGAAACCCCTGTGTATGAAGTGAAACCCTAGTTCTTGATGAAATTAGGACAGGGAAACCTTACCCTAACATAGGGGTGTTTTTGGCTCTCATTTGCTTGCTGTGTGCTTTTAGAGTGTGCCTCTATAGGGAATGCATGTATTAGTTTGCAAGTCTAGGTATCAGGCCAGCGGGCATCAATATTTGGAGAATCAGTTTTACTTGAGGGTATCAGATTCAGTTTTGGGGTATCAATTTGGGGCACAGTGATCAGAGTTAAGGACAGTATATTTAGCTTACAAATACCGACTGTGTTGTTATGCCGACTGTGTGTTGCCAGGCCGACTGTGTGTTGTCTTTAATTTATTCAGTTCATAACATAGCACACTACGCGTTTTGGTTGTTTATTTCCTTATTATGCTTTATTTATGTTTTTGCAAGGTAGTTTAGCACTATTGCGTTTGACCAGGCAGATATTCCCCGAGCACTCTGGGTTAGAGGTCGAAGACTCAATCGATCCAAGGATCTGATAGACGGACAAGCAATGTTTCTTTCTTTACCCCCGATTACTAGGCAGAGGTCAAAAAGGCGCAGTGTATCAGTACAGAGCTTGCTAGATCAGTGGTCCTTGAATAGTCAGGCTGAGGTCTCAGTTTCTACTGCAGAGGCAGATATACCGGTTGTTCAGATAGACCAGCACAGTATGGCAGGCATCGAAGAGATAATGCGTCAACTCCAGGAGAGTATGCAAGTTATGCAGCAAGATGCCGCCCGTCAGGCAAAAGTATCTACACGTCAAGCAGAAGTGGTGACCCAGTAGGCAGAGTTAATTGCCAGGCTACAGCAGCAAACTGGAGTGTCTGCTTCACACCAACATCCTCCCCCACCAAGAGTTCCAACACTAGGGGAGGCTGCCACCGTCCAGGAAAATAAGAACGTGCCAACAGAGCCAGCTCTGCCCCCAATCCTACCTCAGCTATCCAAAGTGCCCACCAATCTAGTTGATTCGCTGTTTGAGTTCGAAGTGAACTCCACGGCACTAAAAGTGAGTAAGCTTGAAGAACTTTTCAAAATGTCTCAATGTGTGAAATCCATTCCGGATATTGAGGATGGATTCATCGACTCGGCCGTGACTCTGCCGGACCGATTTAAAATGCTACACATAGACCGCTTTGATGGGTCTGGGGATCCTATGGTATACCTGCAGCTATTTTCGGACATCTTAAGGCCGATGGGCCTCTCCAAATTGCAAAAGGTTTCTTTGTTTGGCTGGACCCTGTCGGGTGTAGTAGCTATTTGGTATGCAAAACTAGAGGACTCTGTTAAGAGGAATTGGGAGGAGATGGTTGAGGCCTCCATTGCTCAATACTCCTATAACAAGCAGATCAAGGTCACAACTCGTGATCTCGAGACAACCAGGCAAGAACCGAAGGAGAGCTTCTCCGACTTCGTAACCCATTGGAGGGCCAAAGCCTAGATGATGACCATCAGTCTGGTGGACAAAGATCAGATTCGGATGGTTGTGCTCAACCTCCAGCCCAAGCTCATGCAAAAGATGATCGTCCTCCCCTTACCCACCTTTGCAGATCTATATGAGATTGGGATGCAAATAGAGGATGCCATGAAACAAGGCCTCATTGATAATGAGAGAGCAGCCCAAGAGGGCATTCAACCGTAGTACGAATGCAAGCACAAGCAGTGTTCCAACTGTCAGAACTTCAGATGTCGGAATGGTCACCACCACCCCTCCAAAAACCCTCACAACTACCCCATTCACCTGTGCGTCCGGTAGTAGCTCACAAACAGCTAGATATGCGCCCAAAGGCCAAAGAACCTTCACCCCACTATATATGCCCCTAGCCAAAGCTTTGGGGGTTTTGATCAAGAAATGGCACTTGAAACCACTAGAGCCGCGGCCCTTGCCAGAAAAACTTTCTCCCTCCCATAACCCAGCTAAGTACTGTGCCTATCACCAACAGCATGGTCACGACACCGACCAGTGCTTTAGACTACGTTACGATATCCAAGATCTCGTTGACAATAAGGTGATCGCACCGCCGGAAAAACCAAACGTCACAACCAACCCTCTCCCACCACATAACCAAGCTCCACCTCCTACACGCATTAACCTAATCCAAACTGGGGTTGTGTCATACGACCCTAGCATATATATCACCCCTTCTCACCTACCCAAGCCAGAGGTGTTCATTCCAGAAAGCATAGATTTGTGCATACTGGACATCTCCCAAACCCAACCTAAGCCAGTGGTAGTGACTATCGAAGATAGAACAGGGATGATTGCGGGAGCAGATGGAAATGATTATTCAGAGCTTGCGGGGTCTGTGAGATTTGTGTACAACTCGAGTAGTTACATCACACCAACAGATCAACCCAAGTCGAGGGTGGGATGGCCAGTGGAGGCAGAGATTGGTGTCGTACAAGAGAATGGACCTAATCAGGGGCTAGATGACCTATCGGAATTGGAAGAGGACATAGCCAACCTTTAATTCTTCAATGAACATGATTCGGGGGACGTGACTGTCAACTGGTTTGATTTAGATGGGTCAGCGAAAGCTGCCGGATGGCTCAGCGATGAGCCCAATATTGTTGAACAGCTTCAGCTAGGACAAGAACTGTTAGAGACAGGGATGTCAACAGTGGCCGGAATGGTCGGGAATCAGGAGCTACCGCCGGAGAGCACAAATGACAAGAATTTTGCTCGGGATCAGAGCATTTTGACTATGGGAGATTTTGAACAACAGGCTACGCCGGAACAGTTTGAGAAAGAAAGGATCGAAGATCAGGAGAGGGCTAAAAAGGCCAAAGCCCCTGTGGGGACTGAATATGCTATGAGCATGGGAACGGAATGTGCTGTGGGCACAGGAACAGTTGAAACAGAACCAGATAGTTGCTTATCGATGGTCGATGGAATGTGGTGGGAAGATGACGACCTATGTCTTGCCCACATAGACGAAGATTGGGGGAACAACCAACCGGATGATACCTGGTATATTGGAGAGGTGGACCACATGACCAGGAGTGGGCGGTATTTCAAGCCCCCACACCTAGCTCAACCAGAGGCGTCCGGAAAGGACACACAGGCGGAGAAGCAGAAAGAAAAGTTACTCAAAGAGGAGGCTGTGTTGAAACAGCTTAAGAAGATACAAGCAGATATCTCCATCTGGGGACTGCTTATGGCTTCAAGAGTTCATAGATAGGCTATCCTTTCTGCGATGGACAGGGCCAAGCTATCAATTGACACCACACCTGAACAGCTGGGAGGGTTAGTCTTTCCGGGAGGAGCCTCCCCGATGTTAACCTTCACTGACAAGGAGTTTCCGCCTGACGGTGCAAACCATAAAAAACCACTCTACATCTCTGTGGAGTGTAGAGACAAATGGATACCAGTAGTTCTTGTCAATACAGGATCCGCCATCAACGTATGTCCGTTGAGGATGACATATGCGATCGGGTTGAAGTCCATGGACTTTGTACCTACCGCCCAGGTGGTTTGGGCATATGACAATACTAGCAGAGAAGTGATGGGGACTATGCAGATTTAGACTAAGGTCGGTCCAGGACAGCACAATATTGACTTTCATGTCTTGGACGTTCCTGCGACCTTCAATCTACTCCTAGGGCGGCCGTAGCTGCACCAGGTAAAGGCTGTCTCTTCCACCCTGCATCAGATGCTCAAATACCCCCACGGGAAGGGAGTGGCTATAGTTTTTGGGAATTCTTCAATCCATCCGCCGCTAGAGGTTTCTACACCAGTCTTGGAAATCGAGCATGGCGCGGAGGATGTCTTCCTGTCAGGATTTACCCTAGCTGAGGCTCGAGTTGTACAGAACATATTGGTTATTGATGAGGGGTTATATGTCAGTGCATAGTCTGTGTACCTCATGAACAAGCTCCAGCACATCCTCGGGATGGGATTAGGGAAAAGTAGCTGAAAAGGCGTTGCAACATCGGCCGAAGTGCCGCATAACCCACATACCTTTGCTTTAGGTTACCTGCCTACCAAAGAGGACTGGGTGAGGAAAGGCAATGAAATGGCCGGAAGGGCCAGAGCTAAGCAGGGGGGGAAGCATTTTGAGTTGATACACCGACCTATTCAGGGTACCCTGAACGGATGCTTTGTCCGAGAGGGGGAGGACTTCCCGTTCTGCGGCTTCCTAGAGTCATGGTTGAATGCAGAGAAGAGATGCTTGCCGGGGTTCGAGATCTTCTTTGACTTGCAATTGTCTGAGGATGATGTTGTCGAGGAGCAAATAGACCCGATAGCTGAGGCTAAACAGTACAAAGAGGAGGTTTCTGAGGACGCAAAGATTGAAATGGGGGTAGCACTGGCTTGTCTACTTTCAGATCCTCCAATCGTACATGAGTGCTTGGGGGATAACTTCTCAGTGTCCATGATTGGGAATGAAATGGCTGCGAACCCACCTTCAAACATTTTGGATTCATCCATCACACCCTCCCTTGTCTGGCAATACGAGGAAGGCTTCTTATTGAGAAGCACCGGGTTAGGTAGTGAGCCGGAATCTGATTCCACTAAGTCTTGTGGGTCGGAATCAGGTTCTAGCTCGTCTGAGTCTGAGTCCGGTAGTCCTGGGAGTGATAACCCAGATGCCACAATCCTATCTAGGTCGTCTTTTTCTTTTTCCTTTGAGTCTGTTGTAACAGAGGAACTAGGTGACTTGGAAGTACTTAATGAGAATTGTGCAGTGTGGCCTTCGAATACTTTTCTGTGTCCTTAATTTATTGCATTAATCAGGATTTTCAAAATTTTGATGAAAACGACGAGGAAAAAATTCCTCCGGTTTTGCAATATTTGCTCAATCAAGAGCAGGGGAGGTTTGTAAAACCCTTGGTTGATGAAATCACCCAAATTAACGTTGGTACTGAGAAGGACCCGCGGCTAGTCCAGATTGGGTCCACGTTGTCTTCGAAGAAGCGCGAGCGCTTAGTCGCTTTGTTAAAAGATTTCAAAGATGTTTTCTCATGGTCCTACGAAGATATGCCTGGAATCAATCCTGAGATTGTATAGCACCGGATCCCTCTTGACCCAGAGGCCCAACCTGTTAAGCAGAAGCTCAGAAGGATCTGCCCGGATTGGGCTCTTAAGATTAAAGAAGAGGTCACCAAGAAAATTGATGCAGGGTTTCTGCTGGTATCCAAATACCCAACTTGGTTGGCCAATATAGTTCCGGTGCCAAAGAAGGACGGCAGAATTCGGGTATGTGTGGACTTCAGGAATTTGAATAAAGCCAGTCAGAAGGACGACTTTCCTCTGCCGCATATCGATGAGTTAGTGGACTTTACTGCTGGGTATGCGTTGCTCTCATTCATGGATGGGTTTTCAGGCTACAATCAGATATTGATGGCACCCGAAGATCGGGAGAAGACCGCTTTTACCACCCCATAGGGGACCTATTGTTATAGGGTAATGCCGTTTGGGCTAAAGAATGCTGGGGCTACATATCAACGGGCTGCGACCACAATATTACACAACATGATCCATAAAGAGGTTGAGGTGTACGTGGATGACATGATTGTCAAGTCCGAAGAAAGAGAGGGCCACTACACCGCCTTGAAGAAGTTCTTTCAACGGATCAAAGAGTATAGGCTACGGTTGAATCCTCAGAAGTGTACGTTCGGTGTTACAACAGGGAAAATGCCGGGGTTCTTGATCACACAGAGAGGTATCGAGGTCGATCCTTCCAAAATCAAGGTCATCTTAGAAATGCCCCCACCAAGGACTAAAAAGGAAGAGCGAGGCTTTCTGGGTAAAGTGCAATTCATAAGACGGTTTATTGCTAAATTAACATTGACTTGTGAACCACTCTTTGGTCTCCTGAAGAAAGGAAAGAAATTCCAATGGGACAGCCGATGCTAGGCTGCTTTTGAACAGATCAAACAATATTTACAGAACCCACCTGTGTTGTCACCGCCTGAGCCGGGGAAACCATTGATTCTGTATCTTTCAGTGACTGAAACTACAATGGACTGCATGCTCACGCAAGAGTCTGAGGACAAGGTGGAGAGGGCTATCTACTATTTGAGCAAGAAAATGCTGGAGTACGAGACATGCTACACTCCGTTGGAGAAGGCTTGTCTAGCCTTGGTATAGGCTACCAAGAAGCTGTGGCGCTACCTGTTAGCTCACTCTGTAACACTGGTTTCGAGATTAGATCCCATCAAATATCTCTTCGAGAAACCAACACATACCGGTAGGCTAGTCCGTTGGTTGCTTTTGCTTTCTGAATTCTATTTCAAGTGTGTGACACGCAAGTCAGTAAAAGGGAAAGTGGTAGCAGAGTTCCTAGCTGATTACCCAGTAGAATGGGATGAAGTAGTTGAGTACCTATTCCCAGATGAGGCCATTCTGCATATCGAAGACGAAACTTGGACGATATACTTTGGCGAAGCGTCAAACCAATATGGGTACGGGATAAGAGTGTTGCTAATAGCACCCGACCATTCTTTCATACCTCTCGCATTCAAACTCCAATTCAAAGTCTCGGACAATGAGGCAGAATATGAGGCATGTATTGCCAGTTTAGAAGCCGCCCTAGAACTAGGGGCAAAATGGTTGGATGTCATCGGGGATTGGAACCTTGTTGTATCTCAAGCTAAAGGAGATTGGAAAGTCAAAGAAGAAAAGATGAGAATCTACCACCAGACCTTGGACATGCTGATTCCTCGGTTTAAGAAGCTGAATTTCACTCATCTGTTAAGAGAGAACAACAGATTCGCAGATTCACTAGCAACTCTATCTTCTATGATAGACATCCCTTTTAGAGTTTGGATGCGTCCGATCATCATCAAACATAAATTTGGGTCGGCCTATGAGCTGCTTACTGCCATAGATGAGGTACAGGATTAGAATCCCTGGTACTACAACATTTGTTACTTCTTGGAAAAGGAAGCGTATCCACCAGGGGGAAATGCCAAAGATAAGAGGGCAATTCGATGAATGGCTGCTCAGTTCATCATCTGCGGGGGTAAACTGTACAAGAGAGGTCATCTCGGGATGCATATGCTGTGTGTTGATGCCGAAGAATCGAAGCGCCTGATGGAGGCCATCCATAGAGGTGAATGCGGAGCACACATGAACGGGGTAATGCTAGCCCAGAAGATCCTTAGACAGAGTTATTACTGGTCGACCATGGAGGAGGATTGTATTGGCTTTGTCTGGCAATGCCATAAATGTCAGATCCACACCAACCGCATGAACATTCCGCCATCAAAACTATACAACATGACTTCGCCAAGGCCATTTTCAGTCTGGGGGATTGATGTGATTGGAGCTGTCATTCCAAAGGGGTCCAACGGGCATGAGTACATTTTCGTGGCGATAGACTACTTCACAAAGTGGGTTGAGGCCCAATCTTATGCGGTGTTGAAGGCTTCGTATGTCGCTAAGTTCATCAGGAATGACATCATCTGTCGCTACGGGATCCCGAACGAGATCATTTTAGATAATGGTTCCGACTTCAAGAAGGAGGTGATCGACTTGTTGGACAAGTATAACGTGGCTTTTCATAAGTCATCTATATATCGGTCGCAAACCAACGGAGCAGTTGAGGCTGCCAACAAGAACATCAAGCACATTCTACAGAAGATGGTGGAAACCTACCAAGACTGGCCAGATAAGTTGCCATTTGCTTTGTGGGGCTACCAGACTTCAATTCAAACTTCTACTAGGGCGACTCCGTATTCCTTGGTCTATGGGATGGAGGCTGTTTTGCCTATCGAAACTGAGGTTCCGTCATTACAGGTATTGGCTAAGTGTCAGATAGCTGAGGCAGATTGGCAGCAGAGCAGGTTTGAAGAACTCATGCTGTTTGACAAGAGAAGGCTGAAAGCACTGTATCATGTTCAAGGTTATCAATGAAGAATTTCTAGGGCTTTTAACAAGAAGGTTAAGTCTAGGAATTTGAAGGAAGGGGATCTAGTGCTCAAAGACAGCCGAGCTCCCATTCACGACCCTAGGGGCAAGTTCAGACCCAATTGGACTGGTCCTTACATCATCAAATCTATCTGGTCGGGTGGAGTTGTCGTTCTGATGGACCTAGATGGCCTAGAGTTCTCCCAACCGATCAACATGGACAAGTTGAAGAAATATTATCCCTGAGAGGCTTGCTAGGCCGAAAACCTGAAAGGGTGACCTAGGCAAAAGTTAGAGCATGAAAAATTTGAAATTATAAAAACTGAGCTTGCAAGGTTAAAAACCTGCAAAGGGCGGCCTTGGCAAAAGTTAGAGCGCAAAAAGAGAGTGTTAACACACGAGTGAACCCAAGCCGAACTACGTAAGGCTTGATTCCCATCTTTGGGATACGTAGGCAACTTCATTCTAAAGTCCAGCTATAAACACTTCCCCAATCAACTTTGTCCATGTGATCATGTTTGGTCATCTTTGTCTATTCTGCGTTCAAGAGCTCGGTTGTGATCTCCAGTACAGTGCTATTCAGACTAGAGGCAACTTTCCAATTGCTGGGATCCGGGATTGTGCATCTCAGTGACAGATCTCAGGCGTGTCCAGTTCTGATCCATATCGAAAATGGTTTTGAAAAGTTTTAATAAAAGTTGACTTTGTTTAAATTAATCTTTTTACAACTTAGACCATTTTTGGACCAAACGGGAAATTTTCAGTACCCACAACCTTTAATTTCATTGATATCAACACAGAGTTCTCCTACTCTTGAATACAAATTGAAGTTGCTTTTTATTACATTAATAAAGAAAACTTGAAAGTACTAATAAAATAATAAATTCGGAACATGGATAGGTCAGGTGTTCTTGCCCCCTCCTAGAGCTGGTTGAAGCCTTTGATGCTAAAGTGGGCCTAATCTGCGGCTCCACAAATAGCCAAGCTATACACTCATCAGAGAGAGTACAACTGAAAGTAGGAAAGGCGCCAGAAGCTCTCTAGTTCTCCATGCCGTGGCATACCGAGCTAGCTGAGTGCCTCAGACTGGAAATGCAGCAGGGTACTCTATCCCTTCTGCCAGGCAAGTTTGATCATGTCCGAATTGACGCCGGAACCGGAAAGGAAAATAGAACACACAGTGTGTCATGCCAATCAACTGAATCCCTGACTGGCGAGTCATGCTAGAGCTCATCGCTGGTCGATTGAGCCAAGGGCAACGCCAAGCAATATGGTCTACGGATAAACTACACATCCAGTCAAACCACTATCCCTCATCAGCGGCATCGACTAGACGTCGTCAGAAGAAATAGCTGTGAGCTGAATATGATGGGCAGGAGTCCACAACCTTCAACTTGTCCATCAACCACACCTGGGGAGGGATGAAAAATGAGAGATTAAAGAATAGAGAGGTGTACGTTGAGAGAAAAGGGTTTTGAGAGAAAAACCGAGCCTGAGGGCCGAGTGATGTGAGAAATATATATGAGATAGGGTGGGAAACATTACCTACAGCAGTAGTGGACTCCCTGCGAATCTAGTCGTCTCTTGGCGACAGAAAGTGTCCAAACCCATCAATGTCTCAGCCAATGTCATGGCGATGCAGGTCTTGCCCTCTTTTAAGCCTTGGGTGACTTCAATCAAACGAGTGCTAAACCCTCCAGAGCCTGGGGCAAGCAAGAAATGAGACAACATGCACAAGCAAAGTGCATGTCACCGATAACCCTACCAGTCATGATCGTCGCGGTCACCAGCATCAGAAAATCGACGAATCAAGCTGGGGATATCTAACACTCCATTGCGAGTCAATGATCGAGCGTCGTGCAAAGTGAGCCCACACATCCATTCTAAGGCATGGACGTGGCCAAAGCAGAATTGTGGCAAAATCTCTTCCTCGCGTTCGGACTCCATCAGAACTTGGAAGTCTTCAAATGTGGGACACATCTCTTGTTCGCCAAAGCTACATACGTGTGCTACTGGATTCCAAAACTTTGCCGCGGCATGAAGGAATAGAAAACACAGCGGGGTGCGACTCAACGTGAATAGTGCATTTATGCCAAAGCCCTGAAAAATCACCTTTTCCTAGCCATCCAAGGTAGCAATCCAATTTGTGAGATTTTGGATAAGAAATGCCTCCATTTTGGTGCAAAACTGAGTTAGAATGATGGAACCACGAAGCTGTAACCTTTATGAAGGATAAGGCACTGTTTGGAGGACAAGTGTCAGAAGGTTAAGTGGTCGGCCGACCACTTTTTCTTGTCGGCCAGCTACTTTTTTGTGTTGCAGACAGAAAAACTGGTCGGCAGGCTCCTATGGTGGTCGGCCATGAGCAAGAAGGTGGTTTGTAACTGTTTCTTGCCTCTAGGAGTGAGTCTCTAACTTCCCCGTGTGCTGGGAGTGCTGAAGGTTCGAGTTTACCTCTGTTTCAGATGCATTCTGTCACTTTGTTTATCGAGTTGTTGCTCATTTGTTTATCGAGTTGTTGCTTAATTGTTTATCGAGTTGTTAAATCGTTTAACGAATTGTTTTTGAGTCGAGTTGTTTAGTTTGTTGCGTTGGTTCACTACGTGACTTGGTAATACACATTGTTCTATCTTCATTTAAATTTCATTTTTATGCAAAATGATGCGATGCGATGCTCAGAATACAAATACAACACTCTTTGAACGAAAAGCTGTTTTCATTCCATCATAGCTTCTTTTTACAACATTTTACAAAAGGGTACAAGTTTTGGAAGAAAATAAAACTACCTAAGCTATACAATGTGCTACAACTACATGTAAAAAGAAAAATAAAGCAGGAACATCTGCATCAGTGCCATCAAGCTCAAAACTGAGAGGCCCTTTTCACCCTCTTCGGCTGAGCAGCCTCCATGCCATCGGCACCGGCACCATCATCTGAATTGGAGTCACTGTCCTTGGAATCCTCTTCGGCGTCGCCTCCGCCCTCAGCACTGGAACCAGAGTCGTCATCCCTACTTGTAGATGTCTCTGACTGTGGATGTGCCGACTCCTCCTCCTCGCTAGACTCATCATCCTGTCTAATAAGTGCCCTACATCCCCCTCGGCCGCGTGCTGAGACTCCTCTCCTAGCTGCTCGAGAAGGCCTGGGTGGTCCAGTCCGCAGAGACGGTACCTGAAAAGGACAATTTGAATGCGTCAGCCAGTATGTAAATCAGATGCAGATGCGAGAATTGCATAGAGTGGGTGCATGCAGATATAGTGTGTGAATGCGATGTGTCAGATGTGCTCTACATATGTAATGAATCAATACAGTGAAATGTTCAGTTTCCATATGTCATTAGAAGCATGATAAATACGAGGAAATTGAAAAGTACCTCAACGTCGGAGGCACAAAGCATCGTCTCCCTCTGCAGAACCATGCCCTCGAGTGAAGCCACCACTCCGAGTAACCCCTTAGTATACTCCCTGGGAAGCTACACACACAAGTTCAAGTCATTAGTGAATGAATGAATGTCTAAATATATGAGTGATAAATGAAAACTATAAAACATACCAGTGGTCAGTTAGGGTCACTGACGTATCGATGGTTGGGCATCGGAGGCTTCAGTGGAATCGGGTAAGAAGTCCTATACTGCCAGCCCGTCAGCTCGGTCGGAAGATCTGGCCATCCAACATACTGGCGAGTCGATGGCATCCATCCGCTCCCACTCCTCGATGAGCCTGCCCATTGGTCGAAGGAATGCCTCTAGCTCGGACGCGACTCGAATAAGGCATGTTAGCAGGTCTCCTCCTAGGGATACGGACACCTGGTAGCGGAGGCATTAGGTACGTATGGCGATATGTCGCATAACCCCTCCTCTAGAAAAAAGACTGCATCAATACCCAGCGTAAGGTCCTCCGTCTTTTGGGGCGTAAGATCCCCTGCGGACCACATCTCTGGTGGAGGTAATGAGGGAACGTCCTAATCGGAGTTGCCCATCGTCTGGCGCATGAGGCACTCTCCGAGGAACCAGGCTCTACTACCCGGTCCCTCAAGTAGAACCCTGTATCATGAGGTACCCCATGCCCCAGCGAACAGAAATCGATGATTCCCTGGCATGACTATCCAAGGCTGCTAGGTGACCTGCGGGTAACAAGTGCATAAATTGATTAGATGTCATAAATATGCAAGATCAATCGAAGCTGAAAGCATAAAGAACTGAGAGTTCTGGATTACCTCTGTCGCCCATATAGTATCGAAGAACTGCTGAAGGTAGGGCAAAGCTTCCTGGGGCTTGGGTCGATACTAACCCTCAAATCTGCGCGAGTAGGGGATCTCAAGAGGTGCCTCGACCTCGAGCTCAGGGGCAAGCGTCGGGAAGTACGCATAAACCCACAGTTGTGAAAGGCAAGACAACGGTTGTCAGAATACAAAATGCTGTGTGCAGTGTACAACAAATGCAGAATGCTATGTGCAATGTACAGTATACAGAATGTATAGCAAATACAGAATGCTGAGTGCAGAATGTAGAATACATAATGTAATGTGTGCAGTGTGCAGTGTGCAGTGTACAGATAATGAAAAACAGAACCGTAAATCAGGAGTGTAGAATGTACCTCCCAGGCTCGCTAGTAGCCTCCAACTATGGTCCCCCGCTCACGGGAGGTCGCGCTCATATAGCAGTAAAGGGTAGCGAGGGCAGCACCACCCCAATCAAAGAGCCGGACCCGTGATAGGTCGGCCAGAGCACTGAGCAGATAAAGCCCAACCGTGTTCCCCCTATTGGAGAACGGTGTGGTCTCAAGGAGGAACATAAAAAATCCCCGGGTGTACAGGCGAAGTCCCCTTGTACTGCTCGAAGAACCAGGTGTGCCTGACCCTGCCTGTTGATCTGTCAATCAGTGGACGGGCTACGAGCAAATAAATCCAAGCGGCCTCCCACTCACCCACATCTATGTCGTATGGGTTCAGCCGGCCTCCCACCTCAAGGCCCGTCAGTATAGAGAAGTTAAATGGGGTCATCGTCATGTCCCTAGTGGCTGAGAAATTGAAGGAGTTGGTGGTGTCCCACCATCTCTCCACAAGTGCACCCAGGAGGGTACTCGCTGGATGACGTGACAATCCTGTACAGAATAGGCCAAACCCTGCCTCATCCACTATATGTCGGACAACGTCTGGGAGCTCCATGTAGCACTCCTTCGTGAGGCTGGACCCATAACCCCGTGTGAAATGGGAAGATATCTACATTCAGAATGAAAAGTATGAGCTACGTGTTCAAAGTGAAATGTATGAGCTATGTGTTCAAAATGAAAAAGAATGCTGCGTGTTCAGAATGAAAAGTGTACTGCGTTATGGACTGTGTGTTTAGATTGAGCAATGTGCTAAAAACCGAATACTGTGTTATGAACTGCATGTTCAGATTGAGCGGTGTGCTATGTTATGAAAAAGTGTACTGAGTTATGAACTGTGTGTTCAGATTGAGCAGTGTGCTAAAAATCGAATACCCTGTTATGAACTGCGTGGTCAGATTGAGTGGTGTGCTATGTTATGAAAAAGTGTACTGCTTTATGGACTGTGTGTTCAGATTGAGTAGTGTGCTAAAAACCGAATACCGTGTTATGAATTGCGTGTTCAAATTGAGCGATGTGCTATGTTATGAAAAAGTGTACTACGTTATGGACTGTGTGTTCAGATTGAGCAGTGTGGTAAAAACCGAATACCGTGTTATGAACTGTGTGCTTACATTGAGCGGTGCTATGTTATGAAAAAGTGTACTACGTTATGGACTATGTGTTCAGATTGAGCAGTGTGCTAAAAACTGAATACCGTGTTACGAACTGCGTGTTCAGATTGAGCGGTGTGCTATGTTATGAAAAAGTGTACTGCGTTATGGACTGTGTGTTTATATTGAGTAGTGTGCTAAAAACCGAATGTCGTGTTATGAACTGCGTGATCAGATTGAGCGGTGTGCTATGTTATGAAAAAGTGTACTGCGTTATGGACTGTGTGTTCAGATTGAGCAGTGTGCTAAAAATCGAATATCGTGTTATGAACTGCGTGTTCAGATTGAGCGGTGTGCTGTGTTATGAAAAAGTGTACTGCGTTATGGACTGTGTGTTCAGATTGAGTAGTGTGCTAAAAAAAATGATGTATTATGAACTGCGTGTTCAGATTGAGCATTGTTATAAGCTGTGTGCCAACTAAACATAATCTCGTGGTTATGAATCGCATGTTCGATTGAAAAGTGTTATGAGTGGTACCAACTAAATGCACATCGTGTTAGGAACTGCATGTTCAGATTTAGCGGTGTATTGAGCGGTGTTATGAGCTGTGTGCCAAGGGTGTGCTGTGTGCCCAAAATGAGCCGCGTGCCAAGTTAGCAGAGTGTTGTGTATGAATTGCGTGTTCAGAATGAGTGAAGTGTTGTGTATGTAAACGTGCAAAAAGTGCAAAGTACATTGCAGGAAATGCAAAAGTGAAGTACGTACCTCATGCGCGTGATGAGATTGATGGGACTCCGGCTCTCGTAGCAGCAGGTCTGTAGGTGCCCGCTGTGCGAAGTTCGTTAAGTGGTAGAAGGTGCTAGGAGGAAGGATGTGCTTCTCCGGGTCATACTCCTCTGGAATGCACGACCGTATCCTCGGAGGCAACGGTATGATGTCGGGATCGTCCTCTGCATATGGAGGACCTCCGCCATAGGGGATATTGTCAGCCATCTGAAGAAATCTACAAAAGATGCAAAAGCAAGCGAAATGAGCCAAAATTGCAAAAAGTCAACAAAAGTCAACTCTCGGAAGAGAAAAAGTCAACAAAAGTCAACGCCTGAGAAAAGGTGCTAAACTTTGAGACAAACATACCTCAAGTGGTGAAAATGGAGAAAGAAGCTCCGAAAACAAATTTTAATCAGTTCAAAACGAAGAGAATCGAAAGTTTTCGCGAAACAACTTCGCGTGGGGCGTTGGAAAACGCGTATAAAGTGCAGATCTGGGAGAGAAAAGGGTCTAGGAGAAAAGGGGAATGTATTTCGGCCTTGGAGGTGTGATACAAACTGATTTGGAATTGTGTACTTAAAGAGTCGAAGCTAAAAGACCAAACTGCCCCTAAATTCTGTAAATTGGTTGACCAACCAATTTTTCTGGTCGGCCGACCACTTTGATGGGCAACAACTAGTCGGCCACCCTCCTGGATGATCCTCAGTGCTCCATTGTTCTCTCTATGCATTTTGGTGTTGATTGGAGTCCTCGGCCCTCGGGAAAGTACAAGAAAAGTACACTTTTCGACTCAAGAATGTCCCTGTGGGAACTTCAATTCAAGTCTTCGATGTGAAGCTCATCGTTACTCATCAAGAGCAAGGTGTATCCTTTTTAAGTACATGTGACCCCTCCGAGAGGTAAATCAGAGGTTATGGTTGAATTACTATCTTTAAGGCTTGTACTTATTTTTGATTCAAACGTGCTATTTCGTCACACTTTCCTATCCTGCATTGTTATGCCCACCACTTGTTGCATTGTTATGCACGTTACTAGGCACTTTATTACGTGCACTTTTGTTGAATTGCTATACACTTCACTTGCATTGTCCCGCATTTTACCTGCATTGTTATGCTTGTTTTATCCGTATTGTTATGCATTACATTTAGGTTGCATTGTCTTGTATCCCTTCTGCGTTGTTATGCGTCACACTTAGATTGCATTGTCTTGCATCCCTTCCGCATTGTTATGCGTCACACTTAGGTTGCATTGTGTTGCGTCCCTTCCGCATTGTTATGCTTCACACTTAGGTTGCATTGTCTTGTATCCCTTCTGCATTGTTATGCATCACACTTAGGTTGCATTGTCTTGCATCACTTCCGCATTGTTATGCGTCACACTTAGGTTGCATTGTTTTGCATTCCTTCCGCATTAGTATACGTCACACTTTGGTAGCATTGTCATGCACCCCTCCACTTGCGTTGTTACGCACTTTTCACTTGCATTGCTATGCATGTTTCTAATGATATTGTACCTGTTGAGTTTCTTTCTTTTGCAGGCACGATACTGTATGTATGGTTCATTTGAAGCTGGCACAACCAGATGAACCGGACGGTATTGTATGTACTCCGTGTGAGAAGTAGCGAGAATTGTTTAATTCTCTTACATCCTTTCTGCATGTAATGTAGTTTGTTTTGTATTCTCTTGCTTAAAACTGTTGCATCTATTGTGTATATTTGCTTTGTTACAACTTTCTTTGCATGATCATAGGTTATGTTCGGCATCTTGCATCGTCTTTTTCATCTTGCCCCTGCCTGCGGGCGCATTTCCTTATTGTCTTGCCTGTTTGTCTAAGTCTTCGGCCATGTCAAAAATGGGCCGTCTCTAGGCTTTGACATTCACTCCCGTCACTTATGACTTTCGAGTTCTCTCAAAGAGAGGCAACTGTAGACACCCCATTTTTGACTGACCTTAAGACTCAGACGCCATCGATTGAGCGCTCGGCAATGGTGCATGTTGTGCTTATTTCGAGTCTCCAGAGTTTTGGCTGAGAGCCTTGCCTTCGGGCCTTTGAACTCTTTTGTGCTTCGGCTCAATTTGTGGGATGAACTTTGTTTCTCTTCCCAAGAGGGAGGGAGAGGTCTTGTAGACCATCTCTTTGTGGTCGTAGACCACTTTTCATGGTCATAGGCCACTTTTCCCGTTTGGAGACTAGTTTCCGATTTTTGGAGCCTTTGGCCGCACGCCTTGTCTCAGGACCACTTAACGTTCTCTGTTTGTCGTGGTTTTTGAACCACACCTTGTTACCTCTTCCTAGAGGAACACTCTGGTCCGGGAGGCCACTTTTGTGGTTGCATACCACTTTTGGTGCTCGTCAGCTAGTTTTCAAGGCTTTTGACCGCGTGCTTTGCCTCCCGATCTCTCGCCTTGCATTCGTTTTGGTTTGTTTTTGGTACAAACCTTGTTTTCCTTGTTTGGAAGGTGGTACAAGGGTGGGTGACCACTTTTTCTCCTTGGAGACCACTTTCCCTTCTGCCAGCCAGTTTTCTGGTCGGATAACTGGCTTGCCTGGTCCTTGGGCCACACTTTCTGGTCGGCCACCACACCACTAGTCTTCTTTCATGCCCTGGACTCTCTCCCACCATGGCTGACTAGTTGTTGCTCTGGAAGACCACTTGAAGTGGTCGGCTGCTTTTTGGCACATTTTTGGAGATATTTTCCTGCAGCTGGCACAGCTGGAGGGCTTTAGAGCTATCCTTCATACACGCGTATGGAGGGATTTGTTTGAAGCTTAGCTTCTCCAAGAAACTTTGCCTTTTTGTTTCTATAAGAGGGAGGCTCCTCCTCCCTTCTCTAGGTTCAGAAACTTGAGGCTTGAGAGATAGATATACACTTGTATCTATCCTTCCTTGTTTGTTCCCATTTTGTGCCTTAAAGTGCTATTTTGTCTTAGTTTAACACGCAAACACACACTCAAACACCTTTCTCTGGTTGCTGAGGTGCTAAGGGGTTGTTTTTGATATTCTTGGACTGGTTTAAGCTCAAAGAACTTGCTAGAGTTGCAGTTGTAAAAAAGGTCTTCAAGCTTGAGTATTTGACCTTTAAATCCCCCTTTCTTGCTTAAGCTTTGAGCCCTTCTTGAATATGTTTTTAAGCTTAACTCTTAACTAGAAAAAGTTCATTTTTTGCATGCTTAAAATAGTTGTTTAAGGTCACTTTTTTCTTTTGGGGTGATTTACCCCCTCTTAGGCCTTGTTAGGCCTTATTTTGAGCCATCCCTTTAGGCTCTTGTTGAAGCCCTTTGCGTGACCTCTCTACCACTGAAATCCAGAGGATTTTCAGTGGTGGAAAGGAGGTTTTGGTGTCCTAAATAGGAGAAGGTCATGCCCTCTCCTTGTATTTTGTTTACTTGCTTCATATGTCTCATGTTTGAGCACCTTTGTTAAGCATTTGTTGGCCATATCTTAGCTTGTATTTGTGGTTATTTTGTTGAGGCATACTGTAGACGCGCCCGTGGGCCTCACTCTACAGTTCAGACTCCCTTTTTGTTTGTTGCGGTTCTAAATCTTGAACCAAAGAGTCCAACTCTGGCAAGTCGTTTTGAAGAAAAAACAGATTTTGAAAAAGTAGTGCCAAACATGGACTGCTTTGCCAGATTACAGAGTCGCCACCTAAATATTTTAAAATGGGAAATTTAGGAAACCCTGACTTGGTGCCGAAGGCCACGTGTCCGTCATCACCAAAGTGGTCTTGGCTCGGGAGCTCGGGTACGATCAGGGAAGGTCAGCTATGAGCACCCCTTTTCGCCCAGTCCAAAGACCGGCCTCTACTAACCGTGATACCCAATTTTGAAAACGTTATGTGTTCTTATTCCGGTTATTAGCCTAGAATTACTATGTTATGCGCACAACAAACAAGTATAGACCAAATCGCCTAAATTGGAACAAAACATTGTAAGTTTGTTTTGAAAATGATTTGCTACTCGCAAGTAGGCTAAAATGCAGGTTTTGCCACTTTCAAGTGGGCTTTTAGAAAAAGATGGTTTTGCCACTATCTAGTGGGCTTAAAACTCACAGTTTTAATGCATTATTCCAATCTAGGTAATTTGACCTCCATCCACAGGCATTCAAGCAGTTATATCACATAAGCACTTAGCCTCATGGTAGTCATGCTATTATGGCAACACTCACACACATGTGATGTGCTAAAGCATAAAAGCTCACCTAGTACTCCAAGCCAAAACAGAAACTAGTTAGTAATCATGTGCATGATCCTAGTTCATGTTAAGTGGCTAATGCAACACATACAGAGGTGCAGTTCAGAGAAGGCTCGGTTATCCTAAGATGGTACGTGAAATGCTACAAGTAACAAGTATTCAATTTGGAAATTGAAATACAATGCAGTTTGTATGATGTACCGAGCCCAGTGCATGTTAAACAAATGTATGGATGCACGCATGCTATCATACTGTATGCTAATTTAAATATGCCCTAATCTACCATCATAAGCAGGTAAAAAAAAGGGAAGAAAGAAATGGGGGTTGGAAGACATACACACACTCACCCACACTTATTACAAATACGCCCTCACACGGAGGGACCAAAAGAATATACAGTCCAAGAAAAATAAATGAATAAATTATTACAAGACCTCTAATCTAATTAAATTAAATGCAAAGAAGAGATGGCCACAGCCTCCGCCTCGGGATGCGCGAATGATGTATGCTTCAGTCCGACTTTCCTAGAAACCCGCACCATGCCACTGCTGCCTCTGTTTTTATTGCCCTGCCTTTCTGAAAATTACGAAAGTCCCAGAACAGCCTCTATACACACTGAAAAGTACCACCGGCTGGAGGGGAACACCACCGGCTAAAGGGTGTGGCCACCGGCTGCATTTGGAGTTATCGGCTGTTCATAAAGTGCCGGTCGGCACTCTATACTGCTGGTTGGCACAAAATTCCTGCAGAGGACAATTTGACAGCAACAGCAGGCAAACAGTGCATGATATGGATTTTAGAGCAAATTTATGCATGGCCAATGTTTCCTATCATGCGTGGGACTCAAGGAAGCATGACCCTTGGTTCTTGGGCCATCAATTATGCATCTTGGTGCATGATAGCCTAAGGAACTAAGTTTGCATTTTAATGTAAAAATGCATGCAAACACACAAATGAAACCAAAGCCTTATCATGTGTTGGTCAAGGGCCTTGGTGACCAAGAATTGAAATAAGTTGCACCACTTGTAGTGTGAACTTCTCTCAACCCTTACACTTGGTTTGACACCCCAAACCAAGACATGGAATGCATGTATGCAACAAGGCTCAACAATGCAACAATAATGCGAAACCAAATGCAATGCAACATGATATTAAGTGTGCAATACTAGGCATGCAAAATGCAAGGTGTAATGCAAACATGGACACTTAAGGCAATGGGAATGACATGTAGTAACACTTAATGAATCAATTAAGCAACCACCATGAGGCAAGCATGCAATGGTGGATTTAACTACAATGGGGCAGCCTTCAAATCTCCCCAAAACAGTGGCAAAGCATGCCCAAAATGGTGACCAATACTCATGCAAATATGCAAGTCAAATGGCCTAAGATTAAGGCACAAAAAGGGAACACCCTTCCACCACTACTAAGATCAATCATGGCATGAATTATTTAAGCAAAAATAGAGTTCCATCATGCAAAAATACCCCCACAAACCTTGATATGGCAGCCCAAAAATGCATTAATCATGCAAGCATGTACAATACCCTCTTTAAAGCATAAGAGACCAACACTTCAAGACATGGAAGATGTGATAAACGGAGACATATAGGCACGGAATAGGGACTGAAATGTGATCTAAAATGATGCCAAATCATAAGATCGAGGTAGGCTAAACATGTTAAGGACTCACACACCCAAAGCTTACAAGCCAACAAGCAAGACAACAATACCAAACATGCCAAACATGGCAAAAACAGTGGCTAACAGCCCCTTTTCATGGCAAATCAAGATCAAATGCTATAACATGCAAGGCTAAAACATGAGGATATGGTAGGCTAATGGCATGGCACACTTCCAAGCAAAGCAAAGCATTACAAAGCAAGTATGAAAGGCATGTTAAGGGCCATAAATCCAACCTAAAACAGAGGCATAACATATCATATTAACCACAAATATGCTTTGAAATGAAGCCAAAACCAACCCCGCACACATGCTATTTTTTTAGGCCAAAAACAAAAGCAAGCAAGGGACAAAGGGGAGAGGGGTGTCCCTCCCCTATATGAGACTTCAAAACACCTTCCTCACCAATGAAAACCCACTAGTTTTCAGTGGTGAGAAGACCAAAAACACCAAGTAAACAAAGCCTTACCAAAAGAACACCAAAATGGCCAAACAAAGCCTAAAAGGGTGAGCCTTTACTCAAACCACAAAATAATCTTAATGAAGGTTCAAGAGCAAGTAAAAACAAGAGTTTTTTCAGTTATAGGCAAAGCTCAAAACACAAAGAAAGATGGGTAGAAATTAGTTGCAAGAATGGGGAAACTAAAGTAAAGAGTTTACCCTTGAAGATCCCTTGAAGAACAGGTGGTCCAGCCACTCTCTAGTGGTCAAAGTCAGTCCAAAATCACCGCAAACAACCCTCCAAGTCCCTTAATCTCGGAGCTAGGTGTAATAGTGTGTGTAATGGTGTAAAAGTAAGGTAAAACACACTATTTAGGTCTAAAATACACACACAAGGATGAGAGAGATGGAAAATATAGAGAGAGATATATGAGCTCTGGTTTTTTTGATCTCTCAAATGGCCAACCCCTTAACCAAGAAGACAAGGCCTCCTCTTATAGAGGAGACAACTTTGTAAGCTTAGCCACTAAGCAAACAAGAGGCTCATCCCTCCATACACATGTATAGAGGGGAAGCAAGTGCGATACAGCTGCTTAAAAATATCACAAAAAGCAACTGCACAGTAGTCGGCATGGCAAAATTGTCATTTTGACAAAATTGACTGCCGACCGGCACAAAAGAGTGCCGACTGGCATGAAATAGTGCCGATGGCAACACCAACCAGCCGGTGGCCTCTAGCCACTACCGGTGGTGTGTGGGGATGCCTCACAAGGCATTCCATGCCCTTCCAAGGCAAAGCACAAGTGTTTGGTGCAAAACCAGACACAAAACGGTCAAGTTCAGAGGTCCTGAGGCAAGGCGCGTAGCCGAGAACTCCGGGAACTCCCAACGAACACGAACATGGATAATCATCGAGTGTTCAGGCGGTGACGTCCAGGTCTTAAGGACGGTCAAAAATGGGGTGTCTACACATACCACTGTTTTCGCTTGGTTTGGTCACTCCATGCATGGTTAATACACTTGTAGTGTAAATCACACAAACTAGCTTTGTATGCTTCATGAAGTAGCATGTCATTCTAGCTTGTTTTCTTTCCATTTCAGCATGTTTTTGGTGATGTTTTAGCATGCCATGACTCTATTTTGGGTGGGTTTGTTAGCCCCTTGCATGCTTGTGTTGTTTTGGTCATGCATGACTTGCTTTGTGTAGCTATAGTGCATTCTAGCTGGTTAGCTTTGTGTGTCAAGTCCACTAGCATGCTTTATTTGGACTATTTGAATGATTTGGCATCATTTATTATGTGATTTCAGTCCATGTTTCATGCCCGTGCACTTGCATTTTCCACTCATTCAATGCGTTGGAGGGATTGCCCCTTTATGCCTTAACATGAATCATTGCATATGCCTTCATGCCATGGCTTGCGAGCCATCATTTCAATGTGTTATTTGGGGTTATTTTTCCATGATATAACTCTGATTTTTATTGGTTAAGTCATCCCATGCTTGGTCTTAACAGATGCGGTGTAATCCACCTTATTTGCCTTGTATGTATTATGCCTTATACCCCTCATGTTAGCTTGTTTTGGCTTCCTTCCATGCATGCTTTAGACTCATTTTGACATGTTCTAGGACTGTTTTGGGTTGCCTTGGTCACATGCTTCATGTTTTGTATACTTGTAGTACAAATGCTCTTGCTTACTTCAAGCTTTGGGCACTATAGCATGCTTCATTTGCGTCGTGTACATGATTTGCCATCATCTAACATGACATTTCAGAGCATGTAGTATTGCCATATTCCCACTTCATTCACCCTTTGAGTGCCTCTAAGGATTGTGCATTGTTGCCTAGTTTATGGCTTAGCTTGTATGCTTGCATGCCTTGACCTTTGAGCCTCTATCTCAGCATGTTTTGGTCCATGTTTAGACCTACTTGAGCTCTGTCCATGCTTAGTTCATGCATTCGTGCCTTGTATTGCATGCACCCTTTGTAGTCCTCTTTGCAAGTCTTATGCTTTAAGAACCCTAGCATGCCATGCTTGTGTTGATTAAGTGATTTGGCATCATTTCTTGTCTGATTTAAGTGCAGTTAGTGTTGCTACACTTGCGCATTTGTCACTCTTTGAGCCTTCTTGAGGGTTGTGCTCTTGGGCCTAGTTGAATGGGCCATTGCATTATGCATGCTTATGTGTGTTTGTGGTGCCTTTATTTCATCCTAATGGCCACTAATTTGGGCATGGTTGAGGCCTGCCCATTTTGGTTTAAGTCCATTGAGTATGTGGTTTGCATGTTGTTGCATGCTTGGTGTATTGCGTATTGTCTCCTTTATTGCATCGCATTGTGCATGCATGCATTACATTGTGTTTAGGACCATATGATTGCCTCGCATTGAGTATGCCATCTAGTTCTTAGCATTTAGCATTGTGTATGCCATGTTATTCCTTGCATTGTGTATGCTAGGTTGTTAGCTGCATTTGCATGTTTGCATGGTAAGGTTGCATTACATTGCATTGAGCATGCCTTGTTACGTGTTGCATTGTGTTTGGAATAGGTGTTAATCCAAACACGGGAAAAGAGGGACGTTTCATACTTAGAGTGATGAAACGTGTCTTAAATTCCCGGTCCCCGATGCTCTTGATCATACATGATAGAGTTCTCGGCCTTATGTGCTTACTTGTGCATTCATTTCATATTGAATTGTGCAACTTTGCCTCTCGGCCATCACGTATTGAAATGCGCGATTAGTGGCCCGAGGGTCGAGAACCACACCCCCTTGAGTTCATGACATGATAGGAAGGGTGGTTGTGCACACATATCTTGGAAATACATTGCCATGCCCTTTTCTTCTTTGCGACAAATTGCGGTTCTGACAACAACCGGCGGCCGACCGAAAAAACTAATTTGGCCGACCACTTTTCTGGTTTTTCAACAACCAAAAGTGGTCGGCCATCCTCCCACAGGACTCCCAAGGTGAAGTTTTAGCTTTCTAGAGCTTGGTGCAGTGTTCGGAGAACAAATGAAAACAGAGGCAAATCGGGGCATCGCATTGGATTTCCAAACGAGGCGACTGGGCTCGCATGCATTCCTCTCCCTCTGAGGCTCCTTTCTTTTATTCCTTTCCTTAGCTGCCATGCTTAGATAGCTTGCTTTTGCTTTGGTTTGCACTTTAATTAGTTAATGCGTTAGCTATTCAATTCGTGTTGTAATAATTAGTTAACTAGGATTAGTTAATTAATTTGTTGTGTAATAATTAGTTTAATTAGCTTAGATTCGCTAGTTATCTTCTTATTTGGTCCCTCTTTCGAGAGGGCGTATTGTTGTAATAAGTGTGCGTGTGTGTGATGCATGTCTTCCAACCTCCATTTCTTTCTCCCTTTTACTTAACTGCATACGATGGTTAGTTTTAATGCATATTTCATTTAGCATACCTTATGCTCGCATGTTTGCATCCATTCATCTGTTTTGCATGCACCGGGCTCGGCGCATCATACTAACTCCATTGTATTTCAATTCCAATTTGAATACATGTAACAAGTTGCATTTCACATGCCATTCTTAGGATAGCCGAGCCTATCCTAGTTGCATTTTCGCATGTGTTGCATTAGCCATCTTAACATGAACTAGGATCAGACATGATTTCTAACTAGTTCTTTGTTTTGGCTCGGAGTACACTGTGAGTGTTTACGCTTTAGCATACTACATGTGTGTTAATACTGTCATGTTAGCATGCTTGCCATGCGGCTAATTGCTTATTCGATATAACTGCCTGAATGCCTGTGGGTGAAGGTTGGGTTGCTTGAATTGGAACAATTCATTGAAATCTGCAATTTAGCCTACTTGCAAGTAGCAAACTTCAAACCATTTTCAAATAAATATGCAATGTTTTGTTCCAAATTAGGCGATCTAGTCTATACTTGTATGTCGTGCGCATCATGTAGTAAGATTAGCTAATTAACCGGAATAAGAACATATGTGTTTTTAAAAATACATATGTGTTTTCAAAAATAAGATATCATGTTTAGTATAGGCCGATCTTTGATTGGGCAAGCGGGGCTGCTCATTAAATGACCTTCCCCTCTCGTACCCAAGTTCCAGAGCCGAGGCAACTTTGGTGATGATGGACACGTGGCCTTAGGCATGAGTCAGGGTTTCCTAAATTTCCCAAAAATAAAATATTTAGGTGGCGACTCTGTATCTAGCAAAGCAGTCCATGTTTGACACTTCTTTCTGAAAATCAGTTTTCCAAAACGGTTTGCCGAATTTGGACTCTTTGGTGATTTATCGGTCTTACATCGCACATTGTAAGATTAGATTCAGAACCGTGACATTTGAGTCCTAAACTGTAGCAGCCTGATGAACAAAATGGAATCCCGTGCCATTTTTTGCGCACGGAGCCTGGGACGTTCGGGATGCATCCACACATAGGTGGATATTTTATGGATTGTTTGGATGGCAGCTCAACGTATTTTTTATTACATCAACTTAGTTGTTGATTACAGAGTTGTTTTGTTTACTTATCCACTAGGTTGTTAGGTTGTCTAGTGCATGTGTTTTAAAGAAAATTGTTTAGAAGAGTTTTGTCCGGGAATTGACAAAATGGGAGATTGTTAGGTCCCTTTATTGTCAAATCCTCGTACAAACTCTGTTTTAAAAAGTTGTAATTTTCCTTGTTTTTTGTCTTTCCCGCTCGAGCGGGACCATTGGCGCTCGAGCGTAATTTGTTATGTCTCAGTAGTTGGTCATGTCTGTAAACATACTGAGAAGTGTGATTTCGCGCTCGAGCGTATGTTCTAACGCTCGAGCGAAAACCTGTTTGGTCACACTCGTATTTTACTGAAGCCGCTCGAGCGGGATGTCCTTCTTCGGTGGATTCTGAAGATCCAAACGTGGAGTTTCAAAGGAGTTTGATTCTGTACGTAGTCGTTGATTCGACAAGTGAAGTTGTGGATTTGACCTCAGATTAATCAGTTCTGAGATGAAGGCTTGGTGAAAGAGTTACAAAAGGTTTGAAGACAAATTGGATGAGTTGGGTAATTTGTTTGTTATCTTCGTAATCTTTCTTTCTTTAGTAGTGGATTGATTAGTGGCGTTTCGCCCGTGATTTTTTATTACAATTGAAGGTTCTTCAATTGTGGTTTTTCCACGTAAAAATTGTTTGTGTCGATTTATTATTTTTTTCAAAAACAACAATTTGAATTACTTTTGTAAGTGCTTGATGATTTGGATTGTGTGTTTTGAATGATTGGGAATTAAAATACTTTAATCTTGATCTAATCACGAATCACTTAGGATTTTCAAATACCATGGCAAAGGCTGACCATTTCAACCCCTTTGTGATAGATGGTGGGAAGCGCGACGGTTACCATCGTTGCGAGAGCGACCTTCTAAAGGTACATACCGATTAACCACTTTTCAAACTACTCCACCTTTGAATTCTTTTTCTAGCCAGCCATGTTTAATTAACTTAAGAGCTAACCTACTGCATACGTACAATTGTTACTTTGTGACAGAGTGGAGAAGACATCCAAAGAAAATCCCACAAGCTCGAATCTCTGCATCCGGATGTAGGACTGTTTAGGGTGCCAGGAATCTTTCCAACATTTTCCAAAGACGGCTCTAAGCTCGCATTTGTGGACAATGAGTTCAAGGCCGTGTGGGTAGCTGATAGCAAAGGGTTGCGTATTGTTTTCGAGGTACATAAGTGCAAGAATAATATTGCTATAATTGTATTAATGCGCAATTGCGTTTATCTTTGATCGATAGCTGATGATCAGTTTTGTTTATGTAGACGAAAGGCCCGGACAACATTTTCTCACCAATTTGGAACCAAAATCCAGAAAAGGATATATTGTATGTTAACATGGGACCTCCTTTCAAATCTGACAAAGTAGTAAACATCTGTGCTATCCCCAACGTGTCCAGTGGTGCACAGCGTCACGTACAACTCACAAAAGCTTTCAATAATGCCTTCCCATCCACCAATCCAGATGGTAACTTCCTACTTGTTCCTTCTGATTCATTTTCGAATACCCAATTATAAAAGAACAGTATTTACTGGCATGGAATAAATTGGTGGAAGACTTGGTTTGTCCATTGAAAGTAATTTAAATATTTTTATAACTAAATTATGAGTCTTATTTCAAGTTCAATTGTTTTACCAATCCTTGGGCAACGCATTAGTAAGTCATCAACTAATTATAAGATTATAGTTTTTCCAATGTTAATATATATGCTTTTGAATAACAAAATACCGTTTATTATAATATTATAGTTTCCAACTGGTCTGTGCTGGTTTCTCTCTGCCCTTGCTTTGTTTACTTTGCTGTTGGGAGTTCATGGTTGTGTAGAATGACTTGAAGGGCTGCAGTGCAGTTCATGGTTTTTCTTTGCTATCTATTGGTAGTCTGCTTGTTGTTCTTCTGTTGGAGGTGGTTGTTCTACTGCTGGAGGTGGTTGTTCTGCTGGAGGATCATGTGGCAGCCATTTTTGCTCTGCTGTTGCTGGCTCATATGGAAGCCTTTTGTTTTTTGGTTCTTCTTCCTTTGTTTGTTGTTGGTCTCTCACCAATTGGAGCTTGGAGCTTTTGCTAGCTCCAAGCTCCTCTTTATTGATGTACTCATTCATACTTCGTATGTTCCCATTAATAAATATTTTTTTTGCCGATCAAAAAAAATAAATAGTTTCCAATTTTAATTCATGCGAATGGATGGGTTGAAAACTATAACAGGGACGAAATTAGTTTTTCAATCTACAAGAGATGAAGGGAATGAAAGATACAAGAATCTATACATGATGGAGAACGCACAATCAGGAGAATATGGGGGAGGTGAAATAACAAGGCTAACAAATGGGCCTTGGACTGACGCACATTGCCAATGGTCCCCAAGGGGAGATTGGATAGTATTCTCGTCATCCCGTGACAAGCCTGATGGCGCACCAGAAAGTGACAATGGTCTTGACCCAGGATACTTTGCAGTGTTTCTAGTGAAGGCAAATGATCCGTCAGTGGTCGTAAGAGTGATGGCTAGTGGAAGTGATGTTGTAGGGCATGTGAACCATCCATTCTTCCGTCCAGATGGTAAGAGCATCATCAGGATCATGGATCTTGCTACAGGTTCAAGTGATCCCATCTCTTGCCTCTTCCTCTCAGACTCGTGAGGCCTTACAGAGATATCTTCACTTTCGACATTGACTCAGATAACATATATAAGAACAAGAATGTGAAGTTCAATCGCATCACACATAGTAGATATGAGAATTCCACTGGTACTTGGACCATGTTCTCAACTCAAGACCCGAATGCAGCATGGAACATGCTTTCAGACAAAGCCTTCACTCCATCTTGCCCTTATGCACATCGTGATGGAGGTGAAAGTTGTCACATGAATGGTTACCTTTCCATCCCAAAAAAATGTTGATTGATTCTTATTCTCAGTGGTCCTATTTTGCTTTTGAGAAAGGTTATGCAGGGACTAGTTTCCTAGAGGTTGGTTTCAAAGTGCACTTCCAGAGTTCAAACAGATGATTACTCAGTGTTAACTTTCCTTCCTCATTGTCGTTAGCTATTTTTCACTTGGTGTTTTGTTGATTGTTGCAGACTCCTTGTCTACTTTCTGTTTCTTTCTTTTTTTGGTTCCTCCTAAGCTACTATGCTTAACTAGTGTTTTTCTCTCTCTTCTATTATTGTTGTATCTCATGGATTCTCCCATGTTTTCATAAATAATATTTTCTTTGTCGACAAAAAAAAAAAGAAAAAGGATTAAGTTGTTTTGTTTGTGGGTTTCAAGCTATTAGGTGTTGGCTAAAATCTTCTTCAGTTGTTGCTTTCTTTTTTAACGTTTTTGTTATTTAAAATATGAAAAATAGTCCATAGGAGAGTTTGCACTCTCCAAATCTCTCTCAATGCATTCCTTTTCAATATACCTTCTATTCATGTTTTTAATGAAATGTTCACTTTTGGATAAATTAAAAAAAAAAAAATGTTCCATCTACTTGTCTTCTTTGTTGATAAAAAATAAAAAAAAAATAAAAAAATAAAAATTAAGTTATTTTGTTTGTGGGTTTCAAACTATTAAGTGTTAGCTAAAATCTTCTTAGCCATTTTTTTCTTCAATTGTAGTTGCTTTGTTTTTATGTTTTTGTTGTTTAAAAATGAAAAATAGTAGTGGGAGAGTTTGCACACTCTCTGAATCTCTCTCAATACATTTATTTTTCTTATACCTTCTATTTCATGTTTTTAATGAAATGTTGATTTTTGGATTTAAAAAATGTTCCAATCTACTTAGTCTTATTTGTTGGAATCTAATTCAATTGTGATCTAGATAGATCATGTAGTTTAGGGTAGTGACAGAGAGCTCTAAAACTAGAGCTCTAATATGAGCTATAGTGATGTGGTAAACCCCCCCCCCCCCCCAAAAAAAAAAAAAAAAAAGAAAAAAGAAAATACACAAGCCAAAACATCACATCACCATATAGAACGCACCATTAGAACTCTCAAATTAGAGTTCCCAATTTATTCGATGTCTAGAGTTAACATTTTATTAATTCAATATCTAGAGTTAATAGTTTATTAATTGTTTTGGAGAAAGCCAAACAAAACAAGCTGGCCCGAATCTCTAAAGAACAACAGAAAAAAGCCAACTTTGTTGGATGGAAAGTTTACTTTTATCTTCGTGAAAAAAGTCCCTCTAATGCAAACCTTCTTGAAACCTTATAGAAAGTAACTTCCCCCAGAGCCAAATACCTCCTTCACCGTATACTACAAGAAAAAAAAATAATTTCAGCGATGTTTGTTTGTCACCAAAAGTGTAATTTTCGTGACACAAAATATTAGCGACTCAAAAAGAAAAAAAACAATTACCGAAGTCATGTCACTGAATGATTCAGCAACCAAACAAATTATGATCGCCTAATAAATAAATCAGCGACCAAATATTTTAATTGCCAAACACCAAAAAATCCGTCGCTGTAAATTAACAACGGATGACATGTCAAGTTTTAGCAACATATAAACACGTCCCCAAAATATCTTCTAACAATGAACCAACTTGGTTGTTGAATATCAAATCTTTTGGCAACCTATCAAGTTTTTGGTTGCTAAAAATTCACATAGACTTTTAGCAACCGAAACAACTTGTCGCCAAAAGTAAACTAATAACTAAAAAACCTATCACCAAAAATTCATTATTTATATGTTCTTTAAAATTTCTCTGTTTAGTAGGGGTGGGTATGGGTCGGTTGTGGTCACAAAACCTCCAATCCGCCATCCGTCTGCCAGATTGGCGGATTGGACAAAATCAATCCATATCTGTCTGCCAATCCTGACAGATGTGGATTGAGCGGATTGGCGGATGGATGCAAATCAGTTTGGCAGTTTAAAATTTTATAAGTTTTCAGCACAATTCAACTTGTGTACTTCCTCAAAAAAAAAAAAAAAAAAAAGTATTACAGCCAATGACTTAAAAAAATATTACAATCACTGCATGTCTCATTCAAAAAAAGAAAGTTTGAAACTTTAAAATATTACAATCACTGCATGCCCCATCCACATATGACAATCACAACATGCCTCATCCACATAAAGTATTACAATCTATGGTTCTTAAAGTATAGAAACAATTCAAACCACCAAAACCATAAACAAAGTAGTAGTAGAGATTGTATGCTCATGTGTTGTTATATCTATATTTGTTTTTGAAAACAAAAACCAACCAGCATATATCATCTTTTTTATTTATTATTTTTAGAGTTAGATTTAAAAATCAAAAAATATAGATAAATAATACATTTATTTTTTTCAATTCAAAAAATATATTCAAGTTGAAAACTCTTTTTCAAAAAAATATTTAAACTCTTTTTTAATTGAAAACAGAATATCTAAACAAATTGAAAACACAAAGTCTTAAAAATTACTAAGGGTACTCGCGGTTAGGCAGTTTGGTTGTGGCCAAAGGAACCTCAAATCCATCATCCGTCCAAAACTAGGCGGATTGGAAAAAATCAATCCACAACCGTCCGCTCATCATCATGCATCCGTCCAAAATGCGGCGGATTGGTTCGGTTCGATTCGGTTCGGTCGATTAGGGCGGTGTAGGCACCCCATTTTTGACTGCCCTTAAGACTTGGGTGCTACTGATGGTTTACTTGGTGATAAAAACTGTGCAAAGCAAAGGTTCGCTTTCTTCTGCCAGAGGAGAGTCAAATCCCAACCTTACATCCCATTTTGCACCAACGCTATTTTGAATGATTTTTAGGCCTTAAAACCCTCTCTTTCAAAATATTTTTGAAATAAAGTTTCTACGATTCTCTGAGGCTCGCATTTTGTTAAATGATGTGCTTTTCGGTAAACCGAGCAAGGACAAAGTGGAAATTAATGAAAGAGAGTTGAAATCTTTGAAAAATCTTTCAGAACACCTTGTTTAGGGGTTTGGAGTTGAAGAAAAGAGGAGAAGAGGGAAGAAACCAAGTTGGAGAAGAAGATTGGCATGAATCGCTAAGAGAGAGTCGAGTAGCCCTCACTAAATCAGGCCTATCCTTTTGAATACTTGGATTTCAGCTATGTGGCTACCACCATTGGAAAGCCTACTTCTGGGGCTTCATTTTACACTCAAGAATCTCCTAAAGCCAAGTCCGGATGGGAGAGATATGACTGGTTGAAGTTGGGCATCATTCCGGTTGGACCGAAACTGAGCAACCATAACACACATAGAATTTTGATGTGAGGCTGCCAAATTTGGAAATAAGACTTTCGGGGATGCAGTTTAGGCTCAAGAATGACCTGAAAAGGAGTCCAGATGAAGGAATTAGGCTTGCTTCAAGTCAGGGACCAGGGCTGATTTTTTTCATCGGCCTCTATGGGAGTCCATCGGCCATAATTGGACCTCATCGGTCATAGGTCGGCCAAAAGTGAAACTTATCGGCCACAAATGTTGTCCAATCGGCCACAAATGTCCAAAAAGCCCAGAATTGGCAGATATTTGTCCTCTAGTTATTTCCAGCTTATGCCACTTGTCCTAGCTCAGATATTTTCAACCAAGCTTGATATTTTGCTATATAATGAAGCCTTATATTTCATTTTCAAGGGTTAGAATATTGGAGGATAGATTAGAACAATTTTGGCAAAAAGATTTGGGAGCCTCTCTCTCTAGAAACTCTCTCTACATTTCACTCTCTCTAACGATTTTGTGCTTGAAGGCTTGCATACATCCATCTTCAACCTATCAACCCTTCAGAAGACTTGATCAACATTGGGCTGAGGTCTCTTGGAACTTGTTTTGGGCCACTAAAGCTTGGTTTTAACTAAAAAATCTTGCTGTTTTGCTGTTTGGCTTCAAGGGTAAGCAGTTGTCCCTCTAAAGCTTTCTTTTGCATGCTTGTTTTACCACCTTTGCAAACTGTTTTTGGCCTGGTTTTGAACTAAAGAAAACTCTGTTTTTAAGTCCTAAAAATGATGGTATAGCTTTTGAGCCATCTTCTAAGGCCTTTCAAAACAACTTTTCATGGCCTTAGAACCACTGAAATCTAGAGGATTGTCAATGGTAAAAAACCCTATTCTAAGGGCCCAAATAGGAAAGGGTGGTTCCCTCTCCTCTTGTCTTACTTGCTAGTGTTGATGGCCAACCAAATGAGCATGTGTTTTTACTTCTTTATGGCTTTGTTTAGGCTCATTTTTGTGACTTATCAGACCTTCCATAACTCTATTTTTGGCTGTCTTGGTCACCTCTTGGATGCTTATTGCACTTGTAGTGTAAATCCTCTTTGCTAGCCTTGTTTGCCTTACAAAGTAGCATGTTTTTGTGGTTTGAATTAGCTTAGTTGAAGCACGTTTTTGGTGTTATTTTGAATGTTATAACTCTAATTTTGATTGGTGGACTCACTCCTTGCATGGTTTATACACTTAGTGTATTTCTCACAAACTAGTCTTGTGTGCTTCATGAAGTAGAATGCCTTTCTAGCATGATTTGATTCTATTTCAGCATGTTTTTGGTGATGTTTTTCCATGTCATACCTCCGTTAAGGTTTGGTTTTGTTGGTCCTTGCATGCTCCATGCACTTGTAGTTCAATTCTATGAATTAGCCTAATGTGTATCATGCTTTGACATGTCATTCTAGCATGATTTTGGCTTAACTCTAAGAAGCTTTTGGTCATGTTTTAGCATGCTTAAGCTCTGATTTTTGGTTTTTTGGCCATGCATGCCATGATTTGTATAGCTATGATTCATCCTAGCTTGTTAGCTTTGTGCATCAAGTCCACTAGCATGAATTGCTTGACCTATTTGAATGATATGGCATCATTTCTCATGTGATTTCAGAGCTTATACCTTTTCCATACTCTCATGTTTACCACTCCTTCAATGTGTTTGAGAGTTCCACCTTTATGCCTTGTTTGTGAGCCATTACATGAGCATGCATTTCTCGCCTTCCAGCCATCATCTCAGTCCATTTTGGCTACTATTTTGGCCTGCATAAGGTCTGTTTGGGGTTGGTTTGGCCATTTGAGCATTGTCTTGCATGCCTCTAGTGTAATACACTCCACTAGCTTTGATGCTTAAGCCTTGCAACATGCATCACATGAGTTGTTTGCATGATTTTAACTAATTTAGCATGACATTTTAGTGCTGGAACCTATGCCATTGTACTACATGTTTCATCCTTTCAATGCCTTTGGAGAGTTGTGTCTTGTGCCTTAATCTTGCATTAACATGTATGCATGCTTGGCTAGTCCTTGGAGTCTCCATTTCAGCATGTTTTGCCACTATTTTGGGTATGATGTAACTCTATTTTGAGTTGGTTTGGATGTTTGAGCATTGTGATGCATGCTTATAGTGTTATCCTCTTCACTAGCCTTGGTGTTCTTGGCCTCCTAACATGTTGTGCATGAGTGTTTGCATGTTAGAATCTTGTTTATCATGCCATTTTAGCACTGAAAAATCTGCCATCCTCCTCATTTCTCACTTTTGATTTGTTTTGAGGATTTGTTAGTCTTGAGTTTGAGTTTAATGCAAGGGATTGAGACTTGTGCTTAAATGGCTTTAACTCTCTTTTGAGGGTTACTCCTAGTCAAAGGCATTGGTCTCTCCCATGCCTTAAACCATTCTCTTTGATAGACCTCTCTCTCTCATTAGAGGGCTCTCATATTTGGATAAGTTGATTAATGAATGGATTGGTAATGTTAAAATGTGTAAACAAAATCAATCAAGTAAAATGTGCCAAGATAAGCATGTTGCATGTGTGCATTGCATTGTGTTCAACCGGACGTTATGTTGAACACCAAGTGAATTGGTCCATTTCATACTTGAAGTGATGAAAATGGGCCAATCCCCTTTGTCTCCATTACCTTTGATTATCCATGATAAGGTGATGGTCCAAGTGTCTTGTTTGTCATGCATTTATTGAGTTTGTGCAAGCTTGACTCTTTGGCCATCACGCATTGAAATGCGCGATTGATGGCTCAAGAGTCGAGCACAACACTCCTTTGAGCCTTAGACATGATAAGGAGTGTGGTGGCACACACATTCTCTTGTAAATACACTGCCATGCCTTTGTTTGTGCTCTGTTGCAGCAAAACGGAGAGTTTGCAGGAAGATATGGCCGATCGGCTATCTAGTGTGCCAATCGGCAATCAATAATTGGCCGATAGCCTCAAATTTGGTCGATGACCTTTATTTCTTGGCTGATGGCCATACCTCTTGGCCGATGACCTCTCAGCATGTCCATGAGGTGGATCAGAAGTGTTTTAGAGATTTGTACAGTTTTCAGAAGTCCAAAACAGTGCAAACGGAGGCAACATAAGGCACGGTAACGGATTTCCGAGCGAGGCAATCGAGCATGCATCTTCGAACTCTTAGAACTAAGCTGAGGCTTTGTAATTTGTAATTAGCTTTACTTGTTAGTTAGCTTTTTCAATTTGTAATTAAATTAGCTAATTTGTTAATTAGTTAACGTGTTGTAATATTTAGCTTAGTGATTAGCTAGTTATTCAATTTGATTATGTAATAATTAGTCTAATTAGATTAGTTGCTTAGCTTAGCATAGCTAGCTTAGCGTATTCATTCGGACCCTCCGTCGAGAGGGCGAATTTTGTAATAAGTGTGCGTGTGTGTGTGAATGTCTTCCAACCCCACGCCTTTCTCTTTTTTACTTAACTGCTTACGATGGTTAGTTCTAGGTCACATTTTGATTAGCATCCTTATGCTTGTATGTTTGCATTCATCCATTTGTTTTGCATGCACTGGGCTCGGCGCATCATACAAACCGCATTGTATTTCAATACATTTACATGAATATGTGTTCAATAGCATGCTATCAAGTTGCATTTCATATGCCATCTTAGAATAGCCGAGCCTATTTCTAGTTGCATTTTGCATGTGTTGCATTAGCCATTTTAACATAAACTAGGATCATGCATAATTTCTAACTAGTTGTTGTTTTTGCTCGAAGTACTAGGTAAGCTTTTTTATGCTTTAGCATCTTGCATGTGTGTTAGTATTTCCATGTTTAGCATGCTTGCGATAAGGCTAACTGCTTAAATGTTTAACTGCATGAATGCCTGTGGATGAACGTTGGATTGCTTGAATTGGAACAATTCATCGAAATGCGAGTTTTAAAGCCCACTTGAGGGTGGCAAAATCATGTTTTCTTAAGCCCACTTGAGGGTGGCAAATCCAACGTCTTAACCTACTTGCGAGTAGCATCTTCAAACCATTTTCAAACAGATAAACATGACATGTTTTGTTTCAAATTAGGTGATCTAGTCTATACTTGTGTGCTGTGCGCATCACGTAGTAAGCTAGCTAACAAACTAGAATAATAGCACATGTGTTTTCGAAAACAACATATCATGTTAGTAAAGGCCGATCCTTTGATCGAGCGAGCGGAGGTGCTCATTGCATGACCTTCCCCTCTCGTACCCAAGTTCCCGAGCTGAGGCAACTTTGGTGATGACGGACACGTGGCCTTAGGCACGAGTCAGGGTTTCCTAAATTTCTCAAAAACAAAACATTTAGGTGGCGACTCTGTATCTGGAAAAGCAGTCCATGTTTGGCACTTCTTTATTAAAAATCGATTTTCCAAAATGATTAGCCAGCTTTGGACTCCTTGGTGATTTATCAGTCCTGCATTGTACTTTGCGAGATTAGATTCAGAACCGTGACACGAGTCCGAACTGTAGTAGCTAGAACAACTGATTTCGCACCTTCGTGCGCAGAGCGGGGACGTTTGGGGCGGTTTATAGGCGGATCGGTATATCCACTGCTCACCCTACTATTTAGTACATAATTCATAAACCTATAAAAAAAATCCAAATCCAAGCTTACTTTTCTTGTGCATCATTTCTACACATACATGCAATCAAAAAAAATTAACACACTAGTGCAAGGCATCCAAAATATAAACTTAATTCAAACGTAGTAACATATTAAACATAAGAAAAATATCAAATCCAAACATCCAACATAAGTATAAATCCCGTACAATCCAAAACTTCAAGCAAGTACACAATGAATTCCAAAAAAAATTCCAAGCTACAATACTACGACAAAATAGATCCAAAAATTTTAAATGTAATTCTTTGATACTCTCTGAACTATGTTCCATCCATTGCCAATCTGTCAAGCATATAAAACAAATTACAATATTAAAATGTTAGTAATTGCCTAATAGGATTTATTTATAATCCCAACTAGGTTAACACTGAGAGAGAGAGAGAGAGAGAGAGAGAGAGAGAGAGAGAGAGAAGTAAATGAAGCCTTACTTGCATATTGACTTTAGATATATTGGTAAAATTAAAAAGAAGTAAATATATCATCCTATGACATTTGGCTATCTTAATTTCACACATGATTTGACTAGTAAATTCATTATTGAGGCCTGAAACATGAATCTAACAATGGTAGAGCCTTTGAGGCATAAATGTGCCTGAAAGTTACGTTGCTTAGGCCGTGCCAATTGTTGATCCTCTAGTTAAAGTGTTGAAACCTCTAAATCAATATGCATATTCTTTTATCTACTTGATAATTGTAATTCTGAAATAGAAATCTGATCATCACCAGTCCCAGTAGTGTATCCACCTTGAGAATATGAAGTTTCCCTAATCAACTCCCCTTGACACATGTTCAAGAACTTCCATCACTGTAGACACCCCATTTTTGACCGTCCTCAAGACTTGGACGTCACCGTTGGGACACTCGGTGATTATCCATGTTCGTGTTCGTTTGGAGTTCCCGGAGTTCTCATTGGCGCGCCTTTGCCTCAGGACCTCCGAACTCGACCGTTTGTGTTTGGTTTTGCACCAAACACTTGTGTTTGCCTTGGAAGGGCAGGGAATGCTTTGTGAGACATCCCCACACACCACCGGCTGGGGCTAGAGGCCATCGGCTGGCTAGAGTTGTCATCGGCACTTTATTGTGCCGGTCGGCACTAAATTTTGTCAAAATGACATTTTATGCTTGGGACATCGTGCACTTGCTTTCTCGAGATATTTTCGCATACTGTACATTGTCTTCCCCTCCATACACGTGTATGGAGGGATGAGCTTGCTTAGTGGCTAAGCTTGTAAGCTTTTGGCCTATAAGAGGGAAAGCTCTTCCCTTTGCTCAAGGGTTGGCTTCTTGAGAGCTTTAGACATTGTTAGAGAGTTAGAGCTCTGGTTTTTTTAGGGTTAGAATAGATATACTTACTATCTCTCTCTTTCCCTTTGTAATCTAGGTGTTTTGTGCCTTACTATTGCACTAAAACACCTAGTGTTCCACCTTTCTCTTGGTTCTGAGGTTCCAAAGGTTGGTTCTTGCTGTTTTTGGTTGATTTGAAGCCCAAAGAGGCCATCACTCCACAACCTTTGTGAAGGGAACCATCAAGGGTGAGATACTAACTCCCTTTACCCCATTTTTGCATTCCATTTTTACCTAGTTTAAAACAGTTTTTGTGCTTAGTGATTAACACATAAAATCTCTGTTTTTAAATCCTCTTTATTGTTCATTAAGAGTGTTGTAAGGTTTGGGGAAGTTTGACCCCCCTTTAGGCTTTGAAAAGGCCCCATTTTGTGCTATTTTGGAGAGATCCGAGATTTTGGTGATAGGATCTCTTCACCACTGAAACCTTGGGGGATTCCGGTGGTGAAGAGCATGCCTTGAAGTCTCAAGAAGGAGAAGGCCACCCCCTCTCCTTGATGTCCTTGAAAAGGACCAATTTTGCTTCCTTAAGGAGCTTCATGTTTGAGTGTGTGTTGAGCACGTTTGGCTTGTTTTCCATGCTTATATTACTATGATATAACATGTTTTCAAGTTGGTTTTGGTCTCCTATGCATGCTTAACATAGTTGCCTTGTAATGCCTCTTATTGCCTTAACATGTCTAGGAAGTGTGTCCCTATTTCTAGCATGTTTTAGACTTGAGTTTGTGAAGCTTGTATGCTTATTTTGCCATGGTTTAGCTCTGTCCATGGTCGTTTGAGTCAATCTTGACATGCTTTGTATAGCCCCTTTGTATTGTAGCTTGTATGCTTCAAGTATGTGCATGTGTAGGATGCATTGCCTCCATGTTTTCAAGGGTTTGGAACCCTCTTACATGCTATTTCAGACCTTATAATGTGCTTGTATCCTTGCCTTAGTGGTCTTGTTAATGCTTTAGGAGCATGTGTTGTATGCCCCTTGTTTGACTTCAATGCACGCCTTTGATTTAATGACTCTTAGATGCCATCTAAGTAGCCATTTAGCTTTGTTTTGACATGCTAAAAATCTGTTTTGGGTCGATCAATGCATGCCATAATTGCTTTGTCTTGGTTTGGTTCGAACCCCCATTGACTAGCCTTAAGCCTAGGCCATTTGCATGCTTTGTTTGGCATACTTCATTGCATGATTTGGCATCATGTTTAACTTAAATTTCAGAGCTTTAAGTGCATACTAGTTGCCCATGTTTGGCCTCTTTAAGTGTGCATGAGAGTTGCTTTTGTATGCCTAAGTCTTAAGCCTTAACACTTGCATGTGTGTGTATGCATTTGGTCTCATTTCCTAGGCACTTTGGCCACTGATTTTAGGCCCATTTTGAGTTGCCTAATTCATGTATAAGTCCATCCCTCTTGTGGTTTGCATGCTTGCATTATATGCTTGTTTGTATACTTGCATAGACACATGACATTGTACATCTTGCATGCCTAGATGACATGCTTAGGTTTGCACCACATTGACATGCATGCCAAGCCTCTTGAAGTGAGTTTAATAGGGGTTTGGCCCCTTTTTGTGCCTATATGTTTTGAATGCATTTGAAAGTGAAGTTGCACTCTTGGTTCTTAGGGCCATCATGCATGGAAATGCGCGATTGGTGGTCCGCGAATCGAGGCACATGCCCTCTTGAGTCCACAAAGATGATGTGGGATGTGTTTGGTGCATATATGCTTTGAATTACACCGCCATGCATAGTTTGTCCTCTGTCATTGTGAGTTGCAGGATCTGCAGAATATTTTGTGCCGACCGCACTTTTAGTGCCGATCGCGCTCATCCCCACCGATGGAACAATTCAAAGGCCGATGGCCAAATCCTTCACGGTGGAAATTGTGCAAATGGGTGATGATCTCCAGTACCAAGGAAAGTGTTTCTAGGACTTTGGTAATTTTCAGAGTTGGATAGCAGAAGAAACAGAGGCATACTTGCATGGTAGTGCGATTCCGAGCGAATCCCGGACGCGCGCTGCAGTTAGCCCTCATCCCGAGGCATTTAATGCTTAAATTAGATTAATTATTTAATTTAATTAATTTAGTTGATTTGTAATATTTAATTAGCTAGTTTAGTTAATTATTTATTCGGTCTGTATTATTATTTGGTCCCTCCGAGCGAGGGCAAATTTGTAATAAGTGTGTGTGAGTGGGTGTATGTCTTCCAATCCCCATTTCTTTCTCCCTTTTATTTACCTGCTTACCATGGCAGATTAGGGCACATTTATCTTAGCATACCTTATGCAATGCATGTGTGCATTCATGCATTTGTTTACATACATCGGGCTCGGCACATCATGCAAACTGCATCGTACTTTCAATTCCAAATTGAATACGTGATAGTTGTTGCATTTCACGTGCCATGTTTATGGTTAGCCGAGCCTGTTTAGATCGCACCCCTGTATGTGATGCATTAGCCATTCAACATGAACTAGGTCATGCATGTTTGCTAACTAGTTTACTGTTTTGGCACGGAGTACGATGTAAGTTTTTACGCTTTAGCATACTGCATGCGTGTGAATGCTTACCATGACAGTATGCTTACCATGTGGCTAAGTGCTTATGTGATATTACTGTTTGAATGCCTGTGGGTGGAGGTTGGATTGCTTGAGTTGGGACAACTCATTGAAATCCGTATTTTAGCCTACTTGCGAGTAGCAAAATCTAACACGTTTTTCAAGACAAAACGGATATGCAATGCTTATTCCCAAATTAGGCGATCTAGTCTATACTTTTGTGTTGTGCGCATCACATAGTAAATTCTAGGTTAATAATCGGAACAAGAACGCATAAAGTTTTCAAAAATGGATATCACGGTTAGTAGAGGTCGGTCTTCGGACCCAAAAGGGGTGCTCATTGTCGACCTTCCCGATCGCATCTAAGCTCTTGAGCCAAGACCACTTTGGTGATGATTTTACATGTATTCTGCATTGAGTCGTGGTTTCCTAAATTTCCCAATTAAAAATATTTAGGTGGCGATCAGACCGCAAAGCACCATGTTTGGCACTACTTTTTCAAAATCTGTTTTTCTCAAACGATTTGCGGTTTGATTTGGACTCTTTGGTTCAGATTTAGAACCGACACACAAAGGAGTCCGAATCAGAGGCGAGGTCCTCACGGACGTTACGCTTCGGCGACTACTGGGATTTTAGAGAGCTTGACTAACTCGTGATATCTGCTTTTGACTACACTTATGTGTTTCTTTGCATTGCATGTGCATTGGTGCGCCTAGGACACCGTGTTGGCCATCTCGCTATTCTGGAGCGGTTTGTCGGAGGCTTGTCTTGTCAAGGCATGTCCATAAGGTCGACCGTTATGCTCGCCAAAGATGGGAACACAAACCCCGGTTTTACGGGCACCTTTTCGACCATTCGACTTAGTGCATATCGAACCGTAGTGACCATTCCAAACTAGGACAAAGTTGCTCCGATATTAGGTTGTTTGAAACCGTCATATGTAGTGAAACCCTAGCTCCTGACAAAATAGGACAGGGAAACCCTACCCCAACATAGGGGTGTATTGGCTCTCATTTACTTGCTATGTGCTTTTAGAGTGTATCTCTACAGGTAATGCATATACCAATTTGCAAGTCTGGGTATCAGGCCCGAGGGCATCAGTATCAGTGTTTTGAGAATCAGTTATATCTGCGGGTATCAGATTCAGATTTGGGACAGTGATTTTGGGGAACAGTGTTCAGTAGTAGAGTGCAGTTGTTCGACTACACCCGTGTTTGATCCGCTTGAAATGAAATCGCTTGTTTTCCGCTTCGCTTTAGAGATTCAGAGAGTTAAGTCGAACGGCCTCTTCTTCCTTGCTGAGGCAGGACCGAACATGATGCAGAACCCAGAAGAAATTGTGGTCATGACGGCCGCGCTGAGTCAAGGAACCACCCCACAAGATGAGGCTACTGTTGACATGCCGCACCCACCTGTGTCGCCTCCGACACCCAACTGGACCCTCAGTTCTATCAGCTCATGAGCCCACTACATTCGAGCTAATGGGGATGATAGGTGATCCAGAGGTCCGTGGGCGGATCTCGCCATTTTAATGTCAACTCGCCACGGTTGCACCATATATGCCGGAAATTTCGAACCCCAGAGCCCCGACATCGGGCGGATCGTGATCGAGCTCAATCACGGAGATGACCTCCACCCACAACAAAGGATGTACCAGTACCAACCCAAACCTCTCACCAGGCTGAGGCCAGAGGCAAAGACAAAGTAAAGGCCAAGGCCGACCCTATTGAACAACTGCTGTGGGCAGTCCAGGCTTTGAAAGCCGGGGGAATGAGCAAACAACAGGTATCCGCGATTGTAACCAAAATTGGGGATGATGTTTTCCACTTCACCGAGGGCGCTCCAAATCGAGAATCGACAGCCCCATCATGCCAAGACAGCTTCTTCCCGCCCCAAATTTTGCATTTGGGAAGAATCGAATCTAAGGTCGCAACTGACCGAATTCGCTAGTGCATCTAGCAAGAGCGTTCAGGCTCCAAAGTACCTGCCCCGAGGGCGCAGGGCCTTCCATCCTCTTTACATGCCTTTGTCTGGGGCACTCCTGATCTTGACCAAAAAGGGGCATCTTACACCCCTCGATCCTAAGCCACTCCCCAAACCCCTTCCAGCAGGCCATGATGCCACTCAGTACTGTGCGTACCACCAACAGTCTGGCCATGCTACGGATAACTGCTTCCGCCTCCATCACGAGGTACAGGATTTGATTGACAACAAGATTATCCTCCCGCCCACCTCGGCCAAATCAATCACTACAGAGTTCTTGGATTGTGAGGACACAGATACCGAGGACACCGATACTGCGAGTATGTAATTAGGATTCAACCGCCTGCGGGCAATATCTGGTACATTTTTGGATATGGCGTTTGGCGCGCATTTTTGAGCACCCGCCGATGCTGGTTTCGTAAAACCTGACTTGGGTGTCGAGTCAGTCTTTTGATTTGTCTTGAGTCTGTCTCATTGTTTTGAGTCAGTCCTTTTGTTTAAGGGTCTGTCTAATTGTAATGAGTCAGTCCCTCTTATATAGAATACCAGGTGGCTTCGGGGTTGTTGCCTCAAGCACCGTTTTGTTTTGTAATTACATCTTTTGCTTTCTGTTTGGGTCTGCCTCTGCTGGAGCCAATTTACATCCGGGGAAATCTGAAAGAAACAGCCGTGGCTACCGTGTTTCCATATTTATTGATCATGTTGGGCTAGTTGTGCTAGAGAATTCGAATGGGGTGACAGTGCACTCCACCTGCTCTTTTGTGCCTTAAAAAATCATTGCAATGACCTAAGTTTTTCAAAACCTTTTTGAACACTGCGGTGAAAACAAAGAGGGAGGAATTCCTCGGGATTCGCAAAACTTTGATCAATTGAGAGAAAGAAAGGCGTGCTAAGCCCTTAATGAATGAAATCATGCTTGTTAGTGTGAGTACTGAGAAGGACCCTAGCTTTGATCCAGATTGGTCCTACATCGTCTTCCATGAAGCGATTTGTCGCTTTCTTAAAAACTTTCAAAAAATGTTTTGCGCGGTCCTGCGAAGACATGTGTGGAATCGCTCTTGAGATTGTGCAGCCTAGGATCGCTCTCAGCCTCGAGACTCGACCCCTCATTTTCGAACCTTGGACTCAAACTCAGAATGTTCAACGGTTAACTACAAGGTGAGGCCTGTGAGACCAAATTCAAAACAACCCTCGGACTAGGGGCAAGAGAGTCAGATCAAGAAGTTCAAGTGTTTTCAAGAGAAGCTTGTAAAGCTAGATCAGAAGCCCCCCTTCAAACTAGGGGGCAAAGATGTCCGATGTGCTCGAAGAGCCGAAGATGGGTCCTTCTGCAAATCGATACGATAGTCACTCTCCTGGATACAGAGGGCTTCAATCTCAAAACCATTTGGCATGGACTTGTTACACTTTTACCCTTTGAGAGGCTTGCTGGGCCGAAAACCCGGAAGGGCGACCCAGGCAAAAGTTAGAGCAAAGAAAAAAAATAAATACAAAATACAAAAAAGAAATACAAAAATACAAAAAAGCAAAAAAGCAAAAAAGGAAAGAAAAAAAATACAAAAAAAAAAAAGAGAAGAACAAAGGAAGAAAAAAGAGAAAAAAAATGAAAAAGAAAGAAAAGAAAGAAGAACAAAGCTTGCAAGGTCGAAAACCTGCAACAGGCGCCTTGGCAAAAGTTAGAGCATAAAAAGGAGAGGTTAAATACCCGAGTGTACCTTAAACCCGAACTACGTAAGGCTTGATTCCCATGTTTGGGATACGTAGGCAACTTCATCCTGAAGTCCATTTCCAACGCCCATAGCGCTCGCTCATGTCATGGTTTTGATCACTTGTGCCTTCTTCCGAATCTGATGTCTCGGTTGCAATGACTGGAACTACGTGATCAACTTCCTCCTAAAACCCAGCCACCAACGCCCTCAAGGTGACTGTGTCCATATATTGTTTGTGGCCGTCTTCGTCCTCTCCGTGCCCGAGAGTCTGGTCGAGATCAATCGTTGACGAGCATGCTGCGGCATTGTCCAAACAAGGGGCAACTTTCCGTTGGCTCGCATTGCCATAAAGATTGCCCTGAGTTGCCGCCTAAACTAGGGGCAACTTTCCGTTGTCATGCGCCCCTTCAAGCAAAGGGGCAATTTTCCCAAATTGCCTCCGATCCGAGGTTGCGTATCTCGAGGGTAGGTTCTGTGCTTGTTGAGCATTGACCGTGTGCGAAAATGGTTTTTGAAAATTTTTACTAAGGTTGACTATTTTCTCGAAAACAATTCCATTTTCCAAAATTGGGCCATGTCTGGACCCAAAAGAAAAACTTTCAGTGCTTGCAACCTGACTTGCATGATTTTGAAATCAAAAATTGCCCAAGCACGCTAATCTGCTCATTTTGATCAAAACTGCTTTTAGAAAGAAAACAAAGAATGGTCAGAGTAATGAACTAGGGGCACAGTCGAGTCAAGTGTTCTGTCTCTCCCTTGTCATCAATGCACTCGCCAGAAAGGCACTCTATTTACTGTATGAATAGCCATGAGCTAGTCAGACGGCACGAATCCCCCGCCTTCTATCCATCTATCAACCACCCAGGGGAGGGATATAAAATGAGGGATTAAAGAATAGAGAGGTGTGAGTTGAGAGAGAAGTGAGAAAAGGGTTTTTAGAGAAAAAAAACCGAGCCTGAAGGGCCGAGCGACGTGAGAATCACACAAATCAGAGAGGGTGGGAAACCTACCCAGAAGAATCGGCTCCTCAAGGTCTTTTGTTTTCAAACACGTCCGTGTCGTGTCTTTTGGTTTGTTAGTCCCAACTTAGTTTTGAGTCTTTTCCGAGTATGTCTCGTTGTGTTTAGGTCGTGAGCCTTTTACTTTCTGTACTTGAGTTCTCCGACGGTGTCCAGTTGTAGGCTCGATACCCAGGTTAAAAGCCTCTCTTTACCTCAAGATCGTCTGTGCTCAGAATGCCGTGCCATTCTCTACATCCATGCGAGGTAAGAGAAGAAATGGAAAATTTGGGACATCCGAGTGTGTTTCAATTTCACTGCCTACCGCCAGAATCCGCTTGTCGATTGGCAATGCTTTGTTCAAAGTTTGCTGTGTGTAGAATAAAATACTGAGTTGTGAGCTGTGTGCAGAATGATCCCCAGCAGAATGCGGGCTATTTGCCAAGTTTGAGCAGTGATTTGTCTGGGTTGCTTGCTGTTAGTTGGTTGGTTATCCGAGTATTACAGTGCAAATGCTCCATTTTCAGACAACAAATCAAATTTCATTTACATTGAGGTGTAATATGATGCAATGCAGTGCAAAGTAGGAGATATGTAAACATAACACTTTTCAGATAAAAAGTTCGTTTTATATAATCTCTTTCAAAGTACAAACTTTTGAAGAAAGCAAAAACCTGCCTGCGGCAGTACATAGTACTCTATCTACCAAAAAAGAGAAAAGTACAAGAAAAGAAATAAAGAAAAGAAGCAGCAAAAATCATCATCATCAGCAGTAGGCCTCATGCCTAAGGGTCAGTCCTCGCCCTCTTCCTGGGCGTATAAGCATCCGAGCTGCCACGCTGTAACCCGAGCTCGAGCTATCCCCGGCCTCCTCCGGAAATGACTCAGTCCCCACCTCCGACTCACCGTCTCCTGGAACTGGAGCTCGTGAGCTGCTCCCCATGTGACCACGTCCCCCTCTAGTACGAGGGAATATCCTGCCATCCCGGGTAGAGAGGGGAGGCCCAGCTGGAGCAGCGCCACCCACTGGAGGGATCGAAAGGAGGTGAAAATATAAAGAACAAACACATAAAAGTCGCGTGAAGCTTTATCAGTATAGAATGCAGTGTATGAGTACAGTGTGTGAATGTCGTGAGCAGTTTATCAGTATAGAATGCAGTGTATGAGTACAGTGTGTGAATGCCGTGAGCAGTTTATCAGTGCAAGATGCAGTGTATGAATACAGTGTATGAAGGCCATGAGTAGTTTATCAGATTTTTGTGCAGTATAGCAGATTGTGCAAAACAGAGTATGATTTGAGACTGTGGTCAGTAGAACATACCGGCAGGCCGTAGACGGCCAAAGCGTCGAGAGTCCGGCAAAGATCCCCATCAGGAGGCATTGACCCACAGATCGACGGGTATACTCGGAGGAAGCTCAAAAGTATTAAATACATCAAGATTCTGGGATATCCGAATGAACTCAAATGAAATAACAATGCAAGATGCGTAAATAAAGTAATACATACCGGAGGCAAGTCAGAATACCACCACTCATGATCACGGAGGAGGAGCAACGGATCTGGTAGGTCCCCACTCGCCTCAGAAGTCAACATGGTAGGCGAGCAGCCAGCCCGCCCTCGCCCCTCTCAGACTCTCCCGCGAGCCCGAGCCCTCTGTGACGACCCCACTCGCTTCCCGCCGCCGGATACCGGGCGCTACAGTCTAGCTGGATCACTGGGAGCCCCGCCAAAGGTCGATCAAGAAGGTCCGGACGTACTCGAGTAGTCGCCTCGCTTCGGCATCTACATCCACGGCCCAGCCCAAGGGTGTAGTCCTCCATCCGCCGAAAATGCCTTGCCTCCCTCATGCGCCAGGAGGATGGATCTAACTATCTGCCCGGCAATCCTAGGGTTCTGGCGATGAAACGCTTACCAGTACCAGTTCGATGCATCCGGGCCTCCAGAGAATCCCAGTAGCGAGGTCTCGATGGCACCGCAGATACCGATCCGTGATCACCGCCGGTAGTGGAGCCCACTACCGCCAGTGACTGAAATGAAATACGCTTGATTATTCATCGATATAGAAATGTACGCTTGAAACAAAGCTTAAACGGATCAGAAGTAAAACATACCTCGGTGGGGTGATGATGTCGAAGAAACGGCGAAGAAGCTAAAGTGTCCCGGCCTCCGGACGACGCCTGTCAGAGCGGCGAGAGAAGGGGACCAGAGGGTCTCCGCCTCCCAGATCGCTCTAGCCTGGGAAGTAGGCGACACCCACAACCGCAAGACGATGTCGAACATTTATCGTAGGTAATACGTAAAAGCGTAAATAGCGGAGCCGTATGTTGTGCAAAGGTATTGAGCAGATTGTACAGGCAGAATAGCAACAAGAAGTATAAAGCGTATGTGTGGTGCGGGTACAGATACGACTACAAGCAGGTGTGCAAAGGTATAGAATACAGAGCAGAAATGTAAAGCAGAGAAGAAGACGACTCCTGTGCTCGCCAAGAGCCTCCTAGCAAGTCCCACGCCACGAGACCGAGCTCATATAACCGTAAAGGGTGGCCAAAGCGGCGCCCCCCCAGTCATACTGCACAATCCTCTCGACATCCACCAAAGCGCTGAGTAGGCAGAGGGCACCGTGTTCGCTTGCCGGCAAGTGGTGGTCCCCAAAGAAGAACATGAGGAAGCCGCGTGCATATCTCTCAGCCTCTGGGTCATCGAGTCTGGCCCACCAAAGATGGTCCGCACTCAAATCGCACTCGAACCAGTAGCGACGAACCTCGATTTAACAAGTGGCGGTTTCGCCGAAGTAAACTCGAAGCGGCAACCCACTCGCCCATATTCAGATCGAAGGGGATCGATCACTTCACCCCGATGCCGTGAGCATCGAGAAGTCGTAAGGGGTCATCGCCATGTCCCCGTCACGATAATGAAAAGAATCGGTGGTGTCCCACCACCTTCCGCCAGAGCGGCAAGAAGAGGTCTGCAAGCGAAAGCCCGAGAGTCCTCGCAGAAGGTACCGGCTTACCGATCCACAATGCGGCTTAATCGTCAGCAATGCGGCTGCATAATCGCGAAGCGTAATATTCCCATACCATGCGGAGAGTATGGGAGTCTCCTCAGAGTCAAGAAATTGCAAAGCCATATGAAGATATGCATGGGTACAACCGTATGCGTGCAGATTTTTAAAATTTAAATAAAGAAACCGGTGCCATGTGCAGCCTACAAAGTGAACTACGAGCGTGCGATGCGCGCGTCAGCAGGTTTTAGATGCTCCAGTAAACTCGATGCACGTGTGCACATTTTTCAGATTCAAGTAGATGTCGGGTTTCAGCATACCAGTGGGTGGGCTACGGCCTGTGACATGTCAGTGCTCCTATGAGGATCAGTGTAAATAGCATGTGTGCGTGTTTTTCAGAGTCCAAATAGAAGCCAGGTCTCGGTGTGTTTCAGTGAACTACAACGTGTGATGTGTCCGCGTGTTGGTGTAGTTTTGTGCAAATCTAGCATGCGTGTGAGTTTCCAAATTCAAATAAAGCACCGGGTGTCGGCGAATTGGCAGTGCAATGTGTGCCGTGTGTTTGAGTGTTTGAGGCCAGTGCAGTGTGTGTGCATGTGCGTCGGTCCTAAACAAATGTCGGCCAGAGTTTGTCTACCATCAACTACAAAGACAAGACATCGTAATAAGCGCTTAATGGGTTCATGAAGCTACGGCAGTTGACAGGAAATCCTACATTGCAGAAAATAAAAGACGAGAATGTTACCTCGGCGGCGCCAAAGGACAAGTGGGAGGCCGGCTCGCGAAGCAGAAGCTCCGGATCCAGAGCCCTATCAAAGCCGCGGAAGTGGCGGAGTCCGTCGGGTGGTAGCACGTGAATGGCCGGGCGATAGGTCGCCGGATCGAATGGGCGCTCGCTCAACGGGAGGAGCTCGACCCCGGGGTCCATCTCATGGTCTGGGGGAGTCCCGACATGTGGAACATCGTCTGCCATGGGTAATGGTGGTGAAAAATGACCGGAAGATGAAAACCGGGGTGGAATACGAAAAGTCAAGCTGGGAGGTCAACCCCGAGAGGGTCGGAAATGGCCGAAAGGGTCGGAATGTGAAAAGACACGAGAATGAAGAGAAAATCGGGGGGGACAAGTCCCGAAAAGGCGAGAATAGCAAAAGATGCACCTCATTGCATTTTGCATGCATTCCATAGCGTTGTTTTATGGCAGTATCATCGTTCCCCGGTGCGGGCGAGACCTTAAACACGCACGGTCTAGGAGACCTTAAATCCTCTGAAGATGCAATTCCTTCGGTGTTTGTCGTGCCCGAACGACTTTCGGTGGTCTAGTAAAGCCACCCGTCTGTGTTTACGGTGAGTTCCTAGGAGACCAATGGGGACGGTGAAAACTAGAGTTTGAACGGCTTATGCCTAGAACGCAAAGGTTCGGAATTTCCGAGACTAAAGTCTAGTTTAAATACCCAGGGGGTGTACCCTCGGCTTAAAATCTGTATGGAAGCCCCATAGGTTGAGGCGGCACGCTTACGCCTCAATTCTGGATACTGAACCAACCTAGTATATCACCCCGTTGGTAGAATAGGGAAAACTGCAATCGCAGCCATTGCATCAACATGCATCCCACGCATCATTTGTAAATATTGCATATGTCATGCATTTCAAAACAAAAACAAAAAAAAAAAACCATGCATATGTCGTGCATCATCATTATAATATAGTGTACGTGTCATGCATTTTGTGTAAAACACCTAGTCCAGTGCATTGTAGCTTGCATGCATCCATTGCATCACCTCCATCTATGGCTTGCACCTTTCCTTGTTGAGCTTGGTCTGGTATGTGCCCATATTTTTCGTGTTGAAACACAGTTGTCGAGCTTTTGTGTCCGAGCCTTGAGGGTAGCGGCACCGATTCTGTGTTAGATACGACTTGTGTGCGTACATGCCTTTCCTAGGCAAAATACGGTTTGGCCCGCGTGCCATATCCATTGTATCCATGTCCATTGCATCGTAGCTTGCATGCATCCATTGCATCACCTCCATCTATGGCTTGCACCTTTCCTTGTTGAGCTTGGTCCGGTATGTGCCCATATTTTTTCGTGTCAAAACACAGTTGTCGAGCTTTTGTGTCCGAGCCTTGAGGGTAGCGGCACCGCTTCTGTGTTAGATACGGCTTGTATGCGTACATGCCTTTCCTAGGCAAAATACGGTCTGGCCCACGTGCCATGTCCATTTGTATCCATTTCCATTACATTATAGTGTAGTCATTGCGTCCGGCATTAGGATCATTATTCTCACCCCAGCGGGTCGTTTCCCCACTTATGTCATTCCACCCAATACTTGTTCTTGTGTCCGTGCGAAATACTCATAGATCAGACATCGTTCTATGGGAGACGGACTTGTCACCTCCATCAATCTATTTGACATATGTGTGGTTTCGAACCGTTTCGGTTTGAATCATGATTCAAGTGCCCTGCATGTAGTTCGCATTAGTTTTAATTGCACTACATTTTCATTTGCATTATTCATACATCATTTTGTATATATTGCATATCATTCATCATTCGCATTGCATATGTCATGCATATTGCTAACAATATTGTACCTGTTAAGTTTGCTTTCTTTTCAGGCACGATATTGTATGTACGGCTCATTTACCGCTGGTGGAACCAGGCGAGTCGCACAGGTATTGTATCTCCCGAGTGAGACGTTTTGAGAATTTCATAATTCTCTTACATCCTTTCTGCATTGTAGTGTAGACTGTTGCATGTTAGCTTATAACTGTCGCATGTATGCTTCATTACAGCTTTCTTTGCCTGATCATAAGTTATGCTCGGCTTCTTGCATTTTCATTGCATTTTGCCCTTTCCGCGCATATCTTATTTTGCGCTTTGTATGATTGTCCAAGTCGCCTTGTCAAAATGGGTCGCCTCTAGGCTTTGACATTCACTCCGCCATTGTTATGACTTCCGAAGTTCTCACAAAGAGGGCAAATCAGACACCCCATTTTTGACCGCCTCAAGACTTGGACGTCACCGCTGGGACACTGTGATTATCCATGTTCGTGTTTGTTTGGAGTTCCCGGAGTTCTTTGCCAGCGCGCTTTGCCTCAGACCTCCGAACTTCGACCGCTTGTGTTTGGTTTTGCACCAAACACTTGTGTTTGTTTTGAAGGGCAGGGAATGCTTTGTGAGGCATCCCCACACACCACCGGGGCTAGAGGCCATCGGTGGCTAGAGTTGTCATCGGCACTTTATTGTGCCGGTCGGCACTTTTTGTGCCGCCGGCACTAAATTTTGTCAAAATGACATTTTATGCGGCGGACATCGTGCACTTGCTTTCCGAGATATTTTCGCATACTGTGTGTGTACATTGTCTTCCCCTCCATGTGTATGGAGGGATGAGCTTCCTTAGTGGCTAAGCTTGTAAGCTTTTGGCCTATAAGAGGGAAAGCTCTTCCCTTTGCTCAAGGGTTGGCTTCTTGAGAGCTTTAGACATTGTTAGAGAGTTAGAGCTCTGGTTTTTTTAGGGTTAGAATAGATATACTTACTATCTCTCTCTTTCCCTTTGTAATCTAGGTGTTTTGTGCCTTACTATTGCACTAAAACACCTAGTGTTCCACCTTTCTCTTGGTTCTGAGGTTCCAAAGGTTGGTTCTTGCTGTTTTTGGTTGATTTGAAGCCCAAAGAGGCCATCACTCCACAACCTTTGTGAAGGGAACCATCAAGGGTGAGATACTAACTCCCTTTACCCCATTTTTGCATTCCATTTTTACCTAGTTTAAAACAGTTTTTGTGCTTAGTGATTAACACATAAAATCTCTGTTTTTAAATCCTCTTTATTGTTCATTAAGAGTGTTGTAAGGTTTGGGGAAGTTTGACCCCCCTTTAGGCTTTGAAATGGCCCCATTTTGTGCTATTTTGGAGAGATCCGAGATTTTGGTGATAGGATCTCTTCACTACTGAAATCTTGAGGGATTTCAGTGGTGAAGAGCATGCCTTGAAGTCTCAAGAAGGAGAGGGCCACCCCCTCTCCTTGATGTCCTTGAAAAGGACCAATTTTGCTTCCTTAAGGAGCTTCATGTTTGAGTGTGTGTTGAGCACGTTTGGCTTGTTTTCCATGCTTATATTACTATGATATAACATGTTTTCAAGTTGGTTTTGGTCTCCTATGCATGCTTAACATAGTTGCCTTGTAATGCCTCTTATTGCCTTAACATGTCTAGGAAGTGTGTCCCTATTTCTAGCATGTTTTAGACTTGAGTTTGTGAAGCTTGTATGCTTATTTTGCCATGGTTTAGCTCTGTCCATGGTCGTTTGAGTCAATCTTGACATGCTTTGTATAGCCCCTTTGTATTGTAGCTTGTATGCTTCAAGTATGTGCATGTGTAGGATGCATTGCCTCCATGTTTTCAAGGGTTTGGAACCCTCTTACATGCTATTTCAGACCTTATAATGTGCTTGTATCCTTGCCTTAGTGGTCTTGTTAATGCTTTAGGAGCATGTGTTGTATGCCCCTTGTTTGACTTCAATGCACGCCTTTGATTTAATGACTCTTAGATGCCATCTAAGTAGCCATTTAGCTTTGTTTTGACATGCTAAAAATCTGTTTTGGGTCGATCAATGCATGCCATAATTGCTTTGTCTTGGTTTGGTTCGAACCCCCATTGACTAGCCTTAAGCCTAGGCCATTTGCATGCTTTGTTTGGCATACTTCATTGCATGATTTGGCATCATGTTTAACTTAAATTTCAGAGTTTTAAGTGCATACTAGTTGCCCATGTTTGGCCTCTTTAAGTGTGCATGAGAGTTTCTTTTGTATGCCTAAGTCTTGAGCCTTAACACTTGCATGTGTGTGTATGCATTTGGTCTCATTTCCTAGGCACTTTGGCCACTGATTTTAGGCCCATTTTGAGTTGCCTAATTCATGTATAAGTCCATCCCTCTTGTGGTTTGCATGCTTGCATTATATGCTTGTTTGTATACTTGCATAGACACATGACATTGTACATCTTGCATGCCTAGATGACATGCTTAGGTTTGCACCACATTGACATGCATGCCAAGCCTCTTGAAGTGAGTTTGATAGAGGTTTGGCACCCTTTTGTGCCTATATGTTTTGAATGCATTTGAAAGTGAAGTTGCACCCTTGGTTCTTAGGGCCATCATGCATGGAAATGCGCGATTGGTGGTCCGGGAATCGAGGCACATGCCCTCTTGAGTCCACAGCATGATGTGGGATGTGTTTGGTGCATATATGCTTTGAATTACACTGCCATGCATAGTTTGTCCTCTGCTGCTGTGAGTTGCAGGATCTGCAGAACATTTTGTGCCGACCGGCACTTTTTAGTGCCGACCGGCAGTTCATCCCCAGCCGATGGAACAATTCAGTGCCGATGGCCAAATCCTTCAAAGTGGGAAATTGCAGGTACGGTGATGATCTCGATGCCAAGGAAAGTGTTTCTAGGACTTTGGTAATTTTCAGAGTTGGATAGCAGAAGAAACAGAGGCATACTTGCATGGTAGTGCGATTCCGAGCGAATCCCGGGCGCGCGCTGCAGTTAGCCCTCATCCCGAGGCATTTAATGCTTAAATTAGATTAATTATTTAATTTAATTAATTTAGTTGATTTGTAATATTTAATTAGCTAGTTTAGTTAATTATTTATTCGGTCTGTATTATTATTTGGTCCCTCCGAGCGAGGGAAAATTTGTAATAAGTGTGTGTGAGTGGGTGTATGTCTTCCAATCCCCATTTCTTTCTCCCTTTTATTTACCTGCTTACCATGGCAGATTAGGGCACATTTATCTTAGCATACCTTATGCAATGCATGTGTGCATTCATGCATTTGTTTATATACATCGGGCTCGGCACATCATGCAAACTACATTGTACTTTCAATTCCAAATTGAATACGTGATAGTTGTTGCATTTCACGTGCCATGTTTAGGGTTAGCCGAGCCTGTTTAGATCGCACCCCTGTATGTGATGCATTAGCCATTCAACATGAACTAGGTCATGCATGTTTGCTAACTAGTTTACTGTTTTGGCACGGAGTACGATGTAAGTTTTTACGCTTTAGCATACTGCATGCGTGTGAATGCTTACCATGATAGTATGCTTACCATGCGGCTAAGTGCTTATGTGATATTACTGTTTGAATGCCTGTGGGTGGAGGTTGGATTGCTTGAGTTGGGACAACTCATTGAAATCCGTATTTTAGCCTACTTGCGAGTAGCAAAATCTAACACGTTTTTCAAGACAAAACGGATATGCAATGCTTATTCCCAAATTAGGCGATCTAGTCTATACTTTTGTGTTGTGCGCATCACATAGTAAATTCTAGGTTAATAATCGGAACAAGAACGCATAAAGTTTTCAAAAATGGATATCACGGTTAGTAGATGCCGGTCTTCGGACCGGGCGAAAGGGGGTGCTCATAGCTGACCTTCCCCGATCGTACCCAAGCTCCCGAGCCAAGACCACTTTGGTGATGACGGACATGTGGCCTTCGGCACTGAGTCAGGGTTTCCTAAATTTCCCAATTAAAAAATATTTAGGTGGCGACTCTGTAATCTGGAAAAGCAGTCCATGTTTGGCACTACTTTTTAAAAAATCTGTTTTCTCAAACGATTTGCCGGATCTGGACTCTTTGGTTCAGATTTAGAACCGACACACAAAAGGGAGTCCGAACTGTAGCCGAGGTCCCCCGCCGGACGTGCTACAATCACTAGCAAGAACAAAATCAACATAAGTTTTGGATAAAGAAACAACAATTAAGAGTAAAATACATTTAACAGGTTAACTTTAAAAACACTTTGTCTAAATTTCTTAATTTGGTCCTCACAATTTTGATTGTGAGTCAAAATCCCCTAATTTAACTTTCGTCTAAATTATATAAGTGAATTAAAAATTGAACTACCAAATCAAATTCAAGAACTTAAAAAAAATATTTAAAAATATTTGATGCTTCAATCGCGTTACTTAGTCATTTTCTTAAAGACAATATTTGCATCCACCAAAAGGCGTACAGGGGGTTACAGCAAATTCGGCTCCAAGATGCAATAAAACCTTATCTAAAGATCAAGTCTACCGGCATTTGAATTGACGACAGTAGATTAGAATACTTTTAATATATTCAAGAAAACCAAGACACTGATAATCAAGTCTGCAAAATTTGATTACCAGTAAGAAAAGTAGAAACTTGCTTAAGAAACTCTTGACCGAAACTCAAAATCAAAAGGGAGAAAGAGAGAGTATTGCAAGAATGCTTTTTGGATTTTAGATGGATTAAAATGGCTAATTTCGCAACCTATTTATAGGCCTTGATGCATATGATTGGATGGTCATATCCCTTGATCACATTCAATTAGATCTAACCATTGGATCAATGATCTATGGGGCAGATCATTCCCACACCGAATAGATGCATTGACTGATCATATCTGATTATGATCCGGTTCCATCCTATCCACACGATTGCATGCATCTCCAATGACCGGCTATGATCAAACTGTTTCAGATTGGATACACAACCATTTGATTGGTTGGTTGACTCATCGCCAACGGACACCACATCACTGCCACGTGGAGTTGACGGCATTCTACGTCACCCGTGCCATAATGGATCCACGTCATCGTTCCAACCTGTCTGATGAACATAGAAAAGCGCAACTTGATCATGATCGGGTGCTGTAGACATCCTATTTTTGACCGACCTTGAGACTCAGACGTTATCGTTTGAGCGCTCGATGATTGTGCATGTTTGTGCTCATTTCGAGGTTTTGGAGTTTTCAGCTGAGTGCCTTGCCTTCGGGCCTCTGAACTCTTTGTGTTTTGGCTCGGTTTGTGGACCAAGCCTTGTTTTCCCTTCTCTGGAGGGAGAGAGGGGTCTTGTAGACCACCTTTTTGTGGTTGTAGACCACTTTTCCCTTTTAGAGACTAGTTTCCGATTTTCGGAGTCTTCGGCCGCGCGCCTTGTCTCGGGATACTTAACGTTCTCCTCTTGGCTTGGTTTTCGAACCATGCCTTATTGCCTTGGTCTAGAGAAACATTGAGGTCTTGGAGACCACTTTTTGTAGTTATAGACCACTTTTCCCTCATTGACCACTTTCTGTGCTCATAGACTAGTTTTCGAGGCTTCCGACTGCACGCCTTGACCCCCCGGACTCTTGTCTTGTATTCTTTTTGGTTTGTTTTTGGCACAAAACTTGTTTTCCTTGCTGGGGGGTGGAATAAGGGTGGGAGACTAGTTTCTTTCCCTGAAAACCACTTTTATTCCCCGCCAACCAGTTTTCTGGTCGGCCAAATGGTCTTGGTGGCCTTTGGACCACCAAAAGTGGTAGGCCACCATGCCACCACCTTGCTTTCCTGGTGCAGACCAGTCCTCCCCTTGGTCGACCACTTTGCTTTCTGGGAGACCACTTTCACTGGTCGGCCGACCAGTGTAAGTAGCTGGCCGACCACTTCAAGTGGTCGGCTGCTTTCCTGCATCTTTTTGAAGATATTTTCTTGCCAGCTGTGCTAGCTGGTGACCACAGAAACCATCCTCCATACATATGTATGGAGGGATGGCTTGGAGCCCTTAGCTTCCACAACAAGCTTCTTGCTTGATTTTCTAGAAGAGGGAGGCCCTCGCTCCTTTCTCCAGGTTTAGAAAAAATTGCTTATGTTCAGAAAAAATTGTATGGAGGGATGGCTTTGTCTCATTTTTGTGCTTGAAAGTGTAATTTCTTCACATTTTTGCACACAAACACATAGTAAAACACCACACTCTTGCAGCTAAGGCACCTTGAGGTTGTTTTTGGACTGGTTTGAGCTTAGAAAGGTTGTTGGAGTTGCAGCTTTGAAGTGGTTCTACAAGGGTGAGTCAACTAGCCCTTTAAAGCTTTATTTTGATTAAGCTTTTGAACCTATTTGCATGCTTATTTTGGCTTGACTTCCTACTGCAAAAATTTCTATTTTTCTAGGCTTAACATGTTTGTCTAAGGCCATATTGGTGTTGGGGGTGGTCTACCCCCTATTGTGCCTTGTTTGGCCTTGGTTTTGTGCTATCCTTTTAAGCTATTGGGACCACCTCCTTTTGGCCTTCTCACCACTAAAACTCAGAGGAATTTTAGTGGTGGAAAGGTAGTTTTGAGGTCCCAAATAGGAGAGGGTCATCCCCTCTCCTTGTATTTTGTGTGCTTGCCCTATTGGCCTCATGTTTGAGCATGTTTGTTAAGCTTGTGTGGGCTTGTTCTCAACTTGTTTTTGGTTCTATTTTGACATGGCATACCTCTGTTTTAGCTTGGTTCAGTCACCACTTACGTGCATTCTACACTTGTAGTGTAATCTTACAATATGGCCTAACATGCATCATGCTTTAGACCATCATTCTAGTGTGATTTTGGCTCAACTCCAGGAAGATTTTACTCATGTTTTGCCATGATCTAGGTCTGATTTATGTTGTTTTGGTCATGCATGTCATGCTTTGTATAGCCATAGTGCATTCTAGCTTACTAGCTTTCTGTATTGAGTCCACTAGCATGCATTGCGTGGGCCATTTGCACGATTTGACATCATTTTGTATGTGATTTCAGTACATATAGTGTTTCCATGCACTCACATCTTTCACTCTTTCAATGCATTGGAGGGTTCATGCTTTATGCCTTAAGTAAGAGCCATTGTGTATGCCATCTTGCCTAGGCTTTTGGGCCACCATTTCAGTGTGTTTTTGGTGTTTTTTTTCCATGATACAACTCTGTTTTTGGTTGGTTAGAGCATCCCTCATTTGCTTCTTACACTTGTAGTGTAAGTCCTCTTTACTAGCCTTCCATGCATAATGAGTGAGCTTGTTATTCTAGCATGTGTTGACTTGGTATTAGCCCATTTTCGGTGTTATTTTGACATGCCATAACTCTGATTTTTTGTTGGCGAAGCCATCTCATGCTTGGTTTTGGTAGGTGTAGTGTAATCCTCCCTATTGCCCTTGCATGCTCCATGTTTTGGCCCTTCATGCTAGCTTGTTTTGGCTTTGCTCCATGCATGTTTTAGCATCATTTTGACATGCTCTAGGACTATTTTGGGTTGTATTGGCCATATGTTTCATGTATTGCATAGCTATAGTGCAAGTGCCTATGCTAGTTTCAAGCTTTGAGCCTCCTAGCATGTTTCATTTGTGACATGTACATGATTTGGCATTGTTTACCATGTTATTTCAGAGCATATAGTACTGCCATGCTCCCACTTCTTTCACCCTTTGAGTGCCTTCAAGGGTTGGTCCATTGTTGCCTTGTTTGTGGCCTTGCTTGTATGCATGCATGCCTAGACCTTTGAGCTCCCCTCTTAGCATGTCTTGGTCCTTGTTTGGACCTATTTGAGCTCAGTTTGTGGCTGATTCATTCATTTGTGCCATGCATTGCATGCCTCATGTCCCCTTCATTAGCTTTAGTGCTCAAGGACCCTGGCATGTTACACTTGTATTGTTTGAGTGGTTTGACACCATTTCATACATGATTTCAGTGCATTTAGTGTTGTCACACTTTCATGTTTGTCACTCCTTGCTCATGTTTGAGAGTTGTGATCTTATGCCTAGTTGGTAAGCCATTACATGAGCATGCTTGTCTTGCATTTCATGCCATCATTTCCTTGCATTTTGGCCACTGTTTTGGGCATGCTTGAGGTCTATCCATATTTGGTTTAAGTCCATACAGCATGATGTTTGCATGTTGTTGCATTGCATTGTGTTCGCATGTTGCATTGCATTGTGTTTGCATGCCATTAGCATTGCTAGGTTGATTATGTTGCATTAGCATTGTTCGCATGCCATTAGCATAGATAAGTTCATCATGTTGCATTGCATTGTGTTTGCATCCTCATGTTGCATTAGCATTGTTCGCATGGCATTAGCTTTGTTAAGATTGATCATTGTGGCATTGCATGTGTTTGGATGGAGTGTTAATCCAAACACGAGAAACGAGGGACGTTTCATACTTGAAGTGATGAAACGTGCCTCAATTCTCAGTCGCCAACCCTCTTGATCATGCATGATAGGGGTTAAAGCTTTATGTGTTATTTGTGCATTCATTTACATTGATTCGTGCAATCTTGGCTTCTTGGCCATCGTGCATTACGATGCTCGGTTGGTGGCCCGAGAGTCGAGAACTGCATTGCCTTGAGATCATGAAATGATAGGGAGGGTGGTTGTGTACACATATCTTGCAAATACATTGCCATGCCCCTTCTTGTTCTCTGTTGCAGCAAAATGGAGAAGTGCAGCATTTTCTGGTCGGCAGGCCAGTAAAAGTGCCTCACCGACCACTTTTTCGGGTCTGCAGCAAAGGTAGGTGGTCGGCAGGTGGTCGGCAGGTGGTTGGCAACACCATCAAGTGGTCGCCAATGCTCCTGGAGGTTCCTATGGTGGAGTAAAAGCTATCTGGAAGCTTGTGCAGTGTTCTGAGAACAAACGAAAACAAAGGCAAATTGGGGCATCGCGATGGATTTCTGAACAAGGCGACCGAGCATGCATGCGCTTCTCGCTTCGAGGCCCTTTCTAATTGCTTTAGTTAGCTTCTTTACTTAGCTAGCTAATGCATTGATTTTTGTACTTAAGTAGTTAATGAGCTTAACTATTCATTTGTTTTGTAATAACTAGTTAGTTAACTTGTTAGTTAATTAGCTTTGTTTTGTAATAATTAGTTTAATTAGCTTAGATTAGCAAGTTTGCTTATTATTCGGACCCTCCGTCGAGAGGGCATAACTGTTGTAATAAGCGTGCGCGTGTGTGATGCATGTCTTCCAACCCCCATTTCTTTCTACCTTTTAATTACCAGCTTTCGATAGTTAGTTTTAGGGCATGTTTCAATTAGCATCCTTATGCTTGCATGTTTGCATCCATTCATCTGTCTTGTTTGCACTGGGCTCGGTGCATCATATAAACTGCATTGTATTTCAATTCTTATTTGAATACATGTATCGAATCGTCGCATTCATATGCCATTCTAGATAGCCGAGCCTATTTTAGTTGCACTTTTGCATGTGTTGCATTAGACATTGTTAACATAGCTAGGATCATGCATTGATTACTAGCTAGCTTCTTTTTTGGCTCGGAGTACACTGTGAGTGTTTACGTTTTAGCATACTGCATGAGATGTGTATGTTGCCATGTATAGTATGCTTGCAATGAGGCTAACTGCTTAAGTTTTTTAACTGCGTGAATACCTGTGGATGAAGGTTGGATTGCTTGAATTGGAACAATTCATCAAAATGCGAGTTTTGACCCCACTCGAGGGTGGCAAAATCCACGACTTAGCCTACTTGCGAGTAGCATTTTCAAACCATTTTCCAAAACAAACAAACATGATATGTTTTGTTCCAACTTGAGCGATCTAGTCTATACTTGTATGTTGTGCTCATGACGTAGTAAGATTAGCTAATTAACCGAAATAAGAAAGCATGTGTTTTCAAAAACAATATATCATGTTAGTAAAGGCTGATCCTTTGATCAGGCAAGTAGAGGTGCTCATTGCATGACCTTCCCCTCTTGTACCCAAGTTCCCGAACCGAGGCAACTTTGGTGATGACGGACACGTGGCCTTAGGCACGAGTCAGGGCCTCCTAAATTTCCCAAAACAAAATATTTAGGTGGCGACTCTAAAATCTGGCAAAGCAGTTCATCTTTGGCGCTTTTTGATTCAAAATTGATTTTCTAAAACCAAGTACCGGATTTGGACTATTTGGTGATTTATTAGTCTCACATTGCACTATGTGAGCTTAGATTCAAAACCGTGACACGAGTCTGAACTGTAGTAACTAAGAACAACGATTCGCACCCCTGTGCGTGGAGCAGTGTAGACACCCCATTTCTGACCGTCCTCAAGACTTGGACGTCACCGCTTGAACACTCGATGATTGTCCATGTTTGTGTTCGTTTGGAGTTCCCGGAGTTCTCGGCTTGCGCGCCTTGCCTCAGGACCTCCGAACTCGACCGCTTTGTGTCTGGTTTTGCACCAAACACTTGTGTTTTGCCTTGGAAGGGTAGGGAATGCTTTGTAAGGCACCCCCACCTACCACCGGCTGTGGCTAGAGGCCACCAGCTGGCTGTTGTTGCCATCGGCACTTTATTGTGCCGACCGGCACTCTTTTGTGCCGACCGGCACTAAGTTTTTCCAAAATGGCACTCTTTGCCGGCCGGACACTGTGCAGTTGCTTTTCTCATGGTTTTTAGGGTTAGGATAGATACACATCCTATCTCTCTTCTTCTCTCTTGTTTTGTACACTAGGTGTTTGTGCCTTACTTTTGCTCACCAACACCTAGTGTTTCACCTTCCTCTTGGAACTGAAGTGCTAAGGGCTTGTTCTTGGTGTTCTTTACTGGTTTGGAGCTCAAGGAACCAACAACTCCAACCTTTGTGAAGTTGATCATCAACGGTAAGAAACTTACTTTATTTACCCCATTTTTGCACTCCATTTTTGCATAGCTTAGAACAGTTTTTGTGCTTAGTCTATTACACATAAAAGTTCTGTTTTTTTAAGCTTCTTTATTGTTTATTAAGAGTGCTTGGTGGTTTGTGTAGGTTTGACCACCCTTAGGCCTTGAAAAGGCCTATTTTTGTGCCATTTTGTAGAGATCCGAGATTTTTGTGCTTGGGCCTCTCTACCACTGAAATCTTAAGGGATTTCAGTGGTGGAGATGGTGCCATAAAGTCTAGAGAAGGAGGGGGGCCACCCCCTCTCCTTGATGTCCTTGAAAAGGGCAAGTTTTGGCCTCCAAAGGAGCACCATGTTTGGTTGTGTGTTGAGCATGTTTGGTTTGTTTTTCATGCTTATATTGCCATGATATAACATGTTTCTAAGTTGGTTTTAGTACTCCTTGCATGTTTTGCATGGTTGCTTTGTAATGCCTCTTTGGTCCCTTAACATGCCTAGGTTGTATGCCCTAGTTTGAGCATGTTTTAGGCTTGCATTTGTGAATGTTTTGTGCTTATTTTGACATGTTTTAGCTCTGTCCATAGTCGCTTGGGTTGATCTTGGCATGTATTATATAGCCCCTTTGCATTTTAGGCTTGCTAGCCTTTGAGTATGCATGTGTAGTATGCCTTGTTTGCATCATTTTGGTGGTTTAGAATCATCTAGCATGCTATTTCAGTCCCTTTGGTGTGCTTGTATGCTTGCCTAAGTGGCTTCTTTAATGCTTTAAGAGTATGTGTTAAATGCTCCATGTTTTGGCTTTAATGCATGCCTTTGGATTCATGTCATCTAGATGTCATCTAGGTGGTCCCTTAGGCTTAGTTTTATGTGTTAAAACTCTGTTTTTAAGTGTTTAAGTATTGCCATGTGTGGTTGTGCTAAGTGTGGTTTAAAGCCTCATTGATTTGCTTTGAACCTTAGACCATTCGCATGCTTTGTTTGGCTTGTTTTGTTGCATGGTTTGGCATCATGCTTTGCATGATTTTTAGAGCTTTACAATGTGTGTTTATTGTCCTTGTTTGGTATCTCCAAGTGTGCTTGGGGGTTGCCATGTTTATGCCTTGGGTTTGGACCATAACACTTGCATGTGTGTGTGTGTTTAGTCTCCATTTCTAGGCACTTTGGCCACTGATTTTAGGACTATTTGAGTTGCCTAATTCATGTATAAGACCATCCTTCCATTAGTTTGCATACTTACCTTGCAAGCTTGCTTGAACCCTTTGCATGAACATATCGCATAGTCCATGTTGCATGCCTAGTTGACATGTTTAGGGTTGCATTTGTATTGTGCATGTTTGGCCTCTTGAAGTGAAGTATGATGGAGGTTGAGCGCCCTTGTTTGCTTGTTTGCATTACATGCATTTGAAATCAAAGTTGCATTCTTGGTTGCTAGGGCCATCATGCATGAAAATGCGCGATTGGTGGTCCGGGAATCGAGGCACGTGCCCCTTCAAGTCAATAACATGATAAGGGGTGTGTATAGTGCATAAATACCTTGAATCACATTGCCATGCATGTTGTTGTCCTCTGCTGCTGTGGGTTGCAGGTTCTGCAGGTATTTAGTGCCGACCGGCAGTCAGTTACTAGCCGATAACTTCATCTAGTGCCGGTGGCCTCCTTCTTCAACCGGTGGTTCTCTACCCCAGCCGGTGATACTCCCCAGTGCCGTGAGAGGCACCCCTGGGACTTTAGCAATTTTCAGAGGAGGAGAGCAGAGGAAACAGAGGCAAATCATGCATGGCAATGCGATTCCGAGCGAGTCCCGAGCGCGCGCTGCATTTGGCCCTCATCTCGAGGCGATTTACTGTTTAATTAGATTAATTATTCTATTTAATTAATTTAGTTGATTTGTATAATTAATTAGCTTGCGTAGTTAATTAGTTATTCAGTTGTGTATATTCTTTCGGTCCCTCCGAGCGAGGGCAAAGTTGTAATAAGGGTGTGTGAGTGTGTGTATGTCTTCCAACCCCCATTTCTTTCTATCCCTTTTATTTACCCGCTTTCGATGGTAGATTAGGGCATACTTATTTTAGCATAGCTTATGCAATGCATGCGTGCATTCATGCATTCGTTTACATGCATCGGGCTCGGCACATCATGCAAACTGCATCCTACTTTCAATTCCAAATTGAATACGTGATAGTTGTTACATCTCATGTGCCATGTTTAGGGTTAGCCGAGCCTACTCTAGATTGCATCTATGCCTGTGTTGCATTAGTTACTCTAACATGAACTAGGGCATGCATGTCTGCTAACTAGTTTATTGATTTGGCACGAAGTACGATGTAAGTATTTTACGCTTTAGCATACCACATGCGTGTGAATGTTGCCATGACATGTATGCTTACCATGCGGCTAAATGCTTATGTGAGATAAACTGTTTGAATGCCTGTGGGTGGAGGTTGGATTACTTGAGTTGGGAAAACTCATTGAAATCCGTGTTTTAGCCTAATTACGAGTAGCAAAGTTCAAACTGTTTTCAAAACGAACGGATATGCAATGTTTATTTCCAAATTAGGCGATCTAGTCTATACTTGTTTGCTGCGCGCATAACATAGTAATTCTAGGCTAATAACTGGAATAAGAACGCATAATGTTTTCAAAAACGGATATCACGGTTAGTAGAGGCCGGTCTTCGGACCAGGCGAAAGGGGGTGCTCATAGCTGACTTCCCCAATCGTACCCAAGCTCCCGAGCCAAGACCACTTTGGTGATGACGGACATGTGGCCTTCGGCACCGAGTCAGGGTTTCCTAAATTTCCCATTTTAAAATATTTAGGTGGCGACTCTGTAATCTGGCAAAGCAGTCCATGTTTGGCACTACTTTTCAAAAAATCTGTTTTTCTTCAAAACGATTTGCCGGATTTGGACTCTTTGGTTCAGATTTAGAACCGACACGAATTGAGTCCGAACTGTAGCGCGTGAGGTCCCTCGCGGACGTGTTACAAGCGGTCTACAGGTGCCATCTCATCCGCACGTTCACACGCATCTCCAATCAAAGGATATGATCAAACCGTTCTAAATTGGACACACAATCGTTCGATTGGTTGGTTGACTTGTCGCCGATGGACACCACGTCACTACCACATGAAGCTGACTGCATTCCACTTCACCCATGCCACTATGGATCCACGTCATCGTTCCAACCAGTCCGATGCATCCATGCAAAATGCACTATCAAACGCCACACTGCCCACGTCACGTGCGCGTACACGGATGGTGCACCATCCTTGCGGTGTAAGTGTATACACACTAGCATCTGTCCCATAATACCATATTCAAAGGAATATTCCATGTAGCACTTTATTAAGTGCTCCATGTTTTCCTCTCTTTCCAATGTGAGACAAAGTCCCCAAGCTTATTTCATGCTTTCCAAAGAAAAACATGAAAGGTTTTGAAAATACGCAAAACTAAACAATAAATTTTGAAAATCCATTTTGAAAATTCCCCAACATAAAATACTTCTATATTATATTTCACTTAATTTCACATATTATTTCCTTTTGTCTTTCTAAATTAATTCTCAAATTCCTCAACTAAATACAATGTAAAATTTAAAATATGGATATCTAAAATGTGGGTCTCTAATATTTATAGTATTATATAAATTGAGCAATTTTAGTGGCACGGTGAAGAGTAAGATTCGAACCAAAAGAGAGTTGAAAATATCAAGCAAGGTTCAAAGATCTATTTCCAAGAAACTCTACATACTTTGATTTTATTTGAGTCAAAACGCCAAAAAGCCAATAAACCTAAGAAACCAAACGTGTCACCGCCAATAGAAAATTATTTGGTCATTTAAGAATAAAGTCTTGTAGAGTGACTCAAGACAAGTTTGGAAAGTTTAGCTCATTTAAAATGTTATTAAAAAAATTAAAAAATTATATAAAAAAATTAATTAAATTTTTTTTTTTTTTTTTGTGTGCGAGCGCTTTCAGATTGAAGACTTTGCGAAGGCAACACGAACACATCTCCTCGAATCCGAATACTAAAAACAGAGTTGAAAAGATCAAGCAAGGTTCAAAGATCTATTTCCAAGAAACTGTGCGTACTTGATTTTAATTCAGTCAAAACGCCAAAAACCCAATAAATGTAAGAAACCAAACGTGTCACCGAAAATAGAAAATTATTTGGTCATTTAAGAATAAAGTCTTGCAGAGTGACTTAAGGCAAGTTTGGAAAGTTTAGCTCAGTTAAAAAGTTATTAAAAAAATTAAAAATTATATAAAAAAATTAATTGTTGAATTATTATTATTATTATTATTATTATTATTATTATTATTATTATTATTTTGCGTGTATTATTATCACATAACAAATGAAATTGTATACAAAAATATTAGAGATTTCAAAAATTTTATCAAATGCCTCACATGGGTGTGAGACTCACATAGGACCTACATTTTGTGGGTTCCACACCCATGTGAAACATTTTATATAAATTTTAATAGAATTTTTTGAATTTCTCACATTAATCAATTGTATATCACATTAGTTCAACTATGTAATATATCTAGCACATAAAATATTTCCATTCTTCAGCGAATAGTAGAGGAGGAAATACTTACATTTTACAATTAGAATGACACTATATAAATGATAATGATAATTTTCTCCTAGAAAATAGAGAATTGGCGTACCCCTCTGTATGAGAGGGTTCAAGAACGTCGTTGGAAAATTCGAAGATCTTCGAAGATCCTTGCAGAACAACATCGAATTCTCTTGAAGATGATGAGAGGCTTAGATTCTTCAATAGTCTCAACTTAAGAACACAAGAGTAAAGAGATTGTGAAGATAAGAGATTGGGTGAAGAAGAAGGCAAAGTAGCTAGAGAGAGAATACTGGCAAGGCTCTCCCATGGATCTCCCACTTTCACTCTCAAGGTTGATAATGGAGAAGGGAAATTAGTTCTTTCCCAAGAATTAACTCTCAAAAATTCATCCCTTGTAAAGCTATGGGTGGGTGCTATTTATAGGCACCTCATGATGTAGGATGGAGCCCATGTGCAAGGCACATGGGAAATGTTCTCTCTAACCACTTTGTCTGAGGAGGTGACCTCTCCGAGGATGAGAAAAACCCGGAAGAGGAGATCAACCCCTCAGTGATCCCTTCTTCTTAGCCACACCCAACCAATGATCCCCAATCATCCCAAAGGGCCAGGGGTAGTCCCAGAGGACGTCCTGCCGCATAAGGGTCAGGGGTATTTCAAAAGAACGCCCTGCCGCAAATATTGTCGAGTCTCAGGGACCCCCTAGATCGTGCCACCTCGACCCGGGTATAGGCTAGTTTAACCGAAGAGTGAATTTATCTCCACTAACCGTCCTCGAGATCACGTCCTTTGTTCGAACTCCATTACGCCCAAGGTTCTGGTGTGTAGATCCCGGAAAGCTCCGAGCCCGCAAGTGTTCTGGGACTCATTAACGGAGCGGCTTCTAGATTCCGTTTGAATCCGTTCGAAGCCAAGTGCTTCGGATCTCTAGGTTCGTGGATCCGAACCCTTTCAAGTCCGAGTGCCTCGGATCTCTAGGCTTGCTCAATACCCTTTCAAGTTCGGGCTCGAGTAAGTCTCTAAGTTCGTGGATCCGAACCTTTTCGAGGCTTAGAGCCATTCAGTCCATTTGATGACAATAAATCCGGGCCCACCAATCTTGGACTTGCGATAAATTCTGGCCCACCAACCTTGGACTATTGGGCCTAATTAATTTAGTGGGCTCAAATTAGCTCCTCTTACACCCTCATACAACAAGTTTTCATCATTCAATAAATGAAAATGGTAAAGCGTAAAGTGAAAGAAAGAAAAAGTAAATAAAAATTTAATTTTTTATCGATGAAAAATTTTATAAAAAAATGATGTGAAAAAAATATAATCACTACATAACAAGAAGTTGTGGAAAGAAATATGGATAAAAAGGAAAAAATAATAAACCTTGTCAAGATTTGTGAGAAAAAATAAATTTTCCTCTATATTTTGCAAGAAATTTTTAGTCTAACTAACAAAGCCAATTAATTTGAGTTGTATAGGAAATTTTAGTTGTTATTACTTTTTAAGACTCTCTATCTAAACAAAGACATAAAAAAAAAAATCTTTTGATATTCCTGTATTATCTATCTAACTACACTAAGTACCTACTAGATGTATATTGAGTTACATTGTAGGCGTTTGGTATACCTGTTAAAACATATTATACATTATAACTTAACAGATTATAGATTATGACTTTAATCAGAAACTGTTAATCTGTTTGGTGTAACTGTTGGATTATAGATTTAAGTTGCTAAGTAGTGTTTGTTAAATAAGCTGTGAAGTAACTTTTTACTATGTAAATGTCTTTTTTACCCTTGTTAGTTGTAAATTGAATTTATCTAGACTTTTTGCTATTAATTACATATTAAGAGATCATTCCAACACCAAATTAACATAACCCTATTATTTTTAGATAATAATAACAATGAAATAAATATTGCACAAAAATAAATTTATAAAAAACAAAAAAACTATCCAGAATTTACAATCAAATGCTAATGGCCCACAAAAGTGCAAATATATACTTTAGATTTGGAATTTGGGTAATTTTCTCATCATTTTTTCAACTCCTATAACCAAAACATCATCATTTTCAACACCCATAATATATATATATATTAAACTCCTTCGGGCCCGCCTCCTTGAACTCTAAGGGCTTGTTTAATTGGGTGGATTAGAGCATGGAATTGAGATTATTAATTCATGGACCCAGTTATCCTATGTTTGTTTTAACATTTTGGTTTAGAATTATTAATCTAATGGATAATTTATCCTACAAATGTGTAAGATTATTAGTAATGGGGTAGGGGTGGGATTAGTAATCCAATGGATATTAATCCAATTGGATAGTGAATACCACACTAATTTAATAGGATTATTAATACTTCACTATTAGTCTTGTGAATCAAACATGACCTAAAAGTAGCTAAATTGACATGTAGAAAACTATTAAACTGAGTAAACAATTGAAAAGTAGCTAACAAGAGCTTCACGTCTCCGGGAGTGAACCAACGCCAGAAGTGAACCAGAGTTGTGCGTTGCTGCTTGCTGCTGTCTCTTGCCAAAGAGAAAGATTAGGACAAAAAAAAGAAAAGAATATATAGGTGATATAAGAATAAATATTTCAAAATACTAAAGACATTTAAGTAAAACTACACTCTGCATAATACCGTGAGAATCTGAAGCGGCTTCACCCAGCTTTTGAAATTCAGCTTTTTTTACCTTCCGTATAAGCCGTAGAAGTTAAAATGGCCCCGTTTGGTGTAGCTGTTAAAACAGCTTATAGATTATAGCTTAACAAATTATAGATTATGACTTTAATCATAAGTTGTTAACCTGTTTGGTGTACCTGTTGGATTATAGATTTAAGTTGCTGAGTAGTGTTTGTTAAATAAGCTGTGAAATAACTTTTTCAACTAATTTTTATTTTTTGTTTGTTTACATTTCTCATAAAAAAAATAATAATCTATAGTCCATTTGGGTCTTTTTCTATTTTTAAAAAAATAAAAAATAAAAAAATTTAAGAGTATAACCATAAATTAACATGTCCACAGCAGAAGCTGATAATCAGAAGCAAGGGGTGAGCAGCTTCTCAGAATCAACTTTTTTGAGTTAAAATAAGCTGTTAGAATCAGAAGCTGTTTGAAATAAGTTTAACCAAACAGTCCAAAATAACTTTTTCAAAGCTAAAAGTCATAAGTTAGCTCTGAAAAGCTGAAACAAACACCCCCAATAGAAGCTGATTAAAGTCTACCAAACAATTTGAATCTGCTTTTTTTAACTAAAAGCCAGAAATTGGATTAAAAAAAAAGCTTGAACAAACACCACCAATTATGTGCCCATGGTCATGTAGCCTAGTGACATGAAAGCCACAATTTTAAAAAAAAAAAAAAAATGTGTAAAAAGAAAAGGTAATTTTGCTAGCTGTTGAAATTTCCATAAATTCAAGGCTTAGAGATTACACGGTGCGAAACAGTATAAAAGATGACCTTAGACATGTCATTTTTAACGTGCTTGTTTTAGTTTTTGCTTTCACAACATGTTTATAATGTTTGAAACAAGTTTGCATGACTTTTACCTCAAACTACCCACTGGCCTTACTGAAACCAACAAACAGAGATGGCATATGGCGTTTGTTACAATCTATTGTTCCAGAGCCTTCTCCTGTTGCTTGGAAGCCAAGAAGACATATCAGAAAGTTATCCCCTTTTCTTCCATCTAACTCAATTATCATCATCGATGTCCCCGAACCACCACACCACTGTTTTAGCAATATTGATAAGTCATGTCTCACCCAACTTGTCAAAAGAAAAAATCTAAACTAGCTTTTTGAAAAACATGGTGGAGTTCAAGGTTTAGCTTCTGATCTCAAAACCAATTTGGATAATGGCATAAATGGAGATGACGAAGAAGATATTTTGCGCAGACACAAAGCTTTTGGTAGTAACACATATCAAAAGCCTCCCACCAAACGTTTCTATCATTTCCTGTGGGAGGCTTTGAAAGATCCTACTATTATAATCCTTTTAGCATGTGGAGCTCTTTCACTTGGATTTGGCATCAAAGAAAATGGGCTGAAAGAAGGGTGGTACGATGGAGGCATCATATTTTTGGCTGTCTTTCTTGTCATAGTAGTCTCAGCAGGAAGTAATTCCAAGCATAATAGGCAATTTCTCAAACTATCTGAAGTCAGCAGCAATATCCCGATTGATGTTATGAGAAATGGAAGGCGGACAAGTTTTGATTTTTGAAATTGTTGTTGGAGATGTTGTTTGCTTAAAGATTGGAGATCAAGTTCCAACTGACGGCCTGTTCATAGCTGGGCACTCGCCACAAGTTGATGAATCAAACATGACTGGTGAAAGCGAGCACTTACAAGTAAATCTTAACCGAAATCTATTCCTGTTTTTGGGTACTAAGGTGGCTGATGAGTTTGGCCGAATGCTTGTCACATTGGTTGGCATGAGCATGACATAGGGTGAGATGATGAGCATAATCAGCCGTGACACCAATGAGCAAATGCCTTTACAAGCCTAGCTCAACAAACTAACCTCGGCCATAAGCAAGGTTGGTTTAGTTCTAATGGTGTTGTTGGTTCGGTATTTCACAGGCAATACAAACGATGCAAATGGAAATACAGAGTTCAATGGAAGCAAGACAAAAGTTGATGACATTATTAATTCTGTTGTGGGGATTGTAGCTGCTATAGTAACTATTGTTGTTGTTGCAATTCATGAAGGCTTGCCATTGGCTGTCACACTTACTTTGACTTATTCAATGAAGAGAATGATGGCTGATTATGCGATGGTAAGAAAGCTCTCTGCTTGTGAAACAATGGCTTCAGCCACCGTCATTTGTACTGACAAAACGGGCACCCTCACACTCAACCAAATAAAGGTAACAAACTTCTAGCTCGGCCAAGAATCAATGGAGGAAAGAAATTCAACTTCAATTTCAGACAATGTTCTTGAATTGCTCCACCAAGGTGCCAGTTTGAATACGACAGGCACTGTTTACAAGTCCACTTCAGGATCAGAATTTGAGTTCTTTGGCAGCCCCACCAAAAAAGCAATTCTTTCTTGGGCTGTCATGGAACTAAACATGGATATGGAGAAACTGAAGCAGAGCTGTTCAATCCTCATGTTGAAGCCTTCAATTCAACAAAGGAAAGTAGCAGAGTTTCAATGAGGAAGAAGGATGACAATACGATCAACGTGCATTGGAAAGAGGCTGCCGAGATGGTGCTCGCAATGTGTTCCTATTACTATGATGTCTCTGGAGAAATCAAGGTCTTGGATGATGTTGAAAAGAAGAAATTTGATCAAATGATTCAAGGTATGGCTTCGAGCGGCCTTCGATGCATTGCTTTTGCTCATAAACAAGTTCAAGAAGAAGAGACTGAAGGCGAAAAAGTGAACACAAATTTGAAGGACGGCAACTTGACACTTTTGGGATTGGTAGGTATAAAAGATCCATGTCGGCCTGGTGTGCAGAAAGCTATGGAAGCTTGTCAGTATACTAGAGTGAACATCAAAATGATCACTGGCGACAATGTTTTCACTACTAAAGCTATAGCCACTGAATGCGGGATACTTAGGCCTTATCAGGATATTAGTGGAGTAGTGGTAGAAGGTGAGGAATTTCGCAATTACACGCTAGACGAGCGATTGGAGAAAGTTGATAAAATTTGTGTGATGGAAAGATCTTCCCCATTCGATAATTTTCTCATGGTGCAATGCTTAAAGCAGAAAGGCTATGTTCTGGTAGTTACTGGTGATGGCACGGATGATGCACCGGTATTGAAAGAAGCAGATATAGTTCTATCGATGGGGATTCAAGGAAGAGAAGTGGCGAAAGAGAGTTCAGACATTGTCATTTTAGATGATAACTTTGGTTCTATAGTCATGGTCTTAAAGTGGGGAAGATGTGTTTACGACAACATTAAAAAATTCATCCAATTCCAGCTCACTGTGAATGTTGCTGCCCTTTTCATCAACTTTGTCGCAGCAGTTTCAGTCGGTGAAGTCCCACTTACAGCTGTCCAGTTATTGTGGGCAAACTTCATCATGGACACCTTAGCTGCTTTGGCTCTGGCCACGAAAAAGCCCTTCAAAGAACTCACGCAGAAACCACCTGTGGGTCGAACTAAACCCCTCATCACCAACATTATGTGGAGGAACGTGCTAGCTCAAGCATTCTACCAGATAGCAGTGCTACTAACCTTGTAATTCAAAGGCAAATCAATCTTTTGGGTGAATACAAATGTCAACAACATGCTAATCTTCAATACTTTCATGCTCTGCCAAGTTTTCAACAAATTCAATGCAAGGTAGCTCAAGAAGAAGAATGTCTCCAAGGAAATACATAGGAGAAAGTTGTTTTTCGCGATCATTGGGATTACCATTTTCTTCAAGTGTTGATAGTGGAGTTCCTGAAGAAATTTGCAAGTACAGAGAGGTTGAATTGGTGGCAGTGGGTAGTATGTATTTGATTTGCTGCAGTATCTTTGCCGATTGGTTGGCTTGTGAAGTGGATACCTGTTCCAAAGAAACCATTTAATATTTGATGTCATAGAAATTGTTAGTTTTATCATTATGTATGTTCAATTACTGTATTATAAGTAATAGTTTAATGTATATGCAAATAATAAAACTTGTGTTGTTTTTTTCTTAGACATACCCGAAGGTACTGTTTCAAATTGTTGCTTTTTATTCATCCTATCTATAGCGATCCTGGTTTTCCCTTCATTGTTTAATAGTATTCTGGACTTAGGTTCCGTGGAGTTGGTTGTTGTATATGTCTTGTTGTCATCCTTTAATTCCTTATATTTGAGTTTTAGGATGTGTTGGGTGTGTTTCGGACAGGTTGATTGAGCTTTGGTCCCATTCCTTATTGCCCAGATTTTTAGTGTTCCGCTCGAGCGGGTCCCTTTGCACTCAAGCGGAGTTTGCACACTTTCAGTATCTTGTGCGTCTACAAAACTTCTGCAGATGTGTTTTTCACACTCGAGTGGATTTCCTTACGCTCGAGCGGGTTGCGCTCGAGCCGGTGTTCGATGTCTGTAAAAGTATTGGAGGAGTGTAATCTACGCTCGAACGGCTTTTCTTTTGTGCTTGAGCGGGTGTGTTTTGCAGTTGTGTGTTGGCGCTCGAGCGGACATTTTTGCGCTCGAGTGGGTTCAGTTTTTTGTGTTTGACGCTCGAGCATCATATTCTCCGCTTGAGCGGGATAGTCGTATATCAGTTGGCAGCTGGGTGATTTTGAATCACTTTTCACATTTCCTTTCTCTCTCTTACTTTTCTAAACCCTCTTTTGAGAGCTCCACTCTCTAGAATATACCTTCTCTCTAGGGATTGATCTAGCTTGAGTGATCTACTCCCTTAGTGTCTTTGCAAAGAGTGTAGAGCTTGGCTTTGGCTTCCGATCAATTCGAAAATCTTGGGTTTTAGAGTATTTCGAGATTTCTTCATCTTCTCCTTTGGGTTCCATCTCTTGAGGTAGGTATTCCTACTCATCTTTATGAGCTTTAGCCTAAATGTTGAGCTTTTTGTATAAATGGTTTGATTTGGGAAGTTAGGGTTTGTAATGTGTCATATTGAAAAGAGGGATTTTGTCCTTTTGACTCATATATGTATGTTTTGGGTCTTAAAAAGAGATTATTGATGTTGTTGATAATATTTGAGCCTTTGGGTCAATATTGAGAAAAAATGGAAAAATGCCATGTTTGGGTATATTTGGGTCATTAGTGTAATTGATGACATTTATCATGGAATTATGAAATTGAGTTGGAAATAATGAAATTGGCATAATATGGGATGTAATGGTGGAGTTGGATTTATTAATCACTCACCTTTGAAAAATGTTGATGATTTATCTGTTGATGTAATTATATTCTGTTTAGAAATAATTGTTTTGGGCTATTGGTAGAGGATAGTCTTGATTGTTGTAGATACTGCATGATGATTAGGGAAATTAAAAGTAATCAATTGAATACGTCATCGAATATGACGGTTAGAATAATATATCAAATTTATGTATTGATTGATAATGTATATGATATGTGTTTATATACGTTGTGTTGTGTGGGAGGAGATAGGGGATGTACTCCACGGTTTAAGGGAAGATAGGGGATGGACTCCTAAACCGGATACTGTTTGGGAGGGGATAGGGGATGGACTCCATCGATACAGTAAATATGTGTATCTATTGAAGTATTGATACAGCAAATCTGTGTATCATATATGAAGTATGGAAGTGTTTTATTTCAACTCAAGCAACCTAACCTTCACCCACAGGCATTCAGGCAGTGATATCACATAAGCATATAGCCTCATGGTAAGCATGTTATCATGGCAATCACTCACACGCATGCAAGGATGCTAAAGCATAAACACTTACCGAGTACTCTGAGCCAAAACAAAAACTAGTTAGTAATCAATGCATGACCCTAGTTCATGTTAAGATGGCTAATGTAACACATGCAAAATGCAACTAAGATAGGCTCGGCTATTCTAAGATGGCATATGAGATGCTACAACTAACACGTATTCAACTTGGAATTGAAATACAATGCAGTTAGTATGATGCGCCGAGCCTGGTGCATGCAAGACATATGAATGATGCAAACATGCATAGCATAAGGATGCTAATTGAAATATGCCCTAAATCTAACCATCCTAAGCGGTTAAATAAAAGGGAGAAAGAAATGGGGGTTGGAAGACATGCATCACACACACGCACACTTATTACAACATTGCCCTCTCTCGGAGGGTTCGAATAAATAATACAAATGGAATAATTAATTAACTACACTAGCTAATTAAATATTACAGAACACTTAACTAATTAAATAAATTAACTAAGCTATGGAAAGCAGTAAAAGACCTCAGGAAGAGGGATGCACACATGCTTAGATTGGCTTCGCTCGGAAACCCATTGCCATGACACATGTTGCCTCTGTTTGCACTGCTCTGCTCTTCTGAAAATTGCACAAGTCTCCAGGATGTTTCTGAACCACCTTTTAAGCACTCTGGAAGGTCACCGGCCAAGAGGAATGGTCACCGGCCATGGTAGAATGGTCATCGACCATAAATTAAGCTCTCGGCCCCAAATATGTAGTTGGCCGGCACTCAATGTGGTCGGTCGACCATCCATTCCTGCAGAACCCTGTTTTGCTGCAGCAGAGGACAGACAAGGCATGGCAATGCATTTTCAAAGAAAATGTGTGCACAACCACTCTCCCTATCATGTTATGAATTCAATGGAGTTTGGTTCTCGACCCTCGGGCCACCAATCACGCATTTCCATGCATGATGGCCCAAGAAGCCAAGTGTGCAACTTCAATATCAAATGAAATACACACAAAACACATCAAAGCCCCAACGTCTATCATGATTGGTCAAGAGGCAAGGGATGCATGCTCAATGCTATGCAACCTAAGCATGCAAGCAAACTGATGCAAAATGAGCATGCTAGCAAGCAATATGCAACAGGCATACAACCTAAATATGCAAACACGCAACCTAGCATACACAATGCTATAGACTATATGGCACCCACAATGTTATATGAACTATGGCATACTCAATGTAACTAACCACCTAGCATACACAATACAAGGAGTGACATGGCATACACAATGCTAACAACATAACATGCACAACACATTGTAACATGGCATACACAATGCAAGATGGACTTAAACTAAAATGAGTGGGCCTCAGCCACACTCAAATCAGTGGCCAAATGAGATGAGAACAAGGCCCAAGATTCATGCAAACATGCACAATGCAAAGGCTCCAAGCTTAAGGCACAAAATGCAACTCTCCAAGAGCAATGCAAGGATGAAACATGGCATACAATGGCATACATATAAGCTCTGAAATGACATGCTCAATGACCCCGAAACATGAAAACACCTCAGTATAAGCATGCAATAGGCTTCAAAACACAAAGCTAAGTAAGGCTACTACACTACAACCATGCATGTCAAGCACCAACTGACCAAGAGGCCTAAAAACAAGGCTAAGGCAGCCCAAAATAAGGACAAAATCAGTTTGGAGTATGGCCAAAATGTGCTAGAATGAAGGGCCAAAACAACATGCAATGTAAGCTAGTATGCATGGTTTACACTACAAGCATATGGAGCATATGAGGGACCACCAAACCAGCCAAAAAAAGATTCATGACATGTCAAAATATGACCAAATACTCACTGAAATGTATCCAATACATGCAAGAATGAGGTGCTACTTTGAAAGGCTATAAAGAGGGTTGTTCTACACATGCAAGAGGCAAGCCTTAAATGACAAAAACAGCTCTGAAAAGAGTTCATGCAGGCCCTAAAACTCACTGAAAAGGCCTGAACCAAGCTCAAGAAGTGTGCAAATAAGGGCTCTTTTGTAAGGCCAAAGATACTAGTAAACAAGACAACAAGGGAGAGGGTCACCCCTCTCCTTCTTAGGACCTCAAAACACCATCCCCACAACTAAAATCCCTCTGTATTTCAGTGGTGAGAAGGCCAATACAAGGTGGTCCCGAAGCTCAACAAATAAGGCTCAAAAAGAGGCCAAATAAGCCCTAAGAGGGGGTGGACGACCCCCAACACCAAAATGACCTTAAACAAACTTCAAAACCATGCAAATAAAAAACTTTTTTCAGTTTATAGCTAAGCTTAAATCAGTGTGCAAGATAGGCTAAAAGTGTGTACAAAAACGGGGAATAAAATAGGGAAAAGGAGTTACCCTTGAAGACCACTTCCAAGAACACCAAACTAGTAGCCTCTTTGGATCAAAACCAGCTCAAAAACCCCTCAAACAACTCCTTAGCACCTTAGTAACCAAAGAGTAGTGTACTCCTAGGTGTTCTAGTGCAAAAATAAGAACAAAAACTCACTTTGCAACACTCTAACCCACACAAATGTAGAGAGAGAGAGAGGGAGATATAGAGAGAGAGTCATATATATATCTTATATATCAGATTTTTCCAACCCCTCAAATGGAAGGAGTGGCCCTCTTTTTATATAGAAACCAAGGGGTCAACGTTTCTCCAAGAAGCTAGGGCAAAAGGTTCAAGCTTCTTGGAGAAGCTAGAGCAAAAGGTGCAAGCTTCTTGGAAAAGCTAAGAAAGGTTCAAGCTTCTCTTAGAAGCTTGAAGAAAAAGGGTCAAGCTTCTTGGAGAAGCTAAAAAAAGGTCCAAAAGGTTCAAGCTTCCTCAAGAAGCTAAAAACCAAGGGTTCAAAAGGTTCAAGCTTCCTCAAGAAGCTAAAACAAGGGTTCAAAAGGGTTGAGCTCCCTCACGTAAAGGTCTCGGCCAAAAAAAGTGGCCGATTGATCAAAACAATGGCCGGCCGACCAAAAACATTACCGACCGGCCAACACTTTTGGCCGGTAGCAGGAAAACAGGGCTGGTGGCCTCAGGCCATGGCCGGTGAGGTGTGGGGATGGCCAACAAGCCATTCCCTGCCCTTAGAAGCAAACACACAAGTGTTTGGTCTACAACCGAGCACAAAACAAACAAGTTGAGAGGTTTCGAGGCAAGGCGCGCTGCCGAAACCTCAGAGAATTCAAGACGAACACGAACATGGATAATCATCGAGTGTTCAAACGATGACGTCCAAGTCTTGAGGACGGTCAAAAATGGGTTGTCTACAGTTATATTCTTTTATGTCTAAGCATGTCAAGAATGTATGATTTATGGGTTTATTTTGAGGGCATTACACTATCTGTGAAGGTACTCAATGATACAGAAGGTTTAATCAGATCATTTGTTATAGAAAACCACAATGCTTTGGCATTTGTGGGCTCTTTCAAGAAAATCATATTTAATATCCTTTCTATTTATTTTTTCTAAATCGGCGGTCGTAGTTTGCAAGAGGGAATCGAGCCCTTGACCTCCTAGCGAGGTGCAAGGATTCTGACCAACTAAAGAGCTTCAAAAATTTTGTATATAAAGTTATCCCTGTATCACATTTGGAGGAAATAAATAATATGGTATATTTACTCTAATAATGGCGGCTCGGCCTAACAGTTAAGGCTTGTCCTGAATAAGATTGCTCATATGTTGTGTTTTAGTAGTAGCCTTGTGTATTTGCCACACAGTCACCGTTCTACTATTCACTTAAGTAAGGGGAGATGTTGCAAAAATATTTAAGATGATTAGAGAAGATATGAGAACAAAGATTAGATGTTGATGGCAAGTCCAGAGCATCTAAGGTAATTGGCAAATGAGCAAGGTCTGGAACATCTCTAGCAAATCCTGAAGCAATATCAATAGCTTAAGACAAGACAAATCAATGGCTCTGCTTTTAGTTGAAACTATTGTTTTGTACAATAGGCATGCCCCTTCTTAGCTTTGTATTCAGTGCTTCACTGTTAATGAATTATTGATTACCTACCATAAACAAAATGAAGGTAAACTTGTTACAGTAATAAGAATTTTTTTAATAAGTTTTTTATTTTTTATTTTTAGTTTTTCGAAGAGAATAGTTGAAGTTTCCTTGGAAAGCAAAGTTATATTATACCTTATCTGCAAATAGAATTGTGGGCTACATATCCATATCTATTTTTATCCTATGGTCAAACAATAATAAATTCTTAGATATTTTCAGGTTATTTACTTGGAATCAAGTAGGATGAATCCACATCAACTGGTGTAAATAACTGGGGTAAACAAATCAGTGTGTAATTCGCAGCACGCTTATTGGCCTGTGTTAGGTTTTTATTCTTGGCAATGCCATGACAAAACACACCTAACAAATAAAATCCCAATCACCCTAACCCATTACAGCCAACAAAAAAACTCATAGCCTCATTGAAATAAAAGTTGAACAAAATTACAATTGAAAGGAGTTTTGTCAAACGGGATTGCCAAGAATAAAAACCTAACAATCTCCCATTTTGGCAATGCCGTGACAAAACACATTTAACAAATAAAATCCTAATCATCCCAACCCATTACAGCCAACAAAAGCAAACTTCTTTTTCAAGGTCATGTTCTGCAAAACAGCTATTAGTGTCACAATCTGCAAAACAAATATTAGTGCGACAAGAGTATATGAAAAAGCAATAGACATATGACAAGATTATCTTGAAGCATGAGATGGAAATATGAATAGATGTAAATTGCAGATTTTAAGAACATGCAACATGAATAGATGAAAATCCTAAGACTTTAAGAACATGTAGCATGAATAGATGAAAATCCTAAGACACATGTACCCTCAAACTTTCTCCCCCCTTTTTGTCATGAATTGTCAAGGAAAGCTCAATTAGCGAAAGCAAGAGCGTAAACCACATAAGCAGGGACAAGATGATTGAAAAAATAATAACCTGCAATAAGTAAGCAATAAACAAGCAGTGGATAGCAATATACAAACCAACTAATGCCAATCTCCCTTACTAAACGAATCAATTTAAGTGCATGCTAAACAAACTCTTGCAATGATAAACCAAACTCCCCCTCACTAAAAGCAACCACAAACACTGTACTAAAAACAATGAACAAGAAGAAAAAAAATATGGTGCAGCAAGATTCAAATCCTAGAAGTGATCTGAAAGCTGGACCTCCGGCAAGAGAATCTATGCACAACAAAGGAAAGTCAAACTACTAGGAATCAAGGGGTATTTGGTGAGTAAAAGCGGAGGCTCCCCCTCAATCAATGAATCGTTTTTTTTCTTTTTCTTTCTTTTGCACACTCATTGGCAGCTGACACGCTCAAGAGTATGGCAACCAAACTAGAGAAGCATGGAGATAATAAGGATAGCCTAGTTGGTGACTCTGAGGTAGCCTTTTCCTCATGCCTAAACTACAAAGAACTAAGGGGAAAACCGTAGAGATGCGAAAAGATATAAGGTGGTTAAGAGACTCAACATCACCCATGATATGCTAGTATAGTTCAATTCCTCTAGAAAAGCAAAAGATACAATGCCAGAAGTCCATAGAGGAAAAATAAAAACACTAAGGCGAAAGACTCCAATATTTGCTAATCCAAGAGTGTGTACAGAATGAGATATATTAATCAAAGAACACACACTCCGAAATGAGTAATGACCACAGAAAGCACACACATATTAACATGTAATGAATATTCCCATCACTTCTAATATGTCACAAGAACTTGTCAAAAATTTCAAGCTTGCAAAACCATAATAAGAAAATCTTTTTTTTTTATTTTAAATAAAGCAAGACTTAAAATGAACAAGAGCACACTAAATGATACCACACATTAAATGACCCCAAAATAAAAAAAAAACACACAGAAACCCCTCCCCCCCAAAAAAAAAAAACACGAATAAACAACTTAACACAAGTCAAGTTTTCTCACCTAAAGCGCTTTAGTATGAACAAAGTTGTGAGAATTGCGGTTCTTGGGTGGTGTCTTCACGTTGTGGCTCCCTTCCCTTTCAATGGGAACCTGTCTCGATGTGGTTTTCAACTTCCTATTCCTAAGTCTAGGCAAATACAAACTCGCTTCATATTTAGTCTCAAGCACATCAAAATAACGAGGTCTAATATGACCCTTACTCTCATTACCACCAATGAAGTGTCTGCTACCCCACGAGATGTTGGAATTTCTTCCATCTCTATGAGACACTCTCCTATGCAACTCATAACAATAAAGGCGAATATGACCATACATACCACAATGATGACAAATAAAAACAGGGTGTACCTTCTTTTCTTTGACCTTACCAACTCTGGGAAGATTGAGAAGTCTTTCCTCTCGTTGAATCTTGTGCTCCCCCTGCCTTTGAGTTCTTATATCATGAGATGTGGATGCATTCTGTTTTTGCTCTTTCTTACCACCAAAGCCAATGCCACTCTTGTCATAAACCATTTGTTGAGACCCAAGGATATTGTCCAAAGTCTTTGATGCTTTGTTTCAAAGACCAATGGTAGCCATAGCACACTTGAGCTCTTCCTCTTTCTTAATGATTAGTTCTTCCAAGGCGACTTGAGACATTTCGAGAGTTTCAATCTTTTCTTCATATGTTGCATAGATTTGTTGTAGCTCATTCCTCTCCGTCTCACAGGTCAAGAATTTTGCACAATGGGTTTGTCGATCATTAGATTTCTTGATGACATCATTCCTAGCCTCGGAAATCTCCACCTTGAGTTTGACTTTTTCACTTTCACATGCTTTAAGTTTTGTAGTGAGTTTGTCATTCAATTTGGATAAGTTAAGAGATTTCTTATACAACTTTTCATAAGCTTTCTGAAGTTCTTCATCATCACTCCCCGAGGATTCATCATCAGTGACATTCTCAATTGGCCTCTTCGGATACTGTATTTTTCCTTCAATTTCGGAAGCCGCCATGAAAGTAAGGAATTGTTCATGTCCCTCTTCGCATTGTGCTTCGGTGTCACTTTAATCTTTATGAAACTCTAATTCATCATCCCAAGTGATAGCAAAGGCTTTCTTCTTCTTCAAACGATTAGGGCATTCTTAAGCAAAGTGGCAAAATCCCTGGCATTCATAGCATTGGACTTTTTCAAAGTTCCCCTGTATCTTTCCTTTCTCGTTCTTGGTTATAAAATTAATTTTGAGTTTATCTTTGCCTTTGGATTTATGAGTTGATTCCGAAAGATTAGGATTCTTTTTCAGAAAAGACTTCTTAAATTGTTTTACGAAAGCATCCGTAATCTTGGAATCAATCTCACAATCCTCATCAGAATCCTTTCCAACACTATGAGAACTATTAAAAGCAATATCATCTTTTTGTTTCTTTTTGAAATTCCTATGTGCCTCATAAGTTTGGAGATTTCCAACCTAATGATCCAGCTTGAGGTTGTCAACATCCTCAGCCTCCTCAATAGTTGTAACTTTTGGTTGGAACCGGTCGGGCAAGGACCTAAAAATTTTTCCCACAATCTTGGATTCTGGTATTTTTTTCACCTAAATTGAAGCTGAAATTTACAGTGTCACTCAACTTCGCATAAAATTCATCAAAGGTATCACTATCTTTCATTGAAAGGTTTTTGAAATTAGATGTGAGCCTTTGAAGTTTTGAGCATTTAACTGAAGGAGTGCTCTCATGAATAGTTTGTAAGATATCGTAAGCCTCTTTTGCAACTTCACAATTGCAAATATGACTAAACTCTTCGGGTGCGATAGCACAAAAGAGAGAATTGATAGCTTTACTATTCCAGCTACTATTTTGGTAATCAATTGTGTCCCACTTATCAATTGGTTTGGGGAAGGTAACTCCATCAACGGTAATCGTTGATTCGATCCACTCATAAATGGCAGATTGCCAAACTTTTTCATCAATAAATTTTAAAATTGATCTCATCCAAGCTTTCCAAAAAGAATAATTGGATCCGTCAAGTAGGGTTGGTTGAACCATAGAATTTCCCTCACGAATTGAATCCATTATCATAATCAATATCTAGGGGATTTCTAGATTGGTATCAGAGTTTTGCATGTTGCTATGCATTGTTTTTTTTTTTTTTAATTATTTCCTTCTTGCATGCTACTGCTAATTACATCATCATATCCTTGCTTGTGTGATTTATGCTTTTACTATAGTTGATTGAGCTTTCTTTGACAATTCATGACAAAAAGGAAGAGATTGTTAGGTTTTTATTCTTGATGATCCCATTTAATAAAACTCCTTTTAGTTGTAATTTTGTTTAACTTTTATTTTAGTGAGGCTATAAGTTTTTAAATGCGAATCCAACCCAAATTGTGCCTTGCAGAGATGTTTTACCAATTGGTTGTTGGCCGAGTGGTGATTGGCGCTCGGCTTGGTAGGGAGGACTACGGTTCGATCCCCCGCAACGCCAATTGGGAGGGGTGTTGAACCTAACCAGCCAGAACTCAGCCCCGATCCGGATTAGTCGGCCCGATGGGTCGGATACCGGGTGGCAGGACCTAAAAAAAAAAAAGAAGTTAATTTTTTCATTTTTATACTTGGAGTTGTTTTTTTCCGCCTGAGCGGCCATTCCTGCGCCCAAGCATAGATCCGCTCAAGCGGAGATAGCGAATCTGTTTTCTATAAATATGTTTTTCAGTCCGATTTTAGGGTATGGCTGCCAGATCTTCTTTTTGGGTATTAGGGTTTTCATCTGGAGCTTCTTTGCTAGTTTCTTTGATGTTTGTTTGAGTTTAATTCATGGTTTGAGAAGTATACATTAAAGGATTGTTTGTTTCATTCAATATAAAAGAGACAGTTGTTCTTCGGTGAGTTTCGGGAAATTTGGGCCTGAAGCTTTGGTGGATTCTGGAGTAGCTCATTGTTGTGGATTTGGTATCCACGTTGTGGATTCAACGTTGGGCAAGACAATTCCGAGGTGAAGATAGGGTTGGAAGAGGCACATAGGGGTAGGTTCGTTTCAAGCGTGGATTCGCTAGATAATTGAGAGTACACTTGTGTAATTCCTTTTGTCTTCTTGGTGGATTGTTTTGTGGCTTTTGCCCATGGGTTTTTTTTTTTAATCACAATTGGAGACGCTCCAATTGTGGTTTTTCCATGTTAAAATTGTTGTGTCAGTTTTTCATGATTTTTTGATTGTGATTGTTATTTACTGCTTGAAATTGATACATGATCACAAATCAATATCTAGGGGATTTCTAGATTTTTCAACTTGTTTGTTACAATCTAAACAAGTTGATTATAGTTTATTTTAATTTGAAAGTCTATATAAAATGTTTGGTGCGGTTTCTGCTTATAGTTTATTAGGTAAAAATAGTTTAAATAAATTAAAAAAAATTAATTATTAGTGCTTTTGACTTTTGTTTCCTCAATATCAGTTTTTAACTTACAATAAATTGGAGCAAAAAGGCCAGACACTTACCTTGTATACTTAAAAAAAGTGCCATAGGTTCAACATCTAAGAAGTTTCATAACAAGGGAACTTGATGAATAATAAGGTCACCTCTCTTCTTTTGCTTTCGAAAACAAAAATAAAAATAAAAATAAAAAATAAAAAATAAAAAATAAAAAATAAATTCTTTGGTTTATCACAGTACTTCTATTTGTATTAAACCTTCAACCTGAAGATTAGAGTTTGGGGTCCCCACAGGAACAAAAATGAACCATGTGTCTTTTGTTTTGAGATTAGAGTTTAGGGGCCCCTACTGATCAACACAAATTGTGAACGCACATTGCTTTTTTTCTTGGAAGAAATATTGCTAAAGGTAATGATACTTAGCTTCAAAAAATAGACTATATTTTCAATGGAATTGGCTTCTCTTAAGTTATCATGTCAATTTAAGAGAGTGTTTACATTTGGTAGACTCATTTTTGAGGGAAATGGGGTGGTTGCTGTGCGGCAATATGAGCCAATTTCAAGATCTGTTTCGATAATCCGAACCACTCACATTTTAGAATACATTGAGTAGAACATGCGTCTAAAAAATTAAGTTGATTGGATATTGTTAACGCTTTCATCCACTTACATTTATATTCTGTTTTATACTTCAAATAATAATTGTCATTTATTTTTGTAGATACAAATGAATTTCGATGAAATGGTTAACAATGACCGATCAACTTGATTTTTTGTAAGTGTGTTCTACTCGATGTATATTTTTAAATATGAATGGTTCGGATCATCAAAGCGGGCCCCGAAATGGGCCCATATTGCTGCACAATAGTGGCTGTTGTTCCCATTTTGAGACAGATTTCAGTAATTTGAACTGTTTACTTTTTAGGAATCGTTGAATAGAATATTAATGCAAAAAATTACGATGATATTGAACATCGATAACTATATGTTTGAATCATATGTATTAAAAAAAATAAAAGATAAATATTATTTCAATAATAGCCATTCATTTTTTCTAGGGGATTTTGCTATTAAAATTTTATAGCATAAAGGACATCCAATATTTTCATAATATCTAAGGTCCCTCAAATCAAACTAGAAAAAATTCAATTCAGAGAAATTCTCTGGTCCAAACCAGAGAAAATAAGTTCTATGGTCCAAACCAAAGAAAATTCAATCCAAACCAAAGAAATTCTCTGGTTCATACAAGAAAAAATTCAATCCAAACTAGAAAAATTCTCTCCGAACCAAAGAAATTCTCTCTGATTTACTTATAATTTTCTCTGATTTGTTTATCATTTTCTCTGCCTTCAACAACAACAACCATCTAGCTTTGAATTTCTTCGGTCCAAACCAGAGAAATTCTCTCCAAACCCACATGGAAGCCCCATCATTGGCTTTACCTGTCTTAGATAGCCATTTGAACTCTTCATATTCTCTCTGCAATGTAAATCAACAACCTCTACCTATCTTAGACAGCCATTTGTTCAAAATCTGACATTCCATCCAAATAGATGAATGCAGTCTTTCCAATCCAAGACACATTTTTTACAATTTTGTTTTTACCCTAAATTGAATTTAATGTTGAAACAAAGATAGTATTAAAATCAGAGAAGTAGTAGTAGTAGTTACCTTCATAGCTCTCCTCTCCTTGACGAAAGTTGGCTGAACCTTATCCTTCAAATAATCAATCTTCTCCGAGAAGTAAAACTACGGTGTCCTCGGCTCCACACTATGTTTCTTACAAAAAGGCACCCACCTCCTGGCAAACTTGGCTGTCCGCCATCGTATCAAACAACAACATGGAAGCCCCATCATTGAAGACATAATAATTGACTTTGTCTATGAGATAATTGACGGCCAAGATAGACAAAACGATGTTGGCCATGATGATGGGAGGCCCCTTAAGAGGATCGACGATGTTAATGAAGAAGTTGACTGGAGAGAGGCGGTTGGGCTAGCCATCGCACTTGAAGCAGAGGGAGAGGCAGTCGAGAATGATGGGGAACCATTTGGGAAACTAGTCGAGAATCCATGAGAAGCCGAACCAGATCTTGTAGATAATGGAGATGAGCTAGAGAGGGTAGGCGCTGTAGGTTGGGGCTAGGACTCGGAATCAAAAGAAGAATGTGAGGATGATGAGGCACAAAATAATAAATGCATATATCAAATTTCTGTGTGATATATGGGTGTGGGATTGAGGGACCTTAGACATCATAAAATAATATTGTGGATCTCTTCTATTACTAGAAATAGAAGAGAGACCTTAGACTAACTTTCCCTTTTTTATAATATAAATTTAATTCAAACATATAATATAACAACTGATATCCCTTCTTAACTTTATATTCCCTGCTTCACTATTAATGAATTATTGATTACCTACTGAAAAATGACACATTTGACATTTGAATGATATTCCATTTTTACATTTTTAAAATGACACATTTGACAAAAAATTAATAAGACAATAGTATACACATTAGAATGATGTTATATTGTCACATTTTAAAAATAACACATTTGGCAAATTTTAATAAGACAATAGTGCACAAATGTCCCATTGTCACATTTTAAGTAGAACGACATGTTTGACAAAAGTTTAATAAGACAATAGTGCACACTTTAGATTGATATCCTGTTGTCACATTTTAAGAATGACACATTTGGCAAAAGTTTAATAAGATAATGGTGCACAAATGAAACATTTCCACATTTGAAATCTTCCAGAAATATATTGAAAGGATCTCACGGTGTACCTTTTCAAATTCAATGAGACTTAATTGTCTACAAGAAAATTTATGAAACTTTTTGATACATACTTTTCTGAGATGGGATTTTTGAATAAATTTATAAAAAATAAAAAATAAAAAAATGCTGGGAATGGAAAAAGTAAGGGAAATGAAATAAGGAATAATGTTGGAATTAGTTCACCCATGTTATTTGTGTGAGTCCTATATAATTATTAGTTATTATGTTGGTTTATAAATGTTTTTGAGTAAGGATAGTATAGTTTGGATTACTTAATTGTCTGAGAATTTTATTTTTTATGAGTAAGCTATTGTAAATAGGGCAATTCTATGATACACACCCATATGCAAGTTATACCATTTGTGATATTGATTATGACAAATGGCATAACTCAATATTATGAGAGTCATAATTAAAAAATAATAATAATAAATTGAGTTATAACCAAACATCATAAGGTATAAGAAAGAACTCTTAGATCATAACACAAATAATGTTATAATTAATATCTCAATATATCATAACTAACAACACAATTTACGATAATCAAAGGCACAAAAGTTGTAACTATAGATGTGTAACCATGTGAGCTTTAGGTTTTGGTGAGAGAACAATGAGAGAAAACAGACATATAAAGGGTAAGAGAAAAAAATACCATAAAGCATTAGAATGAGTAAAGGCTTAACTATCTTTGACAATGGGGTTCATGTAGTGATGTGAGTTTTGAGTATTTTGATCATCTCATCTATATCATCTATTTTATTAGTGCAGTGGAATGTCTCTCTTTTGTAAATGTAGGTGTAGATGTGCTCCCGAGGAACTCCCGGACATCCACACTCGCGAAGGCAGCGCGAATCTCGTCTTGTTCTGAGCTACTACAGTTCGGACTCAATGTCACGGTTCTGAATCTAATCTTACAATGTACGATGTGTGACCGATAAATCACCAAAGAGTCCAAATCCGGCAAATCGTTTTGGAAAACTGATTTTTATAAAGAAGTGCCAAACATAGACTACTTTGCCAGATACAGAGTCGCCACCTAAATATTTTATTTTGGGCGAAATTTAGGAAACCTTGACTCGTGCCTAAGGCCACGTGTCCATCATCACCAAAGTTGCCTCGGCTCGGGAACTTGGATACGAGAGGGAAAGGTCATGCAATGAGCACCCCCGCTCGCCCGATCAAAGATCGGCCTGTACTAAGCATGATATTTTGTTTTTGAAAATACATGTGTTCTTATTCCAATTAACTAGCTAATCTTACTACGTGATGCGCACAACAAACAAGTATAGACTAGATCGCCTAATTTGGAACAAAACATTGCATGTTCGTTTGTGAAAATGGTTTGAAATTTGCTACTCGCAAGTAGGCTAAATTCGGGATTCAATGAATTATTCCAATTCAACTAATCCAACCTTCACCCACAGGCATTCAGGCAGTTATATCAAATAAGCAACTAGCCTCATGGCAAGCATGCTTTCATGGCAACATTAACACACATGCAATATGCTAAAGCATGAACACTCACAGTGTACTTTGAGCCAAAATAGAGAACTAGTGAGAAATCATGCGTGATCCTAGTTCATATTAAAATGGCTAATGCAACACATGAAAAAATGAAACTAAGATAGACTCAACTATCTAGAATGTCATGTGAAATGAAACTTGGTACATGTATTCAAATTGGAATTGAAATACAATGCAATTAGTATGATGTGCCGAGCCCGGTGCATGCAAAACAGATGAATGATGCACGCATGCAAGCATAAGGTATGATAATCAAAATATGCCCTAAAACTAACCATCGTAAACGGTTAAGTAAAAAGGAGAAAGAAATGGGGATTGGAAGACATGCATCACACACACGCACGCTTATTACAACAATACGCCCTCTCGACGGAGGGACCGAATAAGAAGCTAACTAGGTAATCTAAGCTAATTAAACTAATTATTACACAACAAATTAATTAACTAATCCTAGTTAACTAATTATTACAAAACAAATTGAAATAGCTAACACATTAACTATTAAAGGTACAAACCAAAGCGTAAACTAGCTAAACACATTAGCTAAGTAAAGCAGTAAAAGCAGGAGCTTTAGAGGGAGAGGAATGTATGCATACCCGGTCGCCTTGTTTGGAAATCCAATGCGATGCCTCGATTTGCCTTTGTTTTCATTTGTTCTCAGAACACTACACCGAGCTCCAAAAAGCTGAAACTTCACCTTGGGAGTCCTGTGGGAGGGTGGCTGACCACTTTTGGTCTCTGCAGCCACATGCCGACCACTTTCTTTGTTGAAAGCTAGAAAAAGTGGTCGGCCAGCTAGTTTTTTAGGCTGGCCGACCAATTGTTGCTGCTAAATTCCAGTTTGCTGCAATAGAGAGCAAGAAAGGGCGTGGCAATGTATTTACAAGATATGTGTGCACAACCACCCTCTCTATCATGTAATGAACTCAAGGAAGTGTAGTTCTCGACCCTCGGGCCACTAATCGCGCATTTCAATGCATGATGGCCGAGAGGCAAAGTTGCACGATTCAATATGAAAATGAATGCACAAGTAAACACGTAAAACCTAGAACTCTATCATGTATGATCAAGAGTGTCGGCGACCGGGAATTAAGGCACGTTTCATCACTTTAAATATGAAACATCCCTCGTTTCCCATGTTTGGACTAACACCTATTCCCAACACAATGCAACATAAGCATGGCATACACAATGTGACTTAAGCATGCAAACATGCAATGCAATGAAACAAGCATGTGAACAATATGCAGGGGACAAGCATGCAAACATGCAATGCAACATGAACAACTTAACAAGGCTAATGGCATGCACAATGTACAATGCTAAGAACAACAACTAGCATACACAATGCTAAATGACAACTAGCATATGCAATGCAATGAACATGGTATACACAAATGTAATGAAACAACATGGCATACACAATGCGCTGAACTACATGGCATACACAATGCTCAATGGACTTAAACCAAAATGGATAGACCTCAGCCATGCCCAAATTAGTGGCCATTGGTGATAAAATTAAGACTTGAAGACATATACAAGCATGCTCAATGCAATGGCCCATTAACTAAGCCTAAGAGCACAACTCTCAAGAGGGCTCAAGGAGTGATAAATGCGGAAGTGTAACAACACTAAATGCACTGGAATAAAGTATGAAATGATGCCAAATCATTTAATCAACACAAGTAAAGCATGCAAGGGTCCTTAAAGCATGAAAGCTAATAAAGAGGACTACAAAGGAGGCATGCAATACATGGCAAATATGCATGAACCAATCATGGACAGAGCTTAAATAGGTCTTAACAAGGACCAAAATATGCTAAGATGGAGGCTCAAAGACCTTGGCATGCAGGCATACACACTAGGCCACAAACTAGGCAACAATGCACAACACTCAAAGGCATTCAAAGCATGAATGAAGTGGGAACATGGCAATGCTAAAAGCTCTGAAATGAAGTATTAAATGATGCCAAATCATCTAAGTAGCTCAAAGATAGTATGCATGAGTCAACAAAACACAAAGCTAGCATGGCCAATTGCACTATAACTATACAAAGCATGAAGCATATGGCAAGGGCAACCCAAAATAGTCCTAGAACATATTAAAATGATACTAAAAATGCATGGAAGGAAGACAAAACAAGCTAGCATGAAGAGCATAAGGCATTATGCATACAGGGCGAATAAGGTGGATTACACCACACCTATTAACACGAAGCATGGGATAACTTAACCAATAAAAATCAAAGTTATATCATGGTAAAATAACCCCAAATAAGCACTGAAATCATGGCTCGCAAGCTAAGGCATGAAGGCATACGCAATGATTCATGTTAAGGCATAAAGGGGCCAACCCTCGAACGCATTGAATGAGTGAAAGATGTGAATGCATGACCAGTAAACATGCACTGAAATCTCATAACAAATGATGCCAAATCATTCAAATATGTCAAGCAAGGCATGCTAGTGGACTCCATACACAAAGCTAACAAGCTAGATTGAACCATAGCTATACAAAGCAAGTCATGCATGGCCAAAACAACACAAATCAGAGCTAAAGCGTGTCAAAACATGGACAAAAGCTTTTTAGATTTAAGCCAAAATCATGTTAGAATTACATGTTACAACATGATGCATGTTAGGCTAAATCATGGAAATGCACTACGAGTGCATGGAGCATGCAAGGACTTATCAAACCAAACCAAAACAGAGTCATGACATGGCAAAACATCACCAAGACATGCTGAAATGGAAACAAAACAAGCTAGAATAACACGCTACTTCATGAAGCATACAAGACTAGTTTGTGTGATTTTCACAACAAGTGTATTAGGCATGCATGAAGTGACTAAGACAAGTCAAAACAGATCTAATGCATGCTGAAATAAACCCAAATACATGCTAAGAACAAGCTAACACAAGCTTAGTAAACATGCTCACACATGAGGCTAATGAAGCAAGTATTCAAAATACAACGAGAGGGGATGACCCTCTTCTATTTACGACTTCAAAACCACCTTTCCACCACTGAAAATCCTCTGTATTTTAGTGGTAGAAAGGTCATGCAAAGGCTACAACAAGAGCCTATAGGGCTGGCTCAAAACAAGGCCTAACAAGGTCTAAGAGGGGGTAGATCACCCCCAACAAAAAAGTGACCTTAAACAAACTTTTTAAGCATGAAAAAATAGAACTTTTTCCAGTTAAGAGCTAAGCTTAAAACAATATGAAAATAAGGCTAAACACTTAAGCAAGAACGGGGGATTTAAGGGTTAAAGACTCACCCTTGAAGACCTTCTTTACTACTGCAACTCCAACAACCTCTTTGAGCTCAAACCAGACCAAGAGCACCAAAAACAACTTCAAGAAGCCTCAGCAACACAAGCAAGGTGTTTGAGTGTGTGTTTGTATACAAAAGTGAGACAAAACTACACTTTTAAGGCACAAAACAAGAACAAAAGAGAGATATAGATACAAGACTACATGTATAACTCAAATATGATTTTTCTGAACCTAGAGGAGGAAGTAGGAGCGTCCCTCTTATAGAGAACAAAAGGCAAAGCTTCTTGGAGAAGCTAAGCCTCAAACCAATCCCTCCATACATGTGTATGGAGGATGGCTCTAATGCCCTCCAACTGTGCCAGCTGGAGGAAAATATCCCCAAAAAGGTGCCAAAAAGCAGCCGACCACTTAAAGTGGTTGGCCAGCTACCTAAAGTGGTCGGCCGACCACTTTAAGTGGTCTCCCAGAACAACAACTGGTCGGGCATGATAGGAGAGAGTCCAAAGGATGAAAACAAGCAAATGGTGTGGTGGCCAACCACTTTTGATGGTCCAAAGATCAGGGAGACCAGTTGTCAGAACAGAAAACTGGCTGGCAGGAGGAAAAGTGGTCTCCAAGGGAAAATACTGGTCTTTCACCCTTGTACCACCTTCCAAACAAGGAAAACAAGGTTTGTACCAAAAACAAACCAAAATGGATGCAAGACGAAAGTTCGGGAGGCAAAGCGCGCAGCCAGAAGTCTCAAAAACTAGCTAACAAGCACCAAAAGTGGTTTACGACCACCAAAGTGGTCTCCCAAACAACAGTGGCCCTCTAGGCCAAGGAAACAAGGCGTGGTTCAAAAACCACGCCAAACGGAGAACATTAAGCGGTCCCGAGACAAGGCGCCCGGCCGAAGGCTCCGAAAATCGGAAACTAGTCTCCAAACGGGAAAAGTGGCCCACGACCACAAAAAGTGGTCTACGACCACAAAGAGATGGTCTACCAGACCACTCCCTCCCTCCAGGGAAGAGAAACAAGGCCTGGTCTATAAACTGAGCCGAAGCACAAAGAGTTAAGAGGCCCGGGGGCTAAGCCCTCAGCCGAAACTCCGAAACCTCGAAACGAGCACAACATGCACTATCACCGAGTGCTCAATCGATGACGTCTGAGTCTTAAGGTCGGTCCAAAATGGGGTGTCTACAGTTGCCCCTCTTTGATAGGACTAGGAAGTCATAAGTGATAGGAGTGAATGTCAAAGCCCAGAGACAACCCATTTTTGACAAGGTCGAAGACTTAGACAAACATGCAATATAACAAAGAGATGTGCCCACAGGCAGGTGCAAAATGCAAAGGACATGCACCAAGCCAAACATAACTTATGATCATGGAAAGAAAGCTGTAATGAAGCAAATATACACAATAAATGCAACAATTTAAGAAAGTGAATACAAATCAAACTATATTACATGCAGAAAGGATGTAAGAGAATTATACAATTTTCGATACGTCTCACACGGAGTACATACAATACCGTCTAGTTCGTCTGGTTGCGCCAGCTTCAAATGAACCGTACATACAATATCCTGCCTGCAAAAGAAAGAAACTCAACAGGTGCATTACCGCTAGAAACATGCATAGCAATATAAGTGAAAAGCGTGTGACAATACAAGAAAAGTGTGGGTGTATGACAATGCTAGTGAAATGTGCATAACAATGCAAGTAGTGTGCACAACAATGCAGGCAAAACGTGCGTGGCAATGCGCGTGTAGAGTGCACGACAATGTGGACGGAAGGGGTGCATAACAATGCAACCTAAGTGTAACGCATACCAATGCGGAATGGGTGCATAACAATCCAACCTAAGTGTGATGCATAACAATGTGGGGGGTGCATGACAATGCAACCTAAGTGTGACGTATAACAATACAGAAGGGATGCAAGACAATGCAACCTAAGTGTGACGCATAACAATGTGGAAGGGAAGCATAACAATGCAACCTAAGTGTGACGCATTACAATGCGAAAAGGGGCGCATAACAATGCAACCTAAGTGTGACACATAACAATGCGGAAGGGATGCAAGATAGCGGGATAAAATGCATGCACAATAAAAGTAAGGTGCACAAAACAGTGCAATGCGCAAACTAGCGCGATAAAATGCATGCACAATGCAAGTAAGGTGCACAAAACAGTGCGATGCGCAAAATAGCACGATAAAATGCATGCACAATGCAAGTAAGGTGCACAAAACAGTGCGATGCGCAAAATAGCGCAATAAAATGCATGCACAATGCAAGTAAGGTGCACAAAACAGTGCGATGGGCAAAACAGGGTGATGAAATGCATGCATAATGCAAGTAAGGTGCACAAAATAGTGTGATGCGCAAAATAGCGCGATAAAATGCATGCACAGTGCAAGTAAGGTGCACAAAACAGTGCGATGCGCAAAATAGCGCGATAAAATGCATGCACACTGCAAGTAAGGTGCACAAAATAGTGCGATGCAATAGATAACACAGTAGATGCAAAGGGGGACAAACTCCAACCATGCTGGGATCATGAGAGGAGGTGCTAAAGCAAACAATCAGGAGCTTGCACAACGTAACCTGAGATAAATTCCAAACACGCTGAAATCGTGTGAGGAAAGAGACACTCAAACCACGCTGAAATCGTGAGAGGAGGTCCGAAACAACCCGCCCAAGCATGTACATGACGCAGCCTGAGATAAATTCCAGACACACTGAACCCGTGTGAGGAAAGGGACACTCAAACCACCTGAAATCTTGAGAGGAGGTCCAAAGCAACCCACCCAGGCACGTACACAACGCAACCTAAGATAAATTCCAAACACGTTAAAATCGTGAGAGGAAAAGGGGAAGAGGGAGAAACATAGGGACATATCCCCGTGTTTCGAAATGGTACGAGCATTGGAACATATTCCAAATGCTCTAAACCAAAGAGGGAGAAACATAGGGATGTATCCCCTTGTTTCGGAATGGTACGAGCATTGGAATGTATTCCAAATGCTCTAAACTAAAAAGGGAGAAACATAGGGACATATCCCCGTGTTTTAAAAAAAAAAAAAAACATGGGGACATATCCCCGTGTTTCGGAAAGAAGGGAGCGTGCATAAAAATGCAACAAGAGGAAAGGCACACCTCTCAGCGTATCACATGCGAGAGAGAGGAAAGGGAAAACCTCTTAGCGTATCACACGCGAGAGAGGGAAAAGAAAATCTCTCAGCGTATCACACGTGAGAGAAAAAAGGGACAAATCTCTCAGCGTATCACGCGAGAGAGGGAAAAGAAAAAAAATCTCTCAGCGTATCACACGTGAGAGAGGGAAAAGGAAACCTCTCAGCGTATCACACGCGAGAGAGGAAAGAAAAAGCCTCTTAGTGTATCACACGCGAGAGGGGAAAGGGACTGTGCAAGAAAGCGCAGTCATCCAAACGCGTGTCAAACGCGAGAGGAGAAAGGTAAACCTCTCAGCATAGCATACGCGAGAGAGGAAAGGGAAAACCTCTCAGCGTAGCACACGCGAGAGAGGAAAAGGACTGTGCAAGAAAGCGCAGTCATCAAAACACGTGTCAAACGCAAAAGGAGAAAGGCATCCAAACGCACGCCAAACGCGAGAGGAGAAAGGTATCAGTCAAACTGAACCGGAACTTGCCTGAATGAACAATACATACAATACCATGCATAAATGAGAAAGAAACTTGAAAGGTACAATGCATGATTTTTAAGGAATGCAATAAACAGGCAAAGTGACACTTTAGAAAGCACCTCATAAGGTGAGTGGCGGTGAACCGCTCTACTCTGACGGGGATCTCCCCTTTCTGTTCTTCGAACTCTTACCTTCAACTCGTAGTACAATGGTCCTAAAATGCTGACAAAGAGCAACATCTGCTGGGGAAACCACGGATGCCATTTTCCTTCATGATCACATTCACAACTTTCCCTATTCTTCAACGGGGTGACAGACTAGGTTGGTTCAGTATCCAGAATTGAGATGCATACCCGTTACCTCAAACTATGGAGCTTCCATATAGATTTCAAGCCGGGGATACACTCCTGGGTATTTAAACCAGACTTTAGTCTCGAAAATCCCGAACCTTCGCGTTCTAGGCATCAGCCATTCGAACTATAGTTTCCACCGTCGTGATTGATCTCCTAGGAACTCATTGCAAACACAGCGAAGATGCCTCTGGTAGGGATTGGTACTCTGGGAGAGCACTTCTGATTGCCATTCTGGCATGAAAATAGTCGACACAGTATTCAGTTCATTTTGAACACACAGCTCGTATAGCACACTGCTCATTTTGAACATAGAGCCCATAACAGTACTTGGTTTATTTGGCACATAACTCCTACAACATACCGCTCATTCTGAACACGCAGTTAATAACACGGTACTTGGTTTATTCTGCATGCAGCTCATTCTGAACACATAGCTCTGTAGTGACGAAACTTGCTGAAGTTGAAACACACTAAGATGCTCCGATTTTCCTCTCTTTTCTTTTGCTTTGCAGCCTGGAACCTAAATAGCTTCAGATAGGTCCTAGTTTCACTGTGCTCACATGACCTGGGTTTAACACTGCGGTTTATGAAAGAAAGAATCTTGTTTTGCACAAATGTGGAAAATGACACAGTGCTCTGAGCACAAAATAATTTATTTTTGAAATTGAGAAATGAGTTCTCGATCGGGTAATGAGCCTATGACTGACCATAGTGCACTACGACTCAACAAAGAAAAACAAAAGATAAACAACCTATACACATTGAGAAACACTCGAAACGACTCAAAACAAGTATCGAGACAAAACAAAAGACACGACACTCAGACGTACACAGGGAGCTTGTTTTCCTGTGTATTGTTTTCCACCCTTTCTTATTTGTGATTCTCACATCACTCCAGCACTCAATCTCTATTTTTCTGAAAAAGCACTTTTCTCACTTTTTCTCTCAGCGCACATCTCTCTATTCTTCAATCTCTCATTTTTTATCCCTTCCCTGGTTGGTTAATGGATAAACAGGAAGTTGTGGGTTCATGCCCAACATTATCAGCTCGCGGCTACTTCCTCCGGTGACGCCTAGTCGATGCCCCGGATGAGAGAGTGGAGTATCTTGATCCATTCCAATTCGTGCTTCGCACTTGGCTTGATACCTCGCTGCTTGGAGGATGGGAGAGCTTTCGGCCCTTTGCTGACAACTTCAGCTATGTCCTTTTCTGGCGAACAATGTGCCCTTCTGGCAAGCATGTTAACAATGGGGAAAAGACAGAACACCTGACTCAACTATGCCCCTAGTTCATCATTTTGACCATTTTTTGTTTTTGCTTTCTACTAAAACAATTTTGACCAACATAAGAGTTAAATTAACACACTTATTCGATTTTCTGATTTGAAATCATGCAAGTCAGTCTATGAGCACTGAAAATTTTCCTTTTTTGGGTCCAAGAAATGGTCCAATTTTGAAAAAGTGGAATAATTTTCGAGAAAATTAGTCAACCTCAGTAAAAATTCTCAAAAATTGTTTTTACAAATGGCCACTGCTCGACCAAAACAGAATTTACTCTTGAGATGCACAACCCCAGATCCAAAACAGTGGAAAATTGCCCCTTGTCTAAAGGACACTGCACAGCAACGGAAAGTTGCCCTTCGTTTGAATAGCACCGCAGCACACTGAACGGCAACGGAAAGTTGCCCCTTGTTTGAATAGTACCGCAGCACACTGTAACCAGTTCTCAAAGTGACGATCACAGCCAAACTCTTGGATACAAAACAACAAAGGTGACCTGTTCAATCTCATAGACAGGACAGTTGAATTTGAAATGTTTACGGTTGGACTTCAGAATGAAGTTGCCTACGTATCCCAAACATGGGAATCAAGCCTTATGTAGTTCGGGATTAAGGTACAGTCGGGTATTAACCGCTACTTTTGCGCTCTAACTTTTGCCAAGGCCGCCCTTCTGGGTTTTCAACCTTACAAGCTATGCTTTTCTTTTCTTTCATTTCTTTTTATTTCTTTTTTCATCCTTTCTTTGCATTTTTCTTTATTTTTCTTCTCTTCTTTTCAATTCTTTTCATTTCTTTTTTCATCTTTTCTTTGCATTTTTCTTGTTCTAACTTTTGCCTGGGTCGCCCTTTCGGGTTTTCAACCCAGCGAGCCTCTCATGGGTAAAAGTGTAGCTTTGTCCATGTCAAATGGTTTTAGGATCTCGAGGCCATCTGTATCCAAAAGAATGACTGCTATTTGCTGATGATGTAGAAGTCCATCCAATGGGGGCTGAATTTGCCCATAGTGTTGTGGATAGGAACTCGATTGCCCTTCAGGAATACTTCCTTCTTTCCTCCCTTCTGGGATTTGGCATTCTTGCCAGTCTTCTTAAGCTTGGGAAATGTCCGAATTTTGACTCTGCGAGCACATCGGACAGTTTTGCCCCTAGTTCGAGGGGTGCTTCTGATCTACCTTCACAAGCTTCCTTTGATAATATCTGATCTTCTTGCCCTTAGTTCATGGGTTGCTTCAAATCTGGCCACACAGGCCTCACATTGTGGTTGACTGTTGAACAATCTGAATCAAAGTTCAAGGTTTGAAAGCAAAGGGGTTGAGTCTCAAGGCTGAGAGCGATCCAAGGCTGCACAATCTCAAGAGCAATTCCACACAGGTCTTCGCAGGACCGTGCAAAATATTTTTTGAAAGCTTTTAAGAAAGCGACTAATCGCTCGCGCTGAAGAAAATGTAGAACCAATTTGGATCAAGCTAGGATCCTTCTCAGTACTCACGTTAACAAACATGATCTCATTCATTAAGGGCTTAGCATGCCTCTCTTTCTCTCAATTAATCAAATTTTGCAAATCCCGAGGAATTCCTCCCTCTTTGTTTTCACCACAGTGTTAAAAAAAAGTTTTGAAAAACTTAGGTCAATGCAATAATTTCAAGGCACAAAACAGCAGGTGAAATGCACTGCCGTTTCATTCTAAACTTGCTGGCACAACAGGCTCAAGGTAGAAATAAGCACAAAAACATGAAAATCACTGCTGCTTCATTCAGATCTTCTGGTGTAACTGGCTCCACGACAGAAACATACTCAAAAGAAAGCGAAAAGACAAACACAAAGCAAAACAGTGATGTTCGAGGTAACACTCCCGAAATCACCCGACTCCTATACAGCAGGACTGACTCGACACAACAAGACAGACCCGACAGACTTAGTACTGAAAGGCTGACTCTATACAAAACAACAGAACTAACCCAAATACCGGAGTTAGAAAGTACAAAACTAGCATTCATAAATGCTCAAAATAGTGCATGCCATATGCCACATCTGGAGTAAACTGAGCGCAGCCCGTAGGTGGTTCATCCCGCGATCACATACCCGCACTATCCTCCAAGTTCACCAACCTAGTGACAATAGACTTTGCTAAGGTTGGCGGGAGGATGACCCCATTGTTAAAGAAATCCAATACTTCGTGGCGAAGACGGAAGCAATTGTCAGTGCTATGACCAGTCTGTTGATGGTACGCACAGTACTGGGTAGTATTGTGACTAGGTGGAAGACAACTAGGGAGAGGCCGAGGCTCGAGGGGTTTGAGATGCCCCTTTTCAGCAAGGATTTGAAAAGCCTTGGATAAAGGCATGTAGAGAGCATGGAAGACCCTGCGACCTCGGGGTTGATATTTTGATGTTTGTTGATTTTTGCTAGGTGCATCAGCAAAGGGGTCAGCAGGTGCTGGATTAGTTTTCTGGTCTCTTCGGAATGCAGGACTAGAGCTAATAGGATCGTTTCTGGTATGACGGCCCTTCTCCCGATTCTCTCCTTTGCTCGAACTGCCCTCGTTCTGAGTGATGAAAGTGTCATCCACAGTTTTTGCAATAACTGCGAGCACTTGCTGTTTGTTCAATCCCCCAGCTTTCAAAGCCTCAACAGCCTGCAGAAGTTGTTTATAGCGGTCAATGATTGCCTCCACCTTGTTCTTTCCACTTGCCTCAGCTTGGTCAAAGATTTTGGTTGCTACGTCAGTGCGAAGCCCGGTTGTTGTCGACACGTCATTGCTCAAACTTGGGATGACTTCAGGTTGGCTGAGTTCAATTACAATTTGCCCCAATAATGGGGGCTCTTCTAGTGTGAAATTTCCGGCATGCGACATGGCCGATGGCGGAGCCAACATTCTGAAGGCTAGATCAGTCACAACTCTCTAAAGATCGCCGATCATTCCCACTAGCTCAAAAGTGGTGGGCTCACGGGTTTGAAATGATTAGGGTTCCTGGATTGGATGTACAGTAGGTACCCTAGGCGAGCGTTGCATTTCAACATTGGTCTCACCCTGCATGGTGATTCCCTGGTTTAATGTCGCTGTCATGACCACAATTTCATCTGAACTCTGCATCATCATGAGTCTGCTGAACTGAACTGAGGTGATATGATTGGTGACTAACGGATCTGATGAACCGGTGAGCCTTGACTGGCCCTTCTCTGCTTTGCCTTAGCGAAGGAAAACACTAACCGCTCTGGACTAAATTTCTGACCCGACAAAGTCTATCAGTAAAAGTCCAATGTACCCAGGGGATATTTGGAGCCTTCTAAAGCTATAGTTCCACGACTACCTTGCAAAAGAGAAAACAGACAGCATCTCAGCCCAATTTTTAACAGAATAGAAATAAGCATAGCTGAATGACTATGCTCTCTACTGAATTCTGTCCAAAGTTCTGCCCGTAAACTGATACCCTCAGGTAAAACTACTTCTCCCAGATACTGATGCCCTCAGGCCTGATACCTAGACTTGCAAACTGTTACATGCATTCCTATAGAGGCACACTCTAAAAGCACATAACAAGCAAATGAGAGCCAAACCACCCCTATGTTGGGGTAGGGTTTCCCTATCCTATTTTGTCAGGAGCTAGGGTTTCACTATGCATACAGCAGTTTCAAAACAACCTACAATCGGGTAAGCAACATGTCCTAGTTTGGAATGGTCACTATGGATTCTGACATGCACTAGGTCGAATGGTCAAAAAGGTTGCCCCGGTAACAACCAGGGTTTGTGTTCCCCATCGGCGAGCACAGAATCGTCAACCTTATGGCACACTGACCTCAAAGCAACCGTGCTCAGAATAGCAGACGACGAACACGGTGACTTAGGCGCACCAATGCAAATGCAATGCAAAGAAACACATAAGTGTAGTCAAAACAAGATATCATGAGTTTGAGTCAAGTTCTCTAACTCCCCAATAGAGTTGCCAGAAACTGTAGACTCGCTCCCGAGGAACTCCCCGACATCCACGCTCACGAGGGCTCCACGAATCTCATCTTATTCTGAGCTACTATAGTTCGGACTCAATGTCACGGTTCTGAATCTAATATAACAATGTGTGATGTAAGACCGATAGATCACAAAAGAGTCCAAATCTAGCAAATCGTTTTGGAAAACTGATTTTTCTAAAGAAATGCCAAACATGGATTGCTTTGCCAGATACAGAGTCGCCACCTAAATATTTTATTTTGGGTGAAATTTAGGAAACCCTGACTCGTGTCTAAGGCCACATGTCCGTCATCACCAAAGTTGTCTCGGCTCGGGAACTTGGGTACGAGAGGGGAAGGTCATGCAATGAGCACCCCTGCTCGCCCGATCAAAGACCAGTCTGTACTAAGCATGATATTTTATTTTGGAAAACACATGTGTTCTTATTCCGATTAATTAGCTAATCTTACTACGTGATGCGCACAGCAAACAAGTATAGACTAGATCTCCTAATTTGGAACAAAACATTGCATGTTCGTTTGTGAAAATGGTTTGAAGTTTGCTACTCTCAAGTAGGCTAAATTCAGGATTCAGTGAATTGTTCCAATTCAACTAATCCAACCTTCACCCACAGGCATTCAGGCAGTTATATCAAATAAGCAGTTAGCCTCATGGCAAACATGCTTTCATGGCAACATTAACACACATGCAATATGCTAAAGCGTAAACACTCGCAGTGCACTCCGAGCCAAAACAGAGAACTAGTTAGAAATCATGCGTGATCCTAGTTCATATTAAAATGGCTAATGCAACACATGCAAAAATGTAACCAAGATAGACTCGACTATCTAGAATGTCATGTGAAATGCAAACATGTATTCAAATTGGAATTGAAATACAATGCAATTAGTATGATGCGCCGAGCCCGGTGCATGCAAAACAGATGAATGATGCACGCATGCAAGCATAAGGTATGCTAATCGAAATATGCCCTAAAACTAACCATCGTAAACGGTTAAATAAAAGGGAGAAAGAAACGGGGATTGGAAGACATGCATTACACACATACACGCTTATTACAACAATACGCCCTCTCGACGGAGGGACCGAATAAGAAGCTAACTAGGTAATCTAAGCTAATTAAACTAATTATTACACAACAAATTAATTAACTAATCCTAGTTAACTAATTATTACAAAACAAATTGAAATAGCTAACGCATTAACTATTAAAGGTACAAACCAAAGCGTAAACTAGCTAAGCACATTAGCTAAGTAAAGCAGTAAAAGTAGGAGCTTCAGAGGGAGAGGAATGTAGGCATGCCCGGTCGCCTCGTTTAGAAATCTAATGCGATGCCTCAATTTGCCTTTGTTTTCATTTGTTCTTAGAACACTGCACCAAGCTCTAGAAAGCTAAAACTTCACCTTGGGAGTCCTGTGGGAGGGTGGTCGACCACTTTTGGTCTCTGCAGCCACTTGCCGACCACTTTCTTTGTTGAAAGCCAGAAAAAGTGGTCGGCCAGCTAGTTGTTCTGGCTGACCGACCAGTTGTTGCTACTGAATTCCAGTCTGCTGCAACAGAGAGCAAGAAAGGGCATGACAATGTATTTGTAAGATATGTGTGCACAACCACCCTCTCTATCATGTAATGAACTCAAGGGAGTGTAGTTCTCGACCCTCGAGCCACCAATAATGCATTTCAATGCATGATGGCCGAGAGGCGAAGTTGCACAATTCAATATGAAAATGAATGCACAAGTAAACACATAAGGCCTAGAACTCTATCATGTATGATTAGGAGCATCGGCGACCGAGAATTAAGGCACGTTTCATCACTTTAAGCATGAAACGTCCCTCGTTTCCTGTGTTTGGACTAACACCTATTCCAAACACAATCCAACACAAGCATGGCATACACAATGCGACTTAAGCATGCAAACATGCAATGCAATGAAACAAGCGTGTGAACAATATGCAAGGGACAAGCATGCAAACATGCAATGCAACATGAACAACCTAAGAAGGCTAATGGCATGCACAATGTACAATGCTAAGAAAAAAAACTAGCATACACAATGCTAAATGACAACTAGCATATGCAATGCAGTGAACATGGTATACACAAATGTAATGAAACAACATGGCATACACAATGCGATGAACTACATGGCATACACAATGCTCAATGGACTTAAACCAAAATGGATAGACCTCAGCCATGTCCAAATTAGTGGCCATTGGTGATAAAATTAAGACATGAAGACATATACAAGCATGCTCAATGCCATGGCCCATTAACTAGGCCTAAGAGCACAACTCTCAAGAGGGCTCAAGGAGTGATAAATCCAGAAGTGTAACAACACTAAATGCACTGAAATAAGGTATGAAATGATGCCAAATCATTTAATCAACACAAGTAAAGCATGCAAGGGTCCTTAAAGCATGAAAGCTAATAAAGAGGACTACAATAGAGGCATGCAATACATGGCAAATATGCATGAACCAATCATGGATAGAGCTTAAATAAGTGTTAACAAAGACCGAAATATGATAAGATGGAGGCTCAAAGACCTAGGCATGCAAGCATACACACTAGGCCACAAACTAGGCAACAATGCACAACACTCAAAGGCATTCAAAGCATGAATGAAGTGGGAACATGGAAATGCTAAAAGCTCTGAAATGAAGTATTAAATGATGCCAAATCATCTAAGTAGCTCAAAGATAGCATGCATGAGTCAACAAAACACAAAGCTAGCAAGGCCAATTGCACTGCAGCTATACAAAGCATGAAGCATATGGCAAGGGCAACCCAACATAGTCCTAGAACATATTAAAATGATACTAAAACATGCATGGAAGGAAGCCAAAACAAGCTAGCATGAAGGGCATAAGGCATGATGCATACAAGGCAAATAAGGTGGATTACACTATACCTATTAAGACCAAGCATGGGATAACTTAACCAACAAAAATAAGAGTTATATCATGGCAAAATAACCCCAAATAACCACTGAAATAAGGGCTCACAAGCTAAGGCATGAAGGCATACGCAATGATTCATGTTAAGGCATAAAGGGGCCAACCCTCCAACGCATTGAATGAGTGAAAGATGTAAAGGCATGACCATGAAACATGCTCTAAAATCTCAAAATAAATGATACCAAATCATTCAAATAGGTCAAGCAAGGCATGCTAGTGGACTCAATACACAAAGCTAACAAGCTACATTGAACCATAGCTATACAAAGCAAGTCATGCATGGCCAAAACAACACAAATTAGAGCTAAAACATGTTAAAACATGGACAAAAGCTTCTTAGAGTTAAGCCAAAAGCATGCTAGAATGACATGTTACAACATGATGCATGTTACGCTAAATCATGGAAATACACTACAAGTGCATGGAGCATGCAAGGGCTTATCAAACCAAACCAAAACAGAGTCATGACATGGCAAAACATCACCAAAACATGCTGAAATGGAAACAAAACAAGCTAGAATGACATGCTACTTTATGAAGCATAGAAGACTAGTTTGTGTGATTTTCACTACAAGTGTATTAGGCATGCATGGAGTGACTAAGACAAGTCAAAACAGATCTAAGCCATGCTGAAATAACCCCAAATACATGCTAATAACAATCTAACACAAGCTTAGTAAACATGCTCACACATGAGGCTAATGAAGCAAGTATTCAAAATACAAGGATAGGGGGTGACCCTCTCCTATTTAGGACTTGAAAACCATCTTTCCAACACTAAAAATCCTCTAGATTTCAGTGGTAGAAAGGTCATGCAAAGGCTACAACAAGAGCCCAAAGGGAAGGCTCAAAACAAGGCCTAAGAGGGGGTAGATCACCCCTAACGAAAAAGTGACATTAAACAAAATTTTTGAGCATGCAAAAAAGGAACTTTTTCCAGTTAAGAGCTAAGCTTAAAACAGTATGCAAATAAGGCTAAAAGCTTAAGCAAGAATGGTGGATTTAAGGGTTAAAGACTCATTCTTGAAGACCTTCTTTACTACTGCAACTCCAACAACCTCTTTGAGCTCAAACCAGCACAAGAACACCAAAAACAACTTCAAGAAGCGTGAACAACAAAAGCAAGGTGTTTGAGTGTGTGTTTGTGTACACAAGTGAGACAAAACTACACTTTGAAGGCACAAAACAAGAACAAAAGAGAGATATAGATACAAGGCTATATGTATAACTCAAAGCTGATTTTTCTGAACCTAGATAAGGGAGGAGGAGCCTCCCTCTTATAGAGAACAAAAGGCAAAGCTTCTTGGAGAAGCTAAGCCTCAAACCAATCCCTCCATACACGTATGGAGGATGGCTCTAATGCCCTACAATTGTGCCAATTGGAGGAAAATATATCCAAAAAGGTGCCAAAAAGTAGCCGACCACTTAAAGTGGTCGGCCAGCTACCTAAAGTGGTCGGTCGACCACTTTAAGTAGTCTCCTAGAACAACAATTGGTCGGCCATGGTGGGAGAGAGTCCAAAGGATGAAAACAAGCAAATGGTGTGGTGGCTGACCACTTTCGATGGTCCGAAGATCAGGGAGACCAGTAGTCAGACCAGAAAACTGGCTGGCAGGAGGAAAAGTGGTCTCCAAGGGAAAATACTGGTCTCCTACCATTGTACCATCTTCCAAACAAGGAAAACAAGGTTTGTACCAAAAACAAACCAAAACGGATGCAAGACGAAAGTTCGGAAGGCAAAGCGCGCAGTCGGGAGCCTCGAAAACTAGCTGACAAGCACCAAAAGTGGTTTATGACCACAAAAGTGGTCTCCCAAACCATAATTGCCCTCTAGGCCAAGGAAACAAGGTGTGGTTCAAAAACCACGCCAAACGGAGAACGTTAAGCGGTCCCGAGACAAGGCGCGCGGCCGAAGGCTCCGAAAATCGGAAACTAGCCTCCAAATGGAAAAAGTGGCCTACGACCACAAAGAGATGGTCTACCAAACCACTCCCTCCCTTCATGGAAGAGAAACAAGGCCTGGTCTGCAAACCAAGCCGAAGCACAAAGAGTTAAGAGGCTTGGGGGCAAGGCTCTCACCCGAAACTCCAAAACCTTGAAACGAGCACAACATGCACTATCACCGAGCACTCAATCGATGACGTTTGAGTCTTAAGGTCGGTTAAAAATGGGGAGTCTACAGTAGGCAATTTGTGTCAAATCAGATAAACCTCTATGGGTGCATATTTTTCTCCGTAGTGTGTGCGTAGTTGTGCTTCCATTCTCTTTGAGGGGGACATGGAATGAATCGCAAAACAAAAAATTCATTTAAATTGGTACAACTCAAAATAACTATACTTTTATAAAGTGTAAGTGAAAACTGTGACATGATACACAATTCTTACTTGTTTTAATTTGCATTTTTTTGAAAGTATAATTACTTTGAATTATTACCCTTCAAATGCAATTTAATGAATTACAGCTTAGATTTTTGTTTCACTTTTCTACTTCATTTTCCTTTCTCTCTACTAATTCTCACTCAAATCTTCATCCAAATACTTTATTTAAATTTTACATGGAACTTGCAAGACTCAAATGGTGGTTTTTTTAGGAATTTTTATTAGGAAAAAGCCAGTTAAGTGGTTATATTTGACGCAGATTATTGGAACTAGTATATTTATATTTAATTTGAGAATCTTTGTTGAAGTGTTTAGTGCATTTTTTTATTACAAGTTATGAGAAAAAAATTAATTTAAATATATTATAACAAACTCACAGAGATAATGTTCGTAGTTTTTACACTTCGATTATCAATAAGCTTGCAACAGGTTGTTACCAAACAGCCCATATACTCTACGCTATATGAATTTTGGGATAGTGGCAAAAAAAAAAAGAGTTTACTCTGGCATGACTAAAATACAGAGATAGGCCATCATGACACATGCATCACTATCAAGTTAATCTACTGCCACAAATTAAGGTTTTGAAGATAAAAAATTTAAGGATAAAATCATTTTTAGAGAATATTTTAATGATTGCAATTCTTACTATTGTATATTTAACTACGAAATTAGATATTTAATCATAAGTTGACTTCTTTTTTCTTCTTCTTCTTCTTCTTCTTCGTCTTCTTCTTCTTTTATTTTTAATTCAAATTTTTTTTCTCAAAAAAAAAAATTCAACATAAAATTATTTTATGCCTAGAAATATATTTAAAATTTATCGTTAAAAATCATTTATATTTTACTTTTCGAGGTGAGTCAAATAATCTTGGAGAACCAATATGTAATTGAAAGGCTTCACACACAGCCACCTCTGATCCAACACCATTACTGTTATGAGAGTAGAGAGAGAAGAGAAAAGAGTAATTCTGATATATTGAATTGAATTAATAATATAAAGGAGAAGCCTGTATATATAGGCTGAAAAGAAACCTAGATAAGTATAGAAGGAGATAGAGATACATCAGAGATAAGATGAGATATATCTATAATACAGATAGATAAGTATAAAATAATATACAACTAACACCCCCCTCAAGCTCAAGGTGGTAAGGTAGATATCAACTTAAGCTTGGAGAGGAGATCAGAGAAGCGGCCTAGAAGATGAGGTTTGGTGAAGAGGTCGGCAGTCTGACCAACAGAGGTAATGAAGAGAAGACGAACAAGGCCACTAGTAACATGATGGCGTATGAAGTGGCAATGAATCTCAATATTCTTGGTGCGATAATGGAAGACATCGTTACGTGCAATCTGAATAGCACTCAGATTGTCACAGTAAAGATTGGTGGCAGCAGAATGAGAAACTCCCATGTCAGAAAGAAGCCAACGAAGCCACACAAGCTCCTGAGTAGTGTTAGCAAGAGCACGATACTCATCCTCGGTACTAGAACGAGCAACAAGAGTTTGCTTCTTGCTATGCCAAGAAATGAGAGAGTTGCCCAAGAAGAGGCAGAACCTAGTAGTGGAAATACGATCATTAGGATCCCCTACCCAATCGACATCAGAAAATGCATGCAGCTGCAGAGAAAAGTGAGGGGAGTACTAAAGTCCATGAAACAGAGTTCCTTTGACATAGCGCAAAATGCAAACTAGAGCATTATAGTGTGGAGAGCGAGGAGCAGCCATGAAATGATTGACAATGTGAGCAACATAAGCAATATCTGGACGAGTAACCGTGAGATAGACAAGACTGCCAACTAGCTCACGATATAAAGTGGCATCAGACAATAGGGGACCATCAAGGGGTGTAACACGAGTCTAAAGATCAATTGGAGTAGTGGCAGTCTTGCAATTGGTATGGCCAGCATGAGCCAAGAGATTAGAAGTACACTTGGCCTGGGTAAGAAAAGAACCAGAGAAATCTTGGGAAATTTCCAAGCCAAGGAAGTAGCTAAGCAAACGCAAATATTTCATCTCAAATTGGCGACTGAGAAAATGTTTGAGACTAGAAAGACCCACTGTGTCATCTCCAGTCATATCGTCCATATAGAGGAGAAGGAGAATAGTACCACGCTCCGTCTTATGCATAAATAAGGCAGAATCATGGGCACCGGAGGAAAAACCAAAGTCACTAATAGTAGAGTTAAACTTGGCAAACCAGGCACGCGGAGCTTGTTTCAAACCATACAAAGCACGGCGAAGTTTGCAAATAGCTTCCAGCAGGTTGTTACCAAACAACCCATATACTTCACACTATGAATTTTAGGATAGTGAATGAAAAACAGAGTTTACTCTGGCATAACTGAAATACAAAGATAGGCCATCATGACACATGCATCACCATAAGGTTAATCTACTATCACAAATTAAGGTTTTGAAGATAAAATATATATATATATATATATGTATATATTTAAGGATAAAATCATTTTTAGAAAATATTTTAATGGTTGAAAGTTTTATTATTGTATATTTAACTACAAAATTAGATATTTAATGATAAATTACATATATTTTTTTTTAATTCAAACTTTTTGTTTAAAAAAAATATTTTTCAACTTAAAATTATTTTATGCCTAAAAATATATTTAAAATTTTATTGTTAAAAATTATTTATATTTTACTTTTCGAGGCGAGTTAAATAATCTTGGAGAACCAATATGTAATATTTCATTTTGTAAGGTTCTTTATGTATAACTGTAGACAACCCATTTTTGACCGTCCTCAAGACTTGGACGTCATCATTTGTGCACTCGATGATTGTGCTTGTTTGTGTTCGTTTTGAGCGCCCGAAGTCCTCGGCGAAACGCCCTGTCTTTCAGCCTCTAAACCTTTCCTATTTTGTGCATGTTTTGGACCAAGAGCTTGTTGCCTCTTGCCTAGAAAAGAGGGTGACCTGTCGGCCAGCCCTGGGATCTGTCGGCCAGTGGTGGCCGACGGCTATTGGTCCCTTTTTCCAAATATTTGTTTGCCAATTGTGCCAGCTGTTGCTCACTGAGCTGCATCATCATACACGTGTATGGTAGGATGTATTCAAACTCATGACTTGATTTTCTATATATAAGGGGGTTCCTCCCCCATTTTGGGGGGTTAGACATTTTAGACCAAAAATCTCTCGCTCTAGAATTCTCTCTCCCTCTTGTTGTTTTGTGCCTTAAAGTCTAGTTTCTCTACACTTTTGCACATCAACCCTTAATCAAACTTGGCCACCATGGAGCTAAGGTCTCTTGAAGTCTTGTTTGTGCTCTAGAAGAAGGTTTAAGCTTGGATGCTTAATTTGTGCTTGAGCTTCAAGAGGTAGTTTACTTGATTAGTATACTTGCTTTGAATACTTGTTTTTCTATCCTTTTGTATTATTTTTGGGCTGGTTTTCAACTATTAAAATTTTTGTTTTTGAGGCTTAAAATGATGGTTTGAGGCTATCTTCTGTTAAGGGGTAGTCCACCCTTCTTGTTGTTTAATTGTTTAGACTTTTGCACCATTTTTCATCACATTCAAATCAAACTTTTTGGGCCTTTTGACTACTAAAATTCAGAGGTTTTTTAGTGACAAAAACCTTCTTTTGAAGTCCAAATTGGAGGGGTTAGCCTCCCCTCCTTCTGTCTTGCTTGCATGCCTAGTTAGCTCACATGTTAGCATGTTTTTCTAGCCTAACTTAGCTTTAGTCCAGCATATTTTTGCCTCAGTTTTGACCTTCTTTAGCTCTGTTTTGGGTTGTTTGGGTCATTTGAGCTTTGTTTTGTATAGTTGTGGTGTAATCTCCTTCACTAGCTTAGTGTTTCTAGGCTTTGAGCATCATTTGTGTGTCTTGGTTGCATGTTTTAATGCTTTTTCATGCCTAATTCCAGCACTTAACATCTCTGCAACCTCCCTCTTTGCTTCACTTTTTCATTTTTTTTGAGGGTTGTTTCAACCTTAGGGTTGTTTAAGCTTGAGGTTGAGGCTCATGCTTAATGGTTTAATCCTCTTTTGAGGGTCTATTACCAACGGCATGAAGCTTCCCTCATGCCTTGAACTACCCCTTGGTTGACACTTCTTTTGCTTTAGATGACACTCACCAATCGACTTAATCGATTAAAGAATGAATCGGTAATGTAAAATGAGTAAACAAAATGAACAAGTAAAAGAGGCAAGATACATCTTTCGTGTTGCATTGCATGTGTTTGAATCGGACGTCAATTTAAACACAAGGAAAGTGGGACATTTCATACTCAAAGTGATGAAATGTGCCACTTTCCTTGGCCACCATCACCCTTGATTTTGCATGATAGGGTGGTAGTCTTTTTGAGTCTTGTTTTGCAGTCATTAAGCTTGTACAAGCTTGGTTCCTTAGCCATTATGCATGAAAAATGCTTGGTTGAGCGTTTCTTGCGTTTCTGCTAGAGGGCCCAGTCTGTCGGGCTTGGTACCTGGGTGAGCGTTTCTTGCGTCAGACCCTAGGCTTACCTGAGCAGATAGTCCCGGTGCACCCTCCTGAGCATATGAGGGATACCGAGCGATTCACTGCCGAGCAGATGGCGGACTACGCCATTGGCTGGGAGGCAGACGGCTTCAGAGGCGAGGGTGATTACTTGGAGTACATCCGGACTTTCCTCATGCGACCTCTGAGCGGCAGTCGCCGAGCTGAGAGAGAGAGAGACCAGCGGTGCCAGCGGCTAGAGTGGGAGTGGGGGCTGGAGGGGGAGCGCCGAGGAGAGCTCGAGTCCGTGGCAAGGGTGGAGTTCAGCGAGGGCGGGGGATCGGTTAGCCTGCTCTGCCCGCTTCATTGACTTTCAGAGGGCAGGGTGGGGCGACCTACCAGATCCCCTTCGCTCCTCCGCCGGCTGATCACGAGTTTGTCGGTGTCTCTGACTTGCCTCCGGTATGTATTACTTCATTCTTGCACAGTTATTTCATTTCAGTTTATTTGATATTCCACAGAATACTGATGCATCTGATACTTTCGCAGGTGTCTTCCAAGTACACCCGTAGTCATTGGAGATGAATGCCTCCATGATGGGGATGCTACAGCGGACATTCGACCTCCTATCCCTTTACAGCATTCCGGTATGTTCTTTCTGACCACAGTCTCAAACCATACACAAACTGCTTTACATAATCTGATGCACAACACAACATCTCGAGCAAACCGCCCGATACATATGATACTATTATATACAGACGTGAGAGATGTATCACTCACAAGATATATATCAGATTCATAATCGTGATTGCTCAGATCGATTCATCGCCACAAGATTCTTGCTATTTCATACATACATCGTGATTCGCCTGATTCATTCATCTTGATTCACTTTGATTCACAGATCAGACTATACTCGCCTGCGCATTCCGCGATTCGATAAATCGCCACGGCATTCACAGATCAGACTCATGCACTGCATTCCACACTGATAAACTGCTCCATATATACTGATGCATTTGCCTTTTATGCTTTTCAGCCTCCCTTCCAGATTCCTCTGGTTGGTGGCGCTCTGGCTGGACCTTCCATCTCTACCCGGGATGGCAGAGTCTATCCCCGTACTAGAGGGGGGCGCACTCATGTCGGGAGCAGCTCGCGGGCTCCAGTTCCAAATGGTGAGTCTGAGGCAGAGACAGAGGCGGAGGCGGAGGCGGAGGTGGAGTCATCGGAGGAGGAGACCGGGGACAGCTCGGACTCAGGCTCGGACAGCGATGCTCCTAGTGATGCTCCCGGGCTTCTGCCCAGGAAGAGGGCAAGGACGGATCCTTAGGCGCGAGACCATCGATGTTGCTTCAGATTTTTGCTGCTATTTTCTTTTTACTTTTCTCTTTTTGTAGTTAGGTTACCTTGTACTGCCGCAGGCAGATTTTTGTTCCCAAAACTTATGTACTTGAAAAGGTTATGAAATGAAACAAACTTTTTGTTTAAAAGAGTGTTACATTTGTATATATCTGCGTATTTCATACTTTGCACTGCATTGCATCATATTACACCTCAAATGTAAATGATATTTATCTGTCGTCTGAAAATTGAACACTTGTACTGTAATAATCAGATAACCAACCAATTAATAGCAAAACAACTCATACAAACCACTGCTCAACCTGGACACATAGCCCATACTCTACTGGGGATTGATCTGCATACAACCCATAACACAGCTCTCGGTTCATTCCGCATACAGCAAACCTTGAACAAACAGCCCCAATCTAACAAGACGGACCACAAAAGCTGACATGGTTGCAGTTGAAACACACTCAGATGTCCCAAATTTTCCCTTTTCTTCTCTTGCTTCGCATAGATGTAGAGAATGGCACAGCACTCTAAGCACAAACGATTTTCTTCTTGAAATAAAGAAGGGCTTTCAACCGGGGTGTCGAGCCTACCACAAAACACAGCGAGGCAGACTCAAACAAAGAAACAAAAGGCACGCGACCTAACATAACGAAACATGCTTGAAAAAGACTCAAAGCTAAAATCGAGACCGACAAATCAAATGACATGACACACGGACATGTTTACAAAAATACCTCAAATCTCGAGGAGCCAATTCCTCCGGGTATTATTTCCCATCCTTTCTGATTTGTGATACTCACATCACTCGGCCCTCAGGCTCGGTTTTTCTCTCAAAACCCTCTTCTTACTTTTCTCTCAACTTACACCTCTCTATTCTTTATTCTCTCATTTTTTATCTCTCCCCAGGGTGATTAATGGATAAATAGGAAGTCGCAGGTTCACGCCCAGCACTGTTATCTCACGGCTATTTCTCCCAGTGGAAAGAGTGCCTTTCCGGCGAGTATGTTGACAGGGGAAAGACAGAAGACCTGACTCAATTGTGCCCCTAGTTCGTCACTTTGACCATTTTTTTTCTTTTCTTCCTAAAACAATTTTGACCAAAAGTGAGAGTCAGATTAACACACTTGTTCAGTTTTTGATTTGAAAATCATGCAAGTTAGGCTGTGAACACTGAAAATTCTCCTTTTCAAGTCCAAGAAAATGGTCCGGTTTTGGAAAACGAAATAGTTTTCGAGAAAATAATCAACTTCAGTAAAAAATTTCAAAAACTATTTTTGCAAACAAACAACGCTCAACGAGCGCAGAACTTACCCTCGAGATATGCAACCTCGGATCGGAGGCAATGGAAAATTGCCCCTTGCTTAAAGGGGGATACGGCAATGGAAAGTTGCCCCTGGTTTGGACAGCAACTCAGGGCAACTTATGGCAATGCATGGCAACGGAAAGTTGCCCCTTGTTTGGATATGATGCCGCAGCACGCTGTAAGCCAGTCCTTGTTGATGACGATTGGACCCTCGGACGCGGAGGAGACGAAGATGGTCTGAATCAATATATGGACACAATCACCTGGAAGGTGTTGGTGGTTGGGCTTCAGGAGGAAATTGATTACGTAGTTCCAGCTGCTATAACCGAGACATCGGATTCGGAGGAGGCACAGGTGATCAAAACCATGACATGGACTGAGACGCTATGAAAGCGTTGGGGGCTGGACTTCAAGATGAAGTTGCCTACGTATCCCAAACATGGGAATCAAGCCTTACGTAGTTCCGGTTAAGGTACACTCGGGTATTTTAACCTTCACTTTTTAGGCTCTAACTTTTGCCAAGGCGCCTATTGTAGGTTTTTGACCTTGCGAGCTGTGTTTTACCTTCTTTTTCTCTTTTTGTCTCTTTTTCTTCTCTTTTTTGCATTTTTCCTTTTCTTTCTTCTTCTTTTCTTTTTTTTTTCATTTTTTGTATTTATTATTTTCTTCTTTTCCTGCTTCTTTTTTGTATTTTTATATTTCTTTTTCTTTGCTCTAACTTTTGCCTGGGTCGCCCTTCCGAGTTTTCGGCCCAACGAGCCTCTCAAGGGTAAAAAGTGTAGCAAGTCCATGCCAAATGGTTTTGAGTTTGAAGCCTCTCTGTATCCAAGAGAGTGACTATCGGGTTGATTTGCAGAAGAATCCATCACGGTTGCTTCATGAGCCTTGCTTGGTGAGATCTGACCTTCTTGATCTGACTTTGGTGCCTCTTGCTCGAGGGTTACTTCAAATTGGGCCAAACAGGCGTTTCATGGCACTGTTGAACGTTTTGAACGGATTCCAGGTTGCAACAGATAAATTGAATCTCGAGGCTGAGAGCGATCCTAGGCTGCACAATCTCAAGAGCGATTCCACACAGGTCTTCGCAAGACTACGCAAAACATTTTGTTTTTTGAAAGTTTTTTAAGAAAGCGACAAATCGCTCGCACAGAAGATAGTGTGGAACCAGTCTGGATCGAACCAGGATCCTTCTCAGTACTCACGCCGACAAACATGATTTCATTCATTAAAAGCTTAGCATGCCTCTTTTTCTCTCAAAAATGATCAAAATTTTGCAAAACCCGAGGAATTCCTTCCTCTTCGTTTTTATCACCGCAGTGTTCGAAAAGGGTTTTATGAAAAGCTTAGGTCATTACAACGATGTTTAAGGAACAAGAGAGTAGGTGGTATGTACTGTTGTTCCATTCACATCCTCTGGCATAACTAGCTTAAACAGTAACAAGTACGGAACGTGATAGCCACAGCCGTTTCATTCAGACTTGTTGGTATAACTGGCTCCTCGGCAGAAACATACTCAAAAAGAGAAAACAACTAATTACAAGACAAAACGGTGTTTGAGGCAACAACCCCGAAATCACCGGGTATACTATACAAGAGGGACTGACTCATTACAACAAGACAGATCCTGTAAGCAAAAAGACTGACTCAATACAGAGAGACAGACTCAAAACAAAACAAAAGACTGAATCGACACCCAAGTCAGAATTTACAAAATTAGCATTGACAGATGCTCAAAAATGCGTGCCAAACGCCACATCCAAAAATGTACCAGGCACTGCCTGCAGGCGATTCACCTTCTGATTACATACTCGCGGTATCTGTGTCCTCAAAATCCAACAACTGGGTGGAAACGGACGTTGCTGAGGTAGGCGGGAGGATGATCTCATTGTCAATTAGATCCTGCTCCTCATGACGGAGGCGGAAGCAAGTGTCAGTAGCATGACCAGTCTGCTGGTGGTACGCGCAGTACGTAGTAGCGTCATGTGTGGTAGGGAGATTCTTCGGTAGGGGTCGGGGCTCAAGAGGTGTAAGATGCCCCTTTTTGGCCAAAATCAAAAGTGCCCTAGACAAAGGCATGTGGAGGGGATGGAAGGCTCGGCGCCCTCGAGGCAGGTACTTTGGAGCCGGAGTACTCTTGCTAGATGCACTAGCGAACGGATCGGCGGGTGCGGCCTTCATTTTCTGATCTTTCCCGGGTACAGGGTTGGCAGCGGGAAGAACTGTTTTGGCATGACGGGGCTTATCCCGATTCTCTGATTGACTGGAACTGCCCTCAGGCGGAGTGGGGAAAGCGTCCTCCACAGCTTTTGTCACAACTGCAGATATCTGTTACTTGTTCATCCCCCCGGCTTTCAAAGCCTCGACTGCCCATAGCAGTTGCTCAATAGGGTCGGCATCTGCGTTCATCTTGTCTTTACCTCTGGCCTCAACCTGATTGAGGGTTTGGGTTGACGTTGACATGTCATTGTTATAACTGGAGGCCATCTCTGGTTGACTAAGTTCAATAACAATTCGGCCCAACAGCGGGGGCTCCTGGTGTACAAAGCTCCCGGCGTACGGTGCAGCTGGCGGTGAAGCTGACATTCCATAGGCGAGATCCGCCACAGACCTCTGGAGATCACCTATCATCCCCATTAGTTCAAACGTAGTAGGCTCACGAGCCTGATATAGCTGAGGGGCCCAGACCGGGTGCGCAACTGGCAATCTGGGTGGGTGTGGCATATTAACAGTGGTTTCGCTGTGTAGGGTGATTCCCTGATCCAACGTGGCCGTCATGACCACGATCTCTTCTGAATTCTGCATCATACTAAGTTCTGCCTCAGCAAGAAGAAGACACTAGCTATTCTGGATCAACTCTCTGAATCTCTGAACCGAAACGGAAAACAAAGCAAGATTTCAAATTTCAGACAGATCAAACACGGTGTATTCGAACAATCGCACTCTACTATCGATCATCGTTCCGTAATCACTGTTCAAAACTGAATTGATACCCGCAGACATAACTGATTCTCAACAACACTGATATCGGTACCCTCAGGCCAGACACCCAATCTTGCAAACTGACATGCGCATTCCCTGTAGAGATACACTCTAAAAGGCACATAGTAGGTAAAAGAGAGCCAAAACACCCCTATCTCAGTAGGGTTTCGCCCTATTTTTTTCAGAGCTAGGGTTTCACTACACACACAATGCTTCAAACAACCTATATCGGGTAAGCAACTTTGTCCTAGTTTGGAATGGTCACTATGAATTTCGATATGCACTAGGTCGAATGGTCAAGGGTGCCCTAAAACCGGGTTTGTGTTCCCATATCGGCAGAGCCGCAACCGTCACCTTTTATGGTCATGCCTTGACAAGACAAGCCTCCCAAGAAACCGCCAGAATAGCAGATGGCCAACACGGTGTCCTAGGCGCACCAATGCACATGCAATGCAAAGAAACACATAAGTGTAGTCAAAACAGGATATCACGAGTTCGAGTCAAGCTTTCTAAAAATCCCCAGCAGAGTCGCCAGAAACTGTAGCACGCACCCGCGTGGGGCCTCGCTACAGTTCGGACTCCCCTTTTTGTTTGTTGCGGTTCCTAATCTGAACCAAAGAGTCCAACTCTAGCAAATCGTTTTGAGAAAAAAATAGATTTTGAAAAGAAGTGCCAAACATGGACTGCTTTGCCAGATACAGAGTCGCCACCTAAATATTTTTTAAAATGGGAAATTTAGGAAACCCTGACTCGGTGCCAAAGGCCACGTGTCCGTCATCACCAAAGTTGTCTTGGCTCGGGAGCTTGGGTACGATCGGGGAAGGTCAGCTATGAGCACCCCCTTTCACCCGGTCCGAAGACCGGCCTCTACTAATCATGATATCCGATTTTGAAAATGTTATGTGTTCTTATTCTAGTTATTAGCCTAGAATTACTATGTTATGCACACAGCAAACAAGTATAGACTAGATCGCCTAATTTGGAAACAAGCATTGCATATCCGTTTGTTTTGAAAAGTGCTTTGGAATTTGCTACTCGCAAGTAGGCTAAAACACAAATTTCAACGAGTTTTTCCAACTCAAGCAATCCAACCTTCCATCCACAAGCATTCAAGCAGTTTATCTCATGTAAGCACTTAGCCGCATGGTAAGCATACTGTCACGTTAACATTCGCACGCATGCGAGATGCTAAAGCATAGATACTTACATTGTACTCCATGCCAAAACAATAAACTAGTTAGCAAACATGCATGTCCTAGTTCATGTTAAGTGGCTAATGCAACACAGGCAAGGATGCAATTTAGAGTAGGCTCGGCTAACCCTAAAATGGCATGTGAAATGCAATCATTCGATACACGTATTCAATTTGGAATCGAAAATATAATACAGTTTGTATGATGTACCGAGCCCGATGCATGTAAACAAATGCATGAATGCACGCATGCATAGCATAAAGTATGCTAAAATGAACGTGCCCTAATCTACCATCATAAGCGGGTAAATAAAAGGGAAGAAAGAAGTGGGGTTGGAAGACATGCACACCACTCACACACGCTTATTACAGATTTGCCCTCGTCCGGAGGGGCCAAAAGAATATACAAATTAATTAACTACGCAAGCTAATTAAATATTACAGATCAATTAAATTAACTAAACAAATTAATTAATCTAATTAAAACAGTGAAACCCTCGGGAAGCGGGTCAGATGCAGCGCATGTTCGGGACTTGCTCGGAATCGCACTGCCATGCATAGTCTGCGTCTGTTTTCCCTGCTTTGCTCCTTTGAAAGCTGCCAAAGTCTCAGGAATGCCTCTCAGGACACTGGGGGATACCATTGGCTGAGTAGGATTACCACCGGCAATAGGATGTGGCCATCGGCACAAAATGAATCCATCGGCTGAGGACTTACTGCTGGCCGGCAGAAAATGTTGCCGGTCGGCAAACAATGCCTGCAGAACCTGCAACTCACAGCAGCAGAGGGCGAAACTTGCATGGCAATATAATTCAAACAATGTATGCACCAATCATGCCCCATATCATGTTTACGACTCAAAGGGGTATGTGCCTCGATTCTCGGGCCACCAATCACGCATTTCCATGCATGATGGCCTAAAGAATCAAGTGTGCACTTTCATGTCAAATGAAATGCAAACCAATCAAATGAAACAAGGCCCAATTCCTATCACCGAATCAAGGAACAAGGCATGCATGCAAGATGCAACGCAACCTAGGCATGCAAGCTAAGGATGCAACATGGCATGGCAAGGCACTTATGCAAGCATACAAGCAAACATGAGGCAATGCAAACTAATGAAAAGGTGGACTTAAACATGATTTAGGCAACTCCAAATAGGCCCAAAATCAGTGGCCAAAATGCTAAGGAAATGAGACCAAACACACATACATACATGCACATGCCATGGTCCAAACTTTGAGCATTAAACAAGCAACTTTCAAGCACACTTGGAAGGGGATATCATGGACAATTAGCATGCAACATAAGCTCTAGAAATCATGCTAGAATATGGTGCCAAACCAACCCAAATGAAGCAAACATTAGCATGCAAGTGGCCCAAATGCTTGAGGCAATGTAATGAAGCTTTGAAGGATACTTAGCATAACAAACATGGCATGCATTCAACAAATAAAAACAAATATTTAGCATGTTAAAACAAAGCCAAAGGACTACTTAGATGGAATCTAAGTGGCTCAAATATGAAGGTATGCATAAGTGCTCTTTCAAGAAGCATATAACACATGCTCAAGAGGCAACAAAGAGGCAACCAAGGCAAGCATACAAGCATGTCTAAGGGACTGAAATGACATGTAGGGCGGTTCCAAACCACCAAATTAATGCAAGCAATGCATGCCACACATTCACCTACTTGAAGCATACAAGCCACAATACAAAGAAGCTATACTAAGCATGCCAAGATCGACCCAAGCGACTATGGACAGACCTAAAACATGGCAAAATAAGTACAAAACCTTCACAAGGCTAAGCCTAAAACATGCTAGAACAAAGGCTAACAACCTAAGGCATATTAAGGCAATAACAAGGCATTACAAGGTAGGTATGCTAAGCATGCATGGTGTACCAAAACCAACTTAATACAAAGTTATATCATGGCAATATAAGCATAAAATACAGCCATGGCATGACCAATAAACACTCAAACATAAGCTCCCTTAAGAGACCCAAAAATGGTCCCTTTCAAGGACAACAAGGAGAGAGGGGGGCCCTCCCCTTTTGGAGACTTCAAAGAACCATCTTCACCACTAAAATCCCTCAAGATTTCAGTGGTGAAGAGGCCCAAACACCAAAGACTCGAAACTTGCACAAAATAGCACAAAAATGGGGCCTTTCAAGGCCTAAGGGTGGTCAAACACACCCAAACCACAAAACACCCTTAACAAACAATCAAGAGGGTTAAAAAATAGAAATTTTTTATGTTATACACTAGACACAAAAACAGCTCTAAGATAGGTAGAAAAGCAATGCAAAAATGGGGTAAAAAGGACTAGTTTCTTACCCTTGAAGCCTTTCTTCAACAATAGTGACCTTGTTGCCTCCTTAAGCTTCAATCCAGTCAAAAATAGCAAGAACAAGCCCTTAGCACCTTAGTAGCCAAAGGAAGGTGAAGCACTAGGTGTTTGTGTGCAATAATACGGACTAAAACATCTAGAACATAAAGAGAGAAAAAGAGATATAGGAGATATGTATCAACCCTAACCCTAAAACCAAAGCTTCTCTCAGTGTTTTTCTCTCCAAAATTCTCTAACCTTTTCAACCAAGAGAAGAGCCCCTTCTCTTATAAGCCACCAACTTGTAAAGCTTATACAACAAGCTTACAAGGAGAGCATCCCTCCATACACGTGTATGGAGGAGAACCAAATGCCACACAGCTGTCCTAAAATATCTACAAAAGCAGATGAACAATAGTCGACTGGCCAAAAATGACATTTTGACAAAATTGACTGCCGACCGGCAACAAAGAGTGCCGACCGGCCACACACATTGCCGGTGGCAACAAAAACTAGCCGGTGGCCTCTAGCCACTGCCGGTGGTGTGTGGGGATGCCTCACAAGGCATTCCCTGCCCCTCCACGGCAAAACACAAGTGTTTGGTGCAAAACCAGACACAAAACGGTCGAGTTCGGAGATCCTGAGGCAGGGCGCATAGCCGAGACCTTCGGGAATTCCAAATGAACACAATCATGGATAATCACCGAGTGTTCAAACGGTGACGTCCAAGTCTTGAGGACGGTCAAAAATGGGGTGTCTACACACTCCTTGAGAATAAACTGCTTTGCCTCTGTTTGCTCTCTGTTGCAGCAAAAGGAAGTTCGGGAGAGGGGTGGCCGACGGGCCACCATTGGTAGCTGACCGGCCATCAATGAAATTTTTGCACAGTGTGTTCTTGAGGTGGAGCAAAGACATTCTGGGAGTTGGTAGCACTGTTGGTGTTCAAATGTGCAAACAAAAGCGTTCAATGGCAATGCTGTGGCTTTTCGGGTGGAGAAACCAAGCATGCATCCCTCGCTTCATTTGTCTTGCATGCACCGAGGTTCGACGCATCATTCAAATTGCATTGCAATTTCAAATACTTTTTTGAATACGTGTTTAATCGCATGTTGTTCAAATCGATCCATATACCATATTAGTTGATGAGCCTGTTAATTTCATATTGCATGTGTTGCATTAGACACTTAACATAGTTAGGATCATGCATTTTTCTAACTAGTTTTTGTTTCGGCTTGGATTACTCAGTAAGCTTTTATGCTTTAGCATACTTGCATAAGTGTGATTGCCATACTACCATATTTAGCATGCTTGCCATGAGGCTATGTGCTTAAATGCTAACTGCATGAATGCTTGTGAAAGAAGGCTTGTTGTTTGAATTGGAACGATTCAATAAATGTATGTTTTAAGCCCACTTTGTCGTGGCAAAATCATGTTTTAAGCCCACTATGTTTGGTGGAAAATTCGCATCTTTAAGCCCACTTGAGGGTGACAAATTCAAACCATTTTCACAAAAGAAATATGAGTTGAATTTTTCCAAACTAAGCAAACTAGTCTATATTTGCATGTGTGCGTGACATAGTAAAGCTAGATTAATAACCGAAATAAGAACGCATAAGGTTTATAAAATGACATATCATGGTTAGTAGAGGCCGATCTTTGATCAGGCGAGAGGCGGTGCTCAATTCATGACCTTCCCCCCTCGTATCCAAGTTCCCGAGCCGATACAACTTTGGTGATGACGGACACGTGGCCTTTGGCACGAGTCAGGGTTTCCTAAATTTCTCCAAAAATAAAATATTTAGGTGGCAACTCTGTATTTGGCAAAGCAGTCCAATTTTGGCATTATTTGATTTAAAATCGATTTTCCAAAAGATTTGCCGGATTTGGACTCTTTGGTGTTTATCAATTTCACATTGCACTTATAAGACTAGATTCAGAACTGCAGGAGTCCAAACTGTATTCGTCGGTTCTGGCAGTTCAAAATCCTCCAGTTGACATGGAAGATATGCTTCGACAACTCCAGCAAACTATTGAGGCTATGCAGCTAGATGCTGCTCGCCAAGTGGAAGTCACCGCTAAGTTTAAAATTGCAGCCCAAAGAGGGTCGAGTTGATCGCTAGGTGCAAAGCAACAAAAACAGCAAAGACCTCAGATCCCATCTACATTCTACAAAAATTTCGGTACCCGAAGCTATTGCTCCCACAACTAATGTCCAGGAAAATATGGACATTCCAGTGGATCCGATTCCACCCTAGACCTCCAAAGCACTGGCATACCAAACAAAGGCGCCGTTTGAATTTGAGGTCGACCCTACCGCACTGAAAGTGAGCAAGCTTGAGAAGCTCTTTAAACGGGCATAGGGTGTGAACTCGATCCCTGATATAGAGGATGGCTATATTGAGTCGGCGGTGACATTGCTAGAAAGATTCAAAATGCTGCATATAGACCGGTTTGATAGTTCAGGGGATCCTATGGTCCATCTACGGCTATTCACTGACATCCTACGACCCATGGGTCTCACCAGACTACAGAGGCTGCCGCTCTTTGGTTAGACTCTGCTGGGTATAACAGCCATCTGGTATGCCAAACTTGAAGACTCTGTGAAGAGAAACTGGGAAGAGATAGCCGAGGCCTTCATAGCATAGTACTCTTACAACACTCAAATCGAGGTCACTACTCGTTATCTCGAAGCCACTCACCAGGAATCAAAGGAGGGCTTCTCCGATTTTGTCACTTGGTGGAGGGTGAAGGCCTCCATGATGACTGTCCGGCCGACTGAAAAGGACCAGATCATAATGGTGGTCTGTAACTTACAACCAATACTGTTATAGAATATGATAGTCCCACCTTTGTCTATTTTTGCTAACCTCCACAAAATAGGGGTGCAGATAGAGTACGCAATGAAGCAGGGTCTAATAGACCACGAGAAAGAGCAGCCTAATAGGGCTTTCACTTGTAGTTCCAATGGGACTACGAATGGTAGTGCAGCTGTAAAGCTTTTCAATGTGGGTATGGTCACCACCACACCGAAAACTGCCAACCCCTTTACCGGTACATCCGATACAACCTCACAAACCTCGAAGCACCAACCCCAAGGCCAAAGGGTCATCACCTCTCTATACATGTCCTTATCCAAAGCCTTAGGGGTCCTGATAAAAAAGGGGCACTTGAAGCCACTAGAGCCTTGTTCCCTACCCGACCTTCTTCTCCCGAAACACAACCCGGCCAAATATTACGCTTTTCATCAACAGCATGGTCACGACACTGACTTATGCTTCAGATTGCATCATGAGATTCAAGATCTAATTGACAATAAGGTGATAGTGCCTCTTTAAAAGCCTAATGTCACTACAAATCCCCTCTCGCAACATAACCAGGTCCCTCCACCTCGGCGAATAAACCTCATCCATACATTGGCTATCTCTTATGACCCTAGTATATACATCACCCCTGTCCACCTACCTAAGCCGACGTTGTTCATCCCGGAGAGCACAAACTTGTGCACGATAGACACGTCCACATTCCAACCTAAACCTATGGTGGTGACTGTGGTAGAGTAAGGCAGGCTAGCGTTGGTGGAGAATGAGAATACCAGTCCAATGCCTGAGGGCTCCATGAATTTGTCTGAGGAGGGATACAACCTATGCTGCTATATTGTGCCAACCAATCAGGCTAGACCAAGTGTGGAGTTGCCAACAAGAATGGAGGTCAGTGTAGTCTAGGAGGATGGCCCGAGCCAAGGTCTGGATGATCTAGCCGAGTTGGAAGAGGACATCGACAATCTGTAGTTCTTCAACGAACAAGATCCAAGAAATGTACAGATTGACTAGTTTGATCTGAACGGGTCAGCAGATAATTCGAGGTGGCTCAGTGATGAACCTAATGTGGATGAGGGATTTCAACCAAAGTTGGAACAGCTAGAAGCAAGAACTACTTGAAGGGCTGAAACGATCGAGGACAAGGGAAAATTGTCGAAGGGCACCAGTATTAAGAATTCTGCAAAGAAATTTGGCATTGTTAATACTGCTGATACAAAACAAGAAGCTGCACTGAAGCGGTTTGAACAAGAAAGAGATGAGAATGTTTAGAAGGCTGGAAAAGCCCAAGGCCCTGAGGGGAATGATTGTGATGTTGACATGGGAGTACTTACAACGGAGCTGGACAATTGCCTGTCGATTGTCAGAAGAGTATGGTGGGAAGATGATGATCTGCATCTTGCCCACACAGTTGAGGATTGGGGCTAGGACCTACCAGATGACACTTGGTACTCTCAGGAGGTGGATCATATGACTAGAAGCGGGTAGTACTTCAACCCCCCACACTTAGACCAACCAGAAGCATCCGGAAAAGACAAGGAGGTCGAAAAACAAAAGGACAAGCAGTTGGAAGAAGAAGTTGTACTGAAACAGCTAAAGAAGATCCAAGTAGACATATCCATCTGGGGTTGCTCATGGCTTCGCGAGTACACAGACAAGCCGTCTTATCAGCAATGCATAAGGCTAAGCTGTCTATCAACACAACTCCCAAACAACTAGTGGGACTTGTCTTCCCAGGAGGTGTTTCACCTACTTTGACCTTCTCGAATAAGGAATTGCCACCCGAGGGCTCTGCGCATAACAAACCACTATACATCTCAGTTGAATGTAGGGAGAAGTAGGTACCGGTTGTACTGGTTGATACTGGGTCTGCAATCAATGTTTGTCCGTCAAGCACAGCCTATGCTATTGGCTTGAAGCCAGCGGATTTTATACCTACGACCCAGGTGATCCGGGCTTATGACAACTCAAGTACAGAGGTGATGAGAACAATTGAGATCAGAACACAGGTCGGGCCGGCCTAACAGGATATTGAGTTTCACGTCCTGGATGTTCCGGCTACCTTCAACTTGTTACTTGGGCAACCCTGGCTACACCAAGTAAAAGCTGTTTCTTCCACTTTGCATCAAATGCTAAAGTACCCCCATGGGAAGGGGGTGGCCATTGTGTTTGGAAATTCATCCATACATCCTTCACTTGAGGTCACCACACCAGTACTGGAGATTTTACATGGCGATGAGGATGTTTTCTTTTCTGGTTTTACCATGGCTGAGGCCCAGGTGGTGCAAGATATCTTGGCTATTCATGAGGGGTTGTACGTTAGTGCTCAATCAGTCTACCTCATGAACAAGCTACAGCATATACTCGGGATGGGATTAGGAAAGAGCGGCCGTAAGGGCGTTACTGCACTGGCCGAAGTGCCATATAACCCTCATACCTTTGGCCTCAGCTATACACCTACCAAGGAGGACTGGGTGAGAAAAGGAAAGGAAATAGAAGGAAGAGCCAAAGCAAAGCAAAGTGAGAAGCACTATGAGCTTGTGCATAGACCAATTCAAGGAACTCTGAACAGCCGCTTTGTTCGGGAGAGGGAAGACTTCCCATTTTGCGGCTTTCTTGAGCCATGTTTGAACTCTAAGAAGCGGTGTTTGGCCGGCTTTGAGATTTTCTTCGACCTACAGCTGCAAGAGGGTGAAGCCACAGAGAAACAGATTGAATTAATTGCTGAGGCTAAACAGAGCACAGAGGGTGAGTCCGACAGCAGTGAACTTGAGATACGAGCAGCACTGGCCTGTCTCCTTCCGGATCCTCAGATCAAACCGGAGAGCCAATGGGATCACTTCACCGTTTCCATGATCGGAGACCAATTAGGTGTGGACTTTTCGGTGGTATTCTAGATGCATCTAACGCACCCTCTCTCGTTTGGCAGCTAGAGGAGGGCTTTTTGTCCAGTAGTTCTGAATCAGGTAGTGAGCCAGAATCTGATTCCACAGAGTCTGTGGAGTCATAATCAGATTCCAGTTCTTCTGAGTCGGAGTCCGATATTCCTAGGGTTGATAACCCGGATGCCATAGTTTTGTCCAGGTCATCTTTTTCCTTTTCTTTTGAGTCGATTGTAACCAAGGAATTGGATGAGCTGGAAGCTTTGAATGAGAATGATACCAATGTTGTTTTTGAGTACTTCTCTATGCCACTTGTATATTACATTGATCATGACTTTCAAAATTTTGATAAAAACAACGAGGAAGGAATTCCTCTGGTTTTGAAACATTTGATTGATCGAGAGGATGAGAGGTTTGTAAAACCCCTTATTGATGAAATCATTTCAATTAATGTGGGTACTGAGAAGGATTCGCGCCTAGTCCAGATCGAATCCACGTTGTCTTCGGAGGAACGTGAGCACTTAGTCACTTTATTAAAAGATTTCAAAGATGTTTTGTGATGCCCCAAATTTTGATAATATAATACAACGATACACCGGGGTTTAACTAGCGGACACACATCATTTTTAAGCACAAAATACAGATAATTACACTAAAATAAAATATTAATAATAGTTATAGATAAAAATTTTCAAGTCTTTAAATACAGATTAGTTCTTTGATACAAAAAGATTATCTCAAATACAGGAAATATAAAATCTAATCTCTAAGGCAGCCATGGTTTCGCAAAGCTTTTAGGGATTCTGTTCTTGGTGTAAAACTTGCCTTCACCTGGCATAAAATGCCACAAGCTTGGAATGCCCAGTAAACACACACACCCCGACCCTTTTTCCATTCCAAATACACAAGTAATATAACGGCATGATCATAACATACAGCAAAAACAATAATTAAGCGGAGCTTATAATTAAATTTCAGTTCTCATGAATAATAGTCAATTTTAGTTAGTTCTAGGCAACTCCCCGCGGAATGCCATTCCTACCCAACCACTAACTCTGGCCACGGGCAATTCTGACTCCTCCTTGGTCAATACAATACCAATGCATCGTTTACCGCATAACCACCAGTGCGTCGCTTACCGCACAATTACCAATGATGCCCACGCACGTAGGTTACATACCCGAGTGTTGACATCACGGTCTGCCCCAAGGGAACGGGCTTCCAGGGATACTCTCCTTGTGTGAGACTCTCATTGTTACCCTTATGTCTCCCATTTCCGTTAAGCAGCCAGAATACTTCCCGTGCCATGTTAGGGTTTGAAAACACACTTGCGCAACATTTCATAAAAATGGAATACATTCCACTATATCATACTCTTGAATCCATCGTTCATTATCTCATAAAATTTAATACAATGATCGTAACGCATTACCATCCCATTTGATTTCCCCTTTATTAAGTGCATTATGTTCTCAGTTATAGCAAAGCATGGTCAGTATAATTACGAATCCAAACTAAACAACAAGTAATTTATTCACGGTAAATCAAATATACAATTTATCACAGATTACATATCAAGACTAAGACATTCAAGAAACATAGAATATAAGAGTTTTAAACCAAATAAGAGCATATTAACACAAATTTCTAGATTTTCAGATTTTGAACCAGTTTGAAAATAATTATGAAAAAAATACTTTTACTCGCCCTAAGTACTTGGCCTCATGTGAGTTTGTAGATAACCAAGTCTAGTTTCAAACTCAATTTACGAAATTAGGATAGGTATTTTAGATTTTAAGATAATTTAGAATTACCAAGATCTGTCCAGATTTGTTGACCGTTACGCAAATCAGTTTTTCTCTCAAACCCCTCACTCTCTTGAGTTCAAACAAATTTTAGATAAAATATAACACCAAGATTAAGATTTTGACATAAAATTGGGCTCAAGATTATTTTTTTGGAATTTTATAAAAATAGAGAAAGTTGGCTATTTTTCTAGTTCTGTGACTAAAAAACTGAGAAAAATTGTTTAGGTTATAAAAATACATCCTTACGACCTACGAAAATTACCACATACTCTAGACATACCAAATATTATACCATAAAAACATATTTTGAGTTTATGGAGTTTTGATAGGAAAATAAATCAAGAGAGGGAAAAGATTTGCTGTTGGAAATTTAAGAAAGAAAGAGAAGCACACCATTTCTTGATTAATACACATTTATACAAGAGTGTAGGCCCAGACTATAACAAATATATACAAATAGCATGTACTAGGAAGGGAAAAACAAATGGTAAGAGAACTTGAGAGAAGAGGTGTTGTATGTTTACCTTTGTTGTATAAGACTCAACACAATTCTTCATTTTCTTCTTCTCTTCTCTCTTACTCTCTCCCTCTCTCTTTTTTTCCAAGATCACTCTCTCTCACTCCTCTAGTGAATGGATGAAAATGTATATAATGAGGGGGAGAAGTGTGCATATATATACAGAGAAAAGATTGGGAAGGTTTCTTAGGGACTAAGTTCCCTAAGTGCAAATTGTCAAAGTTGTCATTATGGCCCTTTCATCCATCACATAGTCAACAACTTGGGCTCCAAGACACACACACACACATATATATATATATATATATATATGAGATATTTGTATTTATAAACATAATATAATAGGCACAAGTACATTAATTAACAAAATATTACAATTAAGGGTTGGAATGAAATAAAATAGAAGTATATAGGGACCAAGTATAAATTTATGAAACCTTGATATTTATAATTAATATACTAACATTAGAAAATAGTTAAAATAATAAATTTGGGTCCCGTTAAATTAAATTGCAAACAAACGCGAGAAACCGAGCAAAAACGGCATTACCGAGAATTAAGATTTTAAAGTGATTAATCTATAATTATAGGGTCTAATAATTAATAATAGGGTTTTAAACATGATTATTAATCTACGGGATTGATTAGGGTTTACTCGAATTAATTCGCGATGCTTCCCGATTCTAGGGTTTAAAACGCAATTAAGTGAAAATTCAAGGGCTTTATTGAAATAAACTCAAGGTTAGGGATTTAATGGACTTTCAAAAATTAGGGTCCCTACATGTCTTCGCATGGTCCTAAGAAGACGTGCCTGGAATCGATCCAGAGATTGTACAGCATCGAATCCCTCTTAACCCCGAGGCCCGATCCATCAAGCAGAAGCTTCGGTGAATACATCCAGATTGGGATTTGAAGATTAAGGAAGAGGTCACCAAGCAGATAGATGCAAGGTTTTTACTAGTATCTGAGTATCCAACTTGGTTGGCCAACATTGTTTCGGTGCCAAAGAAAGATGGCAGAATTCAGGTGTGTGTGGACTTCACAGATCTGAATAAAGCTAGTCTGAATGAGGACTTTCATCTACCACACATCGATGAATTGGTGGACTTTACCGCCGGCCATGCATTGCTCTCCTTTATGGATAGGTTTTCCGGGTATAACAGATTTTGATGGCACTCGAGAATAGAGAGAAGACTGCTTTCACCACGCCGTGGGGAACTTACCGCTCTAGGGTGATGCCGTTCGGTCTGAAGAATGCTGGGGCTACTTATCAACGGGCTGCAACCAATATCTTGCATGATATGATCCACAAAGTGGTTGAGGTGTATGTGGACGACATGATTGTTAAGTCCAAGGAAACAGAGGGCCACTACACCGCCTTGATTATGCAGGGAATATTGGTTGAGGCTAAATCCACAGAAGTGCACTTTTGGTATCACAGCAAGGAAAATGCTGGGTTTCTTGATTACGCAGAGGGACATCGAGGTTGATCCTTCTAAAATCAAGGCCATCCTAGAAATGCCACCACCAAGGACTGAAAAGGAGGTGCGAGGCTTTCTAGGTAAAGTGCAATTCATAAGACGATTTATTACAAAATTAACCTTGACTTGTGAACCACTATTTGGTCTCCTGAAGAAAGGAAAGAAATTCCAATGGGATGACCGATGCCAATTTGCTTTTGAGCAGATCAAGCAGTACCTTCAAAACCCGCCCGTGTTGTCACCGGCAAAGCCAGGGAAGCCGTTGATTCTGTATTTGTCAGTTATCGACACGACTATGGGCTGCATGCTTGCGTAGGAATCTGAGTATAAAGTGGAGAAAGCCATCTATTACCTAAGCAAGAAGATGTTAGAATATGAGACCCATTACACCCCACTGGAGAAGGCTTACTTAGCTTTGGTATGGGCCGCTAGGAAGTTGAGGCACTACCTGTTAGCTCACTCCGTAATTCTAGTTTCGAGATTAGATCCCATCAAATATCTCTTCGAGAAACCAACACTTACGAGTAGGCTAGCACGTTGGTTGCTTCTTCTCTCTGAATTTGATTCGAAATATTTGATTTGCAAGTCTGTCAAGGTAAGCGCAGTAGCTGAGTTCCTGGCAGATCACCCAGTGGAAGGGGACGAAGCGGTAGAATACCTATTCCCGGATGAAGCTATTCTGCAGGTTGAGGAAGAAATTTGGACAATGTACTTTGACGGAGCATCTAACCAGTATGGTTATTGGATAGGGGTGTTGCTGATAGCACCCGACAATTCCCATATACCTTTAGCCTTCAAACTACTGTTCAAGGTATCTAACAACGAAGCAGAATACGAAGCGTGTATCGCTGGCTTGGAAGCCGCCTTGGAACTAGGGACAAAAAGGTTGGACGTCATTGGGGACTCGAACCTGCTTATGTCTCAAGCAAAAGGAGACTGGAAGGTTAAGGGAGAAAGGATGAAAACTATCACCAAACCCTAGATGTTCTGATTCCTAGGTTTAAGAAGCTAACCTTCCCTCATCTGTTCAGAGAGAACAACAGGTTCCCTGACGCTTTATCAACTTTATCTTCCATGTTAGACATCCTTTTGGGAGTCCGGATGCGTTCGAACATTATTGAAAAGAGGTATGCATCAGCCTATGAGTTGATCGCCGCAATAGATGAAGTACAAGATCAGAACCCCTGGTATCACAATATCTGGAACTTCTTGGAAAAGGAGGTTTATTTACTAGGGGCAAATGCCAAAGATAAAAGGGAATGGCTACTCAGTTTATCATTTGCTGAGGTAAATCTTATAAAAGAGGTCATTTGGGAATGTACAAGCTGTGTGTTGATGCGGAAGAGTCGAACTGCCTAATGGAGGCCATCCACGGAGGGAGTGCGGATCACACATGAGCAGAGTAATGCTAGCCCAGAAGATTCTCAGGTAGGGTTATTACTGGTCAACCATGGAGGAGGATTGTATCAGTTTTGTTTTGCGATTCCACAAATGCCAAATTCATGCCACTCGCATGAACATTCTGCCGTCGAAGCTGTATAACGTGACTTCACCGTGGCCATTTTCAGCCTGGGAAATTGATGTTATTGGGGCGGTTATGCCTAAACGGTCAAACGGGCGTGAGTATATCCTGGTGGCAATAGACTACTTTACAAAGTGGGTCGAGGCCCAATCCTATGCAGTGCTGAAAGCGTCGCACGTAGCCAAGTTCATCAGGAATAATATTATTTGTCGTTATGGGGTCCTGAATGAGATCATTTCAGACAATGGCACCCATTTTAAGAAAGAAGTGATCGACTTGTTGGAGAAGTACAATGTGGCTTTCCATAAGTCAGCCACATATCAGCCGCAAACCAATGGAGCTGTTGAGGTCGCCAACAAGAATATCAAGCACATTTTGCAGAAAAAGGTTGAGACTTACAGGGACTGGCCAGACAAATTGCCATTTGCTCTCTGAAGCTATAGGATTTCAATTCAGACATCTACTGGGGCAACTCTGTATTCTCTGGTTTCTGGGATGGAGGCTGTTTTTCCAATCGAAATTGAGGTTCTGTCGCTGCGGGTTATGGCTGAGTGCTGGATAGCAGAAACAGACTGGCAATAGAGCAAGTTCAGAGAACTGATGCTGTTCGACGAGAGGAGGCTGAAGGCACTGTACCATGTTCAAGGTTATCAATGTAGGATTGCCAGGGCTTTTAACAAGAAAGTTAAGTCCAGGAATTTTAAAGAAGGGGATTTGGTGCAAAAAGACAACCAAGCTCCCATCCATGACCCTAGGGGCAAGTTCAGACCTAATTGGACTTGTCCTTACATCATTAAATTAATCCGGTCAGGAGAAGTTGTGATTCTTATGGACCTAGATGGCCTCGAATTCTCCCAACCAACCAACATGGGCAAGTTAAAGAAATACTACCCATGAGTGGCTCACTAGGCTAAAAATCTGGAAGGGCGACCTAGGCAAAAGTTAGAGCACAAAAAATTTGAAATAAGAAAAACTGAGCTCACAAGGTTGAAAACCCAAAAAGGGAGGCCTTGGCAAAAGGTAGAGCGCAAAAGGAGAGTGTTAATACCTGAGTGAACCTGAACCGAACTACGTAAGGCATGATTCCCATCTTCGGGATACGTAGGCAACTTCTTTTTGAAGCTCAGCCATAATCACTTCCAATTCAACTGTCCTGTCCATGAGATTGTTAGGCCATCTGTTTTTTCTGTATCCAAAAGTTCGGTTGTGATCTTCATTATGAGAGCTCGTTACAGTACAGTGCAGTGCTATTCAGACAAGGGACAACTTTTCAATTGCTAGATTCGGGGTTGTACATCTCGAGCATAGATTCCATGTGTGTGAACTTGTGATCCTTATCTAAAATGGTTTCGAAAAGTTTTAATAAAAGGTTATTTTGTTCAAATTAATCTTTTTACAACTTAGACCATTTTTGGACTAAAAGGAAAATTTTCAGTGCTCACAACTTCAATTTCATTGATTTCAGTACAAAGTTCTCCAACTCTCAATACACATCAAAATTACTTTTTATTATATTCAAAAAGAAAACTTGAAAAGTTAGTTCAAAGCAATAAACTTGGGGCATAGATGAGTCAGGTGTCCCTCCATTCCCTCCCTGCGATTGTGGAAGCTTCTGATGCTAAAGTAGGCCCGGTTTGTGCCTCATTTTCAAGCCAAGTCAAGCATTCACTAGAAAGGGTGCAACTGAAATTGGGAGTAGGAGTTAGAAGTTCTCTTGTCCTCCAAGCAGTGGGATATCGAACTAACTGTGAATCTCGAAATAGAAATGAAGCTGCGTACTCTATCTCCTCTTCTAGGCGAGTTTGGTCATGTCTGAACTGAATCCTGAACCAAAATGGAAAGTAGAATACACAGTGTGTCAAGCCAATCAATTGAATGTTAGGTTGCCGAGCCATGCTGTAGCTTATCTTGGGTATATCAAACCAGGGGCAACGCCAAACAATGTGAGCAGCAGACCTGTTGCACATCCAATGGCACCACCATCCCTCGTCCGGGAAATCAACTAGCCGTTGGCAAAAGAAATAGCCTCGTGCTTAATATGTAGAGCAGGAGCCCACTACTTTCAACCTATCCATGAGCCATATCTAGGGCGGGATGAAAGAAAAGAGAGATTAAAGAATAGAGAGGTGTACGTGGAGAGAAAAAGTGAGAAAGGGTTTTGAGATAAAAATATAACATCAGTGCCGAGTGATCTGAGAAACAAATATGAGAAGGGTGGGAAACTGTAGACACCCCATTTTTGACCGTCCTCAAGACTTGGACGTCACCGTTTGAACACTCGATGATCATCTATGCTTGTGTTCGTTTTGAGTTCCCGAAGGTCTCGGCTGCACGCCTTGCCTTAGGATCTCTCAACTTGACTGTTTTATGCTTGGTTGTGGACCAAGGACTTGTGGTTTTGCTTCTGAGGGAAGAGGGTGGCTTGTTGGCCATCCCTACAACCCATTGGCCAAGCCTTGTGCTTGTCGGCCTTGTTTCCTTGTCATAGGCCATTAGTGATGGCCGATCGGCACTCTTTTTGGCCGATCGACACCTTTTTTGGACGATCGGCCATATTTTTTGGCCGAGGCCTTTTCTTTGCTTTTTGTAGGCATTGTGCATGCCAGCTGTGCCGGCTGGTGAGCACAGACTGTCCCCTCCATTCACGTGTATGAAGGGATTTGAAAGAAGTTTTAGCTTCTCCAAGAAGCTTTGGACTTGAGGTCCTATAAGAAGGGAGGCCCTCCTCCCTTTCCAAAGGTTCTGAAAAATTGCATTACAAGTTATACATATCTCTCTCTCTATATTCTACCTCCCTCTCCTGTTTAGTCCTTGTTTGTGCCCAAAAGTGTAAAATCTTCACACTATTGCACACAAACACCAACTAGAACACCATCCTTTGGTTGCTGAGGTCCTTAGGAGTTGGTTTTAGCGTTCTTGGACTGGTTTTAGCTCAAAAAAGTTGCTGGAGTTGTGTTCTTGAAGGTGTTCTTCAAGGGTGAGAAGCTAACCTTTTAATCCCCCATTTTTGCTTAGGCTTTTGGCCATACTTTCATACTGATTTAAGCTTAACTTTCTACTACAAAAAATTCTGATTTTGCATGTTTGTGATGTTTGTTTAAGGTCACTTTTGTGTTGGGGGTTGTCTACCCCCTCTTAGGCCTTGTTTGGCCTTCTTTTGAGCCTTCCTTTTTGAGCTTTGGAACCGTCTTGTTTTGAATTTCTCACCACTAAAATCCAGAGGATTTTCAATGGTGGAGAGGTGGTTTTGGAGTCTTGAATACGAGAGGGACACCCCTCTCTCCTTGTGTCTCATATGCTTGTATTGTTAGCTCATAATAGTAGCAAGTTTGCTTAGGACATTTTGGTCTCATTTTAGCAAGTATTTGGTGTTATTTTTCCATGTTATACCCCTATCTAAGGTTGGTTTAATGGTCTCTTGCATGAATCATGCACTTGTAGTGCAATCCTCACTATCACCTTAACATACATCTCGTGTTTGAATCATCATTCTTGCATGTTTTGGCTCAACTCAAACAAGCTTTTAGCCTTGTCTTACCATGCTTAAGCTCTGTTTCATGTTGTCTTGGTCATGCATGCATTCTTTTGTATAGCCATGGTTCAATCTAGCTTGCTAGCTTTGTGTATCTAGTCCACTAACATGCATTGCTTAGACTATTCTCATGATTTGGCATCATTTGAAATGATATTTCAGTGCATGTTTTATGGTCATACACTTGCTTTTTTCATCCTTTCAAAGCTTTGAAGAGTTAGTGTTTATGCCTTAAGAATGGGTCATCGTGCATGCCTCTATGCTTAGGTCTTTGGGATGCCATCTCAGTGGTTTTTTTGGGCTTATTTTGACATGCCATAACTCTGATTTTTATTGGTTAAGTCATGTCATGTTTGGTTGTAATAGGTGTAGTGTAATACCCCTTTGTAGCCTTGCATGCCTCATGCCTTTTGGACTTTTGTTCTAGCCTGTGTTGGCTAGGTTCAAGCATGCTTTTGGTCTTGTATTGACCTGCCTTGGGACTATTTTGGTTGCCCTTGGCTCTTTGGGGCATGCTTTGTTTGGCCATGGTGTAAATACCTTTGCTAGCCTTAAGCTTTGAGCTTCATATATGCTATGCTTGTGTTGTGTGTGTGATTTGGCATCATTCCCGACATCATTTCAAAACATGTAATGTTGTCACACTTGCTTGCTTTTCACTCTTTAAATGCTCTTGAGAGTTGTCCTCTTTATGCCTTAATTCTTGGGCCAATTGGCATGCATGTTTGTATGTGTATTTCATGCCATCAATTCATCATTTTGGCCAATGATTTGGGCATGGCTGAGGTCTGCCAATTTTGGCTTAAGTCCATCTTTGCGTATTGTTGCATGCGTATCCATTTTGCATGTTGTTGCATGCTTATCCATCTTCGCATGTTGTTGCATACTTGCTAGATTGCATGTTGTCGCATGCGTGTTGTTGGCATTGTTGTTGCATGCTTATTACATTGCGCGTTTGCATGCATAGGTTGCATTGCATTTGGCATGCTTGTTACCTTAGACTTGTGTGCATGCTTGAGTCATATTACATTTGGCATGCTTATATTGCATTGCATAGCATCTCCACGTTGCATGCATTGCATTGTGTTTGGTTTGGGGTGTTAAACCAAACACGAGGAACGAGGGACGTTTCATACTTGAAGTGATGAAACGTGCCTCAATTCTCGGTTGCCGACACTCTTGATCCAACATGATAGAGTGTAAGGCATTCATGTGTTTTTGTGCATTCATTCCATATTGATTTGTGCAATTTGGCCTCTTTGGCCATCATGCATCGAAATACGTGATTGATGGCTCGAGAGTCGAACACTACACTCCTTTGAGTTCCAAACATGATAACGGGTGTGGTTGCATAACATTTTCTTGCAAATGTATTGCCATACCCTTGTTTGTACTCTGCTACAGCAAAAGGAGCAGTCTGCAGGAAGAGATGGCCGATTAGCTATCTGAAGTGTCGATCGGCTAATAGTGTTTGGCCGATAGCCTCATAAGTGGTCGATGACCCTTTTCCCTTGGCCGATGGCCATACCATTTGGCCTCTCAGGATGTCCATGAGGTGGTTCAGAAGCATCACAGAGATTTTCACAATTTTTAGAGGTGCAAAACAGTGCAAACAGAGGCAATATGAGGCATGGCAACGGATTTCCGGGAAGACGCGACCGAGCATGCATCATTTATCATTCCAAGGCAGAGCTGTGCCAGCTCAATTCAGTCTCTCTCTTTTCCTACTTAGTTGGTTTTGTAGCTTAACTAATTTGTTTAATTAGTTAAGAGTTTTCTAATAATTAATTAGCTAGGGTAGTTAATTAATTGATTTGTATTATTTATTCAGACCCTCCGTTGAGGTGGCGAATTTTGTAATAAGTGTGCGTGAGTGTGTGAATGTCTTCCAACCCCACGTCTTTCTCCTTTTTATTTAATCGTTTAAGATGATTAGTTCTAGGTCATGTTTCAATTAGCAAACTTATGCTTCACATGTTTGCATCCATTCATCTGTATTCCATGCACGGGCTCGACACATCATAGTAACCGCATTGTATTTCAATTTCTACTTCAATACGTGATTATCAAGTTATATTTCACATGCCATTTTAGAATAGCCGAGCCTATTGTAGTTTCATTTTTGCATGTGTTGCATTAGCCATCTTAACATAAACTAGGATCATGCATTGATTACTAACTAGCTTTTGTTTTGGCTCGGAGTACTCGGTGAGTTTTTACGCTTTAGCATACTGCATGTGTGTTAGTGTTGCCATGATAGCATGCTTGCCATGAGGCTAACTGCTTAAGTGATTAACTGCTTGAATGCCCATGGGTGAAGGTTAGATTACTTGAATTGGAACAATTCATTGAAATGTGTGTTTTAAGCCCACTTGAGAGTGGCAAAATCATGTTTTCTAAAGCCCACTCGAGGGTGGCAAATCCACGTCTTAGCCTACTTGCGAGTAGCACCTTCAAACCATTTTCAAACAAAAAAACATGAGACATTTTGATCCAACTTGAGCGATCTAGTCTATACTTGTATGCTGTGCGCATCACGTAGTAAGCTGGCTAAAAAATCGGAATAAGAACACAGGTGTTTTCAAAAACAACATATCATGGTAGTAAAGGCCGATCCTTTGATCGGGTGAGCGGGGGTGCTCATTGCATGACCTTTGCCTCTCGTACCTAAGTTCCCAAGCCGATGCAACTTTGTTGATGACGGACACGTGGCCTTAGGCACGAGTCAGGGTTTCCTAAATTTCCCAAAACAAAACATTTAGGTGGCGACTCTGTATCTGGCATAGCAGTCCACGTTTGGCACTTCTTTATAAAAATTAGTTTTCCAAAACGATTTACCGAATTTGGACTCTTTGGTGATGTATCGGTCTCGCATTGCACTTTGCCAGAACCGTGACATTGAGTCTAAACTGTAGTAGTCCAATGAACAAAAACGGATTTCGCGACCTTCGCGCGTGGAGCTCTGTACGTTCGGGCACGTCTACAGTTTCTGGCGACTGTTGGGGATTTAGAGAACTTGACTCGAACTCATGATATCTTGTTTTGATTACACTTATGTGTCTCTTTGCATTGCATTTGCATTGGTGTGCCTAGGACACCGTTTTTGCCGTATGCTATTCCTGAACGGTTTGCCAGAGGCTTGTTTTGCGAAGCATGCCATAAGGCTGACCGGTTGCGGACTGTGCCACGATGGGAACACAAACCCTAGTTTTTATCGGGGCACCCTTGTTGACCATTTGACCTAGTGCATATCGGAAACTGTAGTGACCATTCCAAGCTAGGACAGGTTGCTTACCCAATTATAGGTTGTTTGAAACCACTGTGTGCGTAGTGAAACGCTAGTTCTTGACGAAACTAGGACAGGGGAACCCTACCTCTGCATAGGAGTGTTTTGTCTTTCACTTGCTTGCCATGTGCTTTTAGATTGTGTCTCTACAAGGAATGTATGTATAAGTTTGCAAGTCTGGGAATCAGGCCCGCGGGCATCAGTATTTGGTAATCAGTTTTACCTATTGGTATCAGATTCAGATTTGGGGCAGTGATTTGGGAACAGTGATAAGTGGTTGAGAACAGTCCTTTCAGCTTGTGTTTGCTAATTGAGTGTTGCCTTTATTTAAGCTATTATGATGTCCATTTTTCTGGTTATTTGTTCCCTTATTATGCTTATTTATCTTTTTGCAAGGTAGTTTAGCACCATTGCATCCGACCAAGTAGATATTCCCCGAGCACTCTGGGTTAGCGGTCGTAAACTTAATCGATCCAGGGATCTGATAGACAGACAAGAAGTGTTCTTTTCTTTACCCCTGGTTACTAGACGGAGGTCAAAAAGGCGCAGTGTATCAGTACAACAGTCGCCAGATCAGTGGTCCACCCCACCAGCGAACAGTCAGGCTGAGGTTTCAGTTTCTACTGTAGGGATAGATATACCGGTTGTTCAGCTAGATCAGCACAATATGGCAGGCTTGGAAGAGATGATGCGTCAGCTCCAGGAAAGTATGTGGGTCATGCAGCAGGATGCTGCCCGCCAGGCAGAAGTGGCTGCACGTCAAGCAGAAGTAGGGGCCCAATAGGCAGACTTGATCGCTAGCCTACAGCAGCAAACCGGAGCATCTGCTTCGCACCCAGCTCCTCCCCCGCCAAGAATCCCAATACTCGGGGAGACAGCGAATGTTCAGGAAGATACGGACTCCCAACAAGGCCGGCTCCGCCCCCAATCTTACCTCAGCTGTCCAAGGCACCTACACCCACCAACCTACCGGATTCTCCCTTTGAGTTCGAGGTGGACCCCACAGCGCTAAAAGTGAGCAAGCTAGAAAAGTTGTTCAAGAAGTCCTAAGGTGTAAAATCCATTCCGGATATTGAGGATGGGTATACCGACTCGGCCATGACTCTGCCAGACCGGTTTAAAATGCCGCACATAGACCGTTTTGACGGGTCTGGAGATTCTATGGTGCATTTGCGGCTGTTTTCGGACGTACTAAGGCCGATGGGCCTTTCCAGGTTGCAAAAGCTTTCCTTGTTCGGCCAGACCTTGTCGGGTGTAGCGGCTATTTGGTATGCAAAACTGGAGGACTCGGTTAAAAGGAACTGGGAGGAGATGGCTGAGGCCTTTGTAGCTCAATACTCCTACGATACATAGATCGAGGTCACAACTCATGATCTCGAGGCAACTAGGCAAGAGCCGAAGGAGAGCTTCTTCAATTTTGTGGCCCGCTGGAGGGCTAAAGCCTCGATGATGACCATCAGGCCAACCGATAAGGACCAAATTCGGATGGTTGTGCACAACCTCCAGCCTAAGCTCATGCAGAAGATGGTCATCCTCCCCTTTTCCACCTTTGCAGACTTACATAAGATAGGGGTGTAGATCGAGGACGCAATGAAACAAGGTCTGATTGACCATAAAAGAGAGCAGCCCAAGAGGGCATTCAACCGCAGTACGAATGCAGGCACAAAAAGTGCTGCAGCTGCCAGATCTTCGGATGTGGGTATGGTCACCTCCAACACCACTCCAAGAACCCTTACAGCTATGCCATTCACCGGTGCATCCGAAAGTAGCTCACAAACAAGCAAGCATGCACCCCGAGGCCAAAGAGCCTTCACTCCACTATACATGCCCCTGTCCAAGGCTCTGGGGGTTCTGATCAGGAAAGGGAACTTGAAGCCCGTGGAGCTGCGGCCATTACCTGATAAACTTCCTGCTTCCCATAACCCAGCTAAATACTGTGCCTTTCACCAACAGCATGGTCACGACACCGACCAGTGCTATAGATTGCGTCATGAGATTCAAGATCTCATTGACAACAGGGTGATCGTGCCTACGGAGAAACCGAATGTCACAACCAACCCTCTCCCATCACATAACCAAGCTCCACCTCCGAAACGCATCAACTTCATCCAAACTGGGGTTGTGTCATATGACCCTAGCATATATATCACCCTTTCTCACCTACCCAAGCCAGAGGTGTTCATTCCTAATAGCACTGACTTGTGCATGTTGGACATCTCTCAAACCCAACCAGAAAAGGTGGTGGTGACTATCAAAGATAGAATTGGGTCTACTGTGGGGGCAAATGAGAATAATTATACAGAGCCTGAAGGGTCTACGAGCTTCATGTACAACCCGAGCGGTTACATCATGCTAGCAGGTCAACCTAAGCCTGAGGTAGAATTGCGAGTAAGGATAGAGATTTGTGTAGTATGGGAGGATGGACCTAATCAAGGGCAGGATGACCTAGCAGATCAGGAAGAGGACATTGCTAACCTTCAGTTTTTCAACGAACAAGATCCAGGAGGCGTAACAGTCAACTGGTTTAGTTTGGAGGGGTTAGCAGAGTCTACTGGGTGGCTTGACGACCAGTCGGATGTTGTTGAACAACCTTAGCTAGAACAGGGTCCGTCAGGGATAGGGACAACAGCTGTGGCCAGAAGGGCCGGGAATCAGTTTGCATCACCAGAGAGCACTGGTGTTAAGAATTTTGCTCAGAATACGGACAGTTTGGGTACAAAAGATACTAAACAACAGGCTGCACTGAAGCAGTTTGAGCGGGAAGGGATCAAAGATTCTGAGAGGGCCAAAAAAGCCAAAGCCCCTGCAGGGATAGAACATGTTGTTTGCACAAGAATGTAATGCGAAACAAACGAAGGTCTTTGTGGGCATATGAATAGTTGTAACGGACGGTGTTCATTACCGCCAATGGCATGTGGTGGGAAGATGATGACCTATGTCTTGCCCACAAAGATGAAGACTGGTGACAAAGCCAACCGGATGATACCTAGTATGTGGGAGAGGTTGACCACATGACTAGGAGTGGGCGGTATTTTAAACACCCGCACTTAGATCAACTAGAGGCGTCCGAAAAGGACAAGGAGGCAGAGAAGAAGAAAGAAAAGTTGCTCGAAGAGGAGGCTGTGCTGAAACAGCTGAAGAAGATACAAGCAGACATCTCCATCTAGGGACTGCTTATGGCTTCAAGAATTCATAGACAAGCTGTCCTTTCTGCAATGGACAAAGCCAAACTCTTAATAGACACCACGCCTAAACAGCTGGTAGGATTGGTTTTTCTGGGAGGAGCTTCCCCGACGCTGACCTGTTCTGACAAGGAACTGCCACCTGAGGGCACAAATCATAACCAACCACTCTACATCTCTGTGGAGTGTAGAATCAAGTGGATACCGGTGGCTATTGTCGACACAGGATACGCCATTAACGTGTGCCCATCGAGGACGACATATGCAATCGGGTTGAAGTCCGCAGACTTTGTGCCAACTACCTAGGTGATTCGAGCGTACAACAATACTAGCAGAAAAGTGATGGGGACTGTGCAGATTCAGACCCAGGTTGGTCCAGGACAATATGATATTGACTTTCATGTCTTGGACGTTCCCGCAACCTTTAATTTACTCCTACGGCAGCCGTGGCTGCACCAGGTGAAGACAGTCTCTTCCACCCTGCACCAGACGTTAAAATACCCCCACAGGAAGGGGGTGGCTATAGTTTTTAGGAATTCGTCAATTCATCTGCCACCAGAGGTGTCTACATCGATTTTGGAAATCGAGCATGGCACGGAGGATGTGTTCCTGTCAGGATTCACCCTAGCCGAGGCCCGGTTTGTTCAAAATATCTTAGCTGTTGATGAGAGGTTTTATATCAGCGCACAGTCTGTATACCTCATGAACAAGCTCCAGCACATCCCTGGGATGGGACTAGGAAAAAGTGGCTGAAAGGGCATTACAGTATCGGCCGAAGTGCCACACAACCCGTATACCTTTGGCCTGGGTTATCTTCCCACCAAAGAGGATTGGGTGAGAAAGGGCAAAGAAATGGCTGGGAGAGCAAGAGCCAATTAGGCCGGCAGGCGTTTTGAGTTGATGCATCGGCCTATTCAGGGTACCCTAAACAGACGCTTTGTCCAGGAAGGGGAAGACTTTCCATTCTATGCCTTCCCAGAGCCATGGTTGAACACAGAGAAGAGGTGCTTGCCGGGATTTGAGATCTTCTTCGACTTGCAGTTGTCCGGGGATGATGTTGCCATAAAGCAAACAGACCCACCAGCTGAGGCTGAGCAGTGTAAGGAAGAGAATTCCAAGAGTGCAGAGATTGAAATAGGGGTAACACTGGCTTGTCTACTATCAGATCCTCCAATCATACATGAGTGCTTGGGGGATAACTTCTCGGTGTCCACGATCAGGAATGAAATGGCTGCAAGCCCATCTTCAGACATTCTAGATGCATCCATCGCACCCTTCCTCGTCTGGCAGTATGAGGAGGGATTCTTATCGAAGAGCACCGAGTCAGGTAGTTAGCCGAAATCTAATTCCACCGATTCTGTAGAGTCGAAATCAGGTTCCAGCTCGTTTGAGTCTGAGTCCGGTATTCTCGGGGGTGACAACCCGGATGCCAGAGGCTTGTCGAGGTCGTCTTTTTCTTTTTTCCTTTGAGTCTGTTGTAACAGAGGAATCAGGCGACTTGGAAGTGATTAATGAGAATTGTGTGGCTATGGCCTTCAAGTACTTTTCTGTGCCTTTGATTTATTGTATTAATTAGGACTTTCAAAATTTCGATGAAAACGACGAGGAAGAAATTCCTCCAGTTTTGAAATATTTACTAGATCAAGAGCAGGAGAGGTTTGTAAAACCACCGGTTGATGAAATCACCTAAATTAATGTTGGTACTGAGAAGGACCCGAGGCTGGTCCAGATCGGGTCCACGTTGTCTTCGGAGGAGTGCGAGCACTTAGTCACTTTATTAAAAGATTTCGAAGATGTTTTCGCATGGTCCTACGAAGACATGCCTGGAATTGATCCTAAGATTGTACAGCACTGGATCCCTCTTGACCCAGAGGCCCGACCTATTAAGCAAAAGCTCAGAAGGATCCGCCCGGACTGGGCTCTCAAGATCAAAGAAGAGGTCACCAAACAAATTAACGTAGGGTTCCTGTTGGTATCTGAGTACCCAACTTGGCTGGCCAATATAGTTTCAGTGCTGAAAAAGGACGATAGAATTCGGGTATGTGTGGACTTCAGGGATTTGAACAAAGCCAGTCTGAAGGATGACTTTCCTCTGCCGTATATCGATAAATTAGTGGACTTCACTACTGGGCATGCGTTGCTCTCATTCATGGATGGGTTCTCAGGCTACAATCAGATATTGATGGCACCCGAAGACCGGGAGAAGACTGCTTTCACCACCCCATGGAGAACCTATTGTTATAGGGTGATGCTGTTTGGGCTGAAGAATGCTATAGCTACATATCAATGGGCTGCGACGACAATTTTACATGACATGATCCATAAGGAGGTTGAGGTGTACGTGGACGACATGATTGTCAAGTCCAAGGAAAGAGAGGGCCACTCCACCGCCATGCAGAGATTCTTTCAAGGGATCAGAGAGTATCGGTTGCGGCTGAATCCTCAGAAATGTATGTTTGGTGTTATAGCAGGGAAAATGCTGGGGTTCTTGTTCACACAGAGAGATATCGAGGTCGATCCTTCCAAAATCAAGGCCATCTTAGAAATGCCACCACCAAGGACTGAAACAGAGGTGCGAGGCTTTCTGGGTAAAGTGTAATTCATAAGATGGTTTATTGCTAAATTAACCTTGACTTGTGAACCACTCTTTGGTCTCTTGAAGAAAGGAAAGAATTTCCAATGGAACAGTCGATGCCAAACTGCGTTTGAATAGACCAAACAATATTTACAGAACCCACCTGTCTTGTCACCACCTGAGTCGGGGAAACCGTTGATCCTGTATCTTTCAGTAACTGAAACTACAATGGGTTGCTTGCTTGCACAAGAGTCTGAGGACAACGTGGAGAGAGCTATCTACTACCTGAGCAAGAAAATGCTGGATTATGAAACCCGCTACACTCTACTGGAGAAGGCTTGTCTGGCCTTGGTATGGGTACTAGGAAGCTACGACACTACCTATTAGCTCACTCTGTAATACTGGTTTCGAGATTAGATCCCATCAAATATCTCTTCGAGAAACCGGCACTTATGGGTAGGCTAGCTCGTTGGTTGCTTCTGCTTTCTGAATTCAATCCGAAGTATGTGACGTGCAAGTCAGTAAAAAGAAGAGTGGTAGCGGAGTTCCTAGCCGATCACCCAGTGGAAGGGGATGAAGCAGTTGAGTACCTGTTCCCAGACGAGGCCATTCTACGTGTCGAAGAAGAAACTTGGACGATGTACTTTGACGGAGCATCAAACCAATATGGATATGGGATAGGGGTGTTATTGATAGCACCCGACAATTCCCTCATACCTTTAGCATTCAAGCCCCGGTTCAAAGTCTCGAACAATGAGGCAAAGTATGAGGCATGTATTGCTGGTTTATAAGCTGCCCTAGAACTAGAGGCAAAACGGTTGGACGTCATCAGGGACTCGAACCTTGTTGTATCTCAAGCTAAAGGAGATTGGAAAGTTAAAGAAGAAAAGATGAGAATCTATCACCAGACCTTGGACGTGCTGATTCCTCGGTTTGAGAAACTAAATTTCACCCATCTGTTAAGAGAGCACAACTGGTTCGCTGATTCATTAGCAACTCTATCTTCTATGATAGACATCCTTTTCGGAGTCCGAATGTGTCTGATCATTATTGAACAGAAATTTGTGCCAACCTACGAGCTGATTGCTGCCATAGATGAGGTACAAGATGAGAATCCCTGGTAGTACGACATCTGTAACTTCTTAGAGAAGGAAGCATATCCACCAGGGACAAATGCCAAAGAGAAGAGGGCAATTCGAAGAATGGCTTCTCAGTTCATCGTCTGCGGAGGTAAACTGTACAAAAGATGTCATCTCAAGATGTATAAGCTGTGTGTTGATGCCGAAGAGTCCAAGCACCTGATGGAGGCCATCCGTGGAGGAGAGTTCGGAGCGCACATGAACAGGGTTATGTTAGCCCGGAAGATCCTTAGACAGGGTTATTACTGGTCCACCATGGATGAGGATTGTATTGGCTTTGTTCGACGATGCCACAAATGTCAGATCCATGCAAACCACATGAACATTCCGCCGTCGAAGCTGTACAACATGACTTCGCCATGGCCACTTTTAGTCTGGGGGATTAATGTGATCGGGGCTGTCACTCCGAAGGGGTCCAATGAGCATGAGTTCATTCTGGTCACGATAGACTATTTTACGAAGTGGGTGGAGGCCCAATCTTATGCCGTGTTGAAGGCATCGCACGTTGCTAAGTCCATCAGGAACAACATCATCTGTCGCTATGGGGTCCCGAACGAGATTATTTCAAATAATGGTTCCCACTTCAAGAAGGAAGTGATCAACTTGTTGGACAAATACAACGTGGCTTTTCATAAGTCGTCTACATATCGGCCGCAGACCAATGGAGCAGTTGAGGCCGCCAATAAGAACATCAAGCACATTCTGCAGAAGATGGTGGAAACCTACCGGGACTGGCCAGATAAGCTGTCATTTGCTGTGTAGGGCTACCAGACTTCAATTCAAACTTCTACTAAGGCAACTCTGTATTCTTTGGTTTATGGGATGGAGGCTGTTTTTCCTATTGAAGTTGAGGTTCCATCATTACGAGTATTGGCTAAGTGTTAGATAGCTGAGGCAGATTGGCAGCAAAGCAGGTTCGAAGAACTCATGCACTTTGATGAAAGAAAGCTGAAAGCTCTATACCATGTTCAAGGTTATCAACGAAGAATTGCCAGGGCTTTCAACAAGAAGGTTAAGTCCAGGAATTTGAAAGAAGGGGATCTTGTGCTCAAAGACAACCGAGCTCCCATCCATAGCCCTAGGGACAAGTTCAGACCTACTTGGATTGGTCCTTACATCATCAAGTCTATCTGGTCGGGTGAAGCTGTCGTTCTGATGGACCTAGATGGCCTAGAGTCCTCCCAACCGATCAAGATGGATAAGTTGAAGAACTACTATCCTTGAGTGGCTCGCTAGGCCGAAAACTCGAAAGGGCGACCTAGGCAAAAGTTAGAGTATGAAAATTTTGGAATTATAAAAACTAAGCTCGCAAGGTTGAAATCCCAAAAAGGGCGACCTTGGCAAAAGTTAGAGCGCAAAAGGAGAGTGTTAATACCTGAGTGAACCTGAACCGAACTACGTAAGGCTTGATTCCCATCTTTGGGATACTTAGGCAACTTCATCCTGAAGTCCAGCCATAAACATTTCCCCGAGCAACTTTGTCCGTGTGACCATGTTTGGTCATCTTCGTCTTTTCTGCATCCAAGAGCTCGATTGTGATCTCCAGTGTAGTGCTATTCAAACTAGGGGCAACTTTCCAGTTGCTGGGATCCGGGGTCGTACATCTCAGTGATAGATCTCGGGCGTGTCCAGTTGTGATCCATATCGAAAATGGTTTTGAAAAGTTTTAATAAAAGTTGATTTTCCTCAAATTAATCTTTTTACAACTTAGACCATCGTTGGACCAAATGGAAAATTTTCAGTACCCACAACCTTCAATTACATTGATTTTAGTACAGAGTTCTCCTACTCTTGAATACAAATTGAAGTTGCTTTTTATTACATTCATAAAGAAAACTTGAAAGTACTGATTAAAGCAAATAAATCTGGGGCATAGTCAGGTGTTCCTACGTCCCCTCCCAGAGCTTGTGGAAGCCTTTGATGCCAATGTGGGCCCGATCTGCGCCTCCTCATCAAGCCAAGCTATGCACTCATTAGAGAGGGTGCAACTAAAATTGGGAGCGGGGGCTAGAAGCTCTCTTGTCCTCCATGCTGTGGCGTACCGAGCTAGCTGTGCGCCTTGGACCGGAAACACAGCAGGGTACTCTATTCCCTCTTCCGGGCAAGTCTGATCATGCCTGAATTGGCGCCGGAATCGAAATGGGAAGCAAAAGACACAGTGTGTCAGGCCGATCAACTGAATTTCGAGCTGGCGGGTCATGCTGTAGCTCATCACCGGTAAATTAAGCTAGGGGCAGTGCCAAGCAATGTCTGTAGCGGACAAACTGCACATCCAGTCACACCACCATCCCTCATCCGGAGCATCGACTAGACGTCGTCGGAAGAAATAGCTGCGGGCTGAATATGCTTGGCATGAGTCCACAACCTTCAATTTATTCATCAACCATACCTGGGAAGGGATGAAAAATAAGAGATTAAAGAATAGAGAGGTGTACGTTGAGAGAAAAAGTGAGAAAAGGGTTTTGAGAGAAAAACCGAGCCTGAGGGCCGAGTGATTTGAGAAATATATGTGAGATAGGGTGGGAAACATTACCTGCAGTAGTAGTGGACTCCCCGCGAATCTAGTCGTCTCTCGGCGATGGAAAGCATCCAAGCCCATCAATGTCTCAGCTAGTATCATGGCGATGCAGCTCTTGCCCTCTTTTAAGCCCTTGACGACTTCAATCAAATGAGTGCTAAACCAACTAGAGCCCGGGGCAAGCAAGAAATGAGACAGCATGCACAAGCAAAGCGTATGTCGCCGATGACCCTGCCAATGATGATCACCGCGGTCACCGGCATCAGAAAATTGACGAATCAAGCTCGGAATGTCCAGCTCCCTGCTGTGAATCAATGATCGAGCGTCATGCAAAGTGAGGCCACACATCCGTCCTAGGGCTTGGATGTGGCCAAAGCATAATTGAGGCAAAATTTCTTCATCGCGCTCGGATTCCAGTAAAGCCCGGAAGTCCTCGAAAGTGGAACACATCTCTTGTCCGCCGAAGTTAAAGACGTGTGTTACCGGATTCCAAAACCTTGCTACGACATGAAGGAATGGAAAATGCAGCGTGGTGTGAATCAGCGTGAATAGTGCATTTATACCGAAGCCTCAAAAATTCAGCTTTTCCGAGCCATCCAAGTTGGCAATCCAATTTGTGAGATTTTGGACAAGAAATGCCTCCATTTGGTGCAAAAACTGAGCTGAAATGGAGAAAACTACGAAGCTGGGGCTTTTGTAGAAGATAAGGTGTTGAGTGGAAGACAGGTGTCAACATTTTGGAGGTGCTTGCCATTTTCGGCCGATCGGCCAAAAAGAGTGCCGACTGACCATATATTTTTGCCGCTCGGCTCGTAATGATGGCCGATGGCAATTTCTCTTGGCCGATGGCCTCTCATCTTGGCCGAGGGCCTCTCCTCTTGTTCTCTAAGCTGTCTATGTGTTGAATATGTGGAGAACTTATGATTGGTTCCACTTCCAATGCCTTTCGGTGATGATTTTGCGAAGTCGCGTCTGTGTTACTTCAATTTGTTTATCAAGCTGTTGTATTTTTGTTTATCGAGTTGTATTTTGTGTCCTTTAGTCCTTGTCTTGCTTATCGAGTAGTATTTACATTTGGTTAGTTTGTCAAGTTCTCTGTTTTGCTTATCGAGTTATTTTGTTGTTAGTTGGTTCACTACCTGATTGATGCAATTCGAGTGTTTAGTTTTCAAAACAAAGTTCAATCTCATTTACATTGTTATGTAAAGTGATGCGATGCATAGAATGCATAAATGTAACACTTTTTCAACAAAAAGAGTTGTTTCATTCCACCATATCATCTTTTGCAAAAAGTACATAGTTTTGAAGGAAATAAAACCTGTCTGATGCAGTAGACTGTACAAAACTACTAGTAAAAAGAAAAATAAAGCAAAAAAGAAAAGCAGCAAAATGTCTGCATAAGCGCCAGCAGCCTCAAGTGTGGGGGTCCATCCTGGTCCTCTTCTTGGACGAAGGTCCAGGATCTCCACCGTCAGAGTCTGATTCTGACCCATCTCTAGCCTCATCCTGAGACGACTCTGCGTCCTCGTCGGACTCGTCATCCTCTAGGGTAGGCTCTCGTGAACTGCTCTTGATATGGGTACACCTATGCCTGCCTCGGCTATGTATCGTCATCCCCCGTTCCACTCTCCCCGCTGCTCTGGGAGGTACTGAAGGTCCTGCTGGAGCACCCCCTGCGGCCGATATCTGGAATGGGACCTGAAAAGAACAATTTGGCAAATGCATCAATCATCCTACGCGAAGCTAAGTATGGAACCGAATACAGTGTATGAGTACAGTGTATTAATGCTATGAGCAGCACATGAATGTCGTGAGCAACGTATGAATGCCGTGATCAATACTATGAGCAGTATGTTAGTTACAGTGTATCAGTGCCACGAGTGGTATATGAGTGTAGTGTATCAAGTGTCGTATTGATAATGTGATGCATCAAATCATATACGGAACAGATTATGCAAAGTTTTGGGACTGAGTTGAAGGAATTCACTGGGATACCATAAATGGTCAGTAAGTCCATGCTCCTCTACAACATCCCCATCATTGAGGCCGTCAGCTCGAAAGACTGTCCAGTGTACTCAATCGAAGCCTGCAAAAGTGTTGAAGTATTTAGTATTCTGCGGGATATCAAATGAAATAAAATGACTGTACATAATGCAAAGTACAGTACATACCGAGGTCGAGCCGTGAACTCCGACAAGCTCATGATCAACCGGAGGAGGAGCAATGGGTATCTGGTAAGTCTCCCCACCTTGTCCTCGGCATGTCATGGTGGTGGGCAGCGCTGGCCACTAAACTCTCTGTCCCCTCCTGGACCCACTCCGGTCACAGACCTGAGTCGCCTAGGTGCTCCCGCTCCTCTCACTGGCACTGCAGGCCTCTCTCTCTCTCGACTCGGCGAGCACAGGTCAAAGGTCACATGAGATAGGTCTAGATGAACTCGGTGTAGTCGCCGGCATCTCTAAAAGGGTCAGAATCCCAGCCTATCGTTAAACCCATCATCTCCTCCAGGGTGTACCTCTCGGTAGCCGTCGTATTGGTAGGAGGTGGCCTCGAGACTATCTGCTCCGGTAAGCTGAGGGTCTGCCGCAGGAAACGCTCTCTAAAATACCAAGCCTGACAGACCGAACCCTCTAGTAAAATCTGAAATCGGGCAGTCTCCCGAGCACCCGCATATTGATCTCTCACTGTCTCTGGCAACGCGGCCCAGGGTTGCCAAGTGATCTGCAAATGACAGGATATACAGTTTCTTATCTACTATTGAAAGTATGATGCAAAGCGAAGCTTAAATAAACTGTAATGTTGGAAATACCTCTGCGGCGATAATGGTATCGAAGTATCTGCGGAAAAATAGGAAAGACTCCCGTGGCCTCCACTCACACCTCACATCGTATCAATGAGAGTATGGGACAGCAAGGGGGACCTGTACATTAGGCACTGGAGCGAGCCTCGGAAAGTAGGCATACACCCACAACTATAGAATGTAACAGGGCAACAATGAGTATGCTTATTAGTAAGGCAGTATGCAGATAAAGCAGAAATCAGAGAATGATGTGCAGTGTATTGTGCAGTGTGTGAAGTGTATTATGCAGTGTGTGCAGTGTACAACCAGTGTAAAGAAGAACTGTAAAACAAAAAGGCAAAATGTACCTCCTAGGCTCGCCAGTAGCCTCCGAGCAGATGTCCGCTGTGGCGGGATGAAGAGCTCATATATCTGTAGAGCGTGGCCAAGCTTGCGACACCCCAGTCGTAGCGACGGATCCTAGTCACGTCCACCAATGCGCTCAGCAGATATAGGGCAACAATGTTCGCCTGGTCGGCGAATAAAGTGGTCCCCAGCAAGAACATGATGAAGCCTCGAGCGTACTGCTCCACCTCCTCACGGGTCATCAGTGCTTGTATCCGAAACTGGTCCTCGAACCAAGAATACCTTACGAACCTTCGTCGCGAGAGGTGGCCGAGCGCCAAGCAGGAAGATTTGGGCAGCATCCCACTCGCCCATATCGGTGTCGATGGGAATCGGATCACCCTCTACTCCAATGTCCGTGAGCATGGAGAAATCGAAGGGAGTCATCGTCATCTCCCCTACAGTAGAAAGGTGGAAGGAATCGGTGGTGTCCCACCCCCTCTCCACCAGTGCACCAAGAAGGGGCCTACTCGCAGTGAGGCGCGAGAGTCCCATGCAGAAAGTGCCGAAGCCGGCCTGATCGACGATATGGCGAACCGCGTCGGGCAACTCCATGTACCATCATCCGGCAATGGTGTTCCCATACCCCCGGAAGGCATAAGAATCTCCTTGTGTTCAAAGACAAATAGATGCGAAGCAATATCAGAAATACAATGCTTGAATGTGTTCAGAATTGATGAAAATGCAGTGTGTGTGCATGTGTTCGAGTTTAAACAGATATCATGCGTGGGTGTGTCACGGTGAACTAAGCATGTGATGTATCAGTGTGTTTGGTTTATTCAGTTAAAGAACAATATTGTTCATCGAAGTTATACGATCTACATTGCAGAAAATAAAAGAGGGGAAGTGTGTACCTCAGCAGCACCATAGGAAAGGTGTGACTCCAGCTCATGTAGCAGGAGCTCCAATGGCGCACCTCGCGCGTAGCTCCTGAACTGACAGATGCTATCAGGAGCAATATGTGTATCACCGGCCGGTATGTCGCCGGGTCAAATGATTGAACACTCAGTGGCAAGAGCTCAACCTCAGGGTCTGTATCCATCTCTGGGGGAGTCACACCCCATGGAATGTTGTCTGCCATCTCAAGAAGAGTGTAAAGCAGCCGAGGGTGTGGAAAATGGGCAAGAATGCCAAAAGCCAACCAGAAGTCAACCCCGAGGGGTGAAAAATGGAAGAAAAGGTCGGAGTGTGGAACAAGGCACGAAGATCAAGGTAAACTTGGGGAAAACAAACCCCAAGTGCTGGAAATCGAGAATGTGGCACCGGAAACGTGTTTCGTTCGGTTCAAAGTGTTTGGAATGAAGAGGTTTTCGCGAATCGGAAGTTGTAGAGGGCTCGAAAATGGAAGAAAAGCTTGGATCTAAGGGTGCAAAATGACCTAGAGAGAGAGAGCAATGATTTTCAACCAAGGTGAAGTGAGGAAATAGGGTTTCAGGCCCTATATTTAAAGACCCGAGGCAAAATGTCAAAACTGCCCCAAAATTGCCATTTTTGGCCGATCGGCCAAATTGTTAGCCGATTGGCTAAATATTTGGCCGATAAGCTATTTTGATGGCCGATGGCCTCCTCTTGTGGTCGATGCATCTCCAATGCCCTTGTTTGGGTCAGTTATGTTGATTGGTACCTTCATCTTTCAAGAAAGTGCAAGAAGATACACTTTTGAAGCTTAACCAGCCATCGTGTTAGCCTCGAACCGCGTCTTACGTTTGCGGCACTCAATACGCACAAAGTGTATCCTTTTTCGTATCCTTTTGCATGTTGCGAGATCCGAAAATTGCTTTAAATACCTTGCAGTACAATGTTTTGTCATGTTTGTAATAAGCGCGCTTGTTATATGTCTTTTCGCTCTTGCATTGAGCATGCCTCCTCTTGCTTTGAAGTCGCATCTCAACATCCCGAATAACATGTCGTTACCATGCTTCCGTTAAAGATGTGCATCACTTTGTTGTCGCATTGTTATGCACACACAATATGCGTTGTCGCACACATTTCCTTGCATTGTCATGCACATCTCACCTGCATTGTTGCACACCTTGCTTGCGTTGTCGCGCATGCTTTACTTACATGTGTTCATGCACTTGGCTTGCGTTGTCACATGCCTTTCTCGCATTGTTATGCTTTTTACCTGCGTTGTCTCGCACCCTTAGGTAGCATTGTCTTGCACCCTTCCATCCGCATTGTCTTGCACCCTTCCACCTGCGTTGTCTCACACCCTTAAGTTGAATTGTCTTACACCCTTCAATCCGCATTGTCTTGCACCCTTAGGTCGCATTGTCTTGCACCCTTCTATCCACGTTGTCCCGTATCCTTAGGTTGTATTGTCTTGCACCCTTCCATCTGCGTTGTCCCGCACCCTTAGGTTGTCTTGTCTTGCACCCCCTTCACCTGTGCTGTCTCGCACCCTTAGGTTGCATTGTCTTGCACACTTAGGTTGCATTGTCTTGCACCCCCTCCACCTGTGTTGTCTCGCACCCTTAAGTTGCATTATCTAGTAACCTTCCACTTGCGTTGTCTCGCATCCTTAGGGTGCATTGTCTTGCAACCCCTCCACCTGCATTGTCTCGCACCCTTAGTTGCATTGTCTTGCACCCTTCCACCTGCGTTGTCTCGCATCCTTAGGTTGCATTGTCTTGCACCCCCTCCACCTACATTGTCTCGCACCATTAGGTTGCATTGTCTTGCACCCTTCCACCTGCATTGTCTCGTACCCTTAGGTTACATTGTCTTTCACCCTTCCACCTGTGTTGTCTCGCACCCTTAGGTTGCATTGTCTTGCACCCTTCCACCTGCTTTGTCTCGCACCCTTAGGTTGAATTGCCTTCCACCCTCTTTACCTGCGTTGTCTTGCACCCTTAGGTTGTATTGTCATGCACCCCCTTCACCTGTGTTGTCTCGCACCCTTAGTTTGTGTTGCCTTGTACCCTTAGGTTGCATTGTCTTGCACCCCCTCCACCTGCGTTGTCTCGCACCCTTAGGTTGCATTGTCCTGCACACTTCCACCTGCGTTGTCTTGCATCCTTAGGTTGCATTGTCTTGCACCCCCTCCACCAGCGTTGTCTCGCACCCTTAGGTTACCTTGTCCTTTACCCCCTCCACCTGCATTGTCTTGCACACTTAGGTTGCATTGTCTTGCACCCTTCCACCTGGGTTGTCTCTGACCCCTTAGCTTGCATTGTCTTCCACCCTCCCACTTGCGTTGTCTCGCACCCTTAGGTTGAATTGTCTTGCACCCTCTTTACCTGTGTTGTCTCGCACCTTTAGGTTGCATTGTCTGGCACCCGTCCACCTGCATTGTCTCGCACCCTTAGGTTGCATTGTCTCGCACCCTTCCACCTACGCTGTCTCGCACCCTTAGGTTGCATTGTCTTGCACCCTTTTTACCTGCGTTGTCTGGCACCCTCAGGTTGCATTCTCTTGCACCCTTCCACCTGCGTTGCCTCGCACCCTTAGGTTGCATTGTCCTGCACCCTTACACCTACGTTGTCTCTCACCCTTAGGTTGTATTGTCTTGCACCCCCTCCACCTGCGTTGTCTCGCACCCTCAGATTGAATTGTCTTGCACCTTTCCACCTACATTGTCTCGCAGCCTTAGGTTTCATTGCCTTGTAGCCTTCCACCTGCATTGTCTTGCAGCCTTCCACCAGCGTTGTCCCGCACCCTTAGGTCGCATTGTCTTACACCCACTTTGCCTGCGTTGTCTAGCACCCTTAGGTTGCATAGTCTTGCACCCTTCCACCTGCGTTGTCTCGCATCCTTAGGTTGCATTGTCTTGCATCCCCTTCACCTATGTCGTCTCGTACCCTTAGGTTGCATTGTCTTGGACCCTTCCACCTCCGTTGTCTCGCACCCTTAGGTTGCACTGTCTTGCTGCCTTCCACCTGCATTGTCTGGCACCCTCTTTACCCGCGTTGTTTGGCACGCTTCGGTTGCATTGTCTTGCACCCTTCCACATGCATTGTCTCGCACCCTTAGGTTGTATTGTCTTGCACCCTTCCATCCGCGTTGTCTTGTACCCCTAGGTTGCATTGTCTTGCACCCTTCCACCTGCGTTGTCTCGCACCCTTAGGTTGCATTGTCTTGCACCCTTCCATCCGCATTGTCGCACACCCTTAGGTTGCATTGTCTTGCACCCTTCCACCTGCAATGTCTCGCACCCTCAGGTTGAATATTCATGCACCCTCTTTACCTGCGTTGTCTCGCACCCTTAGGTTGTATTGTCTTGCGCCCCTTCACCTGTGCTGTCTCGCTCCCTTAGTTTGCATTGTCTTGCACCCATAGGTTGTATTGTCTTGCACCCCCTCCACCTGCGTTGTCCCGCACCCTTAGGTTGCATTGTCTTGCACCCTTCTACTTCCGTTGTCTCCCATCCTTAGGTTGCATTGTCTTGCACCCCCTCAACCTATGTCATCTTGCACGCTTAGGTTGCATTGTCTTGCACCCCCTTCACCTGCGTTGTGTCACACCCTTTGGTTGCATTGTCTTGCACCCTTCCACCTGCGTTGTCTCGCACCCCTAGGTCACATTCTCTAACACCCTCTTTACCTGCGTTGTCTGGCACCCTTGGGTTGCGTAGTCTTGCACCCTTCCACCTGCGTTGTCTCACATCCTTAGGTTGTATTGTCTTGCATCCCCTCCACCTACGTTGTCTCGCACCCTTAGGTTGCATTGTCTTGCACCCTTCAACCTCCATTGTCTCGCACCCTTAGTTTCCACTGTCTTGCAGCCTTCCACTTGCGTTGTCTGGCACCCTCTTTACCAGCGTTGTCTGGCACCCTTCGGTTGCATTGTATTGCACCGTTCCACCTGCGTTGTCTCGCACCCTTAGGTTGCATTGTCTTGCACCCTTCCATTCGCGTTGTCTGGCACCCTTAGGATGCCCTGTCTTGCACCCTTCCACCTGTGTTGTCTCGCACCCTTAGGTTGTATTGTCCTGCACCCTTCCATCCGCATTGTCTCACACCCTTAGGTTGCATTGTCTTGCACCCTTCCGCCAGCAATGTCTCACACCCTTAGGCTGAATTTTCCTGCACCCTCTTTACCTGCATTGTCTCGCACCCTTAGGTTGTATTGTCTTGCACCCCTTCACCTGTGCTGTCTAGCACCCTTAGTTTGCATTATCTTGCATCCTTAGGTTGCATTGTCTTGCACCCCCTCCACCTGCGTTGTCTCGCACCCTTAGGTTGCATTGTCTTGCACCCTTCCACTCACGTTGTCTCACATCCTTAGGTTGCATTGTCTTGCACCCCCTCAACCTGTGTTGTCTCGCACCCTTACGTTGCATTGTCTTACACCCCCTTTACCTGCGTTGTCTCGCACTCCTAGGTTGCATTGTCTTACACCCTCTTTAGCTGTGTTGCCTAGCACCCTCGGGTTGCATAGTCTTGCAGCCTTCCACCTGTATTGTCTCGTATCCTTGGGTTGTATTGTCTTGCATCTCCTCCACCTACGTTGTCTCGCACCCTTAGGTTGCATTGTCTTGCACCCTTCCACCACCGTTGTCTCGCACCCTTAGGTTGCACTGTCTTGCAGCCTTCCACCTGCGTTGTCTAGCACCCTCTTTACCTGCGTTGTCTGGCACCCTTCGATTGCATTGTCTTGCACCCTTCCACCTGCGTTATCTCACACTCTTAGGTTGCATTGTCTTGCACCCCCTTCACCTGCGTTGTGTCACACCCATTGGTTGCATTGTCTTGCACCCTTCCACCTGCGTTGTCTCGCACCCCTAGGTCACATTGTCTAACACCCTTTTTACCTGCGTTGTCTGGCACCCTTGGGTTGCATAGTCTTGCACCCTTCCACCTGCGTTGTCTCACATCCTTAGGTTGTATTGTCTTGCATCCCCTCCACCTACGTTGTCTCGCACCCTTAGGTTGCATTGTCTTGCACCCTTCCACCTCCATTGTCTCGCACCCTTAGTTTCCACTGTCTTGCAGCCTTCCACCTGCGTTGTCTGGCACCCTCTTTACCAGCGTTGTCTGGCACCCTTCGGTTACATTGTCTGGCACCCTTCCACCTGCGTTGTCTCGCACCCTTAGGTTGCATTGTCTTGCACCCTTCCATCCGCGTTGTCTGGCACCCCTAGGATGCATTGTCTTGCACCCTTCCACCTGCGTTGTCTCGCACCCTTAGGTTGTATTGTCCTGCACCCTTCCATCCGCATTGTCTCACACCCTTAGGTTTCATTGTCTTGCACCCCTCCGCCAGCAATGTCTCACACCCTAAGGTTGAATTTTCCTGCACCCTCTTTACCTGCATTGTCTCGCACCATTAGGATGTATTGTCTTGCACCCCTTCACCTGTGCGGTCTAGCACCCTTAGTTTGCATTGTCTTGCAGCCCCTCCACCTGCGTTGTCTCACACCCTCAGGTTGCATTGTCTTGCACCCTTCCACTCATGTTGTCTCACATCCTTAGGTTGCATTGTCTTGCACCCCCTCAACCTGTGTTGTCTCGTACCCTTAGGTTGCATTGTCTTGCACCCCCTTCACCTGCGTTGTCTCGCACCGTTTGGTTGCATTGTCTTGTACCCTTCCACCTGCGTTGTCTCGCACTCCTAGGTTGCATTGTCTTACACCCTCTTTAGCTGCGTTGTCTAGCACCCTCGGGTTGCATAGTCTTGTAGCCTTCCACCTGCATTGTCTCGTATCCTTGGGTTGCATTGTCTTACATTCCTCCACCTAAGTTGTCTCGCACCCTTAGGTTGCATTGTCTTGCACCCTTCCACCTGCGTTGTCTCACACCCTTAGGTTGCACTGTCTTGTAGCCTTCCACCTGGGTTGTCTGGCACCCTCTTTACCTGCGTTGTTTGGCACCCTTCAGTTGCATTGTCTTGCACCCTTCCACCTGCGTTGTCTCGCACCCTTAGGTTGCATTGTCTTGCACCCTTCCGTCCGCGTTGTCTTACACCCCTAGGTTGCATTGTCTTGCACCCTTCCACCTGCATTGTCTCGCACCCTTAGGTTGCATTGCCTTGCACCCTTCCATCCGCATTGTCTCGCACCCTTAGGTTGCATTGTCGTGCACCCTTCCACCTGCAATGTCTCGCACCCTTAGGTTGAATTGTCCTGCACCCTCTTTACCTGCGTTGTCTCTCACCCTTAGGTTGTATTGTCTTGCACCCCCTTCACCTGTGCTATCTCGCACCCTTAGTTTGCATTGTCTTGCACCCCTCCACCTGCGTTGTCTCGCACCCTTAGTTTGCATCGTCTTGCACCCTTCCACTTGCGTTGTCTCACATCCTTAGGTTGCATTGTCTTGCACCCCCTCAACCTGTGTTGTCTCGAACACTTAAGTTGCATTGTCTTGCACCCCCTTCACCTGCGTTGTCTCGCACCCTTTGGTTGAGTTGTCTTATACCCTTCCACTTGCGTTGTCTCGCACCCTTAGGTAGCATTGTCTTGCACCCTTCCACCTGCATTATCTCACACCCTTAGGTTGAATTGCCTTGCACCCTCTTTACCTACGTTGTCTTGCACCCCTAGGTTGTATTGCCTTGCACCCCCTTCACCTGTGCTGTCTCGCACCCTTAGTTTGCATTCTCTTGCACCCTTAGGTTGCATTGTCTTGCACCCCCTCCACATGCGTTGGCTTGCACCCCTCCACATGCGTTGGCTTGCACCCCCTCCACATGCGTTGTCTTGCACCCTTAGTTTGCGTTGTCTTGCACCCTTCCACTTGCGTTGTCTCACATCCATAGGTCGCATTGTCTTGCACCCCCTCAACCTGTGTTGTCTCGCACCCTTAGGTTGCATTGTTTTGCACCCCCTCCACCTGCGTTGTCCCGCACCCTTTGGTTGCATTGTCTTACACCCTTTCACTTGCGTTGTCTCGCACCCTTAGGTTGCATTGTCTTGCACCCTTCCACTTGCATTGTCTCGCACCCTTAGGTTGAATTGTCCTGCACCCTCTTTACCTACGTTGTCTCGCACCCTTAGGTTGTATTGTCTTGCACCCCCTTCACCTGTGCTGTCTCGCACCCTTAGTTTGCATTGTCTTGCACCCTTAGGTTGCATTGTCTTGCACTCACTCCACATGCGTTGTCTCGCACCCTTAGGTTGCATTGTCTTGCACCCTTCCACTTGCGTTGTCTCACATCCTTAGGTTGCATTGTCTTGCACCGCCTCAACCTGTGTTGTCTCGCACCCTTAGGTTGTATTGTCTTGCACCCCTTCACCTGCGTTATCTCCCACCCTTTGGTTGCATTGTCTTGCACCCTTCCACCTGCGTTGTCTCGCACCCTTAGGTTGCATTGTCTTACACCCTTCCACTTGCATTGTCTCGCACCCTTAGGTTGCATTATCTTGCACCCTTCCAACTGCATTATCTCGCACCCTTAGGTTGAATTGTCTTGCACCCTCTTTACCTGCGTTCTCTCGCACCCTTAGGTTGCATTGTCTTGCACCCACTCCACCTGCGTTGTCTCGCACCCTTAGGTTGCATTGTCTTGCACCCTCTTTACCTGCGTTGTTTGGCACCCTTAGGTTGCATTGTCCTGCGGCCTTCCACCTGCGTTGTCTCGCACCCTTAGGTTGCATTTTTTGCGCCCTTCCACCTGCGCTGTCTCGCACCCTTAGGTTGCATTGTCTTGCCGCCGTCCACCTGCGTTGTCTCGCACCCTTCGGTTGCATTGTCTTGCACCCTTTCACCTGTATTGTCTCGCACCCTTAGGTTGAATTGTCTTGCACCCTCTTTACCTGCGTTGTCTCGCACCCTTAGGTTGCATTGTCTTGCACCCTTCCACCTGCGTTGTCTCGCACCCTTAGGTTGCATTGTCTTGCACCCTCTTTACCTGCGTTGTCTCGCACCCTTAGGTTGCATTGTCTTGCGCCGTTCCACCTACGTTGTCTCGCACCCTTAGGTTGCATTGTTTTGCACCCTTCCACTTGCATTGTCTCGCACCCTTAGGTTGCATTGTCTTGCCTCTGTCCACCTGCATTGTCTCGCACTCTTAGGTTGCATTGTCTTGCACCCCCTCCACCAACGTTGTCTTGCACCCTTCCAGCTGCGTTGTCTCACACCCTTAGGTTGCATTGTCTCGCACCCTTTGGTTGCATTGTCTTGCACCTGGTCCACCTACGTTGTCTCGCACCCTTAGGTTGGATTGTCTTGCACCTGGTCCACCTAAGTTGTCTCGCACCCTTAGGTTGCATTGTCTTGCACCCTTCCATCGGCGTTATCTCACACCCATAGGTTTCATTGTCTTGCACCATTCTATCCGCGTTGTCTCGCACCCTTAGGTTGTATTGTCTTGCACCCATTAATCCGCGTTGTGTCGCACTCTTAGGTTGCATTGTCTTGCACCCCCTCCATCCGTGTTGTCGCGCATTCACTTGTTGCATTGACATGCACACTTTACCTGCATTGTCATGCACTTTACTTGCATTATTATGCACACGTTACCTGCGTTGTCACACATTTTACTTGCATTGTTATGCATCCCCTTATCTGCGTTGTCACGCATGTTTTTCTTGCATTGTTATGCTCGTTTCAGTTGCATTGATGTGCAGTCTTCATTTGCGTTGTCGCGCGTACCTTACTTGCATTATTATGTTTGTTCCAAATCGCATTGTTATGTGTCACACTTAGGTTACATTGTCATGCACCTCTTTCACTCGCATTGTTATGCACACTTTTTACTTGCGTTGTCACGCACGTTCTACTTGCATTGTTCTGCACTTTTCACTTGCATTGCTATGCATGTGTCTAACTATATTGTATCTGTTAAGTTTCTTTCTTTTGCAGGCACGATATTATATGTGCGGTTCATTTGAAGTTGGCACGACCAGACGAACCAGACGGTATTGTATGTACTCCGCATGAGACGTAGCGAGAATTGTATAATTCTCTTACATCCTTTCTGCGTGAAATGTAGTTTTGGTCCTTATTCGCTTGCTTAAACTGTTCCATGTTATGCTTCATTACAGCTCTCTTTACATGATCATAAGTTATGTCTAGCACCGTGCATATCCTTTGCATCTTGCCCTTGCCTGCAGACGCATCTCTTTGTTATCTTGTATGCTTGTCTAAGTCTTCGGCCTTGTCAAAAATGGGTCGTCTCTGGGCTTTGACATTCACTCCCATCATCTTATGACTTTCGAGTTCTGTCAAAGAGGAGCAACTGTAGACACCGCATTTTTGACTGTCCTCAAGACTTGGACGTCATCGTTTGAACACTTGATGATCATCCATGCTTGTGTTCATTTTGAGTTCCCGAAGGTCTCGGCTACATACCTTGCCTTAGGATCTCTCAACTTGACTATTTTGTGCTTGGTTGTGGACCAAGGACTTGTGGTTTTGCTTCTGAGGGAAGAGGGTGGCTTGTTAGCCATCCCTACAACCCATCAGCCAAGCCTTGTGCTTGTCGACCTTGTTTTCTTGTCATCGGCCATTAGTGATGGCCGATCGGCACTCTTTTTGGCCGATCGGCACCTTTTTTTGGACGATCAGCCATATTTTTTGGCTGAGGCCTTTTCTTTGTTTTTTGCAGGCATTGTGCATGCCAGCTGTGTCAGCTGGTGAGCACAGATTGTCCCCTCCATACACGTGTATGGAGAGATTTGAACCAAGTTTTAGCTTCTCCAAGAAGCTTTGAACTTGAATTCCTATAAGAAGGGAGGTCCTCCTCCCTTTCCAGAGGTTCTGAAAAATTGCATTACAAGTTATATATCTCTCTCTATATTCTACCTCTCTCTCTTGTTTAGCCCTTGTTTGTGCCCAAAAGTGTAAAATCTTCACACTATTGCACACAAACACCTACTAGAACACCATCCTTTGGTTGCTGAGGTCCTTAGGAGTTGGTTTTAGTGTTCCTGGACTAGTTTTAGCTTAGAAAAGCTACTGGAGTTGTGTTCTTGAAGGTGTTCTTCAAGGGTGAGAAACTAACATTTTCATCCCCCATTTTTGCTTAGGCTTTTGGCCATACTTGCACGCTGATTTAAGCTTAACTTTCTACTACAAAAAGTTCTGATTTTGCATGTTTGTGATGTTTGTTTAAGGTCACTTTTGTGTTGGGGGGTGTCTACCCCCTCTTAGGCCTATTTGGCCTTGTTTTGAGCCTTCCTTTTTGAGCTTTGGAACCAACTTGATTTGACCTTCTCACCACTAAAATCCAGAGGATTTTCAGTGGTGGAGAGGTGGCCTTGGAGTCTTGAATAGGAGAGGGACACCTCTCTCTCTTTGTGTCTCATATGCTTGTATTGTTGGCTTATAATAGTAGCATGTTTGCTTAGCATGTTTTGGCCTCATTTCAGCAAGTATTTGCTGTTATTTTGCCATACTATACCCCTATCTAAGGTTGGTTTAATGGTCTCTTGCATGAATCATGCACTTGTAGTGCAATCTTCTCTATTGCCTTAACATGCATCTCGTGTTTGGATCATCATTCTTGCATGTTTTGGCTCAACTCAAAAAAGCTTTTAGCCTTGTTTTACCATGCTTAAGCTCTGTTTCATGTTGTCTTGGTCATCCATGCATTGTTTTGTATAGCCATGGTTTAATCTACCTTGCTAGCTTTGTGTATCCAGTCCACTAACATGCATTGCTTAGACTATTCTCATGATTTGGCATCATTTGAAATGATATTTCAGTGCATGTTTTATGGTCATACAGTTGCTTTTGTCATCCTTTCGAAGCTTTGAAGAGTTGGTGTTTTGTGCCTTAAGAATGGGTCATTGTGCATGCATCTATGCTTAGGTCTTTGGGATGCCATCTCAGTGGTTTTTTTTTTTTTTTTTTTTTTTTTTGGGATTATTTTGACATGCCATAACTCTATTTTTTATTTGTTAAGTCATGCCATGTTTGGTTGTAATAGGTGTAGTGTAATACCCCTTTGTAGCCTTGCATGCCTCATGCTTTTTGGACTTTTGTTCTAGCTTATGTTGGCTAGGTTCAAGCATGCTTTTGGTCTTGTATTGACCTGCCTTGGGACTGTTTTGGTTGCCCTTGGCTCTTTGGGGCTTGCTTTGTTTTGGCCATGGTGTAAATCCCTTTTCTAGCCTTAAGCTTTGAGCTTCATATATGCTATGCTCGTGTTGTGTGTGTGATTTGGCATCATTCCTGACATCATTTCAGAACATGTAATGTTGTCACACTTGCATGCTTTTCACTCTTTAAGTGCTCTTGAGAGTTGTCCTCTTTATGCCTTAATTCTTGGGCCAATTGGCATGCATGTTTGTATGTGTATTTCATGCCATCAATTCATCATTTTGGCCACTGATTTGTGCATGGTTGAGGTTTGCCTATTTCAGTTTAAGTCCATCTTTGCATGTTGTTGCATGCGTATCCATTTTGCATGTTGTTGCATGCTTATCCGTCTTTTCATGTTGTTGCATGCTTATCCATCTTGCATGTTGTTGCATACTTGCTAGATTGCATGTTGTCACATGCTTGCTGTTAGCATTGTTGTTGCATGCTTATTACATTGCGCGTTTGCATGCATAGGTTGCATTGCATTTGGCATGCTTGTTACCTTAGACTTGTGTGCATGCTTGAGTCATATTACATTTGGCATGCTTATGTTGCATTGCATAGCATCTCCACATTGCATGCATTGCATTGTGTTTGGTTTGGGGTGTTAAACCAAACCACGAGAGCAGGGCGTTCATACTTGAAGTGATGAAGCGTGCCTCAATTCGATCGACACTCTTGATCCAACATGATAGAGTGTAAGGCATTCATGTGTTTTTGTGCATTCATTCCATATTGATTTGTGCAATTTGGCCTCTTTGGCCATCATGCATCGAAATACGTGATTGATGGCTCGAGAGTCGAACACTACACTCCTTTGAGTTCCAAACATGATAACGGGTGTGGTTGCACAACATTTTCTTGCAAATGTATTGCCATGCCCTTGTTTGTACTCTGCTGCAGCAAAAGGAGCAATCTGCAAGAAGAGATGGCCGATCGGCTATCTGGAGTGCCGATCGGCTAACAGTGTTTGGCCGATAGCCTCATAAGTGGCTGATGACCCTTTTCCCCCAGCCGATGGCCTCTTAGGATGTCCATGAGGTGTTTCAGAAGCATCACAGAGATTTTCACAATTTTTAGAGGTGCAAAACAGTGCAAACAGAGGCAACATGAGGCATGGCAACAGATTTCTGGGAAGACGCGACCGAGCATGCATCATTTATCATTCGAAGGCAGAGCTGTGGCAGGTCAATTCAGCCTCTCTCTTTTCCTACTTAGTTGGTTTTGTAGCTTAACTAATTTGTTTAATTAGTTAAGAGTTTTGTAATAATTAATTAGATAGGGTAGTTAATTAATTAGTTGATTTGTATTATTTATTCGGACCCTTCGTCGAGAGGGTGAATTTTGTAATAAGTGTGCGTGAGTGTGTGAATGTCTTCCAACCCCATGTCTTTCTCCCTTTTATTTAACCGCTTAAGATGGTTAGTTCTAGGTCATGTTTAAATTAGCATAGTTATGCTTCACATGTTTGCATCCATTCATCTGTATTGCATGCACGGGCTCGGCTCATCATACTAACCGCATTGTATTTCAATTCCTACTTGAATACATGATTATCAAGTTACATTTCACATGCCATTTTAGAATAGCCGAGCCTATTGTAGTTGCATTTTTGCATGTGTTGCATTAGCCATCTTAACATAAACTAGGACCATGCATTGATTACTAACTAGCTTTTGTTTTGGCTCGGAGTACTCGGTGAGTTTTTACGCTTTAGCATATTGCATGTGTGTTAGTGTTGCCATGATAGCATGCTTGCCATGAGGCTAACTGCTTAAGTGATTAACTGCTTGAATGCCCGTGGGTGAAGGTCAGATTACTTGAATTGGAACAATTCATTGAAATGTGTGTTTTAAGCCCACTTGAGAGTGGTAAAATCATGTTTTCTAAAGCCCACTCGAGGGTGGCAAATCCACGTCTTAGCCTACTTGCGAGTAGCACCTTCAAACCATTTTCAAACAAACAAACATGAGATGTTTTGTTCCAACTTGAGCGATCTAGTCTAGACTTGTATGCTGTGCGCATCACATAGTAAGCTAGCTAAAAAATCGGAATAAGAACACATGTGTTTTCAAAAACAACATATCATGATAGTAAAGGCCGATCCTTTGATCGGGCGAGCGGGGGTGCTCATTGCATGACCTTTCCCTCTCGTACCTAGGTTCCCGAGCTGAGAAAACTTTGGTGATGACGGACACATGGCCTTAGGCACGAGTCATGGTTTCCTAAATTTCCCAAAACAAAACATTTAGGTGGCGACTCTATATCTGGCAAAGCAGTCCATGTTTGGCACTTCTTTATAAAAATCAGTTTTCCAAAACGATTTGCCAAATTTGGACACTTTGGTGATTTATCGGTCTTGCATTGCACTTTGCAAGATTAGATTCAGAACCGTGACATTGAGTCCGAACTGCAGTAGTCCAATGAACAAAACGGATTTTGTGCCCTTCGTGTGTGGAGCTCAGGACGTTCGGGCACGTCTACAGAAACATTACCTGCAAAAGTAGTGGACTTCCCGCAAATTTGGTTGTCTTTTGGCGATGGAAGACATCCAAGCCCATCAGAGTCTCGGCCAATACTAAGCCAATGCAGCTTTTCTCCTCTTTCAAGCCTTGGGCCACTTCGATCAAACGAATTCTAGACCCTTTGAAAACCGGGGGAAGAAGAAAATGAGCCAACATACACAAACAAAGGGCATGCTGCCGAAAACTCTGCCAAAGACAGTCGCCACGGTCACCAATGTCAGAAAATCGATGAATCAAACTGGGGATATCCAACTCTTTATTGAGAACCAATGATCGAGCCTTATGCAAAGTGAGTGCACACATCCTTCCTAAAGCCTAGATGTGACCAAAACGGGACTGGGGCAAGATTTCCTCGTCACGCCGGGACTCCATCAAAACTTGGAATTCTTCAATTTTTGGACATATCTCTTGTCCCCCAAAGCTGAAAACATGTGTAACCGGGTTCCAACACCTAGTCGCGGCATGGAGGAACGGAAAAAATAGTGGAGAATGACTTAGTAGGAATAGTGCATTTATCCCGAAACCCCGAAAATTCACTTTTTCCGAGCCATCCAAAGTTGCAATCCGATTTGAGAGTTTTTCGGTGAAGAACGACTCCATTTGTGGCAAAAATAGAGCTGGAATGAAGAAACTACGAATCCCAACTTTGTAAAAGATAAAGCACTGAGTGGAAGACAGGTGGCAACAATTTGGAGGTCCCTTGCACTGATGGCCGGCCAGCCAGTGCTGGTAGCCGACCGGCCACCTTTGGTGGCCGACAGCCGCTGTTCATGGCTGATGGCCTCCTGGTTTGTCCTGTGGTCAACCTGTATGTCAAGAGTGCTGAGAACCTGTGTTTCGTTCTGCTCTTTATGTGCTATGTTGTCCTGTCTTGGTTAGTTTTGTTGAGCCATTCTGTTTCAGTTTGTTTGCCAAATTGTATTCATCTTGTTTTGCTTATCGAGTTGTATTTGTTTTGTTTTGCTTATCGAGTTGCTATTATTAGTTGTTTATCGAGTTGTTTTACAGTGTTTGCTAAGTGTTAGTCGATTCATTACCTGATTAAGAAAATGCCAATACAATGTACAGTGTTCAATTTCTATCAATCTTGTTTTTATGCAATGAGGTGCTCGTGCGGTGCTCAGGATGCAAAATACAACATTTTTTCATACAAAAGTTGGTTTTCATTCCGATCGCGATTACTTTTTACAAAAGAGTACAAGTTTTTAAAGAAAATAAAACTGTCTAAATGTACAAATGTGCTAACACTAGTAGCAAAACAAACTAAGAAAAAATATATGAATCCGCGCCGGCTATCTCAGTCTTAAGAGGCCCTCTTCGTCCTCTTCCTAGGCACGGACTCAAAGCTGCCTCCGTCAGTACCACTATTTGAACCTTCCTCTGAATCCGAATCAAAGCCAGAGTCATCAGCACTCTCTACCTAAGAGCTTGGCTCAGCATCACCTCCACTAGCAGAACCCAAGCCAGCATCATCATCTCTGTTCTCGGATGACTAGGCGTGTTGACCCACAGCCTCCTCGGTCTTGATGGTCTCATCGTTGCCATCGCTCATGATAGGCCCTGAAAGGCTCCTCTAATCTCGACCACGGCGTCTCCCGGCGATGTCGAACTGTCTCTCTCTCCTCCACCGTCATGAAGAGGGCACCAATCTTGGTCTTTGTACTTGCAGTCTTCGCCGGTCCCTATCGATGCAGGGTGGAACTTGAAAGGATAGTTCATATCAGTAACAGCGGGTATACCAGATGTTATACAGAGGTCAGATACAGTGTGTGAATGCAGTGTGTCAGATATGGTCTATCGATGTAGTGTATCAATGCAGTGTGGGGAAGTGTTCAGCTGAAATGTTAGTTTCAGTGTGCCAGTAGAAAATTGACGACTGGAATGCAAGAAAACTGAAGAAAGTACCTGAATGTTGTAGAAGCCAAGTAATGCCTCTCTCCTCAATATCATGCTCTCGAATGAGGCCAACATCTCGAGCAATCCCTCGACGTACCCTGTGGGTGCCTGCAAATGTATTGGGAATGATCAATATCCGGAAGGAATGAATATCTGAGTATCTGAGCGAGAATGGAAAAATGACAATTATAGTGCATACCGGAGGTTAAACAGGCACTCTGACATATCTATGCCCTGCCGAAGCAGTCTCAATAGGAATCTAATAGGCCTCTCCAGTGTGTCGCCAACATCTCAACTTAGTCGGAAGCGCAGGCCAACCGAAGCCTTGTCTGACAGAGGACACCCCTCTAGCTCTGCCCCTCAGCGCTCGAGCCCTGCTCGTCGAAGAGGCATCTGCTGCTCTCCCTGCAAGGGTATGAGTACCCGTCAAGGGAGGCATGAGATACGTCTGGATATATGTCGCATAGTCCCTCTCACCAAGAAAGTAGTCGGCATCCACGCCTCGTGTAAAGTTGATCACCTCCTGGGAGGAGAGACTCTCTATAGCCCGTATGGATGGCAGAGGTAGCATGGGAACCACCTGCAACGACAAACCCAAGGTCTGGCGCAGGAAGTGCTCGCCTAAGAACCAGGCTCAGCTTACCGGTCCCTCGAGTACAAACCAGTAACGGAAAACGCCCCAAGCGCTAGCAAACTAGTATCTAACACCCTTAGGCATCGTTGCCCAGGGCTGCCATGAGATCTGCAGATAGCAAATACATAGATTGTTAGTGCCATTAGATATGTAATATGAATCAGAGCTCAAGTAAAGTAGAAATAACTGTGAGTTTTGAGTTACCTCTGCAGTAGTCTCCGTATCAAAATACCGGCAGAAGAATGAGAAGGTCTCCCTGGTCCTCTTCACGTACCTACCATCGTACCGATGAGAGTAAGGTACAACAGGAGGCATCTCCACCTTTGGCTTTAGGGCGAGGGTCGGAAAATATGCATATACCCACAGCTGCAAAAAGCAAAAAGCAAAAAGGCGACAATGAGCATATAGTAAAACACAAGGAATGCAGAAAGCAGAATATATATGCAGTGTACAGAAAGTGCAAAACAAAAAGCATGACAGGAAATATAAAGCAGAAAAGTAAAGCATACCTCCCAGGCTCTCTAGTAGTTGTCGACTCTATTCCCGCTCCTGCGGGATGTCGAGCTCATGTAGCCGTACAGGGTAGCAAGGCTAATGCTGCCCCAGTTGTAAAGCCGAACTCGACATAAGTCCACCAAGGCACTCAAGAGATATAGCCTGACAGTGTTCGCCCTGTTGGCGAACAAGGTGGTGCCAAAGAGGAACATCAAAAAGCCTCAGGCGTACTGCTCAATCTCCCTCGGGTCTCTGGCTCTGTCCCTCTAAAATGATCCACAACCCAGGTATATCGAACCATCCCTAATCAAAAGAGAGCTGGGCGTGCCCCCAGCAGAAAGATCCAAGTAGCCTCCTACTCGCCCATGTCTGTATCATAAGGGATCAACCGACACCCCTTACCTCGATGCCAGTGAGCATAGCAAAGTCATAAGGAGTCATTGTCATGTCTCTCGCAGTAGAGAAGTGGAAAGAGTTGGTGGTGTCCCACCACCTTTTTACCAGTGCGCCGAGTAAGGGCCTGCTCACTATGAGACGCGATAGCCCCATGCAGAATAAGCTGAATCCGACCTCATCAACAATCTGGCGGACGCCAACAGGGAGGTCCATATATCACTCCCTCGCAGATGTGGCTCTGTATGCTCGGATAGAGTGAGAGTCCCCCTGTAATTAGAATGGGCGGATGAAAGGCAATGTGAGAAATACAGTGCACGAATGTGTTTAAGATAAACAGATGAAAGACAATGCAAGTGCATGATCTGTGAAAGAAATGCAAGGTACATTGCAAAAAATGTAAGAAGACAATGTATACCTCGGTGGCACTATAGGATAAATGAGACTCCAGCTCTCGTAGCAAGAGATCCTCTGGTGCGCCTCATATAAAAGCTCTAAAACGCAAATAGTATTGGGGAGTAACACGTGCACCTTCGGGTGATATGTCTCGGGGTCGAACCCTGCGTGGTAATGGTACATGCTCGGGATCTGCCTCCATCCCTGGAGAAGCTCCGTCATGGGAGATGTCATCTGCCATTTGGAAAGGAGATGAGAAGTGGGCGAAAATGAGCAAAATGGGTGGAGAATGCCAAAAGTCAACAAAAATCAACCCTAAGAGAGAGAAAATGGGAAAAAAGTCAAAGCCCGAGAAAAGGCACAGAACCCAAGAGAAACTCGAGGGAAACAAGCCTCAAGTGGTGGAAATGAAGAAAAAAGCACCGAAATCAAATTTTAATCAGTTCAAAACGAAAGAAACCAAGAGGTTTTAGCGAATCAACTTCGTGTGAAGCTTTGGAAAACGCGTATAAAGCTCAAATCTAGAGGGAAAAAGTGTCTAGAGTGAGAAAGGAAGGAATTTTGGCAAGGGAGAAGTGAGGAAATGAAGTTTGGATGTGTTCATTTAAAGACCCAACATGAAATGTCCAAAATATCCCCGAATTGCCATCGGTGGCCGACCGGCCACCACTGATGTCCGACAACTTTCATGTGTGGCCGACAGGTGGCCGACAGATTCCCAGTGCTCCTACATTGGGTCTTTCTGCTGTTTTGTGTCCTCAGTTCTCGAGAAAGTGCAAGAAAAGTTCACTTTAATCTCAAATTGTCTCTACGGAAGCTCCGAACCGTGTCTTCGGTGCACGATTCATTAATAATCAACATCAATGAGGTATATCCTTTTTAAAACATATTGCAACTCTTCCGAGAGGTTAATTGAAAGTTGCGACTGAGTCAGTTTTATCAAACACGTTTTTTTCATTGCATAGAACGCGTATATCTCTTTGTTGCTGCACTGAACGTGCCTTTCACATGAGATCTTCCATAGAATGTGCACACCTCGCATTTGCATAGAACATGCCTTTGTTTCCCATTCGCATAGAGCATGCATTTGGCATTTTGCGTAGAACATGTTGTCAATCTCGCATTGAACATGCATTTTCTACTATTGATCACTGCATAGAACATGCATCCTATACTATTGTATAGAATATGCATCCTAATGTGGCATAGAATATGCTCTGGTTCTCGTTGCATTGAGCATGCTTCTATTTTGTTTCTTGTATGTTTGCATAAAACATGTCTCTAACATTGTGTCATGATTATTCGTCTTGCATAGAACATGCACTCTTACTATGTTAGGCTTGTTAAGTATCCTTCTTATGCAGGCACGATATTGTATGTATGATTCAGTCAGAGGAGTTCCAAGTGAGATCATTCCTGTCCTTCGATACTCCCTGTTTTGGTTAAAAGCATTTCGACGTGTTCCAATGTTCACCACCACTCCCTGTTTGCTTAAAAGCATTTGGACGTGTTCCGATGTTCACCACCACTCACTGTTTTGGTTAAAAGCATTTGGACATGTTCCGATGCATTTAGACGTGTTCCGATGTTCACCACCACACCTTGTTTTGGTTAAAAGCATTTGGATGTATTCCAATGTTCACCACCACTCCCTGTTTTGGTTAAAAGCATTTCGACGTGTTCTGATGTTCACCACCTCTCCCTATTTTGGTTAAAAGTACTTGGACGTGTTCCGATGTTCACCACCACTCCCTATTTTGGTTAGAAGCATTTGGACGTGTTCCGATGTTTACCACCTCTCCTTGTTTTGGTTACAAATATTTGGACGCGTTCCGATATTTATCACCGTTCCCTTTGGTTAAGAACAATTGGGCACGCCCCGATGTTCACACCATTCTTTCTCGCCTTCCACGTGCGACGCGTTAGGATCTTGTTTGACACCTCGTGTCACGCCGCAAACCTGCCCCTAAAAGTTTGGGCATGACCTAATCATAAATGGACCTATAACCTGGTAACCAAACCTATGGGGCCTTGCCGGAAGCATAAACATACGAACAAACACAGATATAACATTCACCATTGAGCTATTTCCAATATACCAAGATCTCATGCATCTTATACTTCATCAACCACAGCCAAAGTTTAAAACAAAATCCCTGAATACGATTACATATACATACATCGACAGTCCCAGCCTCAAGGTTGGGTGTATACAAAAGAACACAAAGGATATGTACTGATTGGGTAGCATTAACAAAAGTAAGCAACGTCTCCCAAGGTTTCACCAAAATAAGTAATGGCTATAGTGCACAGCCACGTAAGGTCGGTCAAGGAAAGCATCTGGCTAGGATTGTCCACAGGGGGTGACCTCTGTAAAGACACAAAGTTGAGAGAGTGAGTCGGGCTCAGTGAATAGTAGTATATAAATAAAACGTTGCTTAACTTAAACAGAGTACATATCAACACATTAGTCTGATTCTGTATTACATACATAATGGCCTTAGGCCTAATCATGTAACATAGCTTGGTGGCTAAAAGCCCTTGGACATGGTGGCATAACATTCTTGTAAACATTTTGGCACTGTGGCCCTTGTAACTTGATGGCCTTAAAGCCCTTGAAAATGGCACGAGGCCCTTGAAAACGGCACGAGGCCCTTGGACTTGCTTTTCTTGAAGTACTATTAGCGTTAATAGACTTCAACCATTAACATAACATTCACAGGAGTACACTACATGCTTGGAAACATTGACATAATTGTGTAACAATTACATAGGTACTACTACTCACAGTGCTGTGATGACGCGCTAGTTCCTCCTGGAGGGTATCCTGCACACAATCGTAACTTGCAAATTAGTTCTTCTTTCCTCATATCATTGAGTAACCAATTTCCGAATTATCACACTTCATATGCATTCATTTGCATTTATCATTATTTGAAATTCGCCAAAGTACTCTAAAAACATTAGCAGGGGATTAAGCATGCAAAGTAGAAGAAAGCATTTTGTTTTCCTGAAAATGAGTCCCAGCATAGCGCCTTTCGCTCGGCCGAGCGTGTGTGACAGTCCCAAACTGCTGGGAGGTGGTTTTTCCCGCTCGAGCTGACTTTCCTCCGCTCGAGCGGACCACGCAGACCCTGAAATCCTGTACTTCGAATTTTGCATCACCAAACCATTCCTCTTGCAATTCCAATGGGATCTATACTATCTAATATCTTTATAACATGGATTCTACCTTGTAAACATAGCAAATTGCACAAGATTAGAAACTTAATCAAGCCATTCTTCACTCAATTTTATTCTTGGTTTCAATGTCTTTATGCTTATTGAAACATAGCACATGTTATATCTCTATAATGAACCATAGCACATGATATATACATATATTCATGAAGTGGTGGTATAAACCAAGGATTGAAGCTTAATTTCATATAACACCCAAGTTAAGTGTCAAAAGTACCAATTGATGAAAACCCTCATAAGTTAAACATGAAGTATACATGAAGCAACAAAAACATAATTTACACCTCTTAAGTTGTTATGATCTTGAGCTTACCTTGAATTTACTCCCAAACTTCTAACAATTTGCCCAAATTCTTTGTTGAATCCCTTTTTCCCCAATTCCTCTTCTTTCCTTCCTCTTATTTTCTCTCCCAAAATGACACCCACGTTTTTGACCAAAAACCATAGAGTCATCAATATATACATGTTCATAAGTAAGGCATATAGGACAAAAATGAATCGTTTAATCATTCCGAAATTAAAATTTCACGATCATGCTTAAAATTACATAAAAATTATGCTGATCATAGATATATAATCAATTTCCGACAATTAAGCCATTAAGGCCTTCAATTTCTGATTCCAGCATTCTAATGGAACAAATACCTTTCTTGAGTAACAGATAGACATTCATAAACATGCATTTCATATCCTTAATCATAATTTTCATGAAAGTTTTCAGCAAACATGTTAAAAGCACAAAACAAGAGCTGAAATATATAAAAAAACATGGACGAGGGTCGGGTCATTACACTCTCCCCCCCTTAAATAAGTTTGGTCCTCCAAACTTGTGTTACCTTAAGATTGAAACAGGTGTGGGTATTGATGTTGCATATCTTCCTCTTTTTCCCACGTTGCGTCAGTTCCATAATGTTCTTGCCACTCAACTTTTACCATGGGGATTTCACGGTTTCGTAATTGTTTTACTTGTCTGTCCAAAATGCGAATTGGTTTTTCTTCGTAACTCAACTTATCATCCAATTCGACCTGATGGTAGTCAATAACATGTGACAGATCCGGAAGGTACCCACGAAGCATAGAGATATGAAACACGTTATGCACTTGACTCATATGTGGCGGAAGGGCAACTCGGTAAGCCACCGGACCCACTCTCTCCAGAATCTGAAAAGGACCAACATACCGAGGTGTTAACTTACCCTTTTTACCGAATCTTGGGTGCCCTTTTATTGGAGTGACTTTCACAAAGACATGGCTATCCACTTCAAATTCCAAATCCCTCCGTCGATTATCCGCATAACTTTTCTGCCTACTTTGTGCAGTTTTCAATCTTTCCCGAATAATTCGATCCTTCTCTGTTGTCAATTGAACAATTTCAGGTCCTAACAAGGATTTCTCTCCAACCTCAGCCCAACATACAGGAGAACGGCATGGTCTTCCATACAAAGCCTCATAGGGTGCCATGTCTATACTCGAGTGGTAGTTATTGTTGTACGTAAATTCTATCAACGGCAGGTGAGTTTCCCAACTTTCTTGAAAATCCAGTACACACATCCGAAGCATATCTTCTAGCGTTTGGATCGTTCTCTTCAGACCGTCGATGGTCAGGGGTGAAAAGCTGTGCTAAACTTTAAGTCTGTACCCAGTGCTTCTTGTAAGCTCTGCCAGAATCTGGAAACGAACTTCGGATCCCTATCTGACACAATCGAGACCGGAACACCATGAAGCTTCACAATTTCATTCACATAAATCTCTGGCAATTTGTCTGCATTATATTGAGTTTTCACTGGCAAGAAGTGGGCGGACTTAGTTAATCGGTCCACAATGACCCAAATTGAATTCATACCCCGTGGAGTCCGTGGTAACCCCACAACAAAATCCATTGTCAAATGCTCCCATTTATACTCCGGAATGGGAAGAGATTGCAACAGTCCGGCAGGTTTTTGATGCTCCGCTTTTACTTGCTGGCATTGTAAGCACTTGGCGACAAATTCCGCGATCTCTTTCTTCATACTTGGCCACCAAAAATTTTGTTTCAAGTCTCGGTACATTTTCATACTCCCGGGGTGCATTGAAAACCTCGAGGCGTGTGCATCTTCCATCAATTTTTGCTTAAGATTCATCACATTGGGAACACATACTCGGTTTTGAAACTTGAGCACTGAACCTGCTACATGGAATCCTAGTTTTGGTTTTGTTTCTAACTCATCATGTATCTTCCTCAAAGTGTCATCTTCTATTTGGCGCACTTTTATTTCTTCAAGCAAGGTTGGTTGGGCGACCACTGCTGCCACTAAAGCTTTTTGTCCATACAACACAAAATCCAATTCCATTTTATCCAATTCAATTGCTAGTTTCTTTTGCTCTGTAACCATACTTGTCATAATCCCCATATTTTTCCGACTGAGCGCATCTGCAACCGTATTGGCTTTACCAGGATGGTAATAGATCTGCAAATCGTAATCTTTAAGTAATTCCAACCACCGTCGCTGTCGCATATTTAACTCTTTCTGCGTAAAAAGGTACTTAAGACTCTTGTGATCAGTATAGACTTCGCAGGTGGTGCCATACAGATAATGTCTCCATATCTTTAAAGCAAAAACTACAGCTGCTAGCTCAAGATCATGTGTGGGATAATTCTTCTCGTGGGGTTTCAGCTGCCGAGAAGCATAAGCGATGACTCGTCCACTTTGCATAAGTACACAGCCTAGTCCTTTGTGCGAAGCATCACTATAAATTACAAACCCCTCCGTACCAGATGGTAAAGCTAAAACTGGTGCTGTTGTCAACCTCGTCTTCAATTTCTGAAAAGCAGATTCTCGCTCGTCTGACCATTCGAATACAACTCCCTTCCGAGTCAATTGTGTAAGTGGTACAGCAATTTTAGAAAAATCTTGGACAAATCGCCGATAATAGCCAGCTAACCCCATAAAACTGCGCACCTCAGTCACATTGGTTGGAGTTGGCCAATTTACAATTGCTTCAATCTTATGCGGGTCAACAGAAATCCCTTCCTTTGTGATGATATGCCCCAGAAATGCCACTTCTAATAACCAAAATTCACATTTCCTCAGCTTGGCATACAATTTCTTTTCCCGGAGGGTTTGAAGGACCAAACGAAGGTGATTCTCGTGAGCTTCTGCATTCTTCGAATAGATGAGAATATCGTCAATAAAGACCACTACGAAGTCATCCAAATAGGGCTTAAAAATACGGTTCATCAAATCCATAAAAGCTGCTGGCGCGTTAGTGACTCCGAAGGGCATAACCAAAAACTCATAGTGACCATAACGGGTTCGAAAGGCTGTCTTCTCAACATCCTCAGCCTTGACTTTTAATTGATGGTACCCAGACCGTAGATCAATTTTGGAAAAGACTTGTGCCCCCTGCAACTGATCAAATAGGTCATCGATTCTTGGTAATGGATACTTGTTCTTGATTGTGACTTTATTAAGTTCCCTGTAATCGATACAAAGCCGAAGTGTTCCATCCTTCTTCTTTACAAACAGAACTGGCGCACCCCACGGAGACACACTCGGACGGATGAATCCCTTGTCCAATAAGTCCTGCAACTGCATTTTCAATTCCTTCATTTCAACTGGCGACATTCTATATGGAGTCTTCGAAATGGGTTGAGTTCCCGATACTACGTCAATAGTAAACTCTATTTCACGGTCTATCAACTGCCCTGGCAATTCCTCAGGAAAGACATCCGAAAAGTTACAAACAACTGGAATTCTGTTGACATTCCCATCCACCACTTGCCCCTCCAAAATACTGCATAAATATCCCCGACATCCCTTCTGAATTAATTTACACGCCTTTGTCGCAGAAATCAAATAAGGTGGAGAAGTCACTTCCTGCCCCTGAATCATAAACTCTGATTGACCCGGAGCGCGGAAACTGATCTGTTTAGTCAAACAATCGATAGTCGCACCATATTCACCCAACCAATCCATCCCCAGAATAATATCAAAACAGGTCATGTCAAGCGGTAATAGATTGGCATATACCCGATTATTCCCAAACTCAAGTTCACAACCAAAATAAGCAGTAGTACAAAACATAAAGTCCCCCAAGGGTGAAGATACACATAACACATAGGGCAGTGTTTCCTCAATTTTATCTAAGTTTTGCGCAAATACTTTCGACACGAAGGAATGAGTAGAGCCAAAATCAAATAAAACAAAAGCAGAATGACCATGAACCATAAAAATACCTGACACCACTATTGCTGCATTCTGCACGTCTCCTGGAACTAATGCAAACACTCTGCCTTGTCTCGCTGTGTCTTTACTGCCATTAGATTTGACCGGTGCTTTGGTGTTGTTAGTTGGTGTAGACCCCGCTGAACTCGTAGCAGCCCTGTTCTCATTTCGTTGATTCCTTTGGGGGCAGTCTTTTATCAAATGCCCTGTTTTGCCACACTGATAACAGGCTCCAGACTTCCATTGACATATCCCGCGATGCTTCTTTCCACATTCCGGACAATTGGGAATCGTACCTTGACTAGGAGCAAACACATTTGAAGTCCCTGAGTTTTGTTTCTTGTTGGGTGGAGTAGTTGCTCCCCTCGCCCATTGGTTGTTTGGTCTTTTTCCTTTCCATTCGGCAATCCGGTTACGGCGGCAAGATTCCTTACTATAATGACTCTCCGACCGTCTACATAAGTAGGCAACTTTAACATATTGACTCGATCCAGAATTGCTCCGCGTAATCCCCCTTCAAATTTCCGTGCCTTTTTATAGTTCGTGTCCACCATATGCGGTGCGAACCGGGCTAGCTCCGCAAATTGGGCCTCATATTCAGCAACAGTCTTGTTCCCTTGCCTAAGACTTTCAAATTCAGTCACCTTTTTATCCTGCATACTTTGAGGAAAGTATTTATCATAAAACAGCTCTAGAAATCTATCCCATGTTAGTCTTGGATGGGTTGTTCTCGTTAGCATCCACCATCGACGTGCTTCATCTTCAAAGGTAAAGGCAGCCAATTGCACCTTTTGAGCTTCGGTGCAAGGGAAAACTTCAAATAATTTCTCTATGCCCAATACCCAGGCCTCAGCTTTCATTGGTTCTATTCCGCCTTTGAAAGATGGTGGTTTCATCTTTTTAAACTCCTTAGTGAGAGTAATCGTTCGGTCTTGACAGATGAAACTACGATGCTACCGGTGGAGGTGGCGGTTGTCCTTGTGGTTGTTGCTGCTGTGGTGGCTGTTGCTGTTGTTGCCGTACAGTCTCCGCCAGTTCCATAATCATTCTCTCTATCCTATCCAAATGCGGCGATAGCATCCTCTTGCTCCTCTGTCCTTGTTCTCACCATGACCTACACAAAAGTCAATTATATACAAGAGACATAGTTTAACCTTGTTAGCATTGTCAGAGTACTCCTACTGTTGCTATCAACTAGTCTTATACTTTTAGGATGTCATGCATGATGCCTAAATCATTTCTAGACACCCTACAGCTCAATGGATCCGTGTGTGAGATAGCAACTCGTGCTCTGATACCACTTGTCATGCCCCAAACCTGCCCCTAAAAGTTTGGGCATGACCTAATCATAAATGGACCTATAACCTGGTAACCAAACCTATGGGGCCTTGCCGGAAGCATAAACATACGAACAAACACAGATATAACATTCACCATTGAGCTATTTCTAATATACCAGGATCTCATGCATCTTATACTTCATCAACCACAGCCAAAGTTTAAAACAAAATCCCTGAATACGATTACATATACATACATCGACAGTCCCAGCCTCATGGTTGGGTGTATACAAAAGAACACAAAGGATATGTACAGTAACTTGGGTAGCATTAACAAAAGTAAACAAACGTCTCCCAAGGTTTCACCAAAAATAAGTAACTGGCTATAGTGCCTAGGCACGTAAGGGTCGATCAAGGAAAGCGGCATCCTGGGCTAGGATTGTCCACCTGGGGGGTGACCTACAGAAACAGACAAAGTTGAGAGAGTGAGTCGGGCTCAGTGAATAGTAGTATATAAATAAAACGTTGCTTAACTTAAACAGAGTACATATCAACACATTAGTCTGATTCTGTATTACATACATAATGGCCTTAGGCCTAATCTTGTAACATAGCTTGGTGGCTAAAAGCCCTTGGAAATGGTGGCATAACATTCTTGTAAACATTTTGGCACTGTGGCCCTTGTAACTTGATGGCCTTAAAGCCCTTGAAAATGGCACGAGGCCCTTGAACTTGCTTTTCTTGAAGTACTATTAGCGTTAATAGACTTCAACCATTAACATAACATTCACATGAGTACACTACATGCTTGGAAACATTGACATAATTGTGTAACAATTACATAGGTACTACTACTCACAGTGCTGTGATGACGCGCTAGTTCCTCCTGGAGGGTATCCTACACACAATCGTAACTTGCAAATTAGTTCTTCTTTCCTCATATCATTGAGTAACCAATTTCCGAATTATCACACTTCATATGCATTCATTTGCATTTATCATTATTTGAAATTCGCCAAAGTACTCTAAAAACATTAGCAGGGGATTAAGCATGCAAAGTAGAAGAAAGCATTTTGTTTTCCTGAAAATGAGTCCCCCGCTCGAGCGCCCCTTTTTCCGCTCGAGCGGACTGCGTATTGTGTCCCAAACTGCTGGGAGGTGGTTTTTCCCGCTCGAGCTGACTTTCCTCCGCTCGAGCGGACCACGCAGACCCTGAAATCCTGTACTTCGAATTTTGCATCACCAAACCATTCCTCTTGCAATTCCAATGGGATCTATACTATCTAATATCTTTATAACATGGATTCTACCTTGTAAACATAGCAAATTGCACAAGATTAGAAACTTAATCAAGCCATTCTTCACTCAATTTTATTCTTGGTTTCAATGTCTTTATGCTTATTGAAACATAGCACATGTTATATCTCTATAATGAACCATAGCACATGATATATACATATATTCATGAAGTGGTGGTATAAACCAAGGATTGAAGCTTAATTTCATATAACACCCAAGTTAAGTGTCAAAAGTACCAATTGATGAAAACCCTCATAAGTTAAACATGAAGTATACATGAAGCAACAAAAACATAATTTACACCTCTTAAGTTGTTATGATCTTGAGCTTACCTTGAATTTACTCCCAAACTTCTAACAATTTGCCCAAATTCTTTGTTGAATCCCTTCTTCCCCAATTCCTCTTCTTTCCTTCCTCTTATTTTCTCTCCCAAAATGACACCCACGTTTTTGACCAAAAACCATAGAGTCATCAATATATACATGTTCATAAGTAAGGCATATAGGACAAAAATGAATCGTTTAATCATTCCGAAATTAAAATTTCACGATCATGCTTAAAATTACATAAAAATTATGCTGATCATAGATATATAATCAATTTCCGACAATTAAGCCATTAAGGCCTTCAATTTCTGATTCCAGCATTCTAATGGAACAGATACCTTTCTTGAGTAACAGATAGACATTCATAAACATGCATTTCATTTCCTTAATCATAATTTTCATGAAAGTTTTCAGCAAACATGTTAAAAGCACAAAACAAGAGCTGAAATATATCAAAAACATGGACGAGGGTCGGGTCATTACACCTCGGGTACGCCCGACGATTGTGTTTTTCTTTGCCTTTCCAGTGTGTTGTGTAGTTAAGCTTGCATAATTTTCTTACATCCTTTCTGCATAAAATGTGGTTTGGTTCATGTTTATACTTCTTTTCATGTTTGAATTTGCTGTACCGTGTTTCAGTTTGCATGAATATAGCATTTCTTTGCATAACATTTGCATCTAGATGCTTCGTTACAACCTCATTGCATGATCATAAGTTATATTCTTGCAATGTGCATATCACTTGCATTTTGCCCCGGAACTATGCTGTTTGATTCCTTGCAAAGGGATACGTAGGCAGCTTGCGGGCACAACCCTTTTTTGGTCTTGCTTGTTTGTTTGTCCAAGTATTTGGCCTTGTCAAAAATAGGTTGTCTCTGGGCTTTGACATTCACTCATGTCATTTCATGACTTTTGAGTTCTGTCAAATAGGGGCAACTATAGACACCCCATTTTTGACCGTCCTCAAGACTTAGACGTCACCGTTTGTGCACTCAATGATTGTGCTTGTTTGTGTTCGTTTTGAGTGCCCGAAGTCCTCAGTGGAACGCCTTGTCTTTGAGCCTCTAAACCTTGCCTGTTTTATGCATGTTTTTGGACCAAGAGCTTGTTGCCTCTTGCCTGGAAGAGAGGGTGACCTGTCGGCCAACCCTGGGATCTATCGGCCATGGATTGTGCCTGTCAGCCACCAGTGCTGGCCGATGGCCATTGGTCCCTTTTTCCAGATATTTGTTTGCCAGCTGTGCCAGTTGTTGCTCACTGAGCTGCATCTTCATACACGTGTATGGTAGGATGTATTCAAGCTTAAGACTTGATTTTCTATATATAGGGGGGTTCCTTCCCCATTTTGAGGGGTTACACATTTAGACCAAAAATCTCTCTCTCTCTCTCTAGAACTCTCTCTTCCTCTTGTTATTTTGTGCCTTAAAGTCTAGTTTATCTAAACTTTTGCACATCAACCCGTAATCAAATTTGACCACCTTGGAGCTGAGGTCTCTTGGAGTCTTGTTTATGCTCTAGATAAAGGTTTAAGCTTGGATTGTTGCTTAATTTGTGCTTGAGCTTCAAGAGGTAGTTTACTTGATTAGTATACTTGCATTGAATACTTGTTTTTCCATCCTTTTGTATTGTTTTTAGGCTGGTTTTCAACTATAAAAATTTTTATTTTTGAGGCTTAAAATGATGGTTTGAGGCTATCTTGTGTTAATGGGTAGTCCACCCTTTTTGTTGTTTAATTGTTTAAACTTTTGTACCATTTCTCGTCACATTCAAATCAAACTTTTTGGGCCTTTTAACTATTGAAATTCAGAGGTTTTTCAGTGACAAAAACCTTCTTTTGAAGTCCAAAATTGGAGGGGTTAGCCTCCCCTCCTTGTGTCTTGCTTGGATGCCTAGTTAGCCTCACATGTTAGTATGTTTTTCTAGCCTAACTTAGCTTTAGTCCAGCATGTTCTTGCCTCCGTTTTGACTTGCTTTAGCTCTGTTTTGGGCTATTTGGGTCATTTGAGCTTTGTTTTGTATAGTTGTGGTGTAATCTCCTTCACTAGCTTAGTATTTCTAGGCTTTGAGCATCATTTGTGTGTCTTGGTTGCATGTTTTAATGCTTTTTCATGCCTAATTCCGGCATTTAACATCTCTGCAACCTCCCTCTTTGCTACACTTTTTCATTTGTTTTGAGGGTTGTTTCAACCTTAGGGTTGTTTAAGCTTGAGGTTGAGGCTCATCCTTAATGGTTTAATCCTCTTTTGAGGGTTCATTACCAACGACATGAAGCTTCCCTCATGCCTTGAACTACTCCTTGGTTGACACTTCTTTCGCTTTAGATCACACTCACTAATGGACTTAATCTATTAAAGAATGAATCGGTAATGTAAAATGAGTAAACAAAATGAACAAGTAAAAGAGGCAAGATAAGCATCTTTCGTGTTGCATTGCATGTGTTTGAATCGGACATCAATTCGAACACAAGGAAAGTGGGACATTTCATACTCAAAGTGATGAAATATGCCACTTTCCTTTGTCACCATCACCCTTGATTATGCATGATAGGGTGGTAGTCTTTTTGAGTCGTGTTTTGCACTCATTAAGCTTGTACAAGCTTGGTTCATTAGCCATCATGCACGGAAAATGCTTGGTTGATGGTTTGAGGGCCAAGAGTTACACTCCTTTAAGCTTGTGTGATGATAAGGAGCGTAACAGTACAAACACTCCTTGAGAATACACCGTTTTGTCTTTGTTTGCTCTCTGTTGTAGTGGCCGATGGCCACCAACAGTAGCTGACCAGCCACCAATTGTAGCCGACCTGGCCATCAATGAAATTTTTGCATAGTGTGTTCCTGAGGTGAAGCAGAGGCATTCTGGGAGTTGGCAGGACTATTGGTGTTCAAATGTGCAAATAGAGGCGTTCAATGGCAAGACGGTGGCTTTTTGGGTAGAGAAACCGAGCATGCATCCCTTGCTTCTCGAGGCCATTTAATTACTTTATTTAGTTAATTAGTGGTAGCTAAGTAATTAGTTTAAATTGCTTTGTACTTAATTAGCTTAGTGTGTAGACGTCCCCGAACGCCCCGGCAGGGTTAGGTCCCGTTCCGTTCATATTCTGGGTCACTACAGTTCAAAGGACTCAAATGTCACGGTTCTTAATCTTGAACCAAAGAGTCCAACTCTGGCAAATCGTTTTGAGAAAAACAGATTTTGAAAAGAAGTGCCAAACATGGACTGCTTTGCCAGATATAGAGTCGCCACCTAAATATTTTTAAAATAGGAAATTTAGGAAACCCTGACTCGGTGCCGAAGGCCACGTGTCCGTCATCACCAAAGTTGTCTTGGCTCGGGAGCTTGGGTACGATCGGGGAAGGTCAGCTATGAGCACCCCCTTTCGCCCGGTCCGAAGACCGGCCTCTCCTAACCGTGATATCCGATTTTGAAAACGTTATGTGATCTCGTTCCAATTATTAGCCTAGAATTACTATGTTATGCACACAGCAAACAAGTATAGACTAGATTGCCTAATTTGGAAATAAGCATTGCATATCCATTTGTTTTGAAAGCGCTTCGGAATTTGCTACTCGCAAGTAGGCTAAAACACGGATTTCAACGAGTTTTTCCAACTCAAGCAATCCAACCTCCACCCACAGGCATTCAAACAGTTTATCTTATATAAGCATTTAGCCACATGGTAATCAAGCTGTCATGTTAACATTCACACGCATGCGATATGCTAAAGCATAAATACTTACATCGTACTCCGTGCCAAAACAAAAGCTAGTTAGTAATCATATGCATGATCCTAGTTCATGTTAAGTGGCTAATGCAACGCAAGCAAGGGTGTAATCTAGACAGGCTCGGCTATCCTAAGCATGGCATATGAAATGCTACAAGTAACAAGTATTCAATTTGGAAATTGAAATACAATGCAGTTAGCGTGATGTACCGAGCCCAGTGCATGTAAGACAAATGTATGGATGCACACATGCATTGCAAAAGGTATGCTAAAATAAACGTGCCCAAATCTACCATCGTAAGCGGGTAAATAAAAGGGAAGAAAGAAGTGGGGGTTGGAAGACATGCACACCACTCACTCACGCTTATTACAGATTTGCCCTCGCTCGGAGGGACCAAATAAATATACAAATTAATTAACTACGCAAGCTAATTAAATATTACAGATCAATTAAATTAACTAAACGAATTAATCAATCTAATTAAAACAATAAAGCCCTCGGGAAGCGGGTTAGATGCAGTGCATGCTCGGGACTTGGTCGGAATCGCACCGCCATGCATAGTCTGCCTCTGTTTTCCCTTCTTTGCTCCTCTGAAAACTGCCAAAGTCTCAGGAATGCCTCTCAGGATACTGGGGGATCCCACCGGCTAAGTAGAATGACCACCGGCACTAGAATGTGGCCATCGGCACAAAATGAATCCACCGGCTAATGATTTACTGCCGGCCGGCACAAAATATTGCCGGTCGGCAAACAATGCCTGCAGAACCTGCAACTCACAGCAGCAGAGGGCAAAACTTGCATGGCAATACAATTCAAACAATGTATGTACTAATCATGCCCCCTATCATGTTTGTGACTCAAAGGGGCATGTGCCTCGATTCTCGGACCACCAATCACGCATTTCCATGCATGATGGCCCAAAGAACCGAGTGTACAACTTTGATGTCAAATGAAATACAAACCAATCAAACAAAACAAGGCCCAATTCCTATCACCAAATCAAGGAACAAGGCATGCATGCAAGATGCAATGCAACCTAGGCATGTTATCTAAGGATGCAACATGGCATGGCAAGATACTTATTCAAGTATACAAGCAAACATGAGGTAAGCATGCAACCAAGCAAATGATGGTCTTAAACATGACTTAGGCAACTCTAATTAGGCCCAAAATCAGTGGCCAAAACCAAGGAAACGAAGGCCAAAATGCACACACACATGCATGCAATCATGGTCCAACACCTTAAGCATAAACAAGGCAACTCTTAAGCACACTTAAAGAGACCAAACAATGGACAATTAGCATGCATACCAAACTCTGAAATTGCACAAAATAGAGGTGCCAAACCAACTAATTCAAGCAAGTAAAGCATGCAAATGGTCCAAGTACTTGAGGCAAGCCAAGAGGCTTAAACCAAGGTCAAACCCACCAAGCCTCACAAGGCTAAGGGGACTCAAAACAGGTCAAAGGCAGACCTAAACAACACCTAAGGAACACCTAGATGGCATCTAAATGGCTCAAGTCCAAAGGCATGCACAAATGCACTTTTAAGGAGCATACAACACAAGCTCATAAGGCGTTAAAGAGGCATGCAAGGCAAGCATACAAACATGTTAAAGGGACTGAAATAACATGAAAAAAGACTCCAATCCACTAAATCGAAGCAAACAAAGCATGCTATACACTTACATACTTAAGGCCAACAAGCCCAAAAATGCAAAGACGCTATATAATGCATGCTAGGGTCGACTCAAACAACCTAAGATAGACCTAAAGCATGGCAAAATAAGCACAAAAGCTTCACAAATCTAAGCCTAAAACATACTAAAACAAAGGCACACAACCTAAGGCATATTAAGGCAATCACAAGGCATTAAAAGGTAGGTATGCAAGGCATGCATGGTACACCAAAACCAACTTAAAACCATGTTATATTATGGCAATATAAGCATGAAATGCAGCCATGGCATGACCAATAAACACTCAAACATAAGCTCCCTTAAGAGACCAAAAATGGTCCTGTGGGGAAGTAGTTTGGAAATACTCTTCAGATCCTGGAAGACGCCAATGATCCTCAGCTAGTCACCTGCAAAGATACAAATACTCCGGTCGGGGGTGCTGGAATTAGCACTCCAATGGATAAGTCAGTTCTTCTACTTGTTGACTCAGTTTTTAGAAGTGATTCTTACATACCTTTTCTAGTCCATTGCCATTATATTTATACTTGTTTCTTCTGATCCTCGGGGCCAGGGCCTACTTTTTCAATCATTATCTTTTCCACTATTCGGCTCTAGGGATCCTTCCCCATTCGGCCTATTTATCCTATTCGGCCCCTTATCCTTGCGGGATATCTGCCGACTAGCGTCAAGCTTCTGAAATATACCTCCTTTATCTTCGCCAATTATTCGGCTATCACAATTTCCCTTCGAACTCCCTGTTGACGGCAGTTAATCGGGGTGTTTGGTTCAGAATTTGAGAAGTTTAGCGTCAGGCTGCTTCGCCTTTTTGCTCATCATTACGCTTTCCCGCTCTATTCATGTGTATCTCAGCATTTATTGCGATTTGAAACTTTGGTCCTTTAGAATTCACATTTTGTCGATTTTCTAAGACTTTTGGATCGCCAGTGCATATCCCTCCGTGACTCGCGTTTTCTGCAACTTCTTCCCGTCTTCCCTTGTCTCATCTGCTCTTCGTAAGTTTCCTTATCCCTTCCTTGTGATCCTATTTTATGTTTACTATTTTAGCTTCGGCGAATATTTAGTTCTTTTGCTAAGATGGCCAAACATTTGAAAGACCTCCTTTCTGAGGATCGTATCTCCGGTTTCCAGCAACATTTTTCTATTCCTGACGACGTCCATTTATCCCTTGTAACGGACAACGCTCTCGACATGGAGAGGAAAGATCAAAACACGATCGTATTCCCTCTTTTATCCATTGCGGAGGGTGGGGTTCGTTTCCCCCTACACCCACTTCTTAGGGCCGTTCTCCGCTATTGGGGTTTGATTCCTTCTCAACCCAATGTAAATTTCTTTCGAATCATCATGGGGGTTGTAGAGTTGAATCGACGCCTTAGGATTAACCTTGGGATTTTGGCCATTCGACATTGTTACGCCTTAGCCAAATCCACCGGTCGGCTGGGGCGATATTTTCTCAGGGCCAAAGATACTGACCATCACTTGGTGACTATGCTTGCTAGTTCTGGTAAACGGGTTGATGACGTGATGGTCAACGTCCGAGGTAATTGGGAGTTCGCTGAAGGGGAGGATCGCCTGGACCCTATTCCCAGACATAAGGGTGACCCAGGTTGCCACGCAATGTCTTGTTTGTTGGTCTATCTCTTATTCGGCTCTTTTCCCTAAATCGCTTTTTATCTTCTGCAGGTAATAGGTTGAAGAAAATTCTGACTACGGTTGACGACGTGGTTCTTGGGGAAATCAAGACTGCACTCACATATTTCGGCCGCCCAAACGTACAACAGCAAGGAAGAGCCGCCCATATTCTCCTTCGGTACGAACCCACTTACACTACTTTCTCGGCTGCAGATAACATTCCGATTCCAGGCGGGAATCAACAGCTCTCGGCCTTTATCTTCCCCAGCTTCAAAAACCTTAGGCAGATCGTTCTCGTAGCTTTGGATTCGAGGGAAGACGCCGAGCCGGCTGTAGAGGTGATTGCCGATCTGGCTGGGGAGTCTACTGAGGGGGTTGTAGAGGGCGACGAGGCCGTACGCTCGGCATTTGAGGCCACCGAGCCATCCGCCTCAGGACGGCGATTTCTTCCGGGATATTTTTGCGAATTTGGGGGATCTACCCGGCGATTTCTTTGAGGGTATGGCGAAGGAAAGCCTAACGCAGATGGCACGTAAAAGAAATGCGGCGGATGGCCGCTGAAGAATTTGAATCGCCAGATCGATCCAAGATCAAGCCCTTCGTACCCATTTCTGAGGGAACGGTTGAGGTTGCTGTGTCCGATACGGGAAAAGAGGGTGGAGAACAGGCCGATGGGGAACGGATGATTACGGAGCAAGGCCAAAAGCGTGGTGCCGAGGGAGAAACGAGTTCAGAAGCTGGCCCTGGTAGCAAATGGCCTCGGCTTGAAGAACCGGACGTGGTCGCTCCATTCGTTATTCAGCCAAAGATCAAGGATATGCCGATTTTATCCGACGCTTCGGCCATCGAGGATCCAACCGTGGCTCTGAGCCTGGCGGCTTCAATTTCTCTGCCGGCTGACATCAAAGCCTTCGGTGCTGTGCCTGATATTATGGCCGCTGCCCTAACTGCTCAATCGGCACTCCTGGTAGGTCACCTTCATTTCGCTCTTGTTTGTTCAAGGCATCTAATCATACCAAATTGTTTTGCAGACGATCGGGAGGATCGCCGACTTGGGTCGCCGCTTGCATGATGCTCTCGGGAGAATTGACCATTTGCAAACAGAGGTGTAGGGTCAGAAAAGTAGGGCCGAGTTCAAAATTATGAGAGCTGAAATGGAGAGCGCGCGAGCCGAAGCGGAGAAAGAGAGGGCTCACGTCGCCGAACAGCTTCGTGTTGATGATGAGGGTAGGGCAAATGCGAGCGAGGAGTCGCTCAAACTTTCCAAGGAAGCACTTGCTGAAGCAGAAGCTCAGCTAGAGGAGCTTAAGGCGGCCCGCGAGAAAGCCAAATCGGAGGCCTTTGAGGCAGGGAGAGGCGTCGCTCTGACGGAATATGTTGAAGAAGTGTCCAAATTTGAGAATCGCGGGTTCAAACATGGGTGGCTCAAAGCCCTTGCTGCCGCTGAGGTTACATTGGATTTGCCAATTCCTTATGAGCAGGTGGATGTTGAGCCACTTGAATCCGATATCGACAAATGATCTGGGAGCCGTTTACTGAGCAGGCGTCTTTTTGTTTTTGTTTTTCATCTTTTGGATAGTGCTTTGTTGGTTCAGGGTAGGTTTCATGTATAAATTGGTTAGCATCTGCGCGCAATTTATTAATGAAAATTTCCTTGTAATTTTTGCTACCACCACACACTTTGTATGAAAGTGTTCTGTGGTTTAATTTTAATGAAAGAGTTTTGTGTTTGTCAATGCATTTGGTAAAATGGAATTGCATATCTTGTGAAACCCCGATTTGTGAATCGCCTTGCCCTGGGGTTCATAAAAAGAATTCTAGCTCTGAATCAACTAGTGAGCCGGCTGGAGTACTTGGTCCGAATAGATTGATAAATCTGCTCTTGCCAGTCAACTCGTGAGCCGGATGATTTTACTGTGGCACGAATGATTTTATCTAGAACTCTTCTAAACAAACTGTACATAGAATATCGTTTGTCCAAACTTTAGTTTTTTCCTCACTTGAATCTGAAGTCGCTAACCAATGAAGGTAAAGAGGAAAAGATTGGTCAATATCTGGGTTCCAGCAGATTCAATACATATCCCACCAAAGTCACCATTTGCAATTTCACTGCCTACTGATCTTGGACCCTTAGATTGATGAATCTGCCCTTGCCCCAGGGGGTTCATGATAAGAACTCTAGCCCTGAGGAATCAATTCGTGAGTTGGGTAGTTTAAATTTGAACATTGATGAATCTGCTCTTGCCCGAATCAACTTGTGAGCCGGCTGGGTACTTGAGCCGAATAGAACCACTGAAGGTAGAGAGGAAAAGATTGGTCAATATCTGGGTTCTAGCAGATTCAATACATATCCCATCAAAATCACCATTTGCAATTTCACTGCCTACTGATCTTGGACCCTTAGATTGATGAATCTGCCCTTGCCCCAGGGGGTTCATGATAAGAACTCTGGCTCTGAAGAATCAATTCGTGAGCCGGTCAGTAGTTTAGCGAGCAGTTGATGAATCTGCTCTTGCCCGAATCAACTTGTGAGCCGGCTGGGGTACTACGCACTTAGGCTGAAGATCCGGAGCCAAAACCTTGTCCTGCCATCAACTTAGTCGGCGTCAAGCGATTGGGTTTCGCGATTAATGAACTTGCCTCGATCGTGCTGCCTCTGCGAGTGTTAAATGATCAAAGGCACAGCTTTTAAGAGTCTGGTAGGTATCTGATTCAGACTCCTGAGAGAAAATCTATTGTGCGAATGTCGAACAAACTCTTCTTTAACAGCAAAGGGGAAGCCAAGACATTGGCTGAGCTTGGCGGTGATATGAATCGAAGTGAACAATGTGGTGCGCCCTTGCGTGCTGGGAGTAAGAGTTCTATGGGTCGAGAGAGCCGTCAATCTCCTTGACGTTGTAGTAGGTCGCCCAGACGGGATAGGCAGTCCCAGGGGAGATTGCCACACGCCCAAGTCGAAAGGAGATCAGACGCGAATCCGTGCCCGTTAAGTTTTGCAGTATTTGTGAAGAATAAGCCCATGACGGAAGCGGACTCGATCGTTCGAGATCCAGACGTGGCGGTCGAGTTTGCTCGACAAATATTTCCTCCGGAAGTTCAGCAGTCAATGGTTGGTCGTCAGGACTACGAAGTGTTTCGCGAGGGCATTCATCGGGCGGTGAAAGGGCTCTATACGGCTTATGAAGTCGGCATGCGATTGCGCGCCACCCACCGAGAAATGGAGAAAAAGGAAGAGCATATCCGCAGTTTGGAGGCTCGCGTGGAGGCGGCTGAACGTGAGTTAAGAAAGATCAAAGCGGCTCAAGTACAACCAGCAGGGCAGGTGAATCCAATCGTGGAAGAGAGGGTTACCAGTCGGCTTATAAGCGCTGCCATTGCCGATCGTGAAACGGCGAGCATGTTCGCATTGGAGTCCGCCAAGGGGAGGTCTTATGAAAAAGGTTTTCACGAAGGGCGCTTGGTTGGAATCCAAAAGACCAAGGAGAAGCTTGCTGAAGAGGTTTGCCGATGTGAAAATCGTGGGTTCAGGCATGGTTGGATCAAAGCATCTCAAGTCGCCGAATCTCTTCGCTTGTCAGGCATCCATTCGGCGTCACCTCTCTACCACAGTAAGGACTTTCCGTTTTCTGCTTCCGAGGTTGAGAAGAGTGAGGATGAGGGCGACACCGTATCACTTTAATTATTGTAAGGTTCGAACGCTGGTCGCGTTCGCAATTATGTAATTTCTTGGTTTTTTCAATAAAAAGACGCTTTATTGAAAATATCAAATTGTCTCCTACATTCGGCGTGTGCGTGTTTAATTTGATTGCATAAATGTTTGGATAGACGTAAATACATCAATCGGACTCAGCATGTTAAACCGATGCGCCGATTCGTTGTGCGTGATCGGTCTACATGTAATGGCCGTTTACTTTTGAATAAAGCCATTGCGGTGTGTGTTGTTGAAATTTGAAGAAGCCGTGAGCCAGGGATCGGAGGGGCTACGGCATTTTGACTTAGCTCGAATGCCAGATGTCTAGCCGATTGGGCTAGGTAATTTTTGCCCTTGCGCAGCCTATGCACGCGCGTTTTAGCCAATCGTTGGGTTGATTAGGTCATGGAGAATGTTGACCGACGCCTGTCTCGTGGGGTTTAGTGTTGATAAAATCACTTCGGGATTTGGGCCTCGAGATCGCGGCCATTACTGAGAATAAAAGCGGCAGGCGCCTCATGCAATCAAACATATTTGGCTCACCAGCATCTATTGCGTGGGATGATCAAGAGTTCTCACCATCAGATGGTGATGATAGTTGCAGGAGCTCAAATTCCGGCCGAACTTGGCGCTCAGATGGTTTGCGGCGGAGGATTCTCCGGTGTGGGAGGTGGACCGCTGAAAGGAGAAACTGGAAACACGTCAGCCTCCAAGTCGTTGAAGCAGATCGCCCCGAAAGGAGACACAACGACCGCTGCCCCTAACCTCCCTTGTCTTGGATCTTGGCCTTGACATTGTCGATGGTGTCAGAGGCCCGGCGACATGCCGATTCGGGCGCGGTTAGATCGATGCGTTTTGAGCCGCGATGGTTGTTCAAATGACAAGAGTTGGGTCGATGGGTTGATTTGTCTTAGAAGTTAGAGATAGATATTGTAATGTTCGAACGCGGATTGCGTCTATGTAACAACTTTTTAATCAAATAAAAAGTGTTATTTCATATAGTTGAGTCTTACTCTGAAAATCTTTTGTTTAGCTATGCCGGATGAATGTTCCTGATCCCAACTTTTAATGGTTAAGCACGTCATTTCGTATGGTTTAATAGTTTGCTATTAGTTTGCTATCGAAAAGTTTGCTACCGGAACTTTTGTGTAGCTTAAATATTTTAGCTTAAATATTTTTCCTATATTCAGGGATCGGCCCTTGCCTTAGGCGGGATGCGAGTTTAACCGGAATGGGTCGTACTCGTGGGCTGGCTAAGGCACGCCTTGTCCGGCGAACCATATTAGTGATTCTGGCTTAATTAGTTGATTAAAACGGGCTCCGGATCCGGAGACTTATTTTGGCCAATCGTGATATCCACGAGGGGCGCTCCGAATCCGGAGACTTATTCGGCCCTAAGGTGTGCACCAAGGGGCGCACCGAATTCGGAGACTTAATTTGGCCAATCGTGATATCCACGAAGGGCGCTCCCAATCCGGAGACTTATTCAGCCCTAAGGTGACCTGCACCAAAGGGCGCTCCGAATCCGGAGGCTTATTCGGCCCTAAGGTGTCATGCACCAAAGGGGACTCCGAATTCGGAGACTTAATTGGGCCAATCGTGACATCCACGAAGGGCGCTCCGAATCCGGAGACTTATTCGGCGCTAAGGTGTCATGCACCAAAGGGGGCTCCGAATCCAGAGACTTAATTGGGCCAATCGTGACATCCACGAAGGGCGCTGCGAATCCAGAGACTTATTCGGCCCTAAGGTGTCATGCACAAAACGGGGCTCCGAATCCGGAGACTTATTCGGCCCTATGGTGACCTGCACCAAAGGGCGCTCCAAATCTGGAGGCTTATTCGGCCCTAAGGTGTCATGCACCAAAGCGGGCTTCAAATTCGGAGACTTAATTGGGCCAATCGTGACATCCACAAAGGGCGCTCCGAATCCGGAGACTTATTCGCCCCTAAGGTGTCATGCACCAAAGGGGGCTCCGAATCAGGAGACTTAATTGGCCAATCGTGACATCCACGACGCGCGCTCCGAATCCGGAGACTTATTCGGCCCTAAGGTGTCATGCACCAAAGGGGGCTCCAAATCTGGAGACTTATTCGGCCCTATGGTGACCTGCACCAAAGGGCGCTCCGAATCCGGAGGCTTATTCGGCCCTAAGGTGTCATGCACCAAAGGGGGCTCCGAATCCGGAGACTTAATTGGGCCAATCGTGACATCCACGAAGGGCGCTCCGAATCCAGAGACTGATTTGGCCCTATGGTGACCTGCGCCAAAGGGGGCTCCGAATCCGAAGGCTTAATTGGGCCTAAGACGCTTGAAGGAGAGTGACAAAGAAAATCGATTTTCATTAAAACGTGGTACCAGTACAAGCATCAGAACCCACAAGTCGGGTTCGTAAATGGATCTTCATAAAGTCTACGTTCGCGCGGATTGCGGTGAGCCACGAATCTCCTCAATGCCACGGTCTGTTGGGAAGCGCATAAGCTAATGGTAGGTGCTTGGGACGGCCTTCATGACATGCAACCAGGGGCGCCCCATGATGGCATTATACGGCGACAGAAGCTTCACGACCAAGAATTCCACGTCAACCGTTTTTGAGCCCGCTCGAACAGGTAGCACGACCCTCCCCAACGGGTACTCTGGATTCGTGTTGAAGCCGAACAGTGGCTGAGACGACGGTGATAGGTCCGACTCGTTGAGGCCGAGTTCAACAAAAGTTCTGTAGTACAAGATTTCCGAAGTGCTTCCTGGGTCTATGAGAATGCGTTCAACGCTGAACTGACGTACGTGTAATTTGACGACCAAGGGATCGACGTGGCTGGCCACTGTTTCGACGTGGTCAGAGTCATCGAACTTAATTGTCAGAGCTTCTCTGGGCCTGCCGGTTGACATGTTATGTTTTTGGGGAATTGGGTGCGATTGGATCGTATTCACGGTCGGGGATGCCGGCAGACCATAGATTATGTGGATCACACCAAGCAGAGGTGAATCCTGTCTCAAGGCTAATGCTTTGGTTGGCCTTCCCTTGCTCACATATTGCTGCAGTCGACCATCTTGCACCAGTTCTTCTAGATGATCCTTTAGCGCATAACAGCTCTCGGTTTCGTGGCCGTGATCTTTGTGGTATTCACATCGTCTGTCCCTCCTCCGTGTGTCGGGAGGCCCCACCATCTTCGACGGCCACTTGAAAAATGGAAGGTGCTGGACTTTGGTCATTATTGCCGCGATCGGCTCTGTCAACTCCGTATACTTCTTGTCGGTTCGCCTTGAGCGTCTGCTGTCGACTTGTAGTTGTTCGATCATTCGGTGGGAGCACTGATCGCTTGATCGGCGGGAGTCCCACCTTTTATCTCGCTTGGTTCGTTGCCGGGGCTCAGGGCTCGGTGGCGGCACAGAGCTTATTGGTCGAGCAATTTTGGGGAGGGCCGTTTTGCTGGAGATTTGTCCGGCTTTTATCCTCAGGGCATCATCTTCGACTTTACAATATTCTTCAACTTTCTTTATCAACGCCCAGACTGTTTTGGGGGGCTTTCTGGTCAGGGAACTACGCGGAGCACTGTCAGGATGTAAACCCATTTTGAAGGCGGTGATGGCCATGGAGTCGTTGCAAGCGTCGTCAACAAGGTTGAAGCACTCCCAATATCGTGCCGAGTACGCTCTGAGCGTCTCTTCCGACTGGATCTGCATAGCCTAGAGGGAGTCGGCCTGTTTCGGTTGTACCTCGTTGGTGATAAACCTGGCCCTAAAGGATTTCTGCAGTTATCGGAAGCTTTTAATCGAAGCTGGCTCCAACTTGTAGTACCACCTGACGGCTAGTGGACCTAGGCTGCTAGGGAATATTTGGCACATGAGGGCTTCATTGTCTGCGTGCAGTGTCATGGCCTGTTTGTAATGACGGATATGATCAGTGGGGTTTGATTTTCCGTCGTAAAGAGTGAACGACGGAGCTTTGAATTTCTTGGGCAGGGACGCCCTTGCGATCCGTCGAACGAAAGGGTCGTGCTGGTCTTCCTCGTTTGAGTTGCTTCTCCTGCGCTTGTTTCTTGTTCGCAGATCCTTTTCGGAGGAGCTAGAGGTTTCGTATCGTCCCCTTGCGTCGAGCTCCGTGGATGATGAGTTGGAGTTGCTATCGGTATCCTTTGGTTGAGCCCGAGGTCTTTGCCCGTCTGCCCTCGGAGGTCGCTCTGGTTCTTGGCGCATGGCCTCTCTAGATTTTGCTACCTCCACGGTCAAATCTTGACGTAGTCGTTCGTTCTCAGCGATCATGTTCTGGAGCCTTTGTTCGTTCTGCTTTGCTTGTTCTATGACAGCCTGCATTGTTTCTTGTGCTGAAGTTGTTGGCGAATCGAAGTTCAAGGCGCATCGTGCCACGATGGTTTCTTTTCCGAGCATATTAGCCGGGGTGAGGTTGTCTCCCTGTGTGATCTCGTCGGTGGCTATCGGAGGATCTTCGGTCACGCCTTCCATGGATGTATTTGAGTATTTCCCACAGACGGCGCCAATTGTGGGGAAGTAGTTTGGAAATACTCTTCAGATCCTGGAAGACGCCAATGATCCTCAGCTAGTCACCTGCAAAGATACAAATACTCCGGTCGGGGGTGCCGGAATTAGCACTCCGACGGATAAGTCAGTTCTTCTACTCAAGAAAGCTTGTTGACTCAGTTTTTAGAAGTGATTCTTACATACCTTTTCTAGTCCATTGCCATTATATTTATACTCATTTCTTCTGATCATCGGGGCCATGGCCTACTTTTTCAATCATTATCTTTTCCACTATTCGGCTCTAGGGATCCTTCCCCATTCGGCCTATTTATCCTATTCGGCCCCTTATCCTTGCGGGATATCTGCCGGCTAGCGTCAAGCTTCTGAAATATACCTCCTTTATCTTCGCCAATTATTCGGCTACCACAAGTCCCTTTCAAGGACCACAAGGAGAGGGGGTGGCCCTCCCCTTTTGGAGACTTCAAGGCACCATCCCCCCCACTGAAATCCCTCAAGATTTCAATGGTGAAGAGGCCCAAACACGAAAGTCTCGAAACTTGCACAAAATAGCACAAAAATGGGGCCTTTCAAGGCCTAAGGGTGGTCAAACACACCCAAACCACAAAACACTCTTAACAAACAATTAAGAGGGCCTAAAAACAGAAATTTTTTATGTTATACACTAAACACAAAAACAGCTCTAAGATAGGTAGAAATATGATGCAAAAATGGGGTAAAAAGGACTAGTTTCTTACCCTTGAAGCCTTTCTTCAACAATGGTGGTCTTGTTGCCTCCTTAAGCTTCGATCCAGTCAAAAATAGCAAGAACAAGCCCTTAGAACCTCAGTAGCCCAAGGAAGGTGAAGCACTAGGTGCTTGTGTGCAATAGTATGGACTAAAACACACACAAGAGTAATATAGAGATAGGATGTGTATTGAACCCTAACCCTAAAACCAGAGCTTCCTCTATATTTTCTAAGCAAAAAGCTCTAATTTTTCTAACCCTTGAGCAAGGGAGAGAAGGGCTCCTCTTATAGAGGAGCCAATCTTGTAAACTTACAATGTAAGCTAACAAGAGGGGCATCCCTCCATACACGTGTATGGAGGGGAAGCAAATGCCAGCCAACTGTTTCAAAATATCTCCAAAAGCAGCTGAACAGTAGTCGGCCGGCCAAAAATGTCATTTTGACAAAATTGAGTGCCGACCGGCAACATACATTGCCGGTGGCAACAAACACCAGTCGGTGGCCTCTAGCCACTGCCGGTGGTGTGTGGGTTTGCCTCACAAGGCAAAACACAAGTGTTTGGTGCAAAACCAGACACAAAACGGTCGAGTTCGGAGATCCTGAGACAAGGCGCATAGCCGAGAACTCCGGGAACTCCAAACGAACACAAACATGGATAATTACCGAGTGTTCAAACGGTGACGTCCAAGTCTTGAGGATGGTCAAAAATGGGGTGTCTACAGTTGCCCCTCTTTGACAGAACTCGAAAGTCATAACAATGACGGGAGTGAATGTCAAAGCCCAGAGACGACCCATTTTTGACAAGGCCAAAGACTTGGACAAACATGCAAGACAAACAAGGTATGCGCCCGAAGGCAGGGGCTAAATGCAACTAAAAATGCAAGAAGCCGAGCATAACTTATGATCATGCAAAGAAAGTCAGAACGCACACATGCAACAGTTTTAAGCTAGCATACACCAGACTACACTACAATGCAGAAAGGATGTAAAAGAATTATGCAATTCTCCATACGTCTGACTCGGAGGATACAATACCTGTGCGGCTCGTTCGGTTGCACCGGCCTCAAATGAACCGTACATACAATATCGTGCCTGAAAAGAAAACAAACTTAACAGGTACAATGTCGTTAGCAACATGCATGACAATGCAAATGAGACACGCATGCCAATACAGATAAGACGACACGCATGCCAACGAAAATGTGACACGCATGCCAATGGAAATGAGGCACACATGCCGATGAAGATGGGGCACACATGCCCATGGAAATGAGACACGCATGCCGATGCAAGTGAGGCACACGTGCCAATGCAAATGTGGCATACGTGCCAATGGGAATGAGGCACACGTGCCAATGAGAATGAGGAGGCACACGTGCCGATGCAAATGAGGTACACGTGCCAACGAAAATGGGGCACACGTGCCAATGAGAATGAGGAGGCACACGTGCCGATGCAAATGAGGCACACGTGCCTATGGGAATAAGGCACACGTGCCAATGAAAATGAGGAGGCACACGTGCCGATGCAAATGAGGCACACGTGCCAATGAGAATGAGGAGGCACACGTGCCGATGCAAATGAGGCACACGTGCCGATGCGAATGAGGCACACGTGCCAATGAAAATGAGGAGGCACACGTGCCGATGGAAATGAGGCACACGTGCCAATGGGAATGAGGCACACGTGCCTATGGGAATGGTAAATGATGCAAGTGTGACACGCATGCCACACGGAATGGAAAATGATGCAAATGATGCAAATGAAATAAATGAGACACGCATGCCTCATAAGAATGCAAAATGATGTAAGTGTGACACACATGCCACACGGAATGTAAAATGTAAGTGAGACACGCATGCCTCACAGAATGTGAGATGTAAGTGAGACACGCATGCCTTATGGAAATTGAAAATGATGCAAATGATGCAAATGAAACAAATGAAACAAATGATGTAAGTGTGACACACATGCCACCCGGAATGTAAAATGATGCCAATGAGGTACGCGTGCCTCCAAGGATGCAAAATGATGCAAGTGAGGTACGCATGCCTTACGGAGATGTGAAATGATGCCAATGAGGTACGCGTGCCTCAAAGGATGCAAAATGCTGCGAATGAGGTACGTGTGCCTCAAAGGATGCAAAATGCTGCCAATAAGGTACGCGTGCCTCAAAGGATGCAAAATGAAGCCAATGAGGTACGCGTGCCTCAAAGGATGCAAAATGCTGCCAATGAGGTACGCGTGCCTCAAAGGATGCAAAATGCTGCCAATAAGGTACGCATGCCTCAAAGGATGCAAAATGCTGCCAATGAGGTACGCATGCCTCAAAGGAATGCAAGATGCTGCCAATAAGGTACGCGTGCCTCAAAGGAATGCAAGATGCTGCCAATGAGGTACGCATGCCTCAAAGGATGCAAAATGCTGCCAATGAGGTACGCTTGCCTCAAAGGATGCAAAATGCTGCCAATGAGGTGTGCGTGCCTCAAAGGAATGCAAGATGCTGCCAATGAGGTACGCGTGCCTCAAAGGATGCAAAGTGAAGCCAATGAGGTACGTGTGCCTCAAAGGATGCAAAATGATGCAAGTGAGGTACGCATGCCTCACAGAGATGTAAAATGATGCAAGTGTGACACGCATGCCATACGAAATATAAAACAATGCAAGTGTGACACGCATGCCGCACGAAATGTAAAACAATGCAAATGAACTCAAGTGCGCGACAACGCACGTTTTTTTTTTTTTTTTTTGAAATGCATGATAATGCAAAACAAGGAGATGCAAGACAACACGAATGATGTGCGAGGCAACGTATGTATTGAGGTGCATGACAATGCATGACAACGCTTGTAATAAAATGCATGACAATGCATGAGGGATGTGCATGACGGCGCGACGCAACGCACCAGACAACATGATGAATGCATACAACGCACTGTAGACGCGCCCGTGGGGGCTTCACTCTACAGTTCGCAGGACTCTTCTTTTTGTTTGTTGTGGTTCTAAATCTGAACCAAAGAGTCCACCTCTGGCAAATCGTTTTAAGGAAAACAGATTTTCGAAAGTAGTGCCAAACACGGATCGCTTTGCGGACATGAGTCGCCACCTAAATATTTAAAATGGGAAATTTAGGAACCCGACTCGGTGCCGAGGAATACACGTCCGTCATCACCAAAGTTACTCGGCTCGGGAGCTTGGGTACGATTGGGGAAGGTCAGCTATGAGCACCCCCTCTCGCCCGGTCCGAAAACCGGCCTCTACTAACCGTGATATCCGTTTTTGAAAACATTACATGTTCTTATTCCGGTTATTAGCCTAGAATTACTATGTCATGCACGCAGCAGACAAGTATAGACTAGATTGCCTAATTTGGAAATAAACATTGCATATCCGTTTTGTCTCGAAAAACGTGTTTAGATGTTGCTACTTGCAAGTAGGCTAAAATGCGGATTTCAATGAGTACTCCCAACTCAAGTAATCCAACCTCCACCCACAGGCATACAAACAGTTTATCATGTAAGCATTTAGCCGCATGGCAATCCTATTGTCATGGCAAACAATCACACGCATGCGGTATGCTAAAGCAAGAACACTTACATCGTACTCCGTGCCAGAAAAAGTAAACTAGTTAGCAAAACATGCATGACCTAGTTCATGTTAAGTGGCTAATGCAACACAGGCATAAATGCAATCTAGAGTAGGCTCGGCTAACCCTAAATATGTCATGTGAAATGCTATCACGTAGCACGTATTCAATTTGGAATTGAAAATTGCAATGCGCTTTGTATGATGTACCGAGGTGCATGTAAACAAATGCATGAAATGCACACATGCGTTGTATAAGGTATGCTAAAATAAGTATGCCCTAATCTACCATAAGGTGTAAATAAAAGGGAGAAAGAAATGGGGTTGGAAGACATACACCCACTCACACACACTTATTACAATTTCGCCCTCACTGGAGGGACGAATAAATATACAAAACCAAATAAATAATTAACTAAACTAGCTAATTAAATATTACAAATTAACTAAATTAATTAAATAAATTAATAAATCTAATTAAGCATTAAATGCCTCGGGAATGAGGGTTAATTGCGGCCGCCGGGACTCGCTGAGAATCACTGCTGCCCGTGCAGGTTGCCTCTGCTTCCTCTGCTCTTGACTCAAAAATTCCCAAAACTTGAGTACCTCCTAACACCGAGAAGCATCATCGCTCGCATGTAGGGCCACCGGCCGAGGAGAATTGCCATCGGCCTCGAATTTCATTATCGGCTTGCTCGAGCAGCGGTCGGCACTAAAAAGTGCCGTCGGCACAAAGTGTCGCAAAACCCGCAACTCACAAAGAAGAGAGGGAACAAAAGGCAAGGCAATGCAATTCAAGGTATATATGCACCAAACACATCCCAAATCGTGCTATGGACTTAAAGGGCATGTGCCTCGATTCCTGCCACCAATCGCGCAAGATTTCCATGCGTGATGGCCCTAAGGACCAAGAATGCAACTTTGATTTCAAATGCATGCAATGCAAACAAGGGTGCCAAATCTCTATCAAACTCACTTCAAGAGGCTTGGCATGCATAATGCCAATGCAACCCTAAGCATGTCATCTAGCATGTAATATGGCAATGCAATGCAAGAATATTGTTGTGTAAACATACAAGCATGCAAAGCAAAGTAGGAATGGACTTACACATGAATTGGACAGCTCTAAAAGGCCCAAGAACAGTGGCCAAGATGCCTAAAGATGGGGTCTAAACACACACGCACACATGCACATATTAAGACACCAACACTTGAGCATAATAAACAACATTCAAGTACACTTGAAATGAGTTAAACATGGACTACTAGCATGCAACTTAGGCTCTGAAATTCATACAAAACACATGGCCAAAACATGCAACAAAGCAAGCCAAACAAAGCATGCAACTAGCCTATGCTTGAGGCAAGCTCAAGAGAGCATTGAACCACATCTATGCAAAGCAAACAAGGCATGCATTGAACAACCTAAATCAGGTTTCTAGCATGTTAAAACAAGGCCAAATGTCCACTTAGATGGCATCTAAGAAGCTTAAGCATGAAGGCATGCAACAAGACCAAAACATGGAGTACTTAACACACACCTTTAAAGCATTAAAGAGGCATGCAAGGCAATCAATCAAACATGTATGAGGGACTGAAATAGCATGGAAGATGGTCCCAACCATCAAAAACAAAGCTAGAATAGCATACCACATATTCATGCTTTTGAGGCCTACAAGCCAAATACAAAGGGGCTACAAAATACATGCTAAGATTGGCCAAAATAGCTATGGACAGAGCTAAAGCATGACAAAATAAGCCTACAAGCTTCACAAATGCAAGCCTAAAACATGCTAGAAATATAGGCTAACAAGCTAGTCATGTTAAGGCAATATTAAGGCATTACAAAGTAACTATGCAAATCATGCAAAGAGTACTAAAACCCACTTGAAAGCATGCTATAACATGACAATATAAGCATGATAAACAACCAAAACATGCTCAATACACAACTAAACATGGAGCTCTCTTATGAGCCAACCTTGTCCTTTTCAAGGACATCAAGGAGAGGGGTGGCCCTCTCCTTCTTGAGACTTCACAGGCATATTCTCCACCACTGAAATCCTCCAAGATTTCAGTGGTGAAGAGATCCCAAGACCAAAATCTCGGATCTCTCCAAAATGGTACAAAAAGTGCCCTTTTCAAGGCCTAAAGGTGGTCAAAGTTCCTCAAACCACAAAACACTCTTAATACACAATAAAGAGAGTCAAAAATCAGAACTTTTATGTGCCAAACACTAAGCTCAAAAACTGTTTTAAACTAGGTAAAAACAAGTTGCAAAAATGGGGAATAAAGTGTAAGTTTCTTACCCTTGTTGACTACCTTCACAAAGGTTGTTGTGCTTGGTCCCTTGAGCTCCAATCCGCCAAGAATCACCAAAACTAACCTTTAGAACCTCTGAACCAAGAGAAGGCAGGGACACTAGGTGCTAGTGTGCAAAAGTAAGGCACAAAACACCTAGTTAAACAAGAGAATGAGAGAGATATAGAAGTTATATCTATTCTAACCCTAAAACCAGAGCTTGGCTCTCTAACAATGGCTAACACTCTGAAATTTTCTAACCCTCAAGCCAAGAGGAGAGCTTCCCTCTTATAGGCCAAAAGCTTACAAGCTTGGCCACTAAGCCCATCCCTCCATACACGTGTATGGAGGGGAAACAAGTTGCAAACAACAGTGAGAAAATATCTCACCAAGCAAGTGCACAGTGGTCAGGCAAAATGGTCATTTCGCCCAAAACAAAGGCCGACCGGCACAAAATAGTGCCGACCGCACAATATAGTGCCGGTGACAACTACAAACCCGGTAGCCTCTAGCCCCACGGCAGTGTGTGGGGATGCCTCGAAGGCATTCCCCGCCTCAAAGGCAATCACGGTGTGTTTGGTGCAAAACCAAACACAAGCGGTCGAGTTCGGAGGTCCTGAGGCACGGCACGCGAGCCGAGAACTCCAAACGAACACACACATGGATGATCACCGAGTGTCCAAGCGGTGACATCCAAGTCTTGAGGACGGTCAAAAACGGGGTGTCTACACGCACGTGGGGAAACTTTTGAATCTTGTAAAAGGCAAAAGGATACAAAAGGATACAACATTGCATGAATTTGAGTGCCACGCACAGAAGACACGGTCCGAGGTCAAAACGGAAGCCGGTTGAGCGTCGGAGATGCACTTTTCTTGCACTTTCTCAAGCTATGAAGACCAAAAACCACTCATATGGCCTAAACAAGGTTGTGGGAACACCACTGGCTGGAAGGGGAAGCCACCAGCTGTCCACCGGCTACAAAATAATTCCATCGGCACAATATTCTGCCGGCCGGCACAAAATGTTGCCGACCGGCAAAAAGTTCCTAGATCGGGGCAGATTCGACATTTCACCATGGGTGTTTTAAAATAGGGTTCCAAACCCTATTCTATTCATTAGGCTCCACTGAAAACAAACTCTCTCTCTCTCTAGAGTCTCTTTTCTTCCTCGTTTCCTTGTTTCTTCGCTTCGCTACTTTTATCATCGGATTCAAGGACACCTTCGCGTGACATTTTCAACCGCACAAATCTTTGTTTCGATGCGCCTTTTGTCATTTCCACCTTTTTGGGGTTTGTTCCCCTCACTTTCGTCTTCGTTTTCGTGCCTTTTCACATCCCGACCTTTTCGGCCATTTTCCACCCTCCCGGGAGTTGACTTTTCGGTTGACTCTTCATATTCCGACCCGATTTTCGTTCTCCTACCATTTTCTCATCACCCTTGTCATGGCCAATGACATTCCACGTGGTGGGACTCCCCCGGATCACGAGATGGATCCCGGGGTTGAGCTCCTACCTTTGAGCGAGCGCCCGTTCAACCCGGCGACCTACCGGCCGGCGATTCATGTTCTACCACCCGACGGACTGCGCCAGTTCAGGAGTTTCGACATGGCGTCGGATCCCGAGCTCCTGCTACGTGAGCCTGCCTCCCACCTATCCTCCGGCGCTTCCGAGGTAACCTTCTTTCTCTGCTTTACTTTCTGCAATGTAGGATGCTTTAAACTGTCAATTGCCATAACGACATGATCTTTAATCGCTTAGCTCGATACATCGATACATCAGATGTTGTAATTGATTACAAACGCGTTTGTAACTGATTATCTGTTTAAGACTCACGCGCGCACACACTGCACTAGCCTTGAACCACTCAAACCACGGCACACACCGTATTTCACTGCAAACATCATTGCCCGGTACCTGTTTGAATCTAAAAACATGCACGCATGCTACATTTGCATTGAACCACTCAAATACGCTGACGCATCATACGTTGTAGTTCACTATAAGCACACCGGCACCCGGTATCTATTTGAATCTGAAAATATGCACACATGCAATATTGCGCTGATCTACACAAACGCGCTGACGCATCATATGTTGTAGTTCACTGTTAAGCACACCGGCACCCGGTATCTGTTTGGATCTGAAAATATGCACGCATGCCACATTTACACTGAACCACTCAAACACGCTAACGCATCACACGTTGTAGTTCATTGTAAGCACACCGGCACTCGGTATCTGTTTGAATTTGAAAATATGCACACATGCAATATTGCACTGATCCACACAAACACGTTGACGCATCATACGTTGTAGTTCACCATAAGCACACCGGCACCCGGTATCTGTTTGAATTTGAAAATATGCACACATGCAATATTTGCGTCGAACCATACAAACATGCCGACGCATCATGCATTGTAGTTCACTATAAGCACACCGGCACCCGGTATCTGTTTGAATATGAAAATATGCACACATGCAATATTTGCGCTGATTCACTGTTTCATCAAAACTGTACATTTTATATTGCTTCGCAACTATTTGTTTGAAAACAGAGAGATTCCCATACCATCCGTGGGTATGGGAACACTGTCGCTCGTGAGTGGTATGCCAAGCTACCCGACGCAGTTCGCCATATTGTAGACCAGGCCGGCTTTGGTGCATTCTGCAGAGGACTCTCCAGGCTTACTACATACAGACCTCTCCTCGCCGCTCTGGTGGAGAGGTGGTGGGACACCACCGATTCATTTCACTTGTCTGCGACTGGGGACATGACGATGACCCCTTACGATTTCTCGATGCTCACAGGCATCGGGGTAGGGGGTGATCCGATCACCTTTGACATTGATATGGACGAGTGGACCGCGGCTCAGGTCTACTTGCTCGGCGCGGCACCGCCTCTAGCACGTCCCGGCTTTGTACGATACTCCTGGTTTGAGGTGCAGTTCAGGGTCCAGCCCCTCTTTGTCGATGCAGCCCCGATGACCCCAGAGGCCGTGGAAAGATACGCACGCGGCTTCCTTATGTTTCTGTTTGGGACGACCATCTTCGTCGACCGGGCGAACACAGTTCCTCTCTGCCTGCTCAGCGCACTGGTGGATGTCAGGGACATATTACATTATGACTGGGGTGGCGCCGCTCTGGCCACCCTTTATGGGTATATGAGCTCGGCTTCAAGGGCATGCGGTTGTTCGGGGTTCTTGGCGCTTGGGAGGTACATTTTTTTCGCTTTTCATTTCCGTTCTATATTTTCAGATCGCACATCGCACAATGTAGTCTGCTTTACACTTGTTGTATACTATACACACGGCACACACATACTCTGCTTTACACTGACTGTGCACTACTCACACTGTACACTCTGCACAACACATGGCTCTGCTATTTCTGCTTTTATTCTATATTCTACTTTATCTGATAAATGCACTGGTATTTATCTTGCAGTTGTGGGTTTATGCCTACTTTCCTAGGCTCGCTCCCGTACCCGATGCAGAGACCCCTCTGGTCGTCCCTTTTTCGCACCGCTTTGACGGGAGATGCACCCGGAGGCCGCGAGAGACATTTAGCTTCTTCCGCCGCTTCTTCGACACCATCACCCCCGCAGAGGTATGTTTTACTTGCAGTTCATTTAAGTTTCGCCTTTTCACTACATATTTCAATAACAGTAGGTAACAAACTGTATTTCATTTTCAGATCACGTGGCGGCCGGGGGCTCCACTGCCTGCGATGATGCGAGATCGGTTTGCCGGTGCCGATGAGACCTCGCGTTACCGGATTCTGCTCGAGGGCCCGATCTGTCGGGCTTGGTACCTGGGTGAGCGTTTCTTGCGTCAGACCCTAGGCTTACCTAAGCAGATAGTCCCTGTGCACCCTCCTGAGCACATGAGGGATACCGAGAGATTCACTGCCGAGCTGATGGCGGACTACACCATTGGCTGGGAGACAGACGATTTTAGAGGCGAGGGCGATTACTCGGAGTTCATCCGGACCTTTATCATGCAACCTCTGAGCGGCGGCCGCTGAGCAGAGAAAGAGAGACCTGCGGAGCCAGCGGCTGGAGCGGGAGCAGGGGCTGGAGGGGGAGTGTCGAGGAGAGTTCGAGTCCGTGGCAGGGGCGGAGTTCAGTGGGGGCGGGGGACCGGTTGGCCCGCTCTGCCCGCTTCACTGACTTTCAGAGGGCAGGGTGGGGCGACCTACCAGATCCCCTTTGCTCCTCCGCCGGCTGATCACGAGTTTGTCGGTGTCCCCGACTTGCTTCTAGTATGTATTACTTCATTCTGCATCTTGTACAGTTATTTCAGCTCAGTTTATTTGATATTCTGCAGAATACTGATGTATCTGATACTTTCGCAAGCGTCTTCCGAGTACACCCGGCAGTCATTGGAGATAAATGCCTCCATGATGGGAACGCTACAGCGGACCTTCGACCTCCTAGCCCTTTACAAAGATTCGGTAAGATGTTCTTTCGACCACGGCCAAGCGGTACACAACCGCTACATAATCTGACACACAACACAACACGATAAATCGTTTCACGATACATCAGACACACATTGCACGCCGATTCATCGCCAAGATACATACATCATTCTCAGATTCACTACTCACGGCACCCACACTGTACTCATACGTGCATTACGCATCGATTCACCTTTGATTCACGGCATTCACTGGTAATCGATTACTCGATTCACTTCGCTCACAACATTCACAAATCAGACTATACATCGCATTCAGACCGATAAACTGCTCACAGTATTCTAATGCATTCGCCTTTCATGCTTTTTCAGCCTCCCTTCTAGATTCCTCCGGTGGGCGGCGCTCCGACTGGACCTCCCATTTCTACTCGAGATGGCAGAGTATATCCCCGCACCAGATGAGGGCGCACTCACGTCGGGAGCAGCTCGCGGGCTCCAGTTCCAGATGACGAGTCTGAGGCAGAGATAGAGGCGGAGGCGGAGGCGAAGGTGGAGTCATCGGAGGAGGAGACCGGGGACAGCTCGGACTCAGGCTCGGACAGTGATGCTCCTAGTGATGCTCCTGGGCTTCTGCCCAGGAAGAGGGCGAGGACGGATCCTTAGGTGCGAGACCATCGATGTTGCTTCAGATTTTTGCTGTTCTTTTCTTTGTACTTTTCTGTTTTTGTAGTTAGGTTACCTTGTACTGCCACAGGCAGATTTTTGTTCCCAAAACTTATGTACTTGAAAAGATTATGAAATGAAACAAACTTTTTGTTTAAAAGAGTGTTACATTTGTATATATCTGCGTATTTCATACTTTGCACTGCATTGCATCATATTACACCTCAAATCTAAACGATATTAATCTGTCGTCTGAAAATTGAACACTTGTACTGTAATAATCAGATGACCAACCAATTAATAGCAAAACAACTCATACAAACCACTGCTCAACCTGGGCACACAACCCATACTCTACTGGGGATTGATCTGCATATAACCCATAACACAGCTCTCGGTTCATTCCCCACACAGCAAACCTTAAACAAACAGCCCAATCTGACAAGACGGACCACAAAAGCTGACACGGTTGCAGTTGAAACACACTCGGATGTCCCAAATTTTCCTTTCTTTCTCCTGCCTTGCACGAATGTAGAGAATGGCACAGCATTCTGAGCACGAACGATTTTCTTCTTGAAACAAAGAAGGGTTTTCAACTGGGGTATCGAGCCTACCATAGAACATAGCGGAGGGACTCAAACAAAGAAACAAAAGGCACACGACCTGAACACAACGAGACACACACGGAAAAGACTCAAAGCCAAAATTGAGATCGACAAATCAAAAGACACGACACACGGACATGTTTACAAAAAGACCTCAAATCTCGAGGAGCCAATTCCTCCGGGTATTATTCCCACCCTTTCTGATTTCTGATACTCACATCACTCGGCCCTCAGGCTCGGTTTTTCTCTCAAAACCCTCTTCTTACTTTTCTCCCAACTTACTCCTCTCTATTCTTTATTCTCTCATTTTTTATCCCTCCCCAAGGTGATTAATGGATGAATAGGAAGTTGCAGGTTCACACCCAGCACTGTTAGCTCACGGCTATTTTCTGCAAATGGATAGAGTGCCTTTCCGGCGGGTATGTTGACGGGGGAAAGACAGAAGACCTGACTCAATTGTGCCCCTAGTTCGTCACTTTGACCATTTTTTTTTTTTTTTGTTTTCTTCCTAAAACAAGTTTTGACCAAAATGAGAGTTGGATTAACATACTTGTTCGATTTTTGATTCAAAATCAGGCAAATCAGGCTGTGAGCACTGAAAATTCTCCTTTTCAGGTCCAAGAAAAATGGTCCGATTTTGGAAAATGAAATAGTTTTCGAGAAAATAATCAACTTTAGTAAAAAATTTCAAAAACTATTTTTGCAAACAATCAACGCTCAACGAGCGCGGAACTTACCCTCGAGATATGCAACCTCGGATCAGAGACAAATTGCCCCTTGCTTAAAGGGGGATAAGGCAACGGAAAGTTGCCCCTGGTCTGGACGGCAACTCAGGGCAACTTATGGCAATGCACGGCAATGGAAAGTTGCCCCTTGTTTGGATGATGCCGCGGCATGCTGTAAGCCAGTCCTCGTTGATGACGATCGGACCCTCGGATGTGGAGGAAACGAAGACGGTTTGAATCAATATATGGACACAGTCACCTGGAAGGTGTTGGTGGTTGGACTTCAAGAGGAAGTTGGTCACGTAATTCCAGGTTGCTGCAATCGAGACATCGGATTCGGAGGAGGCACAAGTGATCAAAACCATGACATGGACTGAGACGCTATGGAAGCGTTGGGGGCTGGACTTCAGGATGAAGTTGCCTACGTATCCCAAACATGGGAATCAAGCCTTACGTAGTTCCGGGTAAGGTACACTCGGGTATTTTAACCTTCACTTTTCAGGCTCTAACTTTTGCCCAGGTGCCCAATGCGGGTTTTCGACCTTGCGAGCTATGTTTTTCTTCTTCTTTTTCTTTATTCATTTCTTTTCTTTTGCATTTTCATTTTTTTATTTCTTTTGCTATTATTTTTTTTTGTTCTTTTTCCTCTCTTGCTTCTTTTTTTTTGTCTCTTTTTTATTTCTTTTTTTTTCTTTGCTATAACTTTTGCACGGGTCGCCCTTCCGGGTTTTCAGCCCAGCGAGCCTCTCAAAGGGTAAAAGTGTAGCAAGCCCATGCCAAATGGTTTTGAGATAGAAGCCTCTCTGTGTCCAGGAGAGTGACTGTTGTGTTGATTTGCAGAAAAGTCCATCATGGTTGCTTCACGAGCCTTGCCTGGTGGGATCTGATCTCTTTAATCTGGCTTTGGTGCCTCTTGCTCGAGGGCTACTTCAAATTGGGCCAAATAGGCGTTTCATGGCACTGTTGAACATTTTGAACGGATTCCAGGTTGCATCAGATAAATTGAATCTTGAGGCTGAGAGCGATCCTAGGCTGCACAATCTCAAGAGCGATTCCACACAGGTCTTCGCAAGACTGCGCGAAACATTTTCGTTTTTGAAAGTTTTTAAGAAAGCGACAAATCGCTTGCGCTGAAGACAGTGTGAAACCAGTCTGGATCGAACCAGGATCCTTCTCAGTACTCATGCCAACAAGCATGATTTCATTCATTAAGGGCTCAGCATGCCTCTCTTTCTTTCAATTGATCAAAGTGTTGCAAATCCCGAGGAATTCCTTCCTCTCCGTTTTTATCACCGCAGTGTTCAAAAAGGGGTTTTATGAAAAGCTTAGGTCATTACAACGATGTTTAAGGCACAAGAGAGTAGGTGGTATGTACTGTCGTTCCATTCACATCCTCTGGCACAACTAGCTAAAACAACAATGAGTACGGAAATATGATAGCCGCGGCTGTTTCACTCAGATTCCCTGATTGTGACTGGCTCCTCAACCGAGACAAACTCAAAAGGAAAGACAAAAGGATAATTACAAAACGGCGTTCGAGGCGACAACCCCGGAATCACCTGGTATACTATACAAGAGGGACTGACTCATTACTACAAGACAGACCCTGTAAGCAAAAAGACTGACTCAATACAGAGAGACAGACAAAAGACTGACTCGACACCCAAGTCAGAATTTACAAAATTAACATTAACAGATGCCCAAAAATGCGTGCCAAACGCCACATCCAAAAATCGCCAGTAACCTTGCCCATGAAGGTTCACCTTCGATTACATACTCAGATGTCTGTCCTCAAAATCCAACAACTGGGCGGTGACGGACTTTGCTGAGGTGGGGGGGAGGATAACCTCGTTGTCAATCAAATCTTGCACCTCATAACGGAGGCAGAAACAATTGTCGCTAGCATGGCCAATCTGCTGGTGGTACGCGCAGTACTGAGCAGGGTCATGAGTAGCAGGGAGATTCTTCGGGAGAGGTCGAGGCCCCAGGGGTTTAAGGTTTCCCCTCTCGAGAAGGATCTGAAGTGCCTTGGACAATGGCATGTAGAGAGCATGGAAGACCCTGCGCCCCCGGGGCAAGTACTTTGGAGCCTGAGTACTCTTGCTAGATGCACTAGCGAACGGATCGGCGAGTGCGGTCTTGGATTTCTGATCCTTTCCAGATGCAAGGTTGGGAGCGGAAAGAACTGTTTTGGCATAACGGGGCCTATCCCGATTCTCTGATTGACTAGAACTGCCCTCAGGCGGAGTGGGGAAAGCATCCTCCACAGCTTTTGTCACAACTACAGATATCTGTTGCTTGTTCATCCCCCCGGCTTTCATAGCCTCGACTGCCCACAGCAGTTGTTCGATAGGGTCGGCATCTGCCTTCATCTTGCCTTTGTCTCTGGCCTCAGCCTGATCTAGAATTTGGGTTGATGTGTCGTTGCCATAGCTGGAGGCCATCTCCGGTTGGCTGAGTTCAATTACTATCCGTCCCAATAGTGGGGGCTCCTGGGGTATAAAGCCTCCGGCATATGGTGCGGCTGGTGGCGAAGCAGACATCCCATAGGCAAGATCCGCCACGGATCTTTGAAGATCACCTATCATTCCCATTAGTTCAAATGTAGTAGGCTCGCGAGCCTGATATAGTTGAGAGGTCCAAACTAGGTGTGCGGCAGGCGACCTGGGTGGATGCGGCAGATCAATATTAGCCTCACCTTGCAGGGTGATTCCTTGACTCAACACGGCCGTCATGACCACGATCTCTTCTGAATTCGGCGTCATGCTCAGTCCTTCCTCAGCAAGGAGAAGACACTAGTTGTTCTGGATCAACTTTCTGAATCTCTGAACTGAAACGGAAAACAAGCAGTATTTCAGCCCCAAACAGATCAAACACGGGTGTAACTGAACAACTGCACTCTACTACTGATCATTGTTGCCCAGAGTCACTGTTCAAAACTGAACTGATACCCGCAGACATAACTGATTCTCAACAACACTGATACTAGTGCCCTCGGGCTTGATGCTCAAACTTGCAAACTGGTATATGCATTCCCCTGCAGAGATACACTCTAAAAGCACATAGTAGATAAACGAGAGCCAAAACACCCCTATGCTGGGGTAGGGTTTCCCTGTCCTATTTTGTCAGGAGCTAGGGTTTCACTACGCATACAGCAGCTTCAAACAACCTATATCGGGTAAGCAACCTGTCCTAGTTTGGAATGGTCACTATGGATCCGAATATGCACTAGGTCGAATGGTCGAAAAGGGTGCCCTGGTAAAACTGGGGTTTGTGTTCCCATACTGGTAGAGCTTGCAACCAGTCAGCCTTATGGTCATGCCTTGACAAGACAAGTCTCCAGCAAACCGCTCAGGAATAGCAGATGGCCAACACGGTGTCCTAGGCGCACCAATGCACATGGAATGCAAAGAAACACATAAGTGTATTCAAAACAGGATATCATGAGTTTGAGTCAAGCTCTCTAAAATCCCAGTGAGTCGCGAAGCGAGACGCCACCGAACGCCCGAGAGGGTTAGGTCCGTGCCTGCTCATATTCGGGCCACTGGTTCAAAGCAAAGACTCAAATGTCACGGTTCTTAATCTTGAACCAAAGAGTCCAACTCTGGCGAATCGTTTTGAGAAAAACATATTTTGAAAAGAAGTGCCAAACATGGACTGCTTTGCCAGATACAGAGTCGCCACCTAAATATTTTTAAAATGGGAAATTTAGGAAACCCTGACTCGGTGCCGAAGGCAACGTGTCCGTCATCACCAAAGTTGTCTTGGCTCGGGAGCTTGGGTACGATCGGGGAAGCTTAGCTATGAGCACCCCCTTTCGCCGAGTCCGAAGACTAGCCTCTACTAACCGTGATATCCGATTTTGAAAACGTTATGTGTTCTCGTTCCAATTATTAGCCTAGAATTACTATGTTATGCACACAGCAAACAAGTATAGACTAGATTGCCTAATTTGGAAATAAGCATTGCATATCCGTTTGTTTTGAAAGCGCTTCGGAATTTGCTACTCGCAAGTAGGCTAAAACACGGATTTCAACGAGTTTTTCCAACTCAAGCAATCCAACCTCCACCCACAGGCATTCAAACGGTTTATCTCATATAAGCATTTAGCCACATGGAAATCATGTTGTCATATTAACGTTCACACGCATGCGATATGCTAAAGCATAAATACTTACACCGTACTCCGTACCAAAACAAAAACTAGTTAGTAATCATATGCATGATCCTAGTTCATGTTAAATGGCTAATGCAACGCAAGCAAGGGTGTAATCTAGACATGCTCGGCTATCCTAAGCATGGCATGTGAAATGCTACAAGTAACAAGTATTCAATTTGGAAATTGAAATACAATGCAGTTAGCGTGATGTACCGAGCCCGGTGCATGTCAGACAAATGTATGGATGCACGCATGCATTGCAAAAGGTATGCAAAAATAAACGTGCCCAAATCTACCATCGTAAGCGGGTAAATAAAAGGGAAGAAAGAAGTGGGGGTTGGAAGACATGCACACCACTCACACACGCTTATTACAGATTTGCCCTCGCCCGGAGGGACCAAATAAATATACAAATTAATTAACTACGCAAGCTAATTAAATATTACAGATCAATTAAATTAACTAAACGAATTAATCAATCTAATTAAAACAATAAATCCCTCGGGAAGCGGGTCAGATGCAGCGCATGCTCGGGACTTGCTCGGAATCGCACCGCCATGCATAGTCTGCCTCTGTTTTCTGTGCTTTGCTCCTCTGAAAACTGCCAAAGTCTCAGGAATGCCTCTCAGGATACTGGGGGATCCCACCGGCTAAGTAGAATGACCACCGGCACTAGAATGTGGCCATCGGCACAAAATGAATCCACCGGCTGATGATTTACTGCCGGCCGGCACAAAATATTGCCGGTCGGCAAACAATGCCTGCAGAACCTGCAACTCACAGCAACAGAGGGCAAAACTTGCATGGCAATACAATTCAAACAATGTATGCACCAATCATGCCCCCTATCATGTTTGTGACTCAAAGGGGCATGTGCCTCGATTCTCGGACCACCAATCACGCATTTCCATGCATGATGGCCCAAAGAACCGAGTGTACAACTTTGATGTCAAATGAAATACAAACCAATCAAACAAAACAAGGCCCAATTCCTATCACCAAATCAAGGAACAAGGCATGCATGCAAGATGTAATGCAACCTAGGCATGTTATCTAAGGATGCAACATGGCATGGCAAGATACTTATGCAAGTATACAAGCAAACATGAGGTAAGCATGCAACCAAGCAAATGATGGTCTTAAACATGACTTAGGCAACTCTAATTAGGCCCAAAATCAATGGCCAAAACCAAGGAAACGAAGGCCAAAATGCACACACACATGCATGCAATCATGGTCCAACACCTTAAGCATAAACAAGGCAACTCTTAAGCACACTTAAAGAGACCAAACAATGGACAATTAGCATGCATACCAAACTCTGAAATTGCACAAAATAGAGGTGCCAAACCAACTAATTCAAGCAAGTAAAGCATGCAAATGGTCCAAGTACTTGAGGCAAGCCAAGAGGCTTAAACCAAGGTCAAACCCACCAAGCCTCACAAGGCTAAGGGGACTCAAAACAGGTCAAAGGCAGACCTAAACAACACCTAAGGAACACCTAGATGGCATCTAAATGGCTCAAGTCCAAAGGCATGCACAAATGCACTTTCAAGGAGCATACAACACAAGCTCATAAGGCGTTAAAGAGGCATGCAAGGCAAGCATGCAAACATGTTAAAGGGACTGAAATAACATGAAAAAAGACTCCAATCCACTAAATTGAAGCAAACAAAGCATGCTATACACTTACATACTTAAGGCCAACAAGCCCAAAAATGCAAAGAGGCTATATAATGCATGCTAGGGTTGACTCAAACAACCTAAGACAGACCTAAAGCATGGCAAAATAAGCACAAAAGCTTCACAAATCTAAGCCTAAAACATACTAAAACAAAGGCACACAACCTAAGACATATTAAGGCAATCACAAGGCATTACAAGGTAGGTATGCAAGGCATGCATGGTACACCAAAAGCAACTTAAAACCATGTTATATTATGGCAATATAAGCATGAAATACAGCCATGGCATGACCAATAAACACTCAAACATAAGCTCCCTTAAGAGACCAAAAATGGTCCCTTTCAAGGACAACAAGGAGAGGGGGTGGCCCTCCCCTTTTGGAGACTTCAAGGCACCATCCCCACCACTGAAATCCCTCAAGATTTCAGTGGTGAAGAGGCCCAAACACCAAAGTCTCGAAACTTGCACAAAATAGCACAAAAATGGAGCCTTTCAAGGCCTAAGGGTGGACAAACACACCCAAACCACAAAACACTCTTAACAAACAATCAAGAGGGCCTAAAAATAGAACTTTTTTATGTTATACACTAAACACAAAAACAGCTCTAAGATAGGTAGAAATATGATGCAAAAATAAGGTAAAAAGGACTAGTTTCTTACCCTTGAAGCCTTTCTTCAACAATGGTGGTCTTGTTGCCTCCTTAAGCTTCGATCTAGTCAAAAATAGCAAGAACAAGCCCTTAGAACCTCAGTAGCCCAAGGAAGGTGAAGCACTAGGTGCTTATGTGCAATAGTATGGACTAAAACACACACAAGAGTAATATAGAGATAGGATGTGTACTGAACCCTAACCCTAAAACCAGAGCTTCCTCTGTATTTTCTAAGCAAAAAGCTCTAATTTTTCTAACCCTTGAGCAAGGGAGAGGAGGGCTCCTCTTATAGAGGAGCCAATCTTGTAAATTTACAATGTAAGCTAACAAGAGGGGCATCCCTCCATACACGTGTATGGAGGGGAAGCAAATGCCAGCCAGTTGTTTCAAAATATCTCCAAAAGCAGCTGAACAATAGTCGGCCGGCCAAAAATGTCATTTTGACAAAATTGACTGCCGACCAGCAACAAAGAGTGCCAACTGGCAACACACATTGCCGGTGGCAACAAAAACCAGCCGGTGGCCTCTAACCACTGCCGGTGGTGTGTGGGGATGCCTCACAAGGCATTCCCTGCCCCTTCAAGGAAAAAGACAAGTGTTTGGTGCAAAACCAAGACACAAAACAGTCGAGTTCGGAGATCCTAAGACAAGGCGCGTAGCCGAGAACTCCTGGAACTCCAAACGAACACAAACATGGATAATCACCGAGTGTTCACACGATGACGTCCAAGTCTTGAGGACGGTCAAAAATGGGGTGTCTACATAGTGTTTAGCTAATTAATTTGACTTGTAATAATTAGTTTGCTAGAATAGTTAATTAATTCATTTTGTAATAACTAGTTAGCTTAGTTTAGCGTAGTTAGTTAGCTTATTCATTCGGACCCTCCTTCGCGAGAGCATGATGTTATAATAAGTGTGCGTGTGTGTGTTTATTTAATCGCTTTTAATGGTTAGATTAGGGACATTTTCGATTAGCATATTGCATGCTTGCATACATTCATTTGTCTTGCATGCACCGAGACTCGGCGCATCATTCAAACTGCATTGCAATTTCAAATACTTCTTTGAATACGTGTTTAATCACATGTTGTTCAAATCGATCCATATGCCATATTAGTAGCCGAGCCTATTAATTGCATATTACATGTGTCGCATTAGACACTTAAACATAGTTAGGATCATGCATTTTTCTAACTAGTTTTTGTTTGGCTTGGAGTACTCTGTAAGTTTTTATGCTTTAGCATACTTGCATGAGTGTGATTGTCATATTGTCATATCTAGCATGCTTGCCATGAGACTATGTGCTTAAATGCTAAACTACATGAATGCCTATGGAGGAAGGCTTGTTGTTTGAATTGGAACAAGTCAACAAATGTGCGTTTCAAGCCCACTTTGTCGTGGCAAAATCCTATTTTAAGCCCACTATGTTTGGTGGCAAATCCGCATCTTTAAGCCCACTTGAGGGTGGCAAATTCAAACCATTTTCGCAAAACAAATATGAGTTGAATTGTTCCAAATTGAGCAAACTAGTCTATACTTGCATGTGTGCATCACATAGTAAAGCTAGATTAATAACTGGAATAAGAATGCCTATAGTTTACAAAATGACATATCATGGTTAGTAGACTATTATATGTCATGAATTGCTCACGGTGCTCAATTCATGGCGTTCCCCCCTCGCACCGAAGTTCTCGAGCCGAGGCAATTTTGGTGATGACGGACATGTGGCTTTTGGCATGAGTCAGGGTTTCCTAGATTTCTCCAAAAATAAAATATTTAGGTGGCGACTCTGTATCTAACAAAGTAGTCCAATTTTGGCATTATTTGATTTAAAATTGATTTTCCAAAAGATTTGTCGGATTTTGACTCTTTGGTGTTTATTAATTTTATATTGCACTTGTGAGACTAGATTCAAAACCGCGGGAGTCTGAACTGTGAGGCCTTCATTTCAAACCCTTTCCGAAAGGCAGGGCGCGGAAAAAGACGAGCCCACAATAACAGTCATCAAAAAAATTAAGTTGATCGGATAATCATATCCTTTTTATTTTCAAAAAACACTATTGTCGTCTATGTTTTTAGAGGACATATAAATTAATATTTATAGAGAGGAATATATATAAATAAATTTTCAATAACATGGTGCTTTTAGTCATTTTTAGTATTTGTGGCTGAAAAACATTAAACATGAAATAGGAAAAAAATTGTTTTGTTTCCTTGACTAGATTTTCAAGATCTATAGTTTATATATTTTTGTAACTAGGAATGCTCACAAAAAAATTGTGCACAAGAGTTTCCCCAACCACAATTCACAAACATAACAAAAGGCATGCAAACTACATAACATTTATGTTCTTACAAAACAACGGAAAGTTGTACACTGAAATGCATTTTCAAAAAAACCACTAGACTTAGAGAAATGTAGAAATAGATTTATTCTGCAATATATGAATTTTCCAAGCAACAACTTCGATAATTGATCTTATCGTAATTTAAATGAAACACACTTGATTGGGAAAACAAAAATAAACTTTATCTTACAATTGCCTATGTTAGTAAAAATTATGTTTATTCCCAATCGATAGGAATTAAACAGCAATTTAAACCAAACAATTAAACAAGGATAACCAGGCAACTGTGTAATTGATTCAAATGCCTCAAAAGAATGAGGACTTCTCTGGAACAATTAATCAGTTACAAAGCAAACAAAGTAAACAAAAAGTAATTCCAAGATGAAACTACTAAAACTCACAAAAGCTTATAAGGAAATGAATTATAGAAGAAACTACTCCTAAACTAAGAAAGCTACTCCTAGATTATGCTAATTCTAAAACTAGTTCTTTGTGTTGTTGATGATCTCTGCTCTCTTGCTCCTTTAGTGCCTTTATAATGCCCAAATCTTAGCCATGCCTTCCTTCTTTTTAGCCACTGTCCCATGATCCTTCAAATCAACAGGCCACTTTCTTTCAACTGCTCAAAACTGCCTTGGCCTTTTTGAACCTTTAAACATTCTTTGGTTCCTCTTTTTGAAGCAAAACCAACTTCTTCAATGCTGCCACATGTCCCCTATGATCTCTAGCACCATCTTCAACATAGGAAAACACTTTACTAAGGCCCATAACTACTTGCAACCTTCTCTGCTTCTTTAAACCTTTATCTTTGACCCAACTCTGCTTTTAAACCTCCAACCACATCATCACATAATTTCCCTTCAATTAATGACCATGATCAATAGAGGAAAGCTTTCTAATTCACAAATATGGTCCCCTATAAATCAGTTTTAATTCTATACAAATATCATAGCACTTTATGTGTTCCAGCCCAATGGTCAAGGCATAAATTAAAATAATAATTGTCTACTAAACTAATTGCAAGCTTAATTCAAATTTCATAATTCATTAAACTCCCACAACACTAGCATACAAGACATTCCACATAAACTCTTTCTCAACATCATTTTATGAATACTGAATGTTAATTAATCTCGGTCACCAATAAGAGCAATGTAAAACTTTTAATTCTGCACATTAAATTTAGTGAGAATGTGATCTAGGTATGCTCTTTGAGATTAAAAAAAACAATCCTCTAAATTTATTTTCAAGTATCTTAATGCCAAACTCATAAAATATTTTAACAAGATATTTTATATCAAAATTTATTAACAACATTATTTTCATATCAAGTATTAATTCGAAATTATTATTAGGAAATAAAATTCCATCAGTATAAAGGATTAAGAAAATAAATTACTCCCACTGACCTTGAGATATATGCATAAATTAACAATATTATCTATAAAACCAAGTAATAATATTTGGTGACGTTGCTCAAAAATTCGTTTGCGACCATAGATAAATTTGTTTGACTTACAAATCAAATTTCTTTTGCTTGGCAAAGTAATTAAAAATGCCACAATATCACTGTAATCATTATAAAACTACTTTATGGCATTGGTAAGAACAATACCCTTTTCAAATCACAGCCTCTTGTAATAGTTGTGTATTTATTTATTTATTGTAATGCCCTGAAATAATTACAATAATTCGACCCAACACAAATTACATAAGACAACATAATCAAAATAATAAACTTTCATTAATCTGAATTGTTATAATAAAGTGACACATGCGATATACATTCATAAATGGTTCATCCTGAATCTACATCATGTGTTACAAGTAATAAAGAGGAATGAAAGTTAAACAAATAGTTATATGCCCTAAAGGCTTACATCCTTCTAAGTCATTGCCTGGTTACAACAAAAGAGAGTCTAACTCTATACAATTAAAGCCCTTGGCTATACAAATAAGTACAAAAGTGAAGCTTGTGCTCCAAACTCCTTTCGTGCTACTGCCTTGGCAGTGGCATATCATCAACACTGGAAAATGATTTTTCCTCAAATAGGGTGAGTCAAAGCCCAGTAAGAACAATCTAACACGATATATGAATTTTAACGAAGGTATAAATACAATGTGCATTTACAATGCTAGTGATAAAACATTCCTTTTCTATATAATCATAAAGTACCAAAATTCACATCTCAATTCCTTTTTCCTTCTCGTCAATTTAAGTTAATTCGTTTCATCTCAATTCATGAGCCAATTTCATTAACTTTCAGATGACCTATTTGAGATTACAACCCAGTGGTTCCCAAATTAACACAATTACCACACAAACACTTCAATTTGCCATTTTACGAAAATTTTGTCCACTGGGATTGACACCTATATATACGCGCGGTTTTGGGACTTTCACCTAGGACACACAGGCCAACTTAATTCAATGGAGTCCATCCCCTATCTCCTCCAAAACATAGAGTATATCCCCTTTCTCCTCCTAAACAATTATACATATATAATGTATTTAAACATAGTCATATTCAATGACAACTAACAAGAGATTCGTTTCAATGCACCTAATCCTCATGTAATTTCTACAACAATCATAGCTATTCTTCATCGATAGCCTAATGCAGATATTTCTAAACAAATATTCAATCCCAAGACAGATAATTTATTCAAATTTCCAGAAGTGTGAGGTAATACAAATCTAACTCCACCATTTACATCAACATTCATCCAATTTCATATTTATAATACCAACTTCATTTATTTATACAAAATAAATATTTGAACCATTTTAGGTTAAACTTCCCTATTTCCCAACTATCAACCCAAATGCCAAAATCAACAATTGTGACATAATATAACCTCATTTTCAAACCCCATGACCATTTATATCACATTCACTAGAAACCCCTCTTTTGATTTGACATCCCAAATCCTAGGTTTGTCCAAAATACACCCAAAAGCCACCATTGTTACACAACAACCAATAACTGAGTTAAAAACCATAAGAAACTGTAGAAAATACCTACAACAAAGAAAGAAGATGAGCCAAGCATAGATAAAACCTCGAAGATACTCAAACCCAACTCTAATCGGATCAAATGTAGATCTTGAGACGCTCTACCTCTTTTCCAAAGGCACTAGGGTGGAGAACTCAATGGATCTAGAGAGAGAGAGAGAGAGAGAGAGAGTTAGTTTTAGAGAGAGAGGGTCTCAACTTCAGGGTTTAGAAGAAAATAGATCTGAAAAAGTGATGTAAAATGTCACTTTCACGAGCTGATATACGCACAATCTGCTTAAGCACAAGAAGTGACGATTGAGCATCAGACATAATAAGTTGTTCCACTTGAGCGCAAGAAATGACACGCGAGCGCCAAGAGACAAAGAAAAAGGCATTTCCGCTCAAGCTCAAGAAGTGTCGATCGAGCGCAGAATACAAACATCCAGTAGTTTTGCAGACAACAGGTCAACGCTCGAGCGCAAGAAAGGTTGCTCGAGTGCTCACCTGCTCCAGTATAGGAAATACCGCTCGAGCATAGAATACACTCTCCTAATAGTTTTTGCAGACCTACAAAAGTATTGAGAGTTTGCAAAGCCTGCTCAAGCGCAAAAAATGCCGCTCGAGCGGAAGAGCAAAAAGGACAAAAAATCTGGGCAACAACAGGTTCGAAAACCAAGCGAGTAACCTGTTCCAAACACAACCACAACAATCCCAAAGCCAACTTTAAGGGGGATACAAGGGAAGCAAGATATAAACAACAATATGAAATCATTAAACCCGAGTCCGGGATACAACAACGGTTGGGTCAAAACCGGAATCGCTATAACCTCTCCCCCTTACAGAATTTTGTCCCCAAAATTTCAAATCAGGTTTTAAAGCTCTATTGAAATCAACTACAATAGTAATAATCGATCAATTCCATCGCCATGACCCATTCTTCGATCATTAATTCTTATTTACAAGATAAACAATCTCTCAGTACTAAATATACAATTCATATTTTCTCTAAACATATGCAATGTCTATAATAAATTCGTACTTCCAAAACATAAACAACATATGCAATGTTTCAATCTATTAAAATATATACAATGTTCTTACATTCTATTTGTCATAACAATAATACAATACATGTTCAAACATCAACAAATAGGTCCAGGTATTTCTCACGAAGTTCCAACTCACGCTCCCAAGTTGCTTCCTCAACCCTGTGACGCCTCCATAATACTTTAACCAAGGGAATTGTCTTGCCTTGCAAGAATTGATCCCGGGTATCCAAGACTCTCACCGGTCTCTCTTCATACGAGGCATCCTTATCCACTTCTAAGTCGGTCCAATCCAACATGTGCGACGGATCCGACTCGTATTTCCGAACCATGCTAATATTAAACACATCATGAACTTTGAAAAGTTGTGGCGATAAAGCCAAACAGCAAGCTACCTCCCCGATCCGCTTAAGGATCTAAAAAGCCCAATAAATCGAGGGGACAACTTCCCACTCTTCCCAAATCTCATCAAACCCCACCTAGGTAATATTTTTAAAAAGACATGATCTTCCACCTCAAAAGACAAAGGTCCCCTCCTACAATCGGCGTAACTTTTTTAGTGACTCTGAGCCGTAACTAACCGCTTGAGGATAAGTGCCACTTTCCTTGTTGTTTCCCGAACCAACTCCGACCCCAACAAATGTGCACCACCTACCTCGGCCCAACACACTAGAGATCTACACGGTTGGCCATACAAGGCCTCAAATAGCGTGATGCCAATACTCGATTGGAAACTATTATTATAGGCAAACTCCACTAAGGGAAAATGTCTCTCCCACAATCCCTTGAAGTCAAGGACACAATCTCGAAGCATATCCTCAAGGATCTGAATAGTATGCTCAGACTGCCCATCAGTCTGAGGATGATACGTAGTGCTAAAGATCAATCTAGTACCCAAGGCACTTTGCAAGCTCTTCCATAACCGAGCCGTGAAACCCGGATCTCTATCCGAAACAATCATCACAGGGATCCTGTGCAACCTCACGATCTCCCTAATGTAAAGGTCGACAAGATAGTCCACCAAGTCACTCACATGCATAGGTATAAAGTGCACTGACTTAGTCAACCGGTTAACTACCACCCAAACAGCATCGCTACCCCGTTGAGTCCTCAGAAGACCCACACCAAAATCCATCATGATATGCTCCCACTTCCACTTAGCTATAGGCAAGGGTTGTGACAAGCCGCTGGCCTCTGGTGCTCAGCCTTCACTTGTTGACAACTAAGGCATTTCGATACAAATAGAGTTACATCCTTCTTCATACCCCTCCACCAAAACTGGCGACTAAGGTTGTGATACATCTTTATGCCTCCCAAATGCATCGCACGGCGTGAATGCTAAAACTCTCGGAGTACTTCCTCTCGGCAAGACTCCGGTATGAACAAACGGTTATGGAATCCCACACTCTGGTTGGGATACACATTCAAGCCCCTCCATACTTTCCCACTGGAGATCTTCTCCTAGAGGGATTCCACCTCAAGGTCATCCTTTTATGCTTCTAACACTCGGTTCACAAGTGTAGATTGGGCAATTACCGTAAACAAAGCCGCAGATTCAACAGACTCGCCAAGATGCAAGTCAAACTCCCTAAGAGCACCCAACATCTCCCACTCCCAGATGGCAACATTGGCCTTCCCCCAATGATAATGCAACTCAAAATCATAGTCCTTTATGAACTTCATCCACTTCATCTGCCTCAAATTGAAGTCCTTCTGTTTAAACAGATATTTCAAACTCTTATGGTCTGAAAACACCTCAAACTTCTCTCCGTACAGGTAATGCCTTCAAATCTTCAAGGCAAAGATCACTGTCGGTAACTCTAGGTCATGAGTAGGGTAGTTTCTCTCATGTGCTTTCAACTTCTGTGAGCTATAGGCTACTACCTTCCCCTCTTACGTCAATACATAATCCAAACTCTTCCGTGAGGCATCACAATATGTCGAATAGCCTAATCTCCTCTCCGGAATAATCAATACTGGAGCAGTCGTAAGTCTAACCTTAAGCTCCTGGAACTGCTTCTCACAAGACTCACTCCACACAAACTTGATTCCCTTCCTCGTCAGTCTAGTTAATGGTGAGGCTAGCCTAGAGAAATCCTTCACAAATCTATGATAATACTCGGCCAACCCCAAGAAACTATGAATCTCGAAAGCATTCTTAAGTGGCTCCCAATCTTGCACTGCCTCTTTCTTGGATGAATCTATAGTCACCCCTTCCCCGGATACCACATGGCCTAAGAACTTAACCTCTTTCAGCCAAAACTCACATTTTCCAAACTTAGCATATAGTTTATAGGCTCTAAGCAACTCAAGCACCACTTGCAAGTGTTCCTCCTGCTCCTACTCGGAGGATGAGTAAATCAAAATCTCGTCCATGAAGACGACCATGAAATGGTCTAGAAACTCCCAAAAGATCTGGTTCATCAAATCCATAAACACGACTAGTGCATTTGTTAGCCCAAAGGGCATCACTAAAAACTCATAATGGCCATACCATGTACGAAATGCCGTCTTCGGGATGTCCTCCTCCCCCACTCTCAACTGGCGATAGCCCGACCTCAGGTCTATCTTAGAGAAGCAACAAGACCCTTTTAACTGTTCAAACAAATCATCTATATGAGGCATTGGATACTTGTTCTTGACAGTTACCAGGTTCAACTTTCGGTAATCTATACAAAGTTGCAATGCACCATCTTTCTTTTTCGTAAAAAGAGCCAGTTGTAGCTCGACTTTTTCGTGCCCCCTTTTGGAAGGTTTGAAAGAAAGCCCTACAGTTCGGAGTCCCGTGGTTCTGAATATAATCTCACGAGTGTAATGTGAAATTAATAAACACCAAAGAGTCCAAATCTGGCAAATCTTTTGAAAAATCAATTTTAGAATCAAAAATGCCAAAATTAGATTGCTTTGCCGAATACAGAGTCGCCACCTAAATATTTTTGGAAAATCTAGGAAACCCATGACTCATGCCAAAGGCTACGTGTCCGTCATCACCAAAGTTGTCTCGGCTCGGGAACTTGGGTACGAAAGGAGAAGGTCATGAATTGAGCACCCTCGCTTACCCAATCAAAGATCGGCCTCTACTAATCATGATATGATTTTTTATAAACACTCTATGCTCTTGTTCCGGTTATTAGACTAGCTTTACTATGTGATGCACACAAACAAGTATAGACTAGTTTGCTCAATTTGGGAACGATTCAATTCATGTTTGCTTTGCGAAAATGGTTTGAATTTGCCACCTCAAGTAGGCTTAAAGTTTGCGAATTTTCCAACAAACATAATGTGCTTAAAACTGATTTGCCACTCAACAAAATGGGCTTAAAACATATATTCGTTGAATCATTCCAATTCAAACAACAAGCCTTCATCCATAGGCATTCAAGCAGTTTAACAAGTAAGCATTTACCCTCATGGAAAGCATGCTAGTCATGGCAACATTGACACACATGCAAGTATGCTAAAACACTAAAAACTCACCTAGTACTCCAAGCCAAAAGAAGACAAAGTTAGAAAAAAATGCGTGATTCCTAACTATACAAAGTGTCTAATGCAACACATGCAAAGAATGCAATTAATAGGCTCGGTTACTAATATGGCATATAAATTGATTTGAAAACATGAGGTTAAACATGTATTCAAAGAAGTATTGAAATGACAATGCAGTTTGAATGATGCGCCGAGCCTCAGTGCATGCAATACAAATGAATAGATGCAAGCACAAAGCATAAGGTATGCTAATGGAAACATGTCCCTAATCTAACCATCAAAGTGGGTATAATAAAAGGGAGAAAGACGTGAGGTTGGAAGACATACACATTATAACAACATGCTCTCTCACGAAGGAGAGTCCGAATGAATAAACTAGCTAACCAATTAATTAAGCTAAGCTAAGCTAACTAATTATTACAAAACTTGAATAAATAGCTAAACTAATTAACTAATTGTTGCATCACTTGAAATGAATAATTAACTAACTATCTAAGCTAATTAATTAAAAGAAATTAATTAGTCTAAGCTAATTAAATATTACAATATCAACTAATTAGCTATAACTAATTAAATATTACAACATAATTCACTCTGCTAATGAAACAATTAAATGATCAAACGCATTCGATATGAGAACCAAGGAAGATGGATGGAGGTTACATGCGCATCGATTGAAAGCTACTCTGTCTGCCCAGACCGCCTCTGTTTCACCTTCAGTCACTGCCTCTATGCATTACTGATGGCCGACCGGGCCTACAGAAGGCCGGCCATGCAGTGATTTGGTGCAAAACTCTATTTATGTGCTCTAAGGTGAAATCAGTACAGAGAGAGCATTTTTAAGCTCTGTTTGTCCTTCATTCCTTTTCTGTCATAGGAAAGCCTCAAGAGAAGGTTGGGGTTGACTCCAAAACCATCAATGAGTGATATGATCGCTTGATGATCTCGAATATCATTTTGGACCAAAAATCAATGAATGTAATGCAAATGGACCACCCCTCCTTTTTGTTATAGAATGAAATCAAAAAAGGAAGTTGAGACACTTTAAGGACATGAAAAACACCATGAAGTGATGCTTGATGACCCTTGACACAAAAAAACTTGGCATAACATCCGGCCAAGTTCAAGCTATTTAAGTTATTTTCTTTAGGTGTGTTGATCCAAGTTTTAAACCAATTGTTTTAGTCATTGCCATTCATTAGTCCATTTGTCCAAAATGATGACTAAGTCCTCTAAACAAGAAATGATGACAAACAAGAGGTCCTTCTAAACCATGAGAAGGAGATTACATCATTGACGATGAATCTCTGAAGAGATTAAGCCATTAAGTATAGGTCTCCTTTACATGCATTGAACAACCTCAATTGGTTGAAACCATTCTCAAGAATGAACGATATGAGATGACTGATTGATTAGTAAACTTAGGCTCCAAACATGGAAAATGAACAAAGAAAGTATAACAAGTAACAAGTATGCCAACTTATGAGATCACAAGTGTATTAAACAAAACATGAACCAATTGAAAAGACCTAGGCAACCTTAAAACAGCCCTAAATGCATGAAAATCAGGGGTAAAACATGCATGAAAAGGGGTTGAAAAGCTAGACAATAAAGATGAGAGTTAAGGCCAGTAAACAAGGATAAGGAGGGGTGGCTAACCCCTCCACTATTGAAGCTTCAAAATATGGTTTTTAGCCTTTTCAAACCTCTAAAAATTAGTGTAAATACCAAGGAAAAGAGTGAAAAGGAGATGGTTTGAGTTATAAATAAAGGTATAGAAAGAGCAAGCTCTCTCTACCCTTTTGGTAACTCTTCAAACCCAACTCCAAACACTTCAAACAATCTCAAAACAAACCAAAACAACAAGAATTATGAAGTAAATGATAGAAATGAAGGCAAGAGAAGAGAAAACAAGCTTATACCTTTCAAGAAGTAAGCTTGTTGTTTGATGTTTCAAACTTGGTTTCAATTTATTCTCAAGCTTGAATTACACTTCTCCAAGATCAACCAAGGCTTTGTGGTGGTAAGACAAGGTTGGATATTGTGTGTAGAGGTGGTGTAAGCAAGCTAGGTTAGCTCAAGGATAACTTGCAATGGAAGAAGGAGGAGTCACGGGCTCTCAAGGTGTATATATCACTTTTAGAATTTTGTTCAACCCTCAAAACAATCCTAGAGCTTCAGTTTTATAGAATTCGAGCTCAAAAGGTGATAAATATCTTAAAAAATGGTCAGCTGGGGGCCTTTTGCCCAAAACAGTGTTTATTGCCATCAAAGGCTAGCCAGCCATTCATAGTTATGGCCGGCCATCACTGATGCACGACCGGGCCTTGATGGCCACCCCTTTTTTTTTTTTTGGTTCAAACTCAGCTCAGGGTGAGAAATGGTCCAAAAATGAAACTCATGGGTTCAAACAAGATAAGTGTTGAAGATATGAGGTTATTTCGGAAGCGTAATTGATTCCGATTCGCTACGAATTCATAATTCAATTTTCATCATTGAGTACATTGAACCAAGCATCTAAGCCTTGCGGGCGGTCAAAAATGGGGTGTCTACAGTTGCCCCTCATTGATAGAGCTCGAAGTCATAAAATGACGTGAGTGAATGTCAAAGCCTAGAGACGACCCATTTTGACAAGGCCGCAAGACTTGCACAAGAAAGCAAGGCATAAATTAAAATGGTTGCGCCTGCAGGCTGCCTATGTATCCCTTTGTAAGGAATCAAACCAGCATAGTTCTAGGGCAAGATGCAAATGATATGCATGATGCAAGAACATAGCTTATGATCATGCAATGAGGCTGTGGAATGAAACATTGGAATGCAAATACATTGCAAAGAAAATGCCACAGTTAAACAAACTGAAATAAGGCATAGCAATTCGAAACATGAAAAGAAGTAAGTAAATGAACACGCCATGCATCAGTATCATGAGCTAAACCATATTTCATGCAGAAAGGATGTAAGAAAATTAAAGCTCAACTACACGATGCGCTAGAAAGGCGAACAACAACATAACCATCGGGCGAGCCCGAGGTTCCAACCAAGATCCTAACGCGTTGCACGCGGAAGGAGAAAGAGGGCAGTGTAAAAATCGGGCGCACCCAAATATTTTTAATCGAAGCAAACAATCCTAACACGTCTCATGCAAGAGGAGTAAAGGTGGTGCGAACACCGGGACGCACCCGAATGTTTTTAACCAAACCAATCAATCCTAGCGCGTCTTACACGAGAGGAGAAAAGGTGGTGTGAACACCGGGACGCACCCAAATGTTTTTAACCAAAGAAATCAATCCTAACGCGTCTCACGGGAGAAGGGAAGTGAACACCGGGATTCACCCGAATGTTTTTAACCAAAGCAATCAATCCTAACACGTCTTACGCGAGAGGAGAAGATGTGGTGTGAACACTGGGATGTACCCGAATGTTTTTAACCAAAGCAATCAATCCTAACGCGTCTCACGCGAGAGGAGAAGAGGCGGTGTGAACACCGGGACGCACCCAAATGTTTTTAACCAAAGCGATCGATCCTAACACGTCTCATGCTAGAGGAGAAGAGGTGGTGTGAACACGATGACGCACCCAAATATTTTTAACCAAGAGGGGTAAAAGGATGCGATTCGAAGGGCATAAGTGATTTCACCCGGAACTCCTCTGAATGAACCGTACATACAATATTGTCTCGGAACGATAAAACATAATAATGAAGTAAACTATGATTCAGTCCAAACACTTTTGAACAAATATATTTAAACAAACAAATTTTAAACAAAACAAATGCGCTCACACAATAATAACAACAACTCTTTTTTTCTTTTCTTTTCCACTTTTTTATATTTTTTTCACTTTTTCATTGTGTTTCTATATTTTTTTAACATACAACTCTTTATTTGATTGAAAGCAATACCCACGATCAAAAACTCGAAAATTAAAATTGAAATTTAAAACTCAAAATCAAAACTTAAAAAAAAAAAAAACGAGACTAAAAATTCATAAATTAAAATAATGATGAAAGAAAATAAAATAATATACATCAGCAATGCACAAAACACAAAAAAAAAAAAAAAAAAAAAAAAAAAAAAAGATTGAATCACCGAAGGCCGGCCGGGCCTCGACGATGCACAGCCAGGCTTCGATAGTGCAGGCTGGCCTTCAACAGCGACGAAGGACAGTTTGGTAAAACGCCACACCCATGGCTCTTTAAAACACAAAAAACTCCCATTTTGATCATCCTCTAGGTTGAAAATCCCCTCTTGTTCTGTCTAAACCTCCCATCTCTCTAGATTTCCTATTTTCTTGAGTTTACGCAACAGCCCTCACAAAAATTTCCTAAAACAACTTGTTTTCCTCTTCCTTTTGAACCGATTGACTTTTTTTTTTGGTTGAGGTTTGGGTTTTCTCTTTGTTTTTTCCTCATTTTCTCATATCTTTACCCCAACTTTTCTTATTCTCTTTTGATTTTCCACCCCCTCTTCACTTTCTCTCTCTTAGGGTTTGAAACTTAGGATTTCACCTACTTTCACTCATTCCCTTCACTTTTTCTTCACTTTTTCCATGGCTAGTGACGAGGTTCCCATTCCAAAGCCTATCATAAGTGTTAGTGTTGCCCTCGGCACAGATATGGAGGCAGAGGAAGCCGTTGCATTGCTTCCCCTCGTTGAGAGGCCTTTTGATACAACCACATACCAGCCGCGTACACATGTGCCACCTCCTGGTGGCATTTTGAGATTCGAGAGCATCATTCCCGAATTGGATAAGGATACTTTATTGCGAGAGCCCATGGAGCATATCTCTGCCAATGCTTCTGCGGTACACAACTCTTCTCTCATTCTACTTTGCATTTTACTTTGTGCACATGTTGAAATGTTAAACTGGATGAACAAATCACTTATCCCTGTTGTACATATACTGATAAAACTATCAATTGATAGGTGATCGCCGGGGGGATAGAAGGCTATGGCTCTATCTCCAGTCCTCGACATTGGTATGACCGGCTTTCCATAGAGGTCTGCACTTTGGTAGATGTTGCTGGCTTTATGCCCTTTTGCTCCGGGCTCATACAAATGAGGGCTAAGTCTTGGCTTTACAAGGCCCTGGTAGAGAGATGGTGGGACACCACTAGCCCATTTCACTTCTTTTCTACCAAGGAGATGACACTGACCCTGTATGACTTCTCGATGTTGACCAGTTTATGAGTTGGGGTCGGTGGCCCAGTCTCTTTCGATCCAGATATGACTCAGTGGAGAAATGCAGAGCTCCAACTTCTCGAGGCGATCCCAGACACTATCAGCCATGGGATGGTGCACTACAGCTAGTTCTTGGAGCACTTCTCTAGCACACAGCTAGCTACTGTAGACGAGGTTGCCTAGTACACTCTTGGCTTCCTCATATATATTCTCGGTACTGCCCTATCTGCAAATAGGGAAAATATCGTGGGATTATACATTCTCGGGGCACTGGTGCATCTTCCTCATGTAGCGGATTACGATTGGGGTGGTGCAAGTCTGGCCATCCTATACTGCTATATGAGCTCCATCTCCCGCCAAAAAGGCGGATTCACTTGGCGGCTACTGGAGATCGTGGGAGGTACATCTTATGCTCATCTTTCTGATATGCTTTACATTCTGTTCACTATTGCATTTCTTGCTCATTTGATCCATTTTCTCATGTCCTCTATTTGCCTTTGACTTGCAGCTTTGGGTTTACACATATTTCACTTCGTTGCCCCTGGTTCCAGTGAGGCTAATCGAGTTATCTGTACCATGCTCTCAGTACTACAACTCGCGATTCAAGCGGCTTCGCCTTGTAGATCACACCTTCCCATATTTTCACCATTTCTTTGATACTATCATGGCAGATCAGGTATTGCACTGTTTCCTATATTATATGATCACTCTTATATCGTTGTACTATTGTACGGTACCATATTGCCATTCCCATATTACACTGACTCCTAACATTGCACTAATTCTGACACTGCAATGCCATTCTGACACTACACTGATATCTGACACTATATTGATTTTCTGACATTGCACTGATATCTAAAATTGCATTGATTTTCTCAGATTGAATGACACCCTTAGGTAGGCATTCCTCAAATGTCGAGGGTGACCTACACCGCTGCCTAGCATGCTTCCATGTTGAAGATCCTGTTTGAGGGCCCTTTCGGCTGAGCATACTACCTGGGAAAAAGATTCATCCTCCAAACTCAGGGCATTGTTGATCCTGATATTCTACATCCTCCTCCTACCGGCATGAGGGTAGTAGATGATTTATAGGATGGTCCTGAGCTCGACCTCCTGATGATAGGTGAGGACAGCGATCGTTACCAGGAACCCGGTGACTTCACGACTTTCTCGCGCACTCGGGTGATGGCACCTCTTACTCCAGGCGTGACTCGAGCTGTACCAGAGGTTGTTGTTGCTCCTGTTGCGGGGGCTAGCGACGCGCCCATTGGAGGTGCCCCTGTCGCTGTTCCCATTCCTTGATTGGCTATGTTTTCCACTGAGATTATGTACATGCGTCCAGATAGAGTGATTGAGGAGATCTCGCTGAGCCCATCAAGGAGAGAGACTGTAGACTTGTATTTGCCCTTGGTGTTGAGCAGGTACATTTTCATTTTTATGCTAGTCCATGCTGCACTTTAGCTTATTCTCAACCATTACTGTTCACTATTCAATTACTTCTATCTACTTTTCGCAATTTCTATTCTTTGGCAAATTCCCCGAGCATACGGTGACAAGCTCCTTTGGGCGATCGACCATCTACTCATCATGGTACGGAGGAGGCAAACTACTTTACTCACCCACGGGATTGAGGTACATTCTGTGTGTAACCTACTGTCATTTCCATATTGTGCACTTCTGATCACTCTATCTGATATCTGATATCTTTTTTAGCTTAAGCTAGTGCCAACAGTGCCTGTAGGACCTTCCGCAGCCAATAGGTAGAGACGGGGCCCAGTGAGAGGTCGACGAGGTGCTGATCGGAGGAGAGGTCGAGTCAGGTAGCGCTCGCCTTCCGAGGAGTCTTTTGATGGGTCCACGAACCCTAAGGATGAGGGAGAGGAGATGGACCTGCAGTCGAGCAGCCCTAGTGATGACAGCGATGCACCTTCTCCACAGCCGAGGAGGAAGAGAGCGAGGATGGGCTACTCATAACAATGATGATTTTGCTTTACTTTGCTTTTGCTTTCGTTTTGTTATGTAGTTTATAAAACTAGCTTCAAATTGTCCTTTTATTGTTTTTCAAAAAAAAAAAAAATTTCTTTTATTTTGGTTGTATAAAATGATGATCGGGGTTGGGTCCACTAGTTATGGAAAGCAAGTTTTGTTGAATGATCTCTTTGCGCAATATGATAAACTGCATTACCTTTGCTTTTGCAATTTTCAGAACAGTAAATGACTTGCTATTGAATTGATTGAAGAACTGGATAATGACTTATAATCGATCAAAGCATAAAATACAACGCGATAATGGAAAAATGAAATGAAAACAACTCGAAAAAGCTAATAAACACTTGGAACAAACAAAGCAAAACTCAAAAGTACAATTGAAATTCATCTAAACAAAGGTCAGGTTTCTCTACAACAAATCTGCACTGGGCCAGCATTAAGACCCGGCCGGGCTTCACTGATGCACGGCCGGCTATCACTGATGCATGGCTACCCATCAGTGTGATGTCGGTCAGTGCTGTCCAGGTGTCATGCTCAGCTCCTTTCCAAACTCTATAAATAATGCTCCCATGCTACTTTTTTGGCAAAATCACAAGTTCTTGATATTTTGCTATCAAAATGGAGATATTATTCGTCAACAAGCTTCAGGATTGGATAGCTACTTTGGATGGCTCGAAAAAAGTGAATTTTTGGGGTTTCGACATAAATGCACTTTTCCCGCTGAGTCGTTCTTCACTTTGTTTTCCATTCCTACATGCCACGACTAGATGTTGGAACCTGATTGGACACGTCTTTAGCTTTGGGGGACAAGATATATGCCTAGCAATCAAAGAATTTCAAGCGCTAATGGAATCCCAACGTGATGAGGAAATCATACCTCAGCCTCGTTTTGGCCACGTCCAAGCTTTGGGACGGATGTGTGGGCTTACTTTACACGAGGCTCGATCCTTGGTTCATAATGGAGAACTGAACATTCCCAGCTTGATCCATCGATTTTCTAAAGTTGGCCACCAAGGTAATCTTCTTTGGCGCGGTTTTCTGCAACATGCCCTTTGTTTGTGCATGTTGGCTCATTTCCTTCTTGCCCATAGTTTCGGAGAGTCTAGCATTCGGCTCATCGAAGCAGCCCAAGGTTTGAGAGAGGGCAAGAGTTGCGTTGGTTTGGTATTGGTCGAGACTTTGATGGGTTTAGACAACTTTCATTTGCGAGAGAGAAACAAATTCACAAGGAGTCCACTACTTCTTCAGGTAATGTTTCCCACCCTTTCTAATCTGTGTTTCTCATATCACTCGACATTCATGCTCTATTTTTCTCTCTAAGCCCTTTTCTCTCAATATACATCGCTCTATTCTTTAATCTCTCTTTTCTTTCATCCCTCCCTAGATATGGCTAATGGACAAGCTGAAGGTAGTGGACTCTTGCCCCACATACTCATCCCGAGCATACTTTTTTCGCCAATAACTACTTGATTTCCCGAATAAAGGATGGTGGTGCCACTGGATGTGCAACAGGTCTGCTACTGACAATGCTTGGCATTGCCTATGGCTTAACCTGACCAAAATGAGCTACAATATGACTAAGCAACCTGGCATTAAGCTGATTGGCCTTACACACTGTGTATTCTACTTTCCGCTCCGGTTCAGGCGTTCGTTTGGACATGATCGGACTTGCCCAGAGGAGGGGGTAGAGTACCCGGTTTCATTCCCCGTCTGAGGTTCACATTTGGCTAGGTACCTCACTGCTTAGAGGACGAGAGAACTTTTGGCTACTGCCCCTAGTTTCAGCTATGCACTTTCTGGAGAGTGCCTGACTTAGCTTGAAGATGAGGCACAAACCGGGCCCACTTTGGCATCAGAGGCTTCCACATGCACAAGCGGGGGATGCAGGAACACCTGACTCGTCTATGCCCCTAGTTTATTGCTTTGATCTTACTTTTCAAGTTTTATGAATGTAATAAAAGTAACTTTGATTTGTATCAAGAGTTCGAGAACTTTGTATTGAAATCAATGAAATTAAAGTTGTGGATACTGAAAGTTTTCCTTTTAGTCCAAAAATGGTCTAAGTTGTAAAAGGTAAAATTTGAACAAAATCAACTTTTATTAAAACTTTTCACAACCATTTTCGATAAGGATCACCACTTGACACGCATGGAATCAATCCTCGAGATGTACAACCCCGAATTCAAAGATAACAAATTGCCCCTTTGACTGAATAACACTACTTAACACTGTAACCAACTCTTCCCTCAGAGTAAAGATCACGATCGAACTTTCAGGTAAAGAATAAACAAAGATGACCTGATCAAACACATGGATAGGACAGTTGAATTGGAGGTGTTTACGGCCGAACTTCAGGATGAAGTTGCCTACGTATCCTGAAGACGGGCATCAGACCTTACATAGTTCAGTTCAGGTTCACTCGAGTATTAACGCTCTCCCTTTGCGCTCTAACTTTTGCCAAGGTCGCCCTTTAGGGTTTTCAACCTTGCGAGCTCAATTTTTATTTATTTCTAATTTTTTTGTACTCTAAATTTTTCCTAGGTCGCCCTTTCGGGTTTTCGGTCTAGCGAGCCTCTCAGGGATAATATTTTTTCAACTTGTCCATGTTGATCAGTTGGGAAAATTCTAGACCATCCAGGTCCATGAGAATAACAGCTCCACTCGACCAGATAGTTTTGTTGATGTAAGGACTAGTCCAATTGGGTCTGAACTTACCCCCAGGGTCATGGATGGGAGCTCGATTGTCTTTTAGCACCAAATCCCCTTCTTGAAGATTCCTAGACATAACCTTCTTGTTAAAAGCCCTAGCAATCTTGCGTTGATAACCCTAAACATGGTACAATGCTTTCAGCCTTCTCTCATCAAATAACATGAGTTCTTCAAACCTGCTCTGCTGCCAATTCACCTCTACTATCTGGCACGCAACCATAACTCGCAGTGATGGGACTCTATTTTGATTGGCAGAACAGCCTCCATTCCATAGACAAGAGAGTAAGGAGTTTCCCTAGTAGACATACGGATTGAAGTTCTATAGCTGCAGAGTGCGAATGGCAATTTGTTTGGCCAATCCCTATAGGTCTCAACCATTTTCTGCAAAATATGCTTGATGTTCTTGTTGGCAGCATCCAGAGCTCCGTTGGTTTGCGGGCGATATGTAGATGACTTATGGAAAGCCACATTGTATTTCTCCAGCAGATCGATCACTTCTTTCTTGAAATGGGAGCCATTATCTGAAATGATCTCGTTCGGGACTCCATATCGACAAATGATGTTATTTCGGATGAAATTAGCCACATGCGCTGCTTTCAACTCTGCATAAGATTGAGCTTCCACTCACTTTGTGAAGTAATCAATTGCCACCAGAATGTATTCATGGCCGTTCGACCCTTTTGGTGTGACTAGGCCAATGACGTCGATTCCCCAGACTAAGATAGGCCATTGTGAAGTCATGTTTGTAGACACCCCATTTTTGACCGCCCTCAAGACTTGGGCATTACTGATGGTTTGCTCAGTGTTGAGAGATGTGCAGGCCAAAGATTCAATTCCTTCGACAAGGAGAGAGGCAAACCCTTCAAAACACTTTGTTTAGGGGGTTTGGAGTTGAAGAAAAGAGGAGAGGAGGGGAGGAAATAGGTTGGAGAAGAAGTTCGCCATGAATCCGGGTAGAAGAAAGTCGAGCGGCCCTCGCTTAATCAGGCTTATTCAATTTCATACTTGGAGTTAAGCTATGAGGCCACCATCGTTGGAAAGAAGACTTCTGGGGCTTCACTTTGTACTCAAGAATCTCCCAAAGCCAAGTCCGGGTGGAGGAGATATGATTGGTTGAAGCTGGGCATCATCCCGATTGGATCGAGTCAGAGCGACTTCACCAAAAAGGGCATAACTTTTTGCATAGGAGGAATTTTGATGCAAGGTTTACGCCATTGGAAAGCTAACTTCCAGGGATTCAATTTACATACCCACCGGCCATTTTTTGACCTTGGAATCATCTATCGACAATCTATTTTGCCGACCGGCAGAAAATAGTGCCGACCGGCACTTTATTTTGGCCAACGACCAATTTTTCTGGCCGATTTGCACCCTTTGCACCCTCCAAGGCTGGTGCATCCCACTGCCGGTTGGAATGCACCAAAGACACTCGCAGCATATATGTGGCTATTTTGCACCCTTTTTGCACCTTTAAACCCCTAAAGCTTCTAGAAGCTTGAACCCTTTGGCCAAGCTTCTTGGGGAAGCTTGGCCACCAGATTAGCTTCCTCTAGAAGCCTAGAACCCTTGCACCCTTTTGGCATAGCTTCTTGGAGAAGCTTGGAGCACTTTTTGTTGCCTATATAAAGAGCCTTCCTTCTCCTTTGTCTAGGGTTGGATGTTTGGAACAAAAACCAGAAATATATAGATATATCTGATATATACATACATATATCCCTCCATCTCTCACTATATCTCTCCCATTCAACCATCAAACACCCTTGTTCTTGGGCCATTTCTTCATCAACTCATAGCACAACACCTCCAACATCCATTCCAGCGCATTGGAGGTCATTTGCAGAGCTTAGGAGCACCTAAACTTGGTCCAAGAGGTGCTGGTTTGCTGGTCTTCAAGGGTAAGTCCTCCTCTTCCCTTTTCTAGCCTATTCTTGCATCATATCTAAGCCGTAGTTGCTTACATCTTTGGGCTCCAACACTAACTTCAAATAGTCTTATTTCGAGGTCCTCTTCATGTTTGATTGAGGACCTCTTGCTGTTTGAGGGCAGCATCTAGCACTTCCTTCATTAGCCCTCTTATTCCATTTTTCTTGCATAGTATTTTTGGCTTGTGTATAATCTGTGTTGAGGCATAATGTAAACTGTAAGTAGGCTCAACCCTGTTCGGGACACCTATCTTGCACTTGCTTCATAATCTCTTCTACTTACCGTAATTTTGCATGATTTGTTTGGCCTACATGTAAATTGTTTTGGAGCATGTCATAAACTGAAGTTAGGCTTATTTTCAGCCCCTCTTCAGCATTGAAGAAGGGCTCAACACTGTTGGGGGCCTCCATGTAGTACTTACCATTATACCCCTCTTGCCCCCACCCCCCCAATTTTTGCATGCTTTGTTAGCCTATCTTGCTTCTATTTTTGGGCCATCATCAGAACTATAAGGGGTCTTATTTTGACCCCCTCTCCATGTCCCATGAAGGGTCTTTTGCTGTTTGATGCATGTTTTGTATACCTCATATTATAGCCTTTGTTGGCTTCAATCTTGCATGGCATTTTGAGCATGTTTGCATACGGATTTGGGGGTTGTCATAAACTGTAAATGTGCATATTTTTGGTCCCTCTTCAGCGTTGTAGAAGGGTATTTTTCTGTTTGGGCACTGTATATACTACTTGCTTCATTGCCTCCCTTGCGGAGTCATTTTTGTATGCCATGTTTGCCCTATTTGTGATTGCTGTTTGCCCATGATTTGAACTATAAAAATGTGATTTTTGGGGCTGCCTTGCTTCTGTTTTTTCATGTCATGTACCAATTTGTAGCACGTCCGCGGGGGACCTCGCTACAGTCCGGACTCCCTTTTTTTGTGTCGCGGTTCTAAATCTGAACCAAAGAGTCTAAATCCGGCAAATCGTTTGAGAAAACAGATTTTTTTTTTTGAAAAGTAGTGCCAAACATGGACTGCTTTGCCAGATTACAGAGTCGCCACCTAAATATTTATTTTTGGGAAATTTAGGAAACCCTGACTCGGTGCCAAAGGCCGCGTGTCCGTCATCACCAAAGTGGTCTTGGCTCGGGAGCTTGGGTACGATCGGGGAAGGTCAGCTATGAGCACTTCTTTCGCGGTCAAGACCGGCCTCTACTAACCGTGATATCCAATTTTGAAAACTTTATGCGTTCTTATTCAAATTATTAGCCTAGAATTACTATGTTATGCGCGCGGCAAACAAGTATAGACTAGATTGCCTAATTTGGAAATAAACATTGCATATCCGTTTGTTTTGAAAATGCTTTGGAATTTGCTACTCGCAAGTAGGCTAAAACACGGATTTCAACGAGTTTTCCAACTCAAGCAACCCAGCCTTCACCCACAGGCATTCAGGCAGTTTATCTCACATAAGCACTTAGCCGCATGGTAAGCATACTGTCATGTTAGCATTCACAAGCATGCGATATGCTAAAGCATAAATACTTACATCGTACTCCGTGCCAAAACAGTAAACTAGTTAGCAAACATGCATGACCTAGTTCATGTTAAGTGGCTAATGCATCACACGCAGAGATGTAATCTAGAGTAGGCTCGGCTAACCCTAAACATGGCACATGAGATGCAACAACTATCACGTATTCAATTTGGAATTGAAAGTACGATGCAGTTTGTATGATGTACCGAGCCCGAATGCATGTAAACAAATGCATGAATGCACGCATGCATTGCATAAGGCATGCTAATTTAAATGTGCCCTAATCTACCAACATAAGCGGGTAAATAAAAGGGAGAAAGAAATGGGGATTGGAAGACATACACCCACTCACACACACTTATTACAAATTTGCCCTCGCTCGGAGGGACCAAATAATAATACAGACCGAATAAATAATTAACTAAACTAGCTAATTAAATATTACAAATCAACTAAATTAATTAAATTAAATAATTAATCTAATTTAAGCATTAAATGCCTCGGGATGAGGGCTAATCGCAATACCGGATTCGCTTCTAATCGCACTACCATGCAAGTATGCCTCGCTTTTCTCGCTATCCAACTCAAAATTACCAAAGTCCTAGAAACACTTTCCTTGGTATCGAGATCATCACCGCCGCATGAAATTTCCACCTTTGAAGGATTTGGCCATCGGCACCAATTGTTCCATCGGTGAGGATGAGCCGGTCGGCACTAAAAAGTGCTCGGCACTAAAAGTGCCGATCGGCACAAAATGTTCTGCAGATCACGCAACTCACAAAGAAGAGAGGACAAACTATGCATGGCGGTGTAATTCAAAGCATATATGCACCAAACACATCCCACATCATGTCAGGACTCAAGAGGGCATGTGCCTCGATTCGGACTACCAATCGCGATTTCCATGCATGATGGCCCTAAGAACCAAGAGTGCAACTTCACTTTCAAATGCATTCAAAACATATAGGCACAAAAGGGTGCCAAACCTCTATCAAACTCACTTCAAGAGGCTTGGCATGCATGTCAATGTGGTGCAAACCTAAGCATGTCATCTAGGCATGCAAGATGTACAATGTCATGTGTCTATGCAAGTATACAAACAAGCATATAATGCAAGCATGCAAACCACAAGAGCGATGGACTTATACATGAATTAGGCAACTCAAAATGGGCCTAAAATCAAGGGCCAAAGTGCCAAGGAAATGAGACCAAATGCATACACACACATGCAAGTGTTAAGGCTCAAGACTTAGGCATACAAAAGCAACTCTCATGCACACTTAAAGAGGCCAAACATGGGCAACTAGTATGCACTTAAAGCTCTGAAATTTAAGTTAAACATGATGCCAAATCATGCAATGAAGTATGCCAAACAAAGCATGCAAATGGCCTAGGCTTAAGGCTAGTCAATGGGGGTTCGAACCAAACCAAGACAAAGCAATTATGGCATGCATTGATCGACCCAAAACAGATTTTTAGCATGTCAAAACAAAGCCAAATGGCTACTTAGATGGCATCTAAGAGTCATTAAATCAAAGGCGTGCATTGAAGTCAAACAAGGGGCATACAACACATGCTCCTAAAGCATTAACAAGACCACTAAGGCAAGGATACAAGCACATTATAAGGTCTGAAATAGCATGTAAGAGGGTTCCAAACCCTTGAAAACATGGAGGCAATGCATCCTACACATGCACATACTTGAAGCATACAAGCTACAATACAAAGGGGCTATACAAAGCATGTCAAGATTGACTCAAACGACCATGGACAGAGCTAAACCATGGCAAAATAAGCATACAAGCTTCACAAACTCAAGTCTAAAACATGCTAGAAATAGGGACACACTTCCTAGACATGTTAAGGCAATAAGAGGCATTACAAGGCAACTATGTTAAGCATGCATAGGAGACCAAAACCAACTTGAAAACATGTTATATCATAGTAATATAAGCATGGAAAACAAGCCAAACGTGCTCAACACACACTCAAACATGAAGCTCCTTAAGGAAGCAAAATTGGTCCTTTTCAAGGACATCAAGGAGAGGGGGTGACCCTCTCCTTCTTGAGACTTCAAGGCATGCTCTTCACCACTGAAATCCCTCAAGATTTCAGTGGTGAAGAGATCCTATCACCAAAATCACGGATCTCTCCAAAATAGCACAAAATGGGGCCTAATCAAAGCCTAAAGGGGGGTCAAACTTCCCAAACCTTACAACACTCTTAATGAACAATAAAGAGGATTTAAAACAAAGATTTTATGTGTTAATCACTAATAAAAAACTGTTTTAAACTAGGTAAAAATGGAATGCAAAAATGGGGTAAAGGGAGTTAGTATCTCACCCTTGTAGCCTTCTTCAACAAAGATGGAGTGATGGCCTCTTTGGGCTTCAAATCAACCAAAAACAAAGAAGAACCAACCTTTGGAACCTCGTAACCAAGAGAAGGTGGAACACTAGGTGTTTTAGTGCAATAGTAAGGCACAAAACACCTAGATTACAAAGGAGAGAGAGAGATAGTAAGTATATCTATTCTAACCCTAAAAACCAGAGCTCTAACTCTCTAACAATGTCTAAAGCTCTCAAGAAGCCAACCCTTGAGCAAAGGGAAGAGCTTTCCTCTTATAGGCCAAAAGCTTACAAGCTTAGCCACTAAGAAGCTCATCCCTCCATACACGTGTATGGAGGGGAAGACAATTGCACACACCGTCTCGAAAATATCTCGTAAAGCAAGTGCACGTTGTCCGCCGCATAAAATGTCATTTTGACAAAATTTAGTGCCGAGGCACAAAGAGTGCCGACCGGCACAATAAAGTGCCGATGACAACTCTAGCCACCGATGGCTCTTGCCCCGGTGGTGTGTGGGGATGCCTCACAAAGCATTCTCGCCTTCCAAGCAAACACAAGTGTTTGGTGCAAAACCAAACACAAACGGTCGAGTTCGGAGGTCCCGAGGCAAGGCGCGACAATGAGAACTCGGAACTCCAAACGAACACGAACATGGATAATGACTGAGTGTCCAAGCGGTGACGTCCAAGTCTTGAGGACGGTCAAAAATGGGGTGTCTACAGTTGCCCCTCTTTGACAGAACTCGGAAGTCATAACAATGACGGGAGTGAATGTCAAAACCTAGAGACGACCCATTTTGACAAGGCCGAAGACTTGGACAATCATACAAAGCGCAAAATAAGATATGCGCCCGAAGGCAGGGGCAAAATGCAACTGAAAATGCAAGAAGCCGAGCATAACTTATGATCATGCAAAGAAAGTCAGAATGAAGCATACATGCATAGCTTATAAGCTAACATGCAAATCTACACTACAATGCAGAAGGATGTAAGAGAATTATGAAATTCTCAAAACGTCTCACTCGGGAGATACAATACTGTCTGCGGCTCGCTTTGGTTCCACCAAATGTAATGAGTTGCATACAATATCGTGCCTGAAAAGAAAGCAAACTTAACAGGTACAATATTGTTAGCAAGATGCATGACATATGCAATGCGAATGATGATGTGTAATATATACAAAATGATGTATGAATAATGCAAATGAAAATGTAGTGCAATTAAAACCAATGCGAACTACATGCAGGGCAATTGAATCATGATTCAAACCGAAACGGTTCGAAACCACACATATGTCAAATAGATTGATGGAGGTGACAAGTCCGTCTCCCATAGAACGATGTCTGATCTATGAGTACTTCGCACGGACACAAGAACAAGTATTGGGTGGAATGACATAAGTGGGGAAACGACCCGCTGGGGTGAGAATAATGATCCTAATGCCGGACGCAATGACTACACTATAATGTAATGGAAATGGATACAAATGGACATGGCACGCGGGCCAGACCGTATTTTGCCTAGGAAAGGCATGTACGCATACAAGCCGTATCTAACACAGAAGCGGTGCCGCTACCCTCAAGGCTCGGACACAAAAGCTCGACAACTGTGTTTTGACACGAAAAAATATGGGCACATCTGGGACCAAGCTCAACAAGGAAAGCTGCAAGCCATAGATGGAGGTGATGCAATGGATGCATGCAAGCTACGATGCAATGGACATGGATACAATGGATATGGCACGCGGCCAAACCGTATTTTGCCTAGGAAAGGCATATCGCACACAAGTCGTATCTAACATGTAAGCGGTGCCGCTACCCTCAAGGCTCGGACACAAAAGCTCGACAACTGTGTTTCAACACGAAAAATATGGGCACATACCAGACCAAGCTCAACAAGGAAAGGTGCAAGCCATAGATGGAGGTGATGCAATGGATGCATGCAAGCTACAATGCACTGGACTAGGTGTTTTACACAAAATGCATGACACGTACACTATATTATAATGATGATGCACGACATATGCATGGTTTTTTTTTTTTTGTTTTTGTTTTGAAATGCATGACATATGCAATATTTACAAATGCTGCGTGGGATGCATGTTGATGCAATGGCTGCGATTGCAGTTTTCCCTATTCTACCAACGGGGTGATATACAAGGTTGGTTCAGTATCCAGAATTGAGGCGTAAGCGTGCCGCCTCAACCTATGGGGCTTCCATACAGATTTTAAGCCGAGGGTGCACCCCCTGGGTATTTAAACCAGACTTTAGTCTCGGAAATTCCGAACCTTTGCGTTCTAGGCATAAGCCGTTCAAACTCTAGTTTTCACCATCCCCATTGATCTCCTAGGAACTCACCGTAAACACAGACGGGTGGCTTTACCAGACCACCGAAAGTCGTTTCGCACGACAAACAGAAAGGAATTGCATCTTCAGAGGATTTAAGGTCTCCTAGACCGTGCGTGTTTAAGGTCTCGCCAGACCAGGGGGCAACGATGAGATGCGCAAAACAACGCTATGGAATGCATGCAAAATGCAATGAGGTGCATCTTACCGAAGGTTTTGCACCTCCCGAGGATTTAGGGTCTCCTAGACCGTGCGTGTTCCAAAAGATGGAAAATGGAGTGCAATGAGGTATGCGTGCCTCAAAGGATGGAAAATGAAGTGCAATGAGGTACGCGTGCCTCAAAGGATGGAAAATGAAGTGCAATGAGGTACGCGTGCCTCAAAGGATGGAAAATGAAGTGCAATGAGGGTGCGCCAAACGGCGCGATGAAATGCTTGCCAAATGCAATGAGGGGCAACTTAGTGCACCGAAGGTCTTGCACCTCCCGAGGATTTAAGGTCTCCTAGACCGTGCGTATTTAAGGTCTCGCCAGACCCGGATGGCGTGGCTTTAAGATCTTGTGACAATGTCGTTGCCGAGAGATGATGATACATAACAATGCATGCGCCAAAGGTTTTGCACCGTCGAAGGATTTAAGGTCTCCTGGACCGTGCATGTTTAAGGTCTCGCCAGACCCGGGCGTGTTTAAGGTCTCGCCGGACCCGGGCGTGTTTAAGGTCCCGCCTGACCCGGGCGTGTTTAAGGTCTCGCCGGACCCGGGCGTGTTGAAGGTCCCGCCGGACCCGGGCGTGTTTAAGGTCCCGCCGGACCCGGGTCAAACTCTGAGGTGCACGAAATAGCGCGATGGAATGCGAAATGCAAGATGAAGCACGCGAGGTAGTACACCTCACGTGGATCAAAGTGAAATGCAAAATGAAACACGTGAAGTAGTACACCTCACGTGGATCAAAGTGAAATGCAAAACGAAGCACGTGAAGTAGTACACCTCACGTGGATCAAAATGAAATGTAAAATGAAACACGTGAAGTAGTACACCTCACGTGGATCAAAATGAAATGCAAAATGAAAGAGTATGACACGCATGCCATGCGTCAATGCAAAACGGTGCAAGTCGCAAGGGACGTGCAAGATGGCGCGATACGATGCGCCGGACAATGTGATGGATGCGCGTGACGCACATGGGGCAACTTTTGAATCTCTGTAAACGACAAAAGGATACAAAAGGATACAATCTTCGCTTGAATTTGAGTGCCACTTACAGTAGACACAGTCCGTAGTCGAAACGGAGGCCGGTTGAACGTCGGGGGTGCATTTTCTTGAGCTATGAAGACCCAAAACTCCTCAATTTGCCTAAAAACATCCTTGGGAACACCACCGGCCTGGTGGGGTGGTCACCGGCTGCCTAACCTTCTCCACCGGCACAATAATGTGCCGACCGGCACAAAATAGTGCCGACCGGCCGAAAATGGCTGATCGGGGGCAGTTTTGCCATTTTGCCTCGGGTCTTTTAAAATAGGGCTTGAAACCCTATTCCTTTCACTTTCTTCCGACTCTCTCTCTCTCTCTAGAGTGTTTTCCTTTGATTTTCGCCGATTTCTTTGCTTTACACTGTTTTCTCGTCGGATTCGCGATATTCTTCGCTTTGACATTTTCGAACAACAAAACTTTGTTTCGTGCCTCCTTTGCTATTCTCGCTTTTCGGACTTGTTCCCCGATTTTCTTCATTCTCGTGTCTTTTCACATTCCGACCCTTTCGCCATTTCCGACCTCTCCTGGTTGACCTCCAGCTTGACTTTTCAGATTCCACCCGGTTTTCATCTTCGGTCATTTTTCACCACCATTACCCATGGCGACGATGTTCCACATGTGACTCCCGACCATGAGATGGACCCGGTCGAGCTCCTCCCGCTGAGCGGCGCCCATTCGATCCGGCGACCTATCGCCGCCATTCACGATGCTACCACCCGACGGACTCGCCACTTCCGCGGCTTTGATAGGGCTCGACCCGAGCTTCTCTTCTGCGCGAGCCTCACCTCTCTTTTGGCGCCGCCGAGGTAACATTCTCGCTTTTTATTTTCTCGCAATGTAGGATTTCTGTCAATCGCCGTAGCTAATCGAACCATTAATTGCTTAGTTCGATGTAATCATCAGTAGTTGATGGTAGACAAACTCACAACTGACATTTGTTTAGGACCGACGCACATGCACACACACTGCACTGGCCTCAAACACTCAAACACACGGCACACATTGCACTGCCAATTCGCCGACACCCGGTGCTTTATTTGAATTTGGAAACTCACACGCATGCTAGATTTGCACAAAACTACACCAACACGGACACATCACACGCTAGTTCATCAAACACACCGAGACCGCTTCTATTTGGACTCAAAAACACGCACATGCTATTTACATTGATCCTCATAGGAGCACTGACATGTCACAGGCCGTAGCCCACCCACTGGTATGTTGAAACCCGACATCTACTTGAATCTGAAAAATGTGCACACACGTACCAAGTTTACACTGGAGCATCTAAAACACACTGACGCATCGCACGCCAGTAGTTCATCAGAAGCACACCGCACCGGCTTCTTTATTTAAATTTTTAAAATCTGCACGCATACCAGATTTGGATCGACCGCATATCTTCATATGGCTTTGCAATTTCTTGTCTACCGGGAGGCTCCCATACTCTCCGCGGGTATGGGAATATTACCGCTTCATGATTAAGCCGAGTCGCCGACAAGTCAGATTGTGGATCGGGCCGGCTTCGGTACCTTCTGCAGGGGACTCTCCAGGCTTTCTGCTTGCAGACCTCTTCTTGCCGCTCTGGCGGAGAGGTGGTGGGACACCACCGATTCTTTTCATTTATCAGCGACCGGGGACATGACGATGACCCCTTACGACTTCTCGATGCTCACCGGCATCGGGGTGGGGGGTGATCTGATCCCCTTCGATACAGATATGGACGAGTGGGTTGCCGCTCAGTTCACTTTCGGGCGAGGCGCCGCCACTTGTTCAGGTGGTCTGGCCCGCTACTCTGGTTCGAGGTGGCTGAAAAGCGGACCATGCTAGTGCACGCAGCTCCGATGACCCAGGAGGCCGCTGAGAGACATGCACGCGGCTTTCTCATGTTTTTGCTGGGGACCACCCTGTTTGCGGACCGGGCGAACACAAGGTTCTCCGCTTGCTCGGCCATGGTGGATGTCGAGAGGATTGTGCGATATGATGGGAGGCGCGCTTTGGCCACCTTTACGGTTATATGAGCTCACCTCGTGGCAAAGGATGTACTGGGAGGCTATTACAGCCCGAGGAGGTATGTCTTCTCCTCGCTTACATTTCGCTCAGACTTTCAGATTCTCAGACATTGCACACATCGTAGTCAGATATCGCACTCCACTGCACACACATATCATATACTTCATCGTATAATCGCTCACACTGCATAACTGCTCAATACATCGCGACAACATATACGGCTTCGCTTATTTCCGCTTTATTCTCAGATTCGCTCGATAAATGTTCTCGACATCCGCTTTGCGCATGTGGGTCTATGCCTACTTTCCTGTGCTAGAGCGATCGAGACGGAGACCCTCCGGTCGCCCCTTCTCTCGCCGGTACGACGGGCGATGCGTCCGGAGGCCCCGGGACACTTTTAGCTTCTTCCGCCGTTTGTTCGACACCATCACCCCCACCGAGGTATGTTTTACTTACAAATTGCTTAAGCTTCGCTTAAGCGTATATTTCAGACGAGATAATCAATCAGATTTCATTTCAGTCACCGGCACTAGTAGGCCCCACTACCACCGGTGATACGGATCGGTATCTGGTGCCATCGAGACCTCGCGCCACGGATTCTCCGAGGGCCCAAATTGCCTGCCCGGTACTGGTGAGCATTTCATACGCTGCACTTAGGTTGCCGGAGCAGATAGTTCCGATCCATCCTCCCGAGCGCATGAGGAGACCGAGGGGCATGGGCGAGATGGAGGATTACACCCTTGGCTGGGCCGTGGACGTAGATGCCGACAGGGGCGAGGACGATTACTCAGAGCACGTCCGGACCTTTTTGATGCGGCCTTTGAGCAGGGGCTCTCGAGCTGATCCAATGAGGCTCAAGGCGCCAGCCCGGCAGAGGTGGGAGCAGGAGGGGCCATCACAGAGGGCTCGGCTCGGCAGAGGGGGAGGCAGAGGGCGAGGGATGGGCCGCCCGCCTACTATGTTGACTTATAGGCGAGTGGGGAGACCTACCAGATCCCGTTGCTCCTCCTACCGATCATGAGTCGGCCGGTATTCTCGACTTGCCTCCGGTATGTATTACTTTATTTCGATCTTGCATTGTTATTTCATTTCGATTCATTCAGATATCCCACGAATCTTGATGTATTTAATACTTTTGCAGCTTCCTCGAGTATACCGTCGACCAGGAGTCAATGCCTCCTGATGGGGATCTGCGGCGGACTTCGACGCTTTGGCCGTCTCGGCTGCCGGTATGTTCCCATCGACTACGCCTCAAACCATACTGTTCGCAAAATCTTCCATATCGCACAAAATCGATAAACTACTCACGGCTTTCATACATCAGATTCATACAATCGCATCTTGCAATCGATAAATCGCTCACGGTATTCACACCTTGTACTCGCCTGCTGCATTCTATCTTGATAAAGCGCTTTACATTCACACACTCGCCTGCATCGCATTCTATCTTGATAAATCGCTCACGGCTTTCGATGTGTTTGTTCTTTATATTTTCACCTCCTTTCCCGATCCCTCCAAAGGGTGGCGCTGCCACTGGGCCTCCCTCTCTACCCGGGATGGCGGGATATTCCTCGTACTAGAGGGCGTGGTCACGTGGGGGCGACTCACGAGCTCCGTTCGAGGAGACGGTGAGTCGGGCGGGGATCAGAGTCATTTGAGGAGGAGGGGATAGCTTCGGGCTCGGGTTCTCGGTGGACGGCTCCGATGCTTTGTGCTTCTCGCTTGGGAAGAGGGCGAGGGACCCTTAGGCATGAGGCCTCTGGCGATGATGATGATTTTTGCTGCTTCTTTTCTTTATTTCTTTTCTGGTACTTTTCTCTTTTTTGGTAGATAGAGTACTATGTACTGCCGCAGGCAGGTTTTTGCTTTCTTCAAAAGTTTGTACTTTGAAAGAGATTATATAAAACGAACTTTTTATCTGAAAAGTGTTATGTTTACATATCTCCTACTTTGCACTGCATTGCATCATATTACACCTCAATGTAAATGAAATTTCATTTGTTGTCTGAAAATGGAGCATTTGCACTGTAATACTCGGATAACCAACCAACTAATGACAAGCAACCTGCACAAATCCTTTGCTCAAACTTGGCAAATAGCCCGATTCTGGCGGGGATCATTCGCACACTGACTCACAACTCAAGATTTTATTCTACACACAAGAAACTTTGAACAAACATTAACTGACAAGCCGGATCACGGCGAAGTGAATCGATCAAATTGAAACACACTAGGATGTCCTAAATTTTCCATTTCTTCTCTTACCTCAAGATGGATGTAGAGAATGGCACGGCATTCGAGCCTGACGTTTATCTTGAGGTAAAGAGAGGTTTTTTAACCTGGGTATCGAGCCTACAACTGGACACCGTCGGAGAACTCAGGTACAGAAACCAAAAGGCGCACGACCTAAACACAATGAGACATACTCGGAAAAGACTCAAAACTAAGTTGGGACTAACAAACCAAAAGACACGACATGGACGTGTTTGAAAACAAAAGATCTTGAGGAGCCAATTCTTCTGGGCAAGTTTCCCACCCTTTCTAATTTGTGTGATTCTCACGTCGCTCGGCCCTTCAGGCTCGGTTTTTTCTCTGAAAACCCTTTTCTCACTTCTCTCTCAACTCACACCTCTCTGTTCTTTAATCTCTCATTTTATATCCCTCCCCTGGGTGGTTGATAGATGAACAGAAAGCGGGGGATTCATGCCCGATACAGCTAGCTCGCGGCTATTCCTTCTGGTAAATAGAGTGCCTTTCTGGCGAGTGCATTGATGACAAGCGAGAGACAGAACACCTGACTCGACAGTGCCCCTAGTTCATTATTCTGACCATTCTTTGTTTTCTTTCTAAAACAGTTTTGATCAAAATGAACGCCAGATTAGCGTGCTTGGGCAATTTTTGATTTCAAAATCATGCAAGTCAGGCTGTAAGCACTGGAAGTTTTCCTTTTTGGGTCCAAACATGGTCCAATTTTGGAAAATGGAATTGTTTTCGAGAAAATAGTCAACCTTAGTAAAAATTTTCAAAAACTATTTTCGCAAACGGTCAATGCTCAACAAGCACAGAACCTACCCTCGAGATACGCAACCTCGGATCGGAGGCAATTTGGGAAAATTGCCCCTTGCTTGAAGGGGCGCATGGCAACGGAAAGTTGCCCCTAGTTTAGGCGGCAACTCAGGGCAATCTTTATGGCAATGCGAGGCAACGGAAAGTTGCCCTTGTTTGGACAATGCCGAGATGCTCACAACCATTGATCTCGACCGTGCTCTCGCGCGGAGAGGACGAAGACGGCCACAAACAATATATGGACACAGTCACCTTGAGGGCGTTGGTGGCTGGGTTTTAGGAGGAAGTTGATCACGTAGTTCCAGTCATTGCAACCGAGACATCAGATTCGGAAGAAGGCACAAGTGATCAAAACCATGACATGGCGAGACGCTATGAAAGCGTTATATTTGGACTTCAGGATGAAGTTGCCTACGTATCCCAAACATGGGAATCAAGCCTTACGTAGTTCGGGGTTAAGGTACACTCGGGTATTTAACCTCTCCTTTTTATGCTCTAACTTTTGCCAAGGCGCCTGTTGCAGGTTTTCGACCTTGCGAGCTTTGTTTTTCTTTCTTTTCTCTTTTTCCATTCTTTTCATTCCTTTCTCTTCTTCTTTTTTGTTTTTTTTGTATCTTTGCATTTTTTCCTTTTCTTTTCTTTTTTTGCATTTTTGTATATATTTTTTTTTGTCTCGCTCTAACTTTTGCCTGGGTCGCCCTTTCGGGTTTTCGGCCCAGCGAGCCTCTCAAAGGGTAAAAATGTAACCAGTCCATGCCAAATGGTTTTGAGATTGAAGCCCTCTATATCCAGGAGAGTGGCTGTTGTATTGACTTGCAGAAAGATCCACCTTTGGCTCTTCGAGTACATCGGATATTTTTTGCCCCTAGTTCGAGGGGTGCTTCTGCTCTAGCCTTGCAAGCTTCTTTTGACATCGACATCCTCTTGATCGACTTTGGTGCCTCTTGTTCGAGGGTCGCTTCAAATCTAGGCCCACAGGCCTTGCATTGTGTCTAATCGCTGAACATTCTGAATGCACGTCCAAGGTTTGAAAGCAAATGGGGGGGCGAGTCTCGAGGCTGAGAGCGATCCTAAGCTGCACAATCTCAAGAGCGATTCCACACATGTCTTCGTAGGACCGCGCAAAACATTTTTTTGAAAGTTTTTAAGAAAGCGACAAATCGTCATACGAAGACAGTGTAGGATCAATCTGGATCAAAGCCAGGGTCCTTCTCAGTACTCACACTAACAAGCATGATTTCATTCATTAAGGGCTTAGCACGCCTCTCTTTCTCTCAATTTGATCAAATTTTTGCAAATCCCAAGGAATTCCTTCCTCTTCGTTTTCACCGCAGTGTTCAAAAAGGTTTTGAAAAACTTAAGTCATTGCAACGATTTTTAAGGCACAAAAGAGCAGGTGGAATGCACTGTCACCCCATTCAAATTCTCTGGCACGACTAGCCCAACATGATCAATAAATATGGAAACACGGTAGCCACGGCTGTTTTGTTTAGATTTCCCCGGATGTAAATTGGCTCCAGCAGAGGGCACCCAAAGAAAACAAAAAGTAATTACAAAAAAATGATGCTTGAGGCAACAACCCCGAAGCCACCTGATATTCTGTAGAAGAGGGACTGACTCATTACAATTAGACAGACCCTTAGACAAAAGGACTGAGTCAAAACAGTGAGACAGACACAAGACAAATCAGAAGACTGACTCGACACGCAAGGCAGGTTTTACAAAACCAAAGATCACTGGTGCTCAAAATGCGCCAAACGCCATATCCAAAAATGTACCAGATATTGCCCTTGACGGTTGAATCCCAATTACATACTCGCAAAGATTCGGTGTCCTCAGTATCGTGTCCTCACAATCCAAGAACTCAGAGGACCGATTTGGCCGAGGTAGGCGGGAGGATGACCTTGTTATCAATCAAATCCTTTACTTCATGTCGGCGTAAACAATTGTCGGTAGCCAGATGGCGACCGTTGATGGTACGCGATCTTGAGTGGCATCATGGCCTGCTGGAAGGGGTTTGGGTAGTGGCTTAGGATCGAGGGGTGTAAGATGCCCCTTTTTGGTCAAGATCAGAAGTGCCCTAGACAAAGGCATGTAAAGAGGATGGAAGGCCCTGCGCCCTCGGGGCAGGTACTTTGGAGCCTGAACGCTCTTGCTAGATGCACTAGCGAACGGGTCAGCGGGTGCGGCCTTAGATTTCTGATTTTTTCCAAATGCAAGGCTGGGAGCGGGGAGAGCTGTCTTGGCATGACGGGGCCTGTCCCGATTCTCTGATTGACTGGAACTGCCCTCGGGCGGAATGGGGAAAGTATCATCCACAATTTTGGTTACAATCGCGGATACCTGTTGTTTGCTCATTCCCCCGGCTTTCAAAGCCTGGACTGCCCACAGCAGTTGTTCAATAGGGTCGGCCTCGGCCTTTACTTTGTCTTTGCCTCTGGCCTCGGCCTGGTGAGAGGTTTGGGTTGGTACTGGTACATCACTGTTGTGGGTGGAGGTCATCTCCGACTGATTGAGCTCGATCACGATCCGCCCCAGTATCGGGGGCTCCTGGGGTTCGAAATTTCCAGCATATGGTGCAACCGGTGGCAAGGTTGACATTCCGTAAGCGAGATCCACCACGGACCTCTGGAGATCACCTATCATCCCCATTAGTTCGAATGTAGTGGGCTCGCGAGCCTGATAGAACTGGGGGGTCCAGATTGGGTGTGCAGCGGGCGACCTAGGCGGGTGTAGCATGTCAACAGTTGCCTCATCTTGTGGGGTGGTTTCCTGACTCAACGCGGCTGTCATGACCACAATCTCTTCCGAGTTCTGCGTCATGTTCAGTTCTGCCTCAGCAAGAAGAAGGCACTAGCTGTTCTGGATCGACCTTCTGAATCTCTGAACTGAAACGGAAAACAAGCAGCATTTCAGCCCCAGACAGATCAAACACGGACGTGGTCGAACAACTGCACTCTACTACTGAACACTGTTCCCCAAAATCACTGTCCCAAATCTGAATCTGATACCCGCAGATATAACTGATTCTCAAAATACTGATACTGGTGCCCGCAGGCCGGATATCAAAACTCGCAAACTGATATGCGCATTCCCTGTAGAGATACACTCTAAAAGCACATAACATGTAAAAGAGAGCCAATACACCCCTATGTTGGGGTAGGGTTTCCCTGTCCTATTTTGTCAGGAGCTAGGGTTTCACTACGCACGCAGCGGCTTCAAACAACCTATAAACGGGTAAGCAACCTGTCCTAGTTTGGAATAGTCACTATGGATCCGAATATGCACTAGGTCGAATGGTCAAAAAGGGTGCCCCGGTAAAACCGGGGTTTGTGTTCCCCATCTTGGGCAGAGTTCGCAACGGTCGACCTTATGGACATGTCTTGACAAGACAAGCCTCCCACAAACCGCCAGAATAGCGGATGGCCAACACGGTGTTCTAGGCGCACCAATGCACATGCAATGCAAAGAAACACATAAGTGTAGTCAAACAGATATCACGAGTTCGAGTCAAGCTCTCTAAAATCCCAGAGAGTCGCGAAGCGTTGACGTCCATGGGGACCTCGCTTCTGATCCGGACTTTTTGTGTCGCGGTTCATCTGAACCAAAGAGTCCAAATCCAAATCGTTTGAAAAACAGATTTTTTTTGAAAAGTAGTGCCAAACATGGATCGCTTTGCGATTACAGAGTCGCCACCTAAATATTTTATTTTTGGGAAATTTAGGAAACCCTGACTCGGTGCCGAAGGCCACGTGTCCGTCATCACCAAAGTGGTCTTGGCTCGGGAGCTTGGGTACGATCGGGGAAGGTCAGCTATGAGCACCCCCTTTCGCCCGGTCCGAAGACCGGCCTCTACTAACCGTGATATCCAATTTTGAAAACTTTATGCGTTCTTATTCCAATTATTAGCCTAGAATTACTATGTTATGCGCGCGGCAAACAAGTATAGACTAGATTGCCTAATTTGGAAATAAACATTGCATATCCGTTTGTTTTGAAAATGCTTTGGAATTTGCTACTCGCAAGTAGGCTAAAACACGGATTTCAACGAGTTTTCCAACTCAAGCAACCCAGCCTTCACCCACAGGCATTCAGGCAGTTTATCTCACATAAGCACTTAGCCGCATGGTAAGCATACTGTCATGTTAGCATTCACAAGCATGCGATATGCTAAAGCATAAATACTTACATCGTACTCCGTGCCAAAACAGTAAACTAGTTAGCAAACATGCATGACCTAGTTCATGTTAAGTGGCTAATGCATCACACGCAGAGATGTAATCTAGAGTAGGCTCGGCTAACCCTAAACATGGCACATGAGATGCAACAACTATCACGTATTCAATTTGGAATTGAAAGTACGATGCAGTTTGTATGATGTACCGAGCCCGAATGCATGTAAACAAATGCATGAATGCACGCATGCATTGCATAAGGCATGCGAATTTAAATGTGCCCTAATCTACCAACATAAGCGGGTAAATAAAAGGGAGAAAGAAATGGGGATTGGAAGACATACACCCACTCACACACACTTATTACAAATTTGCCCTCGCTCGGAGGGACCAAATAATATCTGAGACCGAATAAATAATTAACTAAACTAGCTAATTAAATATTACAAATCAACTAAATTAATTAAATTAAATAATTAATCTAATTTAAGCATTAAATGCCTCGGGATGAGGGCTAACTGCAGCGCGCCCGGGATTCGCTCGGAATCGCACTACCATGCAAGTATGCCTCTGTTTCTTTTGCTATCCAACTCTGAAAATTACCAAAGTCCTAGAAACACTTTCCTTGGTACTGGAGATCATCACCGGCTGCACAGAATTTCCACCGGCTGAAGAATTTGGCCATCGGCACTGAATTGTTCCATCGGCTGGGGATGAACTGCCCGTCGGCACTAAAAAGTGCCGGTCGGCACAAAATGTTCTGCAGATCCTGCAACTCACAGCAGCAGAGGACAAACTATGCATGGCAGTGTAATTCAAAGCATGTATGCACCAAACACATCCCACATCATCTTGTGGACTCAAGAGGGCATGTGCCTCGATTCTGGACCAATCGCGCATTTCCATGCATGATGGCCCTAAGAACCAAGAGTGCAACTTCACTTTCAAATGCATTCAAAACATATAGGCACAAAAGGGTGCCAAACCTCTATCAAACTCACTTCAAGAGGCTTGGCATGCATGTCAATGTGGTGCAAACCTAAGCATGTCATCTAGGCATGCAAGATGTACAATGTCATGTGTCTATGCAAGTATACAAACAAGCATATAATGCAAGCATGCAAACCACAAGAGGGATGGACTTATACATGAATTAGGCAACTCAAAATGGGCCTTAAATCGTGGCCAAAGTGCCTAGGAAATGAGACCAAATGCATACACACACATGCAAGTGTTAAGGCTCAAGACTTAGGCATACAAAAGCAACTCTCATGCACACTTAAAGAGGCCAAACATGGGCAACTAGTATGCACTTAAAGCTCTGAAATTTAAGTTAAACATGATGCCAAATCATGCAATGAAGTATGCCAAACAAAGCATGCAAATGGCCTAGGCTTAAGGCTAGTCAATGGGGGTTCGAACCAAACCAAGACAAAGCAATTATGGCATGCATTGATCGACCCAAAACAGATTTTTAGCATGTCAAAACAAAGCCAAATGGCTACTTAGATGGCATCTAAGAGTCATTAAATCAAAAGCGTGCATTGAAGTCAAACAAGGGCATACAACACATGCTCCTAAAGCATTAACAAGACCACTAAGGCAAGGATACAAGCACATTATAAGGTCTGAAATAGCATGTAAGAGGGTTCCAAACCCTTGAAAACATGGAGGCAATGCATCCTACACATGCACATACTTGAAGCATACAAGCTACAATACAAAGGGGCTATACAAAGCATGTCAAGATTGACTCAAACGACCATGGACAGAGCTAAACCATGGCAAAATAAGCATACAAGCTTCACAAACTCAAGTCTAAAACATGCTAGAAATAGGGACACACTTCCTAGACATGTTAAGGCAATAAGAGGCATTACAAGGCAACTATGTTAAGCATGCATAGGAGACCAAAACCAACTTGAAAACATGTTATATCATAGTAATATAAGCATGGAAAACAAGCCAAACGTGCTCAACACACACTCAAACATGAAGCTCCTTAAGGAAGCAAAATTGGTCCTTTTCAAGGACATCAAGGAGAGGGGGTGGCCCTCTCCTTCTTGAGACTTCAAGGCATGCTCTTCACCACTGAAATCCCTCAAGATTTCAGTGGTGAAGAGATCCTATCACCAAAATCTCGGATCTCTCCAAAATAGCACAAAATGGGGCCTTTTCAAAGCCTAAAGGGGGGTCAAACTTCCCCAAACCTTACAACACTCTTAATGAACAATAAAGAGGATTTAAAAACAAAGATTTTATGTGTTAATCACTAAGCACAAAAACTGTTTTAAACTAGGTAAAAATGGAATGCAAAAATGGGGTAAAGGGAGTTAGTATCTCACCCTTGTAGCCTTCTTCAACAAAGATGGAGTGATGGCCTCTTTGGGCTTCAAATCAACCAAAAACAGCAAGAACCAACCTTTGGAACCTCATAACCAAGAGAAAGGTGGAACACTAGGTGTTTTAGTGCAATAGTAAGGCACAAAACACCTAGATTACAAAGGGAGAGAGAGAGATAGTAAGTATATCTATTCTAACCCTAAAAAAACCAGAGCTCTAACTCTCTAACAATGTCTAAAGCTCTCAAGAAGCCAACCCTTGAGCAAAGGGAAGAGTTTTCCCTCTTATAGGCCAAAAGCTTACAAGCTTAGCCACTAAGCAAGCTCATCCCTCCATACACGCGTGTATGGAGGGAAGACAATGCACACTGTATGCGAAAATATCTCAGAAAGCAAGTGCACAGTGTCCGGCCGGCATAAAATGTCATTTTGACAAAATTTAGTGCCGACCGGCACAAAAGAGTGCCGACCGGCACAATAAAGTGTCGATGACAACTCTAGCCAGCCGATGGCCTCTAGCCCCAGCCGGTGGTGTGTGGGGATGCCTCACAAAGCATTCCATGCCCTTCCAAGGCAAACACAAGTGTTTGGTGCAAAACCAAACACAAACGGTCGAGTTCGGAGGTCCTGAGGCAAGGCGCGCACAGCCGAGAACTCCGGGAACTCCAAACGAACACGAACATGGATAATCACCGAGTGTCCCAACGGTGACGTCCAAGTCTTGAGGACGGTCAAAAATGGGGTGTCTACACAATTATGCATGCTTTGTTAGCTATAAGTCATTTTTGTGCAATTATCTTCGCATTTCGGGATCATTCCTCGCATCAGATGTCATTTTACCGGGTTTCGAGGCTGTTTTCCCCCCCATGGCCACTGATTTTGGCATGCTTGTGAGCTACCCATGTTAGTTTAAGTCCATCGTTGCATGTTGCTGCATGCCATGTTTGTTTACATGTTTAGGTTGCGCGCCTAGTATACATTGCTCATTTGTATGTTCATGTTGCATACTTAGCCTCCATGCCTAGGTTGCATTTCATTAAGCATGCATCCCTTACCTCTTGATCAATTATGACAGGGGTTGGGGCCCTTTGGTGTGTTTTATGCTTTCATTTCATTTGATATCAAAGTTGTTAACTTGGCTTTTAGGCCATCATGCATTAAAACACATGATTGATGGCCCGGGGGTCGAGGGCCATGCTCCCTTGAGTCCATTGCATGATAGGGAGTGTGTCCGTGCATACATTTTCTTGGAATTCCATGCCATACACTGTCTGTCCTTGTTGTTGTCAAAACTGTCTTCTGCAGGGAGTTTTTGCCGATCGGCAGTATCGAGTGCCGACCGGCCATTGATGGATAGCCGATAGCTTTATTTGCAGCCGATGGACATTGTACACGGCCGGTGGACATTCTATTCAGCCGATGATGATCCTCAGTGTGCAGGGAGCATGTCCTGAGACTTTGGCGATTTGAAGGCGGGCGGTGAAAACAGAGGCAGCAATGCTATGTAGCGGGTTTCGGCAAGTCGATTCGAGCATGCATCATTCGCGTATCTAGTATGCGGCCTTTTCTATTTTGCATTTATTTGTTAAATAATTAGAAGTTTTGTATTAATTAATTTATTTATTATTCGGACTGTAATATTTATTCGGACCCTCCGTGTGAGGGCATATTTGTAATAAGTGTGGGTGAGTGTGTGTATGTCTTCCAACCCCCATTTCTTTCTTCCCTTTTATTTACCTGCTTATGATGGTAGATTAGGGCATATTTAAAATTAGCATACCTTATGCAATGCATGCGTGCATCCATGCATTTGTTGATATGCATCGGGCTCGGTACATCATACAAACTGCATTGTATTTCAAATCTAACTTGAATACGTGTTACTCGTGCATTTCACATGCCATGTTTAGGATAGCCGAGCCTGTCTAATTACACTATGTATGCATCGCATTAGTCATCTTAACATGAGCTAGGTCATGCATATTTTGCTAACTAGTTTATTGTTTTGGCACGGAGTACAATGTAAGTATTTATGCTTTAGCATCTCGCATACGTGTGAATGTTAACATGACAGTATGCTTGCCATGCGGCTAAGTGCTTATATGAAATAAACTGTTTGAATGCCTGTGGGTGGAGGTTGGATTGCTTGAGTTGGAATAACTCATTGAAATCCGTATTCTAGCCTACTTGCGAGTAGCAATTTCAAACTGTTTTCCAAACAAACGGATATGCAATGCTTGTTTCCAAATTAGGCAATCTAGTCTATACTTGTTTGCTGTGCGCATCACATAGTAATTCTAGGATACTAACTGGAATAAGAACACATAACGTTTTCAAAATTGGATATCATGATTAGTAGAGGCCGATTTTCGGACCGGGCGAGAGGGGGTGCTCATAGCTGACCTTCCCCAATCGTACCCAAGTTCCCGAGCTGAGACAACTTTGGTGATGACGGACACGTGGCCGTTGGCACCGAGTCAGGGTTTCCTAAATTTCCCAAAAATAAAATATTTAGGTGGCGACTCTGTATCTGGCAAAGCAGTCCATGTTTGGCACTTCTTTTCACAATCTGTTTTTCTCAAAACGATTTGCCAGAGTTGGACTCTTTGGTTCAGATTACGAACCACAACATAACAAAACCGGGGAGTCCGAACCGTAGCAGTACCGAGGTCTCTCGCGGGTGCTGTTACAATGTTGTACAGCTTCGATGGCAAGATGTTCATGCGATTAACATGAATTTGGCATTTGTGGCATCGCCAAACAAAACCAATACAATCCTCCTCCATAATAGACCAGTAGTAACTTTGCCTGAGAATCTTTCGGGCTAACATTACTCCGTTTATGTGCGCTCCGCACTCCCCTCCATGGATGGCCTCCATTAGGCGCTTTGATTCCTCTGCTTCAGCACGCAACTTGTACATTCCTAGATGACCCCTCTTGTATAGTTTACCTCCGCAGATGATAAATTGAATGGCCATCCACCATATTGCCCCCTTATCTTCGGCATTTGCCCCTAGTGGATAAACCTCATTTTCCAAGAAGTTCCAGATATCATAGAACCAAGGGTTTTGATCTTGGACTTCATCTATTGCGGCGATAGACTCATAGGCCGATGTATATCTTTGCTCAATGATGATCGGACGCATCCGGACTCCATAGAGGATGTCTATCATAAAAGATAAAGTTGATAATGCATTATTCTCTCTCACTAGATGCGTGAAAGTTAGTTTCTCAAACCGAGGAATCAGAGCGCCCAAGGTCTGGTGATAGATCTTCATCTTTTCTTCTTTGACCTTCTAGTCTCCATTTGCTTGAGACACAACCAAGTTCGAGTCCTCGATGACGTCCAACCTTTTTGTCTCTAGTTCCAGGGCAACTTCCAAACCAGCGATACATGCTTCGTATTCTGTTTCATTATTGGATACTTTGAATCAAAGTTTGAAGGCTAAGGGTATATTGGAATTTTCGGGTGCTATTAGCAACACATTTATCCTACAACCGTATTGGTTAGACGCTCTGTCGAAGTACATTGTGCAAATTTCTTCCTTGACTTGCAGAATAGCTTCATCTAGGAGCAGGTATTCTACCACTTCATTCCCGTCCACTAGGTGGTCTGCTAGGAACTCTGCTACTGCTCTCCCCCATGACCGACTTGCGAGTAACATACTTCAAATCAAATTCGGAAAGGAGAAGCAACCAACGGGCTAGCCTACCTGTAAGCACTGGTTTCTCAAAAAGATATTTGATATGGTCTAATCTCAAAACCAGAACTACAGAGTGAGCTAACAAGTAGTGCCTCCATTTCCTGGTAGCCCATACCAAGGCTAAGTAAGCTTTCTCCAACGGGGTGTAGTGGGTCTCATAATCTGGCATTTTCTTGCTCAAGTAGTAGATGGATTTCCCTACCCTATCCTCAGATTCCTAAGCAAGCATGCATCACATCGTTGTGTCGGTTACTAACAGATACCAAATCAAAGGCTTCCTCAGCTTTGGCGACGACAACATAGGTGGATTTTGAAGGTATTGCTTGATTTGCTCAAAAGCAAATTGACATCGATCATCCCATCGAAATTTATTTCCTTTCTTTAGGAGACCAAATAATGGTTCACAAGTCAAGGTTAATTTAGAAATAAACTATTTTATGAATTGCATTTTACCCAGAAAGCCTCACACCTCCTTTTCAGTCCTTGGTGGTGGCATTTCTAGGATTGCCTTGATTTTAGAAGGATCTACCTCGATGCCCCTCTCTGTGATCAAGAAATCCAGCATTTTCCCTCCAAAAGTACACTTCTGTGGATTTAACCTCAGTCTGTATTCTTTGATCCGTTGAAAGAATTTCTTCAAGGTAGTGTAGTGGCCCTCTCTTTCCTTGGACTTGACAATCATGTTGTCCATGTACACCTCGACCTCTTTATGGATCATATCATGCAGAATTGTGGTTGCATCCCGTTGATAGGTAGCCCCAGCATTCTTCAGCCCAAACGACATCACGCAATAGCAGTAGGTTCCCCATGGCGTAGTGAAGGTAGTTTTCTCTCTGTCCTCGGGTGCCATCAGAATCTAGTAATACCCAGAAAATCCATGCATCAAGGAGAACAATGCATGGCCTAGCGTGAAGTCCACCAATTATCGATGTGCAGTAGAGGAAAGTCATCCTTCGAACTGGCCCTATTCAGATCCCTAAACTCCATACACACCCAAATTCTACCGTCTTTCTTCAGCACTGGGATAATGTTGGCCAACCAAGTCGGATACTCAGATACTAGCAAGAACCCTGAGTCTATCTGCTTGCTGGCCTTTTCCTTAATCTTCAAAACCCAATCCGGGTGTATTCTTCGCAGCTTTTGTTTTACGAGTCGGGCCTCGGGGTCAAGAAGGATCCAATACTGTACAATCTCAGGATCAATTCCAGGCATGTCTTCGTAGGACCACGCGCGAAAACATCTTTGAAATCTTTTAATAAAGCGACTAAGCGCTCGTGCTCCTCCGAAGACAACGTGGACCTAATTTGGACCAAACACAGATCCTTCTCAACATAGACATTAATAGCAATGATTTCATTAGCAAGGGGTTTTGCAAACCTCTCCTCCTCTCGATTAATCAAAATTTTCAAAACCAGAGGAATTCTTTCCACTTCGTTTTCATTAAAATTTTGAAAATCATGATCAATGCAATAAACGAGAGGCATAGAGAAATACTCAGAATCTGCAGTGGCATTCTCATTTAAAAGGTAAAGCTCATCCAATTCCTCAGTTATAACGGACTCAAAAGAAAAAGAGAAGGATGACTTGGACAAAACTTTGGCATCCGGGTTATCAACCCATGGAATACCGCACCCAGACTCAGAAGCACCGGAATCTGATTTCGACTCCACAGACTCTGTGGAATCAAATTCTAGTTCACTACCCAACTTCGAACTGCTAGATAGGCAGCCCTCCTTCAACTGCCAAATGAGGGATAGTGCATCAGATGCATCCAAGATGCTCCTAGAAGGGTTCACACGCGGTTGGTCCCCAATCATGGAAACAGTCAGGTTATCCCCCAAGCTCTCTGAGTCGATCGGAGGATCCGAAATGAGACATGCCAGTGCTGCTCCTACTTCAAGCTCAATGCTGTTGGAATCATTTTCTGTGCTTTGTGAAGTTTTAGCAGTAATTGGCCAACCCTTTCCTCTGTATCACTGTCTTGCAGTTGCAAGTCAAAGAAAATCTCAAAACCGGGAACTCGCTTCCTCTCAGAGTTGAACCAAGGTTTAGGGAAACTGCAAAATGGGAAGTCTTCTCTTTCCCGAACAAAATAACCATTCAGGGTTCCCTGGATTGGTCTATGCACAAGTTCGTAGCGCTTCCCAGTCTGCTTAGCTCTGGCTCTGCCGGCCATTTCTTTCCCTTTCCTAACCCAGTCTTCTTTGGTAGGCGTAGAGCCAAGACCAAAGGCATGTGGGTTATGTGGCACATCGGCCAGTGTAGTAATGCCGTTCCGACCACTCCTTCCCAACTCCATCCTAGCATGTGTTGGAGCTTGTTCATGAAGTATACAGATTGGGTGCTAACATGCAAGCCCTCCTCAACAGCTAAGATATTCTGTGCTACCCGGGCCTTAGCCAAGGTAAACCCCGAAAAGAAAACATCCTCTTCGCCATGCACAATCTCCAGCACAGGTGTAGTTACCTCTGGCGGAGGATGAATAGATGAATTCTCGAAGACTATGGCCACCCCTTTCCCATGGGGGTACTTCAGCATTTAGTGGAGGGTGGAAGAGACAACTTTCACTTGGTGCAGCCAGGATCGCCCAAGTAATAAGTTGAAAGTAGCCGGTATATCTCGGTCATGGAATTCAATATCCTACTGAGTCGGACCAACCTGTACTCTAATCTGTACCAATCCCATTACCTCTCTGCTAGTGTTGTCATATGCCTGGATCACCTGGGCTGTAGGCACGAAATCTGCCAGTTTCAGGCCAATAGCATAAGCTGTGTGACAAGGACAGACATTGATTGCTGACCTGGTGTTTACCAATACCACTAGCACCTACTTTTCTCGCCACTCCACTGATAAATATGTAAAGGCTTGTTCTGTGCAGAACCTTCCAGCGACAGTTCCTTGTCCAAGAAGGTTAGAGTTGGCACAGCACCTCCCAGGAAGACTAATCCCACTAGTTGTTCCGGGTTAGTGTCAATGGACAACTTAGCTTTATCCATCGCCGACATTACAGCCTATCTGTGCACTCGCGAAGCCATAAACAGACCCTAGATAGATATATCAACTTGAATCTTCTTCAACTGTTTCAACACAACTTCTTTTTCCTTTTTTTTTTTTTTTCTATTTCTCTACTTCTTTATCCTTCCCAGATGGCTCTGGTTGGTCTAGATGCAGTGGTTTGAAATATCGGCCACTACTTGCAATATGGTCGATCTCTTCCACATACTAAGTGTTGTTAGGAAGGTCTTCACCCCAACCTCATTAGTATGAGCCAGGTGTAGTTCCTCGTCATCTCACCAAATTCCTTCAGCAGCCGACAAGCATTTTTCCGGCTCCGTTCGAATTACCTTCTCGTCACAAATCTCCCCCGCAGAGTGTTGGGATTTTCCAACTTTCTATTTGTCTCCAACTATTTCTTGCTCTCCACCCATTTCTTGCTCAAACCGCTTCAGTGCGGCTTCTTGTTTAGTATATACAGTACTAACAATGCTCAGCTCCTAAGACAATCGTTCTACACCGATGTTCTCTGGCGGTTTACCCTTCCCATCGGCCATTCCGGCCATTACAGCGGTTTCCACTTTCTGTTCCTCTAACTTCAATTTAGTTCCCTCATCTATATTGGGTTCATCACTTAGCCATCCGAAATTGTCTGTCAACCTCTTCAGATCAAACCAATCAATATGCACGTCTCCTTGATCTTGCTCCTCAAAGAACTGCAAATTGTTTATGTCCTGCTCTAGGTCGGCCAGATCATCTAAGCCCTGACTTCGGCCATCCTCTTGAACTACACTGATCTTCATCCCAGCTGGCAACACCACTTCAGACTTAGCTTGATCCACTGGCACAATATAATAGCATGGGTTGTACACCCCTTTAGATAACTCCTCAGAGCCCTCAGGCAATGGATTGATATTCTCCACCAAGGCTGACCTCTCTTTATCTACCACTGTCACCACCACTGGTTCAGTTTGGAGGGTTGACACGTTTATCATGCACAAGTCCATGCTCTCAGGGATGAACAATGCTAGTTTGGATAAGTGGGAAATGCTTATATATATAATGGGGTCATAAGGGACGGCTAGTGTGTGGATGAGGTTTATATGCCGGGGTGGAGGGACTTGGTTATGTGGTGGGAGAGGATTTGTATTGACGTTGGGTTTTTGGGTAGGTGCTATCACCTTTTGTCGATGAGACACAACCTATAGCATTAATCAATATCATGACTGCGCTGCTGGTGAAAAGCACAGTATTTGGTCGAGTTGTGTCTCGGGGGAAGAGGATTAGGTAAAAGGCGAGGCTCTAGTGCCTTAAGATGCCCCTTTTTGATCAGGACCCTTAGGGCTTTGGATAAAGGCATGTAGAGTGGGGTAAAGATCCTTTAAGATCGGGTTTGGCTGGTTCAAGTTATGTGGAGTTGTGTTGGATATATTGGCAAAGGGTTGGCAATCTTGGGTGTGATGGTGACCATGCTCACATCCGAAGGCCGTGCAGAGGTGCTACCACTCGTGGTTGCATTAGAACGGCATGTAAAGGGCCTCTTGGGCTATTCCTTCTCATCAACAATCAATCCCTGTTTCATCACATCTTCAATCTGCACCCCTATCTTGTGGAGCTCAGCAAATGTAAAAAATGGCAAGACAATAATCTTCCTTGCAGATTGCAGACCACCATTCAAATTTGATCTTTCTCGGATGGCCTGATAGTCATCATTGAGGTCTTGGCCCTCCATCTCATTATAAAGTCCGAGAAGCCCTCACTTGGTTCTTGACGGGTCGCTTCAAGATAACAGATTGTGACCTCGATCTGGGTATTGTAAAAGTGCTGCATGATGAAGGCCTCAGCCATTTCCTCCCAGCTCCATTTCATAGAGTCTTCCAACTTTGCATACCAGATGGCCGCGATACCCGATAAAGTCTGTCCAAAAAGTGATAGTTTTTGAAGCCTAGAGAGGCCCATTGGTCGCAGGATATCAGAGAATTACTGCAAATGGACCATGGGATAGCCAGAGCCGTCGAACCAGTCTATGTGCGGCCTCTTGAATTTGTCTGGTGGAGTTACTGCAGAGTCTGTGTACCCATCCTCGATGTCAAGGATCGAGTTCACACCTTGTGCCCGCTTAAAGAGCTTTAATAGCTTGTTGACCTTCAGTGCAGTGGGGTTAAGCTCGAATTCAAATGGTGCCTCAGTTTGATACACTAGCACCTTAGAGGTCTGAAATGGGATCGGATCTATTGGCATGCCCAGGTTCTCTTGGACATTGACAGTGACTCTGGGTGCTGGAATACCCACTGGAGGTGTATGGGAAGCAGAAGTCGTTGCTTGCGGTGGTTGCTGTTGCTGGAGTTTATTTATCACTTCCGCTTGGCAGGCTGTGACTTCAGCTTAGCAGGCAGCATCTAGCTACATGGTTTCAATGGTCTGTTAGAGATGATAGAGCATATCCTTCATGCTAACCTGGGGATGTTATGCCATCAGAACTGGCGAATAATCTCTCCCTAGAGTGGAAGTAAAAGACTGACCATGACTGGGCGCAGGTCAAGTAAGAGGTGACTGCTGGACTGGTGAATTATGCCTAACCCTCCTCCGTCTCGTAACTAGTGAGAGTGAAGCAAACACTAGTTATCCCTTGACAAGATCCCCGGATCTATAAAGTCTTCTCACATGGGTCCAGAGTGCTTAAGGGGTAACAGGACTATTCGAAGCAATTGTGATTAACTACCTTGCAAAAAGAAATAAAGAAAAAGAAAGCAAAAATAATTAGAAATTGCACAGCACCTTAGCTTGAATATGAACAAGACACAGTTATAATCAAAAGCTGCAGCACTGTACTCAACACTGAACTCTGCCCCTAAAAACTGATATCCAAACTTGCAATTGATACATACATTCCTGTAGAGTTTCACTCTAAAAGCACATATCAGTCAAGTGAGAGCCAAAACACCCCTATGATGGGGTAGGGTTTCCCTGTCCTAGTTTCGTCATGAGCTAGGGTTCAATATTCAAGCAAAGTGTTTCACACAATCCCGAATTCAAGTAAGCAACCTGTCCTAGTTTGGAACAGTCCCTACAGCTTTCGATATGCAACTAGGCCGATTGGTGAAAAGGGTACCTCAATAAGACTACCTAATATACTTCTCGCACTTAACACTGAGAAGTGAAAGGAGGATCAAACGGTACAACGATAGTCTAGATCTAAGGGTTGTGTTCCCATTGTGGCAGAGCCCACAACCGGTCAGCCTTTTGGCAAGCTTTTCAAAGCAAGCCTCCGACAAACCGTTCAGGAATAGCAAATGGAAAACACAGTGACTTAGGCACACCAATGCAAATGCAAAGAAACACATAAGTGTATATAAAATGTCATATCATGAGTTCGAGTCAAGTTCTCTAAATCCCCAACAGAGTCGCCAGAAACTGTAGCTCGGCTTTTTCGCGCCCCATTTCGGAAGGTTTGAAAGAAAGCTCTACAGTTCGAACTCCCGCGCTTCTGAATCTAATCTCACAAGTGCAATGTGAAATTGATAAACACTAAAGAGTCCAAATCCGACAAATCTTTTGGAAAATCGATTTTAGAATAAAAAATTCCAAAATTGGACTGCTTTGCCAAATACAAAGTTGCCCCCTAAATATTTTTGGGAAATCTAGGAAACCCATGACTCGTGCCAAAGGCCACGTGTTCGCCATCACCAAAGTTGCCTCGGCTCGAGAACTAGGGTACGAGAGGGGAAGGTCATGAATTGAGCACCCCTGCTCGCCCAATCAAAGATTGGCCTCTACTAATCATGATATGATTTTTTATAAACACTATATGCTCTTGTTCTGGTTATTAAACTAGCATTACTATATGATGCGCGCAAGTAAGTATAGACTAGTCTGCTCAATTTGGGAACGATTCCATTCATGTTTGTTTTACGAAAATGGTTTGAATTTGCCACCCCAAGTGGGCTTAAAGTTTGCGAATTTTCCACCAAACATTGTGGGCTTAAAGCTGATTTGCCACTGAACAAAATGGCCTTGAAACATACATTCTTTGAATCGTTCCAATTCAAACAATAAGCCTTCATTCACAGGCATTCAAGCAGTTTAACAAGTAAGCATTTAGCCTCATGGCAAGCATGCTAGTCATGGCAACATTTACACACATGCAAGTATGCTAAAACACTAAAAACTCACCTAGTACTCCAAGCCAAAAGAAGAGAAAGTTAGAAAAAATGCATGACTCCTAACTATACAAAGTGTCTAATGCAACACATGCAAAGAATGCAATTAATAGGCTTGGTTACTAATATGGCATATAAATCGATTTGATAACATGCGGTTAAACGCGTATTCAAAGAAGTATTGAAATAACAATGCGGTTTGAAAGATGCACTGAGCCTCGGTGCGTGCAATACAAATGAATGGATGCAAGCATAAAGCATAAGGTATGCTAATTGAAACATGTCCCTAATCTAACCATCAAAGCAGGTAAATAAAAGGGAGAAAGACGCGGGATTGGAAGACATACACATTATTACAACATGCTCTTACGAAGGGGAGTCCAAATGAATAAACTAGCTAACCGATTAATTAAGCTAAGCTAAGCTAACATAACTAATTATTACAAAACTTGAATAAATAGCTAAACTAATTAACTAATTATTACAACACTTGAAATGAATAACTAACTAACTATCTAAGCTAATTAATTAAAAGAAATTGACTAGGCTAAGCTAATTAAATATTACAATATCAACTAATTAGCTACAACTAATTAAATATTACAACACAATTCACTATGCTAATGAAACAATTAAATAATCAAACATATTTGATATGAGCACCAAGGAAGATGGATGGAGGTTGCATGCACATCACTTGAAAGCTACTCTATCTGCCCAGACCGCCTTTGTTTCACCTTCAGCCACTACCTCTGTTGCTGCAAAATTGTACTGAGGGCCACACACCAAGGGCTGGCTGTGCATTACTGATGGCCGGCTGGGCCTACAGAAGGCCGGCCGTGCATTGATTTGGTCCAAAACTCTATTTCTGTGCTCTGAGGTGAAATCAGTGCAGATAGAGCATTTTTAAGCTATGTTTGTCCTCCCTTCCTTCTTTGTCATAGGAAAGCCTCAAAAGAAGGTTGGGATTGACTCCAAAACCATCAATGAGCGATATGATTGCTTGATGATCTTGAATATCATTTTGGACCAAAAATCAATGAATGTAATGCAAATGGACCACCCTTCCTTTTTGTCATAGAATGAACTCAAAAAAGGAAGTTGAGATGCTTCATGGACATCAAAAACACCACGAAGTGATGCTTGATGACCCTTAACACAAAAAAACTTGGCATAACATCCGGCCAAATTCAAGCTATTTAAGCCATTTTAAATAAGTGTGTTGATCCAAGTTTTAAACCAATTGTTATAGTAATTGCCAGTCATTAGTTCATTTGTCCAAAATGATGACTAAGTCCTCTAAACAAGAAATGATGTCAAACAAGCGGTCCTTCTAAAACATGAGAAGGAGACTACATCGTTGACGATGAATCTCCGAAGAGATTAAGCCATTAAGTGTAGGTCTCCTTAACATGCATTGAACAACCTCAATTGGTTGAAACAATTCTCAAGAATGAAAGATATGAGATGATTGATTGATTAGTAAACTTAGGCTCCAAACATGAAAAATGAACAAAGAAAGTATAACAAGTAACAAGTATGCCAACTTATGAGACCACAAGTGTATTAAACAAAGCATGAACCAATTGAAAAGACCTAGACAACCTCAAAACAACCCTAAATGCATGAAAATCGGAGGTAAAACATGCATGAAAAAGGGTTGAAAAGCTAGACAATAAAGATGAGAGTTAAGGCTATTAAACAAGGATAAGGAGGGGTTGCTAATCCCTCCACTTTTGAAGCTTCAAAATATGGTTTTTAGCCTTTTCAAACCTCTGAAAATCAGTGTAAATACCAAGGAAAAGAGTGAAAATGAGATAGTTTGAGTTATAAATTAAGGTATAGAAAGAGCAAGCTCTCTCTACCCTTTTGGTAACTCTTCAAACCCAACTCCAAACACTTCAAACAATCTCAAAACAAACCAAAACAACAAGAATTATGAAGTAAATGATAGAAATGAAGGCAGCAGAAGAGAAAACGAGCTTATACCTTTCAAGAAGTAAGCTTGTTGTTTGATGTTTCAAACTTGGTTTCAATTTATTCTCAAGCTTGAATTACACTTCTCCAAGATCAACCAAGGCTTTAGGATGGTAAGACAAGGTTGTATATGGTGTGTAGAGGTGGTGTAAGCAAGCTAGGTTAGCTCAAAGATAACTTGCAATGGAAGAAGGAGGAGTCAAGGGCTCTCAAGGTGTATATATCACTTTTAGAATTTTGTTCAACCCTCAAAACAATCCCAGAGCTTCAATTTTATAGAATTCGAGCTCAAAATGTGATAAATATCTTCAAAAATGGATAGTTGGGGGCCTCTTGCCCAGAACCGTGTTTATCGCCATCGAAAGCCAGCCAACCATTCATTGCCACGGCCGGCCATCACTGATGTACGACTGGGCCTTGATGGCCACCCCTATTTTTTTTTTTTTGGTTCAAACTCAGCTCAGGGTGAGAAATGGTCCGAAAATGAAACTCATGGGTTCAAACAAGGTAAATGTTGAAGATATGTGGTTATTTCAAAAGCCTGATTGATTCCGAATCTCTGCGAATGCATAATTCAACTCTCATCTTCGTACATTTAACCAAGAGTATAAGTCTTGTGGGCGGTCAAAAATGGGGTGTCTACACCAGTGCTCCCCACTACGAAGTACTAGGGCAGATGAAACCCTTATCAAATAATTCCTGGAGCTGAATCTTCAACTCACTCAACTCGGTAGGTGCAAACTTATACAGTGTCATGGAAATTGGTGTCGTACCAGGCACTAAGTCAATAGAGAACTCGATATCTCAGTGGGGTGGTAACTGGTAAGGTCATTTGGAAAAACATACAGGAATTCACAAACTACCCTGGGTTACTCAACTTGGACTTCATCACACTCACTACTCAAGAAATTTGTCAGAAGACAGCTAAGTTCACTCCGCCTACACGGGTCATATACCGGTGATAAGACTCTATCCACCAGGTCCCCCAAGAAATAAAAGCAATCACCACTCAAGGTACATATAGTAACCCTCTGACGGTAGCAATCTATAACAGCCTGGTATGACGATAGCCAGTCCATACCCAAAATAACATCGAAGCTAGAGATGTCAATCAACACAAATGAAAACAGAAGTCGGCGATCGGAGACCTCTATATCATAGCCCCAAAACCCCTGCTTCAAGACAACCTCACTACTAATAGGTGATTCTACACATATAGGATATGCTAACTGAGCCAACTCTAACTCCAAAATCGATGCAAATGCAGACGAAATAAATGAATGGGCACCCGTAGCAATTAACACATTAGCAACCGAATTGTAAAACAAGAAAATACCTCTCACTACCGAAAGCGCTGGTACTAGATCTAGTGCTGTAACAGCATACACACGCCCGGTGGGTCTTTGCTCAACCTGCTCACCCCTTGGAGCATATACTTGATGCATTGACTAAGTTGAAGAGGCTCCTCAATTAGCCCCCGAGGCCTGTACTAACTGTGCAGGTTGGTGGCTTTGTGTCTGCCTCGAACTAGATGCACTCGACGTGCCACCCAATTGAGGGCAAAATCTCTTCATGTGCCCTGCCTGCCCACAATGAAAACAAGTGAGTGGCTAGCCTCTCTCCTGACTCTGGCTCTAAGAACAAGCCGAAGATGATACTGTTCGCTGCCCTCTTCCTCTCTAAGGGCAAGCTGGAGACTTGTGGCCCAACTGACTACATTTGTAACAAGTAATGTCTCTCTAACCACCCCTTCCAAAACTTGAACTCGGTACTGGAAAAGTGGACCTTGACTGAGCTCCCTGGAATGACTGGGGGTTAGAACCCCTTTGCCTCATACTATCCCCCTGACTGTCCTGGTTCCTCATAAAGCTTCTCATTCTCTCCTCGTCCGTCTGCATGATAGTCTCAAGATGGGCTGTCGCCTCCACAAGGCGTACATAATCTCTAATCGTGGACCCAGCCACTCGGAACATGAGCCTAGTTCTCAACCACTTCTCGAACTCCAAACAACGGCGTTCCTCGGTCGCCACAAGTTCTGGTGTAAACCTTAACAAACTAGTAAATGTGGCCTCAAACTCGGCCAACTCGGCCACTGGTGTATTCAACTGCACCAACTTAGAGAACTGGTCCCTCAACTTCTCCTTGATTATGGGAGGCAAAAACTTGTCCTGGAAGGCATTGATGAAGGCCTCCCCAGTCCTTCCAATGCGCCCTCGCATATACTTCCACCATTGACCTGCATCTTCCTTCAGTTGGAAGGACGCAAAGGTCACTCTCAACCCTCCATCTTTGATTTCGAGCATCTTAAATGTCTTCACCATTTGCTCTAGCCACTCATCTGCCTTCAGTGGCTCCTTGGGATCTCCCACAAACTCATCCAGATTCGACCAGAAAAACTCTCTCTTTAGAAAAGATGGCCTTGCTTCAACTACTTAGGCCTAGACTTGATTCTCAGCCTTGAAAATGTCCATGGATTCCCACAATGCTTCTGCCATTTCGCAGGCTAAGGCGTCCATGGCCTGTTGACCAACCGATTTAGCCACATTGGCTTGACCAACCCCTTCTTCCTGAGCTAGAATATCATCTAGTATCAACATCTCTTGCCATCTAGGTCTACCACACCTACCACCATGACCACGTCTTGACATCCTAATAAAGGTAACAAAAGTGATTAGCACATTTACAAATGTGTCGAAGCTAACTCACCCATGTCCTAATACGATGGACAACAATAATTCACTCCACATAAGCACGTATTCATGAAAACGCATACGAATTTTATTCCTGGATAATGACCGTTCCGCGGTGTTGCTAGAGTTCCAATTAGAAATAGTAGTGATCAAATGCTCCGCCAATAGGACTTCTAGAAACACATAGCCCCAATAAATATCATAGGAACAAAATCCCATACCCATATAATCGTATAACCATGTTATTACATAAGCATACAATACATACTAACGTCTCAGCTAAGCAAGACAAACCCATTGGGGAAATAACCACTTCCCCCACGGACCCAAGTATTCAAACCCGGTACGCTCTGATACCAAGTTGTAATGCTCTGAAATAATTACAATAATTCAACCCAACACAAATTACATAAGACAACATAATCGAAATAATAAACTTTCATTAATCTGAATCGTTATAATAAAGTGACACATGCGATATAGATTCATAAATGGTTCATCCTGAATCTACAGCATGTGTTACAAGTAATAAAGAGGAATGAAAGTTAAACAAATAGTTATATGGCCTAAAGGTTTACATCTTTCCAAGTCATTGTTTGGTTACAACAAAAGAGAGTCTAACTCTATACAATTAAAGCCTTTGGCTATACAAATAAGTAGAAAAGTGAAGCTCGTGCCCTAAACTCCTTTTGTGCTACTGCCTTGGCGATGGCAAATCATCAACACTTGAAAATGATTTTTCCTCAAATAGGGTGAGTCAAAGCCCAGTAGGAGCAATCTAATACGATATGTGAATTTTAACGAAGGTATAAGTACAATGTGCATTTACAATGCCAGTGATAAAACATGCCTTTTCTATATAATCATAAAGTGCCAAAATTTATATCTCAATCCATTTTTCCTTCTCGTCAATTCAATTTAATTCGTTTCATCTCAATTCATGAGCCAATTTCATTAACTTTCAGATGACCCATTTGAGATTACAACGCAGTGGTTCCCAAATTAACATAATTACCACACAAACACTTCAATTTGCCATTTTACGAAAATTTTGTCCATTGGGATCGGCACCTATATATACGCGCGGTTTTGGAACTTTCACCCAGGACACACAGGCCAACTTAATTCAATGGAGTCCATCCCCTACCTCCTCCCAAACATGGAATATATCCCCTTTCTCTTCCGAAACAATTATACATTTATAATGTATTTAAACATAGTCATATTCAACGACAACTAAGAAGAGATTAGTTTCAATGCACCTAATCCTCATGTAATTTCTACAACAATCATAGCCATACTCCACTGATAGCTCGATATAGGTATTTCTAAACAGATATTCAAACCCAAGACAAATAATTTATTCAAATTTCCAAAAGTCTGAGGTAATACATATCCAACTCCACCATTTACATCAACATTCATCCAATTTCATATTTATAATACCAACTTCATTTATTTATACAAAATAAATATTTGAACCATTTTAGGTTAACCTTCCTTCTTTTCCAACTATCAACCCAAATGCCAAAATCAACAACTGTGACACAAGATAACCTCATCTTCAAATCCCACGACCATTTATATCACATTCACTTGAAACCGCTCTCTTGATTTTATATCCCAAATCCTAGGTTTGTCCAAAATACTCCCAAAACCCACCATTGTTACACAACAACCAATAACTAAGTTAAAAATCGCAGGAAAGTGTAGAAAATCCCTACCTCAAAGAGAGAAGACAAGCCAAGCAAAGATGAAACCTCAAAGATGCTCAAACCCAACTCTAATTAGATCAAAATGTAGATCTTGAGACGCTTTACCTCTTTCTCAAAGGCACTAGGATGGAGAAGTCAATGGATATAGGTCAAAATGTAGAAAGAGAGTGGGTTTTAGAGAGAGAGGATCTTAACTTTAGGGTTTGGAAGAAAATAAATCTGAAAAAATGATTTAAAATGTCACTTTCACAAACTGATATACGCGCAATCCGCTCAAGCGCAAGAAGTGACGCTTGAGCATCAGACACAATAAGTTGTTCTGCTCGAGCGCAAGAACTGACGATCGAGCGCCAAGACACAAAGAAAAAGGCATTTCTCTTCGAGCTCAAGAAGTGTCGCTCGGGCGCAGAATACACACATCCAGTAGTTTTGCAGACACCAAGCCAACGCTCGAGCCCAAGAAAGGCCGCTCGAGTGCCCACCTGCTCGAGCATAGGAAACGCCGCTCGAGCGTAGAATACACTCTCTCAGTAGTTTTGCAGACTTGCAAAAGCACTGAGAGTTTGCAAAGCCCGCTTGAGTGCAAAATGTGCCGCTCAAATGGAGGACAAAAAATCTGGGCAACAATAGGTTTGAAAACCAAGCGACCAACCTGTTCCAAACATAACCACAACAAGCCCAAAGCCAACTTTAAGGGGGATACAAGGGAAGCAAGATATAAACAACAGTACAAAATCATTAAACCCGAGTCTGGGATACAACAAGGGTCGAGTCAAAACCGGAATCACTATATTCATCTTTAAAAATACTCAATAGATTTCAAACTTTTAAGAAGTTTAAACATGATCTCATATTTAATTAATAATTTGTATCAATTCATTTATTATACTACAAATTGTCAATATGTTCATCATACATAACAATTATCTCTTCAATCTCTTGATATTGCTTATTTATAAAAATAATATAATTACAAGGATCTTTTAACTGTATGTGAATGTCTAAGAGGTTATACGTTTTATGCATGTTCAAGTTATATCAACAGATTAAATAGACACTTCAGGTTATACTTGCACTCTCACTTACTCTACGTGAGAATGAATGGACCAGTTTATTACAATAGGCACAAGTACACATGAAAATTTATATATTTGAGTTTTAAACTGTGCACCAATCTAAAAACTTTACATTTTTAATCTTAGAAGATTCTTATGTCAGAACCAACATAACAAAACCATTGACAACTTACAAAGTATCAACAAATAGATATAGAACCCATTTAGTTTCAAAAGCACCACAAAATTTTTACTTCTGTATAATCCTAAATTCAAAAGTTATTCTAACTAAATTTTTTACTAGTTCACAATTTAAAAGTGTTTTAAAAATATTTTTAACTTAGTACCATATGTAAAGTATACACAAGTATACATCGTAATTAAAAAAAAAAAAAATTATCACAAAAGACTCGTATAATTTAAACGTGTTAACATATACCTCATCATTTTATTAGAGTCCAATTACGAGTCTCAAGTATTTAACTTTCTTCTAAAGTTACAAGTATGATATATTTAAATTGATTCCACAATTTTGTAAAAAATTAATAAGAGGTTACGTATATTAACCAAAATTATCGTGTTCACAATAATACCCACCTTGAATTAATAATTTTAAAATCTTTATTAGTGTGTTTTTCAACATAAATGAGACAGAGAAATGCACAACATCAATACTCATTTATAAAATTAATAGAATTATTTCTCCCGCACACTTTATGATAATTATCATCCAACTCAAAAATAAAAATCCATTTCAATTATTATTATTATTATTATTATTATTATTATTATTATTATTATTATTATTATTATTATTATTTTATCTTATTACGAAAATTAAAAAATAATAATCATGCTTATTTAGTTTTGACATTAAAATTAAATTGTTGTCTTACAAACCATATAAAAATAACATTCCTTAAAATAAGATCAGTATTAAACTACAACTTAAATAACATGACCAGAAAATAAAATTTTGATTAACACAAGCACATTTAAGCAGTTTAAGAAACACACAAGGAGATACTAGAGGTGAGAACATCGTCATAGCTAACAAAAAATTCTAAATAATTTTTCTTATTCTAGTTAATAATATATAAAGAGATTTGCAGAATATTCTAAAAATAAAACATAAAACACTGAAAAGAGATAACGATTTATAAAAATCGAAGGTATTATATAGAGCACTGTAGAGTATAATTTAGATTTTCTTATAAGAATCATCTAGTGGATATTTTAAAATTCTACTTCCTTAAATAGTTAACATTTAATATAATTTCAATCTTTCATATTATATTGAAGTGTTAATATAAACGGTTAAGAAGGCGCATTCTCGAATATGCCAATATCTAAATAAGTTAAATTTAAAACTAACTCAATATCCCTTTACGAATTCACAATCAAAACTTTAATGGAGTAAATTTGATTTTCATAAAAATATCTTCCTTCATTACCTTCAATTCAATATAATATCAATCAATTATATAAGGACAATAATAATCCCATAATTACAATTAATATTCTCAGATATTTAAAATGTATCACTCTTAAACTGAATATATAGAAACCATTTTAACATCTCCAATTTTCAATTATACCTAGGTAATTAATATAATCTCACAAGAACATGCAGTAAATAAACTTTAACAATATTCTTAAATGTTTCAAAACGTATCACTATATAAATACCTTTTGGTTGAATATATAGGACACAATCAACATCTTTAAACAAGCCAACTAGAAAGAATGATTTATCAAAAACTATTTCCTTTGGGTAGATAATTTTTTCAAAATCAATAAAATTTCCCTTATTAGTGACTCACACTACCTCTAAAATTAACACACACAATTAACCCCTTTTGAGTAGGTAATTGAGTGATATAATTTTAGAAGAGATTCCCATAATCCTTACTGAAAAATCACTTTAAATCTCAATAAGTTAACCACTTCGACAGTATGACCCACATTGTTAAAAAAATTTCTCCAACTGGGAGTACAAAAATAAATATTTGTTCACCTTTAAAACTTTATTTGTGTATTAATAATACAATCTATAAATCATCATGCAATCTATAATATGAATCCTTTACATACAATCACATTTATTTAGCATGATTTTATTTAAAATATTAAATGCAAAATTTAATATATAAATAGAAATTATTTTTCAAATATGAACATTTGAAAAAAAAAAATCAATCTTAACATGAAAAAGTTATAAAATATGGACAAATACATTGTTAATTAAACAATTTATTATTCATTTAGTTCCAATCATCAAAACCATTTAATTCTACCCAACAATAAACATATGTCCAATTTAATAAGTATTACCCCATCAATATGTTTAGACTTATAAACAATATATCACTGCCAGTCTGCCAAAATATGCAACGCCCATATCAAAAATAAAATAAAATAAAAATCACCATAAAAATTCACGAGTCACATAGCAGCATCACCCGTTTACTATCCAAACTTGAGGACAAAACATAACTATGATATTATATAACATCACAACTTCCATAAAATGTGAACAACCAAACAGGGTCTTAGAGCTTTGTTATGTGGAATGGTTGCCTGGCTAGAAGCAACGATTTTGCGGAGCCAGCTTTCACGTGGCTTGAAGATTTAATATTCATGAATCAAAATATGATTAATATGACTTTTATCTTTGTATGTTTTAATCCTAATATAATTAGCTATGATACCACATATAAGATTTACATGATCAATATATCAAGAATTAAAACACTAAGATAATTTAATTAAACCAAACAGTTAAAATAAATTTAAATATGTACCGTTTAATCTCGCCATCATCATGAGATACTGAGGAATGGTCTTCACAATTAGAAAACTCTAGCACTAGCTTTTCCCCTCTGTCTCCTAATCTTTACGTTGTCTTTCAATGGGCTTGACAACCTTTTGATTCATATATATATATATATATATAAACCCTAATAGGATAGGAGAGGGGATCAGACTTAAATAAAACAATTATTGGGTCCCCCTATTAATGATCCCAAATAACTTAAAAAATGCATTACACCTTCATACCACACGTCCACATATGAAGTAAGAAATACACTAAGATGGACCATGGCCCAAAACTTTGTAGATTACAAATATAATTGTGGACTCATACCAATCAATTTGTCTAAATCACTTTCAACCGGTTTTTTACAAACCAAACAAAATCTAATCACGATAGCCTAATTAAGAAAATTTCTTTTATCCCTATCTATTATCATGCATCTTAAATCTAACAAATTTAATTAATTGAACTAATAAAATGGGGTAGAGGGCAACCTAATTGTTCCTTAGCCCCGAATTCAATCCCTTGAGCTGTAGCCCGTGCTTTATATATGGAGTCAAATGCGAGGATTTTTAGTTTTCTAATGGTATTTTGTAAAAAAAATAAGTGGCAACTCCATCGAATGGATCTTCGATTCTCATGACCATTGGTCTGGTCGCTTTGGGTATGCAATTCTCATGTCCCTCAATTGTAAAAATAAACTTCTTTGCCGTTTTTGGTTCTTTTGTCTAAAACAATGCAATAAATTTGTAACGCCCTAAAAAAAATTATATAAATCAATCATTCATTAAATCTATACACATGATAGAAAAGTTATATTTTCATTCATCAGAGTCTGTATTACAAAAGATGTTACATGCATTACACTTTCATAAATGCTCATCTTGAAACAATAGCATGTAACTCTAATTGAGAACAACAAAATAAATGTCCTAAGGGCTTACATCTTTCCAAGACTTCGCTTGGTTACAACAAAGGAAGAGCAGTCTCTATACAAGTAAAGCCCTCAGCTTGAATCAACATTCAACTTAAAAACGAAATCACAAAAATGGAGTCTTCAGCCCCTAAGCATCCCAAGTTATGCTCTCGGAGGTAGCATGTCACATGTACCTGAAAATGGTTTCCCAAGTAGGGTGAGCCAAAGTCTAGTAGAGATATGCTAAACCATATATGAGAATTAACTAAAATATAAGCATTAGATAAATGTGCAACATCCTTAATCAACATGTAATCTTTTCAAGGTCATTCAATATAGATAGCCAATTTTTCAATTCATTTCCATTCTTCCATTTTGGGTAAACCAAGTAGCCAAATTTATTATTATCAAAGCAACCAATACAAGACAACAACTTGATGGTTCAGAATTTAATACATTCATCAATCCAACACTTCTATTTCTTGCCATTTTACGGAACCACGTCTGAGGGAACCAGCATTCATAAATATATATAAGATTTCGGGACTTTCACCCTGGACACTCTAGCCAACTTAATTATCAATGGAGTCTATCCCCTATCTCTTCCCAAACAATGGTACATATACAATGTATTTAAACACTTTGTCATATACAATGACTAATCAAAACACATATTCAATGGTTTAAATCAAACCGTCATATTCAATGACGATACTCATATGACTAGTTTCAATTTACTTAGTCCTCATGCAGTTTCTACAACAATCACAACTATCCTCCACCGATAGCCCAAGACAAATATTTCTAAACTGATAAATAAATCCATCAACAGATAATTTATCATATTTTCTATAGACGAGTGATTTATCAAATCCAACTACACATCTTATTTGTGTACTCTTCCAATTTCATATTTCTCATAACAATTTCATTATTTACACCAATAATTTATTTAATTTAGATTAGGGCAATTTTCCCCTTTTCACAAATATTACACCCAAGACCAAATTTCCCCAATTATACCCAAGCAATAACATATCCAAGATCTCTTATACACATGGTACCAAAATAGAAAACCCCTCTTTCAAATATCAAAACCCTAACCTTTACTTCACCCAAATCTTTCCAAATCCTACCATTCATACAAAATGACAAATATCTAGCTTAAAACTTATATTAAAGAGTAGAATATCCTTACCTCAAAGCTAAGAGACCAAAGGAGATGATGAAGAGCTTCAAGAATGCCCCAAATTCGATTTTGCTCAGATCAAAGGAAAAGTCGTTGAGATGCTCCAACCCTTTAGCAAAGGGACTAGGGTTGAGAGATGCTTAGATCTAGGGTTATTTGTAGAGAGAGAGGGAATTTTAGAGAGAGAGACAGTCGGACTAGGGTTTGAGTAAAAAGGAGACCAAAAAGTCATATAAAATCACACTACTGCGAACAGATATACGGGGTCTTCACTTGATCGAAGGAGTTGTCGTTCAAGTGACCTGACACAACAAGTGACCTCGCTCAAGCACAAGAAACGTTGCTCAAGCGCATAATGCCAAGCTTCAGGTCTGCCACAGACATAAACACACGCTTGAGCGCAAGACGTCTCGCTCGAGCGAAGAAACAATTTCACAAGCCTCGCTCGAGCGATGCACTTTCACCTTCCCAAAAAAGCTGTGTCTGGGAGAAAACCTGAAGACTCTCATCAAGAAATCTCGCTCGAGCACAAGAAATCTCGCTCGAGCGAAGAAGCAAACTACACAAGGCTCGCTCGAGCGAAGAGGCCAAAATCTAGGCAACAACCATTTGTACCAATAGACAACTAACCTGTTCCAAGCTCACCTAATAAGTCCCAAAACTCAAATTCAAAGAATTAAAGGGAGGATACAAGACATAGACAACAACATTCAATCATGGAACCCTAGTCCGGAACACAATGAAGGTCAGGGTAAAAACCAGGATCGCTATAACCTCTCCCCCTTAAAGAATTTCATCCTCGAAATTTTTGTACAACTTTCAAAACCAAGATTATCAAATTTTTAAAATGATTTCCATTCAAGTCTTATCACCATGACCCACCCACCGGCCATTCTATCTCTTCACAAGAGGACAAATCCATAACATATACATAGCCCAACATATTTTACCAATATGCATGATTCAAAATTTTAACTAATTTTCAATACATCTTCCATATCTCTAAAACATATTCAATGTTTATGATATATTTGCATTTCCAAAACTAAAACAATATATACAATGTTCAAACTAAACTTGCATTTCCGAAACATATTCAACATTTACAATGTTTTCATAATCCAAAACATATATAACGTTTTATAGTTCATAAACAGAACTAAAATGCCAACATACATTCAAACATCAATGAATAAGTCCGGATATTTCTCTCGGACTTCCAATTCACACTCCTAAGTCGCTTCCTCAACCCCATGATGTTTCCATAATACTTTAACCAAGGGAATTGTCTTGCCTCGCAAGACTTGGTCCCGCCTATCCAAGACTCGCACCAGTCTCTCTTCATACGAGGCATCCTCATCTATCTCTAAGTCGGTCAAATCCAACACATGTGATGAATCCGGCTCATATTTTCGAAGCATACTAATATGAAACACGTCATGCACTTCGGAAAGTTGTGGTGGCAACGCCAAACGATATGCAACTCCTCCAATCTACTCAAGGATCTCAAAAGGGCCAATAAACTGAGGGGATAACTTCCCACTCTTTCCAAACCTTATCAAACCCCATCTAGGTGATATTTTCAAAAAGACATGATCACCCACCACGAATGACAAAGGTCTCCTCCTACAGTCGGCATAACTCTTTTGGCGACTCTGGGCTGTAACCAACCTTTTACGGATAAGTGCCACCTTCTCTGTCATTTCCCGAACCAACTCTGGACCTAACAAAGGTGCATCACCCACCTCGGCCCAGCACACTGTAGATCTACACAGTCGGCCATACAAGGCCTTAAACGGTGCCATGCCAATACTCGATTGGAAATTGTTATTCTAGGCAAACTCCACTAAGGGTAGGTGTCTCTCCCACGACCTTTTAAAATCAAGGACACAGCCTCAAAGCATATCCTCAAGGATCTGAATGGCACACTCGGACTACCCATTAGTCTGAGAATGGTAAGCCGTGCTAAAAGTCAATCTAGTGCCCAAGGTACTCTGCAAACTCTACCACAGCCGAGCAGTGAAATGTGGGTCTCTATCTGACACAATCGTCACTAGGACCCCGGGCAACCTCACTCTGTCTTGAATGTACAAGTCAGCAAGGTAATCTACCGAATCTCTCACGTGCACAGAAATAAAATGCATTGACTTGGTCAACCGATCAACCACCACCCAAATGGCATCGCTACCTCGTTGAGTCCTCAGAAGACCCACAACAAAGTCCGTTATGACATGCTCCCACTTCCATTCAGCTGTAGGCAAGGGTTGCAACAAACCCACTAACCTCTAGTGTTCGGCCTTCACTTCCTGACAAGTAAGCCACCTCGAGGATCTGAATGGTACGCTCGGACTGCCCGTCAGTCTGAGGATGGAAAGTCGTGCTAAAAGTCAATCTAGTGCCCAAGGCACTCTGCAAACTCTACCACAACCGAGCAGTGAAATGTGGGTCTCTATCTGACACAATCGTCACTAGGACCCTGGGCAACCTTACTCTGTCCTGAATGTACAAGTCAGCAAGGTAATCTACCGAATCTCTCACGTGCACAGGAATAAAATGCATTGACTTGGTCAACCGATCAACCACCACCCAAATGGCATCGCTACCTTATTGAGTCCTCAGAAGATGTAACGCACTCAAAATAAACCCATAATATACACAATATTGACATGCATTGATATAAGCAAAACAAAACGTTATTCCATTCATCAGAGTATTCTTATTAAAAGACATTACATGTAACATCAAAAATATAAATGCCCTACGGGCTTACAACTTTCCAAGCCAATACTTGAACACAAAAGTCTGAGTACTAACTCAACTGCACATTAAGCCCTTGGCTTGAGTTTACATGTAATATCAAAATAGAACAAATAACAACTAACTAAACAGAGTCTTCAACTCCAAGTCCTCCCAAGCTAAGTCCTTGGAGGTAGCATATCACCTAGACCTGAAAATGATGTTCCCGTATAGGGTGAGCCACAGCCCAGCAGAAATATACTAAACCAAATATAAGAATTGACTAAAGTAATAGCATTCGATAGATGGTTAACACTTATAAATCCATTATATCATTATACAGTTTCATGACAATAATGTCTATGACATGTTTCACTTCCGTTATTATTCAACTTTCCATTTATACAAACATGGCTCAAAACTTGGCCAAACAATGCAATGAGACTACATCCCATATTAACATTACTTCAAATAACAACAATTTAAGTGAGACTAAGGCTCAAACTAAAACACTTCCATGAATCGATAAGTACACATATATGCTGTACTAATACACTTCCATACATCAATAAGTACACAGATTTGCTGTACTAATGGAGTCCATCCCCTTTCTCCTCCTAAACAGGTTTGAGAGTCCATCCCCTATCTTCTCTCAAACCATGGAGTACATCCCCTATCTCCTCCCAAACAATATTCAATCAATACACGTATTTGATGTATTAATTCAACTGTCATATTCAATGACTCATTCAATGTGATTTGTTTTAGTTTTCCCTAATCAGCATGCAATGTCTACAACAATCACGACTATCCTCCACCGATAGCCCAAAACAGTTATTTCTAACAGGAAATAAATGTATCAACAATTATAAACTCAACATTTTCATAGGTGACTGATTGACTATCCAACTACACCGTTTAATCTCATAATTTCCCAATTTCAAGAATTAAACTTAATTCCACATTTTTCTCTAAATTAATTATGCAAATTAATTTATTACAACAAATAGGGCTTTTCTCCCCTTTTCCTCAAAATTAACCCTAATACTATCAATGTCATTTTTCATGACTTTTAAACACATGGAGTTTAGTATATAAAACCTCCCTTTTAAACCCTAAAAATTACCCAATGCCACCAACATATCAAAATGACCAAAACTTAGGACAAAACCTATAATATGGAGTAGGGTATCCCTACCTCAAAGTGAAGAACTCGAATGGAGAAGATGATGAAAATCCAAAGTGCTCCAAACCGCCAAACTCTCATATTAAAATAAAGCCCTCGCAACCCTCTATCTTTTTAATAAAGGACCTAGGGTAGAAACACCCTAAAAATAGATGAAACCTAAGAGAGAAGGTGAGTGGAGGGTGAGAGAACACAGACCTAGGGTTTTGAAATCAAAAAGAAGATGAAAAAGTGTATTTAAAACCGCTACTGGGTATTTATATAAAACAGGCTCGCTCGAGCGAAGGATTGGTCGCTCGAGCGACCAGACACAAGAAATCTCGCTCGAGCCAAGAAAGTCTCGTTCGAGCCAACAACTCGAAGCTTCAGGTCTGCAACCCAGAAGCACGCTCGAGCGACAGAATTCTCGCTAGAGCGAAGAACTCAAAAACATACACCTCGCTCGAGCCAAGAAATGCAACTCTCAGGTCTATACCTAGACGCAATCGCTCACTCGAGCGAAGAAAACCTGGCTCGAGCGAAGGCCCAAAAACAAGATCTCGCTCGAGCGACAAACTGGTAGCTCGAGCGAAGGACCAAAATTCTGGGCAGCAACCCTTTGCTCCCAAACACTCCCAACCTGTAACAAACCTGCCCAATACATCCCATAACTCAAAAAAAAAAAAATTAAAGGACGACAACAACAAATATATAACAACAGGATCTACGGAACGTAAGTCCGGATATAACAACCAAATGGAAAAAGACCGGGGTCGCTATAGAAGACCAACAACAAAGTCCATTATGACATGCTCCCACTTCCACTCAACTGTACGCAAGGGTTGCAACAAACCCGCTAACCTCTAGTGTTCGGCCTTCACTTGCTGACAAGTAAGCCACCTCGATACAAACACTGCCACATCCTTCTTCATACCCCTCCACCAAAACTGGTGGTTCAGATCATGATACATCTTTGTGCCTCCCAGATGCACCGCAAGGCGTGAATGGTGAAACTCTTGGAGTACTTCCTCTTGGCAAGACTTCGGCACAAACAAACGGTCACGGTACCTCACACTCAGGTCGAGATACACAGTCAAACCCTTCTCTACCTTTCCATTGGAGATCTTCCCCCCGGAGGGATTCTACCTCAAGGTCACCCTCCTGCGCTTCTAACACTCGGTTCACAAGTGTAGGTTGTGCAACTATAGAGAACAAGGCTGCAGGCTCAACAGACTCGCTCAGATGCAAGTCAAAATCGCCAAAAGTACCCAACATCTCCTATTCCCGGATGGCTATACAAGCTACACTACTGATGGACCTCCTACTTAGGGCATTGGCCACAACATTTGCCTTTCTCGGATGATAGTGTAACTCGAAATCATAATCTTCTACAAACTCCATCCACCTTCTCTACCTCAAATTCAAGTCCTTCGGTGTAAACAAATACTTCAGACTCTTACGATCAGAAAACACCTCAAACCTCTCACCATACAGATAGTGCCTCCAAATCTTCAAGGCAAAAATCACCGCTGTTAACTCGAAGTCATGAGTAGGGTAACTCCTCTCGTGTGTTTTCAACTGCTGTAAGCCATAGGCTACTACTTTCCCCTCTTGCGTCAACACACAACCCAATCCCTCTCGTAAGGCATCACAATTCACTGAATAGCCCAAACCCCTCTCCGGAATAATCAAGACTGGAGCAGTGGTAAGTCTAACTTTAAGCTCTTGGAACGACCTTTCACAAGTCTCACTCCACACAAATTTGACCCGTTTCTGCGTCAATCTAGTCAAAGGCGAAGCTAGTCTGGAGAAATCTTTCACAAACCGACGGTAATACCCGACCAATCCCAGAAAGCTACGGATCTCAAAGGCATTCTTAGGCTGTGCCCACTCTTGCACTGCCTCAATTTTTGATGAATCTACAGTCACCCCTTCCCCTAAAACAATATGGCCTAAAAACTTAACTTCTTTTAACCAAAATTCACACTTTCCAAACTTAGCATATAGCTTATGGGCTCTAAGCAACTCAAGCACCACTCGTAAGTGTTCCTCGTTCTCCTCGTCGGAGGGTGAGTAAATCAGAATGTCATCCACGAAAATGACCACAAAACAATCTAAGAATTTTCAGAAGATCCGGTTCATCAAGTCCATAAACACAGCCGGTGCATTGGTTAGCCCAAAAGGCATCACCAGAAACGCATAATGGCCATACCGTGTACGGACTGCCGTTTTCGAGATATCCTCCTCCCTAACTCTCAACTGATGGTAGCCTAATCTCAAATCTATCTTAGAGAAACAACAGGATCCTTTCAACTAGTCAAACAGATCATCTATACGAGGCATAGGGTACTTGTTCTTAATCGTGACGCCGTTCAATTTTCGATAATCAATGCAAAGTCTCAAGGCCCCATCTTTCTTCTTACCAAAGAGGGTCGGTGCTCCCCAAGGAGAGGTACTAGGGCGAATAAAACCCTTATCTAGTAATTCCTGGAGTTAATCCTTCAACTTACTCAACTTAGCTGGGGCAAAACGATACGGTGCCATGGAAATCGGTGCCATGCCAGGCACTAAATCAATAGAGAACTCAATCTCTCGGTGGGGTGGTAAACTAATAAGATCCTTGGGAAAGACATCCGAGCACTCACAGACCACTCTTGGCAACTCAATCTGGACCTCATCACACTCACTACTCATAGAGCTAGCGAGAAGGTAACTGAGCTTATTCCGCCCGCGCGGATCATACACCGATGGTAAAACTCTACCAATCCGATCCCCCAAGAAATGAAAACAATCATCGCTTAAGGTACATACAGTAACTCTCTGACGGTAGCAATCTATAACAGCCTGGTATGACGATAACCAGTCCATACCCAAAATAACATCAAATCATATCCATCATCACAAAAGAGAAAGGAAGTTGACGATCGGCGACCTCTATATCACAGCCCTGACACTCCTATTTCAAAACCAACTCACCTCCAATAGGGGATACAACACAAATAGGAGGTGCTAACCGTGCCAACTCCAACCCCAAAATAGATGCAAATGCAGAAGAAATAAATGAATGTAAGGCACCCGTATCACTCAACACATTAGCAACCGAGTTGCAAAACAAAAAGGTACCTCTCACAACTGATGGAGCAGGTACAAGATCTGGCGCTGTAACAGCATACACACGCCCCGTAGGCCTCTGATCAACCTGCTCACCTCTCGGACCATAAGACTGCTACACTGACTGAGCTGAAGAGGCTCCCTGATTGGCTCTCAAGGCCTGTGCTGATTGCGCTGGCTGGTGACTTTGTGTCTGCCCTGAACCAGACGCACCAGGTGCACCACCCAACTACGAGCAAAACCTCTTCAAGTACCCCGCCTACCCACACTGATAAAAAGTGAGCGACTGGCCTCTACCTTGACTCTAGCCTTGAGAACGAGCTGAAGATGAAGCTGCTCGCTGTCCTCCTCCCCTTTGTGGGCAAGTTGGAGACTTGTGGCCCAACTGACCACAATTGAAACAAGTAACGTCTCCCTGACCGCCTCTCCTAAAACTCGAACTCGACACTGGAAAGGTAGATCTCGAATGCGCCCCTTGGGACTGCTAAGGGTTAGAACCCTTCTGCCTCTTACTGTCCCCCTGACCATCCTGACTCCTCCTGGAGCCCCTCATCCTCTCCTCTTCCGCATGCATAATAGTCTCAAGATGGGCTGCAGCCTCCACAAGGCGTCCATAGTCTCTAATCATGGACCCGGCTACTTGAAACATGAGTCCGGTCCACAACCTCTTCTCAAACTCCAAACATCGGCGCTCCTCAGTCGCCACTAACTCCAGTACAAACCTCGACAAACTAGTGAAGGTGGCCTCAAACTCAGCCACTGGTGTATTCAACTGCACCAACTTAGAGAACTGATCCCTCAACTTCTCCCTCACTGTAGTAGGTAAATATTTGTCCTGGAAAGCTTCAACAAAGGCCTTCCAAGTGCCTCCAATGCGCCCCTACACATGTTTCCACCACTTACCCGCGTCCCCCTTAACCTGGAAGGACGCCAAGGTCACCCTCAGACCTTCATCTTTGATGCCAAACATCTCAAACGTCTTCGTCATCTGTTCCAAACACTCATCCGCCTTCAGTGGCTCCTTAGGGTCACCCAAAAACTCATCCGAATTCGATTGGAAGAACTCTCTCTTCAGAAAAGATGGCCCTGCCTCAGCTACTTGGGCTTGGACTTGATTCTCAGCCCCGAGAATGTCCATAGATTCCCTCAATGCTCTGGCCATTTCACGAGCTAAAGCACCTATGGCCTGTTGACCTACTGGCTTGGCCACGTTGGCCTGACCCACTCATTCCTCCTGTGTCGGAATCTCATCCGGTATAGGCATCTCGTGCCTCCTAGGCCTACCACGCCTACTGCCACGACCTCATCCTAACATCCTAATAAAAGGTAACAAAGAGATTAGCACATTTTCAAATGTGCCGAAGCTATCTCACTCGCATCCTAATACAATGGACAACTGTAATTCATTCCACATAAGCACATAATCACATAAACACATATGAATTTCATTTCCAGATAATGACCGTGCCGTGGCGTCGCTAGAGTTCCAGTTAGAAACGACAGTGGTCAAGTGTGCCTTTCCAACAAGACACCCAGCAACCCCTGCACCCGATCAACATCCCAGAAATTAAATCTCATACCCATATAATCACATAAACATGTTATCATATAAGCACATAACGTCATATTTAAGTCTCTAACAAGTGAGACAAACCCATTGTGGCACTAACCACTTCCCACGTACCCAAAGTATTCAAACCCGGTACGCTCTGGAACCAAGTTATAACGCCCTAAAAAAAAATTATATAAACATGATAGAAAAGTTAAATTTTCATTTATCAGAGTCTGTACTACAAAAGATGTTACATGCACTACACTTTCATAAATGCTCATCTTGAAACTATAGCATGTAACTCTAATTGAGAACAACAAAAGAAATGCCCTAAGGGCTTACGTCTTTCCAAGACTTCGCATGGTTACAACAAAAGAAGAGTAGTCTCTATACAAGTAAAGCCCTCAGCTTGAATCAACATTCAACTCAAAAACAAAATCACAAAAATGGAGCCTTCAGCCCCTAAGCCCCTCAACTTATGCCCTCGGAGGTGGCATGTCACCTATACCTGAAAATGGTTTCCCAAGTTGGGTGTGCCAAAGCCCAGTAGAGATATGCTAAACCATATATGATAATTAATTAAAATATAAGCATTAGATAAATGTGCAACATCCTTAATCAACACGTATTCTTTTCAAGGTCATTCAATATAGATAGCCAATGTTTCAGTTCATTTCCATTCTTCCATTTTGGGTAAACCAATTAGCCAAATTTATTATTATTAAAGCAACCAATATGAGACTAAAACTCAATGGTTCACAATTTAATACATTCATCAATCCAACACTTCTATTTCTTGCCATTTTACGGAACCACGTCCGAGGGAACCGGCATTCATAAATATATATAAGATTTCGGGACTTTCACCCTGGACACTCCGGCCAACTTAATTATCAATGAAGTCCATCCCCTATGTCCTCCCAAACAATGATACATATACAATGTATATAAACACTTTGTCATATACAATGACTAATCAAAACACATATTCAATGGTTTAAATCAAACCATCATATTCAATGAAAACACTCATATGACTAGTTTCAATTTACCTAGTCCCCATGCAGTTTCTACAACAATCACAGTTATCCTCCACCGATAGCCCAAAACAAATATTTCTAAACAGATAAATAAATCCATCAACAGATAATTTATCATATTTTCCATAGATGAGTGATTTATCAAATCCAACTACACATCGCATTTGTGCACTCTTCCAATTTCATGTTTCTCATAACAATTTCATTATTTTCACCAATAATTTATTTAATTCAAATTAGGGCAATTTTCCCCCTTTCACATATATTACACCCAAGACCGAATTTCACTAATTATACCCAAGCAATAACATATTCAAGATCTCTTATACACATATGGTACCAAAATAGAAAACCCTTCTTTCAAATATCAAAACCCTAACCTTAACTTCACCCAAATCCTACCATTCATACAAAATGACAAATATCTAGGTTAAAACTCATATCAAAGAGTAGAATATCTCTACCTCAAAGCTAGGAGACCAAAGGAGATGATGAAGAGCTTCAAGAATGCCCCAAATTCGGTTTTGCTCGAATCAAAGGAAAAGCCCTTGAGATGCTCCAACCCTTTAGCAAAGGGACTAGGGTTGAGAGATGCTTAAATCTAGGGTTATTTGTAGAGAGAGAGGGTATTTTAGAGAGAGAGAGAGACAGTTGAACTAGGGTTTGAGTAAAAAGGAGACCAAAAAGTCATATAAAATCACACTACTGCGAATTGATCTATGGGGCCTTCGTTCGAGCGAAGGAGTTGTCGCTCGAGCGACCTGACACAACAAGTGACCTCGTTCAAGCGCAAGAAACGTCGCTCAAGCGCATAATGCCAAGCTTCAGGTCTACCACAAACACAAACACAGGCTCGAGCGCAAGAAGTCTTGCTCGAGCACAAGAAGCCTCGCTCGAGCGACGTAGTTTCACCTTCCTAGAAAAGATGTGTCTGGGAGAAAACCTAAAGACCCTCATTTCTCGCTCGAGCGAAGAAGCAAACTACATAAGGCTCGCTCGAGGGCAAGAGGCCTTGCTCGAGCGACGAGGCCAAAATATAGGCAACAACCATTTATACTAATAGACAACCAACCTGTTCCAAACTCTCCCAACAAGTCCCAAAACTCAAATTCAAAGAATTAAAGGGAGGAAACAAGACATAGACAACAACATTTAATCACGGAACCCGAGTCCAGAACACAATGAAGGTCGGCGTAAAAACTGAGATCGCCATAAAATTAATTTATTAATATTTTCTTTTTCATTTTATGTTTTGAGAATTAATGTTTAGATGTTTTCTGTATGGGATAATTTAGCTCTACCATGATGTAGCTTAATGGTTTTTTTTTAATAGTACAGCATTTTTGGATCTCTCTCTCTCTCTCTCTCTCTCTCTCTCTCTCTCTCTCTCTCCCTCGATGTGTGTTGAGGATTGTGATTTCGGTGTTGGTTTGATGGATCTAATGGTTAGATGTTTTGGGTTTAAACCCTAGACTGTAAATTGTCACTTATAATAATAATAATAATAATAATAATAATAATAATAATAATAATAATAATGACAAAACAAAAAGAAAAAGAAAAAAAAAGATATAATAAATTCCACAAGTTGACATATAATTTCATTGAACTTTTTTTAGTAGGACACTTGATGGACAAACAAATGCAGTAATTAAAAAAACAAAAACATGTTTAAAAATTCATAAAACAAGCATGTTAAAAGCTTGGTCTTTGCTCATCCACTCTCTTGGGTCACTTCAGGCCATAGATCTGAATCATATCAGAAAATCAGAGCGCCAATTCGGATATGGACTGGTATACCGGTGAGAATGAAATTCGCAGTCATAGCATCTGAGTCCCGGTACGTAGCAGCCTAAATCCGATACATGGGGCGATATAGTCCGATACATATTTGCAGTCACCTATACGGATGACATTGGAGTAGAGAACATGTTTTGTTGTTGTTGTTGTGCTATGTTTTTGGTGAGTTGTGGGTTTTGCTATGCTTTGTTTCTGTTTCATATTTCAATTTTTTTTTTCTTTGCCTTCTTTTAGTGTCGATCTAAAGCTGGAATATTTGTCTGGGTTTGGCCGGAAAAGCCATTATTCTGCAGCTTGCAGTCAACATTAGCCATCTTTTAAAGAGAGAGAGAGAGAGAGAGAGATAGAGAGGATAAGAATGTTTGTGGTTATATTATAGTATGGGAGATTGAAATGGATAAGAAGAGAGAGGTACATGAATGTGGTGTGTTTATGGTGGATTTGTAGATTATACATGTATAGGGTTTTTTTTTTTTTTTTCTATTTATTTGTTTATATACCTATATCAAATTTTAAAAGTCTAACATATCAATTTTTAAAATATTTCCACATCAATTTTTTTTATTAAAAATTTAACATATGCCAAAAAAAGCTTGAGACTAAAATAAATACATTTCATTTAGTTGAAAATGAGTCAAAAGCGCTCCTACATATCAAAATTTTGATTAAAATATTACAAATTAAGGCTAAAAGAGGTAAAAAAAAAAATTGCATAAAATTGAGTTTTAGAGAGATTGCTAATGATTTTTAAAATTTCACGGCTGTGACACCCGATGCGTACCAGCCGATATTGTCGATACTGATACTCCGCGATGGATACCGTTACGTTACTGTAGACCGCCCGAACTTCCTCCTCGCGCCCCCTTTTCGGAGAGAGGCGAATTGGTCTCACTATAGTTCGAACTCCTGTCACGGTTCTGAATCTAATCTCACAAAGTTCATTGTGAGATTGATAAACACCAATGAGTCCAAATCCGGCAAATCGTTTTGAAAAATCGATTTTGAATAAAAAGCGCCAAACATGGACTACTTTGCCAGATTACAGAGTCGCCACCTAAATATTTTATTTTTGGGAAATTTAGGAAACCCTAACTCGTGCCAAAGGCCACGTGTCCGTCATCACCAAAGTTACCTCAGCTCGGGAACTTAGGTACGAGAGGGGAAAGTCCTGAAATGAGCACCCCCGCTCACCCAATCAAAGGATTGGCCTCTACTAAACATGATATGTTGTTTGATAAACACATGTGTTTTTATTCCGGTTATTAGGTATCTTTACTATGTGATACACACAGCATACAACTATAGACTCAATCACAAGAATTGGAATAAAACAACTCATGTTTGTTTTTGAAAATGGTTTGGAATTGCTACCCTGAAGTAGGCTAAAGCACGAATTTGCCATCTAACAAGATGGGCTTAGAAAAACATGATGATTTGCCACTTCAAGTGGGCTTAAAACTCATATTTTGATGAATTATTCCAATTCAAGTAATAAAGCCTTCATCCACAGGCATTCATGCAGTTAATCATTTAAGCACATAGCCTCATGGCAAGCACGCGATCATGGCAACACTCACACTCATGCAAGTATGCTAAAGCGTAAACACTTACAATGTACTCCAAGCCAAAACAAAAGCTAGTTAGAAATCATGCGTGATCCTAGCTATGTCAAGATGCCTAATGCAACACATGCAAAAATGCAACTAAATAGGCTCGGCTATCTAAAATGGCATATGAATGCAACAATTTGATAACATGCTGTAGACACCCCATTTTTGACCAACCTTAAGACTCAGACGTCATCGATTGAGCGCTCGGTGATTGTGCATGTTGTGCTCGTTATGAGGTTTCAAAGTTTTCGGCTAAATGCCTTGCCTTGGGCCTTTGAACTCTTTGTGCTTTGGCTCGGTTTGTGGACCAAACCTTGTTTCTCTTCCCTGAAAGGGAAGGAGAGGTCTTGTAGACCATCTTTTTGTGGTCGTAGGCCACTTTTCCTGCTTGGAGACTAGTTTTCGATTTTCGGAGCCTTTGGTCACGCGCCTTGTCTCGGGACCGCTTAACGTTTTCCGTTTGGAGTGGTTTTTGAACCACACCTTGTTGCCTCTGCCTAGAGGGACACTGTGGCCTGGGAGACCACTTATGGTGCTCGTACACAAGTTTTTGGGTCTCTCGATTACGCACCTTGCCTCCCAGACTTTCGTCTTGCATCCTTCTTGATTTGTTTTTGGTACAAACCTTGTTTTTCTTATTTGGAAGGTGGTACAAGGGTGGGAGACCAGTTCTTCCCCTTGGAGACCACTTTCCTTCCCACCAGCCAGTTTTCTAGTTAGGAAACTGGTTTTCTTGGTCTTTGGGTCACCTTTTCTGGTCGGCCACCACACCACTGCCATGCTTTCATGCTGCAGACCATCTCGCCCCCCATGGCTGACCACTTTTTGTCTTGGCCGACCACTTCCACTGGTCGGCCGACCAGTAGAAGTAGCTGGTTGACCACTTCAAATGGTCGGTAGCTTTCCATCACCTTTTTGGAGATATTTTTAGGCCAGTTGTTACAGTTGGAAGGCACAGAAGCCATCCTCCATATAGTATAGAGGGATGGCTTTAGGCCTAAAGGTTGTCCAACAAGCTTCTTGCTTGTTCTCTATAAAAGAGAACCTCCCCCCTCCTCCTCCAGGTTCAGATTTTTGTGGCTGGAGCTATAGATACACACTTGTCTCTATATTTCTTTGTTTGCTCTTGTTTTGTGTTCAAAAGTGCATTTTCATCACACTTTAACACACAAACACACACTCAAACACCTTACTCTTGTTGCTGAGGCTTCTTGAAGTTGGTTTTAGAGTTTTTGGACTGGTGTTGGTCAGAAAAAGCTGTTGGTGAGCTTCTAACCCTTAAAACCCTTGTTTTGGTTTAAGCTTTTGAACCTATTTGCATGCTTATTTAGGCCGAACTTTCTACTAAAAAAAGTTCTGGTTTTTGGTCCTTAAAATGTTTGTTTGAGGCCACTTTTGTGTTGGGGGTAGTCTACCCCCTCTTAGGCCTTGTTTCGTCTTGTTCTCGTGCCTTCCTTTTAGGCTATTGGGACCACCTTGTTTTGGCCTTCTCACCACTGAAACTCAGAGGAATTTCAGTGGTGGAAATGGTGTTTTGAGGTCCCAAATAGGAGAGGGTCATCCCCTCTCCTTGTGTTTTGAATACTTGCTTCATTTGTCTCATGTTTGAGCATATTTGTTAAGCTTACGTTGGCCATATCTTAGCATGTATTGGGGGTTATTTTGACATGGCATACCACTATTTTTACTTGGTTTTGTCATCCCTTGCATGCTTTATACACTTGTAGTGTAAATTTTGCAAACTAGTCTTGTATGCTTCATGAAGTAGCATGTCTTTCTAGCTTGTTTTGAGTCCATCTCAGCATGTTCTTTGTGTTGTTTTTCCATGATATACCTCTGTTAAGGTTTGGTTTGATAGCCCCATGCATGCTCCATGTACTTGTAGTGCAATTCCATGAACTAGCCTAATGTGTATCATGCTTTAGACTATCATTCTAACATGATTTTGGCTTAACTCTAAGATGCTTTTGTCCATGTTTTAGCATGCTCTAGCTCTGATTTATGTTGGTTTGGTCATGCATGCATTGCTTTGTATAGCTATAGTGCATTCTAGCTTGTTAGCTTTGTGTATTGAGTCCATTAGCATGCATTACTTGGACTATTTTCATGATTTGGCATCATTTGAAATGTGATTTTAGTACATGTAGTGTAGTCATACATTCACATTTGTCACTCTTTCCATGCTTTGAAGATTTTGTGTTTTATGTCTTAAACATGAGCCATTGTGTATGCCTTCATGCCTAAGCTTGCGAGCTATCATTTCAGTGTGTTTTTGGGGTTATTTTGCCATGATATAACTCTGATTTTTGTTGGCGAAGCCATCTCATGCTTGGTCTTGATAGGTGTAGTGTAATCCACCTTATTTGCCTTGTATACATCATACCTTATGCCCTTCATGCTAGCTTGTTTTGGCTTCCTTCCATGCATGTTTTAGACTCATTTTGACATGTTCTAGGACTGTTTTGGGTTGCCTTGACCATATGCTTCATGTTTTGCATAGTTATAGTGTAAGTGCCTTGCTAGCTTTGAGCTTTGGGCACCATAGCATGCTTTATTTGTGTCATGTGCATGATTTGACATCATTTATCATGTTATTTCAGAGCATATAGCATTGCCATGTTCCCATTTCTTTCACCCTTTGAGTACCTCTAAGGGTTGTGCATTTATTGCCTTGTTTATGGCCTAGTGTGTATGCTTGCATGCTTAGGTCTTTGAACCTTTATCTCAGCATGTTTATGTGTGCATTCATTTTACATTGAATTATGCAACTTCACCTCTTATCCATCATGCATCGAAATGCGTGATTGGTGGCCCAAGAGTCGAGAACTACACTCCCTTGAGCTCATGAAATGATAGGGAGGGTGGTTGTGCACACATACCTTACAAATACATTGCCATGCCCTTTCTTGCTCTCTGTTGCAGTAAATTGGAGAAGTGCAGCAACAACTGGTTGGCCAGCCAGAAATACTAGCTGGTTGACCACTTGTCCTGGTCTGCAGCAAAAGAAAGTGGTCGGCCAGTGGCTGGAAACACCCCTAGGTGGTCAGCAGCCCTCCCACAGGTCCCCAAGGTGAGTTGGAAACTTTCTGGAGCTTGGTGCAAGGCTCTGAGGACAGTTGCAAACAGAGGCAAGTCGGGGCATCGCGATGGATTTCCAAACGACGTGACCAAGCATGCATGCACTTCCCGCCTCGAGGCTCCTGTTTTGCTGCTTTACTTAGCTAATTTGCTTAGCTAGTTTATGCTTTGGTTTGTACTTAATTAGTTAATGTGTTTAACTATTCAATTTGTGTTGTAATAGCTTAATTAGTTAGCTAGTTTTGTGATGTAATAATTAGTTTAATTAGCTAGCTAGCTTCTTATTCGGACCCTCTGTCGAGAGGGCCAACTGTTATAATAAGCGTGCGTGTATGTGATGCATGTCTTCCAACCTCTATTTCTTTCTCCCTTTTACTTAATCGCTTACGATGGTTAGTTTTAGTGCATGTTTCATTAGCATCCTTATGCTTCACATGCGTGCATCCATTCATCTGTCTTGCATGCACCGGGCTCGGCGCATCATACAAATTGCATTGTATTTTCAATACATTTACTTGAATACGTGCTCAATAGCATGTTATGAAGCTGCATTTCATATGCCATCTTAGAATAGCCGAGCCTATTTTAACTGCATTTTGCATGTGTTGCATTAGCCATCTTAACATGAACTAGGATCATGCATGATTTCTAACTAGTTCTCTGTTTTGGCTCGGAGTACACTATGAGTGTTTACGCTTTAGCATACTACATGTGTGTTATTGATTGCCATGAAAACATGCTTGCCACGAGGCTAGCTGCTTATTTGATTTATCTGCATGAATGCCTGTGGGTGAAGATTGGATTGCTTGAATTGGAACAATTCATCAAATCCCCGATTTAGCCTACTTGTGAGTAGCAAATTTCAAATCATTTTCACAAACGAACATGCAATGTTTTGTTCCAAATTAGGCGATCTAGTCTATACTTGTATGTTGTGCGCATCACATAGTAAGATTAGCTAATTAACCAGAATAAGAACACATGTGTTTTAAAAAACAATATATCATGCTTAATAAAGGCCGATCTTTTGATCGGGCGAGCGGAGGTGCTCATTGCATGACGTTCCCCTCTCGTACCCAAGTTCCTGAGCCGAGGTAACTTTGGTGATGACGGACACATGGCCTTAGGCACGAGTCAAGGTTTCCTAAATTTCTCCCAAAATAAAATATTTAGATGGCAACTCTATATCTGGCAAAGCAATCCATGTTTGGCACTTCTTTATTAAAATCAGTTTTCCAAAACGATTTGCCAAATTTGGACTCTTTGGTGATTTATCAGTCTTACATTGCACTTTGTGAGATCAGATTAAGAACCGTGACATTGAGTCTGAACTGTAGTAGCTTAGAACAAAACGATCCACGCCCTCACAGGCGCGGAGAGCGGAGTTCCCAGGCTTGTCTACACATGCTTTGAAACACGTATTCAAATAAGTATTGAAAGTCAATGCAGTTTGAATGATGTACCAAGCCCGGTGCATGCAAGACAAATAAATGATGCAAACATGCAAGCATAAAGTATGCTAATTGAAAATGACCCTAAACTAACCATCGAAAGCGGTTAAGTAAAAGAGAGAAAGACGTGGGGTTAGAAAACATTCACAAACACATGCACACTTATTACAAAATTTTCCCTCTCGACGGAGGGTCCGAATGAATTAGCTAAGCTAACTAACTAATCTAATTAAGCTAATTAGATTAATTTTACACAACAAAATGAACAACTAGTAAACTACTTACTAATTATTACACCACTTAATTAATTAACAAACTAATTAATTAAATACTAATTTAATCTAACCAACAAGTAAAGCTAATTACAAATCAAACTGCCTCAGCTCTATTCCAAGAGGTTGAAGATGCATGCTCAGTTAGCATTCGCTCGAAAATCCATTGCCATGCTGTCAACTGCCTCTGTGTGCACTTGCCTTGATCTCTGAAAATTGTGCTAACCACCAGACTGCCTTTACTTTAAAACAGGATTCGCTGGGTGCCAGAAAAAGTGGTCACCACTAAAAGCCGATCGACTAGTAAACCGTTGGTCGGGTTAGTTGCTTCTGCAGGCCTCTGGTTTTGCTACAACAGAGAACAACAGAGGCACATCAATGTATTTGCAAGATAATGTAGGCACTGCCACTCTCCCAATCATGTCTCCAGCTCAAAGTAGCGTGGCACTCGACTCTCAAGCCACCAACCAAGCATTTTCAATGCATAGTGGCCAAGAACCAAGCTTATACCATGTTTATGAATGCACAAACAACACACAAAGAGCCTCCACCCTATCATGCTTGATCAAGGGTGTTAGCCACCAAGAAACGTGACACGTTTCATCACTTCAAGTATGAAACGTCCCATATTTCTTGTGTTTGGATTAACATCCGATCCAAACACATGCAATACAACACACATATGTTATCTTGGCATGTTTTAGTTGACTCAATTCTTCTTTACACATTTTACATTACCAATCCATTCTTTAATTGGTTAAGTCCAATGTGAAAGGTCCTCTAATTTGAGAGATGACCTAAGCTTCGAGTGCCTTGATCATGAAGAAAATATCATGCTATTGGTGAGTAGAAATCCTCAAGAGAGGATTAAAACCAATAGGCATGAATGCCTCAAGTTCATGTTCAAGCCAACAAGGGGCATAAGGCCACTTTCAAAGTGAATGAAAATTTGAAACAATGGAGTGCAATGACACAAATTTCAGCACTGAAATAGCATGCTAAGTGACTTAAAAAATAATGCAAACAACTCATGTAATGCATGCTTAAAAGCCAAACTCATTAAGCTAATGAAAGGGGTTGTGCCACCACCTTATAACACAAGCCTCAAAGGGCTAAACTAAATCAAAACAGACCTCAAACATGCCAAAATAGTGACCAAATCATGTTGAGATTGAAGTTTACAAGGTAAGAAAATCATGCATACCAATTGGCCAACAAGCAAGGCATAAGGCTTAACTCTTAGAAGTAATGAAGGAGTAATGCATGCAAGAGTATGACAATGGTATAAGCTCTGAAATTACAAGCTAAATGATGTCATGTCATGGAAATAACTCAAACAAAGCATGCTAGAGAGCCCGAAACATAAAACTAGCAAAGAGTATGACACTAGAAGCATCCAATATCAAACTCAAACAATCAAACCAGCTACGGAAAGACCCCAAACATGTCAAAATAAAGGCCAAAACATTCTGAGATGGAAGTTCGTGAGACAATACAATCATGCTCAAGTATTAGCTCACAAACAAGGCATAAGGCACAACTCACAAAAGCTATGAAAGAGTGGAATACATGAGAATGTGACTATGCTATATACACTGAAATCATGTGAGAAATGAGGTTAGGGCATGCAAACAACTCAAGTAAAGCATGCTAGAGACTTTGAAACTTAATGCTAGTCAAGGGCCTTTACACTACAACCATACACAACAAGTCTCACATGGCCAAGACCACTTAGAACAGAGCTTAAGCATGTTAAAACATGGGTAAAAGCATGCTAGAGTGTAGCCAAAATAAGCTAGAATGGTGGGCTAAAGCATCAAGCATATAGGGCTAATTAGCAACATTACACTACAAGTGTAAGAAGCATGCAACCAGTGATCAAACCAGCTAAAAACAGAGTTAGAGCAGGTCCAAAAAGTCACAAAAACATACTTGAACTAAGCTTCAAAAAGGGAGAAACACATGCTCAATTGATAGGCCAACAACTCATGCAAGCAAGACAAGAGGAGAGGGGACCACCCCTCCCATTTCAAGCCTCAAAACCAATTTTCTACCACTAAAATTCCTCTAAGTTTCAGTGGTTAGAAGGCCAAACAAAGGCTATTACAAAAGCTAAGGAAGGTGGCTCAAAGGCCTTCACAAGCCAAAGAGCAAAAGAGGGGAAACACCCTCTAACCACACAAGTCTCAAACCAACATTTTCAAGCCTTAAAATCAGAGTTTTTAAGACGTTAAAAGCAGCCTCAAAACATCTTGCAAAGGTGGCAAAACAATGAACTAAAACAAAGCTTAAAAGAGGTAGTTTCTTACCCTTGTAGCACAGCAAGAAAACAGCGAGCTTCTGAGCCAAAACCAAGCCAAAACCACTCCAAGGATCTCAAATAAGGCCTCCAAGATCCTTAACACTAAGGTGAAGGTGTTTGACTAGGTGTCTTAGTGCAAATATGTGAAGAAAACACACTTTTGAACTCAATATAGCACAATATCGAAAGAGAGTGAGAACTTTAGAGAGAGGGAGACTTTAGCTCTGAAAAATCTGAACCCTCAAATAGGGGGAGGGAGCTCCCCTTATATAGGCAATGCAAGCAAATGCTTGCTTGACAAGCTTAAAGATTGTCTCCATCCCTCCATACACGTGTATGGAGGATAGCTTCAATGCTCAACAACTGGCTCAAAATATCTGAAAATATCAGAAAAATGAGAAAATTGGCTACCAGCCAGTTCAAGTGGCCGACCGGCCACTTAAGCTAGCTGACCGACCACCCCAATTGGCTGGCAAGGATAAAAAGTGGCTGGCAAATGCCAAAAGTGGCTGGCAGGGCCTCACTCTCTTTCAGCCAAGAGGCACCAAGGTTTGGCCTAACAACAAGGCCAAAACACAGAGGGTTTAGAGGCTCAAAGACAAGGCGCTCAGCCGAGACCTTCGGGCACTCAAAACTAGCACAAACATGCGCAATCATCGAGTGCACAGATGATGACGTCTGAGTCTTAAGGTCGGTCAAAAATGAGGTATCTACAGTTGTCCCTCTTTGACTGAACTCAGAAGTCATAAAATGATGGGAGTGAATGTCAAAGCCCAGAGACGATCCATTTTTGACAAGGCCGAAGATTTAGATAAACAGGCAAGATAACAAAAAGATGCGCCCGTAGGCAGGGGCAAAATGCAAATGGCATGCAGAATGCATAACATAACTTATGATCATGCAAAGAAAGCTATAATGAAACATCTAGATGCAAATGCTATGTAAGGAAATGCTACAACAAACTCGCACATAAGCAAGTAAACACAAACCAAACCACATCTCATGCAAAAAGGATGTAAGAAAATTATGCAATCTTAACTACGGCTCACGCAAGAAAGACTAAAAGCGACTATCGGGAACACCCAAAGTCTCAAACGAAACACCTCCTAACCTATCAAACGCAAAGGAGAAAGGCATCCAAACGCGTGTCAAATGTGAGAGGAGAAAGGCATCTAAACGCGTGTCAAACGCGAGAAGGTGGTATCAACATCGGGCACTCGTCCCAATATTTCCAACCAAAACAAGAGAGTTCGAGGGGGCAGGAATGATCTTACCCGGAGTTCCTCTAACTGAAACACATACAACATCGTCTAGTTGTGCCAGCTTCAAACCGTACATACAATATCGTGCCTGCACAAAAGAGAAACTTGGACAGGTACAATATAGTAGAAACACATGTTTAACGTTGCATCAAGATATAATTTCAATACGAGATAAACGCATGCATATACAATGCACAAATGAAAAGGTGCATAACAATGCATGGGAAACGTGCATAACAATGCAAGTGAAACGGTGCATAACAATGCAAGTAGAACGGTGCATAACAATGCAAGTGGAATGTGCATAGCAATGCAAGTGAAAAGGTGCATAACAATGCAAGTGGAACGTGCGTAACAGTGCAAGTGAAACTCAACATACATATTCGGTGCACAATAATCAATGCATATTCGATGCAATATGCTCAATGAAGAAATGTGCGTCTTGGCAAGACCGATTTAGTTATGACCTCCAATTTACCTCTCGGAGCGGTTACAACGTATTCTAAAAGGATACACCTCGTGCATGCCAGCTGACGAGGAGCTATGCATCGAAGACATGACTTGGAACTTCTGCAGAAACATTTTGAGCTGAAAAGTGGGCTCTTCTTGCACTTTCTTGGGAACCAAGGACTCAAAACAGTCTGAGAACACACAGGGGGAATACCGGGCACCTGCTGAGCACCCTGGAAGCTTGCCAGCCACTTTCCAAAGCTGCCAACCACTTGACAAAGCTGCGTGCCAGTTTAGGGAAAGTCGGGGCAGTTTGGGCTTTTCACATGAAGATCTTTAAAAACCCAACTCCAAAACACTTTTCCTCACACACCCATTGCCGAAATCCACTCCTCTTCCTTCCTAGACCCATTTTTCTCTTAGATCCGGGCTTTTCACGCGTTTTCTAATGCTCCCCGCGAAGTTGATTCGCGAAAAACTTTTGATTCTCTTCGTTTTGAACCGAACAAAAGTTATTTTCGGTGCCATTTTCTCCATTTTCACCATTTGAGGTTTGTTTCTCTTAACTTTGACTTGAGTTAGCACCCATTTCTCGGGCTTTGACTTTTTGACTTTTTCTCTTCCTGAGAGATGACTTTGTTGACTTTTTTGCATTGTCGCCCCATTTTGCTCATTTTCACCTATTTTTCACCTACTTTCTAGATGGCAGACAACGTGCCACACAACAGAGATCCTCCAAGGATGGAGGGAGAGCCGGAGCACATCCCGTTACCGCCAAGGATCCAGCCATTCAACCCCGCGACGTACCATCTTGAGGTACATGTGCTACCACCTAGTACGGTCCGTCATTTCACTGACTTTGCATGGTGTGCACCTGTGGATCTACTGTTACGGGAGCTAGAGTCCCATTTGTCCCACAATGCACCAGGGGTACATATTGCACTTTTACATTTTCTGCGATGTACTTTACATTTCTTGCATAGTTCGCATTTTTGCAATGAATTTCATCTGCTCATTCTAAAACACATGCACACACTATATTCTTGCTCATTCTGAACACACATACTACATACTATATTCCTGCTCATTCTGAACACACATACATACTGTATTCCTGCTCATTCTGAACGCACATACATACTACATTCCTGCTCATTCATACAGGTTGACTCCCGTTTCACCCGTGGGTACAGATCCACCACGGCGAGAGAGTGGTACTTGGATCTCCCTGATAGCATCCAGCAGATCATCGACGAGGTGGGGTTTGGCCTGTTTTGTTTGGGGCTCTCGCGTCTTTTCGCAAGTCGAACTGTCTTGGGCGCATTAGTAGAGAGATGGTGAGTCACCACCAACTCCTTTCATTTCTCTACCACCGGGGACATGATGATGACCCCGTTCGACTTCGCGATGTTAACAGGCCTTGAGGTGGGAGGCCAGTCGATCCCATATGATGCTGATATGGGTGAGTGGGAGGTAGCTTGGATGCATCTACTAGGAGCACACCCACCCGTCTACCGATCATCGGGCTCGGTCCGATATACCTGGTTCGCCGACCATTTAAGAGGGCGAGAGCCTACAACGGTAGAGGAGATAGAGCAGTACGCTTGAGGCTTTCTTATGTTCCTCTTCAGCACTACCCTGTTCGCCGACAGAGCAAACACAGTGAGGCTATACTTGTTGAGCGCATTAGTGGACCTGTCTCAGGTACGGCACTATGATTGGGGGGACGCCGACCTTGTTACACTCTACTGCTATATGAGCTTGACCTCCCACAGGAGCGGGAACATAGTAGGTGGCTACTGAAGAGCCTGGGAGGTATGCTTTACTGTTTAGCTTTAACTTTTCTGCTGTGCTTTCTGCATTGCATTTCTGTATACTGTACACTGCACATACAAAACCATGCCATGCACCTTGCTTTCTGCATTTTCTGTATTATGTATTTGTTGCATTCTACATTTTTTGTGTTTATCTATATTCTCATTGCCACCCTCTCGCTTTTCACAGCTAATGGTATGCGTCTATTTCCCAGCACTCGCTCCTGAGCCAGAGGTTGAGACACCCCTTAAGGTCACCTACTCACACCGATATGACGGTTGGTGCCAGCCTAGGCCCTGGGAGACCCTCTCATATTTGCGGCAGTTCTTTGATATAGTGAGGACGATGGAGGTAATCCAAAACTCATAGTTTTTCTTGCTTTCAATTTCGATTCAGTTTGCATATCTAATGGCAACTTATCAGTCTATGCACTTACTGTCTGCAGATCACGTGGCAGCCCTAGGCGGCAATGCCAGAGTTTGCCCGGTTTCATTTTTCCGGAGCTCGGGGTGCCTCCCGATATTGGATCTTGTTCGAGGGACCGGTAGGCCGCGCCTAGTTCTTAGGCGAGTGTTTCATGCGCCAGACATTGGGCTTGCCGCTACAGTAAGTTCCTCTATCTCCTCTGCTGTCTATGAGGGCCACAGAGAGTATCTATCTTCAGGAGCTTATTGACGTCATACAAGGCATGGATGCAGATAGGTTCATCGGGCCAGGGGACTACATGGCTTACATCGAGGAATATCTCGTGTCCCTATAAGTAGGTGCTCGTGCTCCCATGGGTAGGACAGCTGGCATTGCTTCATCGAGCAGGGCTGGGGCTGCTGATGCCCCCTCGACGAGCAGAGCTCGGGCACCGAGGGGTGAGACTAGAGGGATGCTTTCTACTAGGCAGTGCATGTGATGGCCGAATCCCCCGATTGAGCTAACAGGTTGGCAGTATGGGACACCTTATCAGATTCCACTTGAGCCTCCATTGCTTGATCACCGATACGTGAGGATGCCTGGCTCACCACCGGTGCATTTTACAGCTTTTATGCATTTCAGCTTTGCTCATATATTTGTTCATTCATTCACTCATGGCTTCACCTTGCATTTGCAGCCCCCCCATAGGATATGTCGAGGGGCTGCTCGAGGTGATGGCCTCACTTGAGGGTATGGCCTTGGGGAGAGAGACGATGCTGCACTCCCACGGCATTCTGGTACTTTTCAGTTTCCTCATATTTATCATACTTCTGCTGATATACCGAAATTGAACACTTCATTGCACTGATTCACTGTATGTATAGATCACATCTGACACGACATACTACATGCACATATTGTATCTGACTTTCTCACATACTCGGTATAACAACCGACTAGCGTTTCAAGCTAAGTCACGACTCAACAACATAATTCCCAAAAAAAAACAACCAAAGCAAATCTTCTGAGAAAATAATAAGAAAAACATTTTCTTGTTCATGAGATGTTTCTCAAAGATAGTCAAATTTTCAATGTTGACATTCCGAAATAAACCTTGCATTTTCTATGCAAAACTCAAAAGTTTTGTAAACATTTTTCACAAACACGGTGTTATCCAAAACACATAATCATCCAGTTTATTTGCCAAAAAGATTCATTTGAAATTCCTCAAAATCCTTGAATTAAATCGATTTCTCAACAACGCCCTTAGATGGCCCAAACACTAGGGGAAAAAAAAAATCCATTTATTTCCAAAATAATACTATCAACAACCATCACTCACACAGTGATGCCACAACCAACACGGAACACAACATTTCTATAATGATAGTTAATAGAAATAACAACTGTACTATCAATACATAAGGCATAAGAAATTCATGGTTTTGCAATTTCATTCTGCCTCCCTTAACTTAACCAATTTAAAATCATAAACATGGCTCAGAACCTGGCCAACAATTAAAGGAGACCACATCTCACATCAACAATACCTCCTTAATACACAAATGATACACATTTTGGTGCTGTTTCAATATAACATAGAAACACTTCTATACCTCACAATTGATAACGATATACATTTTAGTGCTATATCAAATCAAACAAAATCCGGTTTAGAGGTCCATCCCCCATCTTCCAATAAACCGTGGAGTACATCCCCCATCTACTCCCACACACAACAATGTATATAAGCAATTAACATATACAAGTTCAATCAATCAATACAAAACTTGATGTATTATTCCAACCGTGAGATTCAATGACATAACATGTTCGATTAGTTTCAGTTTTCCCTAATCAACATACAAAGTCTACAACAAACGAGACTAACCTCAAGGTAACAAAGGTCAACCCAAAACCTAATGCCAAAAAGCTAACTAATCAACTCCATAAACCACCATTCTCAGTTGACCACACACTGAAGTGCCGCTTAAACCATTAACCCCAAACACGGAGTTCCCTACACAAACCTCAAATCATTGGAATCTCATCAGATCTCCTAAAACCGAACCACACTAACACTGCGTCTGAGGGAATCACCATCCCCCCATGGCTACATAGCAAGCCTGCTCATCTTTTCGACTCAAGACCAACATGGTCAACCTCAATCACACCAATCCAACCACGAAGGACAATTTTGACCAACGCTATTCTCGTTACTCTAGAACTCAAATTGTTCTTCCTCCTAAAGCACTAAGCAACTAGCAAGGCCCAAAGCACTAAGCAACACACCGGCACCATTCTCACTAACCCGAGATACAAATCTCACACTCCCTTAGTAGTTCTCACATAACTTTGCCAATACCACGCAACTCTCGAAACCATCACATCAGTCACATTCACCCACGTATTCCCCGTTCTCCACAAACGACTTTTAAACTGAACAAGGCTCACAGGCCATTACATAACCATCTCATGATTCAATAAGAAACATACAACAACACTAGGATCATCGATCCCAATTACAACTTCTCAATATATAAAAGAGGGTTTGAGATTCCATACATACTCCCCAATACATGAGGATTAAACAAACAACACTATGCATACATATGCGATACATAAACATGGTGCCTCAGCATCCAACAGTACACCGGTCAACAACAAAATCATTCACATGATACACCACCAGCCAAAAACACAAAAATCCCCCTCCAGGGTAATACCATAGGGCTAGCTAATAAGTCGCCTCGAGGCTCCCCGGCTCGCCTGCCCGTTTGGTACCAATGCCCCGATCTGCACGACCGAAGTCCGACTAGGTTTTGAAACACTTGCAGAATTCACACGCAAAGGGCAAAAACCTCTACCACGGCCCAGCTGACCACAAACGAAACAACCACCAGACCCTCTACTCTGAGACTGGTCTAAAACCTGCACCTCCCCAGACCTCTCAACAGAAGAGTCCGAAACCCCTGGCGAAGAAAAGGAATTAGCCCCTGACTGAGCATGTTTCCGCCTCCACCCCTTACTGAGCCTAGAGCGCTTAGGAACCGTAGGACTTACCGAGATGGTCTCTTCCCCATCCCGACCATCACTCACAACCATGGCCTCCACATCGGCCGCTGCAGGGCACTAAATTATAATAATCCTTCCAAAAGGATCCAGCTACGTTCTCCCGAATATCGAAACACAACCGCCTTTCAAACTCATAACAACGACGCTCCTCTGTTGCCACCAACTCTGGAGCAAACCTCGACAAACTAGTAAACCGCATCTCAAACTGTGCCACAGGAGTATCATCCTGACGCAACTCCAAAAACTGATCCCTCAACCTTTCCCGAGAAGAATGAGGGAAATGCTTGGCCTAAAAGGCCTCGGTAAAAGCAACCCACGTGCTACCTACAGTATTCTTAGCATACTTCTACCAATAACTCACATCGCCCTTCAATTGAAAAGTCGCCAAAGAAACCCTCAACTCCTCCTCTTCGACTCTGAGCATATCAAGAGTCTTGGTAATCTGTTCCAACCAACTCTCTGCCTCCAACGGTTTAGCCTCTCCCACAAACTCTGGTGGGCCGGAGCGGAAAAACTCCGTAGTAAGCTTGAGAGCATGCCCTCTGCCGCCCTCAGTGCGAGCTAGGGCGACTTGCACTGCTCTCACAATCTCACGTGCGACATCCTCGCCGACAGCCGATGCTACAATGGCGGGTGCTAAAGGAACTGTTGTGCCCCTACCGACACTCCTACTACTCAACCATCCTCTACTTCCTCATGTAGACAACCTATAAAGCACAAAAGCAAATACCACGCTTAGTGCACAACACAATAGCCTTCTCCAAGGCACACACCACTACTATTAATTCACAAGACTCACGTAGTCACAAAGTATACCTCTCTATTGCATATAATCATCTAAACATGTAAGCACTTAATCGAATCAAGTCCACAAAGATAGCCACTAATCCCGGAACTCTCAAGGAATTCCTATTAGAAACCTCGTTGATCAGGCGTGTTTCCGAAAGGACCTCAATGCAAGTTCACCGGCTATGAATACTACCCGAGAGACTGAATCCCATGCTCACATAAATGCAACACACAAGTCCTAACTTTCATGATATCTATATGCAACATCCTCACTATACGTAGTAAACCCACTGTGGTAAAAACCACTTCCCACGAGCCCAAAGTATTCAAACTCGGCTCGCTCTGATACCAAGTTGTCACGCCCCACTTTTTAATACTCGAAGTATTACCATATTCATTAACTTAATTCCATTTCAGAGATAACATGCGGAAATAAACTCATATATTCAACTCGTAGAAGTGAATAACAACACTCTCATTCGTATGCAATATAAATACAACATGAGCATGCTAAATAAATAGCCCTTGGGCTTACAGCATTAAAGAGTCAAGAAGAAGGGTGTAACCCTTTTACATATATGGCATTCCGCCAACATAAAAGAGGCCCCGTGGCCAACAATTAAAAAGATCCAAATCTTGTAGCACATCCTACTCAACACCTGAAAAAGATTCAACAATGTGGGATGAACATATAGTCCAGTAGGGATCTCAACATGGCCCTCAACAATAACAACTTACAGATAGCTATGATCATGAATGCCCAATCTCATACTAGATTAGTAATGTGACAGTTTATACAAAATATACATAAGTATGAACTTTCTCGAAAACAGCCATTTCATTCAACGCGATAAGCGATTCATCTTTCCTTTTTCTTTCATTAACCCCAATCTTTTGTAACATTAACAATTACTTAGGAAATAATCTCACTAAGCCCATTACACTCTTCCATTTTCCATACATACAACATATATGCCTTTTCAAAACATATTTCTTTTTAAAATGTTCGATCTCCTTCACACTTTCCAAATGACAAAATGACATTTTGGTTCGTTCCCAATACAATCATAACTATACATGCATACCTTTATAAAAAGGGAGATAACAACTCACTAACATGTATATAATCAACCAATGAGGTAACTTGGCCCTCCGAAACTGTAACCAACCAAATCCATGATATCCTCAGATACGATGAAACAACAACAAAACTTTGCTCTACCAGCTATGTGCGTAGTAAGCCAAAGATACAGCTCTCACAACAACATACCAGTTTACCAGGCGCTAGCTGGAAGGGTGTGGTGCCTTAGATTCTCAACATAGCAGCCTCCAGCGCTAGTCGAAGGTCACGTACTCTGATTTTTAGCGCAAGGTATAACACCACCAACCAAAATACAACAGGGCATAACTAACATGTATAACACATATACATAAACTATCAAGATACAAGCAATGTGTTAAAGTATATGAACACATAATTAATTCCCCCCAAGCAAGTATACATATATAATGTATCTCAGCACTTCCTCAATACAATGTTCAATCAACAATGGTATAATGCGTGCACGACAATTCAACACAACCATGTCATCCTCCACCGATGACCAAGGACAAAACCTCTAGATGCAAGTATTTAGTACATCTATTAAAGACTCAATTACTATGAGACCACAAACCCAACAACAACACTAGCACAGTAGTTAAAGATACAACCCCCACGTGTGTGTATTTAACACTCAAGAAACAATAATCCAATTTTCATACTTATATCAACGATACTTTTCTCATTTCACAAAACAAATTCCATTTCCTTTTGTTTTCACAAAACCAACTCCATCCCTTTTGTTTCCACAAAACCAATTCCATTCCTTTTGTTTTACAAAACCAATTCCGTTGATAATAAAGCCATAACTCACATTAGTTCACTACATTCATTTCAAAACCATTCCAAAGCCAAAGTTAACCCCTTAGGCATTAACACCTTCACCCAACTCACATTAACAATAGAGATTTACAACATAGGTTAACTACCCTCCATTTTAATTTACCAAATCAAAATATAATTTAGGGCTTTTTCTTCTTTCAACTATAACATGCTAATTTACACTCTAATTTTCCCAAAACAACCATCAATGATAAAATAACCATTTTCAAACAACCAACCCTAGGTTCCTTCTCATGATTTCAAACAAATCGAACGTGGATATGATTTTCATGCAATACAAAACTACCACATGTCTATCTATAGATGAAGTATTGAAAAAGAACAAGGAAATCCCTTCCTCAAATGTAGAACCCAAGGAGAAGAAGAGCAAAACTCGAAAGTGCTCCAAATCCTAAATTTCTTGGATCAAAACGAAGCCCTCGACGATCAACACACTTTTCACAAAGGCCCAAGGTGAGGAAAACACTCTTACTAGATCAAACCGTAGAGAGAAGTTAGGTTTTAGAGTGAGGAGCTCTCAAAAATCGATTTTGGGAAAGTCAGAGAGAGAAAAGAAAAGTGAAAAGTGATTCAAAAAGTGATTTCACGGACTGATATAAAACAGGTCCGCTCGAGCGTCAGACACAGGTTCACGCTCGAGCATCCAAAGAGCCGCTCGAGCGCCAGATGCACCCTCCCAAAATTTTCTGCAGACGACCAAAATGCTGAGAGAAGGAAATTCACGCCGAAGCGTTTAAACCGCCGCCGAGCGAGAGGCAACAATGCCCGCCGAAGGCCAAAGCGCCGCTCGAGCGGATAGACCAAAACCTGGGCAAAATTCTAAGTTTTAAAACACAACCAACTTATTCCCAACTTGCCCAACACAACCCAAAACTCTAAAACAAAGAGTAAGGGATAGAAATGAGGGTAAGACAATAACAAATCTACGGAACCGAGTCCGGATTACAGTTAAACAACAACAGGGAATACCGGGATCGCTATATAATTAAATAAATATAATTTTATCTTTAGTTTGTTCTTTAGGTGAATATTTTACTTGATTGAAATGATAGCATGGCTTTCAATAATCATGGCATCAATGTTCACATTATAAATTTGATTATATATGATATGTGAACATTGACGATAACAAATATACTTTGAATTGGATAATTACATTAATATTCACACAGTTAAAAATGATTTTTAGTATATGTTCACATTGTTAAATATGAATTATGAATATTCACAATGAAAATTTTAACTGATTTCAATAATAGCTTGGCTTCTAATAATCATGACATGAATGTTCACATTATGAATTCAAAAATATATGGTATTGAATTGGATAGATCTTTTAATGTTTGCACTGTTAAAAATGATTTTGTGTATATGTTCACATTGTTAAATATGAATTATGAATATTCATAGTGAATATTGGTATGGACGTTCCCAATATGTAATTTGTAAATGATTCTTCTGAATTTTTATGATGTGGGTATTGTAATTGGTTTGCAAGAAATTGACTTCACACAATCGTGACATAAATGTTCACTATAAATTTGAAAATTTTGTTACATGTGAAATTGACAAGTTTTAAATGATTTGAATAGTTGAGTGAATATTCACACGGTAAAGCATTCGTACTATGAAATTTAATTTTTTTACTTTACATAATTATACATTCAAGTGAATCTTATTTGATGGATCTCGTTAAATAGATTTCAAAAATATAAATTTCATCAAAAATAAATATGTATAACAAAATATATGAATATTTTAAAGTTCAATATACAAAAAGTCAAAAAAATCGTCTAAATTAGAACACACCATAGCACATATCAGGTTGCTAAGGGTTAGAACATATCTATAAGGGTAAAATTGTCCATAAAAAATCTCAAAGATCAGAACTAGGATTTGGTGGATCAAATTCCAAAAAAATAAGACTTATTGAAATACAAGAATATCTTATGAAGTAATTGGAATAAAAGAATATCTTAACGGATAATCGGAATAAAAAAAAAATATCTTATAAACTAATTGGAATACAAATACATAAAACGCGATTTTTCACTAAATTTTTCATATAAGGAACTTAAGATTTTTTTGTAATAAAATCTTAACAAGTTAGAATTTTTTGCTAATTTGTAATACTTATGAATTTATATTTATTTTTATAAACAATTAAATGCGGTTGAGTTAAATATTTTAAAAACTTAATAAACTCAATTGATAATTCATAACCTAAGTAAATTTTGATTTTTATATTTAAAGAATTAACCAACTCAATTGATAATTCAAGAATTAAATAAATAATTTGATAATAATTCAAAATGGAAAGTAAAATTAATCTAAATTAAAAAAGCTACCAATAGAAAGTTAGAAAGTCAAATTATGTAACGATTCTGGTTTAAGACCCAACCCATTTGATGTTCTGGATTCGGGTTTCTTGGTTGTGTATTGTTATTCTTGTCTTATTTCTCTTTTCCCTTCTTAAGTTTGGCTATCAGGATGTGTTGGTGGTGTTTGGAACAAATTGGTACATTGTTTTTCAAAAACCTTGTTGCTCAGAATTTTGCTCTTACGCTCGAGCTTCACCTCTTGCGTTCAAGCGGCCTTTGTGAACTCTCAATACTTTTGCAAACTTGCAAAACTACTGAAAGAGTGTATTCTACACTTCAGCAGGGTTTCCTATGCTCGAGCAGCGTGCGCTCAAGCGGCCATTCTTGCGCTCGAGTGATGGTCTTCTATCTGTAAAACTATTGGGATTGTGTAATCTACGCTCAAGTGTCACTTCTTGCGCTTGAGCGATGAAACTTATTGTATCTGAATACTTGAGCGTCACTTCTTGTGCTGGAGCGGACTGTGCGTATATCAATTCGTAAAAGTCACTTTTTACATTAGTTTTTCATCTCTTTCTCTCTTTAAACATTTCAAAACCCTAAAGTTGAGAGATTCTCTCTCTAGGACTTACTCTCTCTCTACAAATACACCAAGATCTAACCATTTCTCCACCCTACTCCCTTTGTTAAAAAGGTAGAGCTCACCTAGAGTTTCTTTTTCATCCAAATAGAGTTGGATTTTGGCATCCTTGGGGTTTCTCCACTCTCTCCTTGTCTTCTAGCTTTGAGGTAGAGATTTTCTACACTCTTTTATGATTTTTAACTTAGCTATTTGTTTTTCATTAACAATCTTGCTATTTTGGTGGATTTTGAATAAACCTAGGGTTTTGATTTAAAATCAAAAGAGGAGTTTTCAAATGGATGTATGAAAAATGGTTGTGAAGTGGAAATGAGGTTGAGTTGTGATAAAATAGTTGATTTTGATACTTAGATTGGATTTTGAAAGAAAAAGAGGTTTTGCTCTAAATGTTTCAAATATTTACTTTATATAAATAAATGGAATTACGGTTGGAAATGTGAAATTGGATGAATATTGATATAGATGGTGGAATTGGATATGTATTATCACTCACCTTGAAATTTGAAAAAAATTATTTGCATTGGAGATTTTATATCTATTTAGAAATATCTGTTTTGGGCTATCGGTAGAGGATATCTATGATTGTTGTAGCAATTGCATGAGCATTAGATGAATTGAAACTAATTTCTCATCCATGTGCATTGAATGTTGTTACTTATTTAATACATTGCATATGTATATGAATTTGAGAAAAAATAGGTGGATGTTGGAAAGAGGTGTGTATTACCAAATTAAGTTGGCTTGTGTGTTCAGGGTGAAAATCTCAAAAAACGCACATAGACATGGGTGCCGATTCCCACGGACGAAATATCTGTAAAATAGCAATAGTAGCGCTTGTATAGGCTACATTTACATGGGTGCCATTTGACGGTTTCCCGCGGACGAAATTTCTGTGAAAGGTTATATCGGTTTAAAAATTCGCTTTTGTTTCCTATGGTAAAAGACATGATTTGAGAATTGTGATATAATTTGAGCATGGCATGATTTTGAGAAAGAAATGTAAACTATTTTGACGTGAGCATTGCATATGCATTTCACCCTTATATCTTTGTTAAGATTCATATATTGTGTTAGCTTATTTCTATTGGGCTTTGGCTCACCCTATTTAGGAAAAACAATTTTCAAGTGCTGGTGATATGCCTTCACTAAGGACTTAGCTTGGGAGGACTGTGGAGCTAAAGGCTCAGTTTTGTTATTTTATATTCACTTTTGTATAATCTCAGGGCTTTATTTGTATTGAGCTTAAGACTCACTTTTGATGTACCCAAGCATTAACTTGGAAAGATGTAAGCCTTTAGGGCATACGATTATCTGTTTAGCTTTCATTTGTCTCCTCAATCTTGTAACATATGCTGTAGATTAAGGATGTACTGTTTATGAATGTATATCGCATGTGTCACATTTTGTATATCAAACTTTGATTAATGAAAGCTTATCAATTCATATATGCTACCTCTTATTGGTTGTTATGAGATGGGTACATTGTATTTATTTTGAGGCGTTACAACTTGGTATCAGAGCATACCGGGTTTGAATACTTTGGGTACGTGAGAAGTGGTTATTACCACAATGGATTTGTCTCGCTTGATAGAGACATTAGTATGTATGGTTTGCTATGTGGTAACATGCTTAAGTGGTTATGTGGGTATGGGATTTAATTCTTAAGATATTGATTGGGTCTATGGGTTTTTAGAAGTCGTATTAGAAGAGCACTTGATCATTACTATTTCTAATTAGAACTCTGGCAATGCTATGGGACAGTCATTATCTAGGAAGGAAATTTGTATCTATTTATGTGACTACGTGCTTATGTGGAGTGAATTACTGTTGTCCACCACATTAAGACGCGAGTGAGTTAGCTTTGGTACATTTGTAAATGTGCTAATCTCTTTTGTTACCTTCATTAGGATGTCAAGACGTGGATGTGGTGGTGGTAGGCATGATAGGCCTAGAAGGCATGAGGTGCCTTTATCGGATGATATCCCGGCACAAGAGAAGGGGGTTGGTCAGGCTAATGTAGCCGAGCTGACTGGTCAGCAGGCCATGGGCGCCTTAGCTCGCAAAATAGCCAGAGCATTGTGGGAATCTATAGACATTCTTAGGGCTGAGAATCAAGTCCAGGCCTATGTAGCTGAGGCAAAGCCGTCATTCTTGAAGAGAGAATTCTTCCAATCCAACCCGAACGAGTTTAGGTGATCCTAAAGAGCCTTTGAAAGCTAATGAATGGTTCAAACAAATGGTGAAGATGTTTAAGATGCTCAGCATCGAAGACGATGGTTTGAGAGTGACCTTGGTATCCTTCCAGCTGAAGGGAGATGTAGGCCAATGATGGAAGTATGCGCGTGGGTGCATTAGAGTAACTTGGGAGGCTTTCGTTTATGCCTTCTAAGACAAGTTCTTACCTACCAATGTTAGGAAGAAGTTGAGAGAGCAGTTCTCACAGCTCAAGCAGTTGAACACGTCAGTGGCCAAGTTTGAGGCCACATTTACTAGTCTATCTAGGTTTACACCAGAGTTAGTAGCGATAAAGGAACACCGTTGTGTAGAGTTTAAGAAAAGGTTAAGGACCGGGCTTCTTTTCAAGGTGGCCGATTCAATGATTAGAGATTACAAACAACTTGTAGAGTCGGCAGCTCATCTTGAGACCGTGATGCAAATGGAGGAGGAACAGATGACGGGCTCTAGGAGGAATCAGGATGCTCAGGGGGACAGTAAGAAGCAGAGGAGTTCTTACCCATAGCAGTCCCAGGGAGCTCAGTCGAGGTCCACTTTTCCAGTACTGAGTTTGGGTTCTAAGAGAGGTGGTCAAGGAGATCTCACTTGTTTTAAGTGTGGTCAATTGGGTCATAAGTCTCCAATTTGCTCGTAGAGAGGAGAAGGGCAGCGATCTGCATCATCTTCGGCTCGTTCTCAAAGTCAAAGTTAAGGAAGAGGACAACCGCTCACTTGTTATCAGTGTGGGCAGGCAAAGCACATGAAAAGGTTTTGCCCTCAGTTGGGTGGCACACTGTAGACACCCCATTTTTGACCGACCTTAAGACTCAGATGTCATCGTTTGTGCGCGCAATGATTGAGCATGTCTGTGCTTGTTTCGAGCGCCTGAAGGTCTCGGCCGAGTGCCCTGTCTTTGAGCCTCTTAACACTTTGTGTTTTGGCCTTGTTTTTTGTGCCAATCCTTGTTGCCTCTTGCCTAGGGAAGGAGGGGGCCTTGCCAGCCACTTTTGGCACTTGCCGGCCATTTTTCTCCCTTGCAGGCCACTTAAAGTGGTCGGCCGGCTAGGGTAAGTGGCTGGCCGGCCAGTTGACTAGCCGGAAGCCACTTTTTCTCCTTTTTAGATATTCGTTGATATTTTAAGCTAGCTGTGGCTCACTGAATTCACCCTCCATACACGTGAATGGAGGAATTGAGCAAGCCTTTTGGCTTGCATTGCCTATATAAGGGGAGCCTCCTCCGCTTTGAGAAGGGTTCAGCATTTTCAGAGCAAAATAAATCCCCTCTCTCTAGAGTTCTCACTCTCTCTCTCTCTCTATATTTGTGTTATTTTGTGCTTAGAAGTGTTATTTCTTCACACTTTTGCACACAAACACCTACTCAAACACCATAACTTTGGAGCTGAGGTACCTTGGGGCTTATTTTGAGCTTTTAGCATTGGTTTTGGTCTGAAATTATTGTTGAAGCTGTTGCCTTCTTGCTGTGCTACAAGGGTAAACTTCTTCTCCTCTCAAGCTTGTTTGTTGTATGCTAGCTTAAGCCACCTTTGCATGCTTATTTTGGCCTAGTTGTCAACTACAAAAAAACTCTATTTTTAAGTATCAAAGATGGTTGTTTAAGGCTTTGTGGGAGTTGGGGGTGTTTCATCCCCTTGTATGCCTTATTTGCTAAGCTTTTGAGCCATTCTCTCTAAGCTTTTGTTTCTTCCCTTGCTTGGCCTTTTTACCACTGAAACTCAGAGAAATTTTAATGGTAAAAAGTTGCTCTTGTGGTCCAAAATAGGAGGGGGTGGTCCCCCTCCCCTTTGTCTTGCTTGCATGCATTGTTGGCCTCATACTTGAGCATGCTCTTTACTCTTTTATGACCTAGCTCAAGCTTGTTTTTGTGACTTGTGGGACCTACCTTAGCTCTATTTTTGTTTGGTTTGCTCATTGCTTTCTTGCTTCTTACACTTGTAGTGTAATCCTTGCAAACTAGCCTTGTATGCTTAATGTTTTAGCTCATCTTTCTAGCATGTTTTGTTTCCATTCCAACATGTTTTTGGTCACAATTTAACATGCCTTAACTCTGATTTTGGTTGGTGGAGTCACCTCTTGCTTGGTTTTTACACTTGTAGTGTAATCCTCTTTGTTGGCCTAGTATGCTCCATGCTTCATGCCTCTAATCCTAGCTTGTGTTAGCTCTATCTCAGCATGTATTTGCCATTATTTTGACCTACCTTAGCTCTGTTTTGAGTAGTCTTGGCCATGTGGGGCTTGTTGTGCATGGTTGTAGTATAAGGGCCTTGACTAGCTTTGAGTTTCAAAGACCTCTTGCATGCTTACTTGTGATGATTGCATGCCTTAGCCTCATTTCTCACATGATTTCAATGTGTATAGCATAGTCACACTCTCACACATTCCACTCTTTTCATAGCTTTTGTGACTTGTGTTTTATGCCTCATTTATGGGCCAATGTGTATGCATGCTTGTCTAGGCTTTTGAGCTTCCATCTCAGCATGTTTTGGTCTTTGTTTTGACCTAATTGAGCTCTGTCTATGGCTGGTTTAATCATTTGTGTCATGTATTGCATGCCTCTCGTGTAGTCCCCTTTACTAGCCTTGTGCCTTAGGCCTTCTAGCATGCCTTATTTATGGTGTTTATGTGATATGGCATCATTTCTCACATAATTTCAGAGCATATAGCCTTCCTAAACTCTCATGTTTATTACTCTTTAATTGTGTTTAAGAGTTGTGCCCTTATGCCTTGTTGGTGAGCCGATGCATGAGCATCACCATCTTACCTTTCATGCTATCATTTTAGAGTGTTTTGGCCACTATCTTGGCATGCTTGGGGTCTGTTTAGGGCTGGTTTAGTCCATTGAGCATTGCATTGCATAGTCCTAGTGTTGTGTACTTCACTAGCTTTAATGCTTAAGGACCCTAGCATGCCATATTTGTGTTGTTTGCATGATATGTCATCCCTTGGCATATGATTTCAGTACTTGTACCTATGTCATGCTCTCATATACGTCGCTCTTTCAATGTGTTTGAAAATTAAGCTTTGTGCCTTGCTTGCGAGCAAACGAATGAGCATGCATTCCTTCCTTTTTTGTACCTAAGTTTTGGTGTGTTGGTCACTGTTTTAGACCATCTTAGGTCTGTCCATATGTGGTTTGATCATTGAGAATGGAGTGCATGCCTCATGTGTAATACACGTCATTAGCTTTGACGCCTTAGCTTCTAAACATGCCATGCATGCATTGTTCACATGATACAACCTTGTGCATGCCACATTAGCATTGATAGCTAGGCATGTTGTATGTGTTACATTGTGTTTGGATCGAGCATTGATCCAAACACAAGGAATGCGGCACGTTTCATACTCAAAGTGATGAAACGTGTTGCTTTTCTTGGTCGCCAACCCTCTTGATCATGCATGATAGAGGCGGGGGCTCTTATTTGTTGTTTGTGCATTCACTAATAATGTGCGAGTTTAACTCTTTGACCATCATGCATTGAGATGCGTGATTGGTGGCTTGAGAGCCGAGTACTACGCTCCTTTGAGCTTGAGAAATGGTAAGGAGAGTAGTTGCACACACATTTCCTTGTAAATGCATTGTTGTGCCTTTGTTGATCTCTGTTGCAGCAAAGTTGAGGTTCTGGAAAAGGAAGTGGCTGGCCGGCCAGTTGAGGTAGCCTGCCGACTAGTTAAAGTGGCTAGCCGGCCACTTGCAGCAAATTTGTCCAAAATGCTCCTATTTTGGGGCAGATGCAACCTGAAATGTGTTTGATGTTCTAAGGTCACCGCGAGTGCAAACAGAGACAACTTATGGCAAGGCAAGGCATTTCCCGAACGAAGCAAACCGAGCATGCATATCTCCCTCCCCTCGAGGCCATTTTAACTGCTTTGTTTAGATAGTTAATTTGTCGGTTTTGTAATTAATTAGTTAATGTGTTTAGCTAATTTAATTCATTATTGTAATTTCTTAATTAGCTTAGCATGGCTAGTTTCAATTCGGTTTGTAATTAATTAGCTTAGCATAGCTAGTTAGTTGATTTATTCAGACCCTCCTGCAAGAGGGCGCAATGTTGTAATAAGGGTCCGTGCGTGTGTGCATGTCTTCCAACCCTTCTTTCTCCCTTTTACTTATCAGCTTTTGATGGTTAGTTTTAGGGCATATTTCGATTAGCATACCTTATGTTTGCATGCGTGCATCATTCATTTGTCTTACATGCACCGGGCTCGGCGCATCATTCAAACTACATAATATTTCAATACCTACTTGCATACGTGTATCAAGTGTTGCATTCATATGCCATCTTAGATAGCCGAGCCTATTTATTTGCATTTTTGCATGTATTGCATTAGGCATTGTTGACATAGTTAGGAGCATGCATTGTTTTCTAACTAGCTTTTGTTTTGGCTCGGAGTATACTGTAAGTGTTTACGCTTTAGCAGCCTTGTACGTGTGCAAGTGATTGCCATGATCGGATGCTTGCCATGAGGCTATTTGCTTAAGTGATTAACTGTATGAATGCCTGTGGATGAAGGCTTCATTATTTGAATTGGAACAATTCATCAAAATGTGCGTTTTAAGCCCACTTTAAGTGGCAAATCATCTTGTTTTAAGCCCATTTGAGGGTGGCAAATCTGCATTTTAGCCTACTTGAGGGTAGCAACTTCAAACCATTTTTGAAAAACAAACATTGAATTGTTTTGTTCCAATTCAGGCGATCTAGTCTATACTTGTGTGCTGTGCGCATCACATAGTAAGTTAAGCTAATAACCGGAACAAGAACACATGTGTTTTCAAAACAACATATCATGTTAGTAGAGGCCAATCTTTGATCGGGTGAGCGGGGGTGCTCATGTCAAGACCTTCCCCTCTCGTACCCAAGTTCCAGAGCCGAGGCAACTTTGGTGATGACGGACACGTGGCCTTAGGCGCGAGTCAGGATTTCCTAAATTTCCCAAAACAAAACATTTGGGTGGTGACTCTAAAATCTGGCAAAACAGTCCATGTTTGGCGCTTTTTGATTAAAATCAGTTTTCCAAAACGATTTGCCGGATTTGGACTCTTTGGTGATTTATCAGTCTTACATTGCACTTTGTGAGATTAGATTCAAAACTGTGATAGGAGTCTGAACTGTAGTATCTATGAACACAATCCACACCCTCTCCAAAAGGGGGGCGCGCGGAGGAAGTTCGGGTGGTCTACAGTTTTTGGCGACTCTGTTGGGGATTTAGAGAACTTGACTCGAACTCATGATATGTTGTTTTGTCTACACTTATGTGTTTCTTTGCATTGCATTTGCATTGGTGCGCCTAGGACACTGTGTTTGCCATCTCCTATTCCTAAACAGTTTACCGGAGGCTTGCTTGGAAAAGCGTGCCATAAGGCTAACCGGTTACCAGCTCTGCCACGATGGGAGCACAAACCTCGATTTTTACCGAGGCGCCCTTTTCGACCATTCAACCTAGTGCATATCGGAAACCATAGTGACCATTCCAAGCTAGGATAGGTTGCTTACTCGAGTGTAGGTTGTTTGAAACCACTGTATGCATAGTGAAACCCTAGCTCCTGACAAAATAGGACAGGGAAACCCTACGCCACCATAGGGGTGTTTTGGCTCTTACTTGCTTGATATGTGCTGTCAGAGTGTGTTTCTACAGGTTGTATGTATCAGTTTGCAAGTCTGAGTATCAAGCCTGTGGGTATTAGTATTTGGGGGAATCAGTTTTACCTAAGGGTATCGAATTTGAGGCAGTGATTTGGGGGCAGTGATCAGTATTGAGAAGAGTGTGTTCAGCTTATAAATGCCAACTGTGTGTTGTCTTTATTTTAAGCCAAAATGCTATTCATTTTTCTGGTTGTTTGTTTCCTTATTTTGCTTTATTTATCTTTTTGCAAGGTAGTATTGCATCATTGCTTCCGAGGAGGCAGTTTCCCCCAAAGCACTTTGGGTTAGAGGTAGAAGGCTTCATCGATCTGAGGATCTAGTTGACGGACAAGCAGTGTTCTTTTCATTACCCCTGGTTACTAAACGGAGGTCAGTTAGGCACAGTTCATCAGTACAGCGATTACCAGATCAACGGTCCTTATCCACCCCACCAGTGTGTAGACGGGCTGAGGTTTTCATTTCTACCGCAGAGAGAGATACACCTGTTGTTCAGTTAGATCACCACCTTATAGCCGGTATGGAGGAGATGATGCATCAGCTTCAAGAGACTATGCAAGCCATGCAGCAAGATGCTGCCCGCCAGGCAGAGGTTACTACACGTTAGGCAAAAGTGGTAACTCAACAAGTAGAGTTGATTGCCAAGCTTCAGCAGCAGCATCCACCACAACCAACCGGAGCATCTGCTTCGCATCCACCCCCACCCCCACTTAGGGTTTTAACACCTGGGGAGACAACATACGTCCAGGAAAATACGAACGTCCCAACGGGACAGTTCTATCCCCAATTCTACCTCAACTGTCCAAAGCACCAACTAATCCAGTGGATACACCGTTTGAGTTCGACGTGGATCCAACAGCACTGAAAGTGAGCAAGCTAGAAAAGCTGTTCAAAAGAGCTCAAGGCGTTAATTCCATTCCGGACATAGAGAACGGCACTAAAAGAAATGTCACTTTTGGCTACTAAAAGATTGGTCGCCAAAAGTCCAACATTTAGTCGCTGAAATGATTTAGCGACTAAAATATTTTGTCGCCAAACTCGTCGCCCATACCCTGTCGGCGATAGTATTGGCGACTAAACTTTGTTTGGTCGCCGAAAGTGACTACGTTTCCCTACTAAATTTAGTTTAGTCGGCAAATGTTATGTTTCCGCCACTAAAACCTTTAGTCGCCGAATGAGGCTTTTTGGCTACTAAGTTGTTGTGGTTAGGGAAGGTGTCACCTTTAGCTACTAATAATTAGTCAAGGTTTGTACACATTTGGCTACGAAACTGTATTTAGTCGGCAAAAGGTGCATTCGGCGACTAAAGTGTTAGTCACTAAAAGTGCATTGGGTTATGTTTTTGCTACTAAATTCTTAGTCACCAAAACATTTGATTACGTATTTAGCTACCAAAATATTTGGTGGCCAAATACTTTAACGTGTTTTTTTTTAAAAAAAAAATTTCTAAACAACCTGTATCCGTTATTAATACAACCTGTACCCTGTATAAACAATATAATCCGTCAATGCTAAATATGTTATCAAGCATTCAACAACGTGCACACATTTTAGTTCCAACCATCCAAAAAAATTAATATTGAACATGCAATTATATATATATATTACAAATTCCATAAGAACCAGTCTAATCCAACGTCAATAATTTAATTTCATACATAATACAGGAATAACCAACTACTCCCACTACACATTTTAGTTCCAACCATCCAAAAATAAGTACTAATAAGTACAAGATGTCGTCCTGACATCACTATAAGCTCCCATTGTTCGAGTCCTTCCATAAAACCATTAGATTGGAAGGGGCCAACTACTCCCACTCGCCCATCCCCTTCGTCCACTGCTGCTGGCACCTGCAGAACCATTGCATGAATGTGAAATCAAGTGCATGTCTAATAAAAATATAGAAATACACATTCATAGTGTCCTTGATTCAACTACACAATGTAAAATTACTGCATAGGAAAAAAATAAAAGACGTGCTTACCTGCAGTAGCATGGAAGTTGAACCCATCATCCCAACCAGGCAAATGCCTTTCTGCATTACCTTTCCAAGATTGTTTTCTGGGTAGAGCAAGCAGACAACAGAGTGCATTAGCCAGAATGTAACCAACACGCACAACAAAAAACTGCCACTATAAACAACTAGGCATGTTCTTGATCATAACAGCAAGCAAGGACTTTTATGGAGCAATCATATCCCAAACACAAACATGCAGGCACCAATATGTTTTTGAAATATAACACTAATCAATGAGAGTGTTCATCACAATAATCATAACTTTTTTTTATCACAAAATATTATAACATAAATCACAAAGTATTATAATATTACCATTCAAAACTTTATAGTGCATATAAGTTTATTATTCGTCATTTTATCACAAAATATCATAACACCACAAATATTCATAACTTTCACACAAAACATAACTTTCATACAATGTGCACAATTTTTAGGGTGGACGTGTAAATTTATCAATTTCTCTTTTATGTTTTCTCCTAAATTGTCTAAATAAGAAAAAAATATATACCACTAACCTTTCTTTTCTTTTGTTGTTTTTGCCCTGCAGCCTATTTTCAAAATATAATTCAATCAAGTTTCTTCAAAAAGAGACAATAAAATTTCTAAATATGCTGGATGTCTTCTACATAAATTTGAAAAAATCCACTTCTTTGGTTGTGGTGTTGCCTTGCCAGACACGAGAAAAGTATTTTTGTACTAGGGCTACATATCCTGAATAATCTCACTCCAACTGATATTATAGCAAGCTAGTCATAAATCAAAACTAATGGTGAGATGACCCATTAGAAAACCTGACTTAAAATATAATCTCACTACATATCCTGATGTATAACGGCCTCTGCACAATGAATTACTAAGCACCCATAAATGAAAAATATTGTTAAATGGCCTGACATAAGAGGGATTGCTTCAGCTATTCTGCATATTAGCTTGAAACACTTATATCACAGGCCAAATATATATATATACGTTATTAAAATTTCCAATTTGGAAATTTTAAAGGGGGTGGGCATATTCATTTGCTTGAGGTAAGCAACCAAACATTCTTATGTACCTATTTTAAAATTTTCAAGATTCTGGAAGTATGGGACCATATACCTATATCATATTTATTACAGAAGTATGTTGAATTACCTATCAAATCAAGTTCAATCCCACTGCTACAATCCAAACTTTTTTAAGAAAATATGATGTAATTCCCTCTATAACTAAAAATATGCTCAAATTAGAACCCTTAACATGTTTAATTTTTATTGCACAGTTGGGGCTCATAAATGGGATAAAGGATAATCCAACTCCAACCATATTTTCAATCACCGACCACAAGTTCCTCCTAATTTCAAACCTTCCCAAGATCGCTCACTATACCCTATTGAGATAAATGAATTTTTAAGCATAAGCCATAATTTCAACGGTAGGGTCTCGAACACCGGGTAACTAACTGTGTCGATCACCAAGCCATCTATTGTGCTTAAATGTTTTTGTAGAGCGAACAAAATGAAGACACTCCAAAAAAAAAGTCTAGAATCGGTCATTTGTGCATACCGTTAAATGGCCCCAAAAAAGAATGGAAACCAATGAGAATATTGCCGATATGCAGCCATCGATAGAGCAGTCAAACTTCTTTAGGATTAACTTATGATTCACCTCGAATTTAGAGCCAAGAACACACTTGACTAGGAACATTAAAAGCATAAAATAAAAATGTGAGTGTGTATTTGTATTACTTGCCTTTATAACCTCAAGATCGGTGAAAAGATGCATTTTGATGTGATAGCTTGCCCTCGATCTAATAGCCATCCCACCCCACAGCAAGATTGACCATCTTCTCTCTCCACCCGTGCACTCCACAATTGCTTTGGAAGCAATACCAGATTTTGGTCGTCTCTCACTGACTTTTGCACACTGTCATCTAATAGTTCTTGCAGCACATTCTGAAACAATTGAAATTTGAAAACAATTAACGAATCAGGCTATGGAGTTATGTTTATATGCATCAAATTCATAAGCATCAATTGCATGGATGAAAATTTGTATTTTAACATGAGAATTTTAGGCTATACAAGATACAACTCAAATCCTAGTGAAGAAAGAATAATTAAGAAGTTATAAAAACAACATTTAAAAGACAACATGGATCCTACAAGACAACATGGATCCCATCCACCAAGACAAGGCAAAATCCTATCTCCTAGAATGGAGTCACAACAGAAAACCAATGGTGAGATGACCTCATAATCATTAAAGCTTAAGTCAAAGCAAACTTGTTCAAAACTAGGGATTTTCTCCTTAGGTCATATTAACTCATCAATATTAAATAATGAAAGTCATTACTATTCATTTATTCCAATATAGAATATGCATATATGTTGTTATGAAAGAAGTGTTGTGAAGTATCAATGATGAGAAAGTGCTGATGTAAATAGAAACTTGTGAGAAAAAAAATTGGATGAACACTTAATTGCTATGTGGGTCTGCAATATGCTCAATTCATATGAAGCTCTGAATTGCAAGTGTACATTTCTTCTCTTTTGCTTTCAATACATCAACAATACTATAAAGATTCACCAAAAGAATGTCAAAAGTGGGATTAGTTGGAAGTTAGGCATAATATTAACAAAAAAAATTGCCAATCACCTGAATTTTGATGAAAGCTTGAAGTTAATCATGAATGCATAGAAAGCTCTGAAAGTGGCATCCAGTTACCTTCAGTGACTGTGAGAGAGATAACAATCTCTGCACCACAATCCTATTTCTTAGCAGGAGAATATTCAGAAGAAACACTAGGTCAAGCCACAAAACTCAATTAATAATTTAATTCTTGTCAATCACCTCCTCTTCCTTAGCTCTTCTTGCTTTCTCTGCCTCCTCAAAGACATCCTTTTCAATCTGAAATTTCATAAAGATAAAAACTTGCAAATTAGATAATATAACTATAAAATCAACTATAAAGAGAAATTCACATGATAAAAACTTGTAAATAAAATATTTCAGTGATTCTCACCAGGCTTTACCAGCAATGCAATAAAAGAGCTCCAATAATTCCAAGCAAAGCTAAAAAATTTACAACGAAAATGAACTAATTGTAGTTGGTAGCAACTCTTAAAGGGCCCACAATTTGCTAAAAACCAGATTAGAAAAGTTCAAAACAAATAGGGTCAGCATTTTCTTCTTCCTTTTTGGAAAAAAAGAAGAAGAAAAATGGGTATTCAGACCGATGACATGAACAACTTTTTCAAAAAAATAAAAAATCAATAAAATTGGCCAAAGTCCTGAAACTGACAATGAAGCATTGCAACCTTTTTACTTCATAACAACAGAGGTTCACAGACTCAGCTTGAATCAGAAAGTGCAAGATCATAGACCCAATTAGAAGAAATAACAATACTTTAATAATAGAGAGTCAAGAGTCTTACTTGCCAAACTTCAATGCCTACATATTTTATTGGCTTCAACACATAAAGGTGAGGATCATCTTCGAACTCTGCAGGGAACAAACAAGTATTACAATTAAACTAATTCACAGAAAAAATTAATTTCATCTTCGACATACCTTTTATTTTTAATTTCCACCTCATTAGCTTACATTCCCAAACAATTAGTGATAAGCATAACTTAAAAAATTAACAAATTCACAGAAATTTTCAAAAGTGCAATGACACATCTAGCACTGCCCATGTTACCAATTAAATTTCTTCAGAACAGGACTGTACCTGGGTTATCAATCCATGGGGTTTTCCACTTGCCCTTATAGTTGGGGTTCTTGATTTTCTGAAGCACCACAAATTTAAAATTAGAAACTGCAACAAAATGGGGTAAAAAATATCATCCACCTTTACAGGTAAGCTTGTGAGTGAGTAAAGGAAATTTTACAGATTCATCAGAAGAAGAAATCAAAAAACAAAAAATAAAAATCAACGTAGGTGACTCAATAAACATGCTAGCCTTCAATTTACAAAAATTCTATCATCTTAGGTGACTTCAAATACATTGGTGAGCCACAACCGTACCTCTCAATCATTTTTCTAACAATTATATGATCATATTTAAGTGTTTACATATATATCTAACAATAAATGAATAAATGTATAAACAATCATTTTCTCACATATAGCGATTCTGGTTCAGGGACATTTGCAGATCTGTGAAGATCGGCGGAGGAGGAGGAGGCGGCGACATGAAAAGAGGGCATCGATGGAGGTGGTAGCGGAGGCAGTGGTGGTTACAGCAGTCATGATGGCGATGGCGATGGCGGAGGAGGAGGAGGAGGAGGTGCTCCGGTTGCCGGCGAACGCGAGGAGGAGCGGCGACGGGACGGCGACGCAGCTGGACTCCTCAACCCTTCATCTTTTGAGACGAAGAGATGACCCTAATATTTCATTGGAGAGGTATTGATCTCACCTGTTGGTTCTTCAAGTGATCTCCGCCAATTAATTTGTAAAACCCTCCAAAATTTCAAAAAACCCTCCAATATTTTTTTTTTCCTAATCACCGACTAAAGCATTTTGGTAGCCAAATCTATACTTACGGCGACTAAAATTGTTTTTCATCGCTGAAAATAAACTATTGGCGATTAAAATTTTAGTCGTCAAAGGTAAAAAATAATTTTTTATTTTCCAATCGGCGACTAAAGCGTTTTAGTAGCCAAATCTCTACCTACAGCGATTAAAATTGTTTTTCGTCACTGAAAATAAAATATTGGCGACCAAAATTTCGGTCGCCAAAAGATAAAAAATAAATTTTTAAAATTCTTTTGGCTACTAAACAATTTAGTAGCTGAAAGTAGCTCTGCAGCTACTAAAATTTCTTTTAGTCGCCAATTGTGATATGTTTAGCTACTAAAAATTTTTGTAGTCGCCAATTGTAATATTTTTAGCAACTAAATTTTTTTTAGTTGCCAATAATCAACATTCCCCTACTAAAAAAAATTAGTAGCTAAAAAGTTGACTTTTGCCAACTAATATTATTTTTGGTAGCCAATTCCGACACTTTTGGCGACTAAATTTTTTTTGGTAGCCAAAAATGGTCGCCAAAAATGTATTTTCTTGTAGTGTGGATACACCGACTCAGAGGTGACGTTGCCTGACCGGTTTACAAATAGTTAAAAAAGGTCATAAAAGACAAAAAAAAATAAACAAAAATAAAATCACAAAGAAACCTATATCCAAATAACACCTACAAATTAGGAGGGAAAGTTGGTTGAGAATTGCCAAAATAGCAAATGACCATTGGAGCACCATTACTATAATTTGGCAAAATAGCACTATTTATTGCCAAATTATAGCAATAACAATGGTATTATAGCAACAACCATTGGAGATGCTCTTAGTGATTAATTAACTTTTTTTACATGACAGCTGTAATCATAGATATGTGTGGTTATGTAAACTATAGGTAATCTCTATGGTTTGATATTTTGTACACTTCTTTAGACATCAAGTTGTGAAGAATCAATGTATAAATACTTGATGTTTTGCTGCTGAAAAATCTACTTCTATTCTTCTTGCCAAAGTCTAGTCAAGTTCTTGTTGTTTTGTTCGATACTAATACTGAAACAACAACTAAGTTACATAGGCCTACACAAAGGCTGCCATTGGGTATCAGAGTTGTTGGTTTGTAGAAGCAATATCAGGTGCAAGGTGAAGAAAGAAAATCCTTAAAACTCCATGGCAGCCACAATTCCAATTTTTGATGGTGAGAACTACGAGTTTTGGAATGTGAAGATGGAAACTCTATTTCTATCTATGGATTTGTGGGATACGGTAGAGAATGGGTACGATGATGAGACTAACAAGGAGAACCAAAAGAAGAATGCCACAGCGCTTTCTCTAATCCAGCAAGGCGTCTCAGATTGGATCTTTAAAACAATCATGAAAGCTAAAAAAGCGAAAAAGCTTCGGACTTTCTTCAAAAGAAATTTCAAACAAAGAGGGTAATTTGAGTAGTCAAACTTCAAACACTAGCATTTACCATTTTTTTAAATTTATAATTTAGTTTTTGTTTTTGTTCTTACAACCAACTCGACCTATTGAAGCACTCGCAAAAGCCATAGTACCTGCAAACATCTCCAAATCAAAGGAAACCAATTTGATAGTGGCTATACTGATAGCAACGGTGACCTTCGCAGCAGGTATCACCATGCCTGGTGGCTATATTGTTGATAACAATGACCCGAACCAAGGAATGGCAATTCTAACAAGAAAAGCAGCTTTCAAAGCTTTTGTGATAACTGATACCATTGCCCTGACATTATCTGGTTTTGCAATGCTTACCCACCTCTATATTATGACTGACCACCCGATTTTACTAAAGCGGCAACTTGCTTTAGCTTTTCTTTGTACTGCTTATGCTATGTTTGCAATGTTGGTGGCATTCATTACAGGGACATATGCTGTGTTAGCATTTTCAAGCCTTTCTATTTTTGTTTGGGTAATCCCTTCGATTCTGTTGTTCATGTACCTGTTTTACGGGTTGATATTTTCCCCTCTGCTGATGTACCGAGACATCAAACAGCTCTCTCTCTCTCTCTCTCTCTCTCTCTCCCAAGCGAGCAAAATCTATAGTTTATGATTTGGGATTTGCCGATTTGAGCTCTCATGAGTGCACCAAATCTGTATCAGTTTCAGTAATTACGTAAATAAAATCTAAGCTTATTGTTCCATTGGCTTGCAAGTAAAATAAAGATACCAAAAGCCCCCGACTAAAATTAAAACAGCAATGCTAGGTATCATGAAAATTCTTTCATGAAAATGGTCATGAAAGATTTGTGATCTTTAGATTACACTTACAATAAAGCACCACACACTAATTAAGGTAATCTAAGGGTCACAAATTTTTCATGAAAAAAATTTCATGATCCCTAACATTTCTCAAATTAATAATAATAATAATAATTGTAAGACTCTACTAGATACATTACAGGCTCTTGATGCTATTTAATAAAGTTCTCACTGACACTTTGAGATCAAAGAGAATTTTGAACACAATGGCCTTTTTTTAGAAAGTTAGCTATTTTAGTTGATTATTTAGTTTTTGGCTATTTTAGCTATGACTAAAATACCTGTGTTTAGAAAGTTAGTTGGCTTGTTTTGTAGTTGATTTGATAATTGTGAGGAAAAAAATGAAATAATTATAGATTGTGTGTGACATTTTATCTTATTAATTATTTTAACTTTTTTTTAGTAAATTGTTTTAACCCATCCCTCTTTCTAAAAATGTAATGACGAACCTAATCAGTTTTTGTAAATGCAATGCGTAAAAAAAGAGGTCAAAAATCAACAACTTTTACCATCATAAAGAAGATTCATAAAATCATCTACTGGTGGAAATAGTGTAGCAACAGCCTAACTTCAATCATAATAGCTCATAACTTCCACCAATTTAATTAGGTCACAATAATTGATTTTGGTTATATATTGACATGATAAATGGGGCTGGTAATTCATGTCATTTTTTATGAGGTGACACATTATCAATCACATATTTGATGCATGCCATGATATACACTCTATTTATAGGACGTGTCCCGTTAAAAGACCCATTATAAAATTATCCTTGTGAGTGCAACTATTTCTTTCCCTTTCCCCCTCCCTTCACCCAAAAAGGAAAAATAATAAGGGTAAATTATATTGGAAGTATTTGTATTTTGACTCTTATGTTATTTTGATACGTGTAATTTTAACTAATCTGATTTTGACTGTTAATTTTAGATTTTGTATTAATTTAGTACAATTGATAACTTTGATTAGGGTTTTTGAAAAAAAAAAATTATTACTGAATTGGTTGAGATTAACTCACTAAGTTAAACAAATTTACAATTTTTCTTATAAAAGCATAACATGTCACTTATGTGCACATTTTTCATCAAAATACTCATTGTAATTAATTAGACTAAATTGAGATAAAATCATAAATTAAAAACCAAAATTGAGTTAATTAAAATTAGAGGAATTAAAATGACACAAAACCAAAAATATAGAGACTACCGATATAATTTATCTAACAAAACAAATTTAACAGAAGACGAGGATTGTCATTCTCAAAATATACTCGCTACATATATTAGGCCCTTGATACTATTTATGTAATCAAATTCTCACTCAAACTTTGAAATCAAATACAATTTTAAGCACTACACATAATGATTAGTTTCTAAGATCAATGTAAGAACATAAGGCGGCCAAAAATCAACAATTAACCATGCTATGTATCTTTGATTTGATGTTATGGCTAACAAGTTTAAAGATCAAGAAACCATTCTCAACTTTCCAGAAAAGCAATGGTTTTTCTCGAGGAGTGTCAAAATACAGAGGAGTTGCAAGAAAGCTAAACCTGACGAGAATGGAGGTTAAAGATTGGAAACCAGTGCTGAGAAGAAGATGAGTGGGCAACCAAGGCAGTAGATCAGTGGAAAATGGATTGTTTGCGATCTTTGTAGATGAGATTCCAAACTCAACGAATCCAAAGAGTCTGTTTACTTTGTTTAATAAGTTTGGAGTAGTTAAGGATGCTTTCATCCGAGCAAAAAGAAGAAAAGCAACGAGATCAAGGTTTAGTTTCGTGAGATATGATTGCTAGGTTGCTACTGAAATGGCAGTGTTGAAGGTTGATGGCCTGTGATGTGACAACAAGGCACTGAAAGTGAAGAAAGCATAGTTCAAAAAAGAGAAAAAAAGAGAAGAAAAATTAAAAATTTAGTTAATGAGAGGAAGATTGATGTCTTTCTAGTGCAGGAGATTAAGAAAAGCAAAGTAGATGATATTTTTGCTAAGTCATTATGGCCATGGGAGCAGTTGGAGTGCATGGAAGTGGGTGCAAAATGAAGTGCTAGTGGTATGTTATGCTCGTGGAATCCACAAATTTTTGAGCTAAAGGAGTATTGTAGTAACAGAAACTTCATACTATTATCTGGTATAGCATATAATTCTTTTAGTTGTGTTATCATAAATGTACATGCACCCAATGATGTATTGAAAAGAAGGCAATCATAGGAGTCCTTTGCTAAGTTTAAACCATATTTTTCAAGTCCTTGGTGTATAGGTGAAGACTTTAATGAAATAAGATTCATGAGTGAAAGAAAAGGATGTTCTAGAAGGGAAAGAGTGATGAAGGACTTTAATGAATTGATTGAAAAGCTGGAGCTGATAGATATGCTAATGTTAGGTAGAAATTTCACTTGGTGTAATATGATGGATGGGGATATATGGAGTAGGATTTATAGATTCCTAATCGATCCTAGATGGGTGGAAGGATTCAAGTTTAAACAGTGGGGGCTGCCTAGAAGCATTTCTGATCACTGCTCAATACTTCTTATGGACGATGGAAGGGATTGGGGCCCAAAACCATTTAGATTCATCAATGCATAGTGTTTGCATCCTAAATTCAAAGCAGAAGTAAAGAAATGTTAGGAAGGATCACAAGTTAGTTGTTGGGCCAGTTATAGGTTATTTAAAAAGCTAGGAAATCTTAGAGCACATTTGAGAATGTGGAACTGTGAAGTGTTTGGTAACATTGATGAGCAGTTGAAAAAAGCAGAGGATGAATTTCATGAATGGGATTTAAAAGCTGAAGAAAGGATTCTTCAGGATTCTGAGATTAAAAGAAAGGAAAAATTTATAAGTTTATCTTAGGATCTAAGCAAGAAAAAGGAATGGTTGTGGCATCAAAAATCTAGAAAGTATGGGCTGAAAATGGAGATAAAAATACCAGTTTTTTTCATATAATGGAAAGTAAAAGACAGAGGAAAAACTTCTTGAACTTAGTTAATGAGAATGGAGTACTTCATGATCAACCTAGGATGATTAAATAGCCAATGGTAAATCATTTCAGTTAGTTGTTTACTAAAGGATAAAGGTGTAGACCAAAGTTGTCAGGTGTTTTTGCCTTAAGTAGTCAAACCGATTCAATTGAATTGTTGGAGACAGTTTTTTTAAAGGATGAAATATGGGAAGCAATTAAAGATTGCTAAGGTAACAAAGCTCCAGGGCTAGATGGTTTTAATCTAAAATGTATTCAAAAATGCTGGGACATCATGAAAGGAAAGATTGTCCAGATGATGAATGAGTTCCACTCTAATGGTAAGTTGGCCAAATGAGTGAATAGTTCATTTATTACCTTAATTCCCAAGAAGGAAAACCTTGTGGGGTTGAGTGACTATAGGCCAATCAGTTTGGTTAGCTCAATGTACAAAATAATAGCTAAAGTCTTATCAAGAAGGTTGAGGCAGGTTTTACCCAAGATCATTAGTGGAGTACAAACAGCGTTTCTAAGTGGAAAATATATTCTATATGGAGTACTAATTGCCAATGAAGTGGTGGATTGGTGGAGAAGGTCAAAAAAGAAAGGAATTATCCTAAAGCTGGACTTTGAAAAGGCATACGACTCAGTAAATTGAGAGTTCTTGTGTGATAACCCTATCCCGTATTATGCTAATTAATCTTAATTATGATTGTGATTATGTGTTTGATATGATTTTGTGTGCCATTTATATGAATATATGTGGTTTTGAATTTCTATATGTTCACCGTAGGAATATCTGTTCAACTTACTGTTATAAACTGAAAATTGAAGGCCTTGTTGGCCACAAAAACCGAAATTGACTACACCATTATGATTAGCGTAATTTTTAGAACCTACAGTAAAATTTAATTGAAAATTGATTCGGACCAAATTAAATAGATTAAATTGATGAGTTAGTGCTCAATTAATTAATGTTAATGAAATGTGTTTGAGAGAGAGCTTATATAAGGGGCTCTATTACACTTATATTCATTGGTTTTGAGCTCAAAGCTGAAAAATCACTCTAAAGAGAGGGAGTGAGGGTCGGTTAGAGAGAGAAGGTGGAAGGATTGAAGCTTTGATCTAGAGACTTGAATAATTTGAAGACCAACTCAAGAATTAACCATAATTTGGAAGATTTAACCTTCTAGGCGAGTAATCGATTATGATTTCATAAGTTTGAAGTTGTAATTTTGTAAATTCAAGTTAGATGATCATCTAGAGCTTGAATTGAAGTTCATATGCTCATACATGCATAAAATTGCCATGAATTTGCATAAACTAGCATGTAGTATGTTGATTATGAAAAATTGAGCATTGAAGCATACATGCAAGCATGGTTTTGTTGAGCTTCATGATTATAGACACCATTGGTGTCATTTAAAATGGAATTGGAGTTAAAAATAAGCATGCATGTATAATTCAAGGAGTTTATGGAGTATGGGTATATGTATATTGAAATTGAACGTTGAAGCTATGTGTTTTGTTGTGATGAATTGAGGGTTGGATTATGATTTTGAGCAATTGGCCTCATATTGCCTGTATACTCGTGATATATAATGTGTTTCCCTATTTTTGGTACCTTAATTCGAGCTTTAAAGCTTTTGAATATCGAATTTGAGCCTCAAGAACAGTTCTGGAAAACCCAGAATTCATGAAGTCCGCTCGAGCGAGAGAACCACCGCTCGAGCGTGAAATGTGAGCTCACAGCAGTTTTGCAGTCAGTGATGTCCGCTCGAGCGGAAAGCCATGTAGTGTGACTTTCAGCTCGAGCGCCCGACTTCACGCTCGAGCGTAAAAATGAGGCAACCAGTACTTTTGCAGACCTTGAGGGTCCGCTCAAGCGGCGGAACCCATGCTCGAGCGGGGACCCCTGTTTCAAAAATTTTGTAAAGGTGTTCTGTGTTTGGTTTTTCATTCTCTTTCATTTCTAAGCACTCTTAGGCATACATTGGGCATTGTGAATGACTTAAAATGATAAGAAAAAAGCCTAAAAGGAATGTATGAATTAAGAACGTATTGAATAGTTTGTGACCCATATGTGTTATGTAATGTATAGGGTCAAGCACAAGGGCAAATCATCCAACCGATCACTGTGAGTAATATCTTAGTAAAGATATTTTGAAGTATGTTAGTTGTCCAATTGCTTATTTCCCTATAAGTCTTATAAGTTTGTTACTTTGAATTGTGGACAAATGTTTGCTATGCCATACGGTTGGGCCAAAGGCCGTTGGATACAATTGATTGGGCCGAAGGCCGTTTGACATATGTGAATAAATGGGCCAAAGGCCGTCTGACACGAATGAATGGGCGAAAAGCCGTACGACATGAATGAATGGGCCAAAGGCCGTCTGACATGAATGAATGGGCCAAAGGCCGTATGACACGAATGAATGGGCCAAAGGCCGTATGACATGAACAAATGAGCCAAAGCCCATCTGATGTGAATGAATGGGCCGAAGGCTGTCTGACATGAATGAAAGAATGAATGGGCCGAAGGCCGTTTGACAAGAACGAAGTGGGCCAGAGGCCGTTTGATATGTTCGGGCTTGAATCGCCTAATGTACTAAAATAATGCACTAAATAGAATTCTACATAGGCCCAAGACCATTTGATATATGTGAATCTCACTTGCATACCTTCTTTATTTGATATTATTCACTGGGCTTTCGCTCATGCTCATTCATGTGTCTTTAGGTGAGCCAAGGGAGGTCCAAACCCAGCCTCAATGAAGTTTGTGTGAAACAGTCAAGGTTTTGAAGAGTCAGCCCATACGTCTCACGCACGAGACTTGTTTTTGCCCTTTTGCTATTTCATTATATTTTGTCATGTTGGCGAGAACTTTGGATTATGGTTGTATATAGTTTTGATTGGTTGACCGTGACTTGAATGATCCTGTTGTGTAAAGCTTATATGTTAACTTTTCTTAATGTGAGTTATTAATGTATGTTTGAGAAATGTTATGACGTGCCATGTAAGCACAGCTCTATGGACAAAAGTTTGAAATTGCTTCCGTTTGGCCCCTCCTTAACTCTGTTAAAACATATTTGATTTGGTTTAAGGCCGTAGGTAATCTCGTGATTACTGGCCGGTTATGTCCTTAACCCATGGGGGCGGGTTCGGGTTCGGGTCATGACATCTTGTATTCGATGATGACCAATTTTGGTTTTAGTGAGAAATGGATGGGGTGGATAACGACTTGTATAGCTGTAGCTAGAATATCAGTGCTAGTAAATGGATCACCTACATCAAAGTTTTCCCCCATGAAAGGCCTTAAGCAAGATGACCCATTTTCACCTTTCCTCTTCAACATTGTAGCAAAGGGCCTTAATATTCTAATGGAAAGAGCAAAAGAAGAGGGCTTGATTAAAGGAGTAACAATAAGGCCAAATGAGTTGAAACTACCACACCTGCAGTTTGCTGATGATATTATTATATTTTGTGAAGTTGATTGGGAGGAAATTGTTGATGTGAAAAGAATATTAAGATGCTTTGAGTTGATGACAGGACTCAAAATAAATTTTCATAAAAGTAAAGTGTGTGGAGTGGGTGTTCAGGATGATCTAGTGATGGTTTTTGCCAAAAAACTTAATTGCCTCAGTCAAAAGTTGCCAATGAACTATCGTTGGCTCCCATCAGAAGCAAATCCAAGGAGGAAGAGTACATGGAAACCAGTGGTAGATAAGTTCAAGAGCAAGTTAGCTTCATGGAATAGAAGGTATTTGTCTTTTGCAGGAAGATTAACTCTGATAAAGTTTGTTTTGAGAAGCTTGCCAGTATATTTCCTATCCATCTTCAAGCTGCTGGTGGGTATTGCAAAATCATTAGACAGAATTCAAGCTAATTTTCTTTGGGGAGCATCTGAAATCAAGAAAAAAGTGCACTTAGTTGTTGAAATGAGGTTTGTCTAAGAAAAAATCAAGGTGGGCTAGGCGTGAGAAATCTAAGTCGGGTTAATGAGTGCTTATTAATTAAGGGGTGGTGAAGGTATGGCAAAGAGGAGTCAGCTTTGTGGAAACAAGTGGTTTGTAGTAAGTATGAAGGTTTGGGTGGCAGATGAAGCCCATTATTAGTAGATTCAGTGTTGATGTCTAATCTATGGCAGGGCATACTATCAATGGCTTTAGCAAATCTTGCTTTGCGAGATTTCGTTTTGCAAAATTTCAAGTTAGTTATTGGAAATGGTAGAAGATTGCAGTTCTAGGTTGATAGGTCATTTAACAATCAAAGTCTGAGTGTGGTATTCCCCAGATTATTCACTTTGTTAGTTGAAAAAGATGGCAATTTGTTTGGTTTTTTCCATAGAAGATAAGTGAATAGAGATTGGAAACTTGCCTTTAGAATGCCTATTTTTTCTTGGGAAGAAGAGGAAGTGCTGAATCTTAATGACCTGTTGCAGAATGCACCTAGGCTAAATGAAGGGATTGAAGACTCTTGCTCTTGGCTAGCTCATTCCTCTAGAGCTTTTACTATGGCATCAATTTGGAAGTGGGTGGAAGCATGGAAAGGGCCAGCTATTACCGTCACTAAAAGTATTTGGAATAATTTAGCCCCTCCCAAAGAACAATTTCTGAGCTGGTTAGCTTGGAAAGGTAGGATTAAGTCCTTTGAGTTTTTGCAAAGGATTGGAGTGCTGAATTCAAATGTTAGTGCACTCTGTGTGCTTTGTAAATCTGAGGTGGAGTCTTTGAACCATGTTCTACTTCACTGTTCTATGATCTGGAGAATATGGGCCAATATTGTGAATTGATGGAATTTGAGTTGGGTTATTCCTGGTCCAGTAGAGGCATTATTACATTGGTGATCAGGTACAAAAATGAAGAAAAATGTGAAGGAGATTTGGAAGACGATTCCATTAGCAGTAATGTGGTCAGTGTGGAAAATCAGGAATGAGTGCTTATTTAATGAGGCACAACCAGATTTGACTGATTTGGATGAGCTGGTAAATGTTAGAGTTGCTATGTGGACTTCCTTCTTTTTGAAAGAGTTTAATTACTCCGTGCAAGATATGATCTATAACCTGAAGTAGGTCTGCCACTGTGTCTAGAAATTGTGACACATGGGAGTTAAATTGTTGCTATAATGTTGCCTACTACATTGGTGTATTGTTGATGCTGCTGTATTGTTGCTCTGTTACTGGTTTTGTTGTTTTGTTTTGTTTTTTTTCTTTCTTTACTTTGGTTCCTCTTGATTGGTTTCTCAACAATCTGGGGTCAAGTGCTAGCAAATGATTGTGTTTCTTTAGCAGTGCCAACCTGATTGGGATTGTTAAGGCCAGCTATGATTCTCTTTGCACTTCCCTCTTTTGTTGTTGCAAGTTTCACATATATATTGCTTTCTTCATCAATATAGCTTCAATTTTGCTGATAAAAAAAAAAAGTTTAAAGATCATTTATTTATCTCAAATGAATAACAGTACCTATGCCATCATGAAGAACAATATCTATCTCCAAGCTTCATACAAAGATATATTTCTCTCCAAACTCTATCAACAACATGATGTCAACCAAGATTTATGGAAAGAACGCTTTATTACCGGACTGACCACATTTTTTGCTGAAAAGGTCAACACTATAACTCACAGCAAACATAATGGTCAAATCCCCTACAATCAACACACCTTTGGTGAATTAATATTTGAAATTTGCGCTGAAGGATTATCCCTATGTAAATGATATCAAACTTAAAAATCAATTAAACAAGGAATGCACCACCAGTCGAACTAAACTCGGCCAATTTTGTTACCAATTTGGTTACAATTCTATTCTTCCTCCTGTATCAGGATTCTCCTCCCAAAGGGCACCTATCCACAAAACTTGCAAAAATTCTACAAAAAAATATTACAACAAATTTTCAAGCTCAAAAAGAAACCTTATTATAAAAAGAGAAAGTTTACTAATTCTAAATCCTCCAACATCTCTAAATCCAAACCCATTTCCTCTAAGAAAATCGCAAACTATTGGAAACGTGGAAAATTAGGTCACTGTGCAAATAAATGTCTAACCAAAAAGAAAATCCATGAACTTGATGTCTCAGATGAATTTAAAAACCAATCAGAATCAATTCTTTTCCTGGACAAAGAACCCGAATCTAATAGAATAGTCTTTAGACAATACTTCTAATACTGAATTTCAACTTAATGAAATTGATAATAATCACTACAAAAAATTAAGGTTTTAGAGACAATTATTTTTTAGGGACCAAATATTTTTGTTGAGAAAAGTGTTGTTATTATATTTTTAGCAACGAAAATTGGACATTAGTGATGAATTATTATCTTTTTGGACCAAATTTTTTATCTCAAAAAATAAACTATTTTAAGACCAAATTATTTTGTCCCTAAAAGTATATTTATTAGTGACATTTTTAAAATTTTATCGCTAAAAAGCCTTATTTTTAACTTTTCGGGGCGACCTTTTAGCGACTATCCTCATGATGATAGAAATTGTTCCCTAAATGTCTTTTGCAACAAAATTTTCACTTTTAGAGACCAAAAAATTTGACCTCTAAAACTCTTATATGTCGTAGTGGATATTGTTACTTCCTCTAATGAAGAACCAGATTATTTGTTTATTTCTGATACAAAAATCCTCCTTATTGCGTCATCAGAATGGACCATATGTTTAAATTTTTTTAGCTGTGTGAATACATTGATGATACAGAGGATTACATTAATATTCAGTTGCCAACTAGAAGTGAAATAAATATGAAATTTCAATTAATTGATCAAGTTAAATAGGTTCAGATTTACCTATGTTATTAAATAGAGGGACCACTATAAGCCATATAGTTGTGTATAATAATTTTGTACAAACTTTTTGTGTGTATATCACTACTTCCCCAAAATATTAAGGCCAAGATTTTTTTCTTTATTGTTGTAAACTTGTTAGGACAACATGATGTAGTAAGAGAAATTAAAATTTTGGGTAAAAGAGAAATAATTGTCAGACCATTTTAATATCTTTTATTTATTTGTTTGTCTTGTTCATGAATCTTATTTCGTCTTGTTCATGAATCTCATTTTGTTTGGTGAATGGAAATTCATTGTTTTTTAGTGACCTTTTGTCTTGTTCATGAATGGAGATTAATTGAAAGTTCATGGACTTGGTGGTGAGTTAATATTTGGAGAATCTCCCTTTTCTCTAGTTTAATAGTTATTATTTTTTGGTGTAATTTGTAAGGTCCTAGTAGCCTATAAATAGTTCTTCTCATATACTCTTTTCTATACCAACTATTTTTCTATACTTGAGATATTACTAGTGAAAGAAGGATTTTTTTTCTTGGTGGAGTTTTGGATTCACCTTCTTGTGCAGAGTTAGCCTAAATGATACGACAAGTGGTCGGACTGTTGTATCCTGGAGGGGACAAGTCATATTTTAGTAATTACTGCATCAATATTTGGGTTCTTCCTACCACAGTGGGCTTGACCTCTTTAAAGAAAACGAGATATCCGTGTCTCAACCCGATCTATTTGTATCTCATTTTCTTTGCATTTTTTATCAATAAAATATTATTTTTCTGGTATTGTCACCAAACATAAATAAATATAAAATGGGACGTTTTCAAGCAAACAGCTGCAGCAGTATGGTTGAGGGTTCAAGATCAAGGATGGGCTAGGTACAGATTGAGGAAAAAGTTCACAGCCTTGAAGCATAAACTAAAACTGTGGAATGAGGAGGTTTTTGGATATGTGGATCATCAACTTAAACAAGCTGAGAAGGATTTACATAGCTTTGATTTAGAGGCAGAAAAAAGGGAATTAAATAAATCTGAACATAAAAAAGATGTGAGGTCAAGGACATGGTGTGGAATCTAGGGAAAATGAAGGACTCACTATGGTTTCAGAAATCCATATTGGATTGGATTTAGACGGGGGATAATAACACTAGATTTTTTCACATCTGTACCAGTAGAAGGGGATGTAAAAACCTACTGGACTTTGTACATGTGAATGGGGTCAAAATTGAAGATCCAATTGCAATCAAACATGAAGTATGTAGGTACTTTTCCAAGATGTTTTCTGAAACTTAGGTGTCCAGACCTAAACTCTTAGGGGACTTCAAAACTATTAGCAGCATTAAGGTTGAAGAGGTGTTAGAGGTTGAGTTTTCTGAGGATGAAATTTGGTTAGCTATTAAGGAGTGTGGTGGGAACAACGCGCCAGGACCAGATGGTTTCAATATGGCATGCATCCAAAAGTGTTGGAAATTCATGAAAAAGGATTTTGTTCAATTCCTAAAGGAGTTTCATTTGAATGGTAAACTAGTTAAAGGCATCAATAATTCATTCATAGCCCTAATTCCTAAAAAAGATAACCCGTCTAATTTAACAGATTAGAGGCCCACTAGTCTTATCAATTCAACTTATAAGGTATTGGCAAAAGTGCTTGCACGAAGGATCAAGATGGTACTTCATGAGATCATTGGTGAGGTTCAATTTGCCTTTTTAGAGGGTAGATATATTATGGATGAAGTCTTAATAGTTAATGAGGTGGTGGATGCTTGGAGGAAATCTAAGAAGAAAGGTATAATTCTGAAACTAGACTTTCAAAAAGCCTTTGACTCAGTTAATTGGGAATTTCTTCTGTCTATGATGTCTAATTTTGGATTTGGTGAGAAGTGGTTCAATTGGATTAAAACTTGCATCTCATCATCAAGATTATCTGTGTTGGTAAATGGATCACCTGCAGAGGAGATTTCACCTGAGAAAGGGCTTAGGCAAGGGGATCCTCTTTCACCATTTCTCTTTTCAATTGTAGCAGAAGGTTTAAACTTGCTGTTGTCAAGGGCAAAGGATATGGGTCTGATTAAAGGGGCTTTGGTAGGCAACCAAGAGGTTAGTATTTCTCACATTCAATTTGCTGATGATACAATAATTCTTTGTGAGGCTGATGAAGAGGAGATTCTCTCAATAAAAAGGATCTTAAGATGTTTTGAAATATTGTCAGGTTTAAAAATTAATTTCCATAAGAGTGTTGTCTATGGGATTGGGGTAGAAGATAAGATTGTTCAGTATTATGCCTCATTACTCAACTATGGTTGGCAAAAACTTCCGTTAAAATATTTGGGGCTCCCATTGGGGGCCAATTCGAGGAGAAAGAAGACATGGCAGCCTATTGTGGATAAGGTGAAGATGAAACTATCAGCATGGAAAAAGAAGTTATTATCTTTTGCTGGTAGATTAACACTCATCAAGTCTGTTCTATCAAGCTTGCTTATCTATTATTTATCTATTTTCAAAATGCCAAAGGGAGTGGTAAACAGTATTGAGAAGTTGCAAGCTGCTTTTCTATGAGGGGATTCAGAGTTAAAGAGAAAGGTTCATCAAGTGAAATGGGTGGAAGTTACCAAGTCTAAAAAGCAAGGAGGGCTGGGTTTAGGAAGAATCAAGGATTTAAATAAGAGTTTGTTATTAAAATGGTGGTGGAGATATGGTTCTGAGTATGGTTCATTATGGAAAAGTGTTGTGTGCATCAAATATGATCATGAAGGTGGTGGTTGGAGTCCATGTTTGGTGATGTCTAGTTCGATGTCCATGGTTTGGCAAGATATTTTATCCTCTGTGCTGGAAAATTCTGATTTGTATTCCTTTTTTGTTAATAATTCAAAAATTGTGATAGGTAATGGAGAGAGGATTCATTTTTGGTGGGATTCATGGTTGATGAATGCAAAGTTGAAGGACATCTTTCCTAGGCTTTTCAATTTATCTGAGACTAAAGATGGGACTTTAAAGCTTTTGGTTCAAACTAGAGAAGCAGCAGGGGAGTGGAATTTCTCATTCAAAAGACCTTTAAGTGCTTGGGAAGAGGAGGAGGTTAGAAGACTTATTGAGGTGTTGAATGGTGCACCCAATTTAAGGGTCAATATAGATGATCAGATTAGGTGGACTGCTGACTCATCTGGATCTTTCTCAGTTTCATCTGCTAAGAGAAAGTGCGAGTTTAATCATGGTCCATCTATCAGTATTACGAAACTGCTGTAGGGTAATGATGCTTCACCAAAAGTTAAGTTTTTTGGTTGGTTGGCCTGGAAGGAAGAGTGAAAACAACAACATATCTTTAGAGAATATGAGTCCTAGATTCTAATGTTAACAATCTTTGTCCATTCTGTAGGATCGAAGTGGATTCTATTAATCACGTTCTTCTTCACTGTCATTTGGTATGGAAGCTATGGTCTGAAATTTTGGATTGGTGGAATTTGTCTTGGGTTATACCTGGGTCTATTGGTGGTCTGGTATGAATTTTAATATATTTGAAAATAGGATATGGAAGGCTATTCCTTTTACTTTCATGTGGTCCATGTGGAAGATCATAAATGAGTGCCTGTTCCAAGGAGTTCATCCAGATTTCAAGGGACTGGGGGAGATTATTAAATTTAAAATTGCTTCATGGTTGAAATATAACACAGTTGGGTCGTCGTTTTCTGTCAATGATGTGGTCTTCAATTTGCAGCAATTTAGATTTTGTTCTAGATAGCTACGAAGTTGCAAAGGTCTTGGTTGATCTATTTGTTTGTTTGGGTGCTTTGTTCAGTTGGTCTGAGTAGTGCTAGACTGGGCTGTTTCTGTTTTATTGTCTGGGGTTTTTTTGGTTTTGTTGGTTTCTCACCAACATCTTGCTTTGAGCTTTCATTGGTTCGGGTGTCCCTCTTGGTGCCAACCTAGTTGGGATTATGATGGGGTGCTCGACTATTGTTGCTCAGTGTCTTCTCTTTATTGATGTTTGCTCATATGTAATGTATGTTTGTTTTCATAAATAAAGTTTTTTATTAGCCGATCAAAAAAAAAAGGGGCTTACTTTTTTAAGTAGATAAATGAGTATAAGTTAAATTATTAGGCTTGTTTAATAAACAAGTTGAGTTCGTACTCAAATAAGTTTGGCTTATTTATTTTTATTTAAAAATATAAACGAGAGTAAAAAAATTTATAGGCGAATTGCAAATAGATGGGGCACGCGTAAATTGATTCAGAATTCGGTTATCAAAAAAGATATGACAATCTTTTTTAGAGCAAGAAAAGACTTGCACCAAGCATATACAGACAGGATACTTGCAATTTCATAAAAATGTAATTATTTTTTCATTGTTCTATCTTATACAATTTTTTCAAAATTTATTATTGAGTTTCGAGCTCAAGTCAAACTAGATTAGTTATTCGACGGAGCTGAAACTGAATTTTTGAACTTAATAAACACACAAATCAAGCTTGAATACTAAAAAACACAACTCAACTTGATTCCTTTGCAATGCTTTCTCAGTGGGTAGCCTAACAAGTTGACCAAGATACAATACTAAAAAAGAGAATCTTAGGACTTTATTATTTAGTGGAATGAGAAAAATGTGTGTATTATATGCATCCTATCATAAATTAGTATAATTTTATCATAAAATTTCATAATAATAACTATAAAATAGATAATCTCATCATAAATTGACGTAACAAAAAAAATAAAAAATAACCGAACCACAAACTCCTATCATAAATTAGTAAAATTTTATCATAAAATTTCATAATATGAACCATAAAATACATAATCACGTCATAAATGACTTAACAAAAAATGACATAACCGAACCACAAACTTTTGTTACATAAACCACAAAATTTTGAATATTTTATTATGTTAATTTATGGTTAGATTACACATTTCGTGAAAAATATTATAAAATTTTATATAAAATTATGTCAATTATAATAAGATGTATGTGATACACACATAAAATGTGTATACCATAGGGTTTACCCTCCCCAGTGGAATATACAATCCTGGAATGACCTGGCCCAAATTTTGTATTGCTCGTCATCGTGAGAAATTTGGTATAAAATATTCTCTCTCCCTTATCTTTTACTTTTTTTGTTTTTTGTTTTTGTTTTTGTTTTTTTTTTTTTTTTTTTTTTTGTTTATGAGATAGCCAAACGAATAAATAAATCAAAACAAAATTTAAAGCAAACAAAAATAACATCTAAAACTAAAACTTGGATTGTGTAAAATATATATATAACTTGGATTGGTGAACCATTAAATGGGTTACCCCATTACCTCACGCTGCGAGTCACTTTTTAATCTTTCACAGTTGAAAATCACGCACAATGCACGTGCCTTGTCAAAATAAAATATATATTTTTTTATTTATAGATAAAATTCATACAATTTTTTTCTATAAGAATAATATAATAATTCTATTGTTGTAAATAAATTTATAGTTATAGATGTTTTGTTTTAAAATAAAATGTGCATATTAAATGAAAATTCTATATAAATTTTTTATTTGTATATCATTATTTAAATAAAATAAAAAGCATCTAATGATTATGCCTTATTTGTACTATTATATATTGTATAAAGTCTACAACTCATTTTGTGTTAATAATTTATCATACCTTTTTTTATTCTTAAATTGTCCCTACCTAATTGTCAATTTTAAATTTAGTAGTAGTCGGACATGTGTTTTGCACGTAACACATAATTTTTCATCAAATGTTAATGTTGTAGTTATATATGTCTCTTAAAGTGATATGTGATATTTATATAAAGTATGGAAACTTGCAAAGGTAAATTGATCTGTATTCAAAATATAACTAAATAAGAAATTAATACATACTCGGCTAAAAAATTTAAATGATAAATGAGAAATCTTATAAACATAAACATTAATTTATAACTAGATTGTTCAAATCACAATCTTATCTTAAATAATAAACAATAAACAAGCCCTTTAAATATGTAGTGTTACACAAATATTTTTCTATCAACTTTTCACCTCAATTTTCTATATAATCCATACCTTTAATACAATTGAATGTATGAAATTAATTGTGCAATTACACAATTTTATTTAAAAGTTCATCTCATAATACAAATTTATTGAATCCACTATTACATATTATTGGTGTAAAAATGCATTAATATCAAAATGTAATATATTTTTATATATCAAGAGTTGTTGACTCTCGTTTTACGTGCGACGAATATCTTGCATAATGAACAATATAATATTAGTCATTAGTATATTTCCATTTACGTTGAAAATGTGGAATAATTTTTTTAAGAAAATAGAATGATATTCTACTTTAATATTTCGATCGATATTGAAATTTCATAATTGTTTTCACGATATTTATATATCCATGCTTAAGTGTTTGCGGGGTCACTTTTATGAAATTGTTAAATTACATAACTTATTATGTCACCTGTTAGTAATTAGCATATGACAAAAATTGCTTGAAAGTTTTTATCTGATATACTTACTTTCTACATCATTAAGTTGTTGTTATAATATTTGGGAATCCTTTGATTTTTTTCTTTATAATTTCACTAAAATGTGTGCATGAGGTACATTGTTTTTCTTAAACTTCATAACAAATGGCACAATTCCTGCTTCAGCTCCTCTAGCTTTGTTTGGAGAGCATGTTACAATAAATTTTCTGTAATTTTTATTTCACCATCATTTTATTTTTCTTCTTACTCACCATTATAACTCATTGTAATAAAAATATTTTGATGAGTAAGAGTTTGAGGCGATATCTTATTATCATGAATTTTAAAATCCATTTTTTTCTAATAATGTAATTTTTTCTTTGAGGAGAAAAAAAAAGTACAATTGTTGTCGTAATTGAGGTGTTTTGCATAGTCTTAGTTTATTATTGAAAGTGTTCGTTGTAGGCACTTTTGTATGACATGTATTTATATATGTATTGAACTTAAGTTGATAGGAGAACAATACACAATTTCGCATTTTTTTTCCTAGCAAATATAACTATATGTTACTAAAGTGATACATGTTAGAAAATTAAAGTAACCGATGCTAGTATAACATTTTGGATTGACAATGTATGAATACAGTGACGTATATACATTTAGATTTATTTTATATATGTATATATATATTTATATATGCAGAAATTGACATATATAAGATATCACAAAAGTAATTTATGAACCTTTTGTAACAATATAATACAGATAACAATGAGAAATTAATTATTCATAATTAAATGATTGATCATAATGTAGATGTTTAGTGTTATATTTTTGTACTTTTCGTGTGTATGTACTATTTTTAATTAGATTATTAAATTCACAAAAAATTGAAAGGATTTTGTGAATAAATTGTGTAAAATTAGAGATTAATGAAGAAAGATTTAAAAAAAAAAAGAGAAGCATACAGTGTTTGGTTTGATTTATTTTTCCAAACTTTTGTTTTAAATTTTTTAGTTTTCATATTTTTTGTCTGTGACACTGTTTTTTTAATAACCTTTTTATTTTCATTTTAGATTCACATAATTTAATAATAGTTTTTTATTTTTGTAATTTTACTTTTCGATTTAGGTTCTCTTAATCTAAACACATTTAGAAAATAATTTGTTATGTATTCTTTTAATAATAATAACAACAACAACAACAACAACAACAACAACAACAACAACAACAACAATCACTACAACAAAAAACACATTTGGCGACCCAAAAATTGGTCGCCAAAAGTACAAATTTCGTCGCCAAAAGAATCGGCGACAAGTATACAATTTGTCGCCAAAACCCTGTCACTAAAAGTACTGGTGACGAAATCAGAAATTTTCACCGTATGTAGACAGTTAGTGACAAGCAAAATTGGTCGCCAAAAATCATATATTTTGTCACTATAAAATTAAAATTTGTCGCTAAAAGGTTAAAATTTGGATAGGCTATGTAGTTTTAGCGACAAATAAATGCGTCGCCAAAAGTACTATTTAACGACAAATTGATTTGGTCGCTAAAAATCACGTTTTTAGCGACGAGTAAGTTTTGGTTGCTAAAAGTTCTTGGAATAACCACTAACTTTTAGCGACAAAAACAATATGTTGTCACCAAATATGTTAACAGCGACCAAAATACCACCTATCACTAAAAATTCAGTACACAAATTTTGATTTAATAATTTTCATGTTCAAAATAATCCAAAATAGTTGTTTTCTTGTGCACAATATATATACACAAATGTAATGTAAATAATAATACACCTGTGCAAGACATTCATACTGATTCAAAATTAATAGCTATAAAAAATCCCAATAAACATAATTATAATTCTCTGACAATCTAAAACATACATACCAAAGTACTTACAAACTACTAACATCAAACCCATAAATACATTACCAAATCCTATGTCAAAATATTTTCAAAAATACAAAACCAAATATTTTGATGGTAAACATTTAATCCATAAATCATTTACCAAAATCCTATGTCAAAATATTTCAAAAAACACAAAATCAAATCTTCTGATGCAGCCTAAACTGTTTTCCACCATTGCCAATCTGTCACATGAAAAAAGAAAAAACAATATTAGATTGACCAAAAAAAAAAAAAAAAAACCTCGATATGAATTTCACAATTTTGATTTTAATTTTGTAACAAGAAGTCCAATCGGGTGCTGTTTGCTCATGCAAGTCTATTTAGGCTTGAACAAGTTGTCCATGCCAAGTTTCGGTGGTTTCAATGGTCATTTTGCAATTTCGGCACCTGAACGGGCCTTTTAAGGCTTGTGTTTTACATTTTTTCTTGTAATTTTTTAATCGGAAATCCAATCGAGGTCCCGTTTGTTCCTACAAGTCTATTTAGGTTTGAACAAGCTATCCATGCCAAGTTTTGGTGGTTTCGGTGGTCATTTCGTAATTTCAGCCCCGGAACGAGCCTTTTAAGTCTTGTGTTTTACAATTTTCCTTCAAATTTTCTAATAAGGAGATCCAATAGAGGTCCCGTTTGTTCCTACAAGTTTATTTAGGCTTGAAAAGGCTGTCCGTGCCAAGTTTCCCTAGTTTCAATGGTCATTTCAAAATTTCGGCCCCCAAACAGGTCTTTTAAGTCTTGTGTTTTACATTTTTCCTTCTAATTTTTTAACCGGAAATCCAATCGAGGTCCCATTTGTTCCTATAAGTCTATTTAGGCTTGAACAAGCTGTCCGTGCCAAGTTCCGGTGGTTTCGGTGGTCATTTCGAAATTTCGGCCCCCGAACGGGCCTTTTAAGTCTTGTGTTTTACAATTTTCCTTCTAATTTTCTAACCGGAGATCCAATCGAGGTCCCATTTGTTCCTGAAAGTCTATTAGGCTTGAACAAGCTGTCCGTGCCAAGTTTCGGTGGTTTCGGTGGTCATTTCGCACTTTCGGCCCCCGAACGGGCCTTTTAACTCTTGTGTTTTACATTTTTTCTTGTAATTTTCTAACCAGAAATCGAATCGACGTCCCATTTGTTCCTACAAGGTAATTTAGGTTTGAATAAGTTGTCTGTGCCAAGTTTTGGTGGTTTTGGTGGTCATTTCGCAATTTCGGCCGCCGAACGGGCCTTTTAAGTCTTGTGTTTTACAATTTTCCTCCTAATTTTCTAACCGGAAATCCAATCGACATCCCGTTTGTTCCTACAAGGCTATTTAGGCTTGAAAAGGCTGTCCGTGCCAAGTTTTGGTGGTTGCAGTGGTCATTTCGCAATTTCGGCCCCCAAACGGGCCTTTTAAGTCTTGTGTTTTACAATTTTCCTTCTAATTTTCTAACCGGAGATCCAATAGAAGTCCCGTTTGTTCCTACAAGTCTATTTAGGCTTGAAAAGGCTGTCCGTGCCAAGTTTCGGTGGTCATTTCGAAATTTCGGCTCTCGAACGGGCCTTTTAACACTACAAGAAAAAACACTTTCCGTGACCAACATTTTGGTCACGAAAAGTACCATATTTGGTCGCTAAAACCTTTCGCGACCAAAATATGTTGGTCGCGAGTTGGTCGCTAAAGCCTCGTGACAGATAGTTTTCTGCGACCAAAAAAGCCTTTGGTCGCTAAAAGTGACCATTCACGACCAACTTTTTTGGTCGTGAAAAGTCCAATTCATATTAGCCAAAAGGAAACTTTTAGCGGCCAAAGATAAGTTGGTCGCCAAAAATTAGCGCCTTGACCCAAAAAAAATAATTCTTTTGTGCTGCATGAGACTTGAACTCCTGACCAAGGAGTTACTATGCACGCAATCCACTCTACCAATAACATGCTTCTTGTTCATATTTGGCAGAAAAAATATATAACCCATAAAAATCGAGTTATATATTGTTTTATAAAAATTTTAATGCCTAAATAGAAAAATATCATATAATTACAGTAGTATCCTTTTTTTAAAAATTTATCCTGCAAAACTTTCCGTGACCAATTTTTTTTTTTTGGTCACCAAAGGGTAATCTTCCATGACCAAAAAAGCCTTTGGTCACCAATAGGTATACTTTCCGCGACCAACTTTTTTTTTTGGCTACCAAAGGGTAATCTTCCGCGACCAAAAAAGCCTTTGGTCACCAATAGGTATACTTTCCGCGATCAACTTTTTTTTTTGGCTGCCAAAGGGTAATCTTCCGCGACCAAAAAAGCCTTTAGTCACCAATAGGTATACTTTCCGCGACCAACTTTTTTTTTGGTCGCCAAAGGGTATACTTTCCGCTTCAAAAAAAGACATTGGTCGCCAAAAGGTATACTTTCCGCGACCAACTTTTTTTTTGGTCGCCAAAAGGTGATCTTCCGCGATCAAAAAAGCCTTTGGTCGCCAATAGGTATAATTACCGCAACCAACTTTTTTTTGGTCGCCAAGAGGTGGTTTTCCGCGACCAAAAAATTGTGGCCGCCAAAAGTTAAATTTTAGTCGCAGAAAGTGGACTATTTGCGACCAAAACAAATAGGTGATCGCTAAAAGTGTTTTTTCTTGTAGTGTAAGTCTTGTGTTTTACATTTTTCCTTCTAATTTTTTAACCGGAAATCCAATCGAGGTCCCATTTGTTCCTACAAGTCTATTTAGGCTTGAACAAGCTGTCCGTGCCAAGTTTCGGTGGTTTCAGTGGTCATTTCGAAATTTCGGCCCCCGAACGGGCCTTTTAAGTCTTGTGTTTTACAATTTTCTTTCTAATTTTTTTAACCGGACATCCAATTGAGGTCATGTTTGTTCCTACAAGTCTATTTAGGCTTGAACAAGCTCTCTGTACCAAGTTTCAGTGGTTTCGGTGGTCATTTCGCAATTTCGACCCCCGAACGAGCCTTTTAAGTCTTGTGTTTTACAGTTTTACCTAGCATGTTTGGGGCCTTTTAACATCGTTTGTTCTTAATATTCTTTTATCTAGCATGTTTGGGGGTATTCTCTAAAATTTACTACATTCATTTAACTAATTATTGGTAGAGCCCACTCCAATTATTTTAACAAGAGCTAAATTTTCTCTTCCAACCTAAAGATGTTTTCTAATGACAAAATCATATGTGAAAAAGGATATTTCAGAACTTTCAAACCTCAACACTAAATTTGAAAATTGTAGCTTCATAATACAAATACAATTAAGTGGGTGCACCACATATGAACATTTTTTTATAATATGTAGCATTAAAATATCTGTGAATTTTTCTGTACATAACATGATAGACGGGGAAAATTTTGACAGTCCAAGGCCATACAAAGAGAATTCAATCAACAAAGTAATTTATAGATAATGGCATTGTTAGAGTGCAAAAGCCAAAATGCTTTGTATACACAACGCCACAATATCACCACATAATCCACATGAAAGCATATTGAAAAGTATCCTAATCTCCCAACAAGAAGTCAAGAACATAACTAGGCAATGATAGATCAATCAAAACAAGTTCCGTTGGTCACCTTACTTGTTCAACTATGCATAAAAGTATAAACACTCACTAGATCCTAATTTCCCAGCAAGAACACAATTAGACATTGATAGATCAATCAATATACATAACTTTAGTTAGCATACTTGTTTAACTATGCATACAAATAAAAGCACTCACTTGAGGTTGTGGATGAAGTGACCCAGAACGAAACAGTCCATTTGACAGCATTTGAGGGAACAGATTGCCGTGGACAAGCCAAGGTCCATCATAGTATTTTGGGTTGGGCCATAATCATCAATCAACATAATGGGTCGTGTGAGGAAATATGGACCGAGAAAGGGCCCACAGCAGAACCTCGCAATCAGCCCAATATCACTTCTAGTGCCCGGTCCACCAGCACTCTGCAAACAGAAATGGGTCTAGGCCCAAAAGAAAAAGCTAAAAATAAGTCAGACTTTATATATTTTTTATTGTTCTATAATCCCTCATTTGCTCAAGGAAAAGACACCGATTCATAATAATCATTATCCTTTGAGCACCACATAGCCTTGCTCCAAAAAAAAAAAAAAAAAAAAAAAAACAAGCACTATAAATCATTAGTTTTGATAGAAAATTGATGCTAGGAAACTGAACTCTATTGAAAAGAAGTTAACTTAAGGTTACATATCTTTCAATGTACTTAACCAGATATTTTTCAAGATAATACAAGAAGAAAATGGAAATTTGAATTACAAGCTACAATGACCATATATGGTTTTTAAGAATGGTCTACTACTCAATGTGAGTTTAAAATTTTCTTCAACAAGATTGTTAAGAATGAATTTTGCCAAGATTGAACTCACTTTAAGAATGGTTAATTAATCCAATGCTATTCACGCAGACAATTGTGCAAGACTCAGAGGGAATTTCAGATCAGTTGTTGTCAAGGGTTCATTATTTGAGACTCATTGGCTTTCCTTTGCCAACATACTTCCGAATGCCATGGATACTGGAAATGCAACAGCATTCCCTACTTGTATATACCTACAAATTAGAAGGAAATAGACAAATATTAGACACCAAGGAAACAATTTAGAGTGTTGCTATTTGCCTCAGACCTTTTTTCTTTTGGACCCTCATCTCTTAATATTGATAATTATTAGGAAAGTGTAGAATTAGAATTAAAGTGTGTTCAAAAAAATAACATTCAAAAAATTTAGGTGGAGTCCAAAGAAAAATGGTGAGAACTCTTAGCAGCACTCGAACTTTATTACTCTTCTAGCCTTCAGTACACAAAAGCACTTAAGAGTTGAGTATAAACCCAACCAAATTTAAATAGAATTATTACCAAAGCAATTCTTGTGTCTAAATCAATTAAACTTGCAAAAAGTAAAAAAGACTTGCTACTGATACCTTTTCTTAACAGGCCCCCAAAATTTGTACCAGTCGGGAACCCTTGTAACCTTGCGTTTTCACGGACTGTCAACACCCGGTCTAAGCATAGCCTATGAAAACAAAATAATTTAAATCTCAAGTTGGTCGATGTTCTGATCAAGAGATTAATTATACAATGCTCGAGAAAGAGAGTAAGTGTTAAAACTCGTTTGTGAGGTTCTGCTCTTGTCCCTACTGTTGATACAAATTCATCCCACCATAAGCGAGCAAACGGTCGGCATTTCAACTTACATGTAACAAACTTGGAAAATGAAAAGATATTTTAATAGCTAGAACTCAAAGTGTAGAAAATCAAAATGGACATACTTGGTTGATATCCCACGGACAAATTTCATAGCATAATTTGGGACTTATTTATTCATTGAAAAATTGACACATAACTTGCCAATCATTGTGGGTAAATTGTAGATCTCAATCTTTTTCCTTCTTTTATTTTGTATGGCCTTTCTTTTATTTTCTTTTAGTTGTTCTATTCTCGCCAGTTGTCCAGCATCATAAAGCCTTATTGCTTCTCACCTAAATATTGACTTCTATAAATAAAATCTATAAATTTATAATAGAGAGGTTTAGGGCATTAAACTTTCACCAAAAAACAAATTAAAAATAATAATTCTAAGGTTTATTACTTCATAAGAATTTTATTTCAATGATTAATTCAACATATATTCAAATATAAAAACCAAAAGGCTAATAACTCACAAAGGAAAGCAATCCCAATCAGTCAAATTAGCTTCTAGATAAACAAACAAACACAATGAATCGTTGACACCGGATATACAAGTCAACAAAGGCAAAACCATCAAATATGCTTGTTTCTCAACAAGTTGTAGAACAGATAAAACCATCATATTTGAGAAGTTATTAGCAGAAAGAAAAAATGAGAATAACCTGGAGATTTTGAGCTAATACAAAAGTAACATAAGCTGCATTGCATTGCACTGCAATAGAATTGTCTATTAGTTTTAATAAAATTTTATATTTATAAATGAGAATTGAGTTTCTCTTCTTTTTTTGGGGGAGGGGGGGTGGGGGAGGTGAATAAGTTTTTCTTTGCTTCCAAAGAATAACATCGTTCTCAAAAAAATGGTCCATTTATTACAAAAGTAAATAGAGTAATATGCCTTACCATTCTGCGTGAAACTCTTTCCACATCCCTGTCCAAAAGCATAGTTAATAACATGTCTCATTTAGAAAAAATAAAAATAAAGATCAATTAACATGACAACAAAAGATAATGAGATGACAAAGACTCCAATGATAAAGATATATACCAAAACAAAAGAGATAGAATCATTGCTCATTTATTAGATCTCAACACTTGCTCAGAGTTACCAAAAAACAGATAGCTGCCCAATTGGAAACCAATGAGATACATACCCCAATATTCGAAGAAGAAAAACAATCAATTTCTTGGCAAAAACTTAGTATACCAACACAAGTTCACCTAAATATTACACATGATCCATTAAACAAAATGCAACAAAGAGAATTAAACTCACTATTACAATAAAGTCCTTAATTAAAAATTAAGGTTGCAAGTCAGACTTGGTTGGATATAGACCTATGATCTGACAAGAACAATTTTTCTTTATTTTACAAGCCATTTCATTATTGAAGGCACCAAAAGGAGATGTTGTCCCAAGTATACACAACATATAGAAAATAAAAATAATAAAAATCCATACCAATGTATCTTTGTTATTACAAAATTGAAAAAGCTCTCTGTAACAACGCCCCGCGAGGGACCTCGCTACAGTTCGGACTCGATTTTGTTGCGGTTCTCAATCTCGAACCAAAGAGTCCAAATCCGGCAAATCGTTTTGAAGGAAAACAGATTTTTTGAAAGAAGTGCCAAACATGGACTGCTTTGCCAGATAACAGAGTCGCCACCTAAATATTTTTTTAAAATGGGAAATTTAGGAAACCCTAACTCGGTGCCAAAGGCCACGTGTCCGTCATCACCAAAGTTGGCTCGGGAACTTGGGTACGATTAGGGAAGGTCACATCGTGAGCACCCCCGCTCGCCCGGTCAAAGACCGGCCTCTACTAACCATGATATCTGTTTTTGAAAACATTGTATGCTCTTATTCCGATTATTAGCCTAGGTTACTATGTGATGCTCGCAGCAAACAAGTATAGACTGGGCCGTCTGAGTTGGAACAAAACATTTCATGTTTGTTTGTTTGAAAATGGTGTGAAGGTGCTACCCGCAGGTAGGCTAAAATGCGGATTTGCCACCCTCGGGTGGGCTTAGAAAACAGTGATGTTGCCACTATCTAGTGGGCTTAAAACAAACAGTCAATGCATTGTCCCGATTCAGATAACTCAACCTTCACCCACAGGCATTCAAGGCAGTTATATCACATAAGCATATAGCCTCATGGTAAGCATGCTATCATGGCAGTCACTCACACGCATGCAAGGATGCTAAAGCATAAAAACTTACAGAGTACTCCGAGCCAAAACAGGAAACTGATTAGAAATCATGTATGATCCTAAATATACTGAAATGCCTAATGCAACACATGCAAAGATGCGAACTATAGCTGGATAGGCTATTGTAAACATGGCATACGATGATGCTGACTAACATGTATTCAATTTGGAATTGAAATCTGAGATCGATTTGTATGATGTGCTAGAGGCAGTGCATGCAAAGCAGATGAATGATGCAAACATCTTTGTCATCTTTGTATGCTAATTGAAATATGCCCTATATCTAACCATTGTAAGCGGGTAAATAAAAGGGAGAAAGAAATGGGGGTTGGAAGACATACATCACACTCACCCACCCTTATTACAATTATGCCCTCGCGCAGAGGGTCCGAATAAATAATAATACAGACCCGAAATGAAAGAATATTACAGATCGAATAAATATACAGATTTCTAATTAATTGACAAATTAATTAATAAAAGCGGTAAAACTGGCGTGCAAGCCAGGGACTGCCTTGCTTCTGATGAATAGTGTATGCTGGACTGCCTCGGGCGGAAATCCACTGGGATGCCCCAATTAGCCTCTGTTTGCAGTATTTCTCGAAATGCGCGCCGGACTCCGGAAAGTTGTTGATCCGCGGTTTTGCTGTAACAGAGAGCAGGAAAAGGGCATAGCGATGTATTTTCACAAATATATGCATGCCTCAATCCTCGTGCCACCAATCACGCATACCGATGCATGATGGCAGAGGAACCGGATTGCACAACTCAATATGGGGATGAATGCCAGATGAATGCTACAACAAAAACCTAACTCCATCATGGGTAATCCGGAGTGTCGGTAACTGGGGAATTGAGACACACTCCGTCACTCGGAGTACGGAATGTACCTCGTTTCCCGTGCGATATGCATGATATGCATGAAATGCAACTAATATACAACCTAGCATGCTCAATGCTATGAAAATGAGACGCCTCGAAAAGCGTGCACACGGGCACGCAAATCGAGGCGATGATATGAAATGCAAATCGGGTAAAACCGAAGTGCCTCGAAATGCGTGCACACGGGCACGCAAACCGAGGCGATGATATGAAGTGCAAATCGGATAAACCGAAGTGCCTCAAAATGCGTGCACACGGGCACGCAAACCGAGGCGATGATATGAAGTTCAAATCGAATAAAATCAAAGTGCCTCGAAATGCGTGCACACGGGCACGCAAACCGAGGCGATGATATGAAGTACAAATCGGATAAAACCGAAGTGCCTCGAAGTGCGCGCCCACAGGCACGTAACCCGAGGCGATGATGAAATGAGATAGTCAGATAAAACCGAAGTGCCTCGAAATGCGCGCCCACAGGCACGCAAACCGAGGCGATGATGAAATGGAATGAAATGGCATACAGAATGCCACGATGGGCTTACACCAACATGGGAGAGCCTCAGCTCACTCACATAGGAGGCCGTCGGATAAAAAGAGCTGCCTCGAAATGCGTGCACACGGACACACAAACCGAGGAATATATGAAATGGCATACGGAATGCAATGATGGGCTTACGCCAACATGAGAGGGCCTCAGCCGCACTCACATAAGCTGCCGTCGGATAAAAATGAAGTGCCTCGAAATGCGTGCACACGAGCACGCAAACCGAGGCAATGGCATACAAGCATGAAAATGCAAATTGGGCTTACGCCAACATGAGAGGGCCTCAACCACACTCACATAGCCGCCGCTGGATAACGAGGTAAATTTGCCTCGAAATCACACGGGCACGCAAACCGAGGCGAAGGCATACACAATGCCATGACATGGAAAATGTAGATTGGGCTTATACCAACATGAGAGGGCCTCAGCCACACTCACATGGGATGCCGATGAATGAAAACGGAGTGCCTCGAAGTGCGTGCCCACGGGCACGCAAACCGAGGCAATGCATTAAGGCATAAAATGACATGGGAAATGATATGCAAGCATGCAAACCAAATTTCAGCCACTAAATAAAGGGGAAAACAGCCCCGAAATGATACGAAATGACAATCAATGCATGAAATCATCCCGAAATGCAATTCTAAGTGCCCGAAATGGCCTACGGCTATGCTAAACATGCAAAATTGGCACATGACAGCAAAAACAGTAGCAAGGCAGCCCCAAAAATAGCATTTTCTCAGTACAAAACTAGGCCAAATTATGAGTGTGGATAGGGCAACAATGGCATGCAAAAATACGGTAAAAGAGGGGATTTACAAAGCAAGTGATATCTACAATGCTCAAACCCAAAAAATCAGTTCTACAACAATAAAGATGAGCCAAAAATATTCACATTTACAGTAGATGACATCCCTCAAAACAGTGTGTAGACATGGCAAGCATAGCATGCAAAATATGGACCAAAAGGGGCTATAACATAAGGTACCATAAGAAAACATCAAATGGCCTAAGACCCTTAATAAAATACAAATAATAGGCTAAAACAAGATACTTCCTAAGCCTGATGAAGGCCAGAAACAGAAGCTAGAATGGCCTAAACAAACATGCAAATTTACGGAAAATTTGATGGATACAACATGAAGTACCAAAACCAAACACCAAATGGCTTAAGGCCCTTAACAAAGAAAGACAAGGAGACAAAAATAAGGCTCTTTCTAAGCCTTATGAAGGCTGAAATCCGGAGCCAAATAAGTCTAACAAAGCATGCAAAATATGGCCACCAAGAGGGCTACAATGAAAAGTATGTAAAGAATTCACCAAATAGCTAAACATTCTTGATGAAACATGTAAAGGGGGTCAAAATAAGACCCCTCTTAGCTCTGACCAAGAGCCAAAACCATAAGCACAAAAGGCTACAAAATGAGCAAGATTTAGGGCCTAAAGTGAATTTCCAAGAGAGGTGGTATATATAATGGCCAAATGAGGTTGAGCCCTTCTACAATGTTGTAGAGGGGATCAAAATAGGCACAAAACCAGTATGGGTCGGAGCCCCAAAAACAAATGCAAATAGGCTAAAACTAGCATGCAAATTGGTGACATACAAGATGGATATTGAAGGAAGTGTATCATGGAGACACCAAATGAAGTTGAGCCCTTCTACAAAGTTGTAGAGGGGATCAAAATAAGCCTAAAACCAGTAGGGGTCGGAGCCCCAAAAACAAAAGGAAATAGGGTAAAAATATGAAGCAAGAAAATGGTACAAAAGATGGATTTGGGAACTTACCCTTGAAGATCCGATTGTTGCAACTTCTTAGCTGGAATTTGTTGATCCTTGACCACTGAAAATCAGCCCTTTGCTGCTGGAATGGTGTTGTGGATGATGGAGCTAAGGGTTGATGAAGGAATTGGCCAAGACTTGAAGTTGTCCTTGGAATTTTGGCTATGGAAATGAAGGAATTGGAAGAGGAGCTCTTGAAGAAATTTTTTCTAACTCTCCCCCCAGCTGCTAGCTGCTGGTTTTATGGCCAAAAAGAGTCAAAATATCTAACTCCAAATATCTAGATATTTTGAGGGCAAAATATCTAGATATTTTGAGGGCAAAAACAAAAGATTTTGTTCGGCCACGAAGTGGGCATCTGAGACCGCAGTGTTCCTCGGAATGATGAAACAGAGGTACCTGCCAAAATTGAACAAAAACTAATGCAAAACGAAAGCTCGGGGACCAAAACCGCGGGTCGAAAATGGGTCACGCACCTAGTGGTGTTCGTCGCTGAAGTGGGTTTCGAGACCCGTGTTCCGGAATGCTAAAATAGAGGTCTCTGCCAAAACCGGAGAAAGCGGATGCGAAATGAATGCTCGGGCCAAAACCGCGTGGTTCGGGATCTCGAAAATGGGCCGCCGCACCGAAGTGGTGTTGACTCTGAAGTGGGTATCGAGACCCAGTGTCCCTCGGAAGGACCAAGCAGAGGTGTTCCGCCAAAATGAGCAGACATCGATGCAAAATGAATGCTCGGGGCCAAAACCGCGTGGTTCGGGATCCGAAATGGGTGCCGCACCTAAGTGGTGTTCGCTGCGAAGTGGGTATCGAGACCCGGTGTCCCTCGGAAGGACCAAACAGAGGTGTCTTCCAAAATGAACAGACATCGATGCAAAATGAATGCTCGGGGCCAAAACCAGCAGTTCGGGATCCGAAAATGGGTCAGACGCAGGAAGTGGTGTTCGGTCTGAAGTGGGTCTCAGAGACCCAGTGTCCCTTAAATGGGAGTAAATGAGATGCATGCCAAAAACCGGAGAAATCGGAGATGGTTGGTCCGGCAACCGAGGCACACGGCCTAACAAGACTCCGAAAACCGGGCAAAAATGGCCTCTGACCACAAAAAGTAGCCCACGACCACCGAGAGATAGTCACGGACCACTCCTTCCCTCAGAAAGAAAAGCAGAAAACCGAGTCGGTTCGCAAACCGAGACAGGCCTGAAGAGTTCGATAGTCCGGAGGCAGGGCGCACGGCCGCAACTCTGGGACTTCTGAACGAGCACAGTATGTAACATCACCAAGCGCTCAATCGGTGACGTCTGAGTCTTAAGGTCGGTCAAAAATGGGGTGTCTACAGTTGCCCCTCTTTGACAGAACTCGGAAGTCAAGAAGTGACGGGAGTGAATGTCAAAGCCCAGAGACGACCCATTTTTGACAAGGCCGAAGACTTAGACAATCATACAAGGTGAACAGATATATGTGTGCCCGCAGGCGTGCCCGCAGGCAAAAGGGGGCAAAATGCAAATGATATGCACAGAGCCAGGTGATCATGCAAGTGCAACAAGCTGTAATGAAGCAAGTATTAACAAATAGATGCAACAGTTTTAAGCAAGAATGCAAAGCAACAACTACATTTCATGCAGTTAGGAATGCGGAGAATTATTCAATTCTCGTCGCGTCTCACACGGAGAAGGCTTAAAGTGACTACCGAGAGTACCCGGAGTCTCACACAAGACATCTCTCTGCGTATCACACACAAGAGAGGAAGAATGTAAACCTCTCAGCGTATTACACGCAAGAGAGGAAAGGATAGAAACCGGGTAAACAATGGTGTAACCAACAGAGCGTATCTCAACGTATTTCATACGGAGAGAGGGAAGGTTTTAACCGGGGAAACAATGGTGTAACCAACAAGCGTATCTCAACGTATTTCATACGGAGAGAGGGAAGGTTTTAACCGGGTGAACAATGGTGTAACCAACAAGCGTATCTCAACGTATTTCATACGGAGAGAGGGAAGGTTTTAACCGGGGAAACAATGGTGTAACCAACAAGCGTATCTCAACGTATTTCATACGGAGAGAGGGAAGGTTTTAACCGGGGAACAAAGGTGTAACCAACAAGCATATCTCAACGTATTTCATACGGAGAGAGGGAAGGTTTTAACCGGGGAACAAAGGTGTGACCAACAAGCATATCTCAACGTATTTCATACGGATAGAGGGAAGGTTTTAACCGGGGAAACAAAGGTGTGACCAACAAGCATATCTCAACGTATTTCATACGGAGAGAGGGAAGGTTTTAACCGGGGAAACAAAAGGTGTCACCAACAAGCATATCTCAACGTATTTCATACGGAGAGAGGGAAGGTTTTAACCGAGGAACAAAAGGTGTAACCAACAAGCATATCTCAACGTATTTCATACGGAGAGAGGGAAGGTTTTAACCGGGGAACAAAGGTGTAACCAACAAGCATATCTCAACGTATTTCATACGGAGAGAGGGAAGGTTTTAACCGGGGAACAAAAGGTGTAACCAACAAGCGTATCTCAACGTATTTCATACGGAGAGAGGGAAGGTTTTAACCGGGGAACAAAAGGTGTAACCAACAAGCATATCTCAACGTATTTCATACGGAGAGAGGGAAGGTTTTAACCGGGGAACAATGGTGTAACCAACAAGCGTATCTCAACGTATTTCATACGGAGAGAGGGAAGGTTTTAACCGGGGAACAAAAGGTGTAACCAACAAGCATATCTCAACGTATTTCATACGGAGAGAGGGAAGGTTTTAACCGGGGAACAAAGGTGTAACCAACAAGCATATCTCAATGTATTTCATACGGAGAGAGGGAAGGTTTTAACCGGGGAACAAAAGGTGTAACCAACAAGCATATCTCAACGTATTTCATACGGAGAGAGGGAAGGTTTTAACCGGGTGAACAATGGTGTAACCAACAAGCATATCTCAACGTATTTCATACGGAGAGAGGGAAGGTTTTAACTGGGTGAACAATGGTGTAACCAACAAGCATATCTCAACGTATTTCATACGGAGAGAGGGAAGGTTTTAACCGGGGAAACAATGGTGTAACCAACAAGCATATCTCAACGTATTTCATACGGAGAGAGGGAAGGTTTTAACCGGGTGAACAATGGTGTAACCAACAAGCGTATCTCAACGTATTTCATACGGAGAGAGGGAAGGTTTTAACCGGGTAAACAATGGTGTAACCAACAAGCATATCTCAACGTATTTCATACGGAGAGAGGGAAGGTTTTAACCGGGTGAACAATGGTGTGAGTGTGTGTGATCGATACGCAAAATAGACAAAGCGAGTGTGTGATAGATACACTATGTGAACAAGTATGATAGATATACTAAAGGCAAACACGAAGTGTGATAGATGCACTTAGTGAACAAGTATGATTGATATATTGGGTGAAATGAGAAAGAAACTTGATAGGTACAATGCAATACAATGCATGATGCTTACGGAAAGCAATAAATAGACAAAGCGGCGCTTTAGAAAGCACCTCATGAGGTGAGTGGCGGTGAACCGCTCTACTCTGATGGGGATCTCCCCTCGTGCTCTTCGAACACTTACCTTCAACTCACAGCACAAAGGTTCTGAAATGCTGACAAGTAACAATATCTGCATGTGGGAGCCACGGCTGCCGCTTGTTTTCCTGATCATACTCACAACTTTCCCTATTCTCCAACGGGGTGACAGACTAGGTTGGTTCAGTATCCAGAACTGAGGCGCATACACATGCTATCTCAATCTATGGGCCGCCATCTGATTTCAAGCCGAGGACATGCCTCTGGGTATTTAAACCAGACTCTAGTCTCGGAAATCCCGAACCTTTGCGTTCTAGGCCACGGCCATTCGAACTCTAGTTTCCACCGTCGCAGTTGGTCTCCTAGGAACTCATCGCAAACACGGCCAGGATGCCTCTGGCAGGGAACGGTACTCGAGGAGAGCACATCTGATCGCCATTCTGGCTTGAAGTAGACTTGATCTTGAGCTTGAGGTAGACGCACACTCATACTTCGGAGCATTGACAAAACCTGACAAGGTGCATATGGAATGCGATCTCGGAGCTTACTGAAGTTGGAACAAACTCAGATGCTCGACATTTTCCTCTTTTGCTTTTGCTCTGCAGCCCGAAACTCATAGCTTCAGCTAGGTCCTGGTTTCCTTGTTCTCACATGACTGGGTTGAACCTGCGGTTTTACGAAAGAACAAATTGCTTTTGCACAAATGTGGAGAAAAAGACGGCACTCGAGCACAAAACGATTTTATTTTTTGAAAATGAGAAAGGATTCTCAGCAGGGTATTGAGCCTCTGTTGAATCTGACACACTACGACTCAATAAGAAAACAAAAAGCACATAACCTAGACACATCGAGTAACACTCGAGACGACTCAAAACAAGGGTCGAGATAAAACAAAAAGACACAACACTCAGACGTGCACAGGGAGCCTGTTTCACCGGGTATATGTCCCACCCTTTCTTATTTGTGATTCTCACATCACTCGGCCCTCAAGCTCTGGTTTTCTGAAAAAGCCCTTTTCTCACTTTTCCTCTCATCGGACATCTCTCTATTCTTAAATCTCTCATTTTTCATCCCTCCCCTGGGTGGTTGATGGATAAACAAAGACAAGTTGAAGGCTTTTGCCTGGTATTCTACGATTCTTCTTCTTCGCTCCACAAGTGAGTTTCTCCTCTGAGAGGGTTGTGCTACAACAGGATGTGTAGCAAATCAGTGGTGACATCGATTGATGATGCTTTCTTTGGGGAGTTTGGGCGTGATCGGATCTGTCGGATGATGGAGTGGAATGTCTTGGCCCATTCCAATTCGTGCTTCGCACTTGGCTTGATACCTCGCTGCTTGGAGGGTGAGAGAGCCTTTTCGACCATTTTGTTGTCGCCTTCAGTTGTGCCTTCTTCTGGCAGGTAAAGTGCCCTTCTTGGCGAGTATGTTGGTAAAGGGAAAAGAGAACTCTGACCCAAGCTGTGCCCCTAGTTCATCATTTTGACCATTTTTATTTTTGCTTTCTAAAAAATTTGGCCAAAATGGGAGTTAGATTAACATGCTTGTTCGATTTTTGATTTGAAATCATGCAAGTCAGGCTATGAGTACTGAAAATTTTCCTTTTTTGGGTCCAAGAAATGGTTCAGTTTTTGGAAAAGATGGAACAATTTTCAAGAAAATAGTCAACCTCAGTAAAAATTCTCAAAACCTATTTTTGCAAACGGCCACTTGCTCAACAAGCGCGGAACCTACTCTTGAGATGCACAACCTCGGACCCATAGCAATGCAAATTGCCTTGCCCTTATGCGAAGGACCATGGCAACGGAAAGTTGCCTTGTTTGAAATGACATTTGGCGTATTGAATGGCAACGGAAAGTTGCCCTTGTTTGGATGGTAAGAAGCTTTGAATGGGCGGAAAGTTGCCCTTGTTTGAATGGCACCGCAGATGCATTGTAGTCAATCCTCGGGCGATGAACACAACAAATTCTCGAATCTGAGAGAAGACAAAGATGGTCGAGAACCATTGCATGGACACAATCGAATTTGAATTGTTTTACTGGTGGACTTGAATGAAGTTGCCTACGTATCCCAAACATGGGAATCAAGCCTTACGTAGTTCGGGGTTAAGGTACACTCGGGTATTTAACCTCTCCTTTTTATGCTCTAACTTTTGCCAAGGCGCCTGTTGTAGGTTTTCGACCTTGCGAGCTTTGTTTTTCTTTTCTTTTCATTTCTTTTCTTCTTTTTTCTTCTTTTCTTTTTTTTTGTTTTGCATTTCTTCTTTTTTTTTTTTTTGTTCTTTTTCTTCTTTTTTTTTTTTTTCTTGCTCTAACTTTTGCCTGGGTCGCCCTTTTGGGTTTTCGGCCCAGCGAGCCTCTCAAAGGGTAAAAGTGTAACAAGTCCATGTCAAATGGTTTTGAGATTGAAGCCTTCCGTATCCAGGAGAGTGGCTGTTGATTTGCAAGAGGACTCATCTTCGGCTGTTCGAGCACATCAGACATTTTTTGCCCCTAGTTCGAGGGGTGCTTCTGATTTAGCCTTGTAAGCTTCTCCTGATGAGGTCGACCTTCTTCATCGACTTTGGTGCCTCATGTTCGACGCTTCAAATCTAGCCACACAGGCCTTACATTGTGGTCGTAGTTGAACATTCCGAATGCACGTTCAAGGTTTGAAAGCAAAGGGCGAGTCTCGAGGCGAGAGCGATCCTAATTGCACAATCTCAAGAGCGATTCCACATGTCTTTCGAGGACCGCAAAACCTTTTTGAAAGTTTTAAGAAGCGACAAATCGTCGCTACCGAAGACAATGTAGGACCAATCGGATCGAGCTAGGGTCCTTCTCGGTACTCACATTAACAAGCATGATTTCATTCATTAAGGGCTTAGCGCCTCTCTTTCTCTCAATTTGATCAAAGTTTTGCAAATCGAGGAATTCCTCCCTCTTTGTTTTCACTGCTGTGTTCAAAAAGGTTTTGAAAAACTTAGGTCAATACAATGACTTCAGGGCACAAGAGAGCAGGTGGAGTGCACTGCCATTTCATTCAAATCCCGGCACAACTAGCACCTGGGCGAAGCAAATCTGAGGCGTGGAAATCACTGCTTTTCATTCAAAATCTGTGGCATAAGCGGCTCCTGGCGTAAGCAGACTCAAAATAAAACAAAAGGACAAACGCAAAACAAAATGGTGACACTCGAGGTAACACCCCCGGAATCACCCGACTCCTATACAACAGGATCGACTCGATACAACAAGACAGACCCACAACAAAAGAGACTTGGCTTAAAACAAAAAGACAGACTCAAGACAAAACAACAAAACTGACCCAATACCCAAGTCAGAAAGCAAAAACTGGTATTTGCACATTGCTCAGAACAGTGCGTGCCATTCCCACGTCTGGAGTTAATCAAGCGCTGCCCGCTGGTGGTTCATCCCCCATTCACATCACATTATCCCCCCACAAGTTCACTGATCAAGTGCCGATAGACTTTGTAGGACCCGGTACGGGGATGACTCTGTTGTCGATCAGATCTTGTATTTCATGGCGAAGACGAAAGCACATGTCAGTGTCATGGCATTTCGGCGATGGAAAACCTGATGGTCGGTGGGTTGTGTGAGAGAGAGAGGTTCTTTAGTAGCGGTTTGTGGCTCCAAGGGCTTGACGCCCTTGTTCAACAAGGATTTGGAAAGCTTTGATAAAGGCATGTGGAGGGCATGGAAGACCCTCGACCTCGGGGTTGGTATACGGGTTTGTGGATTTTCTTTGGGCCTTTCAGAGATTGGCAGTCTTTGGCTTAACTTGATTTCTTCAAGTGGAGGATTGTTTCGATACAACGACCCTTCTCGTTTTCCCTTTGATTCAAACTGCGCCCAACTTGAGCGGCAAAAGTGTCATCCACAGTTTTTGCAACAACTGCGAGGACTTGCTCTTTGTTCAGTCCCTCGGCTTTCAAAGCCTCAATAGCAAACATAAGATGTTCATGGGGGTCCATGCTGCTCGCCTTGTTCTTTCCACCGCTTCCACTTTGCTAAGGGATTGGCATTTCTCAAATGACCCGCTCCAAGACTGAGGAGCCTTTTGTCGTGAAACTCTTAGCATGTCTTTGGGTCGATGATGGAGCCAATGTCCCCGCAGGCTAGATCATCTGATCCTTTGGAGATCTATGATCATTCTGTTTAGCTTCAAGTAGTGGGCTCACGGGTTTGAGATGATTGGGGTTCAAGTGCATCCATCGTGCTTAAGCCCATGCTTTCAGGATAAACATCTCGGGCTTGAGTATATGGGTGGGGTATATCTTGGGGTTGTAGGTGGGTGGCGATGTATGGTGAGGTTGGGATGTGGATGAGGTACTTGGTTCTTGGGGTTTTGAAATGGAGCTATTGTCCGGTTGTCAATGAGATTACGGATCTCATAATGGCGGTAACAATCATTGGTGCCATGGCCAGCTAGCGATGATATACAGTATTCTTTGGGGTTATGTCTGGGAGTGGGTTTAGCAAAGGTTGAGATTAAGGGGTTTGAGATGCCCTCTTTCCATCGGGACTTTGAATGTTGGTTAGGCTCATATGGAGGGTGAAAAATCTACCTGAGCTCGGCCGGTTGGCTATTTGTAGGTGGCCTTGGAAAAAAGGTCGACTATGGCGATTGTGTTGACTTTAGCAGTTTGGAAAGGCCTGCGAATCTTCACCGCAAAAGTGGGTCAAAGTTCAATTTGGGGTCCCGGTGCGAGGCAGATGCCCCAGGATGGGCGTTGCGTTTGACCTTGGTCTCATCTGCATTGCAGTTCCTGATTCTTTCGCTATCATAGCCACAAATTCTTCCGAACCTTGTGCCATCACGGGTCTACTGATGACGAACAAAAGTGATGTGACTGGTGACTGACGGATCAGATGAACCGGTGAACCCTGTCTGACCCTCCTTTGCCTTGCCTCAGCGAAAGAACATCTGGTTGCCCTTGAACTGAATCTCTGACCCGACAAAGTCTATCAGCACAAGTCTAATGAACCTCGGGGAATATTGGAGCCTTCTGAAGCTATGGTTCCCAAGACTACCTAGCAAAAGAGAAAACAGACAGCATCTCAGCCTGATTTCACCTGAACAGATGCGAGCATAGTTGAATGAGTGTGCCCTCTACTGAATTCTGCCCAAATCTACATCAGAACCGATACCCTCGTAAACTGAATCACGGAATCGATGCCCGCAGGCCTGATACCCAAAATACTGAATTGGTGCCCGCAGGCCTGATGCTCAAAGTCATACACTGATACAAGCATTCCCTGTATAGGCACACTCTAACAAGCACATAACAGATAAGTGAGAGCCAAAACACCCCTATGTTGGGGTAGGGTTTCCCTGTCCTATTTCGTCAGGAGCTAGGGTTTCACTACGCACGCAGCGGCTTCAAACAACCTATAAACGGGTAAGCAACCTGTCCTAGTTTGGAATGGTCACTATGGATCCGAATATGCACTAGGTCGAATGGTCAAAAAGGGTGCCCCGGTAAAACCGGGGTTTGTGTTCCCATGCTATCGAGCCAGGCCGTCGGCCTTACGGACATGACTTGACAAGACAAGCCTCCCAAGAAATCGTTAGAATGGCATATGGCAAACACGGTGTCCTAGGCGCACCAATGCAAATGCAATGCGAAACACACAAGTGTAGTCAAAACCAAATATCACGAGTTCGAGTCAAGTTCTCTAAATCCCAGTGAGTCGCGGTAACAACGCCCAGCCTTCTGATTAGGACTCGATTTTGTTGCAGTTCTCAATCTCGAACCAAAGAGTCCAACCGCAAATCGCTTTTGAAGGAAAATAGATTTTTGAAAGAAGTGCCAAACATGGACTGCTTTGCGATAATGTAGAGTCGCCACCTAAATATTTTTTAAAATGGGAAATTTAGGAAACCCTAACTCGGTGCCAAAAGGCCACGTGTCCGCATCACCAAAGTTGGCTCGAACTTGGGTACGATTAGGGAAGGTCACACTTCGCCCGGCCAAAGACCGCCTCTACTAACCATGATATCTGTTTTTGAAAACATTGTATGCTCTTATTAGATTATTAGCCTAGGTTACTATGTGATGCTCGCATGACAAACAAGTATAAATGGGCGTCTGAGTTGGAACAAAACATTTCATGTTTGTTTGTTTGAAAATGGTGTGAAGGTGCTACCCGCAGGTAGGCTAAAATGCGGATTTGCCACCCTCGGGTGGGCTTAGAAAACAGTGATGTTGCCACTATCTAGTGGGCTTAAAACAAACAGTCAATGCATTGTCCCGATTCAGATAACTCAACCTTCACCCACAGGCATTCAAGGCAGTTATATCACATAAGCATATAGCCTCATGGTAAGCATACTATCATGGCAGTCACTCACACGCATGCAAGGATGCTAAAGCATAAAAACTTACAGAGTACTCCGAGCCAAAACAGGAAACTGATTAGAAATCATGTATGATCCTAAATATACTGAAATGCCTAATGCAACACATGCAAAGATGCGAACTATAGCAGGCTCGGCTATTCTAAACATGGCATATGATGATGCTACAGCTAACATGTATTCAATTTGGAATTGAAATACAGATGCAGTTTGTATGATGTCTTGAGCAGGTGCATGCAAAAGCAGATGAATGATGCAAACATCTTTGTCATCTTTGTATGCTAATTGAAATATGCCCTATATCTAACCATTGTAAGCGGGTAAATAAAAGGGAGAAAGAAATGGGGGTTGGAAGACATACATCACACTCACCCACCCTTATTACAATTATGCCCTCATGTGAGGGTCGAATAAATAATATCTGACCCGAAATGAAAGAATATCTGATCGAATATCTGATTTCTAATTAATTGACAAATTAATTAATAAAAAAAAAAGCGGGCGTGCAAGCCGGGGCTAAGTGCCGATGAATAGTGTATGCCGGGCGCCTCGGCGAAAATCCACCGATGCCCCAATTAGCCTCTGTTTGCAGTATTTCTCGAAATGCACGCCGGACTCCGGAAAGTTGTTGATCCGCGGTTTTGCTGTAACAGAGAGCAGGAAAAGGGCATAGCGATGTATTTTCACAAATATATGCATGCCTCGATCCTCGTGCCACCAATCACGCATACCGATGCATGATGGCAGAGGAACCGGATTGCACAACTTAATATGGGGATGAATGCCAGATGAATGCTACAACAAAAACCTAACTCCATCATGGGTAATCCGGAGTGTCGGTAACTGGGGAATTGAGACACACTCCGTCACTCGGAGTACGGAATGTACCTCGTTTCCCGTGCGATATGCATGATATGCATGAAATGCAACTAATATACAACCTAGCATGCTCAATGCTATGAAAATGAGACGCCTCGGCGTGCACACGCGCAAATCGGCGATGATATGAAATGCAAATCGGTAAGTGCCTCGAAATGCGTGCACAGGCACGCAAACCGAGCGATGATATGAAGTGCGTCGGATAAACCGGAAGTGCCTCAAAATCGTGCTGCAGACGCATAACCGAGGCGATGATATGAAGTTCAAATCGAATAAAATCAAAGTGCCTCGAAATCGTGCACGCAAAACCGAGGCGATGATATGAAGTACAAATCGGATAAAAGCCGAGTGCCTCGAAGTTGTGCACGCAACCCGAGGCGATGATGAAATGAGATAGTCGATAAATGGCAAGTGCCTCGAAATGCGCGCCACGCACGCAAATCGAGGCGATGATGAAATGGAATGAAATGGCATCTGAGAATGCCACGATGGGCTTACACCAACATGGGAGAGCCTCGGCTCACTCACATAGGAGGCCGTCGGATAAAAAGTTGCCTCGAAATCGTGCACGGACACACAAATCGAGGAATATATGAAATGGCATACGGAATGCAATGATGGGCTTACGCCAACATAGAGAGGCCTCGGCCGCACCATAAAATTTGCCGTCGGATAAAAATGAAGTGCCTCGAAATCGTGCACACGCGCACGCAAACCGAGGCAATGGCATACAAGCATGAAAATGCAAATTGGGCTTACGCCAACATGAGAGGGCCTCAACCACACTCACATAGAGCCATTTGGATAAAAGCGAGGTCGCTCGAAATGCGCACACGCACGCAAAACCGAGGCGAAGGCATACACAATGCCATGACATGGAAAATGTAGATTGGGCTTATACCAACATCAGAGAGCCTCTGCCATACTCACATGGGATGCCGATGAAAAGCAGGTGCCTCGAAGTGCGTGCTACCCGCACGCATAAACCGAGGCAATGCATTAAGGCATAAAATGACATGGGAAATGATATGCAAGCATGAAAACCAAATTTCAGCCACTAAATAAAGGGAAAACAGCCCGAAATGATACGAAATGACAATCAATGCATGAAATCATCCCGAAATGCAATTCTAAGTGCCCGAAATGGCCTACGGCTATGCTAAACATGCAAAATTGGCACATGACAGCAAAAACAGTAGCAAGGCAGCCCCAAAAATAGCATTTTCTCAGTACAAAACTAGGCCAAATTATGAGTGTGGATAGGGCAACAATGGCATGCAAAAATACGGTAAAAGAGGGGATTTACAAAGCAAGTGATATCTACAATGCTCAAACCCAAAAAATCAGTTCTACAACAATAAAGATGAGCCAAAAATATTCACATTTACAGTAGATGACATCCCTCAAAACAGTGTGTAGACATGGAAAGCATAGCATGCAAAATATGGACCAAAAGGGGCTATAACATAAGGTACCATAAGCAAACATCAAATGGCCTAAGACCCTTAATAAAATACAAAGAATAGGCTAAAACAAGATACTTCCTAAGCCTGATGAAGGCCAGAAACAGAATCTAGAATGGCCTAAACAAACATGCAAATTTACGGAAAATTTGATGGATACAACATGAAGTACCAAAACCAAACACCAAATGGCTTAAGGCCCTTAACAAAGAAAGACAAGGAGACAAAAATAAGGCTCTTTCTAAGCCTGATGAAGGCTGAAATCCGGAGCCAAATAAGTCTAACAAAGCATGCAAAATATGGCCACCAAGAGGGCTACAATGAAAAGTATGTAAAGAATTCACCAAATAGCTAAACATTCTTGATGAAACATGTAAAGGGGGTCAAAATAAGACCCCTCTTAGCTCTGACCAAGAGCCAAAACCATAAGCACAAAAGGCTACAAAATGAGCAAGATTTAGGGCCTAAAGTGAATTTCCAAGAGAGGTGGTATATATAATGGCCAAATGAGGTTGAGCCCTTCTACAATGTTGTAGAGGGGATCAAAATAGGCCCAAAACCAGTAGGGGTCGGAGCCCCAAAAACAAATGCAAATAGGCTAAAACTAGCATGCAAATTGGTGACATACAAGATGGATATTGAAGGAAGTGTATCATGGAGACACCAAATGAAGTTGAGCCCTTCTACAAAGTTGTAGAGGGGATCAAAATAAGCCTAAAATCAGTAGGGGTCGGAGCCCCAAAAACAAAAGGAAATAGGGTAAAAATATGAAGCAAGAAAATGGTACAAAAGATGGATTTGGGAACTTACCCTTGAAGATCCGATTGTTGCAACTTCTTAGCTGGAATTTGTTGATCCTTGACCACTGAAAATCAGCCCTTTGCTGCTGGAATGGTGTTGTGGATGATGGAGCTAAGGGTTGATGAAGGAATTGGCCAAGACTTGAAGTTGTCCTTGGAATTTTGGCTATGGAAATGAAGGAATTGGAAGAGGAGCTCTTGAAGCAATTTTTTCTAACTCTCCCCCCAGTTGCTAGCTGCTGGTTTTATGGCCAAAAAGAGTCAAAATATCTAACTCCAAATATCTAGATATTTTGAGGGCAAAAACAAAAGATTTTGTTCGGCCACGAAGTGGGCATCTGAGACCGTAGTGTTCCTCGGAATGATGAAACAGAGGTACCTGCCAAAATTGAACAAAAACTAATGCAAAACGAAAGCTCGGGGACCAAAACCGCGCGGGGTCCCGAAAATGGGCTGCCGGGCACCGGAAGTGGTGTTCGGCTGCGAAGTGGGTTTCTGAGACCCCAGTGTTCCTCGGAATGCTAAAATAGAGGTCTCTGCCAAAAACCGGAGAAAACGGATGCGAAATGAATGCTCGGGGCCAAAACCGCGTGGTTCGGGATCCCGAAAATGGGCTGCCGGGCACCGGAAGTGGTGTTCGGCTGCGAAGTGGGTATCAGAGACCCCAGTGTCCCTCGGAAGGACCAAACAGAGGTGTCTGCCAAAAATGAACAGACATCGATGCAAAATGAATGCTCGGGGCCAAAACCGCGTGGTTCGGGATCCCGGGAATGGGTCAAGTCTGGGAAGTGGTGTTCGTCATGAAGTGGGTATCGAGACCCATGTCCCTCGGAAGGACCAAGCAGAGGTGTCTGCCAAAATGAGCAGACATCGATGCAAAATGAATGCTCGGGGCCAAAACAGCGGTTCGGATCCGAAAATGGGTGCCGGGCACCTAAGTGGTGTTCGCAAGGCGGTCTCGAGACCCCAGTGTCCCTTAAATGGGAGTAAATGAGATGCATGCCAAAACCGGAGAAATCGGAGATGGTTGGCGGTCCAACCGAGGCACGGCCTAACGGCTCAAAACCGAACAAGACTCAAAAGGGCAAAATGGCCTACGGCCACAAAAAGTAGCCCACGGCCACTGAGAGATAGTCTACGGGACCACTCCCTTCCCTCAAGAAAGAAAACAGAGAAAACCGAGTCTGGTTCGCAAACCGAGACAGGGCACAGAAGAGAGTTCGATAGTCTGGAGGCAGGGCGCACGGCCGCAACTCTGAGACTTCTGAACGAGCACAGTATGTAACATCACCAAGCGCTCAATCGGTGACGTCTGAGTCTTAAGGTTGGTCAAAAATGGGGTGTCTACACTCTCCATGGCCCAACCATGTAAAAGAATAATAATAAAAAAAAAAACTCCTCTTAATCTGCATATCAGTTCTTTATCTTCACCTAATTTATTTTATTTGCATACCAACATAAACAAGGCAAATGTGATCCAATATTTCACAGAGTATTTGAGGAAGTCTAAAACAGTATTTCAGTAAACCCAAGGAAAGACAATCAATCTCATAACAAAAACCATACCATCCTAGCCACCCTGCAGTGGATGAGAAGATAATCCACTGACTCCATGCCTCTTTGATCATACAACAGAAGTTGGGGAAATATATTTCCTATTCTTATCAAATAATCCATTCTTAAGCTCTTGCCATGTGCCACGGATCATGCCAAGAAAGCCTTCGTTGGAGATTAGTGCCTCAGAAAACCCTTCAAGGGAAAGATATCTCCTAACTAAGCATCAAAACTTTGTAACATGACATCAAATTTGTTCAATTTCTAAAACATTGTACCTCACCTCATTATGCTCAACCTCTGTAGCCATACCATTTCCAAAACAGCACTATCTCAGCAGCCTTGAGATCATGCATTGTCCTCATGAAAATAGTGTCCCAAATCATTCCCGCTTTACATACTGTGAAATAATCTAACACCCTCAACTACTGAAGTGTTCTATTGAAAAGAAAGAAAAAAAAAGAAACAACAGAGTACTCAAATAGATAAACATATACATACCCATTTTCCTGTTTCACTTGCATAGAATACCTCTGCTGCTCCACTCTTTGAAAATGTGACACCAAAATTAGTCCCAAAATCAAAATATCAGCCCCAAAATCAGTCCCCAAAAAATACAAAATCAGAATATCAGCCCCAAAATTCAAAAATCAGTTCCAAAAATCAGTCTGAAATTCAGAATATGCCAGTCCCAAAAATTAGTTCCAAAATCTGTCCAAAAACTAGAATATATCAATCCCAAAAATCACAATATCAGTCCGAAAAATCAGAATATCAGCCTGAAAAATTAGGTTGACGACAAAGAAGAAAAAGAGGTAGATGAGAGAGTGTGAGAGAGTGAGGGAAAAATCAGTCCCAATATCAATGTTGTGTTGTGTTCTGCCATGCCGAACAAGAGAATGAAATTGATGATAAAAAAGAAAGAGAGGAAGATGAGATAGTGTGAGAGAGTGAGAGTGAGAGTGAGAGGGAGAGGGAGAGAGAAGAAGAAGAGGGAGAGAAGACATACCTCTGTCTTCTGCTGTGCCGCTTCAGGTTGTAGAATGAGATAAATATTAGGTCAATCTTGTTCATTCACCTAAAGGTCATTAAAAAAATAAAAAAATAAAAAAGACAATTTCAAAACAACGTCGTTTTGACAAAATATTTATTGGCGACGAAAATTATTATGTTGCCGTAAATATCATTCACTTTTCAGAGACTATAGTAATTTCGTCGCCATATATTAATTTGGTCGCCAAAACATTTTTAGCGCTCTTGCGCAAAAAATTAAATTGGCGCCAATTATTTTTGATAACCAATTGAGATATTTGTTGTTAATAGTGTATTTTTTGGTGACCAACACGTATATTGTCGCCAAAAACATACAATTGGCAACTAAATTCAATTTGGTTGCTAAAAAACGTCGCCAAAAATGCTTTTTGTTGTAGCAAATAAAATCAATATATGTTCGAATTTATAATTTTTTGGACAAATTACCAATACTCGCTTGAGATTTGACTAAAATATGAATTTTTCCTTGAGATTTGAAAAATTACATCCTGCCCTTTGAGGTTTATATTTGCATAACAAATTGCCCCCACATTTGTTATGCAAATATAAGCCTTGGGGGCAATTTGTAATTTTTCAAACCTCAGGGGAGAATCCGTATTTTAGTCAAATCTTGAGGGAGGTGTTGGTAATTTGCCCTAATTTTTTTTTTTTTTATCAATATTTTACGTTTTAATTATGTTCAGATTATTACACATTGAATATGAGAGGTCCACGCTTTGTAAAATAATTTGACGAGAAGTCCTAGAGAATATTTTATTTCCAATTTTACCTTTTGGCTTCTTTTTATCTGTTTGACTTTTCATTGACTATCTATTCAAATTTATATCTATCTGTTTAATTTTTTTTTCTATCTGTTCAAATTTTTTGTCTATTTGTTAAAAATTATATCTATATGTTCAAATACACACAGGAGACTTGCATTCCTATAAAAATGTAATTATTTTTCCACTGTTCTATCTTATACAATTTTTTCAAAATTTATTATTGAGTTTCAAGCTCAAGTCAAACTAGATTAGTTATCCGATGGAGCTGAAACTGAATTTTTGAACTTAATAAACACACAAATCAAGCTTGAATACTAAAAACACTCAACTGAACGAGATTCCTTTGCAATGCTATCTCAGTATCGTGGGTAGCCTAACAAGTGACCAAGATACAATACTAAAAAAGAGAATCTTAGCATTTTATTATTTAGTGGAATGAGAAAAATGTGTGTATTATATGCATCTTATCATAAATTAGGGCTAGTTTGGCATGTACTAAATAAGTTAAAAAGTTAAAAAGTCACTATCTTATTTAAGTCAAATTATCTTATTTAAATCACATCACCTCTCTAACACATTACATCAAACCCAGCCCAAACCCACAAATAAGTCAAAAAGTGCACTTTTTAAAGATAATTTCATAATATCAATTACAAAATATATAATCTCACCATAAATTGCCTTAATAAAAAAAAGACGTAACCAAATCATAAACTTTTGTTACACGAACCACAAAATTTTAAATATTTTATTATATTAATTTGTGGTTAGGTTACCTATGTCGTGATTGATATTACGAAATTTTATATAAAATTATGTCATTTATAATAAGGTGCATATAATACATACATAAAAGTGTGTATATCATAGGGTTTACCCTCCCCAGTGGAATATACAATCCTGGAATGACCTAGCCCAAATTTTGTACTGCTCCTCCTCATGAGAAATTTGGTAAAATTTATTTATTTATTTTTTTTATTTTTATTTTTTTTTTTTTGAGATAGCCAAACGAATAAATAAATCAAACAACTGAAGCTCATATCAAGCGACCCACTCTCTTGTTCTACCAAAAATGGAACACTCTTTAATCGCTTAGGCCACGTTTGTTTGGCAGATTAGGTTGGATGGGATTATTAGTGAGAGGATTGTTAGTGAAGAGATTGTTAATGTGTGGATTGTTAGTGAGGGGATTAAGTAAAAGTGTATTTGTTTTGATGATAGTGTAGGAGATGATTAGTACTGGGATTGTTAAATTATTTTTATATAAAATAAATAAATAAATTATTTCCATATTAAAAAAAATTAAAACAAATAAGAGCACTTGGTAAAAAAAAATAAAATTAAAATAATAAATTTTTTATATAAAATAGACTCAATCCCCTCACTATTTTCCTAATCCCACCTAAAATTCATCCAAGCTAATCCCCCTATGGAGGGGGATTACTAAGCCCCCTTCACTACTAATCCTATCACATTGTGTTGCATCCAAACAAGGGTTTGGTGGGTCCCACGGATTGCTAATCCAATCCACCCTCCCAAACCCCCAATCAAACATGGCCTTAAAGTTGACCGGTCTAGAACAAAACAAAATTTAAAGCAAACAAAAATAACATCAAAAAATAAAACTTGGATTGGTGAGCCATTAAATGGGTATTACCCCATTACCTTATGCTGCAAATCATTTTTTAATCTTTCACAGTAGACAATCACGCACAGTGCACGTGCCTTATCAAAATAAAATATATTTTTTTTATTTATACATAAAAATCATACAATTTTTTTTATAAGAATAATATAATAATTCTATTGTTGTAAATAGAATAATATAATAAGGCTGGTGTCTGTAAGTAGACTCTACAAGTACTACCAAACCGTTATTTTTACCGGTATTAACCGGAAGGCTCGACACCTATCCGCGCGGCTTTCGCGTCTTTCACCCTGAACACTCAGGCCAACTTATCAAATTCATCTACACCCCCTATCTAAACTTACCAACGTATTTACCCCATACACATTTCCATTAGTTCTCATGGTAATATAATCTTTCTCAAGTAAACACGATGAGAATGCAACAATGGTAATAATTAACTTCATGCACATTGATGATATAAACTCAAATGGAAATGAGATGCAATAATTAATATCTCATAACATTTCTCTATTTCCAAAATGTCTCAACAACAATAATAAGCAAATAGCTTTTCACTTTCACAAATACATTTCTCATTGCGCAAATAATCATGTGTCTTCAACACATCACCACAAGTTCTCAACACCAACCCATCATGACCAAACCTTTCAACATGGCCAACATATCATCTCTCATTTCATTTCTCCATTACATTATAATTAAGCCTTTCACATCATCAATGACACTCAACAACTTACCATCTTACAACATTACAAGATTATATGAAATTTTCAAACATCATCCTTCAAGATTTCGATTTTCATTACCCATGGTGCTCAACAATTATCATCTTACTTCATTACAAGTTCAAGTGTTAGCAACAATGTTAAAATACCATCTCATATCCCATGTGTCAAGTATATTGTTATTATGATAAACATTTGGTGGATCTTACTCTCATACATCCTCTTAACACATGAAAGTAAATAATTTCAAGGACATTTTCATTATTTTGTAAAATCCCCAATTTCTAGGGTTTTTATCAATAACTCAACATTTCTTCACTTTATGATGAAAACATCATCAAAATCATCCTTTTGAAACAATAAATAAGAAATCACAAGGATCAACTTAGAAACATTTAAACATTTAACCCTCATTTGAGAAATCTCATCATCTTTGAACCAAAACCAAAACTCTCAAAACAAATTCAATTGAAACACAAAATCAACATTTAACTTGCAAAACATGTATATATAACTCAAGAATATCCCTACCTCAATGTTTGATGAAGAAAAGGTGAAACCCTAGCTCCTAGAGTGAGAAAGAATCTCGGATTTCCATCACCCAAGTGAAGCCCCAACCTTAGATCTTCAAGATCTTGAGAGGAATGATGATGTTCTTGACTCAAGATGAGCAAAATCAAAGAGTTTTAGATGTTTGAGGTATTTTCTAGAGAGAAGGAGGAGAAATATATGTTTTAGAGTGAGAGGGAGATGAGTATAATGAGAGATATATTTGGATCAAAATGATACAAAAAACAGAGTTTCGGACTGCCCAGTTGGCCGCTTGTGCGGCCATTTTCTCAGCTCGTGCGCTCTTAGATAGTAGCCAATTCTAGGTGTCAAGCTAGCTTGGCCTCGGCCTTTCCCTTCAAATGCGGTACAATTCATCTTGACCTAAGACCTGCATGTGATCTGTCTGACCCAAAGTTTAACCGTCCCGGCACCCCGAACTCACCCGTGCACCCTCCGAAACAAACAAAATTTAACACCGAACAAAAGGACACTAGAACTCCAATCTAGGGAACCATCCCGAACATCTCAAACCCAACGAAGGCACATGGAGAACAAAACGAAGAAAGAAAGAAAAAGATAGGAAAGGAACCAGGCCGTCACAAATAAAATGTGCATATTAAGTCACATTATTATGTATGAAAATTCTATATGAATTTTCTATTTGTATACTATTATATAAATAAAATAAAAAGCATCCAATGATTATGCCTTATATATACTATTATATATTGTATAAAGTCTACAATTCATTTAGTGTTAATAATTTATCATACCTTTTTTTATTATTAAATTGTCCCTACCTAATTGTCCATTTTAAATTTAGTAGTAGTTGGACACATGTTGCATGTAACCAGGGACGGATCCAAGATTGAGATTTTGGGGGGCTACTTTATAGTTTGAAAATTTGGGGGCTACTCTATATAATTTCGAAATTCTCTAAAAAAAAATTTGGCGGTGCGAACTCCTACAATTTTCAATTATTTTAAAATTTCTAGTATAATATATGATATTTTTAAAATTTTTGGGGGTGCGGCCGTCCCCCCTAGCCCCCCTCCAAATCCATCATTGCACGTGACACATAATTTTTCATCAACTACTATAGCGATCCCGGTCTTTCCCCATTAGGTTGTTGTATTCCAGACTTAGGTTCCGTGGAGTTGTTATTGTATATATCTTGTTTCCATCCTTCAATACTTTGTATTTGAGTTATAGGATGTTTTGGGCAGGTTTGTTACAGGTTGGTAGTGAGTTTGAACCAAGTGTTGCTGCCCAGAATTTTGGTCCTTCGCTCGAGCGAGCCTTTTGTCGCTCGAGCGAGCTCTGTCTTTTAGATCCTTCGCTCGAGCCAGGTTTCCTTAGCTCGAGCGAGAGATGAGTTTTGTATCTGGTAGCTCGAGTGAGAAGTCCTTCGCTCGAGCGTGCGTCTGCGTCCAGTACTAGACCTGAAGGATGCAGTTCTTCGCTCGAGCAAGCTTTGTGTATGTTTTGAGTTCCTTCGCTCGAGCGAGCATTCTGTCGCTCGAGCATGCTTCTGGGTTGTAGACTTGAAGCTTCGTATTGTTGGCTCGAGCGAGGCTTTCTACGCTCAAGCGAGGGTTCTTTGTGTCTGGTCGCTCGAGCGACCAATCCTTCGCTCGAGCGAGCCTGTGTTATATCAGATCACAGCAGCAATTTAAACATCACTTTTTCATCCTCTTTTGTTTTCAAAACCCTAGGTCCGTTATCTCTCTCTCTTTACACACCTTCTCTCTAAGGTTTCATCTATTTTTAGGGTGTTTCTACCTTAGGTTCTTTGTAGAAAAGGTAGAGGGTCGCGAGGGCTTTGTTTTAATCTGAACAATAGTGGATTTGGAGCACTTTGGTTTTTCCTCAGCTACTCCTTTGAGCTTCTAACTTCGAGGTAGGGATAACCTACTCCATCTTATGAGTTTTGACCTAAGTTTTATGCATTTTGAATAGTTAGTGATGTTGGGTAATTTTGGGAAAAGTTAGGGTTTGATTTGTAATTTGATAAAAGAGGGTTTTTCATATAATAAACTCCATGTGTATGTAAGACTTGAAAAATGGTATTATTTGTGTCAAATTGAGGAAATTGAATCTTAGGGTTGATTTTTGATAAAGGGGGAGAATGCCCTAATTGTTGTAATAAATTAATTAGTATAATTAATTTGGAAAAATATGAAATTGAGTTGAAATCCATGAAGTTGGGAAATTATGAGATTGAATGGTGTAGTGGAATTAATTTATCACTCACCTATGTAAATGTGGATATTATATCTGTTTAATGCATTTATTTTCTGTTTAGAAATAACTGCTTTGGGCTATCGGTGGAGGATAGTCTTGATTGTTGTAGACATTGTATGTTGATTAGGGAAAACTGAAACTAATCACATTGATTATGTCATTGAATACGACAGTTGAATTAATACAGCAAATACGTGTATTGATTGATTAATGTGTATGACAAGTGTTAAATACATTGTATATGCATATGGTTTGGGAGAAGATAGGAGATGTACTCCATGGTTTGAGAGAAGATAGGGAATGGACTCTCAAACCTGTTTGGGAGGAGATAGAAGATGGACTCCATTGATACAGCAAATATGTGTATCACTTGAAGTGTTAATACAGCAAAATGTGTGTATTAACTTGTAATATCGGAAGGTTGAATTGTGAATAAAGGAAATGTTTAATATGGAATGTATTCCTATTATTGTTCGACCAAGTTCTGAGCCATGTTTTCGAAATGATTTGGACAAGTAAAGAAATGTAGAGTTGTATTGTGATATAACTGATTTATAAGTGTTAACCTGCTATCAAATGCTATTGTTTTAGTCATTACTTATATTTGGTTTAGTGTATCTCTACTGGGCTGTGGCTCACCCTATATGGGATATCATTTTCAGGTCCAGGTGATACGCTACCTCCAAGGACTTAGCTTGGGAGGTTCTGAGAGTTGAAGACTTCTTTTAATTATTTTGTTATTTTGATATTATTTGTAAATTCAAGCCACGGGCTTAATATGTTTTTGAGTTAGTACTTTTTTTGGTGACCAAGTGTTCGTTTGGGAAATTGTAAGCCCATAGGGCATTTACTTCTATCGTTAATAAGTAAATTTTGTTACTTCGAATACTCTGATGAATGGAAGGATGTTTATTTCTTTTATATCTATGTATGTTAAAAATGTTGGGTTTTATCTATTATTTTGAGAGCGTTACAACTTGGTATCAGAGCGTACTGGGTTTGAATACTTTGGGTACATGGGAAGTGATTAGTATCACAATGGGTTTGTCTCGCTTGTTAGAGACTTAGGTGTAGTGTTATGTGCTTATGTGATAACATGTCTATGTGACTATATGGGTATGGGATTTAATTTCTAGAATGTTGATTGGATCTTTGGGTTTCTGGGAGTCCTGTTGGAAAAGCACTTGATCAATGCTGTTTCTAACCAGAACTCTAGTAACGCCTCGGGACTATCATTATCCAGAAATGAAATTCATAAGTGTTTATGTGATTATGTGCTTACGTGGAGTGAATTACTGTTGTCCAATGCATTACGACGCGAGTGTTATAGCTTCGGCACATTTGTTAATGTGCTAACGTCTTTGTTACCTTTATTAGGATGTCAGGACGAGGACGAGGACGTGGTAGGCGTGGTAAGCAGGAGATGCCTATACCGGATGAGATTCCGGAGCAACAGGAGGGTGTTGGTCAGGCCAATGTGGCTGAGCCAGTAGGTTAGCAGGCTATGGGCGTCTTAGCCCGCGAGATAACAGGAGCATTCAGGGAGTCCGTGGGCATTCTCAGGGCTGAGAATCAAGCCCAGGTTCATGTTACAGATGCAGGGCCTTCTTTTCTAAAGAGGGAGTTCTTCCGGTCTAACCCAGATGAGTTTGTGGGTGATCCAAAAGAGCCACTTAAGGCGAATGAATGGCTCGAACAGACAACAAAGATGTTTGAGATGCTTGGCATCGGGGACGGGGTTCTGAAGGTGACCTTGGCGTCTTTCCAGCTGAAGGGAGACGCGGGTCAGTGGTGGAAGTTTGTGAGAGGTCGTATAGGAGGGACTTGAGAGGCCTTTGTGGATGCTTTCCAAGAGAAGTTCCTATCTCCAGCTGTCAGGGAAAGGTTGAGGGATCAGTTCTGCCAGCTTAAGCAGCTGAGTTCTTCAGTGGCCGAGTTTGAGGCCACTTTTACCAGTTTGTCCAGGTTTGCACCTGAGCTTGTGGCGTCCAAAGAATGCCGTTGTCTGGAATTTGAGAAGAAGTTGAGGTGTGGGCTCAAGATGAGGGTTGGGGGGTCTATGACTCGGGATTATGGGCGCCTTGTAGATGTTGTGGCCCATACAGAGATCATGACGCAGGAGGAGAAGGAGGGACATAGGGGCTCCAAGAGGAGTCAGGATGGCCAGGGGGACGGTAAGAGGCAGAGGGGTTCTCACCCTCAGCAGTCCCAAGGTACTTTTGTTAGATCGACCTTTCTAGTGCCGAGTGCAGGCTCTGTAAGAGGCAGTCAGGGAGACATTACTTGTTTCAAATGTGGTCAACTGGGCCACAAGTCTCCAGCTTGCCCACAGAAGGGAGGAAGGCAGAGAGCAGCATCATCTTTGGCTCGACCTCAGAGCCAGAGTCAGGATAGAGGCCAACTGCTCTCTTGTTACCAGTGTGGTCAGGCAGGGCATCTGAAGAGGTTTTGCCCGCAGTTGAGTGGCACATTTGGTGCATTGGTTTGAGGCAGACTCAGAGCCATCAGCCAGCTCAGTCAGTTCAGGCCTTGAGGGCCAATCAGGGGGCTTCATCATCCCAGTCTGCGCAGCAGTCTTATGCTCCTAGGAGTGAGGAGGTAGATTAGAGACCTTCAGGGTTCGTCTATGCTGTTATCACGCAGGATTTTGTACCGACTTCATCTGTTGTGAGAGGTACCTTTTTGTTTTGCAACTCGGTTGCTAATGTGTTGATTGATACGAGAGCATCCTATTCTTTTATATCTGCTGCATTTGCATCTATTTTGGGGTTGGAGTTGGCACAATTAGCATCTCCTATATGTGTTGTATCACCTGTTGGGGGTGAATTGATTTTGAAACAAGGGTGTCGAGGCTGTGATATAGAGGTCGCCGACCGCCGACTTCCATTTCCTTTTGTGGTTATGCCTATGTCGGTTTTTGATGTTATTTTGGGTATGGACTAGCTTTCGTCATACCGGGCTGTTATTGATTGCTACTGCCAGAGGGTCACTGTATGTACCTTAAGCGGGGATTGTTTCCATTTCTTGGGGGATCAGGTTGGTAGTGTTTTGCCACCGGTGTATGATCCACGAGGGCGGAGTGAGCTTAGTGGTCTCCTCGCTAGCTTTATGAGTAGTAAGTGTGATGAGATCCAGACTGTATTGCCGAGAGTGGTTTGTGAGTACTTGGATGTCTTTCCCGAGGATCCTGTTAGTTTGCCACCTCATCGAGAGATCGAGTTCTTTATTGATTTAGTGCCGGGCACGGCGCCGATTTCTATGGCACGTTACCATTTTGTCCTAGCCGAGTTGAGTGAGTTGAAGGTTCAACTCCAGGAGTTGCTAGATAAGGGCTTTATTCACCCTAGTGTTTCGCTGTGGGGAGCATCGGCCCTCTTTGCTAAAAAGAAAGATGGTGCCTTGAAACTTTGTATCGACTACTGAAAATTGAATCGGGCTACGGTTAAGAATAATTACCCTATGCCTCGTATAGATGATCTGTTTGACCAGTTGAAGGGTTCCCGTTGTTTCTCTAAGATAGACTTGAGATTGGGTTACCACCAGTTGAGGGTCAGGGAGGAGGATATCCCGAAGACGGCATTCCGTACACGGTATGGCCATTATGAGTTTCTGGTGATGCCTTTTGGGCTCACCAATGCACCGGCAGTGTTTATGGATTTGATGAACCGGATCTTCCAAGAATTCTTGGATCGTTTTGTAGTCGTCTTCGTGGACGGCATTCTGATTTATTCACCTTCTGAGGAAGAGCACGAGGAACACTTGAGAGTGATGCTTGAGTTGCTTAGAGCCCATAAGCTATATGCTAAGTTTGGGAAATGTGAGTTCTGGCTAGGAGAAGTCAAGTTCTTAAGCCATGTGGTCTCCAGGGAAGGGGTGTCAGTTGATACATCCAAGATTGAGGTAGTGCAAGATTGGGTACAGCCTAAGAGTGTTTTCGAGATCCGCAGTTTTCTGGGATTAGCTGGGTATTACCGCCGGTTTGTGAATGATGTCTCTCGGCTAGCTTCGCCATTGACTAGATTGACGCGGAAAGGGGTCAAGTTTGTATGGAGTGAGACTTGTGAAAAGTTGTCCCAAGAGTTGAAGGTTAGATTGACCACCACTCCGGTTTTGATTATTCCGGAGAGAGGTTTGGGTTATGTTGTTTATTGTGATGCCTCACGAGAAGGTTTGGGTTGTGTGTTGATGCAAGAGGGAAAAGTGGTTGCCTATGGCTCACGTCAGATGAAAATACACGAGAAGAATTACCCTACACATGACCTAGAGTTAGCAGCCGTGATTTTTGCCTTGAAGATTTGAAGGCATTATCTGTATGGTGAGAAATTCGAGGTATTCTCAGATCATAAGAGTCTGAAATATTTGTTTACACAGAAAGACTTGAACTTGAGGAAGAGGAGGTGGATGGAATTTATTGAGGATTATGACTTCGAGTTGCACTATCATCCGGGGAAGGCCAATGTTGTGGCCAATGGCCTTAGCAGGAAATCCGTTAGTGATGTAGCTAGTATAGCCATAATGGGAGATGTTGGGTGCACTTGGCGAGTTTGATTTGCTTTTGGGTGAATCTGTTGAGGCTGCAACCTTGTTTTCTGTAGTTGCACAGCCTACACTTGTGAGTCGAGTGTTAGAGGCATAGAGAGGTAACCTTGAGGTAGAATCACTCCGAGAGAATATCTCCAATGGGAAGGCTGAAAAGGGTTTGACTGTGTATCCTGACCTGAGTGTGAGATACCGAGACCGTCTGTTTGTGCCGGAGTCTTGCCGAGAGGACATACTCCGAGAGTTTCACTATTCACGCCTTGTGGTTCATCCGGGAGGCACTAATCGTGATTTGGGTCGCCAGTTTTGGTGGAGGGGCATGAAGAGAGATGTGGCAGTTTTTGTGTCTAAGTGCCTTACTTGTCAGCAAGTGAAGGCCGAACATCAGAGGCCAGCGGGTTTGTTACAACCCTTGCCTATTGCCGAGTAGAAGTGGGAGCATGTCACTATGGACTTTGTTGTAGGTCTTCCGAGGACTCAGCGGGGTAGTGATGCTATTTGGGTGGTTGTAGACCGGTTGACTAAGTCAGCGCACTTTATTCTTATGCGAGTGAGAGATTCGGTAGATCATCTTGCTGACTTGTATATTCGGGACATAGTGAGGTTGCATGGGGTCCCAGTGACGATCGTCTCTGATAGAGATCCGCGTTTTACTGCTAGGTTGTGGTAGAGCTTGCAGAGTGCCTTGGGCACTAAGTTAACCTTTAGCACGACTTATCATCCTCAGACTGACGGGCAATCCGAGCGTACTATTCAGATCCTTGAGGATATGCTTCGAGGTTGTGTTCTTGACTTTAGTGGGTCGTGGGAGAGGCACTTGCCCTTGGTGGAGTTTGCCTACAACAACAGTTTCTAGTCAAGTATTGGTATGGCACCGTTCGAGGCCTTGTATGGCCGACCTTGTAAGTCTCCTGTTTGTTGGGCCGAGGTGGGCGATGCACCTTTGTTGGGCCCAGAGTTGGTTCGGGAAATGACGGAGAATGTTGAATTTATCCGTAGGAGGCTCGTTACAGCCCAGAGCCGTCAAAAGAGTTACGTCGACCATAGGAGGAGACCGTTGATATTTGAGGTGGGTGATCATGTTTTTCTAAAAATATCACCTAGGCGGGGATTAATGAGGTTTGGGAAGAGTGGGAAGTTGTTCCCTCGGTTTATTGGCCTTTTCAAGATCCTTGAGAAGATTGGTGAGGTTGCCTACCGTTTGGCTTTACCGCCGCAGTTATCCGGGGTGAATGACGTGTTTCATGTTAGTATGTGTAGACACCCCATTTTTGACTGTCCTTAAGACATGGACGTCACCATTTGAACGCTCGGTGATCATCCCTGTTCGTGTTTGTTTTGAGCTCCCGGAGGTCTCAGCTACGCGCCTTGCTTTAGGATCTCTCGACTTGCTTGTTCTATGCTTGGTTTTGCACCAAGGACTTGTGTGTTTTTGTACTTGAGGGTAGAGAGTAGCTTGTTAGCTACCCCTGACCCCTACCGACCTTGGCTTGAGGCCACCGGCCGTGTATTCTTGCTACCGGCCATTGGTGAAATATACCATTGGCCAGTCGGCACTTGGTGTGATCGGCCGACCATATGTTTGGCCGATGGCCTTTTTTGCTAGCAGGTACCACCTTTTTGCCTTTTACAAGCATAATGCATGCCAGCTGTGCCAGCTAGAATGCACGGACCCTGCCCCTCATGCATGGTTGTGGCTATTTTGAGCCTTTGACCCTTTTTGATCCAAACTACTTGCACCCTTTGCTCAAGCTTCTTGAGGAAGCTTGACCCTTTGTCATAGCTTCCTCAAGAAGCTTGCACCCTTAGCTTAGCTTCCCTTGGAAGCCTTGACCCTTTTTGAATAGCTTCCCTTGGAAGCTTGGTCTTTGCATTGTCTATATAAGAGCCCCTTCTCCTCCTTTGTTTTGGTTTAGCAAAAACTAGAGCAAAATACATATATATATATATATCTGATATACACTTTCTCTCTCTATATCTCCCTCTCTCTCTTGATTTGTGTGTGTTTGGGGGCTTAAAAGTGTAGTTTGTTCTTAGTTTTGCACTTGAACACCTACTATTACACCATACTTCGACTTGGGAAGCCTTGAGGGTTTGTTCTTGAAGTTTTGGGTTGGTTTTGATCAGAAGAAGGTGGCTGACCTTGCTGTTCTTCAAGGGATCTTCAAGCGTAACACTATTGCTTTATATTCCCCAATCTTGTACTAGTCTTTAGCCTATCTTGCTTATTATTTTAGACTTTGTGTATAACTAAAAAAAAGTCTTGTATTTGCATGCTTAAGATACTTCATTAAGGTTGTTTTGGTATTGGGGGTCGACCTCCCCCTCTTAGGCCTTGTTTGGCCCTTTTTGTGCTCTTTTTGTTGAGCCTTGGTTATCTTTGTGTATTGGCCTTCTCACCACTGAAATCCAGTGGATTTTCAGTGGTGAAGAAGAGGTTTTGAGGTCTTGCATAGGGGAGGGACACCCCTCTCCCTTTGTCTTTGTTTTGTCCTTGTTTTTGGCTCATAAGGTTAGCATACATGATTAGTTGTTCTTGGCTTTATTTCAGAGTTTTTTGGGTGTTGTTGGGTCATATTATGCCTCTGTTTTTGGTCGGATTAATGGCCCCTTGAATGTTTAATGTACTTGCTTTGTATTCCTCTCTTTGGCCTAGAAGTGCATCATGCATTTAACCTACCATGTTCTCATGTTTTGGCCTAACTTTGTGAAGTTCTTAGCCATATCTTACCATGCTTGAGGTATGTTAGGCATTGTTTTGATCATATTTGCCATGTTTGGTATAGCCCCTTTGTATTTTGGCTTGTGAACCTTGAGGGTGCGAATCATGAGCATGTTTTAGTTGGGTTGCCTCAATGATTTGAGGTCATTTCACATGCCATTTTAGTCCCTAATCCATGTTCCTATGCTTGCATCCATCATCCTTTTCATGCCTTGAAGAGGTGTCCTTTTGTGCCTTGAAATGAGCATTGTGCATGCTTATGTATTTAAGTCTTTGGGGCTACCATATCAGTGGGTTTTGGAGCGTATTTTGATGCATAAAAACTCTGTTTTGGGTTGCTTAGTTCATTCCATGTTTGCTTGGAGTAGGTGTTGAGCAATGCTCTCTTTTGTGGCCTTGAATACCTTCTATTTTGCCCCCATTCCCTAGCATGTCTTGGTGTCATCTTTTGCATGCTTTTCAGAGTTTAACATGAATGTTTAATGTCCAAGCATATTGCCTTTAAGTATGCTTAGAGTTGTCCCCTTCCATGCTTAGATGATAGGCCTTGGTGTGTGCATGCTTGCATGCATAAGTTGTGCCATTTTTGACTCTTTTGGCCACTGTTTTAGGGTGTGGCTGATGCCTCCCATTTCAGTCTAAGTCCGTTCTTATACATAGTTATATGTTTGACTTGTTGCCTCTCGTTGCATGCTTGCATTGTATCATGTTTGCATCACATGTTAAATCGCATTATATTGCCCCTTGCATGATTAGCACATTGCATGCTTGCATAATAGATTGCATTGCATTTGACATGTTTTGCATCTTAGCCTTATGTTCCATAACTTGAGCCATGTTTGTATACATGCATTGCATTGCTTGGTTTGGGGTGTCAAACCAAGCATGAGGGATGAGGTGTGTTCATACTCAAAGTGACGAAACACGTCTCAACCCTTGGGTCGCCAATGCCTTTGATCTCAATATGATAGGGTGTTGGCATTCATTTGTTTGTTGCATGCATTTACATTAAGTTGCAAACTTTGTGCCTTAGGCCATCGTGTATCGAAATGCGTGATTGGTGGCCCGAGTATTGAGGGTCACACTCCCATGAGTCCATAGCATGATTGGGAGAGTGGCCATGCATACATTGCTTTGAATTTCCTTACCATACACTGTCTTCCCTCTGCTACTATCAAAAACAGGTTTCTGCAGGAAGGAATGGCCGGTCGGCCACATACAGTGCCGATCGACCATCAATGTCCAGCCGGTGGTGTAACTTTTGGCCGATAAGCTCATATCCATGGCCGGTGAACTTGACTTGTGGCCGGTGATACACCAGAGCACTCAGAGGGTGATTCAAAATGGGTCTGGGGATTTTAGAATTTTCAGAGGAGCAATGCAGTGTAAACAGAGGCAACAGTGGCATGGCACGGGTTTCTGGGTGGGGCGAGTCAAGCATGCATCATCCTAGCATTCCGAGGCGGGGCTGCGGCCATCCTCTTTCTGCATTTAATTTGTTAATTAAATAGAAGACATGTAATATTTAATTAGTTAGAAGAGTTAATTATTTATTTATTTTGTAATATTTATTCAGACCCTCTGAGCGAGAGCAATTGTGTAATAAGTGTGCGTGAGTGTGTGTATGTCTTCCAACCCCACGTCTTTCTTCCCTTTTATTTACTAGCTTTCGATGGTTAGTTTAGGGCATGTTTCAATTAGCATATAGTATAATAGCATGTTTGCATTCATTCATCTGTTTTGCATGCACCGGGCTCGGTGCATCATACTAACTGCATTTGTATTTCAATTTCAAGTTGAATACATGTTAGTTGTAGCATCATTATATGCCATCTTGGGATAACCGAGCCTATTTCTAGTTGCATTTTTGTATGTGTTGCATTAGGCATTTCTGTATAGTTAGGATCACGCATGGATTTCTAACATAGTTTTTGTTTTGGCTTGGAGTACTCTGTAAGTCTTTTCGCTTTAGCATCCTTGCATGCGTGCGAGTGTTGCCATGACAGCATGCTTACCATGAGGCTATTTGCTTATATGATATAACTGCTTGAATGCCTGTGGGTGGAGGTTGAATTGTTTGAATTGGAATAATACATTAAAACTGTGAGTTTTAAGCCCACTAGATAGTGGCAAAACCGTCTTTTCTAAGCCCACTTGAGGGTGGCAAAACCTGCATTTTAGCCTACTTGTGAGTAGCAAACCATTTTCAAAACAAACATGAAATGCTTTGTTCCAATTCAGACGACTCAGTCTATACTTGTTTTGCTGTGCGCATCACATAGTAAATCTAGGCCAATAACCGGATAAGAACGCATAATATTTTCAAAACTAGATATCATGGTTAGTAGAGGCCGATCTTTGATCGGGCGAGAGGGGGTGCTTATAGCTGACCTTCCCTTATCGTACCCAAGTTCTCGAGCCAAGGCAACTTTGGTGATGACGGACACGTGGCCTTAGGCAACGAGTTAGGGTTTCCTAAATTCCCCCATTAAAAAATGTTTAGGTGGCAACTCTGTATCTGGCAAAGCAGTCCATGTTTGACACTTCTTTTCTAAAAATCTGTTTTTCTCAAAACGATTTACCGGATTTGGACTCTTTGGTTCAGATTAAGAACCATGACAATTTGAGTTCGAACTGTAGTAGACCCACAAATGAACAGAACGGGATTTATCTTCCTGAGGCGTTCGGGGACGTCTACAGTATGCTTCGGAAGTATGAGCCGGATCCGTCATATGTATTAGATTGGACCGACTTAGAGGTTGACAAGGATGCCTCGTATGAGGAGATACCGGTTCGAGTCTTGGATAGACGGGATCAAGTCTTGTGAGGCAAGACCATTCCCTTGGTAAAAGTTTTGTGGAAACATCACGGAGTGGAGGAAGCCACTTGGGAACATGAGTTAGAGGTCCGAGAGAAATATCCGGATCTATTTATTGATGTTTGAGTATATATCGTTTATTTTGCTGTATTGATAAATCTTAAGAGCATTATATATGTCTTAAGTTGTAAAACATTGTATATGTTTGGTTCATGGAAATATTATGGAACTTGCCTTGAGATGGAAGTTTATTTTAGCATTATTTATGTTAAATGTGTTGTAGAAATGCAAGTGTAATATTGGCATTGAAAATTGTTGAAATTGAAAAAGGTTCATGTTGATAATGCATGTTAGAATATATATTGTAAGCTACCTCTTGAATAGAGATGGAATTACTGGTAATGGGTCAGGTTGTGCAATGTTAGTTGGTAACATTGTTGAAAATTGAGAAAAACTTGTTTTTGAAAACTTGTGCTTAATTTCGGGGACGAAATTCCTTAAGGGGGGAGGTTATAGCGATCCTGGTCTTTCCCCATTAGGTTGTTGTATTCCGGACTTAGGTTCCGTGGAGTTGTTGTTGTATATATCTTGTTTTCCATCCTTCAATACTTTGTATTTGAGTTATAGGATGTTTTGGGCAGGTTTGTTACAGGTTGGTAGTGAGTTTGAACCAAGTGTTGCTGCCCAGAATTTTGGTCCTTCGCTCGAGCGAGCCTTTTGTCGCTCGAGCGAGCTCTGTGTTTTAGATCCTTCACTCGAGCCAGGTTTCCTTAGCTCGAGCGAGAGTTGAGTTTTGTATCTGGTAGCTCGAGCGAGAAGTCCTTCGCTCAACCGTGCGTTTGCGTCCAGTACTGGACCTGAAGAATGCAGTTCTTCGCTCGAGCAAGCTTTCCTTCGCTCGAGCGAGGTACATGTTTTAAGTTCCTTCGCTCAAGCGAGGTTTTCTACGCTCGAGCGAGGGTTCTTTGTGTATGGTCGCTCGAGCGACCAATCCTTCACTCGAGCGAGCCTGTGTTATATCAGATCGCAGTAGCGGTTTAAACATCATGTTTTCATCCTCTTTTGTTTCCCAAACCCTAGGTCCGTTATCTCTCTCTCTCTCTACACACCTTCTCTCTAAGGTTTCATCTATTTTTAGGGTGTTTCTACCCTAGGTTCTTTGTAAAAAAGGTAGACGGTCGCGACGACTTTGTTTTAATCTGAACAATAGTGGATTTGGAGCACTTTGGTTTTTCCTCAACTAATCCTTTGAGCTTCTAACTTTAAGGTATGGATAACCTACTCCATCTTATGAGTTTTGACCTAAGTTTTATGCACTTTGAGTAGTTGGTGATGTTGGGTAATTTTGGGAAAAGTTAGGGTTTGATTTGTAATTTGATAAAAGGGGGTTTTTCATATATTAAACTCCATGTGTATGTAAGACTTGAAAAATAGTATTATTTGTGTCAAATTGAGGAAATTGAATCTTAGAGTTGATTTTTGATAAAGGGGGAGAATGCCCTAATTGTTGTAATAAATTAATTAGTATAATTAATTTGGGAAAATATAAAATTGAGTTGAAATCCATGAAGTTGGGAAATTATGAGATTGAATGGTGTAGTTGAATTAATTTATCACTCACCTATGTAAATGTGGATATTATATCTGTTTAATGCATTTATTTTCTATTTAGAAATAACTACTTTGGGCTATCGGTAGAGGGTAGTCTTGATTGTTGTAGACATTATATGTTGATTAGGGAAAACTCAAACTAATCACATTGATTATGTCATTGAATACGACAATTGAATTAATACAGCAAATATGTGTATTGATTGATTAATGTGTATGACAAGTGTTAAATACATTGTACATGTATATGGTTTGGGAGAAGATTGGGGATGGACTCTCAAACCTGTTTGGAAGGAGATAGGGGATGGACTCCATTGATACAACAAATATGTGTATCACTTAAAGTGTTAATACAGCAAAATGTGAGTATTAACTTGTAATATCGGAAGGTTGAATTGTGAATAAAGGAAATGTTTAATATGGAATGTATTCCTATTAATTGTTCAGCCAGGTTCTGAGCCATGATTTGGATAAGTAAAGGAATGTAGAGTTGTATTGTGATATAATTGATTTATAAGTGTTAACCTGCTATCAAATGCTATTGTTTTAGTCATTACTTATATTTGGCTTAGTGTATCTCTACTGGGCTGTGGCTCACCTTATATGAGACATCATTTTCAGGTCCAGGTGATATGCCACCTCCAAAGACTTAGCTTAGGAGGTTCTGAGAGTTGAAGACTTCTTTTAATTATTTTGTTATTTTGATATTATTTGTAAATTCAAGCCAGTGGCTTAATATGTTTTTGAGTTAGTACTTTTTTTGGTGACCAAGTGTTGGTTTGGGAAATTGTAAGCCCATAGGGCATTTACTTCTATCGTTAATAAGTAAATTTTGTTACTTCGAATACTCTGATGAATGGAATGATGTTTATTTCTTTTATATCTATGTATGTTAAAAATGTTGGGTTTTATCTATTATTTTGAGTGCGTTACAACTATTAATACTGTAATTATACAAGTCTTTTAAATTGATATGTGATATTTATATAAAGTATGGGAACTTGTAGAGATAAGTTGATCTTTATTCAAAATATAACTAAACAAGAAACGAATACATACTTGGCTAAAAAATTTAATAAATGAGAAATTTTATAAAGATAAACATTAATTTATAAATAGATTGTTAAAATCACAATCTTATCTTAAATAATAAACAATAAAAAAAGCCCTTTAAATATGTAGTGTTACACAAATCTTTTTCTATCAACTTTTCACCTTAATTTCTATATAATCCATACCTTTAATACAATTGAATGTTTGAAATTAATTGTGCAATTACACACTTTTATTTAATAATTCATTTCATAATACAAATTTATTGAACCCACTATTGCATATTATTGGTGTAAGAATGCATCAATATCAATATGTAATATATTTTTATATATCAAGAGTTGTTGACTCTCGTTTTATGTACTGCGAATATCTTGCATGATGAACAATATAACATTACTCATTAGTATATTATTGAAAGTGTTCGATGTGGACACTTGTTTATAGAACATGTATTTATACATGTATTGAACTTAAGTTGATAAGAGAATAATACACAATTTTGCAATGTTTTCCTGGCAAACATAACTATATATTACTAAAGCGACACATGCTAGAAAATTAAAGCATCTTATGCTAATAGAGCATTTTGAATTGAAAATGTATGAATATTGTATCGTACATAAATTCACATTTGTATTTTATATATATATATTTATATATGCAGAAATTGACATATATAACATATCATAAAAGTACTATATGAACCTTTTGTAACAATATAATACAGATAACTATGAGACATTAATTATTCATAATTAAATAGTTGATCATAATGTAGATGTTTAGTGTTATATTTTTTTATTTTTTGTGTGTATGTACTATTTTTAATTAGATTATTAAATTCACATAAAATTGAAAGGAATTTGTGAATAAATTGTGTAAAATTAGAGATTAATTAAGAAAGATTTTTTTTAAAAAAAAAAAAAAAAGAAAGAAGAGAAGTTTACAGTATTTGGTTTGATTTATTTTTTCAAACTTTTGTTTTGAATTATTTAGTTTTCATATTTTCTTGTTTGTGACACTGTTTTTTAATAACCTTTTTATTTTCATTTTAGATTTACTTAATTTAATTATAGTTTTTTATTTTTGTAATTTTACTCTTATATTTAGGTTCTCTTAATCTAAATACATTTAGAAAATAATTTGTTATGTATTTTTTTAATATAACAATAGTAATAATAATAATAATAACAACAACAACAAAATCAGTTATGTTCGAATTTATAATTTTTTTATTAATATTTTACTTTTTAATTCTATTTAGATGATCAGACATTAAATATGAGAGGTCCACGTTTTGTGAAATAATTTGATGAGAAGTCATAGAGAATATTTTATTTTCAATTTTACCTTTTGGCTTCTTTTTATCTGTTTGACTTTTCATTGACTATCTATTCAAATTTATATGTATCTGTTTAAATTTTTTTCCTATATGTTCAAATTTTTTGTCTATTTGTTCAAAATTATATCTATTTGTTCAAATACACACATGAAACTTGCATTCCCATAAAAATGTAATTATTTTTTCATTGTTCAATCTTATACAATTTTTTTCAAAATTTGTTATTGAGTTTCGACCTCAAGTCAAACTAGATATTCGACGGAGCTGAAACTGAATTTTTGAACTTAATAAACACACAAATCAAGCTTGAATACTAAAAAACTCAACCCAACTTGATTCCTTTGCAATGCTTTCTCAGTCTCGTGGGTAGCCTAACAAGTTGACCAAGATGCGATACTAAAAAAGAGAATCTTAGCATTTTATTATTTAGTGGAATGAGAAAAATGTGTGTATTATATGCATTTTATCATAAATTGGTATAATTTCATAATATGAATCACAAAATACATAATTTTACCATAAATTGTCTTAATAAAAAAAAGACGTAACCAAACTTTAAACTTTTATTGCACGAACCACAAAATTTTAAATATTTTATTATGTTAATTTGTGGTTAGGTTAACTATGTCGTGATTGATATCACAAAATTTTATATAGAATTATGTCATTTATAATAAGATGTATATAGTACATACATAAATGTGTGTATACCCTAGGGTTTACCCTCCCCAGTGGAATACACAATCCTGTAATGACCTAGCCCAAATTTTGTACTGCTCCTCCTCATGAGAAATTTGTAAAAAATATTCTCTCTCCTTTATTTTGGTTTTTTTTTTTTTTTTTTTTTTTTTTTTTTTTTTTTTTTGAGATATGTAAACGAATAAATAAATCAAACAACTGAAGCTCATATAGAGCGACCCACTCTCTTGTTCTACAAAAAAATGGAACACTCTTTATTCGCTTAAAGTTGACCGGTCTTGAACAAAACAAAATTTAAAGCAAAAAAGAATAACATCAAAAAATAAAACTTGGATTGGTGAGCCATTAAATGGGTATTACCCCATTACCTTATGCTCCAAATCATTTTTTAATCTTTCACAGTTGACAATCACGCAAAATGCACGTGCCTTGTCAAAATAAAATAATTTTTTTATTTATACATAAAAATCATACAATTGTTTTATAAGAATAATATAATAATTCTATTTTTATAAATAAATTCATCTTTATAGATGTTTTGTTTTAAAATAAAATGTGCGTATTAAGTCACATTATCATTTGATTTTTTCCCTTTGTAATTTGACTAAAATACGTACATGAGGTATATTGTTTTTCTTAAACTTCATAACAAATAGCACAATTCCTGCTTTAGCTCCTCTAACTTTGTTTGGAGAGCATGTTACAATAGATTTTCTGTAATTTTTATTTCACCATATTTTTATTTTTCTTCTTGCTCACCATTATAACTCATTGTAATAAAAATGTTTTCATGAGTAAGAGTTTGAGGCAATATCATATTATTAAGAATTTCAAAATCTATTTTTCCTTAATAATGTAATTTTTTCTAGGAGGAGAAAAAAAATATACAATTATTTTCGTAATTGACATGTTTTGCAAAGTTATAGTTTATTATTGAAAGTGTTTGATGTAGACACTTATTTATATGACATGTATGTATACATGTATTGAACTTAAGTTGATAAGAGAATAATATAAAATTTCACAATTTTTCCTAGCAAATATAACTATATATTACTAAAGTGATACATGTCAGAAAATTAAAATATATGATGTTAATATAGCATCACTACAACATTTTCTTAGTTTAATGGCATTTGAAAGTGCCACAAAACTATTCTTCTAATGACATTTTTTGGTCTTGTGGCATTTTGAACAAGTGTCACTTCTATCGGTGCCACGGTAGATACGAGCGCCACGATAGATACTTGCAAGTGCCACTGCACCATCATGGCTAAAAACTTTCAATGGCATTTTAATGTCATGGTAGATATTATTTGTGGCACTATCAAGCGTCATTAAAAAAAGAGTTAGTGACACTTATAAGTGTCATTACACCATCAAGACTACAACCTTTCAGTGACACTATCAAGTGCCATTCGTGACGATAATATGTTGTAGAACAATTTGATCTGCTCTTGCAGAGACTTGAACCGCCAACCTCCCGCACCATAAACCTTATACACCACACTCTTCCCACTACACCTCTATAGCACTATATGATTATATATGCAACGTATATTATTTATATAGTACATACATCTATATTAATATAAAAGTATATGTATAAACATAATTATTTTATTGAACATAATTTATGAAAAATAAACTATTTACTAGTAAAATAAAAAAAGACCACTTTTGGCAACTAAAAATATTTTTTGGTCACCAATTCTATACTTTTGGCTACTAATTATTTTTTAATTGCTAAAAAACTTAACTTTTGCCGACCAAAATCGGATTTGGTCACCGAAGATGCACTTTCAGCTACCAAAATTTTCGTCGCCAAAAAATTTAATTCCCGCTTTAGGATTTTAGTTCTCCCGCGCTAAAAATAACCACTTTTGGCGACTAAACTTATTTTTTAGTCGCCAATTATAAACTTTTGGCTACTAAAATTTTTTTAGTCACCAAAAAACTTTACTTTGGGCTACTAAAATTTTTTTTGTCACTAAAACCCATATAATCAGCGACCAAACTTAGTTTTGGCCGCCAATTATAGACTTTTGGCTACTAAAATTGTTTAGTCACCAAAAAGCTTTACTTTTGGCTACTAATGTTGTTTTGGTTGCTGAAAGCTATACTTTCAGTGACCAAATTTTTTTTTTTTTGTCAGGAAATTTAGTCGCCGAATATGTTTTTTCCTGTAGTGTATATTGAGTTTTATTTATTTATTTTTAATCCTTTACTGCATTGTAAAAATTTTAAAAACATATTGGCATTTTTTATTTTTTCAAAAATGCCATTATAAGCTTGGAAAGTTTTTGACTTAGTGGCATTTCTTAAAATGCTATAAAATATTTGTTTATGAAACTTTTCACCTAAGTGCCATAAAAAGTAATTTGCACCTACCTAGTGTCCTGACATTTTTTAAAAAATGTCATTGCTACTAAAGTTTAGTGGCATCTGTTGGTAAATGTCACGAACAAAATTTTTTGTGTCATTATTTTATAAAATGCCATAAAATTGATATGACATTTCTTTATTGAAATGCCACTAGAGCCTTATATGTTTGTTGCTTTGTGGCATTTATCTAAATGTGTCACAAAATATTATTTTTGTGGCATTTTCTAAAAACATACCACTAGTATAGTGTCACTAAAGTGTGTTTTCGTTATAGTTTTGTGACACTTGTTCATTGAAATGCCACTAGAGGCTTTTATGTTTGTCGTTTTGTGGCATTTTTAAAAAACGTGCCACTAAATATCATTTTTATGGCATTTTCTAAAAACATACCACTAGTATAGTGTCACTAAAGTGTGTTTTTGTTATAGTTTTGTGACACTTGTTCATTGAAATGTCACTAGAGCCTTTTATGTTTGTCGTTTTGTGGCATTTTTAAAAAACATGCCACTAAATATCATTTTTGTGGCATTTTCTAAAAATATACCACTAGTGTAGTGCCACTAAAGTATGTTTTTGTTGTAGTTTTGTGATACTTGTTCATTGAAATGTCACTCGAGCCTTTTATTTTTATCGTTTTGTGGCATTTTTAAAAAACGTGCCACTAAATATCATTTTTGTGACATTTTCTAAAAATATGCCACTAGTATAGTGCCACTAAAGTATGTTTTTGTTGTAGTTTTGTGACACTTGTTCATTGAAATGTCACTAGAGCCTTTTATGTTTGTCGTGTTGTGGCATTTTTCAAAAACGTGCCACTAAATATCATTTTTTGTGGCATTTTCTAAAAATATGCCACTAGTGTAGTGCCACTAAAATATGTTTTTGTTGTAGTGCATTCTGAATTGAAAATATATGAATACTGTAACCTATATAAATTTACATATATATTTTTTTGTATATATTTATATATGTAGAAATTGACATATATAAGACAACATAAAAGTAATAGATGAACCTTTTGTGACAATATAATACAGATAACTATAAGAAATTAATTATTCATAATTAAATAGTTGATCATAATGTAGATATTTAGTGTTATATTTTTTTTATTTTTTGTGTGTATGTACTATTTTTAATTAGATTATTAGATTCATATAAAATTGAAAGGAATCTGTGATTAAATTGTGTAAAATTAGAGATTAATTAAAAAAGATTTTTTTAAAAAAAGAGAACTTTACAGTGTTTGGTTTGATTTATTTTTTCAAACTTTTGTTTTGATTTATTTAGTTTTCATATTGTTTGTCTATGCCACTGTTTTTTTTAATAACCTTTTTATTTTCATTTTAGATTCATTTAATTTAATTATAGTTTTTTATTTTTGTAATTTTACTCTTATATTTAGGTTCTCTTAATCTAAATACATTTAGAAAATAATTTGTTATATATTTTTTTAATATAATAATAGTAATAGTAATAATAATAACAATAACAACAACAACAACAACAACAAAATCAGTTATGTTCGAATTTATAATTTTTTTATTAATATTTTACTTTTTAATTCTATTTAGATGATCAGACATTAAATATGAGAGGTCCACGTTTTGTGAAATAATTTGATGAGAAGTCATAGAGAATATTTTATTTTCAATTTTACCTTTTGGCTTCTTTTTATATGTTTGACTTTTCATTGACTATCTATTCAAATTTATATGTATCTGTTTAAATTTTTTTTCCTATATGTTCAAATTTTTTGTCTATTTGTTCAAAATTATATCTATTTGTTCAAATACACACATGAGACTTGCATTCCCATAAAAATGTAATTATTTTTTCATTGTTCAATCTTATACAATTTTTTCAAAATTTGTTATTTAGTTTCGACCTCAAGTCAAACTAGATTAGTTATTCGACAGAGCTAAAACCGAAATTTTGAACTTAATAAACACACAAGTCAAGCTTGAATACTCAAAAACTCAACTCAACTTGATTCCTTTGCAATGCTTTCTCAGTCTCGTGGGTGGCCTAACAAGTGACCAAGATACAATACTAAAAAAGAGAATCTTAGCATTTTATTATTTACTGGAATGAGAAAAATGTGTGTATTATATGCATTTTATCATAAATTAGTATAATTTCATAATATCAATCACAAATACATAATCTCCTCATAAATTGACTTAACAAAAAAAGACGTAACCAAACCACAAACTTTTGTTACACGAACTATAAAATTTTAAATATTTTATTATATTAATTTGTGGTTATGTTACATATTTTGTGATTGATATTACAAAATTTTATATAAAATTATGTCAATTATAATAATGTGTATATGGTATACACATAAACGTGTGTATATCATACGGTTTACCCTCCCCAGTGGAATATATCCTGGAATGACTTGGCCCAAATTTTGTACTGCTCGTTCGCATGAGAAATTTGATGAAAAGTATTTTCTCTCCTTTACTTATATATATATATTTGGAGATAGCCAAACGAATAAATAAATCAAACAACTGAAGCTCATATCAAGCGTTGTTCTTCAAAAAATGGAACACTCTTTATTCGCTTAAAGTTGACCGGTCTAGAACAAAACAAAATTTAAAGCAAACAAAGATAACATCTAAAAATAAAACTTGGATTGTGTTAAAATATATATATATATATATATATGGGCTCAGCTTCTCTCCAGTCCGTGATTTTTCACAGACATATAGTATTCGACGAGTTCTATATATTGAACGGTTCAGATTTTCAAAACGGAACCCGTGGTGAGCCCCCACGGACCCAATAACCGTCCAGTCCGATGGCAGACTGGACCAAAACCACGACCTATATATATATATATAACTTGGATTGGTGAGCCATTAAATGGGAACTACCCCATTACCTGCTGCAAGTCATTTTTTTTTTTCTTTCACAGTTGACAATCACGTACAATGCACGTGCCTTATCAAAATAAAATAATATTTTTTATTTATACATAAAAATCATACAATTTTTTTATAAGAATAATATAATAATTCTTTTGCTGTAAAAAAATTCATCTTCACAGATGTTTTGTTATAAAATAAAAAGTACATATTAAGTCACATTATTATGTATAAAAATTTAATATAATTTTTTTATTTGTATATCATTATTTAAATAAAATAAAAAGCATCTAATGATTATGCCAGATTTATACTATTATATATTGTATAAAGTCTTCAATTCATTTAGTGTTTATAATTTATCATACTTTTTTTTATTCTTAAATTGTCCCTACCTAATTGTCAATTTTAAATTTTGGTATTAGTTGGACACGTGTATTGCACGTGACACATAATTTTTTATTAATTGTTAATACTGTAATTATACATGTTTCTTAAATTGATATTTGATATTTATATAAAGTATGAGAACTTGTAGAGATAAATTGATATGTATTCAAAATACAACTAAACAAGAAATGAATACATACTCGACTAAAAAATTTAAATGATAAATAAGAAATTTTATAAATATAAACATTAATTTATAGTTAGATTGTTCAAATCACAATCTTATCTTAAATAATATACAATAAACAAGCCCTTTCAATATGTAGTATTACACAAATCTTTTTCTATCAATTTCTCACCTCAATTTTCTATATAATCCATATCTTTAATACAATTGAATGTATGAAATTAATTGCGCAATTACACAATTTTATTTAATGGTTCATCTCATAATACAAATTTATTGAACCCACTATTGCATATTATTGGTGTAAAAATGCATTAATATCAATATGTAATATATTTTTATATATCAAGAGTTGCTGACTCTCGTTTTATGTGTTGCGAACGTCAGTAGTATATTTTTATTTACGTCGCAAATGTGGAATGGTTTTTTTAAGAAAATGGAATGATATTCTACTTTAATATTTTGATCGATATAGAAATTTCATAATTGTTTTCACGATATTTATATATCTATGCTTAAGTGTTTGCGAAGTCACTTTTATAAAATTATTAAATTACATAATTTATTATGTCACCTGTTTGTAATTAGCATATGACAAAAATTGTTCAAATTTTTTTATTTGTACTTATTTTCTACATCATTGAGTTGTTGCAATAATATTTGGACATCATTTGATTTTTGTTTTCTTTGTAATTTCACTAAAATGTGTGCATGAGGTACATTATTTTTCTTAAACTTTTATAACAAATAGCATAATTCCTGCTTCAGCTCATCTAACTTTGTTTGGAGAGCATGTTACAATAAGTTTTCTGTAATATTTATTTCACCATCTTTTTTTTTTCTTCTTGCTCACCATTATAATTCATTGTAATAAAAATGTTTTGATGAGTAAGAGTTTGAGGCGATATCATATTATTATGAATTTCAAAATCCATTTTGCCTTAGTAATGTCATTTTTTCTGTGAGGAGAAAAAAAAGTACAATTATTGTCGTAATTAAGGCGTTTTGCATAGTCTTAGTTTATTATTAAAAGTGTTCGTTTGTAGACACTTTTTTATATAACATATATTTGTATATGTATTGAACTTAAGTTGATAGGAGAACAATACGGTGCCGTTTGGTAATACTTACGTTTTCAGTTTTTATTTACAAAAATTTTAAAAACTCAAATAAAAACTTGTCTGATAAATTCTTGATTTATAAATCAATGGTCTCAATTTATAAATTTTGCCAAAAAATATAAACTCAAAAAATAAGTTTACGTTTTGAGTTTTGAGTTTTTTTTTTTTTTTTTTACCACCCAACATTAGCCACCACCCTCCATAATTTTCCACCACCGTCTTCCGCCACCACCACCCACCACCCCCCCACCACCACCTACCGCCACCACCACCATTCACCATCCACCCCCACCACCCACCACCACCACCCACCTACCACCTACCACTACCCACCACCCACCGCCACACACACACCACCACCACCCATCCATCGCCACCATCGCCACCACCACTACCCGCCACCGCCACTACACCGTCCGCCACCACCACCACCACCTACCACCACCCACCACTACCACCATCACCCACCACCCACCCGCTATCACTACCCACTCGCCACCACCCGCCACCACCACCACCCACTGCTACCACCACACCACACCCACCCACCCACCAACCACCACCACTCATCATCCGCCACCCACGCCACCACCACCCACCACCGCTACCACCATCACCACCACCAACCATTCGCTACCACCCACCATCCACCACCTACTTGTCACCACCACCCACCACCCACCACCACCCGCCATCCGCCACCCACCTGCCACCACCACCACCACCACCCACTCGTTACCACCCACTACCTGCCACCGTCACCTACCACCACCACCACCACCACAACCCACTCGCTACCATTTTCCACCACCGTCTTCTGCCACCACCATCCGCCATCATTTTCTACCACCGTCTTCCGTCGCCACCACTCGTCTTCACCCATCACTCGTCACCACTTGCCATTTTCTCACTCTTTTTTATATTTATAATTTTTTTAAACATTTTGTCTAAACCAAATGCATTTGTAGTTTATGTTTTTCTAAAAATAAACATAAACAAAAAAAAAAAAAAAAACAAAACAAAACAAAACAAAAACCAATTTATAAAATTTTTGTAAATATAAACTGAAAATGTAAACGTTACCAAACAAGCCCTACACAATTTCACAATTTTTTCCTAGCAAATATAATTATATATTACTAAAGCGATATATGTTAGAAAATTAAAATATCCGATGCTAATATAACATTTTGGATTGACAATGTATGAATACAGTAACTTATATAAATTTTCATTTATATTTTTTTATATATGTTTCTATATGCAGAAATTGACATATATAAGATATCACAAAAATAATATATGAACCTTTTGTAACAATATAATACAGATAACAATGAGAAATTAATTATTCATAATTAAATAGTTGATCATAATGTAGATGTTTAGTGTTATATATATATATATATTTTGTGTATGTATTATTTTTAATTAGATTATTAAATTCACAAAAAATTTAAATGAATCTGTGAATAAATTGTGTAAAATTAGGGATTATTGAAAAAAGACTTATAAAAGAGAAGTTTACAGTGTTTGGTTTGATTTATTTTTTCCAAACTTTTGTTTTCAATTTTTTAGTTTTCATATTTTTTGTCTGTGACACTGTTTTTTTTAATAACCCTTTTATTTTCATTTTAGATTCACTTAATTTAATAATAGTTTTTTATTTTTGTAATTTTGACTTTTACATTTAGGTTCTCTTAATCTAAATACATTTAGAAAATATTTTGTTATGTATTCTTTTAATATAATAATAATAATGATAATAATAACAACAACAACAACAACAACAAAATCGGTATATGTTCGAATTTATAATTTTTTTATCAATATTTTACTTTTTAATTCTGTTCAAATTATTAGACATTAAATATGAGAGGTCCATGCTTTGTGAAATAATTTGGTGAGAAATCCTAGAGAATATTTTATTTCCAATTTTACCTTCTGGCTTCTTTTTATCTGTTTGACTTTTCATTGACTATCTATTTAAATTTATATCTATCTATTTAATTTTTTTTCCTATCTATTCAAATTTTTTGTTTATTTGTTCAAAATTATATCTATCTGTTTAAATTTTTTTCCTATCCATTGCAGACCAACCGTTGAAATTATCTTCTCTTCTCTCTCTCTCTCTCTCTCTCTCTCTCTCTTCTCTCCGATCTGAGACCCAAACTCTAACTTAGCCCCCAACTTTACCATTCTAACCCTAACCCCAATGTTTGTTTTCTTATATTTCGATTACTCTCATAAGTAGCCTATGACAAGTGGTTTGTGTGAAGAGGGCATCTCTTACAGGGGATGTGGCCCCCTCCTTGGCTAGTTAGTCATTTGCTAGGGGATACTATCCCGTTTTTGTATGATGGTTACTATAATTAAATAAATATAATTTTATCTTTGGTTGATATTTACCAATAAATTTCATTTCACAAATAAGTACTCCAATTAGCCTCAAATTTTTTCTATTGATCTTGTAAGTTCTATTAGTAGAGAATTTCTTTCTGTGTAGTCTTATTTTTTATTTTGATAGTGTTTTGGTCAACAACTATACCCTTTTATTAATGTGACAGGTATGATGTAATACTCCAATGTGACAGGTATTAAGGTGACACTCTGACAATGTGACACTCCAAAAAAATTAAAAACTTCTTAGTATATTTTTCCTAAATATGATAACGTGACGGATATGATGTGACACTCCAAAACTTTTACTCCAAAAAAAATAAAAATTCCTTAGTGTACTTTTCTCAAATGTGACAACGTGGCAAGTATAATGTAATACTTCAAAAAAAATATAAACTTCTCCTTAGTGTGCTTTTCTTAAACGTGACAACGTGACTTGCATGATGTGACACTTAAAAAAAAAAAAAAACCTCCTTAGTGTGCTTTTCTCAAATGTGACAATGTAATGTGTATGGTGTGACATTTCAAAAAAAATAAAAACTCGTTATTATACTTTTCTCAAACGTGACAACGTAAATTGTATGATGTGACACTTTAAAAAACTAAAACTCCTTAGTGCACTTTTCTCAAATGTGGCAATGTGATGTGTATGATGTGACTTTTCTCAAACGTGACAATATAGCAGGTATGATGTGACATTCTAAAAAAATTAAAAACTCCTTAGTGTACTTTTCCCAAACGTGACATGTGACACTCCAACGTGACGGGTATTGTAACAATCCCGGTTTCGATCATTCTTTCATCTTTTGCCACTTCGACTAGGCCGGTCAAGGATCGACCAAAAATACAAAATGCATTCGAAGTTGCTTGTCTGCTCGAGCGGCCGTTTATGAGCTCGAGCGGAGAATGTTTGGTTTCAAAAGTTTGACCTGTCTGCAAAAGTACTGGGTTAGTGTATTTGATGCTCGAGCGGGGCTTTCCACGCTCGAGTTGACCATGTTATATCCGTTCATGAATCTAATATTTCAGATCACTTTTTCAGTCCTCTCTCTTTGTAAAACTCTTTAGAATTCTAGATTATGAGCTTTTCTCTCTAGAAGTCATCTTCTCTCTTTGATTTCTCCAAATCCATTGGGATTTAGACCTAAGTTCTTCACTAAAGTTGGTTATCATCTTGAGGGTTTCGTTGTGTGTGGTGAAGATTGAGTTTCGGCACTGTTGATTTTGGGGGTTTGATCTCGTTTCTTCTTCAAAACTTGAGGTATAGATTTTCTTAGAGTTATATACATGTTTTTGCAAGATCTATATTGTGGGGAAGTGGTTTGGAAATACTCTTTGGATCCAATGGGACGCTCGAGATCCTCAGCTAATAACCTGAAAAGGAATGAACACTCTAGTTGGGGACCGAAATTAGCCCTCCAACGAACAAGCCAGTACATACTCTCTTGATTGCTTGTATCTTAAGTTAAGCATACTAATTCTCACATACCTCTCTCTTGTTGATATTCTTCTAATTCTCACATACCTCCCCGAACGCCCCGGGAGGGATGAGTCCCATTCTGTTTATTTTGGGCTCACTACAGTTCGGACTCAAATTGTCACGGTTCTTAATATAAACCAAAGAGTCCAAATCTGCCAAATCGTTTTGAGAAAATAGATTTTTGAAAGAAGTGCCAAACATGGACTACTTTACCAGATATAGAGTCGCCACCTAAATATTTTATTTTGGAAAATTTAGGAAACCCTGACTCGTGCCTAAGGCCACGTGTCCGTCATCACCAAAGTTGCCTCGACTCGGGAACTTGGGTACGATTGGGGAAGGTCACTTCGTGAGCACCCCCGCTCGCCCGATCAAAGATCGGCCTCTACTAACCATGATAGCTAGTTTTGAAAACATTATGTGCTCTTATTCCGGTTATTAGCCTAGAATTACTATGTGATGCGCGCAGCATACAAGTATAGACTGGATTGCCTGAATTAGAACAAAACATTTCATGTTTGTTTAGAAAGTGGTTTGCTACTCGCAAGTAGGCTTAAAATGTACATTTTGCCACCCTTGGGTGGGCTTAGAAAAGATGGTTTTGCCGCTATCTAGTGGGCTTAAAACTCACAGTGAATGATTTGTTCCAATCCAAATAACCCAACCTTCACCCACAGGCATTCAAACAAATATATCACATAAGCATATAGCCTCATGGTAAGCATACTATCATGGCAGTCACTCACACGCATGCAAGGATGCTAAAGCATAACCACATACCGAGTACTCCAAGCCAAAGAAAGAAGCTAATTAGAAATCAATGCATGATCCTAACTATACAGAAATGCCTAATGCAACACATGCAAAATGCAACTAAAATGGACTCGGCTATTCTAAAGATGGCATGTGAAATGCTACAACTAACAAGTATTCAACTTGGAATTGAAATACAATGCAGTGAATATGATGTGCCGAGCCCGGTACATGCAAAACAAATGAATGAATGCAAACATGCTATCATACTGTATGCTAATTGAAACGTGCCCTATTCTAACCATCATAAGCTGGTAAATAAAAGGGAGAAAGACGTGGGGTTGGAAGACATACATCACACGCACGCACACTTATTACAACATTGCCCTTGCTCGAAGGGTCCGAATAAATAATATACAGTCCAAATAAATAGTACAGTCCGAATAAATACAAAACCCTAATTAATTAACAAATTAATCTAGGAAAGTGGATAAATTAGCATGCAAGCCTATGGACTGCCTCAACTCTGCTCCGGATGATGAATGATGCATGGTTGAGTTGCCTTGCACGGAAATCCATTGCGATGCCCCAATTAGCCTCTGTTTACAATTAAGCCCGGAATATTGCACGAAGCTCCAAAAGATTGTCGGTTTTCTAATTTGATGCAACAGAGAGCAAGAAAGGGGCATGGCAATGTATTTTCACATATGTATGCTTGACTACTCTTCAGGGAGTGTAGTCCCTCGATCCTCGTGCCACCAATCACGCATCTCGATGCATGATGGCCGAGGAGTCAAATTGCACGACTTAATATGAAATGAATGCACACATAAACATAACAAGACCGAGACTCCATCACGGTTAATCCGGAGTGTCGGCGACTGGGAATTGAGACACGTTCCGTCACTCGGAGTACGAAACGTCCCTCATTTCCCGTACTTGGGCTAACTCCTATCCCAAACACAATGCAATATGCATGACATGCATGAATGCAATCCTATCATGCAACCTAGCATACACGATGCTATGAAATGGCATACACAATGCTCGATGTAACATGGCATACACAATGCTCGATGTAACATGGCATACTCAATGCTCGATGTAACATGGCATACATAATGCTCTAACATACAACCTAGCATACGCAATGCTATGAATTGAAATGACATACACAATGCATAATGGGCTTACACCAACATGAGTAGACCTCAGCCACACTCACATTAGTGGCCATGAGATGAAAATGAGACACTCGAGATGCGCGCACACATGCACGCAAACCGAGGACTGATCTTAAGGCACAAAGGCCACTCTAACAAGGCATGGCAAGGCATGAAATATGGCATACACACATGCAAGTTCCAGCACTGAAATGTGATGCAAAATGATCCCGAAACATGGAAATATGGCACCCGATGCATGGAATGGTCCCGAAACACAAAACTAGGCACATGCATTGACCTATAGCTATACAAAGCATGCATTATTTGACCGTGAAGCACAAAGACAGAGCCAAGGCAGTCCCAAAACATGAACATTTCTAGTTCAAAGCATGGCCAAAAGATGCTAGCAAGATGGACTAAAATAGCATGCAACTTTGACTAGCAAACATGGTTTACATGGCATGTATATGAAGCAGGTGAGAACTCATCAAACTAGAAAAAATCAGTGAATAAAACATGCCAAAACATGCCCAAATAACCTCTAAAATGCGGCCAACACATGCACAAATGATGGGTTCTTTTAGAGGGCATACAAAGGGGTTATTAAGCACATGCATCAAGGACACTTAGCATAGCCAAATCAACTCTGAAAATCAAATATGATAGCCCTAAAACTCATCAAATTGGTCTTAAAATCAGTCAACAAAGTATGCAAGATAGGGCCTCTTTGGAAGGCCAAAAAGACCATTAAGCAAAACAAGGAGAGAGGGGGTCACCCCCCTCTGATTTTGGCCTTCAAGAACACACCTAAGCCACTGAAAATCCACTGGATTTCATTGGCTAAAAGGCTAAATAAAGCATGCAACAAGGGCTTAGTTGTAAGGCTCAAAATAAGAGGCAATCAAGCATATAAGGAAACATATGACCTCTAACAAAAGAATTCCCTTAATCAAACATCAAGAGGGCCTTAAAACAGGACTTTTTCTAGTTTAGGTCGAGGTCCAAAAAGGCTCACAAATAAGGCTAATGTATCATGCAAAAACAGCCCTAAAAGAGAGATTGAACAAACAGGGCAGCAAAAGACCTCAAACAGTAAATAGCCTTTCAAAAAAGTTGAAGAGAGTCTCAAAATAAGGCACTTCATAGTTTGGCTCGAAGCCCAAAAATGCTCACAAGCAAGGCTAATATATCATGCAAGATAAGGGCCAAATGGAGGGATAAATCATAAAGCGTGGTGGGAGACCTCAAATAGAAAAAAGTCCTTAATCAAACATGAAGATGAGCTCAAAATAATGCTTTTTTCAGTTTGGGTTGGAGCCCAAAAATGTAAGAAAAAGGGGCTAAGATATAGAACAAAATAGTGCCAAAATGGGGAGAATAGGAGCTTACCCTTGTAGCCTAACTTTCCAGCAGCCTTTGGTCTAAGGAAATGAGCTTTCAACCTCTGCAAATGACTTCCAAGGGGCTGGAATGGATGGTGGTGGTGTGGTGCTATGAGTTGTAGTGTAAAATGGCCAAGAAACTAGGGTTTTTGGAGCTTGGAATAGTGAAAATGGGGGGAGAAGGGGGGGAGCCTTGGATGATTTTTCTAACCCTTAGAAATGGAGGTGGGGGGTCAGTTATATAGAGGGAAGGAGTGAAGGGAAAGGGGGGGGAAAAATGAATTCAAATTTCCCCCCAAAAGGGCAGACCCTCGGGCAAGGGTTTTGTGCAAAACAACTGGCATAGCTGTAATGTACCAGGAGAGAGAAGAATGGCCAGCCAGGTTCAAGAGGTTCAGGTGGCCGGCCGGCCAGGCAAGGTGGCCGGCCGACCAGTTCAGGTGGCCGGCCGACTAGGGGTCAAAAGGTTCAAGCCCTAAAGCTGGCCGGCCATGTAGCCCTTGAAGTTAGCTTTCCAATGGTACCAACCTCGCATCAAAATTCCTTTTATGCAAAGAGTTATGCCTGTTTCGGTGAAGCCGCGTAGCTTTGGCCCTACCCGGATTCATGCCAAACTTCTCCCAAACTAGTTTTCTTGTCTCTTCTCCTCCTTTCTTCAACTCCAAACCCCTAAGTAAGGTGTTTTGAATGATTTTTCAAAGATTTCATCTCTCTTTCGTTCATTTCCACTTTGTCCTTGCTCGGTTTACTGAAAAGCGCAACATTTGACAAAAGACGAGCCTCGGAACATCGTAAAAACTTTATTTCAAAAACATTTTGAAAGAGAGGGTTTTAAGGTCTAAAATCTTTTGATCAAGATTGTTTTGGTCCAAAAAGGAGTATGAAGTTGAGATTTGACTCTCTCCTTGCCGAAGAAACTGAACCTTTTCCCTACACACCTTTCTCCACCATGTAAACCATCAGTCGCGTCCAAGTCTTAAAGGCGGTCAAAAATGTGGTGTCTACAGATGGGCCCACCTTCAATTCGCCGTATAACTATTTACTCGGCTCCTTTCGTTGCAAACCGCTCTTCATTCGGCTCAACTGGTTATTTGGCCGAATAGGGTACTTCTGGATTTGTATGTATAAGACGGAGCCGAATGCGATGTATATATTTTGACTGTCCAGGTCCAATTATTCAACCTCTTTATGTCTCCCAATATTCGGCTCCCACAATTGCCCCCAAACACTCCACTAACAACAGTTAGCTGGTGTGTTTGGTTTCGAACTCGAAAAGTCAGAGTCGAAATTCGGCGGTTAACCTCATTCCAACGCGGATGTCAAAGCTCATGCCTTTCGGTCATCATTACAACTTCCCGTCCCTTCGTACGCTTCTTCCATTTATTGTGATTTAAAAATTTGTCTTCTTTTCGAATACATACACATTTCTAGACGCTTGAAGCTCTTTGAGTGCCTTCCGACTCACCTCTGCAACTTCCTCTTACCCCTCATTGTCCTCTCCGTCTCTTGTAAGTTCTCTTCCTCTCTACTTTGAATCCCTTTTCCTGGTTTATTTTTTTGCTTAGCGTACTCCTATAGGCTGAGGAAAATGGCAAAGCATTTGAAAGACCTCCTCTCCGCGGATCGAGTCTCTGACTTTCGACGCCATTTTTCTATCCCTGATGATGTCCGTCTGTCACTTGTGACAGACAGCACCCTTATATGGAGAGGGTTGATGAAAGCACAATCGTCTTCCCTCTCTTATCAATTGCAGAGGGCGGAGTCTGTTTCCCCCTACTCCCATTCCTTAGGACTGTCCTTCGCCATTGGGGTCTAATCCCTTCCCAACCTAATGTAAACTTTTTTCGAATCGTAATGGGGATTGCAGAGTTAAATCGTCACCTTAGGATTAATCTTGACATACCTGCTATTCGACATTGTTATGCCTTTGGCCAAGTCTTCTGGCCGGCATGGGCACTGTTTCCTTAGGCCCAAGGACACCGACCATCAATTGGTGACTATGCTTTCCAACTCTAGCAAGCAAGTCGATGATGTCATGGTCGTTGTCCGAGGTAACTAGGAATTTGGCGAAGGCGAGGACCGCCTAGATCCTATTCCTGGACGGAGGGGCGAACCAGCTAGCCATATAGCTCCTTGTGTTTATTTTTCTTATATTTACAAGGCTTTATTTTTGCGGTCTCATGGTTTTTCTTTTGCAAGAAACGATTTGAAGAAAGTTTTGATTTCAACCGATGACGCCGTTCTTGTGGAAATTAAAGTCGCGCTCAAATACATCGGCCGTCCAAGTCTTCAGAAACAAGGGAGGGTGGCCTATATTCTTCTTCGATACGAGCTGACATATACGACGTTTTCAGCGGCAAAAAATATCCCAATTCCGAGGGGCGAAGAGTCTCTTACGGCTCTTGTTTTAACCAATTTCAAAAACTTGTGGCAAGTTGGTTTGGACGGATCTGACTCGGAGCAGGTGGAGGTAGCTGAGGAGGTCGCTGAAGAGTCAAACCAATCCGAACTCGAAGTAGACGAGGCTTTGAAGTTGGCCTTTGAGGAAGTCGGCCTCAATTCAGTCAACCCTCCGTCCACTTCGGGCCGAGGGGACGTTTCCTTCGACGACATTTTTACTGGATTAGAAGACCTTCCCAGCACGTACCCTGACGACATGGCCGGTTGTCACTCACACAACTCGCTAAACAGAAAAACACCGAAAGAATGGCCACGTGGCGAAGAGCAGAGGCCATTCGATCGGAAGTGCCACCCGCCGCCGATGCTGAGCCCTCCCTGTCTATTATTGAAGTGAAGACGGCTTAAACCCAGAATGCCGAGTCGGAGTCGGTAGAGCAGGCGAATCAGGAGACTGAGCGGCGAGGAAACATCTTGCCGAGGTCGAGGCCGGCTCTAAAGAAAACCCTGCTAACAAACGGCCGCACTTAGAGGAGTCGGATGTAGTTGTGCCTTTTGTCGTTCAACCAAAGATTAAAAAACATGCCAATCTCCTCTGACGCGTCGGCTATGAAAGACCCAGCCGTGGCGTTGAGCATGGCTTCATCGGTCTCATTGTCGACTGACAAGGCGGCTTTCAGGCGAAGCTGAATCTGTTGGCAATAGCATTAGCTACTCAATCGGCTCTTCTGGTATATAACTTGATCATATCTCTCACTTTTATGCGTATATTGTTTTGGTTTTAATTTCCTATTTTGCAGACGGTCAGAAGGATAGCCGAGATAGGCCGACGCCAACATGACACCATCGAACGAATTGGCCATTTAAAGTCAGAAGTTGAGGGCGAGAGGAGCAGGACCGAGTTCAAAGCGGTGAGGGCGATAATGGAAAGTGCAAGAGCCGAGGCTGAGATGGAAAGGGCGAGAAATTCATAACAGCTCAGATTAGCCGCCGAAGAGAGGGAAAACGCGAGCGAAGGTGCGCTCAAGTTAGCCCAAGAGGGGATTGCCAAACTGGAGGCCAACTTGGAAGAATCGAAGAAGGCGAAGGAAATAGCCAACTCCAAGGCTTCCAATGCGTACGACGCTGGGCAAGGCGCCACCCTTGCAAATTATGTGGAAGAAGTCTCCAAATTTGAGAATCGGGGATTCAAACACGGCTGGCTCAAAGCCCTTGCTACTGCAAATGTGACATTGGCTATGCCGATTCCATACGAGCAAGTGGATGTTAAGCCGCTGGAGTCTGACCCCGAGGATTAATTAGGGCGACACTTTAGTTGTTTTTGTTAAGGATTTTTAATGTATTGTTGTAGATTTCGTTTAGTAGTTTTTATGTGTAAAGTGGCTATTTTTTTTTTATTTTTTTTTTTTTAAAAATTTTTTGGTAGGCATCTTCCATGCAAAGTTGTATCTTTTTGTTTAGTAGTTTTCATATGTAAAATGGCTACTGTCTGTACCCAATTTACTAATGAAAATTTCCTTTGTACTTTGCTATTATTTGTGCTTAATTTTGCTTTTAATGAATAGTATTGCTTTTTGCTACTTGGGATAAAACATCCGTGTACACTTGCTGATTAGATAACTAGGCAATTTAGTAATTTATCCTTCAATTTATCCGAATAAGTGCAACGGCTCAGGGCCTCGTCGAATAGCCAATTAGCTTCATGAATCTACCCTTGGTTCATGAGGTGGCTTTAATACGCCGATCCAAGATCGAGCCCAGGATATTTGGCCGATCAGTTAATAATCCGCTTCAAATTTCACCACCAATGTATGAACTCCAAAGGCCGAATATCATTAGTTCATGGAGTGGCTGCGGCACACGTCGGTCGGCATCGAGCCTAGATATTTGGCCGATTAGATTAATAAATCTGCCCCTGCCCCAGCCAATGTATGAACTCCAAAGGACGAATATCATTAGTTCATGGAGTGGCTGCGGCACACGTCGATCGGCATCGGGCTTTTGAAGTCTAGCATTAATGAAATCACCTCGGGGGCACTGCATGCATTAGGAATAAATAGGGTGAGTTCTTCGTGTCTGTAAATCCACTTATTATGTCTAGACTCAATTTAAACTAGTTTATTGCGGAAGGTTAGATAAGTGTGAATGTCAAATAGAATATTCTTCAATAGCAAAGAAGAGGGGCGGACATTAGCTGAGCTTGACACTGAAATGAATCGTAGTGGCGAGCCAACACGCACGGGAAGTAGGACGTCGAGGGAACAGAAAAAACATCAGCCCCCAAGTCGTCGAAGTAGATCACCCAGGAGGGAAAAACAACAATGGGACAGCTCACCTCGACTGCGACCAAGAAGTGAATCTGATGCGACACCGCGACCATTGAGTTTTGCGATTTTTGTGGGAAATAAACCGATAACGGAGGCAGATTCTATTGTTCACGACCCAGGTGTAGCAGTCGAGTTCGCTCGGTAGATTTTTTCACCGGAAGTCCAGCAGTCGATGGTTGGTCGACAGGATTTCGAGGTGTTTCGAGAGGGCATCCATGGAGCAGTGAAAGGGCTGTATACTGCCTATGAACTCGACATGCATCTACGTGTCGTGCGGCGGGAGATAGAGCAAAAGAACGAACGAATTTGAAACTTGGAGGCTCGTGCGGAGAAGGCCGAGCGTGAGCTAAGGAAGGCCCAAACTGTTGAGCCGCGAGCGGCCGGACAATCTAATCCGGTCGTGGAGGAAAGAGTGACCCAATAGCTGATAAGTCATGCGATTGCCGATCGAGATATGGCAAGCATGTTTGCAGTAGAGATGGCAAGCATGTTTGCACCATGGGTTATGAAAAAGGCTTTCACGACGGCTGGAGAGTCGAGATAGACAAGACCAAGGAGAAACTCGCTGAGGAATATGCCGATGTGAGAATCGGGGTTTTAGGCACGGGTGGATTAAGGCTCTCAAAGCCGTAGAGGTTCTCCAAGAAGCAGGCATTGAATCGGTATTGCCATTATACCAACGTCATCATTTTCCTTTTGGGCTTTCGAAATCGAGAAAAGTGACGACCAGGGTGACGCCAAATAAAATTGAACATATTGTAAACGTTCCATCACAGATTGTGCGCCAACTATGTACATATTGGTTAATTTAATAAAATACTCCGTTTTAAATGTTTGCATTCTTTAACTTATGTTAATATACTTTCTGCCTCTCGACCAATTTAAAGAAACATTTCATTTTGAATGCTTGCATCTTTCTGCTATTGTTTATACGGTTTGTGCCGGTTCAACTTAATGAAACATTTCATTTTGAATGCTTGCATGCTTTAATTTATGTTTATGCGGCTTGTGCCAGTTCAATTTAATAAAACATTTCATCTTGGATGCTTGTATTCTTCCATTTTCGCAGTGTATTATGGTATCCTCGAAGGGCGCTCCAAATCCAGAGTATTTATTCGGCCCAAGCGTGACCTGCACGGATGGGGCTCCGAATCCAGAGTCTTACTCAGCCCAAAAACGTCTCGTACAGATGGGGCTCCGAATTCGGAGACTTATCTTGGCCAATCGTGATATCCACGGAGGGCGCTCTGAATCCGGAGACTTAATCAGCCCAAAAGCGTCTTGCGCTGATGGGGATCCGAATCTGGAGGCTTATATTGGCCAATCATGATATCCACGAAGGACGCTCCGAATCCGGAGACTTATCTTGCCCATTCGCGTCTTGCGCTGATGGGGCTCCGAATTCGGAGACTTATCTTAGCCAATCGTGATATCCACGAAGGGCGCTCCGAATCTGGAGGCTCAATCGGCCCAAAAGCATCTTGCGCTGGTAGGGATCTGAATTCAAAGACTTATCTTGGCCAATCATGATATCCACAAAGGGCACTCCGAATCCGGAGGCTTAATCGGCCCAAAAGCATCTTGCGCTGCTGGGGCTCCGAATTTGGAGACTTATCTTGGCCAATCATGATATCCACGAAGGGCTCTCCGAATCCGAAGGCTTAATCGGTCCAAAAGTGTCTAGCGCTGCTAGGGCTCCAAATTCGGAGACTTATCTTGGCCAATTGTGATATCCACGAAGGGCGCTCCGAATGCAGAGGCTTAATTATCCCAAAAGCGTCTTGTGCTACTAGGGCTCCGAATTCGAAGACTTATCTTGGCCAATCGTGATATCCATCAAGCGCGCTCCGAATCTGAACACTTACCTTGCCCAATTGCGTCTTGCACTGATGGGGCTTCAAATTCGAAGACTTATCTTGGCCAATCGTGATATCAGTGAAGGGCGCTCCGAATCCGGAGGCTTAATTGGCCCAAAAGCGTCTTGCGCTGGTGGGGCTCCAAATTCGGACACTTATCTTGGCCAATCGTGATATCGACGAAGGGCGCTCCGAATCCGGAGGTTTAATCGGCCTAAAAGTGTCTTGCGCTACTGGGGCTCCGAATTCGGAGACTTATCTTGGCCAATCATGATATCTATGTCGGGGGCTCCGAATCTAGAGGCTTAATCGGCCTAAAAGCATCTTGCGCTACTGGGGCTCCGAATTTGGAGACTTATCTTGGCCAATCGTAATATCCACGAAGGGCGCTTCGAATCCGGAGGCTTACTTGGCCCAAAAGTGTCTTGCGCTGCAGTCCATTTATTTGGAGTCGTTCGTACAATTTGCTTCTTGTGTACTTGTCACGATATTTAAATCTTTTTATCTCATCATGAAAATTATCTATGTTGAAAGTTTTATGGAACTGACTGAAAACATCTAATAGGAATATGGTTCACCAATAAGTCGTCTTAACTTTTTGGTACATTAAAAAGTCCCATTCACTTTTAATTGGTACTGCAAAATTTTATTTGTTATTTTTTTAACTGCATTTCATAAAAAAAAGTGTTACTAATTGTTAGTTGTTAGTGACAGTTTGAAATATTTATCACAGAAAAATGTTACAAATTTTTATTTTTTAGCGACGGATTTAGAAAATCGTCACTAATTTTTAGTTTTTAGCGACAGATTCATAAAATTATCACAAAAAATATTAAGTCCAACTATTAGAATTTTTAATCTATACAAACATTTTAAAAATAGATTAATCTATAAAAACACTTATAGGACTTAATGGCACACGTAATTAACCTTAATTTAAATTAATCAAATAAGAAGTGTAAGTACTACCTCTATTTTGACGTTTTCTGGCTAAAAGATCTGATCATTCTTTAGTCGGAGTTTTTTCATTAAATAAATAAGTGCATGTGATTTTAAATCATATTTATTAAATTCATGTAGTTATGAACTAATTTTCCAAATTTTTGTACCGTGTAAAATTGTGATTTGAATACGTAATTTTTTAGACAAATTATAATGGCAATCCATATATTTTACCCCTTATGTTATTTTGGTTCCTATATTTTCAATTAGCTTAATTTTGATCCTTAATTTTAGATTTTATTTCAATTTGGTCAAATTGAGAATATGATTAGTGTTTTTTAAGAAAAATTATTACTAAATTAGTTGAGGTTAACTAACTGAATTGAGTCTATAATTTTGCCCTTAAAATTATAACACATGACACTTACGTGCGTATTTTTCATATAAAAAAATAAGAATTACAATCAATTAGACCAAATTAAGACAACATTATACATTCATGGTTAAAATCGAGCTAATTAAAATTATAAGGACTAAAATGACAGAAAAACTATAATACAGAGACTACCGTCATAATTTATCCTTATTTTTTTTTTAAACAAAATTATTTGCACTCGTATTTTCTAAAACACGACTTTAAAAAAAATTACAGCAAATTATTAACAATTTTTTCTTTCAGACACAATTTCATCAAAATCATGTTTTAAAAAGGAAGATTTATTAGGAAATCTTTTTTAAACTGCTTGTATTTCAATTAGTCAATAACATATTGTTGTATTTCAATAAATCCTATTATTTGGACAGTTGATCTATCAAATCTTAATTCTCATATTTAAGATATATTACGAACAATTTTACCATTACAAACATTTTTTGAAAGCTTAGCAATTTGGTGATGTGAACATTCATATTTTATAGTATGAATGTTCACATCATGGAAGAGTCACACTGTTAATGTGAATATTATTATTATGGGCATTTTGGTAACTATATCTGTTATAATTTGAAGAAAAAAAAAAATTTTGGATTAGGTAGAATATAAGTAGTTGAAGAGGGATTTATAACTCTTTTTTTTTTTTTTTATCTAGAAAAAGGATATTCTGAGGTGTCATCACGGCATCCGTGGGCCCGAGCTCCGAAATAATCAGTTGTCAGCCTGATTTGACCTAACCCATAGAAAGGGATCCACCACCGAGATACTAGCGGAGCTCAACCACACACCACAAACAAGCCCAGGATGTGACCGAAGTATAGAGTGAGGTCTCCGTAAAGAATCACTGGAATGACCCAGCATTTCACTTCTCCCCATAAGTTGAACCTGGGTCACACCTGTGGAGAAGGATGCCTTCTCCACTAGGCCACCACCCTCGGTGCTATTTATAACCCCTTTTAAAAACAGAATTTTATAAGGGCGAATTACACTAACACTCCCTATAGTTTAGGATTTGTGTCACTTTGGTCCCTGACTTTTTAATTGTGACATAGTTAATCATAAATTTTGAATCTTATCCCAAGTAAGGACAATTGAAGATACCATTGCTTAATTTCAAAGGCAAAATCGTCAATTTGATAAAAAAAATATAAACTAATTTGACAAATATAAATGTTAAAAAATATTTTTGAATTTTTAAAAATTATTTCTACCCACTAAAGATAAAATTATGTAAAATTGATAAATCTTTTAGACATTTATTTATTTATTTATTTTACCAAACTAATTTTTATTATGTATTTGTATGATGATCATATAATGGGTGGTTGTTTTATTTTTATTAAATTAGTTTATATTTTTTCAAAAGTCAAATATGACGACAACTTTGATGTCATTATTATACTAATCCATTAAATCAAAAAATCTAAAACTAAAAATATTTCATATATTACATATAGCGATTGCACGTTAAAATTTTAACAACCACCCATTACATGATAATCATCCAAACACATAATAAAAATTAATTCGGTAAAAAAATAAATAAATAAATGTCTAAAAGATTTATCAATTTTATATGATTTTATCTTTGGTGTAGAAATAATTTTTTAAAATTTAAAAATATTTTTGACATTTATTTTTGTCAAATTAGTTTATATTTTATCAAATTGACGATTTTGCCATTGGAATTAAGTAATGATATCTTCAATTGTCTTTATTTGGAACAAAATTTAAAATGCAAGGTCAAATGTGTCACAATTGAAAAGTCAGGGACCGAAGTGACACGAGGCCCAAACTATAGGGACCGTAAGTGTAATTCGCTCATTTTATAATTAAAGTTGTGTTTTTAATACAAGACTTCAAGAAAGGACCTGCATGTATTAATATGTTTAGAAGTGGCGATGTTAGAGAAATATGTATAAAGGCTACATGTCTTCGGTTAAAAACTCTCTTTAATTACTTATGGTTGATCCATCCTATATCAAAATTATATGTTTGAATCTTGTTGTCTACTTAATAATTAAAATATTTAAATTTATTTATCCATTTATGAAGAAAAATTTGTCATCGAGAACTATTGAGTATACAAATAATAATATTATTTATTTCTCTAACAACAACAATTATTAAGTGAGTTGGTAGTGTCGTGGTGATTAATAATTTTAACAGTGTTACATTCACACAATTTTTTTTCTTCACTATTCTGTAATGAGGTGGCAAAACAAAATATATGTAATGAGAGTTTTGAGGAAATATTAAAATGTGGATCAACTTTTTAAATTTTACTTGTCATATCATTTGGTGATGGAGGGAGAGGGGAAAATTGTGTACATGAATCATTTGTATAAAAATTTTGGTCATTTTGATTAAATGCTAGCTTGAGTGGAGCTGCCTCAAAGGTGTTACAAGCAGGATGATATGATAAGCCATTATTCATCATATTGATTCATATGTTGTATTGTCTTATTTCAACTAAAATATGACCATATCACTGGCTCCGTTTGTTTAGAAACAAATAGATCATAGAAAATGAAAATGATAAAAAGTGAAGTGAAAGTACGGAAAAGGAAAAGGAAATGAAAATTTATTTTCTTGCATGCATTTAAATAGATGACAAATTTTGTAAGAAAATGATGCAAAAAAATATAATCATGGCATAACAAGAAGTTGAACCTTTTCAAGATTTTTGAGAAAAAATAAATTTTCATGTATATTTTACGAGAAATTGTTGGTCTAACTTACAAGCTAATTTTAGTTGTACTGAAAATTTTAGTTTTCATTATTTATTTATTTATTTTTATCAGTAAAAATGGGATATATTGATACATCAATCAAATATAAAAAGGTAAAGAGAGATAAGCACAAAAGGGATATATTGATACATCAATCCCTGCAACATACATCCCAAATAAATTGACACCTATAAATAAGCAAAGCAAGGACAACCCCTTTACAAACACAAGGCAAATAGCAGGGGATATACCAAATTAAACCAACTAACGTAAAGTAGCCACAACACAAGGAGATCAAGAGGTCAAAGAATAGGAGGTTGTAGGACTCTATTTAAACAAACACGAAAAATAAAAAAAATAATAATTAATTTTTTCTTTTTCTTTTTCTTTTTCTTTCACTTTCATGTATTATCTAGCTCAAATTAAGCCTTAGAAGTGGCTACACGTCAAAGGCAAGGTATTCAATTGAATACCCCGTCTCTCTTTTTATTTGTATAGAACACCCAAATTTACAGATTTTGCATATCCAATCCATAAATCTTGAATATCATCATCTCACACACCCCACAACTTAATTCTGGATGTAATACTCTAAAAATTACCTATATAGAAAGTAAAATGTATAAATTTAAAGTTAGGTGGGTGTAATTCAAATCCACACTGCACTTACACTACAACATATAAGAGTTTTAGAGACCAAATGTTTTAGTCTCTAATGCTGTGTTTGGTTGGGAAATTTGTAGAGAGATTTGGAAAGAGAAATGGAAAAGATAAGTGAAATGTGAATAAAACATGCTTATATTTCACCTAGTTTCACACACTTTTTCCCTTTCATTTTTCAAATCTCTCCCCAAATCCTTCAACCAAACACAGTATAAAAGTAAAAAATTTGTTGTAAAAAATATTTAAGAACCAATTTTCATCATCATGAAAATAGTCGTTAAAAATAAGACTTTTAGCGACAAAATTTTAAAAATGTCACTAATAAATAGACTTTTAGAGACAAAATAATTTGGTCTCAAAATAGTTTATTTTTTGAGACAAAAAATGTGGTCTAAAAAGGATAATAATTCATCACAAATGTCCAATTTTTGTTGCTAAAAATATAATAATAACACTTTTCGCAACAAAATTATTTGGTCCCTAAAAAATAATTTTATCCCTTAATTTTAGTTTCTAAAACCTTAATTTTTTGTAGTGCTAGTCTGTTCAATTCATTTCCTGAGTATTTTTCTTAATATATAGTAATAGTATACCATCATATACAAAGACCAAAAAACACTGCCCTCATATCAAAAAATGAAAATAATAATAATAATAATAATAATAATAACACTTGAAATACAGTTCTTTCAGTAAATATACCAATAAATTTGAGAAAAACTACCTTCGAGCTTAATCAAAACAAGGTATGACATGTATGACTCGTTGAAACAATGATAGAGCACTATATATATATAATTTTTAATTCTCTTTTTTTTTTTTTTTTTTTTTTTTTTTTTGTGATATGAGAAATTTAAATTAAAAGACTTTGAAGATTAAATAATAAATATAGAAGGGTTTGTTTTTATTTATGGCTGATCCCATTTGATAGGATTAAAGGTTTGATTTAATATTTGGTTTGGTTTAGTTTGTTTTTATTTATATAAATTATAATTTAAGTTATTGAATGCGTGACCAAAATTTCTAGAGCCGCCAATGGTATCCGGATATGTTAAAAGCATGGTTAGGAGTAAAGTTCTGTAGAAACTTAGGCCTTGTTTGGTTTGGTTTTGGAAAAAAGATTTTGGAGAAAAATTTTGGAAATTTTGTTTAATTGGTTTGTAATTTTTCTCAAAAAATTTACAAAATCACATTCTCTCTTACACATCAATCAATTATTTTTTTTTCTCCTCTCTCTTTTTCAATTACTTTTTCTCTTACATACATCTACTCAATTACAACAAAATATCAAATCATCTCAAACTTTCAAACTCCAAAACTATTTTCAAAATATACAACCAAACAAACTACAAAAATTTCTAAACTCTCTTCCCAAAATATTTTTTGAAAACTTATCTCCCAAAGTCAAACCAAACAAGGCGTTAAACTTCAGCTCATAGTCTAAGCTTTGTCAACAGATTCAACCATAGATATGTCTGGTTAAGTTATGTAAACTCTAGTTTAGTTTGATGTTTTGTAAAAATCTTGTATAAATTAGCACCTGAAGTAATGCTGGAATCCAATGAGAGAAAATTTCAAATCTGCATAGAGAGCTCATCATCCCCCAGTTTTGCAGCTGATTTGGGATTGTTGGCTTGTGGAATTAAGATCAGGCGCAAGGTGAAGAAAGAAAATTTGAGAAGCTTGACTCCATGGCAAAAATTCCAATGTTTAAGGGTGACAACTACGATTTTTGGTGTGTGAAGATGAAAACTCTATTTTTGTTTACGGATCTGTGGGATATAGTAGAGAATGGGTACAATGAGCCAAAAGCAAAATCTACCATGACCAGATCTCAGAAGATCCAATTGAAGAAGAATCAACAAAAGGATGCTAAAGCTCTTTCAAAAATCCAACAAGGTGTCTCAGACTCAATCTTTCCAAAAATCATGAAAGCAACAAAAGCGAAGGAGGCTTGGGACATTCTTCGGCAAGAATTTCAAGGAGATGCGCAGGTAATTAGAGTAGTCAAAAAGCTTCAAGTTCTTGGAATTAGAAGAGTTAACAAATATCAAAATTCTAACATATTTGAGAATATGTGATTTCTCCAACACCCTCTCTTAGTAATTTTTATTTTCTTGGATTCTTAAATTTGTTTTTTAACTCTGTAGATGTTGGCAAAAGGCTTCATCATCTGAAACTTTAAGTCTTCGAATTTCCAATCCTCTAGAATGCAACAATCTTTTTTGGAATATCATGAATGTGTTTGTTTGCCATTCTTAAAATTACTTTTGAATTTTCTTCTTCACAAGAGCATGTCGTTGATCTTCATATTCGTTTGCTTTCACATTTTTATATTTTAGGCAAGTGTTTACAAGTTTTTTTTTTGAAAACTTGATCAGGATCAAAATTTAAATGAAGCAAAAGAAGACCAGCCAACACAGCAGTGTCATTCGGATCACATGGATTCTAAGTTGTATAACGCTGCAATGGGGGGCAACATCGACATCCTGAAGCTACATGAAGAACATGTTAACTTTCAATTGACCCCAAACAAGAACACTGTCCTCCACATTGCAGCACTATTTGGTCGAACAGAATGTGTAGAAGAGATCCTAAAGATGAATTCATCGCTGTTATGTCAGATGAATGTGAAAGGTGACACAGCTCTTCATCTTGCAGCAAGGGAGGGACAAGAGGACTCAGTCGACGCACTCATCAAAGGTGCAAAGAAACTGGATGTGGAGGACAGTGTAGAGTTGGAAAGTGGCTCCACTATGACCAAAAAGATGTTGAGGGCCAGAAATGAGGACGGTGACACAGCCTTGCACGATGCTGTGAGGTTATACTCTCATGGGATCATATTAGACAGGTTCAAAATATTTGCTGTATTAGTACCAAAACCAAATTCAATCAGATATATATATATTTTTTTTGAACGGAAAATTCAATCAGATTGTTGACAGAATATCCAGACACATATACGGCCAACAATGCAGGTGAAACTCCACTTTACATTGCTGCCGAGAGAGGACAACATCAAGTGGTGTCACAAATCTTGAAAACTTGTACAGCAGCGGCTTATGATGGTCCTGGCGGTAGAACAGCTTTGCACGCCGTAGTAATTTCTAACGATGAAGGTAAGCTAGTGCTCATTAATTTTACAAATATATAAGGAAAATGAAAGTTAAATATATAAAATAAAATAAAAAAATTAAAAGTTGATATTGAGATTTTGTCTAAGGTCCCGGCCACCATGGTGGCCATGACAATGGTGGTGGTGGTAGATGGTCGAGGTGGTGGTGGCGGTGGTACTGGGCTAGTGTAGATTGTTGTGGTGGTGGTGATGATGTGATGGAGGTGGTCACTGCAACGTATCAGAGGGACTAAATTTTTGTCCCAAAAGTGAAAAATTTGTTACAAAAATATCAATTTCTATCGTCGCAAGAATAGTATCTAAAAAGTGTTAGAAATAAATTGGCCACACAACAATCACTCACAGAAATTTGAAAGCAAATTGGAGAAGGAACAAATACAACTCTTGTAGTTCACTCATGTTATTCTCATTGCATTATCATTAATTATATTCTCCTACTCGTTCTTATCCTCCATAAATTGCATGACTACATAAGATCCTAACATGTAACTCACACACTCACATTCTGATTCACTAACTCTATTATTCTTTGTAGCCACTAACACATTAACATACTACTAATGCTCTTAACACACCATTATGCATCATTACATGCATATCATTATTTCTCCATAATTAGCATAACTAAATGTAGGAAATATAACTCCTAATATAACAAAACAAAGTTTATTATTTTCAACACCCCCCTTAAACTTGTTTTTCTGCTGATGTCCATGTGTTGCAAATGCTTCATTATTAAGGGGCTTTGATGTAAGTTTTCTATCTTGAAATCCTCCTTCTTCAATAGCAACAATTTCCTTGGCCATCTCCATGGATGCATAAACTTTAATTTTGATCCTTTTGAGAACACCTTCACATTTCTTCCTCATGAGCTCATACATATTCTTCAAATGAACATTTTCAAATTTTCCTTTCATATGGTCATTCCTCTTCCATCCATTCTTGAACTATTTTTGCCTCTTAAATTTAAAATTTGTTTTTTTTTCTTTTCTTATAAGGATCAAAAAACTTCTCCATGTTTATCCAACTTGTATCACTTAAACAATTCTCTACCCCCAATATCATGGGAAGATTCATGAATTTTTCAACAAAAATATTACCTAAAATTTTGAACTTATCAACATTCACATCATGAACCGCTTCTTTCACATTTTCACTTCAATTTGTCCAATATTCACAACCTCTATTTCTACAAGCTTCATTTTTGCCTGCCACCATATTTATTTTGTGAACTTCATCTTCAACGATTTCTTCAACTACATGACTCTCTTCCCTTTTGTCTTCCTTTTCAAAATTTCCTTCATCAATTTTGGTCTCAAATTGTTCAACTTCAACCGGATGATCATCTTCTCTAACTTCCATCGACGCAACTTCTGAAAGTTTAGAGAAGACAAAAGGTTAGGGAATGAGTTAGACTTTATTCCCTTTTATATTGATAATACTAAGTATAATATAAGGAAACACAATCACACGATCGCTAATTCCTATTCTAATACTCCCTCTCAAGCTGGTGCGAAGATATCTCTCATGTCCAGCTTGTTGAGAATGCCATGAAATGGTTTGCTCCCTAGTCCCTTGGTGAGAACATTATCTAGTTGGTCTCCAGTTTTTACAAATGGAATACATATGATACCACTAGTGAGTTTTTCCTTGATGAAGTGCCTATCAATCTCCACATACTTAGTTCTATCATGTTGAACTGGATTATAAGCTATGTTGATTGCGGCCTTGTTGTCACAGTATAGTCGCATGGAGTCATTCAGATGGATTCCCAAGTCTCCCAACAATAGTTTAATCCATAGTAACTCATATACACCCTGAGCCATAGCCCTAAATTCTATCTCAACACTAGATCTAGCAACCACATTTTGTTTCTTACTTCACCATGTGACTAGGTTGCAACCAACAAATGTGCAATATTCGGAAGTTAATCGCCTGTCAGTGACAGATCCAGCCCAATCTGCATCAGTAAATGCCTCCATACTGAGATGGCTATGTTTTGAGAAATAGAGACCCTTTCCAGGAGAAGATTTCAGGTATCTCATGATTCTCATAACAGCCTCTAAGTGGGAAGTTCTTGGAGCATGCATAACTGACTCACTACACTCACGGCAATGGCAATGTCTAAACGTGAGTGGGATAAGTATATGAGCTTTCCCACTAGTCTCTGGTATCTCCTCCTATCCACAGGTTCTCCCTCTTGATCCTCACTCAGTTTCTAGCCCGATTCTAGAGGTATATCACATGGTCTACCTCCAAGCATTCCAGTTTCCTTTAACAAGTTAAGTACATGCTTCCTATGGCATATGAAGATGCCATCCTTGGACCGAGCTACTTCAATGCCCAAAAAATACTTCAAATAGCCCAAGTCTTTAATTTCAAACTCCTTGGCTAAGTATTCTTTTAAACGAGGAATCTCCTCAACATCATCTCCTGTCAGAACAATATCATTAACATAGACAATAAGAGTTGTGGTCTTACCATGTGAGGTGTGTTTCACAAATAAGGTGTGATTATCTTGACTTTGATTGAACCCATATTTCAGCATAGATTGAGCAAACTTTTCGAACCAAGCCCTAGGAGACTGCTTTAGCCTATAAAGTGACTTTCGGAGTCTGCATTCTTTACCGTTAGACTTAGCATCCACAAAACCAGGAGGAATATTCATATAGACCTCTTCTGGTAGATCTTCATGAAGGAAGGCATTTTTCACATCAAATTGATGAAGTGGCCAATCCAAATTTGCAGCAAGAGAGAGTAAGATTCTCACAGAATTCATTTTAGCAATCGGTGCGAATGTCTCCTGGTAATCCACCCCATAAGTCTGAGTGAAGTCCTTAGCAACCGGTCTTACTTTCTACCATTCTATGGACCCATTTGCTTTGTGTTTTACCGTGTACACCCACTTACACCTAACTGGATGTTTGCCTCTAGGTAACTCCACTAACTCCCAAGTGCCACTCTTGTTAAGAGCTCTCATCTCTTCCATCATGACATGCTTCCATTCAGAAATAGAGAGAACATCTTGAAAATTGGTAAGTAGATTCACAGAAGACACTTTAAACAGAAAAAATTTATATGACGAAGATAGATTAGAATAAGAGACATGATTAGTAATAAGATGCTGAGTACATGACCTAAACCCCTTCCTATTAGCAATGGGAACATCAAGATCTAAAAAATCAGGAATAGGAGCACTAAAATCAGAATTACCTGGACTTTCAGTAGAAGGGGTTGACTCTGGACACTCATCCGGAGAAGAAGTTGGCAGTAGAGGAAGGAAAGGAGTCTCTTACATCCAGGGGACTTGCTGCCTGTCCTTGTCTTGAATATAAACTTTGCCTGCCTTATTTTCATCAACAACTGTTGGCTCATCATCCACTATTTCTTCAACTACGAGCGGAAGTAGAACGGGAATCTCTTCACACCAGGGCTCCCCCCATGGAATGATTGTGATACTGGAGAGGTCAGAGAGTAAGGCTGAGACTCAAAGAAAGTGACATCTATGGAGGCAAACAATTGCAAGTGGGAGGATGATAGCGCTTATAACCCCTTTTTGTGGTAGCATAACCCAGAAAAACACACTTGAGGGACCTAGGATCTAATTTACCATGAGTGGGTGAATGATTACAGACAAAGCAAACACAGCCAAAAGTCTTAGGAGAAATGGAGAACCCAGAAGAAGTAGACTCGAACAAAACTTGAAGAGGTGTTTGTTTTTGCAGGACTTGGGTAGGAAGACGATTAATCAAATAAGCGACAGTGAGAACCGCTTCCCCCTAATAGGATCGAGGAACCCGCATCTCAAAGAATAGACAACAGGTGACATCAAGGAGATGGCGATTTTTACGTTCTGTAACACCATTTTGTTGAGGGGTATTAGTGCAGGAAGTTTGGTAAATAATGCCATGAGTGGCAAAGTAAGTGGCAAGACTAGAGTCAATATATTCCCCCCCATTGTCAGAATATAGAATTTGTACAACTGCCCCAAACTAAGTACAAATCATTTTATGGAAGTTTTGAAACAGAGAAAACACCTCATTTTTATCTTTCATCAAATAGACCCAAGTAGCCTTGGAACAATCATCTATGAAGGTAACAAACCATTTGTGACAGATTAAAGACACAAAACGGGGAGGGACCCCATACATCAGAATGAATGAAAGAAAAGGGAACTGAACTTTTATTAAATGAAGGAGCAAAAAAGGCCTTGTGTTGTTTTCCAAGTTAACAAGACTCATATTGAAAATCTGACACATTATTTTTCTCAAAAACAAAAGGAAATAAATGCTTAAGTAATAAAAATGAGAGGTGGCCCAAGCGACGATGCCACAGTCAAATGTTTTCCTTGGTGGATGGTAACTGAATAGATGTATGAGCCAGCTTGTTTGTCTGATCCAGAATGTAGAGCCCATGTTCCTCTCTACCACTGCCAATCCTCTTCCCTGTGATAAGGTCCTGAAAAAGACAATGATCAGGAAAAAATGTCACGCTACAATTTAAGTCATGGGTAGTACGACTCAAAGATAAAAGATTAACACTGAAATTGGGCACATAGAGGACAGAAGACAAAGGAAAGGAAGATGTGGCATGAATTAAACCTTTCCCTAACATAGGCGAAATGGTACCATCAGCAATACACACTTTTTCTTGACCTGAGGTGGGGTTATACTCTGAAAATAAATTAAAGGAGCCAAAGGAAGCACCAGAATCAATAATCCATGGTATAGATGCATAAGATAGCAATGTACATGGGGATGAAGCCAAGTTACCTGAATTGGCAAAGGAAGAAGAGGGTGCGCCTGTAGCAGAAGGAGAGGCTCGACGGTCTAGTAAGTGGCGAAGATCAATCTCAAAATCCGAGGCAGATAACCCTGAAACATCAGTAGCCGGTGAGACAACTGGAGATGAAGGTGGTGGCTTAACCGTGTCGAAAAGATACGCCCGTGCATTGGCCCCTCGGCCTCTCGACTGACTAGACCGACCCCCGCGAGTACTAGGACGGTCTCCTCGGCCACCAGAAAGGATGCCATGTAGCTTCCAACAAGTTTCTCTAGTATGGCGAGGTCTACGGCAGTAGTCACAATAAAGCTGATCCTTCTCAGAGGAGGGACGAGAACTGCGAGGCACACTATCTCGAGGAGGGACAGAAACCAAGGCAGAGCGATCACTAGTGACAGGAGGAAGCATAGTAGAATGACAACTTTCCTTATTTTACACAAAAGCAAAGGCTTCCTAGAGAGAGGGAAGCACATCCATGCCAAAGACTTGGCTCCGGACAGGATCATACTCTATATTCAGGCCTTCTAAGAACTTGAAGACCCACTCTTGCGCTACAAATGTCTAGTAACCAGCAAAATCGATGAGACATACAGGCTTGTAATCCTAAAGATGATCAAGGCACTTCCATCCATTGCTAAGGAAGGAAAAATACTAGAGAATAGTCATCTCACCTTGCACCGACCTCTCAATGGAGTGATGTAACTCGAAAGCCTATAAGAAGTTCCCTTTCCTGGAATAAGTAGTAGCTACGGCCTCACAAATATCTTGGGTAGTGTCCATAGACAAGTAGCCCTCTTTAATCTCCGGAACTATAGAATGGATCAACCAACTCATAATTAGAGAATTAGTGATCTCCCACTGGTCATAATGAGGGTCAGTAATACTGGGTGCCTGAACCTTCCCATCCACATATCCTATCTTCTCTCTGCTCTTTAGAAAAATAGTCAGACTCTGTGACCACATGAGGAAATTTTGACCATTAAATAGAGAGGTGGTGATTTTAAGGCCAGGGTTGAGGTTATCAGTCATAGGAGAAAGGATAACCGAACTCACGCCCTGAGATGGCTGAGAGGTAATAGACTCACTAGTCAAATCTGCCATGGAGACTCTACTCACTAGTCCTCAATCACAAAGCCAATCAGAAACCCAAAAGATGAGAGTGGAGGAACCAGGACAAAAAGAACTAGAAAAGCATAAATAATTTAAGAAGCCATTTTTTTTTTTTTTAACATCACCAGATTATTTTTTAAATTTTTTTTTTTCCTCTGGCTGTGTTTTAAAAGAGAATTAAAAGAGAAAGAAGTAAAGGATATTGACTATCCAACCAAGACAGACGAAGGCAGGCGAAGACTTAGAGATGCCGACCAGAGTCACGCATACCAGAGATGTTGTCGACAAGGGCCACGAAGGCCAAGGGGATTGCCGATAGGCCCCTAGATAGTCAGAGAGATTGCCGACAGGCCCTTAGAAACTTAGAGAAGCTGCCGACTAAGCCTAATAGGCTATCGGAGAGCCCAGGTGAACTGCTGAAGGCCTAGGCAAGGCTGGCGGAGGTGTGGTTTGGGCTGTCGAAGGGTCAACGGTGGCTATCTGAGGGTCGACAGTGGCTATCGGGTCTCTTGGACTCAAGACCGGATTGTCGATAGAGGTCAGGATGGATGGGCTAGGGTTGAGGCTCTGATACCATGAAAGTTTAGAGAAGACAAAAGGTTAGGGAATGAGTTAGACTTCATTTCCTTTTATATTGATAATACTGAGTATAATATAAGGAAACACAATCACACAATCACGTATTTTCTATTCTAACTTAATTCCTATTCTAACAACTTCAACATCACACTCTTCTTCTTATTTTTGTTCTTGTTTTTTTGTTTTTGTTTTTTTTTTATAGGCAAAAAATAATTTTATTAATAACACCAAAGAGTTAGACATTACATCAATAAAATTGAAGGACTTTAGGAAGAGGTGAAGTAGGACTAAACTAAGCATCCAAACTAGGTTGGCATACTAAAAAAGTTTAGATACAAACTAACCCAAAGGGAACACTAGGTCTGAAGATGGTAAGGCACTAACCAGAACACCAGAATAAAAAGAGAAGAAATAACACTCATAAGGGTGAAGGAAATGGTCGAATCATCTGGGATTATGTTTGGGCAGCCTTTTTTCTTTTTCTTTTTTTCACTTGATTAGTCTCACTTTATGTAAGTGAAGGATGAAATCGAGAAACCGACATAGCCAAATGTAGTCCTAGACCAAAGTGCCATTTGAATTTTGATGACTTCTGTTATTTGAACCTAGCTATGCACACATTGGTTGAAGATAGCATTGTTCCAACAAAGCCATATGTTCCAATAGGTGCAAGCAAAAAAAGCATCCCAAATGGTCTTTTTAAAGCTTTTATAATTTCAATTGAGTTTGAAAAATCTTAAAAACCCTCGAGATATTAATTTGTGATTATGTTTCAATTTTAAGTAGTGAATATCAATCCCAATCAAACAATCAACGTTAAATCGGCACAACGATTTAATGTGAAAAAAATCACAATTGAAGCACCTCTAATTGTAAAAAAATAAAAAAACCCCACAAGCCAAAGCCACAAAACAATCCACTAAGAAGATAAAAAGGAATTACACATGAGTATTATCAATTACCTAATGAATCCACGCCCGAACTGAACCAAACTCTGCCTCTTCCACCACCATCTTCACCTCAGAATGTTTTACCCAACGTTAAATCCATAATTTCGATATCGAATCCATGACGAAGAGCCACTCTGAAATCCACCAAAGCTTCAGGCCCAACTTTCCTGGAATTCACTGATGAACACCTCTCTCTTTTTGTAAATAAACGAACAAAGTCCACCCTTGATGTTTAACAATATGTAGTTTGTCGATCAATTGATCACCTTTTATATATCAAGGAAACTCATATAAACCACCATCTAATATAGAATACTTTGTAATTTACACCTCTCTGAAAATCCAGATAGGTTAAACCCTAAAATGAGCAAACGGTGCATTTTATACTAAATAGAGTTGCAAAGACTGCTCGAGCCACCACTTGACTGCTCGAACGGTGTGAGTAAAGGCGGTGCAAATCAAATAGGCCAACCGCTCGAGCGCAACATCCACTGCTCGAGCGGTTAAACATCCTTCCTAGAAGTTCAGTTTGCAAGTTGAGGTACTAGATGATCCACTTCACCGCTGATCCCTCTACATAGTCAGCAAAATGGTAAATAAGAAATGTGGAATGCTTAAGCTACAAAATGTCAGCACAAACTCCTCTACACAGGCACAATTCGGGTTCGATTCGTATCTAAACACTCACAGCCTGACTAAAATAAGAAAGCGAATAAAATTACAATTAAAAGAAATTTTGTCAAACGAGATTGTCAATTACGACAACCTAACAAAACCACCATTGAAAAAATGAGAAAGTAGAACAAACCCATTCAAAACCCCACCAATTGAGGATATGCAACCAAACAAGCCATGATCTGTGGCAAAGAAGGAGGATGTGATCTAGGCCCAATTTTGGGGGCAAGCACACAAAGTAGCCTATTTGGACCCCCAAAAAAAGGTTGAAAATAGGGTCTCACAATTATTTAGTCTTATACTAGTCCATTAAGAAAAAGGCCCAAATCAATTCAAAGTACTAAATGAATAAAAGACCCAATCTAAAATAGAAATTCATAAAAATAAAAATAAAAATAAAAATAAAAAACGACTTGAATTTTAGAAGTTTAAAATTTTGTTTAATACAAGGCCCAAATTGAATTCAAAAAGGCCCAAAAATTAAGGTCCTAATGTATATTATAAAAACTTGTAAAAATAAGTGTCAATAATTTGAGGCCCAACCCAATAATATACATTTCATTGCCTTGCCTAGCAATCTTTTTAAAAACTTGTAAAACAAAATATTTTTCAATAGCGCTTTCATGACAGTATATTTAAAATAAATAAATAAATAATAGAAGATGGTTAGTATAATCAAATGTTGAAAAATATTACTGAAAAAGATTTAGTTGATAAGTTGGAATATAAAAGCTTGTTTGGTAATTTTGCAGTTAAAAATGCAAGAAAGGTGACGTTCAAGTGATACTTCGTTATTTTTTGTTCACCTTTTGGTACTCCAATTCAAATTTTAGTCATTTTTGTTATTGTAAACTTTGTTATATATTTAAGCGAAATTTAGTAGACTTTATGCGAGTATCATTTTTTTAAATATGCATGAAAGACCCCATATTTAATGTTTAATTTGGACCCTGAAAAAATTAGAACCCACCCTAATGTGATTCGATGATTCAATATTGCAGCCACGTAAAGCACAAAAGCAATCAGCTCCCATAGAGATTGTTATGCAATGATCTGGTTTCAATCACACAATAAATAACAAGGAGAAGAACAATCACAAACACAAACACAAGATATGCGTGGTTCGGTGAGATGCTTACATCCACAACAGATAAACAATCAAAATCCACTATATGCAATAAGTATTACAAATCACTCTGCAGCTCTCTCTATTTTTCTCTAACCCTAAAACGTATTAATTGATACAATTTATAGGGTAAAAAACTAATGGGCCAAAACTAACACTACAAGTACATAAATATCAATTTCAATGCAATCCTAACCCACCAGGATTGCAATGCACTTTCAGGGCGCTGCAGGGAGCCTGCCTCCTACCCTCGGCTAGGGGTATAGTAAATACAAGACACCTCACAACAGGGAGAATTGATCCCCTAATGAGAAGATCTCTTGATGCGATACAGCCTTTTATAGCAAGCCAGCAGAAAACTTTCACCTTTGGCGGAGCAAAACATTTCCATAAGCGTATACTGATAGAGCTTTCCCTATTTGAGACAGAGTGGTAGTGAGAAATTATAGATTTGACCATAAAATGCCCCTGTTTATCGATTGACCACTGAAGAGAATCACTTTGGTTTGGTCTTAAAGAAGTAGTAGAGATGAGTTCCTACAGCTTTACAAGTTCCCATGGTCGCAGATGTTGCCGAAATTGAATTTTACAAGCTAAACCAGCACTGTTGAAAGAGGACAACTCTACAATTGACTTATTTTTCTCACTGGAGAGGGAGAAAAGCCGAGGGAAAGTAGTTGATAGAGACTCAACTCCAATCGATAGATCGGTCCAAAAAAGAATATCACAACCTAATCCTAATTTTAGCACAAGATTGGTGGTCAATAATTCACTGAACACATCACCACTGCTGCCCACTTCAAGAATGCTTCTCTAACCTTTGGAAATTCGTAATCCATGAATATGAAACGGTAGCCAACTGCTAGGCCTTGTTTCGTATATTTCAACCACTACTTTTCGCCAAAGGGCATTCTTTTTGCCAAAGGGCATTTTTTCTGTACCATAACACCACCACCATTTGGCAAAGAGAGCAGAATTTTTTAGCTTAAGTGAATGAACGCCTAAACCTCCAAACTCTTTCCTATTTGTAATTGATTTTCAGTTGGCAAGATGGCTACCGTTTTTATCCTCACTGCCTTCCCAAAGGAATCTTTTTCGGAGTTTTTCCATCTCACTCTTCTTTGTTGAACTCATCTTCTTCAAAGCATTGTACCCAATACTCAATGGGTAACAATTTACCTTCATGTTTGGAGACAATACTATCAATCAACTTCCAAACATGATGGTGTTCTTGAATCTCCAATATACGTCCATACCTCTGAATGTATGGCCTTTTTCAGAGCTCCAATTGCTTTTTCCTATTTCTTCTCTTGAATTCTTTTAGGCAACCTGTTACTTAGCTTTTCTTCAACCACATCGAACAAGTCACATGCTTTGAAATATGAAAAGAGAACAATCTTCATTCTCCTGTAATTTGAGAACATCATTTTCTCACACCAAAATACATATTTGGTGATTCTTCCATGATCATATACTACAATGATCTATCAAGACTTCCAAGCTGGTTTGTTGGTGGATGGGCTACAGCTCCATCTTCAAGAAGATGGATAAGAAAATGCGGAATGCTTTTCCATTTGCAGTGTTCTGGACTTTGTGGAAAGTAAGAAATGAATGTACGGTCAATGAAATCCACCCCAAATGGGACAATATTAGTGAGCTGATTAAGGTTAATGTGACTCTTTCAATTAAATACAACTGTAAGGAGGTAAACTATTCTGTTAATGACTTGGTTTCGAGCTTGATGCAATAAGATGTAATGGTCATTAGCTTTATGGGTTGCTGCTGGACTGCTGTTGTCCTTATTGTTTTGGGTTTGCTTTGGCCTGTTGCTGTTGGCCCTTAGGATGTTTGTTCTAGTTGATGCCTTTTCAATCTCTGTTTGTGGGGATGGTGATGCAAATGATTTGGCTTGCCCCTTTTTGCCAACCTAGTTGGGATGATTGGGTTTGCTTTGATGTTTATAGCACCTCCCTTGTGTTTATTTCCTTGTTTGTTGCTTTATTTCAAATAAAATATTGATGCAAATAAAATATTTCACCTACCTTTTCCATTTCCCTTTTCAAATCAATCCTCAAATCCTCCAATCAAACACAACATTAGGCAACCTGTTACTTAGCTTTTCTTCAACCACATGGAACAAGTCACATGCTTTGAAATATGAACAGAGAACAATCTTCATTCTCTTGTAATTTGAGAACATCATTTTCTAACACCAAAAATACATATTTGCAGTTCCATCTTCAAGAAGATGGATAGGAAAATGTGGAATGCTCTTCCATTTGCAGTGTTATGCACTTTGTGAAAAGTAAGGAATGCATGTACGTTCAATGAAATCCACCCCAAATGGGACAATATTAGTGAGCTGATTAAGGTTAATGTGGCTCTTTCAATTAAATACAACTGTAAGGAGGTAAGCTATTTTGTTAAGGACTTTGTTTCGAGCTTGATGCTATGAGATGTAATGGTTATTAGCTTTATGGGTTGCTGTTGGGCTACTATTGTCCTTATTGTTTTGGGTTTGCTTTGGCCTGCTACTGTTGGCCCTTAGGATGTTTGTTCTGGTTGATGCCTCTTTAACCAATGTTTGCTTTGATGCTTATAGCACCCCCCCTTGTGTTTATTTCCTTGTTTGTTGCTTTATTGATGTTTGATGTAAGGAACTTTCCTTGATTCTTATCAATAAAGTTTAATCTTTGCTGATAAAAAAAAAGAAAGACTTCCAGGATCATAGTGGCTCTAATGCCACTTTGTTATAAATAAATTGGCCACACAACAATCACTCACAAATTTGGAAGCAAATTAGAGAAGGAAAAGATGCAATCATGTTATTTTCATTGCATTCTCATTATATTCTCCTACTAATTTTTATCCTCATTACATAAATTGCATGACTATATATAAGATCCTAGCATGTAACTCACACTCACATTAAGGCCCGCTAACTCTATTATGCTTTGTAATCACTAACACATTAACATACTACTAATGCTCTTAACACACCATTATGCATCATTACATGCATATCCTTATTCCTCCATAATTAGCAGAACTAAATATAGGAAATATAACTCCTAATAATAAAAACAAAGTTCATTATTTTCAACAAAAAGTTGTTTCGAAAAGTAAAAATAGAGCTTTTAGTGACAAAATTTTAAAAATGTTGCCAATAATTGAGTACAATGGAAAATAAAATTGTTGTTTCAGTAAGGAATAAACAATTTTCACCAAAGTAATTCCCTTGTGAAATTTTACTACTACATGTAGGCATAAAACACAATAACAAAAAATAATAATAATAATAATCCATCATATCTTAGATCTATGAAGCAGGGAAGGAAGGGTAAGAAACTGCATAGAAAATTTCTTGTACAAATATTCCTGAAAGTAAAAAAGAAAAAAGAAAAAAAAGCATTTTCATTGTTACATTGTTTGTTATTATTTTCTTTCCAATTTAAGATATTATATGTTTGTATTTAATTTCAGAAATCACCAAAACACTATTGGATTGGAACAAAGATTTGGCCAAGGAACCAGATATGTATGGTTGGACACCACTTCATTATGCGGCCCGATTTGGTCATGTAGAAAGGGCTAAACAGCTACTAGATGTGGATAAATCCATTGCATATGTGATTGCAAACAAAGATGGTAAGAAGACAGCTCTTCATGTAGCAGCTAGTCAAGGACATGTCGGCGTAATGGAAGTGCTTCGATCACAATGTCCCGATTGTTGGGAGATGGTTAATGATAAAGGCCAAAATATTCTTCATGTTGCAGTGCAGAATGAGAACAAAAAGGCGGTCAAATTCATCTTAAAAAATTCCCAACTCAATAGCTTTATAAATCATAAAGATACTGATGGGAACACCCCTCTCCACCTTACTGCTACTACGTTCCATGCAAATCGACTCATATACAATAAAAGAGCAGATAGGATGGCCTTTAACAAGGAAAATCAAACTCCCCTTGATGTAACAACACACTATGAAAACATAACATCAGTAACCCAGGTAACCCTTCTCAGTCCGAGAGATGGCAGGAATCTTATGCACAAGGCCCGCCTTATTGCTTTATTAATTCATTATGTTTTCCAAACTGATTGAAGAATGATTATTGCATGCAGGCTCTCAAGTGGTCAGAATCAGAAAAACGTGGTCATTCGCTAGGTTGGCGAAATATAATTAGCGACGATAATAAGAATTTAACAAAGAAAATGAAAGCTAATGATGATAAGCGTAAAAGGATTACATCCATGAACATCAAGAAAACAATGGACACCCAATTGATAGTGGCTGCACTTATAGCAACGGTGACTTTTGCAGCTGGTTTCACCATGCCTGGTGGCTACGATGGAAACCAGGGCCCAAATCAAGGCATGGCAACTCTAACAAGAGAAGTAGCTTTCAAAGCTTTTGCGGTAACAAATACCATTGCCATGATATTATCCACTTCTGCTATTTTAACATATTTTTGGGTGGTTCGAATTAATGATCCTGATATTCTTTTGAAACACTATTATTTCACTACTAATTTCATATTGATTGCGATTGTAGCAATGGTGCTGGCATTCATTACAGGCACATATGCTGTATTAGAACATTCACGAGCCCTAGTAATTGCAGTTTGCGTTACTAGTTTCCTGTTCTTCGGGATTTTTTGCAACTTAATTAAAGAGAGTTTCAACATGGCAATAGAAATGTCATATCCATAAAAACTACATGTATTACAGTCCTCCTATCTAGTGTTCAATGTTCATATATGATGAATAACATCAAGGAATGCATTCTTGATCAATAATGTATTTTGATATTAATTTCAAGTATGAGATTGTAGGCTTGAGTTTGAGGGCACCCAATCTATGTCGATAATGACGTAAATCAAGCCTATGCGAGCATATGGTTCCATTGCTATTGTAATAATGTCTGATTGTCAATATATATTCATTGCAATATATCAATTTTTTAGAGAATCTGTATTGTTTCTCAAAATACTCTGCTAGAGATATATTAGGCTCTTGATTATATTTTTAATCAAGTTCTCATTCAAACTTCGAAATCATAGAGAATTTTTGGTATCAAAGCTCTCAATCACCATATGTACATTTTGTTCCATCTCATTTCTCATTTATTATTTTGTACCCAAAAAGTTAATTTTACGAGTAGTTGAGTAATAAGTAATTGCTTATCGGATGATTATTGGTTCACTTACAGAAGGGATTAGATTTAGTGGGTTGTCTTACAATTTCTTTGTAAGTTAATGGAATAGTAGTGCCCTGTATTGTGTTTTACTCCTAATTTCAATTGTTGTCTACATAATATTTGTTGGTGTAGCTTATAAGGGTTGTTTGGTAGAGCTTAAATCCAGCTTATTTCAGCTTTTAGCTTAAATTAAGTGATTTTTGTGTGTTTGGTGAAGCTCAAGTGATCAACTTTTAGCTTAAATTAAGTCAAAAAAGTGATTATTCTTTGAGTTGCTCCGGAGGTGCTTTTTGATTCAGCTTAAGCGCACAGCTGGGGGTTTGAAGGGCAAAATGACTTAAACGCCCCTCACCATTTCAAGTTATTACCAGTGTGCCACGTATATAAACCAAACACAACTCATTTTTGTCTCTCGCACGCCTCTGAGAGGCGATTTCCGGCGAGAGGGAGGTGATTTCCGACCAACCCTAGCTCTCTAAAACCCTAGCACTCTCTCTCTCTCTCTCTCTCTCTCTCTCTCTCTCTCTCTGTGTTCGGATTCAGATCTATGAGAGTGACAATCACTGCCCTAGAGAGGCTCGTAGTGGCGAAGGGCAACGGAAACCTAGTGTTTATGGGAGCTGAATCGACAACCTCGATCAACGGTGGCGAATCCACCACCGCCTCTGTTCTGCTTCCTCTTCTGTCGCCTAGTGTTTTCGAAATTGTGAGAGAGAGAGAGAGAGAGAGAGAGAGAGAGAGAGAGAAAAGGTGTCAAAGGCGGTGGTGGATCTACCATTCCCCAGATTTGGTCTCTCTGCCTTCGGCGATGGTGGTTGTTGTATTGTCGGAGAAGACAAGGAGATGAAGATCTTGGCCTAGAAGATGAAGATAAAGAGACAGCTCAAACCCTAGCTCCGGCCCCTAGCGCCGCTGTGACCGCCGGAGCTAGGGTTTCAATGTTTTGTTTTTGTTTTTTGTTTTTTGTTTTTTTTTTTGAAGGTTTTTAGTGTTTTTTTAATTAAAAAATAATAATAATTAAGCATTTTAGTCACTAATTAATAATTTTAGTATTAATTGATGGTAATTAATAATTTTAGTATTAATTGATGCTTAGTCATTAATTGACACTAATTAATTTATAATTTAAAAAAAAGAAATAATTTTATATTAGTTGATACTATTAATGAAATGATAATTTTAGTATTAATTGATGCTACTTAAGCCATTAATTGACACCTAATTCATTCCTAATTAAAAAATGAAAAAAATCATACTAATTGATAATATTAATAATTTTAGTATTAATTGAAGGTAATTAAGTCATTAATTGACACCTAATTCATTTATAATGAAAAAATGAAAAAAATTATACTAATTGATACTATTAATAATTTTAGTATTAATTGATGCTAATTATATTAACTTTTGTAATACTAATTACATTAACTTTTATTAATGAAATAATTTTTTAAAATTAAAGCTGAAAAAATTACAAAATAATCATTTTTATATCATATAAGGGCAAAATGGACAATTACACAATTTTACTGCTTATTAACCAAATACTACTCTGCTGTTTAAATTCATAATCCCACAGCTGCACCAAACAGGCTAACAGCTTAGGTTCACAGCTATAAGCCATAATCTGTTAAACTATAATCTATAATCACTTTTCCACAGCTCTACCAAACAGGGCCATAGTCAAAGTGATCATGGCTATGGCAATCAATTCGGATATGTAAGGCAACACTCTCCCTCATACTTTCCCTAATCATCAACCAATCATATCACTTATACATCATTGACTCTAGAAATGGGTCTAAAAAGTGGGCTAAGTTTGGTGAAATTGCTGATAGAAGAAGATGGTGAGTTCAAATATGAAGCCAACAGTGCAGGTGAAACTCCACTTTACATCGCTGCAGAGAAAGGATGCCATGTAGTGGTGTCCGAAATTTTGAAACCTTTCAGAGCTCCGGCTTATGGTGGCCCTGGTGGTATAACTGCTTTGCACGCAGCACTAATTTCTAACAACCAGGGTACTAGTCATTAATTTTAAACAAATTTTCTTTGGATTTTATTTATTTTTTTCTAGACAAAAAAAATAGTGGATTCATATTGACAGATAATAGTATAAAACCTGTGATATGCGTGGTCTTAGACATTAATTCAAAATTGTATTTTGAAAGTAAATGGTACATTGAAAAAAATATATATATTAACAAAAAATAATAGTATTTAAATTTAGCAAATCTGAAATCATATTTAGCACACATGAACACGTATTTGTTAATATATTTAGATTGACTCAAACTTTATAATTTGTATAAAAATGCCCATTCTTGTGTTTGAATCATAAATTTGAGTAAAGAATTCACTATTCAGATACAGCCTAAAGAAAAATGACTTTTTTTTTGGGCCCAACGAAGGAAATAGCAGTTATTTCAGTCAACCATGTAATGGTATGGGAAGGGTGTAAGGAACTGGAGAGAAAACTTCTGGCAGAAATATTGCTAAAGAAAATGAATGATTTTGGTTTTGGTTTTGATTTTGAATTTAGTTTTTTAATTTCTATTTAATTTATTACATTATATGCTCTGTATTTCATTCCAGGAAGCACAAAAACATTATTAGATTGGAAGAAAGATTTGGATTATTCATCATGGTATCAGAGCTTCGAGCTTCAATGAGCATTCGCACCAATTTAATCTTCATTTCATTCAAAGAACTTTGATCTTCATCAAGCAGTTTCAATGGAGTCTTCTTCTTCTTCTTCTTCTTCAACCATCCCTCCCAATCTTGAAATGTTAATCTCTAATCTAAGCTCACTTGTGACTATCAAATTGGATAGTACAAACTTTCTCATCTGGAAACATCAGATGCAAAATATGCTTCAAGCTACTGATCTCCTGAAGGTTGTCAATGGATCATATCAATGTCCTCCAGCAATGATTCAAAATTCTTCTGGATCAGAGATTTCAAATTCAGAATTCATACAATGGTGTATGATCGATGCACATCTTCTGAGTTGTATAACTGCTACTCTTTCTCCAGCAATCTTCGCAACTGTGATTCATCTTCCAACGAGCTTTGAGGTTTGGCTATCACTAGATAAGCGATTTACCTCATTGTCTAGGTCACACATTCGTCAGCTCAAGAACAAATTAAATTCAATATCAAAGAGTTCTGATTCAATGGAGGTTTATCTAAGTCACATCAAAATTCTTGTGGATCAGTTGAGCATGGCTTCATCCTTTGTTGATGATGAGGATGTGGTCCTCATTACACTGAATGGGTGCTCATGAAATTTTAAGGGGTAAAAGAAAAGAAAAACTCTAAGGCCTGACTCTTATAATAAAATAAATCTTTAATTTTTAATTTTTTTAATTTAAACCTTAATATTTTAATTTGTTTTCAATCTAAACTATTTATTTATTTTTATTAAATAATCTTGATGAAAAAATAATATTTTAATCATCAAACTCAATATGAATAAATGACGAATGCATGTGTATTGATTATATTTATTTTTATTAATATTTGGTTTGGATGTCAATGACTGGGTGAATCGGTATTGTTTAAATTTATTTAAATTAAATTTCAATGTGAATGAATTAGATTCAAAAAGTCACAAAAAATAGTTCTTAGATATTTGCAACACCAAGACACCGTCACAAATAATTAATTATTTTTTTACAATTTGTTTGTACTTTTTGAGACAAGGAAATTCGGTGGCTCACTCTCTTGCTAGACTGTCTCGCACTCTTCAACAGCAACAAGTTTGGATGGAGGAGGAGCCCCCATCACTGGATCATTTCATTGCTTTGGATGCTGCTACTTGCTATTAGTAGTTTTTCTAGCTTTGTTCTGTTTGGCAGCTAGTCCTCATGCTTTTGTTTCCTTGGCTTTTGCAGTTCACTATGTAAAAAAAAAATAATCTGATCCTTAAAAAACTTTAAAATCTTAAACCTGTCCATTTTATCTAATAAATATAAACTATTAAATTTTTATTTTTTCTTGAAGAGATTAAATTATTAAGATTCTTTTAATTATTATTTAACAAAAGTTTTAATATAATTATTGGATAATTCTAATGAGAAAAGTTAGGAATCATGAAAATTTTTTCATGCAAATGATCATGAAAGATTTATGATCCTTGGATTATCTTGATTAGTGTGTGGTGCTTTATTTTAAGTGCAATCCAAGGGTCACAAAGCTTTTATGACTATTTTCATGAAAGGTTTTTCGTGATACCTAGCATTGTTGAATTCTAATTAATATTTTATATCCCAAGTCCAATTCAAATGTTAAATGGGGACAAAATCTCAGCATAGCCTAATCCTATGAGCTAAATATAAGACTAATTACCAATTAGTCCTATTAAGTACACTTAAATACTAATAGGTCTTATTGACTTTTGGAATGCACCAATAAGTCCTACAACATTTATATTGCCATTAAATTTAGGGAGGTTGATCAATAAGTCCCATCTTTTAGACTTATGATATAGCGATCCCGGGTTTACCCCTTGTTGTATAGTGATTCGGACATGTGTCCGTGGATGTTGGTAGTGGATTGTTGTCCTGTTTACGTCCTTTCATATATTGTATTTGAGTTATAGGATGTGTGGGGCAGGTTTGTTTGAGGTTGGTTGTGTTGGGGAGCCAGGGGTTGCTGCCCAGATTTTTTGTCCTTCGCTGGAGGGAGGAGTTGGTCGCTCGAGCGAGAGTTGAGTTTTGTGTCTGGTGGGTCGAGCCAGAGCGGCTTCGCTCGAGCGGGCGACTGCGTCTGGGCTGGACCTGAACACCATGATTTCTGGCTCGAGCGAGCTGTTCTTCGCTCGAGCGATCTGGTTCGGTCTTCGCTCGAGCGAGCGGTTCGTCGCCGAAAGGCCTAGTTCAGTTGCAGAACTGAAGGTCGAGCTCTGCTCGAAGCGAGCTTTTCTTCGCCGAGCGAGCTTCTAGGATGTTGGCTCGAGCGAGACCTTCTTGGCTCGAGCTACGGTTTTACAGGTTCAGTCGCTCGGCGACCAAGTCTTCGCTGAGCGAGCCTGTTTATATCGGGCCGACAAAGAATTTTAAGTTAGATTTTTATAAACTTTTGATCCAATCCTCCAGATCCGAGAGCTTCTCTCTAGCTTTATATTCTCTCTAAGGTTTGATCTATCTATGATCTTTTCCTTCTCATCTTGCTTTGTTAAAAAGGCAGGGGTTGACAATGCCTTCGATTTAACCTGAAAAAGTCGGTGCTTGGAGCATTTTGATCTTTGGGTCTTCATCTCCTTTTGCGCTTAAACTTTGAGATAGGGATATCCTACTCTTTATGGATTCTGTCTTTAAATTTTGACATTTTGATGTGTTGGGGATAGTTGCGTAATTTTGGGAAAGTTTGGGGCTTTTATGCAATTTTATAAAAGTTTGGGGTTTTGTTTTAAATAAACCTATATGTACGGTTGATACATAGAAATGAGATTAATGTGGAATCATTGATGAAAATGGAACCTTAGGGGTTGAATGTTAATTATGGAAAATGCTATAATTATATTGTTTAATTAATTGGGATAATTAATTGTGGAATTGGGATGTTGATTATATATCCTTTGCGCATTTATTTTCTGTTTAGAAATATCTGCTTTGGGCTATCGGTGGAGGATAGTCTTGATTGTTGTAGACAATGCATGATGATTAGGCAAATTAAAACCAATCATTGAAATGTGTCATTGAGAATGACAGTTGAAGAATACATTAACTTTATGTATTGATTTGTGATGTGTATAATTGTTGTTTATATGCATTGTGTTGTGTTGGAGAAGATAGGGGATGTACTCCACGGTTTAGGGGAAGATAGGGGATGTACCTCTAAACCGGATGTTGTTTGGGAGAAGATAGGGGATGGACTCCGTAGATAAAGCTCATATGCTTGTCTTGGGAATGTGATATAGCTAGTATGCATATCTGTGGAAGTAATGAAGTTGTAAGTGGTTAATATGAGCTGTTGTTTCATATGAGTTGTGTGGCCAGGTTCTGAGCCATGAGTTATAAACTGAGAATTTAATGAAAATGGAGAGTGAATTGAATATAGACTTGAAAGTCTTGGAATTATAATGTGTTATGAAAGAATGTAAAAGTGTTGACCATCTATCAACTGTTAATCTTTTAGTCATTATTCATAACTGGTTTAGTATATTTCTACTGGGCTGTAGCTCACCCTATATGGGAACATCATTTTCAGGTACAGGCAGCATGCCACCTCCAAGGACTTAGCTTGGGAGGCTAGTGGCGGATGGACTTTTTGACTTCTATTTAATTTTGATGTGTTGCATGTAACTTCAAGCCAAGGGCTTTACGTGTATTGAGCTAGAGCTCTCTTGATTGTAACCAAGTGTTAACTTGGAAAATTGTAAGCCTTTAAGGCATCCGCTTTTATTGTTTACATGTAATACTTTTGTACAGAATAGTACAGTTAAATAGAAGAAGGTGGACTTTTATTATGTTGATGCATGTTCGATTGATGGGTTTATTGTCATTATTTTGAGGGCGCATAACTTGGTATCGAGCGCATCGGTTCAATACTTTGGGTGCGTGGGAAGTGATTAGGATCACAATGGGTTTGTCTCGCTTGATAGAGACTTAGTGTAGTGTCATATGCTATGTGTTTAATTGATAACATGTTTATGTGATTATTTGGGTATGGGATTTAATTTCTAGGATGTTGATTGGATCCTTGGGTTTCGAGTCTTGTTGGAAAGGCACTTGATCAATGCCGCTTTCTCACAGAACTCGTAACGCCAGGACTATCATTATCAAGAAATGGAATTCGTAAGTGCTTATGTGTTTATGTGCTTACGTGGAGTGAATTATTGTGGTCCATGTTTTAGGACGTGAGTGTTTAGTTTTGGCACGCTTATAAATGTGCTAACGTTCTGTGTTACCTTTATTAGGATGTCAGGACGAGGAAGAGGTGGAAGGCGTGGTAGGCCTAGGAGGCAGGAAATGCCTTTACCGGATGAGATTCCGGCAGCTCGGGAAGGGGTTGGTCAGGCCAATGTGGCCGAGCCAGTAGGCCAGCAGGCTATGGGCGCTCTAGCCCAAGAGATAGCAGGCGTCAGGAGTTGGTGGGTATTCTCGTGAGCCGAGAATCAAAGCTCAGTTGTTGTTGCGAATGCAGGACCTTCTTTCTCGAAGAGGGAGTTCTTAGGTCTAATCCGGATGAGTTTGTGGTGATCCAAAAGAGCCGCTTAAAGCTGATGAATGGCTCGAACAGACAACGAAGACGTTTGAGATGCTAGGCATCGAAGACGAAGTACTGAAGGTGACCTTGGCATCATTCCAGCTGAAAGGGGATGCGGGTCAGTGGTGGAAGTTCACCAAGGGTCGTATTGGAGGCACTTGGAAGGCTTTTGTTGACGCTTTTCAGGAGAAGTTCTTGTCTCCGGCTGTTCAGGAGAAGTTGAGAGGTCAGTTCTGCCAGCTCAAGCAGGACAGTTTATCAGTGGCCGAGTTTGAGGCCTCATTCACTAGTTTGTCCAGGTTTGCACCTGAATTGGTGGCGTCCGAGGAACGCCGTTGCATTGAGTTTGAGAAGAAGTTGAGGCGTGGCCTCAAGTTGAGAATTGTGGGGTCTATGTTTCGGGATTATGGGCGACTGGTTGATGCTGCAGCTCATACTGAGATTATGATGCAGGAAGAGGATGAAGGGCAGAAAGGCTCCAAGAGGAGTCAGGAGGGACAGGGTGATAGTAGGAGACAGAGGGGTTATAACCCTCAGCAGTCTCAGGGTGGAGTTTCTAGGTCGACTTTCCCTGTCTGAGCAGTGCTCGGGAGGGGCAACAGGAGAGCTTACTTGTTACAAGTGTGGACAGCCGGGTCACAAGACGTCTGCTTGCCCGCAGAAGGGCGGAGGCCAGAGATCTGCATCTTCTTCAGCCAGCCACAGGTCGAGTTTGGGCAGCCCTTGTCCCGTTATCGCAGGACAACTGGCACTGAAGAGGTTCTGCCCACGCTTGAGTGCCACCAGAGCGTCTGGTTCTAGGCAGACGCAGGATTTCACCACCACTCAGGCAGCCTCGAGGGCCAATCCGGAGCTTCACATCCCAACAAGATAAAGATCATATGCTCCTGTGGGTGAGCAGTGGACCAGTGGTCCCACAGCGTGTATCTTTGTTGTCACAGAGGATTTGGTACCAACTCCATCAAGAGTGAGAGGTACTTTTTGTTTTGCAACTCGGTTGCTAGAGTGTTGATTGACACGTGCATCTCATTCTTTTGTATCTGCATTTGCATCTGTGTTGGAACTGGAGTTAGCACTTTTAGCATCTCCTATTTGCGTTGTGTCACCTATTGGGGGTGAGTTAATTTTGAGGCACGGATGTAGAGGTTGTGATATAGAGGTCGACGATCATCGACTTCCCTTTCCATTTGTAGTTATGCCCATGAGGGGCTTTGATGTTATTTTGGGTATGGACTGGTTATCGTCATACCGGGCTGTTATTGATTGCTACCGCCAGAGGGTTACTTGCTGTACAGTGAGCGGGGAGTTTTTCCATTTCTTAGGAGACCGAGTTGGTAGTGTTGTGCCACAGGGGTGCGGTCCGCGAAGGCGGAATGAGCTTAGTAGTTTACTTGCTAGTTTTGAGAATAGTGAGTGTGATGAGACCCAGATTGAGTTGCCAAGGGTAGTTTGTGAATACTCAGACGTCTTTTCCCGAGGATCTTATTGATTTGCCACCCCACCGAGAGACGAGTTCTCTATTGATTTAGTGCAAGACGGCCACGATTTCTATGGCACCTTATCGCTTTTGCACCGGCAGAGTTGATTGAGTTGAAAGTCCACTCAAGAATTGCTAGATAAGGGCTTAGCCCTAGTGTATCGCCGTGGGGAGCACCGCCCTCTTTGCTAAAAAGAAAGACGGTGCCTTGAGGTTGTGTATCGACTCGGAAGTTGAATCGGCTACGGTTAAGAATAAGTACCCTATGCCCGTATAGATGATTTGTTCGACCCGGTTGAAGGGTTCCGTTGTTTCTCTAAGATAGATTTGAGATCGGGTTACCACCGCTTGAGAGTCAAAGAGGAGGATATTCAAGACGGCATTCCGTGACGCGTATGGCCATTATGAGTTTCGGTGATGCCATTTGGGCTCACCAATGCACCGGCTCTTTATGGACTTGATGAACCGGATCTTCCGGGAATTCTTGGATCGCTTTTGGTCGCTTTTTGTGACGACATTCTTATCTATTCACCCTCGTGAGAAAGAGCACGAGGAACACTTGCGAGTGGTGCTTGAGTTGCTTAGAGCCCATAGGTCAGTATGCCAAGTTTGGGAAGTCAGTTACGGCTAAAAGAAGTCAAGTTCTTAGGCCATGTAGTTTCCGGGGAAGGGGTGTCTGTTGATACATCCAAGACTGAGGCAGTGCAAGATTGGGCACAGCCTAAGAGTGTGTTTGAGATCCGCAGTTTTCTGGGATTAGTTGGGTACTACCGTCGGTTTGTGAAAGATTTCTCCAGGTTAGCTTCACCGTTGACTAGGTTGACTCGCCAGGGAGTCAAATTTGTATGGAGTGAGACTTGTGAAAAGTCGTTTCAGGAGTTGAAAGTTAGATTGACCACCGCTCCGCCTTGATTATACCGAGAGGGGGTTGGGTTATGCAGTCTATTGTGATGCCTCACGAGAGGGTTTGGGTTGTGTGTTGATGCAGGGAGGGAAAGTGGTAGCCTATGGCTCACGTCAGTTAAAAATACACGAGAAGAATTACCCTACACACGACCTAGAGTTAGCGGGCCATTATCTTTGCCTTGAAAACTGGAGGCACTACCTTTATGGTGAGAGATTCGAGGTGTTCTCGGATCATAAGAGTCTCAAGTATCTGCTTTTCACGAAAGACTTGAACTTGAGGCGAGGAGGTGGATGGAGTTCATTGAGGATTACGACTTGAGTTGCATTATCACCCGGGGAAGGCCAATGTTGTGGCCGATGCTCTTAGTAGGAAATCCATTAGTGATGTAGCTTATGTAGCCATCCGAGAGTGGGAAATGTTGGGGCACTTGGCGAGTTTGATTTGCTTCGGCGAATCCGCTGAGGTCTTGGCCTTGTTTTCTTGTTGTTGTGACCTACACTTGTGACTCGAGTGTTAGAGGCACGAGAGGTGACCTTGAGGTAGAATCCTCGAGAGAAGATCTCCAAAGGGGAAAGTTGAGAAGGGTTTGGCGGTGTATCCCGACTTGAGTGTGAGATACCGAGACCGCTTGTTTGTACCGAGTCTTGCCGAGAGGAGGTACTCGAGAGTTTCACCATTCGCCTTGCAAGGCATCCGGAGGTACTAAGATGTATCAGATTTGAGTCGCCAGCTTTTGGTGGCGGGGCATGAAGAGAGATGTGGCGCTTGGTGTCTAAGTGCCTTACTTGTCGACAAGTGAAGGCCGAAAGCATCGAGGCCAGCCGGGTTTGTTGCAACCCTTGCCTATTGCCGAGTGGAAGTGGGAGCATGTCACTATGGACTTCGTTGTAGGTCTTCCGAGGACTCCGGGTAGTGATGCTATTTGGGTGGTTGTAGACGGTTGTGCGAAGTCGGCGCACTTCATTCCTATGCGCGTGAGAGATTCGGTGGACCATCTTGCCGACTTGTATACCCGGGACATAGTGAGATTGCCGGGGTCCCAGTGACGATCGTCTCAGATAGAGATCCTCGTTTTACTGCTAGGTTGTGGCAGAGTTTGCAGAGTGCTTTGGGCACTAAGTTGACCTTTAGTACAGCTTATCACCCTCAGACTGACGGGCAATCCGAAAGCATTATTCAGATCCTTGAGGATATGCTTGAGGTTGTGTCCTTGATTTGATGGACGGGAAAGGCACTTGCCATTGGTGGAGTTTGCCTATAACAACAGTTATCAGCCTAGCATCGGTATGGCACCGTTTGAGGCCTTGTATGGCCGCCCTTGTAGGTCTCCAGTTTGTTGGGCCGAGGTAGGTGACACACCTTTGTTGGGTCCGGAGTTGGTTAGGGAGACGACGAGAAAGTTGAGCTTATCCGTAGGAGGCTTGTTCTGACCAGTAGTCGCCGAAATCTTATCTCGATCGTAGGAGGAGACCGTTGGTGTTTGAGATAGGTGATCATGTCTTTCGAAGATATCACCTAGGCGGGATTGATGAGGTTTGGGAAGAGAGGAAAGTTATCCCTCGGTTTATTGGTCCTTTTGAGATCCTTGAGAGGATTGGCGAGGTTGCTTACCGTTTAGCTTTGCCGCCACAGTTGTCCGGAGTTCATGACGTGTTTCATGTGAGTATGCTTCGGAAGTATGAGCCGGATCCATCACACGTGTTGGATTGGACCGATTTAGAGGTAGATGAGGATGCCTCGGATGAGGAGAGACCGGTTCGGGTCTTGGATAGGCGGGACCAAGTCCTGCGTGGCAAGACCATTCCTTTGGTGAAGGTTTTGTGGAAGCATCACGGAGTGGAGGAAGCCACTTGGGAACGTGAGTTGGAAGTCCGCGAGAAATATCCGGACTTGTTTGTTGATTTGTAGTCATGTAATGAGAACTTGTAATTTTGTTGAACTTTGAGAACATTGTATGTGTCTTGAGTTGTAAAACATGGTATATGTTTTGATTTAAGGAAGTAGTGTAAAACTTGCCTTAATGTGAGAATTGATTATAATGTTGCATGTGTTGGCTATATTATAGAATTGGAGATGTATCATGAAATTTTGTTATGATATGATTTGTGAAACCATGTATATTGAGAATGGTTGGAAAGTGGAACAAGAAATGCATGTTATAGATGCGCTTGAAAATGTATATTGCGAAATGCCTCTTGATAAGAGATGGATGACCGGTAATGGGTCGAATTGTTAAATATTGTGTTATGACATTGTTTAAAATGGAGAAAAAAAAAAAAAAAAGACTTGCTTTTCAAAAACTTGTTTTAATTTCGGGGACGAAATTCTTTAAGGGGGGGAGGTTATAGCGATCCCGGGTTTACCCCTTGTTGTATAGTGATCCGGACATGTGTCCGTGGATGTTGGTAGTGGATTGTTGTCCTGTTTACGTCCTTTCATATATTGTATTTGAGTTATAGGATGTGTTGGGCAGGTTTGTTTCAGGTTGGTGGTGTTTGGGAGCCAAGGGTTGCTGCCCAGAATTTTTGTCCTTCGCCGGAGGGAGGAGTTGGTCGCTCGAGCGAGAGTTGAGTTTTGTGTCTGGTGGGTCGAGCCAGAGCGGCTTCGCTCGAGCGAGCGACTGCGTCTGGGCTGGACCTGAACACCATGATTTCTGGCTCGAGCGAGCTGTTCTTCGCTCGAGCGATCTGGTTCGGTCTTCGCTCGAGCGAGCGGGTCGTCGGCCGAGCGTCGCCTAGTTGCGAACTGGCGGTCGGGCTCTGCTCGAGCGAGCTTTTCTTCGCTCGAGCGAGCTTCTAGGATGTTGGCTCGAGCGAGACCTTCTTGGCTCGAGCTACGGTTTTCTGTGTCTGGTCGCTCGAGCGACCAAGTCTTCGCTCGAGCGAGCCTGTTTATATCAGTTCGACAGCAGCGAATTTTAAGTTAGATTTTTTATAAACTTTTGATCCAATCCTCCAGATCTGAGAGCTTCTCTCTCTAGCTTTATATTCTCTCTAAGGTTTGATCTATCTAGGATCATTTCCTTCCCATCTTGCTTTGTTAAAAAGGTAGGGGTTGACGAGGGCTTCGATTTAATCTGAAAAAGTCGGTGTTTGGAGCATTTTGATCTTTGGGTCTTCATCTCCTTTTGGGCTTAAACTTTGAGGTAGGGATATCCTACTCCTCTTTATGGATTCTGTCTTTAAATTTTGACATTTTGATGTGTTGGGGATAGTTGCGTAATTTTGGGAAAGTTTGGGGCTTTTATGCAATTTTATAAAAGTTTGGGGTTTTGTTTTAAATAAACCTATATGTACGGTTGATACATAGAAATGAGATTAATGTGGAATCATTGATGAAAATGGAACCTTAGGGGTTGAATGTTAATTATGGAAAATGCTATAATTATATTGTTTAATTAATTGGGATAATTAATTGTGGAATTGGGATGTTGATTATATATCCTTTAGCATTTATTTTCGCTTAGAAATATCCGCTTTGGGCTATCGGTGGAGGATAGTCTTGATTGTTGTAGACAATGCATGATGATTAGGCAAATTAAAACCAATCATTGAAATGTGTCATTGAGAATGAGTTGAAGAATACATTAACTTTATGTATTGATTTGTGATGTGTATAATTGTTGTTTATATGCATTGTGTTGTGTTGGAGAAGATAGGGGATGTACTCCGCGGTTTAGGGGAAGATAGGGGATGTACCTCTAAACCGGATGTTGTTTGGGAGAAGATAGGGGATGGACTCCGTAGATAAAGCTCATATGCTTGTCTTGGGAATGTGATATAGCTAGTATGCATATCTGTGGAAGTAATGAAGTTGTAAGTGGTTAATATGAGCTGTTGTTTCATATGAGTTGTGTGGCCAGGTTCTGAGCCATGAGTTATAAACTGAGAATTTAATGAAAATGGAGAGTGAATTGAATATAGACTTGAAAGTCTTGGAATTATAATGTGTTATGAAAGAATGTAAAAGTGTTGACCATCTATCAACTGTTAATCTTTTAGTCATTATTCATAACTGGTTTAGTATATTTCTACTGGGCTGTGGCTCACCCTATATGGGAACATCATTTTCAGGTACAGGCAGCATGCCACCTCCAAGGACTTAGCTTGGGAGGCTAGTGGCGGATGGACTTTTTGACTTCTATTTAATTTTGATGTGTTGCATGTAACTTCAAGCCAAGGGCTTTACGTGTATTGAGCTAGAGCTCTCTTGATTGTAACCAAGTGTTAACTTGGAAAATTGTAAGCCTTTAAGGCATCCGCTTTTATTGTTTACATGTAATACTTTTGTACAGAATAGTACAGTTAAATAGAAGAAGGTGGACTTTTATTATGTTGATGCATGTTCGATTGATGGGTTTATTGTCATTATTTTGAGGGCGTTACATATGATCTATATAGTTCTATATTTTTTCTTGTGATCCATTTAGTCTTTTTGGATACGTAATAACTCATTTGCCCATTATATTAGAGTGTTACATTTGGGGAGTTACGTTGGAGTGTTATGTTTGGAAAAAGTACACTAAGGAATTTTTTAGTGCAGTGTGTAATGTTATTGTGTTACATTTGAAGAGTTTTTCAATGTATTACGTTGGAGGAGTGTTACGTTTGTGAAAAATATACTAAAGAGTTTTTTGGTGTGTTAGTATTATATTGGAGTGTTACTTTTTATGAAAGTACACTAAGAAGTCTTTTAGTGTGTTACATTTTACAAAAAAATATACTACGGAGTTTTTTAGTGTGTTATGTTGGAGGAGTGTTACATTTGGAAAAAAAATACACTAAGGAGTTTTTTAGTGTAGTGTGTTACGTTGGAGAAGTTTTTCAATATATTACGTTGAAGGAGTGTTACGTTTGTGAAAAGTACATTAAGGAGTTTTCAGTATGTTACATTGGAGTGTTGAAGTGTTACATTATTGGAATATTACGTTTAGAAAAAAAAAAATACTAAGGGGATCTTTTAATGTGTTATGTCATAGTGTTGGAGGAGTCTTTTAGTGTTACGTTGAAGTAGTGTTACGTCTTTTAAAAGTACATTGAGTTTTTTAGTGTGTGACATTCTTACATTAGAGTGAAGGAAAACGTGATCCAAAAATTAGATCTAACTTCCCTACGATGGCATCCCTCAATGAGAAAGGGTAGAAACATCTACCGAATTATACCAAAATTTAAAATATCATGGTAAGATTGTCAAAACAAAGAGGACCTAACAGTGTTTGAGAAAATTCATGGAACTATTTGGAGTAACTGATTCTCATATGGGACTTTCTAATAATTTTCCCTTAAATTTATTCACTCATTAAATTTCTTTCTTTTATTACCTTCTCTCTTTTTCTTCCATTTTTCTAGAAAAAATTTTATCTTCTTCTTCTCTCTCTATCATTTTTCGAGAGAGCTTCACACAACCACTATGTACCTCTACCGTCGCCACACTACCATCGTTTACCGCCATCGTTGCAACACCACCACCATCGCCATGCCGTCCACTCACTACTACCGCCGTCATTGTTTGGCCGCCACCACCACCATCATCGTTCACCAACGTTCACCAATCACTGCCATTATTGCCAATCTATACTTTACTGTCGTTGATCTACACTCTACTACCTTCATCCACTGCCGTCAACCCCGTATACTTCTTAGCATTGTCTTCTTCTTTTGTTGCCATCACCGATGACTTTCAGATCTAGCCATTTTCAACTCAGATCTTCACTGATGCCTTTAGATCAGGCCATTTTTTAATGTCGATTTAATCATGACATGGTTGTCGAAACTCCTACCAATGAGATTGGGTCTCTCTATATGTGTGTATGTGTGTGTATTGATGGATCTCCATCAATCTCTTTGGGCCAAAAAGACACAATTTGTTTGAAAAAACAATTATCTGTTGAAATCAACTTATCTGTCAATTTCTTGAAATCACTCTATTTTCTTATCTGTTGAAATTCACCAAGCTTATTTTCTTATTTCTTAAAATTCATTAAACTACCTATCTGTTGAATATCACACATTTCTCTACCTCACCACCACCACTTGCTACTGCCAACCGCCAGTCACTAGCCGCTACGACTTTTTTAGCAATTTTTCTAGCCAATAATAAGATTTTACCTTAAATCTAATACTTTATACCATTTTTAAATTGGACTTTTCACTTAATTTTTTCTTATTATTACTTTCAATGTTATTGTTTAAATATTATTGGTAAAACTCACTAAATTATAACATTTATAATTGTTTATTACATCTTAACAAGTACTAAAATTTGCCTAAAAGAAAGGACTTTGATGTAGTTGAAGCAAGGAATCACTCAAATCAATGGGAAAAACCTTTGTACACACAAAAAGGATGTGAAATAGTTTGTAGATTGAGGAGGACAAAAGGGGAGGCAAATTTCAAAAATTAAGCAAGATATATTACTTTACTGCATAAAGTGAATTGTAAAAGAATCTAATTAACAAATAGAAAGAGTGAAAGAAAATGAGACATTGACAGGGTTGATTACAGTTAAGACTGCAAATGAAACGAGCTGTTTGTGAACTGATTTGGCTCAGGTTGTTAAAGATTCGGCTCGACTCGGCTTGACTTATTTAATAAATGAGCTGAGTTGAAGGTCAAATAAGTTTGGCTCATTAAAGTGAACTTATCTTTATTTAAATTATATAATAAATATATTATTTATATATTAATAATATACATATATATATATATATATATAAATAATATTTTTATTTAAATATCTTTATTTAAATAACTCAATAAATGAGCTTAATAAATAAACGAGTTAGGTTCAAATTCAGCAAAACTCGACTCGGTACGACTTATTCACAACATTAATTACAATTTTGTTTGGACTATCAATTTAAATTTAGGTAGTGATTTATAGAAAAAGAAGAAGAAAAAAAAATGTGAAGAGGAATTTCAGGCACCACAAGAATTTCACACTACGAGGAAGATATATGCCACTGTACTTTTCAATTTGTAGTGGGCCATCCTCCCAAACTTCGGAATTACTAATTCTAGCTTACGACAGCGATTTTCAATTTTTAATGGGGCATTTTCTAGAACTTCAAAATTACTAGTTCTAGTTTTAGTTCCGGTGTTAATTTTAAGGATCAAGCTAATTTTTAGTCTGAAATTGGATTGGAACATATTATTAGACTTGTATGGTTTATAATAAATTTAATTTTTATAATTTGAACCGTTCAATGTATATGGTTTGTCGTATACTTCATTCTTGCAAAAAATTGTGTTGATCAGATATCAATAATCACTTAATTTGATATTTTTGTCAATGGTAAATATGATTTTAAAAATAAATTGTTGATAAAAATATATTCTGATCAAGTGACTATCGATATCCGATCAACGTGATTTTTTACAGAGATGAATTACTCAACAAGTGTTACACATTTGAATTATCAAAATTGGACCTGTGGTCAGCCCCACGGGCCAAATCTGGATCCTAATTTTAAATAATAATATTGAGATGCATGTTAATATTGGTGATACAATTAAATATTAATTCATATTGAATAATATCAATTAATATATTGATGAATAATTATGTTGAAGATTCAAAATACTAACATGTATCAATTAATATATCATGAACCTCGCGTGTCGATTTGGTTCTTATAGGCCTAATTGCATCAGTTTTATATTTTAATTTTTCACGTTGTGTCAATTCTAACCATTTTGCTATTAATTTATGTTCAATTTCTCAATGGATAGTTTCAATTAAACTAAATTAAAGCAATGTGAAGATTTATGGTGAAAAATTGATACAGTTAAAATTATAGGAATTAAATTGACACAAAAAGTAAATTACAAGAAAGACGGATAGTTTGTCCAAAAATATTAAGAAATAAAATTATAAAATTTGTTATTCTACAAATACTCTAACTAGATGTATTACGCTCTTGATACTATTCAATCAAGTTTTCAGTGCAACTCTAAAATCAATGAGAATTTTGAGCACTATAATGATCAACCTAAAATTTGTTATTCTACAAATACTCCAACTAGATGTATCAGGCTAGCGCATGAAATTTTAAAGGGGAAAAGAAAAAAACTCTAAAGCTTGAATCTTAAAATAAAATAAATTTTTCATTTTTTTAATTTAAATTTTGATTTTTTTTCAATCTAAATTATTTTTTTATTTTTATTAAATAAATTTGACGAAAAAATAATATTTTAATTATTAAACTTAATGTGAATAAATGATGAATGCATGTGTATTGATTATATTAAAAATAAGGGTAAATTACAAATACACCCCCAGAGATTTTATTAAAATATGAATCGCCCTGCGATTTTGAAAATTACATTTCACCCCCTAAAATTTCTAATTTCATAACAAATTGCCCCTTTTAATAAATTATTTAGTTAATTAACAGTTTTTAATGATGTTAAAAATATGTTTCAATTAATGATTTAGGTAATTTTATTATTGCATAAGAGAGCATTTATGAATTTTATTTTTTCAGTTAATTTTGTTAAATAACAAATTATAATAAGGGGGTATTTGTAATTTTTTAAACCACAGAAACTAATTTATATTTTAAACAAACCTCGAGAGTGTATTTGTAATTTACCTTTTTTATTAATATTTGGTTTGGATGTCAATGAATAGGTGAATGAGTATTGTTTAAATTTATTTAAATTAATATTTCAATGTGAATGAATTAGATGCAAAACAATGAATTTGTGGATTGTTATGATACAGGAATGTCACAAAAATAGTTCTTAGTTATTTGTAACACCAAGGCACTGTCACAAATAATTAATTATTTTTTTACACTTTGGATGGACGAGGTGTCCCCATCACTGGATCATTTGATTGCTTAGGATGCTGCTAGCTGCTAGTTGCTAGTAGTATTTTTTCTTGCTTTGTTCTTTTTGGCTGCTAGTCCTCATGCTTTTGTTTCCTTGGCTTTTGCAGTTACTATCTAAAAAATATAATCCGATCCCAAAAAAACTTTCAAATCTTAAACCCATCCATGTTATCTAATAAATATAGACTATTAATTTTTTATTTTTTCTTGAAGAGATTAAATTATTTAGATTCTTTTAATTATTATTTAACAAAAGTTTTAATATAATTATTGGATAATTCTAATTAATATTTATATTTGAAGTCCAATTCAAATATTAAATGGGCACAAAATCTCAGCACAGTCTAATCTTGTGAGCTAAATATAGGATTAATTACCACTTAGTCAGTCCTATTAAGTACACTTAAATACTAATAGGTCTTATTGACTTTTGGAATGCACCAATAAGTCCTACATTATCTATATTGCCATTAAATTTACGGTGGTGCTACATACACCAATTAATATACTAATTAGTATACCAACATATGTTATGGCATTATTATTGACCCCACTTATTATACAAATTACAAATACCAAAGACCTTTTAAATTATGTCACATCATCAATTGATACACTAATTGGTATCTTAATTGGTGTGTATAACATTATTCTTAAACTTATTCCCTCATTAAAAATTTCTTTCTTTTATTATCTTCTCTCTTTTTCTTCCATTTTTCTAGAATTTTTTTATCTTCTTCCTCTCTATCTCTTACCATTTTTCTAGAGAGTTTCACACCACCACCATCTACCTCCAGTGTCGCCACACTACCATTGCTTACCGCCATCGTTGCAACACCACCACTATTGCCATACCGTTCACTCACTACTATCACCGTCATTGTTTGCCACCACCATTACCATCATCGTTCACCAACGTTCACCAATCACCTCCATTATTGCCGATCTATACTTTACTGTCCATCTTCATCCATTGCCATCAACCCCGCACACTTCTTAGCATTGTCTTCTTCCTTTGTTCTCATCACCGATAACTTTCAAATCTAGCCATTTTCAACTCAGATCTTCACTGATGCCTGTAGATCAGGCCATTTTTTTATGTCGATTTAATCATGACATGGTTGTCGAAACTCTTACCAATGAGAGCGAGTATCTCTCTATATATATGTGTGTGGGTATGTGTAGGTGTGTTAATGGATCTCCATCAATCTCTTTGGACTAAAAGGACACAATTTGTTTAAAAGGACAATTATCTGTTGAAATCACTCAATTTGTCTATCTATTGAAATTCACCAAGCCTATTTTCTTATCTATTGAAATTCATTACACTACCTATCTATTGAATATCACACATTTCTCTACCTCACCACCATCACTTGTTGCTGCCAGCCACCAGTCACTAGCCACCACAACTTTTTTGACGATTTTTCTAGCTAATTTTTCGGAGCAGGTGACTTTTCTGATATGTTCTTATCGCCAAATAAGATTTTATCTTAAATCTAATACTTTATACCCTTTTCAAATTGGATTTTTCACTTAATTTTTTCTTATTATTACTTTCAATGTTATTGTTTAAATATTATTGGTAATTTTCACTAAATTATAACATTTATAATTATTTATTACATCTTAACAAGTACTAACATTTGCCTAAAAGAAAGGACTTTGATGTCGTTGAAGCAAGGAATCACTCAAATCAATGGGAAAGATCTTTGTACACACAAAAAGGAAGTGAAATAGTTAGTAGATTGAGGAAGACAAAAGCGGAAGTAAATTTCAAAAATTAAGCAAGATATATTACTTCACTGCATAGAGTGAATTGTAAAGAAATCTAATTAACAAACAGAAAGAGTGAAAGGGTTGATTACAGTTAAGACTACAAATGAAACAAGCTGTTTGTGAATTGATTCAACTCGGCTTGTTAAGGGCTCAGCTCGACTCGGCTTGACTCATTTAATAAATGAGCCGATTTCGAGCTCGAATAAATTCGGCTCGTCACGGTCGAGTTATCTTTACTTAAATTATATAATAAATATATTATTTATATATTAAATAATATACAAATATATAAATAATATTTTTATTTAAATAATATACATAAGAAAAAAAAACCTTACCAAACCGAGCCAAACTCAAATGTCATTAATATTAATGAGCCAAACTCAAGTCTAATTAGTTATCAAACCGAGCTTGAACTTAATAAACGAGCTCAATAAATAAACGAGTCAAACTCAAACTCAGTAAAACTCACATCGGTACGACTCATTTACAACCTTAATTACAGTTTTGTTTGGACTATCAATTTAGTTTTAGGTGGTGATTTATAGAAAGAAAAGAAAAAAGAATAAAATGCGAAGAGGAATTTCACGCACTACAAGAATTTCACACTGCGAGGAAGATATATGCCACTGTACTTTTCCATTTTTAGTGGGCCATCCTCTCAAACTTCAGAATTACTAATTTTGGCTACGATAGTGATTTTCAATTTTTAATAGGGCATTTTCTGGAACTTCAAAATTACTTGTTCTAGTTTTAGTTCCGGTATTAATTTTAAGGATCAAGTTAGTTTCCGGTCCGAAATTAGACTGGAACATATTGTTGGACTTGTAGGCTTTACAATGAGTCTAATTTTGATAATTTGAACCGTTTAATATGTAAGGCTTATTGTATACTTCATTCCTGTAAAAAATTATGTTAATTAAATATCAATAGCCACTTAATCAGATTATATTTTTGTTAATGGTAAATATGACTTTAAAAATAAATTATTGATAAAAATATGTTCTGATCAAGTGGTTATTGATTTCCGATCAACTTGATTTTTTACAAAAATGAAATACTCAATGAGTGCTACATATTGAATAATTTGAATAATCGAAATTGGACTCGTGGTGAGCCCCATGGGCCCAATCTAGATCCTAATTTTAAATAATAATATTGAGATGCATGTTAATATTGGTGATACAATTAAATATTAATTCATATCGAATAATATCAATTAATATATTGATGAATAATTATGTTGAAGATTCAAAATACTGACACATATAAATCAATACAATACATAATGACCTATATTTGAAACCATACTTTTGACATACCTAAAGTCTGTTGGAACAATCTTCTGTGTAAATAAAATAAACTGAATTAAACCAAACAAAATAAATAAATTACATACCAGATTTATTTATTGAACCGGAAAAAATAATTCAAGACCAAGTCGAGTGTGTGACACTCTGTCCTTAAGACAGATTCGCCCCGCTATGGTGCTTACGGTTGAATGGCGTCTATCTCCCAGGATACAATGATCTTCACAAATTTAATAAAGCACTTCAAATAAATTTGCTCGGCGAACCAAACCTGTGTTCTAACTCTCTGAAATATTATACTAAAACTAATATGAAGAATAGATGTACTAGAATAATATGGACAGCAATATCAACACATGCAAACTCAATTTCGGGAATCGAAAAAATGCTGGACAATGTTTGGTATATAAAGCGCCGAACAGGTGCAAGTTTTTAAACTCAACAGATGTGAATTTAAAATGAACAGGTTCAACAAACTATTTCTGCCGGTTGCACAACCAACACCAAAAATTCAAACTTTGAACCGTTAGTGGACAAAGTCAACAATGAAGGAACTTAATTTATATTAAACTATTGATATATATATATATTAAATTATTTAAATATATATTAAACTATTTGAATATATATATACATATATAACTATTTAAATAGTTTAATCATTTTTAGGAAACCACTTAAGGAAACCAAAAAATAAATTATATTTAAATTAAATTCCCACAATAATTTTATTGAAAAAATTCAAATGAATTTTATCTAAAAAATTAATGTTAAACCCGAAAACGACGTCAACTTTCCATTCACTCATAAATGGTTTTGACGTTCCGTCTTCACTGTGTGACTTGCCACGCGGCAAGGAACACGTCACCTCTTCAGACCTACCCCAAAAGACGTTTGGGGCCCACTCAATTTTGGGCTCAAACACGTCACCTCTTCAGACCTACCCCAAAAGACGTTTGGGGCCCACTCAATTTTGGGCTCAAAGTTGGCCCAAAATATGCCTTATATATAAACCAATTTTCCAACAATCCCCCACATGAATGGAATTTGACGGAGAGAAAATGCAACAACATGATCTAATCAGAGAGTTTAGAAATTGAAAATATTCTGCAAAGGATAGGTAGCTTTTGGCTTTGAACCTTCCCTTGTGAGACACTATCGGATTTACTAGCTAATCAGTGAACACGATGTCTTGAACTGTTCAGCCGTTTGTGTAAACCAAGACAATAGAACTCACACAAGATATTCCTGCATAGTTTAGTTCTCACTATTGTGTTCATTTTGGCCCTGAACAACCTGGTCTTCATGAGTGCTCTAAAGACTTGTAGCCCTTCACAAATCTTATAGAACCGGCCCAGTTCACACTCACATAGGTGATTCTTATGAAAAGTATCCTGCCATACTTCACTAGGTTTACCTAGATATAAGAATCATTAAAATTTTACTTAACCTTAAGCGCTGCAGACATCACTTATTTCATCCTAGAAATGGGTAGGAGTTGGACTCCCCAGTGATCCTTCTGAGTCAATCACAACTCGGTTGTCCCTTTGAACCTAGATCTTGGGATCTCCAGTCAACTAGGTTGGGTTGCCGTTGTGGTAACTCTTATTTAATAGGCTTTAGTCCCATTCCCCTCGATGAATTCTCAACTAACTCTCTTGCTAACCCTTTGGTTAGTGGATCCGCTATGTTGTCTTTAGACTTAACATATTCTATGGAAATAATTCCATTAGAGAGTAGTTGTCTTACGGTATTATGTCGACGACGAATGTGTCGTGACTTACCGTTATACATATGACTCTGTGCTCTACCTATAGCTGATTGACTATCGCAATGTATGCATATAGCAGGCACCGGTTTTGGCCATATTGGAATATCTTCAAGGAAGTGGCGAAGCCATTCTGCCTCTTCCCCTGCTTTGTCTAACGCTATGAATTCAGATTCCATAGTAGACCTAGCAATACAAGTCTGTTTGGAAGATTTCCAAGATACAGCCGCCCCACCAAGAGTAAAGACATACCCACTGGTGGACTTCGAGTCTCTAGTATCCGATATCCAATTTGCGTCACAGTATCCTTCAAGTACTATTGGATATCTAGTATAATTAAGCCCAATGTTACGAGTAAATCGGAGATATCTTAGAACCCTTATAATTGCTTTCCAGTGTTCTACTCCCGGATTACTCGTATATCTACTTAATTTACTTACTGCATAAGCTATATCTGGGCGAGTGTAGTTCATCAAATACATTAAGTTTCCAATAATTTGGGCAAACTCTAATTGAGAAATACTTTCCTGTACATTCTTAGCAAGATACAAATTAACATCTACAGGAGTTCTAGCAAGATGATCATCATCTTTGCTGAATTTGTCAAGTATTTTCTCAATGTAATGAGATTGTGACAAAGTATAACCTTCTGATGTTTTGGTAATTTTCATACCAAGAATTACATCAGCAATGCCCATGTCTTTCATGTCAAAATGTTTATTCAAAATTTTCTTGGTAGTTTTAATCATGTCATTATTACTACCAATGATGAGCATGTCATCTACATAAAGACATACAATGACATAACCCTTATCTGTGTTTTTAATATAAACACATTTGTTATACTCATTAATTTTAAATCCATTTGACATCATTGCCTTGTCAAATTTCTTATGCCATTGCTTTGGCGCTTGTTTTAAACCATATAATGATTTAACTAATTTACAAACTTTCTTTTCTTTCTCTGGAACAAAAAACCCTTCTGGTTGTTCCATGTAAATTTCTTCATTTAACTCACCATTTAAGAAAGCGGTTTTAACATCCATTTAATGAATTTCTAGATTGTATAAAGATGCTATGGCAATTAGCATTCTAATGGATGTTATTCTAGTAACCGGCGAGTATGTATCAAAGTAATCAAGACCTTCTTTTTGTCTAAACCCTTTGACTACAAGTCTTGCTTTGTATTTATCAATTGATCCATCCGCTTTCATTTTCCTTTTGAAAATCCACTTGTACCCAAGAGGTTTACAACCTGGTGGCAAATCCACCAATTCCCAAGTGTGATTTTGCAAGATGGATTCAACTTCACTGTTGACAGCTTCTTTCCATAAAGGACCTTCAGGACTGGACATAGCCTCTTTAAAAGTTAAAGGCTCATTTTCTAACAAATATGTTAGAAAATTTGGACCAAAAGATTTTGAGATTCTAGCACGTTTACTACACCTAAGTTCCTCTTCCTCATTTTGATCTAATTCTAGTTCTTGATCATGTTCTTGATCTTGACTAGTAATAGCATCAAAAGATCTTTTATTAGTACTAGTCTCTTGTCCAGTCTTCTTTGGAAATACATCTTCAAAGAAAGATGCATTCCGAGATTCAATAATAGTATTTACATGCATTTCGGAATGTTCTGATTTATGAATCAAAAACCGATATGCACTACTATTCTTGGCATAACCAATGAAAATGCAATCAATGGTCTTAGGACATATCTTAGTCTTTTTAGGATTAGGAATAGCCACTTTAGCCATACACCCCCACACTTTTAAGTATTTGTAGGATGGTACTCTTCCATGCCACAATTCATAAGGTGTTTGATTCACTTTCTTTCGGGGTATTTTATTTAAAATATAATTAGCAGAAAGTATTGCTTCCTCCCACAAGTTCTGAGGTAATCCGGAACTTGTTAACATGGCATTCATCATTTCTTTTAAAGTCCTATTTTTCCTTTCAGCAATTCCATTTTGTTGAGGTGAGTAAGGAGCGGTGGTTTGATGAATTATTCCATGTTCTATACAAAATTCACCAAAAGGTGATTCATATTCACCACCTTTATCACTTCTAATTTTTTTGATTTTCTTACCAAGTTGATTTTCAACTTCATTCTTATATTGAATGAAAGTTTCCAAAGGTTCATCCTTAGTTCGAATTAAATAAATATAACTATATCTAGTATAGTCATCTATAAAAGTGATTACATACTTTTTCCCACATCTGGTTTGAATTGATTTAAAATCACAAATGTCACTATGTTAATTCAAGTGGTTCCGTACTTCTTTCAATTGAATGAAAAGGAGTTTTAAATAATTTTGCCTCAACACAAATCTCACATTTATGATTTGAATCAATGTCAAATTTAGGTAAACATTCCATATTAATTAATATACGCAAAGATCCATAATTAACATGTCCTAGTCTACCATGCCATAAATTTGAAGACTCAAGCAAGTAAGAAGAAGATGTAGTATTATTAATAACAGAGGGTACAACAGTCATTACATTTAACTTGAAAAGGCCATCAGACATGTAACCTTTTCCTACATACATCCCATTCTTAGTAAGTACAAATTTATCACTCTCAAATACAAGCTTAAACCCATTCTTACTCAACAAAGATCCGGAAACAAGATTCTTGCGAATGTCCGACATGCAAAGACATTGTTGAGAGTGAGTTCTTTCTGATGTCATCTTGAGAACAATCTTTCCTTGTCCTTCAACTTTGGAAGTTGAGGAGTTGCCCATAAAAAGTTGTTCACCATTGTCCACTGTAGAGTAAGATGTGAACATCTTTTGTCGGCACAAATATGGCGAGTAGCACCGGTCCACCCACCATTCTTTAGGATTTCCGACAAGATTTGCCTCGAAACAAGCTGCAGAAAGATTGATGTCATCTACACCATTGGAAATATTGTCCACTTCGGTCATATGGGCTTGAGCAGGCTTCTTGCTTGTTCTTTTCTTACTTTTGCCTTTGCTACGGCAATCTTTGGCCCGATGTCCCTCTTTGTCACAGATGTAACATTTGCCATTAAACTTGTACTTTTTATTATCCCCCCCTTTAGAGCCTTGTGATGAACTTTCTCCAGAAGACTTACGTTTCTTGGTTTTTGAAGCATGTTCCACCACATTTGCCTTAGACTCCATAGGATTCTTACCAGCCCGCTTTTCAGAATTGCGGTTGTCCTCCTCAATCCTTAAACGCACGATTAACTCATCCATAGAAATTTCTTTGCGCTTGTGTTTAAGGTAGTTCTTGAATTCCTTCCAACCTTTGGGTAATTTTTCAATTAAGGCTGTAACTTGGAAGGATTCACTGAGAGACATGCCTTCTGTGTGAATGTCATGCAGAATGAGTTGGAAATCTTGAGCTTGGCTGATCACAGTTTTTGAATCAACCATTACAAAATCCAGGAATCTGCCAACCACAAATTTCTTTGAGCCGGCATCTTCTGTTTTGTACTTTTTCTCCAACGATTCCCAAAGTTCCTTTGCTGTCTTGATTGGACTGTAGACGTTGTATAATGTGTTGTCAAGTCCGTTCAAGACGTAATTCCGGCAAAGGAAATCGGCATGTTTCCAAGCATCAACCGCAGCAACCACTTGCCTGTCGGTTTCATCCTCTTTCAGGATAGGAGCATCTTCACGGAGGAAACGAGCCAGGTTCAGAGTTGTTAGATAGAACAACATTTTCTGTTGCCATCTTTTAAAGTCAGTTCCTGAGAACTTCTCTGGCTTTTCACCGTGATTTATTGGCACTGTCATCACGGGAGAGGGGGTTGGTGCAGTCGCAGCCACCACAGTAGTACTTGTTTGGGCATTTGTTTCAGTAGCCATCAATTCTAATTTATAAAACAAAATTATAATTAGAATTTACACTACACATAAAATTAAACCAAATGCACAGAATTAAATTCTGTAAAAATAAAAGAAACAAGAATGTAACTTTTATTTTCCAATTAATTTGAAAATGAAATAAAATTTTATTTAAACAAATTAATTCCACACCGAAAATAAAAGAAATAAAAACTATAACTTTTATTTTTCAATTAATTTGGAAATAAAATAAAATTTTATTTAACCAAAATAATTCCACACAGAAAATAAAATTCTGTAAAATAAAAGAAATAAGAATATAACTTTTATTATTCAATTAATTTGGAAATAAAATAAAATTTTATTTAACCAAATTAATTCCACACAAGAAATTAAATCTCTTGTTTCACTCCAAAAATTAAAATACTGAAAACAGAATTTTAATTAATGAAAACTCAGAAAATAATTTCTAAAACCCAAAATTAATTTCTGAAAAAATTCCACAAAAATATATTCTAAATTGTTAATGACACCAGTATCGTACTACTAGTTGTTGTCAAAGAAAAGAGACAGTATATTACTACTATCTGTCAAATAGCATATAATCACTATTTGTTTTTCCAACCAGAATATTATTTTGTAAATTCACAGAAAATAATTTTCTTTCGAAATTATTTACGAAGAAAGGAAAAAGGAAACAAACGAAAAATTCTGTAAACAGAATAATTCGAATCTGTCTTAAGATTGTTGGAACAATCTTCTGTGTAAATAAAATAAACTGAATTAAACCAAACAAAATAAATAAATTACATACCAGATTTATTTATTGAACCGGAAAAAATAATTCAAGACCAAGTCGAGTGTGTGACACTCTGTCCTTAAGACAGATTCGCCCCGCTATGGTGCTTACGGTTGAATGGCGTCTATCTCCCAGGATACAATAATCTTCACAAATTTAATAAAGCACTTCAAATAAATTTGTTTCGTAACCAAACCTGTGTTCTAACTCTCTGAAATATTATACTAAAACTAATATGAAGAATAGATGTACTAGAATAATATGGACAGCAATATCAACACATGCAAACTCAATTTCGGGAATTGAAAAAATGCTGGACAATGTTTTGTATATAAAGCGCCGAACAGGTGCAAGTTTTTAAACTCAACAGATGTGAATTTAAAATGAACAGGTTCAACAAACTATTTCTGCCGGTTGCACAACCAACACCAAAAATTCAAACTTTGAATCGTTAGTGGACAAAGTCAACAATGAAGGAACTTAATTTATATTAAACTATTGATATATATATATATTAAATTATTTAAATATATATATACATATATAACTATTTAAATAGTTTAATCATTTTTAGGAAACCACTTAAGGAAACCAAAAAATAAATTATATTTAAATTAAATTCCCACAATAATTTTACTGAAAAAATTCAAATGAATTTTATCTAAAAAATTAATGTTAAACCCGAAAACGACGTCAACTTTCCATTCACTCATAAATGGTTTTGACGTTCCGTCTTCACTGTGTGACTTGCCACGCGGCAAGGAACACGTCACCTCTTCAGACCTACCCCAAAAGACGTTTGGGGCCCACTCAATTTTGGGCTCAAAGTTGGCCCAAAATATGCCTTATATATAAACCAATTTTCCAACAAAGTCGACTACAAATCAACATCTAGTTATTACTTTATTCATAGGCTCGTAGCCTTCATTTTTAGGGTAATTATTGAGTAATCCTAGAGTATTATATGGTATGATATTGTGTGATGCTCTCAACAAATACCGTGGCGGAAAAACTTTAGGAGTAGAACAATATTGATGCACCTTATTAGGTAGTTAGAAGACAAGCAATAACACACTCAATATGTATTGCAGTTTTTAATTGGTCAAGAACACCACAAAAGTAATATCACATGATATTCGAGGACCATTCAATAAATTTTTTCATTTTAATGATTGTTTTTCAGGTACAAAGCTTTTCCATATAACTTGTGTTGCAAGTGTTGCTATAGAAATACGATATACATGAAAAGTATCCCAGAACGAATTGGTGAGATATGGGTTACACTTATAGTGCTTGCGATTGTTAGATTTTTTTTTCGAGAGTTGGTGTCACTGTTATGCGTGATACAAAGCGGTGACTATTGTATGATTCACGAAACCTATTTCGAGTTCTATTTTAATGATCTAAACATTCAAATTTTTTGAAATATCGAGAATAATATATAAAAAGAGTATGTATGTATCAAATTGAACACAAATTTGATCTGATGAAGGGTTATTAATATCCGATTAACTTGATTTTTTAGAATATATTCTTCTCGATGTTCTTAAAATTTGAACAGTTCGAATTAACAAAATAAGATCCGAAATGAATCCCACGGATTGCAAGTTGTATTGTTGAGCATTGCTAATCTACTACCCACTCCTCTCAATAAACAACATATATATACACACAAATGCAAAGGCAAGCTAATTAAGTTCCAAAAACAATATAGATAGCACTCAGACATGGATCCTGGTTTATACAGAGCTGCAAAGGAAGGCGACAAAGTTGTCTTGGAGCAATATGTTGACCAACTTGAAGCCCAGGTCACTCCAAATGAGAACACTTTGCAGCCCAATTCGGTAATTCACAATGTGTCCGAGAGATCCTAAGCAAGAATTCGTCGCTGTTAAATCGTCAGAATGCAAAAGGCGACCCCGCTCTTCATGTTGCAGCAAGGGAGGGACACTCGGACATAGTCAAATCACTCATTGAATGTGCAATGTCACTGGATCATGATCATGTAGCGATAGAAAGCGGCTCTGAAATCACCAAGAAGATGTTGAGGGCAACAAATGATGATGGAGACACGGCCTTACACGACGCTGTGAGGTATCGTCAACCTGATCTTGTCAGATTACTACCATTCAAACCACGACCATTACCACAGCCATTACTACGACCAAAACCCGATCTGGTCAGGCTGTTGATTGAAGAAGATCATGGGTTTACATACCCGGCAAACAATGCCGGTGAAAGTCCGCTTTACATTGCTGCCGAGAGAGGTTACCTTGAAGTGGTGTCCGATATCTTGAAAACTTGCAGAGCACCAGCTTATGGTGGGCCTGCTGGTAGGACAGCTTTGCACGCTGCAGTAATTTCTAACAATGAAGGTATGCATATGTAGTGGTTAAGCGAATCCATAAGCCTGTATTTGTAGGTATCACTCAAAAAGATAAAATTCAAATAAAAAAATATGATTACAAAAATTTGAAAAGATAAAGTTTAGTATTATTCTTTTATATATTTTAATCATTTACATAAGGGGGGAAAAAAATACTCTAAAACATGTTTCATACTACTAATAAAACCTCACAATTTCACCAAGAAGGATATGGAATGATAAGTGTCAATTTTTGATTTGTCACATACTCAATTATGTAGGCTCAACTTCCTTTTCACATCATTATGAATGTATTTGAGAGTCTCAAATGTGGATCTCTAGCATTACGCTATACAAAAATCTAGAGTTATAACATTAAAGAAATATTGAACAAATTATATCAATGTTTCACTTAAGTATTACTGTTCTTATATTTTTAGTTGCAATTAATTTAATTATTGATATTCAATTTTGAAGTAAAATCACTAATTGAGATTCGATAAATTTTTCTATACTGTCTAAGAAGTATAATTAAATAAAGAGTTTGTTTCACTTTTTATTCTGTCAAATTGTCTATTTAGTCCATAATCTATCGATTGAGTCTACTAGATTATTAAAAGTATATAAATCAAGGTCTATTTAGTTCATGAACTAGATTTTTATAGCATTTGTTATTAGAAATGCTCTAAAGATTACTAATGTAATTTTCCCTCAGATCTATGAAGCAGGGATGGAAGGGTAGGGAATTGCAGAGAAAATTTTATCCCCATGTTTTAGGAAGATAGGAAGCATTTTCCTTGTTCAGGTGGTTTTCATCTTTGTTATTGCTTTTGCTTAATTGTACTCCAGGAGGCACCAAAACATTGTTGGATTGGAAGAAAGATTTGGCCAAGGAACCAGGCGTGCATTCTGGACACCTCTTCACTATGCTGCGCGGTTCAGTCATGTACAAAGGGCTAAACAGCTACTAGACTCGGATAAATCCATTGCATACCTTATTGCAGACCAAGATGACAATAAGACAGCTCTTCATGTAGCAGCTAGTCAAGAACATGTTAGTGTAATACAAGAGCTTATATCACAATGTCCTGATTGTTGGGAGATGGTTAATCATAAAGGCCAAAATATTCTTCATATTGCAGTGGAGAATGAGAAAAAGATGGTGATTAAATTCATCTTAAAAAATTATTCACTCAGTGGCCTTATAAATCAGAAAGATGTCGATGGGAACACCCCTCTCCACCTCATTGCTACTGGTATGTTAATTGCATTCGACCTCATAGACCACCGAAAAGCAGATAAGGTTGTCTTTAACAAAGGAAACTGGACTCCCCTTGACATATCGACATATTCTGAAACCGCAGCTGTAGAAAAGGTTCATCGATGTCAACCCTCAATCCTGTCCAGACTACATAGTCACAGAAGCCTTGTACACACGACTGCAGGGCTGCTTTTTTCTTTAATTCACTAGAGTTATTATTTAGATACAATGTTTTCCTAATTGATTGAAGAATGATTATTGCAGGTTTTCATAAAAGAAGAATTGGAAGCAGCTGGTGCTACACTAGGTTTGTGAAATGTAATTAGCAAAGATAATGAGGTTTTAGCAAACAAGAAGAAAGAACGCACTGAATTTAAAAAGTCGATACCCATTGACGTCTGGAAAGCAGGAGACACCTATTTGATAGTGGCTATACTCATAGCAACTGTGACTTTTGCAGCTGGTTTCACCATGCCAGGTGGCTACAACACCAACGATGGCCCAAATCAAGGCATGGCGATTCTAACAAGAGAAGCGACTTTTAAAGCTTTTGTCGTAAATGCATTCCATGGCCATGATATTATCCACTTGTGTTGTTTTGGTTTATTTAGATTCGCCGCTTATGGGGATCAAACTAAGCTTCAGATCGCTATACTCTCATTTGGTCTTCTCTGATTGCAACAGGAGCAATGGTATTGTCATTCATTACAGGCATATATGCCGTATTACCACATTCATCAAGCCTTGCCATTTCAATTTGCATTATCGGTTGCTTCTCCTTCGTGATTTACTACTGCCTATTCAAAGAAAATTACCACAAGCAATTTGAAGCGATATCTTTTTAATATTTGAACCCCAGTCTCTCAAATGCATTCAAGGATCGAACATCAAGGAAGGCATTTTCTTGAATGTATTTCTTTTTAGATTAATTTGTAGTAGTGTTGGATTGCATCTTTGAGTATGAGGGAACCACAATCAGTATTAATAGTGAGGGAAATCAAGGATATACTAGCTTATGCTTACATTGCTTTGTAAAAGTCTCTGGATCGTAAAGTGACAATCATATATCTTTCTTTGTGTTAAGTATTTTGATTAGCATATAACTATTTGCTATTTTGTACTTTTTGGGTATACATACTATTTTATCAAGAGAAATGAAGTAGAGTACAATCACAAAAAGCAAACCCCCATTAATTCCTGCAAGCAGGATGCCCCAAATTCAAAAATCAAAAGTGAACTCAAAATTCTGGGGATTATTTGAATACTAGATAAGTCCACTGCACATTAGACAGCAGATCATAAGCCTCAATGTAAGTGTAACCCTGTGTTTGGATATTGAATTAATGCCTCTAATTTTTATTCCTAAGTTATTATCTCTTCCACCCGTCACCTGTCCCATCTCTTAGCGTCTTCCCTCTAAGGAGTATATGAGATATATAAACTGCATTTTGGTCCTCAAACAGAGTTCGAGACTACAGAGAACCGACCACTGAATCAATCACATAAAGCATGGGTAGAGCAATCTAAGTAAATCTGTATCTTTTATAATGAATTCCACTATCTGACATTTTATGTAATTGGTTCTAAAATCATTGTTGTGTTATAGACTAGTTGTTTCCATAAATTCATGATTTAAACACAACTTAAAAATTTCCCGTGAGAGGTTGGAGAATGGAGGCAGAGACCATCCTAAAGTGATGCTCAAGTTAAAGAATGAAACATATTGATAAATAACAGAGCAGTAAATGCTTTGGCTATTGCTGATACCAAGTTACCAACCACATAAGATTTGTAAACAGCCCACAAATCACCTTTTATAAGAAGCAGCTCAAAACTTAAAAAGGCTTAAGATGTGCGAAAACCATTTTGATAAATAACATATCACTTCACAACACAAGACTAGTCGGCATCAGTTTAAGCTTTCAAACATGTTTTTACATTGCCAAATGAGATAAGGAGCAGTGACTAAAGTAATGAGAAGCTTCACTTAAGAAACAGGTCCAACAGGTTCAAGAAAGTCGCCCTCCAAGCTTGCTACTGCCTGAAAATCCTTCTCAGCCTCTATATACTTTGTCCCAATGACAATGAAGCGCACTGCCACCTCTTTCTCGATTCTGGACATCTTGTCATTCATGAAGATGGGATTTTCCCTAGGGACATACCGATAATCGTGCATTTTCTGGTTCGAGAGGTAAATGTTCTCAACGGGCCCACATCTCAAGAACACACTGTGCTTCAAGATCTTGTTAACAACCCCTTCTAAGATCTCACCCCTGTGAAGCTTGAAAGTGATGCAGCTGAAAAGTACAGGAAAGAGTACATCACCAGAATGCTGCCTAACTCTTCCTTCCCCAGTGTTGTCAAGTGTGGTTAGCGCAAGAAAATAACCAAGCTCTTTTATTGCCTTCTTCGTTGAAAAGTCATCTAAGAGGCGAATTATTATAGACTTTTGGCGCACGAGTCCTTTGGTGTTGAGGCTTTCAGTGGGAATTACGATTCCAAGTGTCACGGCCTTGGATTTTCTGAACCAACCCTCAGTCTTTCCAAGCCAACCGTGCGGCCTTAGATGCTTATAGCACGCCTTGCTTGCACCTAAGTAAGCCTTTTTGTGGAAGGGAGCTAGGAGAATACACACACAAGAGAGTCTTAGAGAAACTTAGAGAACTCTTGGAGAATGCTTAGCTTTGTATTGCTTAAATGCTTGTGATTACACTTGGGTACTTGGGTCTACTTGGGTGGTTTGGCCAAATGAGGGCCTCCCCTTTATATAACCTTACAAAGAGTATTCTAGAACTATATTAATGGAGAGTGTTCTAGACACTTCCCCCCTAATTAGAGTATTCTAAGACTATTCTAGTATGTACATGTCTAGAAGAGTCTACATACATCTACAATTATGTACAAGTATCTACAAAACTCTAGGGGCTTCTAGAATGTTCCAGCATGCTCTATAATCTCCCAGAGCTTTCTAGTTCCACCATCCCCTTGACTGCTCTAGAGAATTCTAGATTCTTCCATTAAAGCCTCCCATCTTCTAGCCATTCTCTAGAGAGTTCTAGCAATCTCCTTTGGTTTCCAATGCTTTCTAGTGAAGGCAACATTAGGATTTCTCGATCCGTGACATTCTCCCGCATCAAATGCGGCGACGCCCTCATCGCGCCTTCCTTGCAAAGTCTTTCTTGCCTCCTTGTCGTAGGGAGTTGCACTTGCCATTTGTGCTTGATAAGGTGTCTTGGCCCCTTGCTTTTTCTTCTTCTTGTGATCCACCTTTCTTCTGGGTGGAAGTCTCTTAGGTCTCTTTCCTCCTTCGCCTTGGAAGTTAGCTTGATAGGTAGTCTCTCCCTTCTTTGAGTCTTCCTTGACTTGCGTTGTAGAGAGAACCTTCTTGGCCGCTTGCCCGCTAATCCTCTTTTTGGTAGCGCCTTCTACCTTGTTGTTGTTCGCCCCCAACTCAATAGCTGATAGAAGTTGGAGTGTAGTATTCTCCTTGCTCACCATTGGCACCATGTGTGGCCCACCCTCCATGATGCACATAGTGTTGTCGCGAGGCAACATTACCACGTTGAACTCTCGCAGGAACTCCATCCCTAGCACCACATCATAGTCATCGAGTGATGCTATTGAGAAGTTCACTTTCCCGCGCCATCCACCAAGGTGTAGCTCGACCCCTCGAGCCATGCCATCCACAGGCTTTGCCTTGGCGTTTACTGTCTTCATTAATGCTTGACCCCTGTCAAGTCTTAGACCAAGCCGCTTGGCCTCTTCCGCCTTGATGAAGTTGTGGGAAGCCCCTGTGTCTACCATGACTTGGGTCGCCTTCCTATTGATCTTTCCCTCTACGTACATCAAACCCTTGTCCCATTGGGTTGATGCAGTAGGCTTCGCTTCGATGGCACCAAGCAGCTGCAAAGATCCCATGCAAGCCTGCTCTTCCCTTTCTTGCTTTTCCAGCATTGCACTAAGACTCTTTCTCTTTGGGCAATCGCGCGCCCAATGTGGCCCATCGCAGATGAAGCAGTTGTCTTTGGGCTTGCTTTCTTTCTTCGCCTCATTCCTCCAGCCTTTGCCCGTTGGTGACTTGCTTCTACCCTCTCTGTACCTTGGAGCCTTAGAATCCTTCCATTCTTTGGCCCATGTGGCTCCCCCACCTTTGCCTTGACCCTCCTTGGTGGACTCCGAGTTTGAAGCTTCCGGCTCCGTGTATTCCACCAATGTCTCAGCCACGGTGAGTGCAGTGGAGATATCCTTGACGCCTCTTCGTTGTAGTTCCAATTGTGCCCACTGCTTAAGCCCTGCTGTGAAGTTAAAGAGCAAATCATCATCAGTTATGTTGGGGATTTGAAGCATTAACCCGGAGAATTCTTGGACATAATCTCGGATAGAGTGGGTATGCTTCAACTCCCTCATCTTCAAACGTGCCTCATATGCCACATTTTCAGGATAGAACTGCCTCATTAGTTCATTCTTGAATTGTTCCCATGAAGAGATAGTGCAAATGCCTCTTTCCATTTCAGCGTGCTTACGACGCCACCAAACTCCAGCTAACTTAGTGAGGTAGAGAGAAGCAGTGCGTACCTTAACCATCTCATCATTTAAGTTTAAAGCTTCGAAATACCTCTCTAAGTGCCATATGTAGTTATCCAGCTCTTTGGCATCCCGTGTGCCATCAAACTCCTTAGGCTTTGGCGCTTCCAACCTTGGAGTGAATCCCACATTGGTGGCAACACCGCCACTAGCCACAGCACGCTTGCATATGGCCCAATCCGCCCGTGTCTCCTCCAAACCTTCCTTCAGCTCTTGGACTTGGTCTTGGAGTTGACAAATAGCCTTCAGGATCCGTTCCTGGAAGACATAGCTTTCTTGTCTCTGCGCTTCAGAGTTGATCCGGATGGTGTCCCGCATGGACTCAAGCAGTTCCTCGACTTGGGCTTCCACCCTACCATCGATTTGCTCCATCCCTTGTTCCAACCGATCAAGACGCTCCTTCACATCGGCCACGGCCCATTCAGCCTTGACCACTCTAGTTTCCATGGCACTCAAGACGTCCCTGGACTTGTCTTTGGCCTTCTTGCCTAAGTTGGCAGCAGCCTCCCTTCCGCGGTTCTCTTCCGTGTGAGTTCCTTCCGACATAGTGCCCCTCCTTCCTTAGTCACGACGCCTTTGTAACTTTGGCTCTAATACCAACTGTCACGGCCTTGGATTTTCTGAACCAACTCTTAGTCTTTCCAAGCCAACCGTGCGGCCTTAGATGCTTATAGCACGCCTTGCTTGCACCTAAGTAAGCCTTTTTGTGGAAGGGAGCTAGGAGAATACACACACAAGAGAGTCTTAGAGAAACTTAGAGAACTCTTGGAGAATGCTTAGCTTTGTATTGCTTGAATGCTTGTGATTACACTTGGGTACTTGGGTGGTTTGGCCAAATGAGGGCCTCCCCTTTATATAACCTTACAAAGAGTATTCTAGAACTATATTAATGGAGAGTGTTCTAGACACTTCCCCCCTAACTAGAGTATTCAAAGACTATTCTAGTATGTACATGTCTAGAAGAGTCTACATACATCTACAATTATGTACAAGTATCTACAAAACTCTAGGGGCTTCTAGAATGTTCCAGCATGCTCTATAATCTCCCAGAGCTTTCTAGTTCCACCATCCCCTTGACTACTCTAGAGAATTCTAGATTCTTCCATTAAAGCCTCCCATCTTCTAGCCATTCTCTAGAGAGTTCTAGCAATCTCCTTTGGTTTCCAATGCTTTCTAGTGAAGGTAGCATTAGGATTTCTCGATTCGTGACACAAGGCAGCTGCACCTTTAGAAACATCCTTACAGTTTCTGCTAGTCAAGATAAACAAAAGAAGAATGTAACTCCTAGTAAATGTCGTACTATTCTTCTTTAATACATTCTTGTCGTACTATTCTTCTTCTTTAAATCTTTAATACATATATCCCACAAACAAGATTCTAATATCATTTTGCTGAAACATAATGGGAAAATTGTACCTCAGTGCGTGTTTTAAAATAAAAGAATTACAAATCGGTGCTAACTTTATCAACTTCAAAATTAAAGTCATAAACTTTTTCATGAATTTGTAAATATTTTGTGAAGACACCATTGATTTGCAATTTTCCCAAAAATAATCTTCCAACTCTGGAAATAAAAGCACCTAATGAGTTGCTTAGGATTGTTTTTTAATCCAATAACAAATGCTTAGAAAAACCATGTATGACTTACAATTCCAGCCTGCTTGGTGCCCTCTCATCTTAAATTTTTATTTTTATTTTTTTAAATGATAATTTAACGCATGAAAGAAGTCGTTAAGTTTTGACTCTTAGCTACGGTTTGGGTATGCCAATTTTTTATTTTTTTTTAATTTTAAATTTCTACCTAAACATCCAACATATGAATTAAATTCAATAACATAATTAAAAAGAGAAATTACAAAAAAAAAAAAAAAGAAGAAGTAAATCATACGACCTGTTTTAATGTCATTATTATTACATAGAAATAGAATAGAAGAAATTAGAAAAGAGAGTTTAATGCCAAAAACAAGCTAAACAAAAATAAAAGAGGAAACAGAAATCTGGAAAAAAAAAATGAAAAAAGAAAAATCTGGACAGAACAGAAATCTGGAATAAAAAATGAAAAATGATGTGTCTTCATTCTTCGTTTGCTGCAAAGAAACAGAAGAAAAAAAATCTGGGAAAAAAAGTTTGAAAGAAGTGGAAGAATCAAAGAACAAAGAGATCGAAGATGGACAGAACTAAGAAAAAAAATCTGGACAGAACAAAGAAAAAGAAGAAGAATCGAAGATGAACTTACCGGAATGTGATATTTGAAGGAGAGAATCGATCGGCACCTTTGATTAAACCTCTTCAATAGTTTCGATGGAGTTCTTCAGACTCTTGGGAGTCCCTCTGTGTTTCTGGAAAGAGAGAGACAATCGAATAGATTATAGAACCCTAATTTTAATTTGTTTCATATTTTGTTTATTACAAAAGAATCCTAAATTTATATAATTTTTTAAAATAGATCAAAAAAATTTCTCTGGTACCCTTTAATTTGTAAACAACCTCGTTTTTTTATCCCAAAGTACCCAAAAACGTACCCACGGCGTACCCATTGTGTACCCATCATTATACTGATCATATAAAACGTACCCAGTGCATTTTTGGCATACCCGATATGCATGTAGCCATACCGGTATATATATCCGCACCCAGTAAATATCTAATATTTGTATAACAATATTTTTAAAGTAACCATGCTTCATTAAGTATCACCTTTGCCTATTATGGGATCAATGTTTACAAACATAAAAGCATTAAGTGAATTAGACAAGGATTGGGCCAAGGGTCACCGCTCAACAAGGACTATAGGATTTGAACCACAAAGATTAGCCGTTTATTATTTATTTTGCTAGAAACAACAAACCTACAACTGCACCACAACAAAAATAAACTCTCCTAAAATCATCAGCTATTAATTTCTTTACTGCCCCAATGAACTAGACAACCACTTATAGAACTGTGTACAGCAGCAATTACTATTAATAATGCATAATAATCACCATTTTTTTTATAAGCAATAAATAACAACTACCCTTATACCAAGATCAAGGTTCTGAAAAGCGGTTGCGGTCGCCGTAACGGTGGCTGTGACGTGGTTGCAGTTGCAGGGTGTAAAGGCCGTAGTGTAGTGGTTGCAGGGTGTAAAGGCCGTAGTGTAGTGGTTGCAGGGTGTAAAGGCCATAGTGTAACGGTTGCGGTAACAAGAACCGTGAATTTTTTTATTTTTCGCACAATTTGAAAAAACTTACCGATATGCATATTTTTTTCCCATGATCATATTTATTGGGTTAAAAATAAATATTGATCAATTTTTGTAAATTTTTAAGTATGATCCAATATATTTCATATTTTTAAATCACTATAAACTGAGTTTTTTACATTTTATTTTAATAATTAATGACTTTATATTTTACAAAAAAATCAATCACTAACTATTATATATAAGATAAATAATGATAAAAGTAAAAGAATAAATAAGAACCTAAATATATATATATACATATTTTAACCAAGCCAAATAGATAATGACCACACTTATTATTATTATTATTATTATTATTATTATTATTATTATTATTATTATCAAACAATATATAGATAGACACGCACAAACAAAATGGTTTAGGGATAGCAGTTGAATAGAATAGCATAGGTTTTATAGTTTTAACAAATCAATAACACGTTCTTCATCTTCCCTCTTCTCTCTCTCTCTCTCTATCTCTTGCTCCTCTATTTTCTCTCTTTATCTTCCCTCTTCTCTCTATCCCTCTTCCCTCATTTTCAGCTTTTTTTTGTGTGTTTTTTCGAAAGAAACAGTTTGGAACCGTTACGTAACAGTGCATAACAGACCGTTATGCCTATTATGGCACCGTTACAACCGCTACGGCAGCCGCTACGGCCGACACACTTGTGAATTTCAATCACATTATAAAAGCGACCGTAACGGGTGGCAGTAACTGCCAAAACCGTTACGTAACGGCGTTACGCAACGGTTGCGGTCGTTTTTTAAAACCTTGACCAAGATCAATGTTCAACAATATGACATACCAACATGAATTAATTTGACACACTGTCACAAATAACAACGAATCTCAATCAAATTCACAAAAACCCAGGGCTAAAAATTCATACTCTGCACGTTCAAATTATCAATATTAGAGACCAAGAAATAGAGAAGGGAGAAAAGGCCACCAAAAATAAAATAAAAAGCGCCATACAAATTTTGACAAAGACGAATATTAGTTTTACATTTCTGAAATCCAAAACATAAGATTCAGAGTTTCCTTTCCTGTTGTTAGGCTCTCTCTCAACAACCAAACAAAACATAGAATTTACACAATGATTGAACAAAAGGTGCAAGTAGAAAACCAATCGTTTTAACACATAGCGGAGTGGCATTGAGGCATCAAGGTCAGTTCAAGGGCAGAGTTGTTCCCAAAAATTTCATTCTGTACAGATCTAAAAACAATCTGGTTCTATCGAACAGAAAATGGTTTTATCAGATTTTATTATTAAACGATCAGTCCAAATGGTTTCTTAAAAATGAATGGCTTTTGAAAAGTAACAGTTTTGCAGCTTAAAAGAGAATGTGTTACGACCACATTCCCGGTCATAACAGTAAGATCTGCCATTCCATTCCAGGTTCAGGAACACAGAACGAAGTTTTAAAAAAAAATTGAAGGTATAGAAAAATATGAAGCCAGGTTGCGGGTATGGATACAATATGGGTACGCCAGTACGACAAATTCTTAAAAAAATAGGGTACACGTACGGATGGGTATGCCAATTTTATTTTTTTTAAAAATAATTTATAGCTAAACATCCAATATACAAATCAAAGTTTAATATCATAATTAAAAAGAGATACTACAAAACCAAAATAATTTGTGAATTCTTTCACTTCATTCAAGTATATAATTTTTCAAATATTCAAATAACAATTTAAAGTCATCAATATTATGAAAGTAATTACAATGAAATAAATACATCAGAATCAGTTTATGAACCCTAAATTTAAATGTTCCTTTCTTTTGTCTTCTTAGATTTTAAATTTTTTCATCCTTTATTTTATATAATTCTGATTGTGTCTACTACAGAATTATATCAGGGAAAAAAAAAATCAGATGTTGGACAAATAAAAAAAACGATAATCAAAGAAGAGGAGATTGGCGGAGGTAAGAAAACTCACCGGAAATAAGAAGCATTAGATGTTGGACAGATCTGGTTGTTTGCTGCGAAAAAAGAAGGGAAAAAATCTAGAAAAAAAAATCACAGAAAGAGGAAGAAGAATCGAAGAAGAGGAACTAAGAGAAACTCACCGGAATATCGAGCTTTGATATCCACTAGCACTGTCTTCTTCGAAGGAGAGTTCAATCGCCGACTGTGTTCTTCTTCAAACTCGCCAACTATGTTCTTTGTTAGAGAGAATCAAATCAAACCAATAAACCTAATTTCAATTTGTATTACGTTTTTATTATTACATAAGAACACCAAAGTTATTTAATTATTTAAAATAGACAAAAATAAAAAATTGCTCTGGTACCTTTATAATTGTTGAAAATCTTGTTTTTTACCCTGGCATACCCAAAAACGTACCCATCGTGTACCAAGCTTCTACATATCATATAAAACGTACCTGGTGCATTTTTTCCATACCCGATACTCATGCAGCCATACCGGTACGCATATCCGCACCCAGTAAGTACCGTCAAGGTTTTTAAAATCCTGATCTGGATTATAGAATTTTACGATTCTACGATCTCAATTGAGCCAAACGATCTAGATTACACTAAGATCTTAAATTTAGTAGGATCTTAAAGTCACTACGATCATAGTCATAAGATGATGTAGAATTGCATCGGATCCCGATCCTACCAATTTTTTTTGTTATTATTTATTTCTTACATATATGTATATATCTATATAAAAAATTGACTATAAACTCATTTTTCAAATGTCTTCTCTAATTTATGTTAACATAGAATATACATTATATCAAATTTATTCATTTTCTTTAATCTTCTTAAAATTATGTAACAAAGATTATCATTATTGATAATTTTTCATTTTATTTTAGATTAAAAGTAGGATCTTACAATTCTTAATCCGATTCTACAATCAAATCCATTAGTCCCTCCCAACGATCCTACCCGAGATAACGATTTTAACAACCTTGGCACCCTGTACTTGTACAAGAACAATTTTGGAGTACCCATAACACAAAGCTGGCATTGAGGCATCAAGGTTAGTTTAGGGGCATAGTTCCCAAAAATTTCGTTCTGTACAGATCTAAAAATAGTCTAGTTTTGTCAAACAGGAAAGGGTTTTATCATATTTGATTATTAAACCATCACTCCAAATGGTTTATTAAAAATGAATGGGTTTTGAAAAGTAACAGTTTTGCAGATTGAAAGAGAATGTGTTACGACCACATTCCCAGTCAGAGCAGTAAGATCTACCATTCCATTCCAAGTTCAGGAACACTGAACAAAGTTAAAAAATTGAAGGTATAGAAAAATATACATACAAGATCCCTTATGCTGTGTTTGGTTGGGAGATTTAAGGAGGGATTTGGAAAGGAAAATGGAAAAGGTAGGTGAAATGAGAATAAAATATGCCTAAATTTCACATAGTTTCACACACCTTTTCCCTTTCCCTTTCCCTTTCCAAATCCCTTCACAAATCTTCCAACCAAACACAGCATTAGAGTTGCAATCCGATAGAGAAGGTACTGTGATCTTTGGACTTGACGCCTCCAACCTCTGTGATCTTTGATGCCGCTGTGAGAGGTCCTATGCGTCTGTAACCTTTCGATGCCCCCATAAGAAAGATAGTGAGGATGACATGGATTAAGGTGAACTAGGAATGCACTAAGCCGATTAGGGATCTAAGGTTTATGACATGTGAGGACTTGATCGGGTGTGGAGATGTGCACCAATGTTTTAAAAATCGGACCGGTGGTCGAATCGGAAAAGAGATCGGGTGGACAGGTCACTGGTTCAACCATCGAGTTTAACCGGAATTGAATCGTGACGTAATAAATATATTACATTTATATTTAAATAAAAATATAAGTAATAAAATTAAAAATTACAAAAAATAAAATATTAAATTATCTTAAATATTTCTCCTAATATTTTTTTTACTAAAAAATATAATAATATATTTTAAAATATTAATAATTTTAATTTTGAAAGAGAAAATCAAATATTCAATATTCCCTCCATATGATTTTAATTCAAATAATTTAATTGAAAGAAGAGCTAAAATTTTGGAGGGATATCAAAATTTCAATTCTCCCTCCAATAAATTTGATTGAATCCCACATGGATTTGAGTTTTTTTGAAAGATTTTTTTTCTTATAAATAGGTAAAGACTCTCACAATAATTTCAAGCTCTTAATGGGATTCCTCATAAGAGGAGACCCTTGAAAAAAAGTTTCCAGTTAAAGTTTTCTTTTATATATATATAATATAATATAATATATATATATATAAAATAAGAAAGAAAGAAAGAAAGATTTAAAAAAATATATAAAATGTCGAAAAAAATTTCAAAATTTTCAGTCTAAATAACCTGGTGAACTGGTTCCGGGTCGATCGGTTCGGTAGTTCGACCGCCGGAAACCAGTCGACGATTCAACCGGTCGAACTAGCCAGTCCGGTCCTGTTTTTAAAACCATGATGTGCACTGTGTATAACGTAGGATATAAAAAATAGAAAGTTGTTATTTATCACTGAAACTTTTCATCTCCTATGCTCCTACAAGTATGTTCGCAATAAATGTCATGTGTATATCTAGGGCATTTAAAAAATAATGGCACTACCATGCCACATTGGAAACTACGTAGGAGGTGAAAAATACGGTGAAATATTTTGATCACATGTATTATAGCATTTATAAAAGTATTCAAAAAATAATAATACTTAGTTTGATCAATTTAGTGCAAATCGGTCTCCAATTTCTGAGAACTACGACCAAATTGGAATTTTAATATTTTTAAAGTTTCAAAATTGATCAAACCGAACCATATTAAAAATTGACCAAAATCGACCAATGTCATCTAGTTTAGTTGATCGATTTGGTTGTTTTGATTTTATTTACATCCCTAGCACAAGTAAGCAGGTTACTACTTACAGCTATAGAACTACACCCCTTTCAGTCCAGGTGCGTATCCAAGCGTGATATCTTTCTAAACTTAAATCTTAGGCCTCGTTTGGGAACCCTCCTTTTTTGCTAAAAAGCCAAAAGTTACTAAATTGGCCAAAAAGCCAACGATCTATACTAAAAAGTCAAAGATTCTCTTTTCTCTCTATTTTTTGCACATCTTTTCGTAAAAAGCCAAAAAGTCATCCCAAACATACTAATTTTTTTTAACTCATATGTTAACCAAATAGCCAAAAAGTTATTAAATTAGCTTGTTCCCAAACGAAGCCTTACTATATTGGCCTCGTTTGGGAAGTGGCTATTTTTTAGACTTTTTGACTATTTAGCTATTTTAGTAGGCTATTTTAGTTTGTGTGTTTGGGAAGATGGATGAAAATATTTTGAAATGATTGTATTGGAGAGAGTGTTTGATATGATGTTTTGTTATTAAATTACCAAACTGCCCCCAGATCACCAATGTACCAGCCGTTTATCTGAGCTCGGCAGAAGGCTTCACGTGGACGTACGGACTGCACCTCAGTCCTTGTTTTGCCCATGTTCAATTTATTGAAATTCTAATTTTAATTGAAAAAAAAACAATATTTTTACCCATTGTTATTTAATTTAAAAAAAAAGATTGTTACTTTTAATTGAAAATAATAATAAACTGGGTAACAAAAAAATAAAAAGGATTATTATTTATTTTAATTGAATTGTAATTTTTAACATGTACAGATAACAAAGAAAATATATGTAAAACTTATACACAATTAATTACATATATGAACACACTTTCAGTCATTTATTAAACCTAACTCATTAATATAATTTATAATTCTTTTGAAATTTATAATTTATTAATAATCATCAGTTTATAATGAATTATATTAATGTGAAAAATACTTAATTTTTTTCCAATTATTTAGTTGTCAATTAATTTGCTTTTTCAAATAAAAATTCGGAATTAACTTTTTTTCCAAACAAATTTTGTGTCCATTACATTTGTTTGAATTTTTTTTCCCAATAATTTGTTTCCAATTTCTGTTTTGAACTATTTTCCTTTTCAAAGTATTTTGTTTTCTACATTTTTTTTTGGGAGTAAATTTTTTCCCCAAATAAAAATATTTTTTTTCTGTAACTATTTTGTTTTCATTTTTAATTTCAAGTAATTTTCTTCCAACTGTATGCTCTCATTATCATAAATAATAAATATTAAATTGAAATATATTTTTGGCTTGACCGCGAACTCTTTTCTTTAGTTCATGTTTACAAAAAATTGAAAACATTTTGTCAAAATCTGTTACAAAATAAATACTCTTTTCTATGTTTTTCTACAAATAAAAAAAACTCAGCTTAAAAAATTATTGAATTTGTCAGAAATTGAATAAATTACCAATAAAAATTATGCACTACATTTCAAAAAAAGAATGCAATTCTTTGTCATACAAATTTGACTGGGACTCAAATGTCAAAGGCATCCAATAGGTGCAAATTTGAATGAAACTAAAGGACGATCTAATTAATTAAAATTTATAAGTAAATTACAAACATTGAACATACTGCAGTTGGAATAGTATGCATTACAAATTCGAACATAAGTCCAATGGCTTGCTACGTGGGTCACATTCCATAACATAAAGAAAACATCGAAAAGAGCATATTCACAATAGTCCCAAACTGCGTATGTAAAACAAATGGTCGCGTATGCGAACACGAACTCTTGCTATATCCACATCTGTATCCCCAACCATGAGCCCATCATCGAGATTTTGTCCGCCGGCATGAACGTCGGGCATGTCATTTGGCGCTAATGAAACAAAATAATGTGTGTCGTTGCCCAAGGTAGCTATCTCATGTCTACGAATGAAATTGTGTAAGGCCATTGATGCACCGACCAACGGCACTTGCACCGTTGCGAAATCATAGTCCGGCATGTTGTGTAGGAACTTCCACCGAGATTTCCACACTCCAAAAGTCCTTTCCACTACACTCCTCAGTGACACATGCACTTCGTTAAACATTTCTCTCGGGTTATCGGGTTGTCCATGTTCCCGAAATTGTGCTTGATGATACCGAGACCCTTTGAATGGTGCCAGGTACCCCTTTTTATTTGGGTGTCCCGCATCAACAAGGTAATATTTACCTATAGTTAAATTAAATAAAATAAAAAAAACAATTATATACACGTGACATAAACCCCAACTAGTATTGAATTTGAAATATGTTACCTTCTTGTGGGTGTGGAAACAGTGCACGCTGATTTTCAATTACTTCCTTAAAGATGCGACTGTCATGCATGCTTCCATCCCAGCTGCAAGAAATAAAGATAAAGCACATGTCAAAGTCGCATACAGCTAGTATATTTTGGGTTGGATAACCTTTTTGGCCATAATATGTGCCCGCATCACGGACAGGCAACACAACTTGTACGTGAGTTCCATCCAACGCACCTATACAATTCTGCCATAATAGAACACATCACAACTATTTAATTGAACAACCAAATTGAACACAAGTGTTCATAACAACAATTACAGCATTCTCACCTTGAATGGTATGTATTTGCCTCTTGACCGCAATTTGGGATGCCTACTAGTTTGAGCTCTGGTTGGCTTGCAATGTTGTTCAGTGAACAACTTCATTGCATCCAACATTGCATGAAAATGTCGAGAAATCGTTTCTCCCGAGTGTTGAAACCGCTCTTGAATGCTTCGGTTTTGGTAGCCGGCCAAGGTATGTATAAACATGGCAACACTTTCTTCAATGTGTAACCCATGAGGTCTTTTAGGTACCCGTAAACCAAAATCTCATCGTAGTTTATGACATAATGCGTTAAACACATACAGAGGCATATGCAAATTTTCTTCACCCCTACCCAAGTGTCCATCAAATAATTCTTGAATCCATGCACGACTAGTTAAAATTGAAGTTCGACATGGGATCTTGTCCAAGTACTTTACGTAATATTCCATTGCATGTCGCGCTGCTTCAACGATTACATCATTCTGTTGGTCCTCTTGTTCTTCTGCTTGCTCGATTAAGTAATCATCATTATTTCGATACAGATTGTTGTATTCACCGTTCCACATATCAAAAGTGTTGAACCCTACAATGCACACAACACAGTATTAATTACGTTGACCATGTAGTCTTATCCTTCGTTAAACTAATGCACAAAATAAAAAAGAATGGCAACACCTATGCATACATCCACATTTTCCTACAAACCATAAAGAAGAATGTAGTCAATGAAATTGAACAATTATACATACGAATGCTGGTATAGTCAACACAAACCACGCTTCCATGAAGCAATACTGCATAAAATGTTCGACATTAGGTCTGCATCCATTCACCCAAAAACATTAATACTAACTAACAGTACTGATAATAGAAGCGAAGAAGAAAGCAAAAACAAAGGAACAAAACAGCACAAGTCATGTCCACAAACACCCACAATGGTTTCCATTTTCCCCAAAAACAACAAACCATAGTTGTCACAGTCCTTTGGAGGCCTTCAATGCTGCAAGCCAACTGACCACATTACCATCATCAGGCATGCACATTAGTATCTCACGGTAATCTGCATTCTCCAAAGCAATGCAGGCAAAGTGGAAAAGAGGCGTACTGAGAAAGTCGGGTATAGCCATAATCCTCTGCATGCATGCCTCAATGCCATACTTTTGAGAGGCACCAGTTCCATGCCTGATCGTAAGGTGCTTTTGTGAATGAACAGCCTCGGATAGATGGTTGAAACTATCTGCAAGCACTGATGCGCCAGTAGAAGGCTTCTTAGACTTTCCACTTGAACTAGCCCCCTTTTTGTGCTTTGACCCTTGCTCCGTTTCATCTACCTGGACAATGGCGAGGGTGGTGGTGAGTCGACAACCGACTGATATGGCGCAGTAAATGGCTGCAACCCAGGTGGGTCAGCAGAATCGGATTCACCGTCCGCAATGTCCACAACTTGCTCGCCGGGTGTCCAATGATGTTTCCCAGTCGCGGTTGCACCTGTGAAAACTTCCCGTATCAAGTCTTCATGTTCTAATGGCTTGGTCTTGAATTTGTACGCAGGCTTGTTTGTCTGCAAATGAGAAGAAAAAAAATTAGAAACCCAAATTAAAGTTGTAAAGTAACAAACAACCAAATTAATTACGAATATGAATTGAACAATACAGTACAAGTATAAATAATCCATTACATGCCGATTTCAAATTTTCCCACCATTCATCTGACGCGGTGAACAACCCGGTTGACCTGTCGAACCCAATCCCAGTTACACCCTTACTGGTGTCCATCAATTTATTCCAAGCTTGCCACTCCTTTTTCAAAGCAAGGTACTTGTTCTTGAACTACTTGATGTCATGACGTCTTCCTGTGCGCTTACCAAATTGCACTGCAATTTCCTTATACCCGGCAACTATGATAGTTGTACCTAGCCTACGTCCTGCTAAAATTTGCTCCCGCACACACTCTAAGAAAATTTCGGTTGATACACTATCCCAAGTTGCTTTATGTGAAAGATCAATGTAATCAGGCAACCCTTCAATAGGCAACTGTCCAACACCTTTATGTTTGGAGGGTGTTCGAGGGGAGGAGCATGTTGCCGCCATTGAACTAATTACAGTACAAGGTAGTGTACACATTTTACATAAATAAATTAGAAACGGAAAATAGACAAAAACTTCCCGCATCAAATATCATAAGCAAAAATAACTAGTAATAGGAAGTTGCATTTACAGTAGTCTAGTTTCGTTACTTTAGTTACTAGGTACACAAGCATCCAATGTACATACACGATGTTGTTACAACGTTTTACATGCGTAGTAATAATATGATAACAGTTATGCACAACATAGAAATAATCGTTTTCATGACACGCAATGTATTAAAAATTTGCACGATGTCAGCCCGTAACTGCATGACTTCGGTTGGGGATGAGTCATGGTCGGGGCTCGGTCTCCCTGATTCATCACACCAACCAATCCAGTTCACACATTGCTGATGACCAACAAACATAACTGTGGTTAGCTAATGAAGTTCAATTTTTCCAATGAATGGAGATTCAAATAACATATTTTACACAACTCACCACAGGCCGAGGACAAACATAATATGCACGACCAGGATTTTTGTGGGATTTGGAAATCTTAACAAAACAATGGCCATAGCCGCAAGCACACATTCGTCGTGGCCATGTTGACGTGCTAGTGGACATAGATGAAGCCATCCGCTGTTTCTTACTAACAAATATTTATTGAAATAGTGATTTTTAAAATTTATCTAGTACACTTTACAGATAATACAGGTTCATCTGTAGTATAAATATAACTGTTCTGATGTGATTCTAGCCAAACAAACATGCGTCATCTAAAGTTTGGCATAGTCCGACATTATCATTTTAACTCTTAAATGAACCACGCAAGCAATACGTATCACCTATGTTGTTGTCATTTATATTGAAGAGCTATGAAAAAAATTAGAGTATTTTCACAATTATTTGAATATGAAACATAACAAACTCTTACATGAACCACTCAAGCAATACATATCACCTATGTTGTTGTCATTTATATTGAAGAGCTATGAAATAAGTTAGAGTATTTCCATGATCATACTTTTCAATCACACGAGTCATTAGGGCCTATAACCCCCACTGTAAATGTCTATAACAATATTTTGGATAGTGATATTTTAATTGAATTGTCCTTTCAATCCATGCAGGAATTATATGATTCTCAGTTACCAACATCTATCTAATATTCAAGAAAATGTCAAGGTACTGCTCTAGTTCCTGATTCTTTTTGTTTTGATGCAAATACCTCCAAATAGTTGACACCAACAAACCAGTTGAAAAACTTATAAAAACCATTACCAAACAGACTAAACTGCAGAAAATTGTACACTAACTAAGATATGTTAAGGTTGTAAATAAATGGAGGAGTAAAATGGTTCATCTAGTTGGTCGTAGCTATGGAGGTTTCAACTGAATTGAGTAAAAAAGCCCAGTAGGCTTATGCATTTTGTAATATGAACAGACACACACACACACGCATACGCACTCACAGAACTTGGTCATGGATTTGGGTTGTCCCAGAGTAACCAGAAAATATTAACACTCTGTTTCATTGAGATATATAAAAGGGCTATGCAGGTTAATCGGATTTAGACAGTGATGATGAAATAGGTAAAATAATGAACAGAAATGACGAAATGAGGAAATCAGATTAAAGTCATGAACAGAGCATTGAAGATTCCCAACATGTTATTCTATCCTTAATTCAGATTAATTCAGATTAATTGAACGGGGTGACAGAAATTTTTTTTGCTCCATCTCATAAACACAGATAAACTTATACATAAAATTTGGTCCATGTCATATGCACAAACACGGATGGACAGAAAAAAAAAAAGGGAAAAACACAGTGGATTGTGAATGATAATTATGGAAATCAAGGGGGATTACATAATTCCAGTTCGAAAAATTGGGAAAAAAATGGGAAAAACTGGATTGTGAATGATAATTATGAAAAAAATCGTTTTGAAAATAAAAAAAAATAATAAAAACAAAATCCAAACGTAAGCAACGATTACATCATTCGGATTGTGAATGGTAATTATGGAAATCATGGGGGAAAAAATGTAGCTCAACACAATGGTATTCGGTTGTTATGACCCATTTAACTGAGCCAAGAAAAATAAAATAAAATAAATTAGTTGTGGGCGATTTATATTTGGGGAAAGATGGATCATCACCAGATCGGCGTAAATAGCCACTGAATACCATCACTATGGGCCAAAACAGATGAAGATCTTGTAGATCGGAATGGAAAAAGTTTCAAACCGAGTCGACAAAGGTAAGAAACACATGTATAATTGGAAAAGTGTGATTTACCTGTCGTAGTTCTTCTTCCATCGTGTTCTGTAGAAGGCAGAGCTCCGCCGGAGATAGGTCCGCCGGAGAGAGATCACTCGCGAACTGGTGTTGCTACAGTCAGTGTGAGAGACGGAACGAAAGAGATGAGATAGGGCACTCGTGTTTCAGCTGTAATATATGTATAACCCATACCCTTTGAAATAGTCAAAGGGTAAAATGGTAATTCCACCCCCGTTTCTAACCTAGTTGAACAAATGCGTGCACTGTTCACGCTTTTTGGCTTATTTTTGAAAAGAGGCTATAATAGCCTCAACCTTTGTTTGCCAAACACTGCCATTGGAATATGCATCCAAACGTCGAGATATGGGGACACATCTATATATATAATGCATATTGTATAATATTCTTAGATAAGATGCTATACATTTTTAGAAATATACTTCAAATTAAATAAGATCTAGAAAAAAATATGGAACTTATCTCACTTATTCATGTAAGAAACTAGAAATCAAGGTCTTAAAAACCGGTCGCAACCATTACGTAACGGTTGTGGTGGTTACTGCCACCCATTACGGCCGCTATGGCGCTGTGACAGAAATTCATGTGTAACGGCCATTTCGGTGTTACATAACGGCCGTAGCGGTACCGTAACGGTCAGTTAGACACCGTTACACCCAAGGTTTCAAAATGCGGCATTACATAACAGTTGTGGCGGTAGGCACCACACATTACTCCCACTTTTGCAGTGTGATTGAGATTCACAAGTGTGTCGGCCTTAGCGACTGCCGTAACAGTCATAACAATGCCGTAATAGCCATAACGGCTTGTTACGCACTGTTACGTAACGGTTCCGAACTGTTTCTTTCGAAAAAAAACCAAAAAAAAAGCTGAAAATGGGAGAAGAGAGAGAGAGAGAAGAGAAAAAATGGAGGAGTAAGAGATAGAGAGAGAGAGAGAAGAGGGAAAATGATGAACATGTTATTGATTTGTTAAACCTCAAAGACCTATGCTATTCTATTCGGCTACTATCACTCAATCATTTTGTTTGTGTCTCTATGTAGCCATCATCTATTTGGCTTGATTAAAAAATATATATATATATATATATATTTAAGTTCTTATTTATTCTCTAACTTTTGTCAAACATAACACCCATAATCATATATTAATACATATTTTATACATGTCAATTGTTTTTGATTAGTTTATTTTATTTTTATTTACTGGTTATCCAAAAAAAGAATGCTTCCACAAGTATAATAATTAAAAATAATAATTTTATACATCTAAGTCCAATAAATTTTTTTTTTTTTTGCCACAAGCGTAATATGGATTTATGACATAAAGTCATTAATTATTAAAATAAAATGTAAAAAACTCAGTTTATAATGATTTAAAAATATGAAATATGTTGGATCATACTTAAAAATTTATAAAAATTGATCAATATTTATTTTAAAACCCAATAAATATGATTATGTATGCGTATCAGTAAGTTTTTTTCAAATTGTGCGAAAAATAAAAAAATTCATGGCTCTTGTTACTGCAACCGTTACGCTACGGCCTTTACATCCTGCAACTGCAACCGCAACCGCAACCGCACCATAGCCACCATTACGGCGACCGCAACCGCTTTTCAAAACCTTGCTAGAAATGTTTCTTTACTAACAAATGTGAGTGTCTAAATTGGATATGAATGTCGTACACAAATTGCACAAATTTTACCCGTCATATTTAGTGGACACACAAGTACAATGGGGCAAGTAGAAGAGCCCATGTAACACAATATTATAGGCACCCTTATAGTCAGTTTCCTAAAACTATCCTGTATTACTATGCCATCATTCTACATTAGGATACAATGTTACATACTATTTTTCTAATTTGAAACCAAAGCAATTTTCTTCTAAATAGCCTACGGTCAAAGCACACACTTAATAAGCTCAAAAGAGAAAGAGGCCCACTGAACAAGCATGCAGTAGCATTTCATACTTACCAAGATTTTCAGTGTGATTCAATGTGATGTAGCACCAAAAAGAAAGAAAAAAAAGAAGGAAGAACAAAGAATGAGGTAAAACAAGGAACTAAACCCAAATCAATATCTCAATAATCAATACTCAAAATGTAAAATCATAGTTTTGTTTCTAAACTATTACATGAAGCCATATATATAGGCAAACCAAATTAAAGGAGCAATCCAATAGGGGAATAAAATTCTAATATAAGTATAATTCCTAATACAACTTAATAAATACGAAATATTGTCAAATAAATCATTAATCCCTAATTTTAAATTATTTTTTATGCAACACCTTTTTGTTCCCGTCGCAATGTTCCTAGAAAGTGGATCACTTGAATATGTAGAACATGAATGGGAAGTTATACAGCAAATACTTTAGAATGTTGTACATAAGATGTATGCTTATATGAATTAAGAAGGTTGAATGTATTGAGGTATTTCAACATACAAGAGCATTTTTTATATAAATTAGAAGTTGGATGAAACATGACATTATTAAAATAAATAAATAAAAATGCAACCATAGTAAGTTGAAGCTTTGATGTGTTACGGTTCTTTCCTTTTTCTCCTATTGACAATATATGTTATCTTGGATAGTTGTTCATCATAACTAGCTAGTTATTATATACTTCCTCCACTAAAGAAACCGAGGGAAGTAGGAATAAATCTTTTGGACCTCTAAATTTAGTGAATTGTGGCAAAAAATGCAACAAATTTCAAGGCATCTATTCAGAAGTATAACTTGGTAGGTATTAGGGGAGAAATTCTTTCAGTTTCAGATTTTGAAGCCTGATTCTTATATTTGTACAATTTCACTTCTGTTCTAGTATTTTTCATTTGGTTCATATAATACATTTGTGAGGTTAAAGAACTGAGATTCAAGGTAGATTTAGACATCTCGAGCCATGACCACTAAAAAAATGAAACTGAATTGATGGTTAAAATCTCAGAATAATCAATGGAAATGAGGAATTACTTATCATCTATCTAACAAAGGATACATGCACCCATTCTGCTGCTCCTTCTGATACCACCCTTAAATTAATTGACCCTCTACCTATTAGGGACATTAAGTTAAAAATTTGAGGAAACACCTTGCTCCATTTTCCTCAAATTTTTTATGCTTGTTGAGCACCCACTCAATCTCCTTTTCCTTTACAAATTACAATTGTCTTGAACAAAAAGTTGTCTTGTGTTCTCTCTAAAGCCTAACAAAAATAAAAGTAAGTAAAATGCCAGAAAAACATGTAACACATGCATCAGGGCTTCAAGTATTGGCATCAGACTCTATACCGCTGAGCATCAATTATATGAAAAGATATGCCTATAAGTTATAAACAATATCCTTTCCTTTTATTATTGTCTTTTTTTTTAAAACATGGGTCAGACTCTCTCTTTGGCCCAACAATCCAAGGACCATGAAAATGGGGGATGAAAGTAACAATGTTACAAAAACATACAACACATACACAATGGTTTCAAATAGTGGCATCAACCTCAATTTGAGAATTACAGACTCAGGATTAAGAAAGAACATATGGTTTAAGGTAAAAATTTACCCCTAAAAAAATATTAACAAAAACAAATAGAAAAAAATTTACCCCTAAAAAAATTGAACTATTGCATTTTCAAAAATTGGGTTTACATCTATAAATACACATTATACATGAGGATATGATTTTCAGTACACCCACTTGGAGAAAAGGGATATATTATGTATGTCACCAGTCCTTAGCATGTAAGGTTCTTGGAAAATAATGATTTTACGGTAACTTTAATTTGAAATTAAAGTGGGACTCAACCGCTAGTTGAGGTGGGTCTGAGTAGTTTTGTATTCTCTCAAGTGAGAATAATACAATATAAAATGATGGGCCAAAACCATTAAGTTGTGAGTGAGAATTGTCTCATAAAGTGAACATCAATAAAAATTGGACTTAGATTTGGACTTAGTCTTAGTTTGGACTGGGTCTAGGATTGTGCTTGTACATGTGCTGGGTTTAGTATTAGACTTGGACTTAATCTTGAACTTGGGCTAAGCTATGTTGTGTTAGACTTAGCATGTACATGTGTTTGAGAATTGGGCTTGGATTAGGTTGTGACCTAGCATCAGTATCCATTGTGTGACCCATCTAGTAGGTTTATTCAAACATCATTATGTACTTATTATTTGTATATATTAAGCATATGGGAGATTTAGACCTTTGTAACTCTCATCTTTTGATAATAGAGCCGATGACCATATTAGTGGCCATAGGTTTTGAAACTTTGTAACTCTAGCCTTAATGACTGGAGTTGATGGCCTTGATTAATGACATTTGATAGCCCTATTAATGTATAACCTTCATGATTAGGGATACCCCTACTTGTATAAATAAAGATCTTTCCCCTCCAGCTAGGAAGGATAATTTTGGAGAGATTTTTGATGAAAAATGGAAATGGTGTTTTGAGATAAAACGTTGGAGATTTTTTTTCTACGAAAGAAAATTTTTCCTATCTTCTTTTGCTAACTCCTTCTTTGATTCTTGTTAGAGAGAGTGCAACCATTGTCAAGTTCACTAAAGCTATTGAAAAGGTGCTTCTACATTAGCTGGTTTCAACCGTCATATCCTGGGAGGCAGACGCCTTCGTACCTCCTGCATCCATCGGGAGTTGGTGACACTGTTTTTAGAAAACTATCTAGTGCAGGTTTCGGTTTGCTTCTTTTCTTATCATTTATTCTTATTTTTTTTCAAAAAGTAAGTTTACAAAGATGAGTTCTAATCTTTAATTATCCATGTTAATAATTTTTTCTATTAATAATGCAATCTAATCTAGTTCATTTCAGTATTTTTAGTTGTGTATTCTATTATGTATTTCATTCTTTAAAAAAAAAAAAAAATTTGTTTTGTCATTTCTATTTAATTTATTTTATATATTTTTCTTATATTATTATGGAAAAATACCAACAAAGGCTTGTTAAGTTGAGTTGTGTATATATTCATACGTATGTGTAGATAGAACTGTAAGTTTTAATAATACATGTAACCAATAATAATGCGGAATTAAACTTTACAGGATCTTGAATTCAATACAACTCAAGAATAAAACGAATATACCTTTGTCAGCCATTGATTTAGAGAAGTTGAGAAAATACCCCTTAGAGTTGAACCTTTAATTCTTGGCTCACCTTCTTCTCTCTGTCTCTCTTAATTAGGATGACTATAAAACTTAAAGTGATGGAAAAAAAACTTATCATATGAAAGGGGAGTCACCCATCCTTATATAGAGGAGAGAAGAGGGCTAGATAAACTCTATCAGAAGAATTCCTAATCCATCAGGGTTTCCTTCTTATCTTAGAAGAGTGATTATATTAAAATTCTAATTACTGAACTTTATATATAATATTGGCTTTATCTAATTGTGGAGTCCAAATAAAATAAAACATGTAAAAATATGTAGGCTATTGGGCCACACTAGAAAATAAACTGCACCGAACTGTGATGGAAGTGAGTTGAGAATAAACTGCACGAGGAAAGTTTCATCAACCTGCATCCCTAAAGTTTTAAGCTTTGCAACCTTGTCGCCATATTGAGGATGTGATCCTAAACTCCTCAGTGGCCATTATATTTCATTGTTGTCAATTCAGCCATAATAGTGCCAGCAAGTGGCTTGTCGATCTTCAACAGCCTTTAACCAAATTTTACTTTAAGCGTTAGGGTAATGTCACTAAAGAGTCCTTTGGTCAATAACCAAGTAAGATCCCAGGAAGGTCGGAGGAGTCAATATAGCCTCCCTTCTAAGTCCAACCACCTTAGATAGCAAGCTATCTTTTTGACAGATCTTAAGAGGTATTAACACAAGATCTCATAAGTAACACGGAAAAAGGCATCAACAATATACATATTAAAGCTTTGAGAATTATGATGAACTATTGATATCACATAAGTCTTTCCTTTGGGCAAAACTTAGGTATATCTATTGTCCACTCATCAAGAATCACTTATGTAGGTCTAAAGTAATTTATGCAATTTTTCAGCTAGTCATGTTACCTTTGGGTATTCAATTCTAATCTGTCAAATTACATAAGTTACATTATCCTACCCAGTTTATAATTATTTGAAAGTGACTCTCCTTTGGGCTAGTCTCAATCTCCTAATTATAACTGCAATTGAGAATATTATCGACCTTAATGTTACCATTTTAACAATTCTTTTATGTAGTTTTATATTCATAAGTTTTACAAATCTAGGCCACTTTGGCAGCTACTAAATTAGTAAACCCTATGAATACAAAACTAACCAACAATATTCTCTATTCATTAATTTGAGTTATTTAATTATCATTAATTCAATCACAATTTTCATGAAATCACTATTTTATGATTTTCAAAATTTCTTTTATGTGATTGCAATTACCAATATAATAATAATAATAACTCTGGACGAACATGAATATATATATATATGTATATGCAATATGACAATCATGAATATCATATATAATGGTTGACAAGAATTACACCTAAATAAATTAACCACTTTAATATTTTAATATTCAATGTCATAAAATTACATCATGATATCAAATTTAAATCATGAATATATAAATATCAACAATAATAGACAATAAGTGCATAATTAAACAAGGCAAAAACATAACCCTCTAATATGATACAATCAAATAAATATATTTATTCAATAGACCCAACGATTCAACAAAATTCTAAGATTGCTTTTAATCTATGCACTTTATTATAATTATGATGATCATAATAATTATTATTATTGTTTAAAATTAATAATAAATCAAAACATGCATATTCACATTTAATTGAGACGTGAAAAACGAAGCATGCATATATACATAAAATTGAGACGTAAAAAACGAAGCATGCATAACCACAATGCAAGGCTTTATAAAACTAGGCTTTTAAATCATATTATAAACTGACCCAATTTTTAATCTTTTAAGTTTTAGCCACGTAAAATTATAATAACTGCTTTAAAAAATTAATACAATTATTTTAGCCAAAACTTTGCATCCCAAATAATATATTCATAAATATATTATTATTCCAAGGTGTATTGATTCACAAAACTGATGTTCTGATACCACATGTAAGTTTTAATAATACATGTAACCAATAATAATGCGGAATTAAACTTTACAGGATCTTGAATTCAATACAACTCAAGAATAAAACGAATATACCTTTGTCAGCCATTGATTTAGAGAAGTTGAGAAAATACCCCTTAGAGTTGAACCTTTAATTCTTGGCTCACCTTCTTCTCTCTGTCTCTCTTAATTAGGATGACTATAAAACTTAAAGTGATGGAAAAAAACTTATCATATGAAAGGGGAGTCACCCATCCTTATATAGAGGAGAGAAGAGGACCAAATAAACTCTATCAGAAGAATTCCTAATCCATCAAGGTTTCCTTCTTATCTTAGAAGAGTGATTATATTAAAATTCTAATTACTGAACTTTATATATAATATTGGCTTTATCTAATTGTGGAGTCCAAATAAAATAAAACATGTAAAAATATGTAGGCTATTGGGCCACGCTAGAAAATAAATCCAACAAGAACAGCTAAACAAACAAGCAAACTTTGAAGACCCTCAAGGCTTGGACCAAATTTCCAGTCCTAAGAGCATCAACAGCAGCTTAGCTAAAAGTTCATTTTCACTACTTTAGACAGCATCAAGCAACAAAAGCAGCTCCAAGAGCCTCGGCAGAAGCTTGCTACTTTCACAAATGCTACAGTAACTGACTGACGTTGACAAGTTACTATACACGAAGCTAATTCATTTTTTTATTAGTTTCAAGTCTCTCTCTATCTCTCTCTCAAGTTTTGTTCTGCACTTGTAGTGTTTCAAAAAATATATAAATAAAAAGAAAAATATTTTAAGGGTTCATGGTTAATGTAGAGAGCATTGTTAGAATATATATTGAAAAAGTGACTAGCTAAAATAGAAAAATGAGATTTTGGGTAGCTATTGAAGCTAACATTGCTACAGATGCTCTAACATCTCATCAAATTTCCTTTTGAACCATTACAACAAATAAATGTGATTTAGTCATGAGACCTTGAAAACCCCAAATTTCTAAAACCCTAAAAGGCAATAACAAAAAGCTTGCAACCATGGCCTTGAAAAAGGTTCAAAACCAAACCCTAAAACCAAAAAAGAAAGAAACAAAGAAGATTGAGGGCGTCAATATACAACTTTGCTAGCAATCCAAAACCTCAAAAGTACTACAAAAACATAGACATGAAAGCCAACATATCAATACTCACAACTTTTGAACTGTACGTTAAGATTTACAAGAAGAAAAACATAGAACCCGAAGAACATTTCACCAATCAAAACAATAAAGACCCAACTACAGATTCAAGAAAGAACCCCCCCCCCCCCCAAAAAAAGGTAGTAGTAATATATGGAATTTACTTGACTATTTTTCACAATGTGCATTACATTTTAAGGATATCACAACGAAAAGAAAGTGGGTTTTGATGGAAGACCTAATTAGAAGAAGAATCGTCCGGGTGGTCTTGGTCTGTTGCTTGCTTCCCGATTCTAGGTTACTAGTAAGAGAATGATTCTACGCGGTTTTGTGAGCGAGAATCGAAAAGAGATGGAGAGAGAGAGAGAGAGAGAAGAGGAGGGGGGAAGACAATCAAAAAGGAGAATTTGCATTTGAATAATGTTTGAGAGCTCGAAAATTTGCCCCCTCTAATCCCCTTAATGCCCAAAACGACGTCGTTTTGGGCATTAGGATTTTTTTTTTCTTTTTTTTTTCTTCCATTTTCGACCATTTTCGAGCTCAAACACACACAGGGGGAAGAGGGAGAGGGAGAGGGAGAGAGAGAGAGAGAGAGAGGGAGAGCGGAGAGGAGAGAGGGAAAGAGAGGGAGACACACACACACATAGAGCCCCCTGCATTCCGGCCGATCGTCCGATCATCGCAACTCCGCCGATTGTCGCAGCTCGGCCTATCGTCGCAGATCGCCGATCGTCGCAGCTCCTCCACAGTCTGCCTCCGCCGCCGCCGTCGTCTGCCTCTGCTTCTTCTTCCCTTCTTCTTCCCTTCTTTCTTCCCCCCTTCTTTGTTCGTCTTCATCTGCTTCTCTGATTGAACAAAAAAATCCAAAAATTTAAACGACGCTGCTTTTGGTTCTGGGATTCGGGGTAGAAATTAATGAGCATAATCATTGCTTGTATTTTAAGCAAATAGTAAGGAATGTGTTTATAATTTAAGAGTAGGAAATGTATTTATCGTTTATGAGTTGTTTGGATGTCTTGAATAAGTGTAATTTTTTACTTTTTGAACTAAAAAATTGATGAAAAAATATAATTGTTTGGGAGAATTTGTATTTTAAGCAAATTGTAAGGAATGTATTTATAATTTGGGAGTTGTTTGGGGTGTCCTAAATAAGTGCATTTTTTTACTTTTTGAACTAAAAAATTGAGGAAAAAAATATGGTTGTTTGGGATAACTTTTTGATTTTTTACAAAAAAAAAATGTGTATCAGAAAATTGTATAAATTAAAGTATAGGAGAAGATTGTAATGGAATAGGCTGTACGGTGAGGTACAGCGTGTGCAGAGTAGGGGGAGATGGTTCCCTACTTTTTGGGCAGTGAATTGAAGGTGTTGTTTGGCCCGTGGGGGCCTACTACAGGTCCTGTTTTGGTAATCAAAACCATTCGTTGTGTATAGCTCGTTGGGTACTATATGTTTGTAAAAAATCACGTTGACCGGATATCGATAGCTATCTAATCGGATTAGTTTTTTTTCAACTGTTAACTATAACACCATCCATTTTATAAATTTTAACTGCTTTGATCGTATAGTTACCGATATCTGATCAACGTAATTTTTTACAACAATATAGTATTCGACGAGTTCTACACATTAAACGATTCAGATTATTAAAAAGGGACCCGTGATGGCCCCCACCAGCCAAACAACACAGTGTTATTTGTGCACCTAAATCCGTGCAATTTTTCCAAAAACTCAGCTGTGCCTGTGGGACGTCAGAGCTGTTTAAAAATTAATTTTGTGTAAAATAAAATTTTTAATATTTTTTTTGGTGAATAGTGATAACTTTTTAACTTTTTGAGTAACTTTTTGGCTTTTTAGATTATTTTAAGGATCCCAAACCAAGCCTTAAGTAAGGACTCCTCTCTAGTTTGCTTTCAAATTGGAGGTCTTGCTGGGATTTGGGTCCATTTCGATAATTTAAATTGTTTAGTATGTAGAGCTCGTTGAGTATATTATTTTTGTAAAAAATTACGTTGATCGGATATCGATAGCTATTTAATCAGATTGCATTTCCGTCACAATTTATTTTGAAAATCATAGTTGCCGTCAACAAAAATGCGACATGATAAAGTAATTATTGATATCCGATCAAGGTGATTTTTTATAGAGATAATATACTCAACGAGTTGTACACATTGAACAGTTTAGATCATTGAAATGGGCTTGGATTAAAGCTCACCACGGCCCAACAGATCTATCCAATTTGATGACAGACTGGAAAAGAGCCATTTCCTATAATTTATTCAAAAAATAAAAACACAAAATTTGACGTTAATAACAAACCAAATCTAATTTTTTAATTTAAAAAAAAATAATTACCTAAAAGTCCAATTTGGTGAGGTTGTCCAATTTGGGGAGAATCGAAAAAGGAGAATTTGTATTTTAAGCAAATCGTAAGGAATGTATTTATAATTTAAGATTAAGGAATGTATTTATAATTTAAGAGTTGTTTGGGTGTCTTAAATAAGTGTACTTTTTGACTTTTTGAACTAAAAAATTGAGGAAAAAATATAATTGTTTGGGAGAATTTGTATTTTAAGCAAATTGTAAGGAATGTATTTATAATTTAGGAGTAGTTTGGGGTGTCCTAAATAAGTGTATTTTTTTACTTTTTGAACTAAAAAATTGAAGAAAAAAATATGGTTGTTTGGGATAACTTTTTGACTTTTTACAAAAAAAATATATGTATTAAAAAATTGTATAAATTAGCATATAGGAGAAGATTGTGATGGAATAGGTTGTACGGTGAGGTACAGCGTGTGCAGAGTAGGGGGAGATGGTTCCTTGCTTTTTGGGCAGTGAATTGAAGGTGTTGTTTGGCCCGTGGGGGCCTACTACAGGTCCCGTTTTGGTAATCAAAACCATTTGTTGTGTAGAACTCATTGGGTACTATATCTTTGTAAAAAATCACGTTGATCGGATATCGATAGCTATCTGATCGGATTAGTTTTTTTTCAACTGTTAACTATAACACCATCCATTTTATAAATTTTAACTGCTTTGATCATATAGTTACCGATATCCGATCAACGTGATTTTTTATAAATATATAGTACTCGACGAGTTCTACAAATTGACTGTTCATATTATTAAAACGGGACCCGTGATGGCCCCCATGAGCCGAACAACACAGTGTTATTTGTGCACCTAAATCGGTGCAATTTTTCCAAAAACTCACCTACGACTGTGGGACGTCAGAGCTGTTTGAAAATTAATTTTGTGTAAAATTAAATTTTTAATATTTTTTTTGGTGAATAGTGATAACTTTTTAACTTTTTGAGTAACTTTTTGACTTTTTAGATTATTTTAAGGATCCCAAACCAGGCCTTAGGTAAGGACTCCTCTCTAGTTTGCTTTCAAATTAGAGGTCTTGTTGGGATTTGGGTCCATTCTTATAAATTAAATTGTTTAGTATGTAGAGCTTGTTGAGTATATTATTTTTCTAAAAAATTACGTTAATCGGATATCGATAGCTACTTAATCAGATTGCATTTCTGTCATAATTTATTTTGAAAATCATAGTTGCCGTCAACAGAAATGTGACATGATCAAGTAACTATTGATATTCGATCAAGGTGATTTTTTATAGAGATAATATACTCAACGAGTTGTACACATTGAACAGTTTGGATAATTGAAATGGGCTTGGATTAAAACCCACCACGGCCCAACAGATCTATCCAATTTGATGACGGACTGGAAAAGAGCCATTTCCTATAATTTATTCAAAAAATAAAAACACAAAATTTGACTTTAATAACAAATCAAATCTAATTTTTTAATTTAAAAAAAAAATAATTACCTAAAAGTCCAATTTGGTGAGGTTGTGCTATGATAAATCTCATGCAAAAAAATTTAGGAAAATTTAGCCAAAACTCTTTCATTAGACCTTTGTTTTGTGAAAATGTAGCTTAATTTATTTTGCTTCATTAAACCCCTAAGAAGAAGGCGCACAATCAAGTAAGAACAAAGTAAAAAAAAAAAATGGAGAATATTGCTAGTAATATGTTATTATGAGCCATAATAATATGCTACTGTGAGACAGAATAACATATTACTATTTACATCAATTTTGAAGGCAATAATTTTTTTTAAAGAATTTTGTAGCCAATATAGATCATATATTGATAGATCTTGATGAGAGGATTCTAAAAATATTAATTTTATTTAAAAAAAAAGACATCTAGATCAAAATTTATATTATTTTAAAGTTTTTGGTAATAGTGGTATGTATTGAACTTTTCAAGAAAAAAATTTTGTGCTTATTCTTAATGTATTAAAATTTTATTATGAGAGGATTTTGACCAAATAGCCCAAAATTTTATTCCAAGAAATCTTTCTTTTCTAACTATTTTTGTTGTTACATGATTTTGCTCCCAATGAAAAAAAATAAATAAATAAATAAATAAAATTTATATTAATGGTTACTATAGTTTGGAGGTTGTGTTACTTTGGTCCTTAACATTTCAATTGTGATACGTTTAATCTTAAATTTTGAATCTTGTTTCAAATAAGGACAATTGATTATAATGTTGATTCATTTCAAGGGCAAATTCGTCAATTTGATAAATATAAATTAGTTTGACAAAAATAAATGTCAACAAAGTATCTTTGATTGTATTTACACTTTGCCTCTCTTATCTTAGTAGTAAAATGCAAACAAGATCACCGAATAAGGATATTATTGTCCTAAAAATTTAATAAATGTGCCATGTACTTTACACATGATATTTTTTTTGTAATTTCCTAACAGAACCCTAACAAAAAGGGCTAATTGTAATAAGATAATATTTAGCAGGATTAATCATTGAGTTTTGAAGTTCAGGGGGCAAAATGTAAATGGGTCATAGTTTAAGGGAATTTATTGTAATTTATTCAAATAATAATCACAATAAATCATAACCAACATCACAATGAATCCTAACTAAGTGTCATAACCAAACACTACTCACTACAACAAAATTGAATTTTTACGGCTTGCGATGCATGCAGTAAAAACTCTTTCACAAAATGCACACAAATGTCGTTATATGACATGCCGTGAAAAGTTGATTGTCATTTATGACATGCAGATAAAATTGTTAAAAGTAGTAAATTAAACATTAATGACATACTTTGTATATCGTCAAAAATTTTGTATGACCTTTTTTCATGCCATAAATCATTATACTTTTCATGGCATAATTTTGCATGCCATAGAAGGTTTTTTTTAATATATTTATGGCATACTATGTATGCGGTATATAATTTTTTACGACATTTCCTTGCATGTCATAAATCATTACATTTTCATGACATAATTTTATATGCCGTAGAAGGTTATTTTTAATATATATATAGAGAGAGAGAGAGAGAGAGAGAGAGAGAGAGAGCAAATTTAAAGTTCATTATATGAGTAAATTCAATATATGAACCCATGATATCATAAAATGCCCATTTTAGTACTTGAAAAGCAAATTACAAGATCAAATAGCAAATTATATGTACAAATAAAAGCAAAAAGATTATACATAACACAAGCCAGTCAAGTCTAATTCATTATAAGGAGTACTAGAGAAAGCTAAAGAATTAATTAACTTGGCCACTACAGAAAGTCCCTGCCCCAATACCAATGGTAGGTTTTCGAAGAGCAGATGTTGCAGCAGCAGTAGCAACAGGTGCAAGCACACATTTCAGAACAACATAAAAGTACCTAGGTTCCTGCAAAGCCATGGCAAACTCAACAACTAGCAGAAACCAAGCCAATTTAGCATCACAACACTAAAATAAATTATGCAGATTTTTGTGTGAGTATATTTGATTATATATGAAATTATGAAGTATTTATGTTTTTTTTTATCAGCAAAAATTATGAAGTATTTATGTCATGTATGCATAGTAAGTAGGGAGAGATTTTGACTTTGACAGCACTAGCAATATTCTTTCCTTGAGGCCTAAATCCTCCGAGAACACTGATGGTTTGAGGAGTAAGCCCCACATGTCCTATTGAAAAATCTAGAAACCCTAGATGTTGATTTGTGATTATGTACCAATTTTGAGCAGAATATAACAATCCCAATCAAATAATAAAAGACAAATTGACACAACGATTTTACGTGGAAAAACCACAATTGGACCCCTCCAACTATGATTAAAAAACCACGGGCAACAGCCACAAAACAATCCACTAAGAAGATTTAAAGGAATTACACAGGTATACTCTCAATTACCTAGCGAATCCACGCCTAATTGAACCAACCTCTATGTGCCTCTTCCAACCCCATCTTCACCTCGGAATTGTCTTTACGATGAGCCACTCCAGAATCCACCGAAGCTTCAGGCTCGAATTCTTCAAAATCCACCGAAGAACAACTCTCTCTCTCTCTCTTGTATATAACAAACAAAACTTTTGATGTACTCTCTTTAAACCATGAGTTGAATACTCAATAAAACATCAAAGAAAACTAACAAAATATCCCCAGATATAAACCTTAAGAACCAAAAAGAAGATCTGGAGGAATTAATTTAGTTTTGGGAGAAAACCAACTACTTATAAAAAACAAAAGTAATCCTAGTTTTGAAAGAAAACCAACTTCTTAAAGAAAACAAAAGTAATCCTAGTTTTGAAAGAAAACCAACTTCTTATAGAAATCCTTGTCAACTGGGATTGCCAAGAATAAAACCTAACAATCTCCCTCTTTCGCAATGCTGTGACAAAACACACCTAACAAATAAAATCCTAATCACCCCAACCCATAACAGCCAACAAAAGCCAACTTCTATCTCAAGGTCATGATCTGCAAAACAGTTATTAGTGCCACAATCTCCAAAACAACTATTAGTGCCACAAGAGTATATGAAAAAAATAATAAACATATGACAAGATTATCTTGAAGCATGAAATGGAAAACATGAATAGATGCGACTTGGAGATATTAAGAACATGTAGCATGAAAACATGAACAACACCTTTTTGTCACAAATAGGAAGCTCAATCAACTAAAGCATGATCATAAACCACACAAGCAATGATATGATGATGTAAATATCAGGAGCATGCAAGAATGCAAAGCAACATGCAAAACAACTAAAGCCAATCTTTCTTACCAAACAAATCAAAGTGATCATGCGAACAAACTTTTGTAACAATAAACCAAACTCCCCCTCACTAAAAACAACCACACACACTAAAAACAGTGAACAAGAAGAAAAAAACAAAAAATAATATGGTGGAGCAGACAAGGAATTTCAGATTAGTACCTTAATACACACAAGACTATCCAAGAAGCACAATTACTTGAAAACACAATGTGCACAACCTCTAGAAAATTCCTCATAAAAGAAAGTGATGCATTATGTGAAAAGCATAGATCCCATGATAAAAGTGTGTGTGTGACTCTTGGGATTCGACAAACACTAGATTCAAATCCTAGTAGTGATATAAAAACTGGGCCTCCAACAAGAGAATCTAAGCATAACTACGGAAAGTCAAACCACTAGGAATCAAGGGGTATTTGGTGAGTAAAAGCGAAGGCTCCCCCTCAATCAATGAATCCTTTATTTTTTTTCTTTTTTTTTTTTCACATCATTTTCTTTTCTTTCTTTTGCACATTTTTTTTCTTTCTTTTGCACACTCATTGGCGGCTGACACGCTCAAGAGTATGGAAACCGAACCAGAGAAGCATGGATATAATAAGGATGGCCTGGTTGGTGACTCTGACGTAGCTTTTTTCTCATGGCTGGACTACAAAGAATAGAGGGCAAAGCCATGGAGATGCAAAAAGATGGAAGATGGTTAAGAGACTCAACATCACCCATGATATGCTAGTATAGGTCAATTCCTCTAGAAAAGCAAAAGATACAATGCCATAAGTCCATAGAGAAAAAATAATCACTAAGAAGGAAGACTCCGATATTTGCTAATCCAAGAGTGTGTATAGAATGAGACATACTAATCAAAAAACACACACTCCAAAATGAGTAATGACCACAGAAAGCACACACATATTAACATGTAATGGATATTCTTATCAATTCCAGTATGCACCATGGACATCTCAAAAAAAAAAAAAAAATTTAAGTTTGCAAAACCATACTAAGAAAATCTTTTTGGATTTTTTTTTTTCATTTTTTTTCTTACCCAAAGCAAGACAAAAAACGAACATGCACACATTTTTTTTTTTTTTTTTTTTTTAGAAAACAAAACATGTCAGAAAACGAACAAGCACACATTTTTTTCTCATTAAAAAAAAACACACAAAAATCCAAAAACTAAAACAAATAAACAAATTAACACAAGTCAAGTTTTCTCACCCAAACTGCTTTAGTATAAACAAAGTTGTGAGAATTGCGGTTTTTGGGTGGTGTCTTGACGTTATGGTTCCCTTCCCCTTTAATGAGAACCCGTCTTGACATGGTTTTCAACTTCCTATTCTTAGGTCTAGGTAAACACAACCTCTGTTCATGCTTGGTCTCAAGCAAATCAAAATAGCAAGGTTTATTATGACCCTTAACCTCCTTATGACCAATGAAGTGTCTCCTACCCCTTGAGATATTAAAATTTCTTCCATCTCTATGAGACATTCTCCCATGCAATTCATAACAATAAGGGTGAATATGACCATGCATACCACAATGATGACAAATAAAAACAGAGTGTACCTTCTTTTCTTTGGCCTTACCAACTCTAGGAAGTTTGAGAAATCTATCCTCATGTTGAATTTTTTGTTCTCTCTTTCCTTGAGTTCTTGTATCACAAGATGTGGAAGCCTTTTGTTTTTGCTCTTTCTTACCACCAAAACCAATGCCACTCTTGTCAGAACAAATTTGTTGAGACCCAATGATATTGTCCAAAGTCTTTGATCCTCTATTCCAAAGACCAATGGTAGCCATAGCACACTTGAGTTCTTCCTCTTTCTTGATCATTAGTTCTTCCAAAGCAACTTGAGACATCTCGAGAGTTTCAATCTTTTCTTCATATGTTGCATAAATTTGTTGTAGCTCATTCCTCTCAGTCTCACAAGTCAAGAGTTTTGTACAAAGAGCTTGTCGATCATTAGAAATCTTAAAGGCATCATTCCTAGCCTCGGAAATCTCTTTTTTTAACTTGACATTCTCACTTTCACATGTTTTTAGTTTCTTTGTGAGTTTGTCATTCAATTTGAATAACTTAAGAGACTCCTTATACAACTTTTGATATGCTTGCTGAGGTTCTTTATCTTCACTCCCGAGGATTCGTCAAGTAGGGGTGGTCGAACCATAGAATTTCCCTCACGAATTGAATCCATTATCACAAATCAAATAAGATCTCGTTCTAAACGAATTTTTTTGAAAAAAAAAATAGAACGACCTGCTCTGATACCAATTGAAAAATCTAGAAACCCTAGATGTTGATTTGTGATTATGTACCAATTTTAAGCAGAATATAACAATCCCAATCAAACAATAAAAGACAAATCGACACAACGATTTTACGTGGAAAAACCATAATTGGACCCCTCCAACTGTGATTAAAAAACCACGGGCAACAGCTACAAAACAATCCACTAAGAAGATTTAAAGGAATTACACAGGTATACTCTCAATTACCTAGCGAATCCACGCCTAATTGAACCAACCTCTATGTGCCTCTTCCAACCACATCTTCACCTCGGAATTGTCTTTACGATGAGCCACTCCAGAATCCACCGAAGCTTCAGGCTCGAATTCTTCAGAATCCACCGAAGAACAACTCTCTCTCTCTCTCTCTCTCTCTCTCTCTCTCTCTCTCTTGTATATAACAAACAAAACCTTTGATGTACTCTCTTTAAACCATGAGTTGAATACTCAATAAAACATCAAAGAAAACTAACAAAATATCCCCAGATATAAACCTTAAGAACCAAAAAGAAGATCTGGAGGAATTAATTTAGTTTTGGGAGAAAACCAACTACTTATAAAAAACAAAAGTAATCCAAGTTTTGAAAGAAAACCAACTTCTTAAAGAAAACAAAAGTAATCCTAGTTTTGAAAGAAAACCAACTTCTTATAGAAATCCTTGTCAACCGGGATTGCCAAGAATAAAACCTAACACCTATCATTGCAATTTCAGCCTCCATGACTCTGCAACATTTCTTATGTTTTTATTGTGCTCCCCTAATTCAACTTCAAAATATCAAATTCAACATCAATTCACTCCACACTAAACCACCGAAAAATCATAGGAATCTCGAAAGGCAAGCGAAAATCAGCAAGTAAGAATAAAAAAACAAGAGCTATAGAGAGAGAAGATATCGTGAAAACGTTCTTCAAAGAAAACTTCGACTGAAGCGATTGCGATGAGAGAACTTGAATACATAATTTAAAAATTTTGCCATGACCAAAAGTTACCAGTTAGCAGAGCTTTGTAAGCAGCCCCCTTGAATCCTGCTTCATGACCAGTTAACAGAGCTTTGTTTAGAGTAACCACATTTTGTTCTTTGCAGCAAAGCTATTGACCATAAGTTACTGTTTAATTAGTAACATAACACAAACAGCTGAAAATAATTCACTTCCCAAAGTGAAGACAATTCCTTATCCAATTCCTTATCCAATTGACATCTGTTCATTATTCACTTCACCCTCAAGTGAATAACAAAATGTTCAAAAGCATAAAGTTACAAATAAATTCCGTCAAATCATTAACAAAACAATGAGAAAAGTAAAAAAACAAAGAACTTCTGTAACAAATCTCCAAATATGGTTGTAAAACGTTGACGATTTAAACCTAATTAACAAACAAATTTCGAAAATTGCATAACAGTAGCTCAAAGACTACAAAAAATTTCTTTATTATTTTAGATATGATTCGTATGAACAGATGTCAAATAAATAAAAATATGTATAGCCAAATTTTCAAACTTCCCTATACAAATTTGTTAGATGAACAATTGTTTTTTCATCAAACCTAAGATAGTAGTATGAAATGAACCTCATACCAAGGATGATAACTAATGATATTCTTACATTTGTGGAACATGATCATGTCTACTGATATTAACCAGGGACTGCATGTAAGAATATAGGATCTATATACTAGAAATCAAAACACTATGAATATAATTAGCTACTAAAATATAAACTTGGATACATACCGTTTGATTCCGTTAGATTTGCTCTATTGACTTAGTGCCTAGTATGGCACCGATTTCTATGGCACCGTATAGATTTGCTCCTGCCGAATTGAGTGAGTTAAAGATTCAACTCCAGGAATTGTTAGATAAGGTGTAGACACCCCAATTTTGACTACTCGTAAGACTTAGGCGCTTTATTCCAAGCACTCGATGATGATGATTACATTGTGTAAGTGGTTTTAATTCTCAATAAAAGAATCCGAGTTCAAGCTCTAAACAATTCCAACCTGCCATACGCAATGAATTTATACCCCAGAAAGTCAGTTTTGCACCTTGTACCAATCTATATTGAATCTAAAAGTGAGGAACAGTGGGCATACACTGACCTCCGGCCGTACATCAGTAACCTCCAGCTGGAGACACCATGGTCTGGCCGGACCTCTGGACTTTTCAGTCAGATTGTACAGCAATCTGCCAACTGCCCAATTCTGTCGATATTTTGAGCAGCAACTCAAGTTCTATAAATACGGGGCTCATCTTGCTGTGTTAGGGGTTAGAGAGGGAGAAACAATATCAAGTGTTAAAAATATCAAAGAGTTTAGAAATATCCAAGAGTAGAAATATCAAAGCTACAACTCATCTTTGTTCTTCCATAGCCTTGAAGCTCTCATATTATCCATACATACCATACAAGAGCTTGAACTTGGAACTTGATTTGAGACTTGAAGATCATAACTCAAACTTGAGGGTGCTTTGGAATCAAGTTTGGTTTACAACAAAAACACCTCCTCTACAAAAGGTAGAGCTTCATTTGTTTTATTTCAATCTTAATCAATTTTATTCTTGTGTTTTCATACTGTTTTGGGACTGTTTTAAGGGCTGAAACTTGTGATTAAAAGCTACCCAAAGGTGGACAGGTTAATCACCCTCGCTTAAACCTTATTCCAAGCTTTTATCCTTGTGTTTCCCACTCGTTTTCTCTAATTTTTGCCACTGTTTTGGGGCTGATTTGGGACTGATGTGGGGCTATTTTTCAACATCTAAAATATTTGATTTGAAGTTATTGAAGTGGGGGTCGGGGTGATGGGGTTAGCCACCCCTCCTTAAACCTGTTTACTAGCTTGAATCTATTCACCTTTTCTAGCTTAAATTATGCTATTAGGGACTGTTTAATTTATGTCAATAATTATTATTTTAATGTTATGTTTGTGTTGTATTTACCAATTAATCAACTTCACATAATCATCTCTATAATCTCCCTCAATTCTTTGATTATTTCGATTAAAAAGTTGTGAAAAATGAAGATTGTTATTCAAGTATAAGAAAGAAATTTTTCCATACTTAATGGTTTAATCTTTTTCGGAGGTTCATTACCAAAGGCATAAAACTTTTTCATACTTAATGGTTAAATCTCTTCGGAGGTTCATTACCAAAGGCATACATCTTTTTTATACTAAAGCCATTTTTTTATTTTTTATTTCTTTTTATTACCAGTGTGTTTACTTTTAAGGGACTAACTTTTTAGTTAAACCCTTGGAAATCAACAAGGAAAGTGTCATTATAGCTTATTATCAAATTTGGATTTCAAGTCATTATCGCTCACTTTGGGTTTTTCTAAGTCATTATCACTCTTTTGAGTTTGACTAGTCCTTGTTGCACATCTTGGGTTTGACTTGAAATCCCTTATCGCTTGTAAATGAGTTTGACCATTCCTTTGTAATTTTCCCCGAAGAAAATAAGGTTTGTTTCTCGGGTTAAGTTGATGCTTGTTTCTCTTTAATATATTTTGGACTTAGTGGACATAAATATCACTTTTGGACAAAAAAAGAAAAGATAAAGAAATGGAAAGGTAATAAAAAAGGCCAATAAAATTGGTTAATTGGATTACAACTGACATAAAGAACTAATACGATTGGTTGGATTCGGTCGGACGTTATACTGATTCTATTGTGTCAAGGCTTGTTTTACATCAATTCATGATGTTTTGATGAATCTTGAAGCGTCTTTACGGCCAGACGTTATGCCAGAGTCTATTGTGTCAAGGCTTATCTTACATCAATTCATGATATTTTGATGAACCTTGAAGTGTTTCTACTTCCCTTCTTGAATTCACTTCATGATAGTAGGGAGCGGTGGTTGTTATGTATTGCATTTATTGATCTTTGTCCTATCGTGTCCAAAATCATCTTGCAAATCAACTTGCAACCATAGATGGTTTGGGAACTGAGTTCGCTCCTCTCTTGAGTATTTTCTATGATAGAGAAGGGTGGAAGAGACAAACGCGGCTAGGAATACCCTGTCTGCACTATTTCACCTTAGTCACAAAAAATAGATTTTCGCAAGAAAACAAGGCACGGTTGGATTTATTTGGGCCTCGACTGAGTCGCATTCTGGGTCGGCAAGGCTCCAATAAATTGCAAACAATACACTTTTGGCCAAAAGCAATGATAGGGTGAAACAAAACAATTCCTAACAAGGCAGACAAAGTAATTCCTAAGGAGCATCGTGCAATCATTGCATATTTGTTGTAATAAATTGGACAGCCCCTTTTACTTATTATTCATTCGGATTTGTAATAATTATTATTCGAACACTTGGACATTCGGACCCTCCTTCACGAGGACAAATATGTAATAAGTTGTATGTCTTCCAACCCCCATTCTTTCTCCCTTTTATTTATCTACTTATGATGGTTAGCATATGGACGTCATATATTCAAATTAGCATTTCCATGACTTGCATTCATTCATTTTGCATGCATAAAAGCTCGACTCATCATATTATTTAAATGTCAAATTCAAACTATTTACTTGAATATGTGCACTATCACATGTCTTGAATTGACTCGCATGTCATGCTAGTAGCCGAGCTTATTACTTGTACGTTGTATATGTTGCATTAGTCATGTTGCATTAATTAAGATCATGTATTTTTTTCTAACTATTTGCTTTCTTTTGACTCGTCTTCAGACATAAGGTAAGTATTTTTACTTTAGCTTATTGCATGAGTGTGATTGCTGCCATATCAAACATACTACTATGAGGCTAAATGCTTACTTGATATACCTGTTTGAATGCCTGTGGATGAAGGCTATTCACTAATATTGGGATACTTTGATTAATGTATATATATGAGATCACTTTTTCAAGTGGTACATATGCAAAACACTTGTTTTCAAAACAAACATGAAATCAAACGTTCCAACTTTTCGTGAAATTAGTCTATACTTGTATGTTAAAGATAAAATAAGAACATATACTGTACATAAGAATCGAATCATGATTAGTAGAGGCCGATCTTTGATCGGGAGAGTGGGGTGCTCAATTAATGACCTTCTCCTCTCATACCTAAGTTCCAGAACCAAGGCGCTTTAGTAACGACGGACTAATAGCCTTTGGCACAAGTCACGAGTTTCCTAAATTTTTCAAAATAAATATTTAGGTGGCGACTCTGATATCTGGCAAAGGAGTCCATTTTTGGCATTTGATTCAAAACATTGATTTTCCAAAACAAATTGCCAGATTTGGACTCTTTTTTGTGTTTCCACTGTTTCACATTGTACTTGTGAAATCAGATTCAGAACCACACGAGTGGAGACTGAACTGTAAGGGCTATTCTCGTTCCGAAAGGAGCACGAAAAGCCGAGCAACATAAGGGTTTTATCCGCCCTAGTGCTTTTCCGTGGGGAGCACTTACTCTTTTTGCCAAAAAGAAAGATGGCGCTTTGCGACTTTGTATAGATAACTAGAAGTTGAACTGGGTAATTGTCAAGAACAAGTACCCAACGCCTCGTATAGATAATCTGTTTGATCAATTGGAGGGGTCTTGTTGCTTCACTAAGATAGACTTGAGATCAGGTTATCACCAGTTGAGAGTGAGGGAGGAGGACATCCCAAAGACGGCATTCCATACGCGGTATGGCCATTACGAGTTTCTAGTGATGCCTTTTGGGCTAACAAATGCACCGGCCGTGTTTATAGATTTGCTTAATCAGATTTTCCATGAGTTCCTAGACTGTTTTGTAGTTGTCTTTGTGGACGACATCCTGATCTACTCACCCTCTGAGGAGGAACATAAGGAACACTTGTAGGTAGTACTTAAGTTACTTAGAGCCCACAAGCTATATGCTAAGTTTGGGAAGTGTGAATTCTGGCTGAGAGAAGTTAAGTTCTTAGGCCATGTGATATCTGGGGAAGGGGTGACGGTAGATTCATCCAAGATAGAGGCGGTGCAAGATTGGGCACAACCTAAGAATGCATTAGAGATCCGTAGTTTCTTGGGGTTGGCCGAGTATTATCATCGATTTTTGAAAGACTTCTCTAGACTAGCCTCACCATTGACTAGATTGACAAGGAAAGGGATCAAATTCGTGTGGAGTGAGACTTGTAAGAAATCATTCCAAGAAGTTAAAGTTAGACTGACCGCTGCTCTAGTTTTGATTATTTCGACGATGGGTTTCCGTTATTTAGTGTATTGTGATGCCTCACAGGAAGGCTTGGGTTATGTTTTGATACAAGAGGGAAATGTAGTAGCCTATAGCTCGCGGCAACTAAAAACACATGAAAGGAACTACCCTACTCATGACCTAGAGTTAACGGTGGTGATCTTTGCCTTAAAGATTTGGAGGCACTATTTGTATGGTGAGAAATTTGAAGTATTTTCTAATCACAAGAGTCTGAAGTATCTATTTACACAAAAGGACTTGAATTTGAGACAAATGAAGTGGATGGAGTTCATAGAGGATTATGACTTCAAGCTGCATTATCATCCGAGAAAGGCCAATGTTGTGGTCGATGCATTGAGTAGGAAATCTATTGGCAGCGTAGCTTGTATTGCCATTCGGGAATATGAGATGTTGGATGCTATTGGGGAGTTTGACTTGCATCTTGGCGAGTCTGTCGAGTCTGCCGCTTTGTTTTCAATGGTTGCACAGCCCATAGTTGTGAACTGAGTGATAGAAGCATAGAAGGGTAACCTAGAGACAGAATTCCTCCAGAAGAAGATCTCCAATGGGAAGGTAGAAAAAGGCTTGAATGCGTATCCCAACCTAAGTATGAGATACCTTAACCGTTTATTCATATCGGAGCCTTGCCAAAAGGAAATACTTCGAGAGTTTCACCATTCACGCCTTGCGGTGCATCTGGGAGACACAAAGATGTATCATGACCTGAGTCACCAGTTTTGGTGGAGAGGTATGAAGAAGGATATGGTCGTGTTTGTGTCGAAGTGCCTTACTTGTCAACAAGTGAAGGCCGAGCATTAGAGGCTAGTGGGTTTGTTGCAACCCTTGCCTATAGCTAAGTGGAAGTGGGAGCATGTCACGATGGATTTTGTTGTGGGCCTTCCGAGGACTCAACGGGGTAGTGATGTTATTTGGGTAATAGTTGACCAGTTAACCAAGTCCGTGCACTTCATACCTATACACGTGAGTGATTCGGTAGACTATCTTGTCAACTTGCATATCAGGGACATAGTGAGGTTGCATGGGGTCCCTGTGACGATTATATCGGATACAGATCTGTGTTTTACAACTCAGTTGTAGCAGAGCTTGCAGAGTACCTTAGGCACTAGATTAACCTTCAGCATTGCATACCACCCTCAGACTGACGGGCAGTCCGAGCGTAACATTCAGATCCTTGAGGATATGTTTCAAGGTTATGTCCTTGACTTCAAGGGTTCATGGGAGAGGCATTTTCCCTTCGTGGAGTTTGCCTATAATAATAGTTTCCAATCGAGTATTGGCATGGCACCATTTAAGGCCTTGTATGGCCGATCGTGTAGGTCTTCTATGTGTTGGGCTGAGATGAGTGATACACCTTTGTTGGGCCCAGAGTGGGTTCGGGAAACGACAGAGAAAGTGGCACTTATCCATAAGAGGTTGGTTACGGCTCAGTCATCAGAAAAGCTATGCCGACCGTAAGAGGAGACCTTTATCTTTTGAGGTGGGAGATCATGTCTTTTTGAAGATATCACCTAGATGGGGTCTAATGAGATTTGGGAAGATGGGGAAGTTGTCCCCTCGATTCATTGGACCTTTTGAGATCCTTGAGTAGGTCGGAAAGGTTGCTTACCGTTTGGTATTGCCACCACAAATTTTCAGGGTTCATAATGTGTTTCATATTAGTATGCTTCGGAAGTATGAGCTGGATCCATCGCACGTGTTAGATTGGACCAACTTAGAGGTAGATGAGGATGCCTCATATGAGAAGAGACCGGTGAGAATCTTGGCAAGTCAAGACTAAGTCTTGCAAGGCAAGACAATTCCCTTAGTTAAGGTTTTGTCGAAATATCATGGGGTTGAGGAAGCAACTTGGAAGTGTGAATTGGAAGTCTGAGAGAAATATTCGAACTTATTTGTTGGTGTTTAAACATATCTTGAGATTTTGATTATGTTAATGAAATGTAAAGGCATTGTATATGTTTTAAAGTATGAGAACATTGTCTATGTTGAATATGTTTTGGAAACGCAGGCTTAATATGAACATTGCATATGTTGTTTAAGTTTTGTAAATGCGAAATTATCATGAACATTGAATATGTTTTGGAAATATGAAATATATATATTGAAATTGGTTAAAACTACAGGAGATGTATATTGGAAATATATGTTGAGATGTGTATTACGAACTTGTTCATCATGTGATGGGATTGCGTGATCAGTAGATAGGTCATGGTGTTGAAAATTGATTTGTAATCTTTGTGGAAATGGGTTAAAACTTGGTTTTGAAACATGATTTGTAATTTCGGGGACGAAATTCCTTAAGGGGGGGAGATTATAGCGATTCCGATTTTGACCCGATCTTTGTTGTATTCTGGACTCAAGTCTTGTGGTCTAATATTGTCATTTGTGTCTTTTTCCTCCTTTCACCCTTTGATTTTGAGTATTGGGATGTCTTGGTGTGTTTGGAATAGGTTGGCTGCTAGTTGCTCTAAATTGTTGTTGCCCAAATTTTGGCTTCTTTGCTTGAGCGAAGCTTCTTGCGCTCGAGTGAGCTTTGTGATCTCCTAGTACTTTTGCAGGCCTATAAAGATACTGGGAGGGTATTGTTATTTGCTCGAGTGAGGATTCTTGCGCTCGAGCGACGGTCTTTTGTCTGTAAAACTTTTGAAAGTTTGTATTCTGCGCTCCAGCGACTCTTTTTGCATTCAAGCGAGGCAACTTATTGTGTCTGGTCGCTCGAGCGACAACTCTTGCGCTCGAGCTGGCCTTGCGTGTATCAGTTTGCAGCAGCACCTTTTTATATCACTTTGTGATCTCTTTTCACTCAAAAACCCTAGACCAGCTCTTTCTCTCTCTAAAATCCAACTTCCCTCTACAAATACACCTAGATCTAAGGATCTCTCTACCCTACCATCTTTGATAAAAAGATAAAGCATTCTGGGGGTGTCCATTTGATCCGAATAAAGTCGAGTTTGGACATCTTTGAGGTTTCTCCACTTCTCCTTTAGGCTTCTACACTTGAGGTAGGGACTCTCTACACCTTAATATAGCTTTAACTTGGTTATAAGTTGTTGTGTGAAGATGGTGAGATTTGGGGGTGTTTTGAGCAAACATAGGGTTTGGGTTCAAGTTTGAAAAGAGGGGTTTTTATGTAGGTGTTATATAAACGATTATGGGGTTTTGTTATGAGGTCATTTTGTGTTGAAATAGTTAATTTTGGCCATTGGGTTAACATTTGGAAAATGGGGAGCTTTGTCCTAAAATGTCTTGAATGAGTATTTTGTATAAATAATGAAATTGGTATAGAAAAGGTGAAATTAGGAGGATGTATACATGAATGGTGTTGCTGGATTTGTTTAATCACTCACCTATGGAAATTTGATGATTTATCTGTTATAGAGATTGTATATCTATTTAGAAATATCTGCTTTGCGCTATTAGTGGAGAATAGTCATGATTGTTGTACATTGCATGTGGATTAGGTGAATTGAAAGTAAGCCCTTAACCATTACCATTGAATATGATTATGAATGATATACATTGTATATGTATGATATTTGGGAGGAAAGGGGATGTACTCTATGTTTTGAGGAGAAAAAATGGGATGGACTCCATTGAACTAAATTGGCCTATGTGTCCAGGGTGAAAGTCCCAAAAACCATTTGTATACATGGGTGCTGATTCCCGCGGACGAAATTTTTGTAAAATGGCAAATAGAAGTGAATGTATTTGTATGATGATATTTATCTGTTGGAAACTTGTGAGATGTAGCCTCTGTTGATGGGTTAAATACAGTGGATGTATTTATTGAACCAAAACAAATAAATTGAGATGCGAGTTCGGCATAACATGATTTTGGAAACAGTTATGAAGATTTTGTCATAGGACAATGAACATGCGCATTATATTTCTATCTTGTTAATTCTCATATATTATGTTAGTATGTTTGTACTAGGCTTTGGCTCACCCTACTTGGGAACCATTTTCAGGAATTGGAGACATGCCTCCACCGAGATAGTAGTTTGGGGAGACTTCGAGCAAGAACCTCCTTTTGCTTTATTTATTTTGTATAGCCAAGGGGGCTAAGTTGTATTGAGTTGGACTCTTCCTTTTGCTATAACGAAGCAATGTCTTGGAATGATGTAAGCCCATAGAGCATTTATTTTGTTGATTATTAACTGGTATTACATGCTATAGATTCAGGATGAACATTTATAAATGTATATTGCATGTGTTATCTTTTGTAATACGAACTCTGATGAATGAAAGCATACTAACTCTATTATACTCACTTCTCTTATGAGTTGGATTATTTACATTTTTGGGGGCGTTACAATGTTTAATAGATCGACTATCAAAGACGACCTGGTCAGGATGATTAGAACTAGATTCATTTGAATAAGTATCATTAGATTTTTGGAAATCATTACGACTTTTCTTAAGTTTTAAAATGGTTTGTTCATCTTCTAATGATTTTTCTTTTATTTTTAATTTGTTAATTGTTATTTTAATTTAGTTAATCTCATTTTGTAAATCTTGTAAAGTAACTTCTTTATGTTTGTTTTTACGGAATCTTTCTAAAGTAATTGTGAAACTAATTATTGGTTTTTCTTGATGAGGATTTTGTCTTTATTCATTAGTAAATATTTTAACTTATTAGTATATTTTCTTTTTAATTTAGGACTTTCCAATTTACTAATTAATTCTATTAAGGAATCCTCTTCTTGTTGTGATTTACTAAGAACATTGACTTGTTTACAACAAGTATCATTACATCCTAATTCAATCTCATGTTCAGTATTATCACTAGGAGAATAATAAGTAGAAGTATCACTAGAAGGAGTAGAGTCGCTAGATGAGTGACTAGAATTACTAGGAGATTGATTTGCGGTTGTAACAGGTAACATCTTGGGTAGATTTTAACTTGGTAAATTTGTTAGATTTCTTATGATATTTCTTTTTGGGTTTAGTATAATATTTATTAGGTGATTTAGAAGGTGAATATTTCTTCTGATATTTAGCACGGTATTTGGGAGAAGACTTCTTTTTATTAAATTTGCATCGTGATGGTGCAACAGGAGAAAAACCATATTATTCGCAGAAATTACCTAATTCATATTTAGCTTTGTGTTTATCTCTAGCAGCTTTTTGACTAAGTTTTATATCTATATACATTTTTAATCCTTTCTTTTGAATTGTACTAATTATGTCACCATAGGTTAAATTATCATATTCTATTATACCAGTAGGTTAACTAAGAACGTCTCTAATTTTATGGGCAAAAAGATTAGGTAATCCATTAATAAATTTTTTTTTCCAAAATGACTTGGTGCAATCATCTCTAAGCATAACTCGAGAAGTAAAAACATCTTTATACCATCGAAAATCACTTAAAGTAGAACATGTTAAATTACTATGTTGATCATGGATTCGGGAATGAACATTTGTAAGTGTTCCAATAAAATGTTTGACTTGATCATATATCTTCATCAAAGATTGGGATGTCATTTTCATCTAATTGGACTGCGTATTGTATAGATTCTCGTAGATCGGAAGTGAGATATTTATCCCATCAAAATTTAAGCATACCAATAAATCTAGAGGCAAGTAAGGAGACGATTTCATATTGGATGTAATTAGGATAATTACTAAGATAACTATTTGCGACCATAGACATATGATTTAATTTTTGAAGAATTTGGTTTTCACTAAGACCATCAATATTCCATTCATATAAGTTTTTAGTGGAAACAAAAAATTGATTGCTAATGTTTTTTCTCTTCAAATTGAAGATTCGGGGGTGTAGGTTTAGTATACCAATTTTTGGTAAGAGTAGTAGGATTTACTTTGGGATGTGTGTTTCGATTCAGATTGGTGGTCTGGAACTATTGGACTAATTGACTAATTTCATGAGTAGATGTGTCGGAGTCACTACTAACTTCAACAGGTGGTTGTTGTGTTAAGGCAGTAATTCCTTTTTCTTTAGACATGGTAGATATTTTAGAAAATAATTGTTCAATAGCTTCGACAGTATTAGTATCTTGGGTAAGTAGGCTTAACCATTTCTTAGTGTTAGGAAGATTAATAAGAGGTTTGTCTAAAGGTTTACTAGTGGAGGTATGACTAGTTAAGTAATCTTCAAAAGTAGTTTCAATTTTATCTAATTGTTTACCAGTAGTTTTCAAACATTGATTAATATAATTATTTTGTTCAATTTCTTTTTTAATTTCAGATTTATCACCAGTAGTTGTGGTTTTTTTTTTTTATTTTTGTAATAAGATATTATGGCTACTGCAACTGAAACTGTAACTAGAAGTGGTACTCTAATTGTTACACCGACTCCTATCTAGAATCATGTTCAAGTTCCGATAAATTATGGAGAAAAATCAGAAAAATTTAATGACACTGAGTTTAAGAGATGTCAGCAGAAAATGCTGTTCTATCTTATAACTCTAAATTTGGTCCGGTTTCTCCGTGAAGAGGCTCTAGTACTGAGAGAGGATGAAAGTGATTGGCAAGTTGTTGCCGCTGTAGATGCTTAGAAGCATTCTGATTTCTTGTGCAGAAACTACATCCTAAATGGCTTTGATAACATGTTGTATAATGTTTACAGTCCTTTGAAATCAGTAAAAGAATTGTGAGATTCTTTGAAGAAAAAATACGAGACAGATGATGCTGGCACAAAGAAATTTGTTGTCGGTAAATTTCTGGACTTCGTTATAGTAGACTCGCAAATGGTAATTTCTTAAGTTCAAAATTTTTAGATAATTTTGCATGATATTCATTCTGAAGGTTTGTCTCTTAGCCAGTCTTTCCAAGTTACTACTTTAGTGGAAAAGTTGCCATTGGCTTAGAAAGATTTCAAAAATTATTTAAAACATAAACGTAAGGAGATGACCATGGATGAATTGATTGTAAGATTGAGAATTGAGGAAGATAACTGAAAGGCTGAAAAGAGGAATGTGAAAAATCTCATTGAGTTCAAGGCTAATGTGGTTGAACAAGTGCACAAACCACATAACAAAAAGAGGAAGTTTACTGGAGATGGTCCTAAACAAGGCGACAACAATGGCAATAAGAAGTTCAAAGGAAAATGCTATAACTGTGGCAAGACTGGACATCGAGCTTCTGATTGCCGCCGCCCTAACAAGGATTGCAGAAGTACAAGTAAGAAGACCACCAATCAAGCCAATGTGACAGAATTAGATTACATTTCTGACGGGGTAAATGACATCAATCTCACTGCTGTGGTGTTAAAGGCAAATTTGGTTGGAAATCCCAATGAATGGTGGGTTGACATTGGGGCAACTCGTCACATTTGTGCGGACAAGAAGATGTTCACTACCTACAATGAGGCTGCAAATGGTGAACAACTTTTCATGAGAAATTCTTCTACTTCTACTGTGGCTGGACAAAGAAAGGTGATCTTGAAGATGACATCGGGGAAAGAACTTATCCTCAACAACGTACTGAATGTACCAGACATCCGAAAGAATTTAGTTTCTGGTTCTTTGTTAAGTAAAAATTAGATAAAAAAGAAAGTTAAGATGGAAGAATTTAGTTTCTGGTTCTTTGTTAAGAATTTACTAGTCAATTTCTTTTTGACTAATGGAAGATTGTTGATCTTGGGAATAATTTTCATTAATGGTGACCTAATCATTAGGAAGAGTAATAATATCTTTCCAACAAATCATTTTGGGGACTGAAATATTGGTTTCATTAGTACTACTTTGAATGAGTAATATTTTATCTTTTGGACTTTTGATTAAGGCCTGAACATTTAAATTTGTTTTAATACATTTATAATAAATTCTATAAATTAAAGCAATGTTATGAACATTATCTAACATATTAGTAAATGCATCAGATAATTGAATGTTTAACGTTACGGCTTTTAATATATATGAGGATCTCTAAGACTTAAAATAAAATTAGGAAAACAATTAAAGTGGACAAGTCCTTTATGAATGCCTGATTCCATCATACCCATTAAATTATCATGATAATTAATAAATCGTGCATCTCTTAAACATAAAAGAACATAAGTATTTTTGCCTTACAGAGTTAACAGTTTGATTCTAACTTGAATTAATTCTAGATGAATAAAATTATGACCATCTTTGATATGATTTTTAATGGATTCTTTGGATAATAACTGGCAGGTTTCTCGAATTTTAGCTAAGGCATAAACTTGTTCAGTAGTTTTAACATGTAAATTAACATTAAAAGATGATTTTAAAAAGCTTGTTTTATAGATTTCTTTAACTGGTACTTTTGGGATATTTCAACTTTAAAAAAAAAAAAAAATTCACTAAATACAAAAAATATATAAAAATTCAGTACATTTTCATATTCTTGTGTATTTATTAATTTAAAATTTTTTTTTACAAATATTTTAGTTTTTAGATACATCTAAGTTAGTGCATCTAAAAAAGAAAAAAAAAAATTTACTTAAAATTTTAAAAATATTCACTAAAAACAAAAAAATAAAAAATAAAAAACTCAATTTTCAAAAAATTGAATCTAGAAAATTAAAATCAAACACAATAATTGAAATTTTTTTAAATAGAAGTTTTCATGACATGCTAATGCATTCCATGTAAAGTTATAATATTTTACGACATGAAATGTATGTCGTCTTAAGTGCAAATATTTTATGCCATATTTTTGTATGCCGTGAAAATATATTTTTTTACGACATACTTTTGCATGCCATAAAAAAAATTGATTTAAATTTTTTTTTTCCAATAGAAGTTTTCATGACATGCTAATGCATGACGTGTAAAGTTATAATATTTTACAACATGAAATGTATGTTGTCTTAAGTGCAAATATTTTATGACATATTTTTGTATGCCGTGAAAATATATTTTTTTATGACATACTTTTGCATACCATAAAAAAAATTGATGTGAAATTTTTTTCCAGTAAAAGTTTTCACGACATGCTAATGTATGCCGTGTAAAGTTCTAATATTTTATGACATGAAATGTATATCGTCTTAAGTGCAAATATTTTATGATAGATTTTTGTAAGCCATAAAAATATACATTTTTTACGGCATACTTTTGCATGTCATAAATATATGAATTAACGACTTACATGGTATGTATGTTGTTATTGACAAAGTATTAACAGCTTGCAAAAAAAGAAATGTCGTAGAATGTACTAATTACAACATGCATTTAATACATGCTGTAAACATGAAGCCATAAATAGTTAGTTCAGTTGTAGTGACTTGAGGCAAAACTAGAAATATCTTTGATCATAACCAGAATAAAAATCACAATAGGTTATAACTAAGTCATAACTAATACTATAATGAGTCATAAGAAAGTAATAGCTAACACCACAACGAGTCATAACTAAAGATCACAAATATGATAATTGGGTATATGGTATGTACACACCCCAAAAAGGGGTATTGCATGGTGCAGGCTATGTTGTGCAAATGTTCGATTTCTTCGGCAAAGAGAGCGTCAAATCCCAACCTTATACCCCATTTTTTGGACCAAAACTATTTTGACTAAAATGATTTTTAGATCTTAAAACCCTCTCTTTCAAAATATTTTCGAAACAAAGTTCTTACGATGTTCCGAGGCTTGAATTTCGTTAAATGTTGTGCTTTTCGGTAAACCGAGCAGGGACAAAGTGGAAATGAATGAAAGAGAGGTGAACTCTTTGCAAAAATCTTTAAAACATCTTGTTTAGAGGTTTGGAGTTGAAGAAAATAGGAGAGGAGGAAAGAAAACTAGTTGAGGAGCAGTTAGGCATAAATCCGTGAGGACCAAAACTGAACAGTCTACACTAAAATAATCATATCTCTTAGCACACTTCGAATTTTGATATGAGTCTGCCACCATTGGAAAGAAGGCTTATGGAGCTTCAATTTAGGCTCAAGAATGACCTAAAAAAGAGTCCAGATGAAGGAGTTATGCTTATTTGAAGTTGGACCTGGAGAGCAGATTTTTGCTGTCGACCACTGGTAGTGGCTGGTCGGCCACAGGTGTGTTCGGTCGGCCACCATTGGTAGCTGGTCTGCCACCGGTGTGTACGGTCAGCCAGGGATGTGTCCGGTCAGCCACCGATGATGGCCGGTCGGCCACTGGTGTCCAAAACTCAGATATTTTGCAGATATTTCTTCTCCAGTTGTTCTGCACTACTCCAACTGTCCCATTTTCAAATATTTTCGACCAAGGCTCTCTTTTTTCTATATATAGAGGCCATATCTCTCATATAGAAAGGTTAGAAAGTTTGGGAGCCTCTCTCTCTAAAATCAATCTCTCTCTCTCTCTCTCTCTCTCTCTCTCTCTAGATTTCTCTCTCTTGCCCTTTTGTGCATACAAGTAGAGATACGCTTCTCCGTTGCCTAGAGATCCTTGATCAAAGTTTCTTATCTTTGGACTGAGATTCCTTAGGACCTTCTTTGATCTTTAGAAGGTGATTTTAGCTTGATTTGGTGTCTCATTTGTGCCTAAAGAGTGCTTGGATTCAAGAGGTATAAGACTCACCTTGTAAGCCTTGTTTTGGCTACTTATTTAACCATCTTTTTGTACTATTTTTGGCCTAGTTTTCAACTACAAAAGCCTCTATTTTTCAGTCCTAAAAATGGTGGTTCAAGGCCTTTTTGTGTTGAGGGCTGGTCCACCCTTCTTGTTGCCTAATTGTGTGGGCTCTTGTGCCATGTTTTAGCATACTCAAATCAAACTTTTTGGGCCTTCAAACCATTGAAATTCAGAGTTATTTCAGTGGTGGAAAACATGTTTTGAAGTCCAAAATGGGAGGGGTTAGCCTCCCATCCTTGTGTCTTGTTTGAGTGCCTAGTTAACTTCACATGGTAGCATGTTTTTGTAGCTTAACTTAGCTTATTTCCAGCATGTTTTTGCCTCTGATTTGGGCTACTTGAGCTCTGTTTTGAGTTGTTTGTGTTGTATGAGTAGTCTTTTGCATGTTTGTAGTGTAACCCCATGTATTAGCTTATTGTGTTAGCTAGTTTTGTCTTTATTCCAGCATGTCTTTCAATTGATTTTGGGGTATAAAAACTCTATATTTTTGGGCTAAAGTTTGGCTCCAAAGGCCATTAAAGGTTGAGGGGTTGATAGCCCTTCTTTGTACCTTGTTTTGGAGACTTTTGCCCTTGTGTTTCCCACTATTTTGCTATCTGTTTTTGAGCTTTTAAACACTGAATTTCAGATTTATTTTAGTGGCTAAAAACACTTTTTGAAGTCCAAAATTAGAGGGGTTAGCCTCCTCTTCTTGTGTTTTGTTTACTAGCTTAGCATGCTCTATGTTTTAGCCTATTATTCTAGCCTTTGTTAGCTCAATTCTAGCATGTTTTAGGATTGTTTTTAACCTGTTTCAGGACTGTTTTGAGCTGTTAGTGGCATTTGAGCTTTGCTTTGTATAGTTGTAGTGTAAGTCCTTTCACTAGCTTAGTGTTTCAAGGCTTTGAACATCATTTGTGAGTCTTGGTTGCATGTTTTAATGCTTTTTCATGCCTAATTCCAACACCTAAATATCTGCAACCTTCCTTAATTCTTCATTTTTTTCATTTGCTTTGAGGATTGGTTAGTCGTAGGGTTGTGTTTAAGCTTGAGATTGAGGTTTGTGCTTAATGATTTCAATCCTCTTTTGAGGGTTTCTACTAATCAATGGCATGACCTTTCTCTTGTCTTAAACCATCCCTTGGACGACACCTCTTCCATTAGAGGACACTCACTTTTGGACTAATCAATTAAAGAATGGATTTGTAAGCTAAAATGAGTAAATAAAATTAGACAAGTAAAAGAGGCAAGCTAACCATCTTTGTGTTGCATTGCATGTGTTCGGATCGGACGTTAATCTGAACACAAGAAAAATGGGACGTTTCATACTCAAAGTGATGAAACGTCCCATTTTCCTTAGTCACCAACACCCTTGATCATGCATGATAAGGTAGTGGTTTTGTTGAGTCTTGTTTTGCACTCATTAAACTTGTACAAGCTTGGCTCTTTGGCCATCATGCATTGAAAATGCTTGGTTGATGGTTTGAGAACCAAGAGTTGCACTCTTTTGAGTTTATGTAATGATAGCAGTACATACACTCCTTGAGGACACACTGTTTTGCCTCTGTTTGCTCTCTATTGCAGCAAAGAAGGAAGTTCAAGGAAGTAATGGCCGACCGGCCATCAGTAGCAGCCGACCGGCCACCTGTATCAGCCAACCGGCCACCAATGGTAGCCGACAACCACCATTGGTAGCCGACCGGCTAGAAATGAAATTTTGCACAAGTGTGTCCCTGAGTTGGAGCAGAGGTGTTCTGAGAGTTGGTGTAATTTTCAAAGATCAAACAAGTGCAAACAGAGGCATTCAAAGGCAAGGTGGTGGATTTTCAAAAGGAAGCCAACCGAGCATGCATGCGTCCCTCGCCCTCGAGGCCATTTAATTGCTTTAATTAGTTAACGTAGCTAATTATTCAATTCAAGTGTTGTACTTAATTAGTTAGTGTAACTAGTTATTCAATTCCAATTTGTTGTAATTAATTAACTTAGAATAAGTTAGTTAATTAGTTTCAATTGTGTTGTAATAATTAGCTTAATTAGCATAGCTAGTTAGCTTATTTATTCAGACCCTCCTTTGAGAGGGCACAATGTTGTAATAAGTGTGCGTGTGTGTGTGCGCATGTCTTCCAACCCCATGTCTTTCTCCCTTTTATTTAACCGCTTTCGATGGTTAGTTTAGGGTCATATTTTGATTAGCATACCTTATGTTTGCATCCATTCATTTGTCTTGCATGCACCGAGGCTCGACGCATCATTCAAACTACATCAGAATTTCAATACTTATTTGAACACTTGTTTAAAAGCATGTTATCAAATTGTATCATATGCCATATTAGTAGCTGAGCCTATTAATTTCATATTGGATGTGTTGCATTAGGCATCTTGTATAGTTAGGATCATGCATTTTTCTAACTAGTTTTTATTTTGGCTTGGAGTACTTGATAAGCTTTTATGCTTTAGCATGCTTGCATGAGTGTGATTGCCATGTTGCCATGATAGCATGCTTGCCATGAGGCTATGTGCTTATTTTCTAAACTGCATGAATGGCTGTGGATGAAGGCCTTGTTGTTTGAATTGGGACAATTCAACTAATGTGAGTTCTAAGCCCACTTTGCGACGTGGCAAATCATGTTTTAAGCCCACTTGAGGTGGCAAATCCGCAACATTTAAGCCCACTTGAGGGTGGCAAATTCAAACCATTTTCGAAAACAAACATGAGTTGAATTTGTTCCAATTCTTGTGATCTTAGTCTATAATTGCTTGTGTGCATCACATAGTAAAGTTAGCTAATAACTAGATAAGAACACATGAGGTTTATAAAATAACATATCATGATTAGTACAGGTCGATCCTTTGATTGGGCGAGCGAGGGTGTCATTTCATGACCTTCCCCCCTCGTACCCAAGTTCCCGAGCCGAGGCAACTTGGTGATGACGGACACGTGGCCTTTGGCACAAGTCAGGGTTTCCTAAATTTTCCCAAAACAAAATATTTAGGTGGCCACTCTGGAATCTAGTAAAGCAGTCTAGTTTTGGCATTATTTGATTCAAAATCAATTTTCCAAAAAGATTTGCCAAATTGGACTCTTTGGTGTTTATCAATTTCACATTACACTTTGTGAAATTAGATTCAGAACCGTGACAGGAGTCCGAACTGTAGGTCCAATTCAAGCTCTCCGAAAGAGGGGCGCGAAGAAGGCGAGCAACAGTTTCTGGCGACTCTACTGGGGATTTAGAGAACTTGATCGAACTCATGATATGTTATTTTATCTACATTTGTGTGTTTCTTTGCATTTGTATTTGCATTGATTCGCCTAAGTCACAGTGTTTTTCATCTGCTATTCCTGAGTGGTTTGTCGGAGGCTCGCTTAGAAAAACGTGCCATAAGGCTGACCGGTTACGGGCTCTGCCACAATGGGAACACAAGCCTCGGATCTGGACTACCACTGTACCGTTTGATCCTCCTTTCACTTCTCGGTGTTTGGTGTGAGAGGTATATTAAGTGGTCTTGCTGAGGTAGCCTTTTTGACCAATTGACCTAGTTGCATATCGAAAACCATAGAGACTGTTCCAAACTAGGACAGGTTGCTCATAGGAAAGCAGGAATTGTTTGAAACTGTTTTTTTGTGTAGTGAATCCCTAGCTCCTAACGAAATTAGGACAGGGTAACCCTACCCCAGCATAGGGGTGTTTTGGCTTTCACTTAATTGGTATGTGCTTTACAGTGAAATTGTACAGGAATGCGAATATCAATTGCGAGTTGGCATTTGATTTTGGGGCAGAATTCATTAAAGAGCACAGTCATTTAGCTATGCTCATATTTGCTCTAGTGAAGCTGGGCTGAGATGCTGTCTATTTTCACTTTTGCAAGGTAGTCCTAGGAACCATAGCTTCAGAAGGCTCCAATATCCCCCAGGTACTCTGGACTTGTGTCGATAGACTTTGTCAGGTCGGAATTGGTTCAGAAGCAACCTGTGTTTACCTCACCCCCACTGGTTACAAGACGAAGGAGGTTCAGGTAGAATTCACCAGTATAGTTTCTACAGCAGTCACACCTTAGTTCACCTGGGTCTAGTCAGGTATGGGAGTAGTTGTATGCATTCAACTCAACACAAGATCAATCACCCATTCCTATGGCTCAGTATCCCCCAGCCAATGTGGAAGAATAGATACAACACTTGCAACAGACAATCAAGGCACTGCAGCAAGATGCAGTCCGTTAGGCTGAAATCACGATTTGTCAGGCCAAAGTGATAACTCGACTACAACAACAACAGCCACAACCGACCGTGGCTTCTGTATCTCATTCACCTCCCACGGGTAACCCCGACACCCGGAGCCACTGCCCATACTGCTAATGTCCAAGAGACTTAGGGCAATCCGGCGGATCCAATCCCAGAACAGGCCTCTACAGCTCTTGTCTATCAAACCGAAGCTCCGTTTGAATTTGAGGTTGACCCAACTGTACTTAAGGTCAATAAACTGAAGAAGTTATTCAAACGAGCACAATGAGTGAACTCCATCTAGGATTTAGAGGACGGGTATACTGAATCTGCAATTACCTTATCGGAGCGGTTCAAAATGCCGCATATCGACCGCTTTGATGGCTTTGGAGACCCAATGGTGCATCTCCGTTTGTTTTCTGATATCCTAAGGCCAATGGGTTTAACCCTAGCCTAAAAGTTGTCTCTCTTCGTCCAAACCATGTCTAGGATAGCCGTAATCTGGTATGCTAAATTGGAGAACTTTGTGAAACAAAACTAGGAAGAGATGGCTGAGGCCTTTATTGCTCAATACTCCTACAATACACAGATCGAGGTCATAACTCATGATCTCAAAGTCACCCGCCAAAAGCCAAAGGAGGGTTTCTCAAAGTTCGTGACGAGATGGAACGGTGACTACAAGGCCTTTCAACAAAGATCAGATTAGGATGATTGTCCGAAATCTGCATGGCAATTTGCTGCAGAGGATGATTGTTCTACCTCTGTTTACCTTTTCAGACCTTCATGAAATGGAGGTTCAAATCAAGGATGCCATCAGACAAGGAATTTTTGTTGAAGATAATGAGCCTTTGAAGAAGAATGTTGTTCGCAGTTCCAATGCTACTACTAATGGTAGCACGGCTACGAAATCCTCAGAAGTAGACACTATCACCACTCCCCTCAATGGCCAAAAACTAACCACTTCAAATTGGCCCCAAGCCCGAAATTTTCATCATCTTTACATGAGTCTCTCTCAAGCTTTGAAAATGATGCGAGAAGAAGGATACCTAGAGCTCCTAGAACTTCAACCCCTTCCAAATCCTCTTCTACCAAGATATGACCTAGCTAAATACTGTGCCTATCATCAACAGCACGATCATGATATGAACCGTTGCATCCGCCTCCGTTATAAAATTCAGGATCTTATTGACGAAGAGACTATAGCTCCACAAAAAGAACCTCAAGCTAGTACTAACCCGTCACCTCTACATCTCAATCTAATCCATATACTCCTATCCATCTACAACCTTAGTGTATACATCACCCCGGCCCATCTACCCAAGCCTAAGGTGTTCATTCCAGAAAGCATGGACTTGTGCATGATGGATGCACTTGAACCCCAATCATCTCAAACCCGTGAACCCACTACTTCTGAGCTAATGAGAATGATTGAAGATCTTCAGAGAACAGTGGTAGATCTAGCCTTTGGGATATTGGCTCCATCATCGACCACATCACATGCCAGAAAGTTTGCGCCAAAAGGCTTCCCAATCTTGGGATGGGCTGCATTTGAAGAAGGCCAATCCTTTGGCCAAGTGGAAGCAAATGGAAAGAACAAGGTTGGGGCAGGTATTGGTCCGTATGAACACCTTCAGTGGGCTATTGAGGCTTTGAAAGCCGAAGGACTAAACAAACAACAAGTGCTTGTAGTTGTTGCAAAGACTGTGGATGACACTTTCGCCACTCAAGTTGAGGGCAGTTTGAATCAAGGGGCAAGCCGGGAAAAGGGATATCGTACCCGAAATGCTCATTTCAGCTCCAATCCTACGCTCAGAAGAGATCATCAAAAGTCAGCACCTGCCAACCCCTTTGCTGGTACATCCAACATAATTCCACAAACCTCAAAGCACCAACCCTGAGGCCAAAGGGCCTTCACCCTACTTTACATGACCTTGTCCAAAGCTCTCCAAATCCTTATAGGACAAGGCCATCTCAAACCCTTTGAGCCTCGGTCTCTCCCGGATCCCCTTCCAACTAGGCATGATGCTGCCAAGTACTGCGCCTTCCATAACAAACCGGTTATGGCACTGACAGTTGTTTTCGTCTTCGCCATAAAATACAAGATCTGATTGATAAAGAGGTCATCGTCGCACCAGGTTCTGCAAAGTCTATTGGCACTAGTTCGATGAACTTAGGGAATGATATGATTATGTGATCGGGAAATGAACCACCTACTGATGGCGTTCATTTTTACTCCAGATATGGCGGATGGCACGCATTGTTTTGAGCAAAATGCAAATGTTATGTATTGGACTTTCTAACTTAGGTATTGAGTCAGTCTTGTCATGTTGTATTGAGTCTGTCTTGTTGAATCGAGTCTGTCATGTTGTGTCAGAGTCGGGTGATTTCGGGGTGTTACCTTGGATATCACCATCTTTTTGTGTTTGTCTTTTACACTCTTTCCTTTGCGTCTGTTTCTGCCATTGAGCCAATTGCGCCAGAAGTTTTGAATGAAATAGCAGAGATTTTCACCTACTTTTCTGTGCCTTGAAATCATTGCATTGACCTAGGTTTTTCAAAACTTTCGAACACTGTGATGAAAACAAAGAGGGAAGAATTCCTCAAGATTTGCAAAAATTTGATCAATTAAGAGAGAGAGAGAGAGAGAGAGAGAGAGAGAGGCGTGCTAAGCCCTTAATGAATGAAATCATGTTTGTTAATGTGATTACTGAGAAGGATCCTGGCTTAGTCCATACTGGTTCTGCGTTGTCTTCAGAGGAGCCTGAGGGACTAGTCGCTTTCTTAAAAGATTTCCAAAAATGTTTTGCATAGTCCTGCGAAGACATGTATGGAATTGATCTTGAGATTGTGTAGCATAGGATCACTCTCATGCCTTAAGACTCGACCCCTTTGCTTTCAAACCTTGAACCTTGACTGAGGGACAAGCATCCAATAGGCCACCACTATTTAGCGACACAAATTTTAGCTATTGGAAAACTAGGATGACCATACATGTTCAATCTAATGATTATGAATGCTAGAAAATTATTTGCAATGGTCCAAAAATTCCTACCAAAATCGTAGATGGCCTTAAGGTACCAAAACCTGAAAATGAGTGGAATGAATCAGATACTAAAATAACCCAAATTAATGTCAGAGCCACAAATATGTTGTATTGCGCCCTATATGCCAACGAATTCAATAAAATTTCCACATGTAAAACCGCAAAAGAAATTTGGGATAAGCTAATAGTGACTTATAAGGGAACTGAACAAGTTAAAGAATCTAGAGTCAGTTTGCAAATCCATAATTATGAACTCTTTAAAATGAAGCCTAATGACACTATTCCTTAAATGTTTACTCACTATACTGATATTATTAATGGTTTAACTTCTCTTGGAAAAATATATACTAATGCTGATCTTGTAAGAAAAGTGCTTAGGTCATTGCCAAAAAAGTTGGGAGACAAAAGTCATTGCCATTACCGAAGTTAAGGATTTATCAAAGCTAAGTCTAGATGAGTTAATGGGATCTCTCTTAACTCATGAGCTCATAATGCAAGAAGGAAAATAAGAGGAGGACAACAACAAGAAGAAAGGAATAGCCTTCAAATCCACCTCGAAACATCAAGAGGATGAAGAAAATAATTCGGATGATGATGAGGAAATGACATTCATCACTAGAAAGTTCAAAAGGTTTGTGAAAAAGAAACAAGGTGTGCGAAAATTTTTCAGAAAAGATTTCAACAATAGGGATTTTCAAAGAGGAGAAAATCACAAAAAAAATTGAAGTTACATGCTATGAATGCATCCAACCTGAACGCTACAAATCAGAGTGTCCGGAACTTCAAAAACAATTCAAGAAAGACAAGAAGAAAGCCATGATTGCAGTGTGGGGAGAAGATAGCGATGAAAGTGACTCAAAAATCAAAGTTTGCAAAAATGAGGTTGCTAACCTATGCCTAATGGCACTAGGAAACAAAGACAAGGTAAATAACGAATCTTTTACGTTTGATGAATTACAATCAACTTTTGATAAATTACATGCTGAATTTATGAAACTTAGTTTGAAAAGTAACTATCAAAAGAAAGTGATTCCAAGTTTATCAAAAGAAAATGAATCCTTAACTTCCAAGATAAATACTTTAGAAAATGAAGCCATGAAAATGAAAAAGGAAAGTGAGATTTTAACAATTTCTGATAAAAAAATTAGTTGTATTACAAGAAGAAAATGAGTCTTTAAAAAAGGAGCAAATTGTTTTGAAAGAAAATATTGAAGACTTGAAAAATACTCTTTCAAAATTCACTCAAGGTAGAGAGACTTTAGATAAAATTCTTAAAAATCAAAATCGTACTTTTGATAGAGCCGGAATTGGTTATAAACTTTTTCCAAAAGTGAAAACTACCAAAAATGGTTTTGTGCATGCATCTTCTAGTCACTCTCATCTCACATGTCATTTTTGTGGTACAAAATGTCATATTTCACCTTCATGTCTTGTTAAAAGAAATCTTTTTGGTAAAATAAAAAAGATGTGGGTCCATAAAGACATTTCAAGAGTGTCAAATTCTAACTTTTATGGACCCAAGAAAATATGGGTACCAATAGAAAAATCAAATTTTTGGAGGTATGTTTCAAGACAAAATCCAGTAACGATAGATGGTATCTCGACAGTGTATGTTCGAGGCACATGACTAGAAATAAAGCTATGTTCGCCACACTCCAACCAAAGCATAGCGGATATGTGACTTTTGGCGACAATAACAAGGGTAAAATCATTGGTGTAAGAAGTATTGGTAAAAATCCTTTTCCTATTATTAAAAATGTTTTACTTATTGAAGGTTTAAAACGTGACTTGCTTAGCATTAGTCAATTATGTGATAAAAGGGTATAAAGTTATTTTTGAGAAAACTCATTGCAGTATTGAGAACACCTTAAAAAATAAAACTTTATTTGTAGGTTATAGACATGAGAATGTATATGTGTTTGATTTGCATAATTTGTCTTCTCATTTTAATATTAAATGCTTATCTACTATAACTGATAATAGTTGGCTTTGGCATAGAAGATTAGGACATGCTCATTTTAATTTAATTTCCAAGCTTTCAAAAAATGAGTTAGTCATTGGTTTACCAAAAATTATTTTTGAAAAAGACAAACTTTGCGATGCATACCAATTTGGGGAAAAAAAAGAAGCTAGAATTTCTTTTAAATCCAAAAATATCATTTCAACTACTAAACCGCTTCAACTATTGCATATTGATTTATTTGGATCATCTAGAATATTAAGTTTAGGAGGAAAATCATATGCTCTTGCTTGTGTTGATGATTATACTAGATATACATGGGTATTATTTTTAGTACACAAAAATGAATCTTTTTATAACTTCTCAAGACTTTGTAAAAGAATTCAAAATGAAAAAAATCTTAATATTTGTAGTATTAGAAGTGATCATGGTAGAAAATTTGAAAATGATGATTTTATTATGTTTTGTGATGAGTTTGGAATTAATCATAATTTTTCTGCCCCTAGAACTCCTCAACAAAATGGTGTAGTTGAAAGAAAAAATAGAACTCTTGAAGAAATGGCCCGTATTATGCTTTGTGAAAATAATTCACCTAAACATTTTTGGGCGAAAGCTGTTAACACTGCATGCTATGTTGTAAACCAAGCTATGATTAGACCTATTCTTAAGAAAATCCCTTATGAAATTTGGAAAGGTCAAAAATCTAATATTAGTCACTTGCGTGCATTTGGTTGTAAATGCTTTGTATTGAATAATAATAAAGATAACTTAGGAAAATTTGATGCTAAATTGGATGAAGCTACATTTCTTGGATATTCAATTTTTAGTAAAACTTATAGAGTATTCAATAAAAGAACTCTACTTGTTGAAGAATCTGTGCATGTTGTTTTTGATGAATCTAACAACATTATTTCCAAGAATCTTGTAAGTAATGATACTGTAGAAAAATAACCAAGTATGGAGAGCATTTACATAAAAGAAAATAAAGAAAATCCATTATGCGAACATGAAGAAGAAATGACAATGGAAAAACTTCAAGAAATATATGCTCTTCCAGAAAACGACTCAAATTTACCATAAGAATGGAAGTATGCTCATGGCCACCCCAAAAGAACTCATCATAGGTGATGCGGTGGAAGGTATAATAACTCATTCATCTGTTAGAAATGTTTGTGGTAACTTAGCGTTTGTTTCACAAATTGAACCAAAATTGTTTTTAGAAGCTAAAAATGATGAAAACTGGATTTTAGCAATGGAAGAAGAATTAAATCAATTTGAAAGGAATGAAGTTTGGTTTTTAACTTCTTGACCTGAGGATCATCCCGTTATTGGTACAAAATGGATTTTTCGAAATAAAATGGATGAATCCGGAGTTATTACTAGAAATAAAGCTAGATTAGTAGCTCAAGGTTATAATCAAGAAGAAGGCATTGATTTTGATGAAACTTTTGCACCAGTTGCTAAACTTGAAGCTATTACAATGTTACCTGCTTTTGCATATTTTAAAGATTTTAAATTATATCAAATGGATGTTAAAAGTGATTTTTTAAATGGGTACATTTTGGAGGAAGTTTATGTTGAACAACCTCCCAGTTTTGAAAATCATAAGTACTCGGATCATGTTTTCAAACTTTCAAAAGCCTTATATGGCTTAAAACAAGCTCCTAGAGCTTGGTATGAAAGGTTGAGTAATTTTCTACTTAATAAAGGTTTTTGTAGAGGAAAAATTGATACAACATGTAACGCCCTCAAAATAATACATAAAACCCATCATTTAGACATGCAAGATATAAGAGAAATCAACCACATTTCTATTCATCAGAGTAGTTCTTACAGGAATATTATATGCTAATCAACAAAAATAAATGCCCTACGGGCTTACAGCTTTCCAAGTTAATACTTGGTTACAAAAAGGAAGGGTACTAACTCAATACATCTTAAGCCCTCGGCTTGAATTTACAAGTAATACATCAAGAAAGCAAAACAACAAGTGAAATCTGTCTGCCTCCATCCTCCCAAGCTATGTCCTTGGAGGTGGCACGCTACCTGTACCTGAAAATGATGTCCCATATAGGGTGAGCCACAGCCCAATAGAAATACACTAAACCAACTATGAACAATCACTAAAAGATTAGCAATTGATACATGGTCAACACTCACACATCCATTTACATCTTATTACAATTCTATGACAATCAAGTCTATGTTACAATTCACTTTCCATTTATTTTTCAACATTGAGTTTGAAAACAAGGCTCAGTACTCTAGCCAAAACCTTTGATGAGATTATAATTCATCACTAGAACACTTTCGAAAATTCAAGGTGGATACACATTTTGGTGTTGTATCAATAGCACATAAACCACTTCCATACTTCACAAACGATGATGATATAGTGTTATATCAAATCAAACAAACTTTTCAATAGATAAGCATATGAGCTATATCACTACTACAACAGATAAGCATATGAGCTATATCAACATTCCAATAGATAAGCGTATGAGCTGTATCATCACTACAATGGGAGAGCATATGAGCTGCAACCCTGGGTCCATCCCCCATCTTCCCTTAACCATTAACCGGTTTAGAGGTACATCTCCCATCTTCCCCTAAACCGTAGAGTACATCCCCCATCTCCTCCCATACACAATCAATGCATATAAACACAGAATCATATACGCAATCAATCAATACATAAAGTTAATGTATTCTATCAACCTTCTACACATAATGCATATAAATACTTTGGTGATATGCACAATCAATCAATACATAAAGTTAATGTATTCTATCAACCTTCTACACATAATGCGTATAAATACTTTGGTCATATGCACAATCAATCAATACATAAAGTTAATGTATTCTATCAACTGTCATACTCTATGACACATCCAATTCATTAGTTTTAGTTTGCCTAATCATCATGCATTGTCTACAACAATCAAAACTACCCTCCACCGGTAGCCCAAAGCAATTATTTCTAAACAGGAAATAAATGCACAAATGGATAATATATCAACATTTTAACTAGGTGAGCAATAAAAGATTCAACTACACCCTTTAGTCCCATACAATCCCAATTTCAACATTCTCAATTCCATTCCTCATTTTCTTTAATTAATCATGCACATTAATTAATTAAACCACTTAAGGCAAATTCCCATAATTCACAAACAACCCTAATGTTCCATTTCCATCAATACTCCAACATCAATCTCATTTCCCTATGCCTAAAATGCATATAGGTTTATATAATTAAAACCCCAACTTTTGTAAGATTACACAAAGGCCCTAACTTTCTCAAAATTACCCAACAATCCTCGACATATCAAAATGCTAAAATTCAAAGACAAAGCTCATAAGATGGAGTAAGTTATCCCTACCTCGAAGTTTGAGCTCCAACAGAGATGAAGACCAAGACCCAACGTGCTCCAAATCTCAACTTTTTCAGATTAAAACAAAGATCTCAACACTCTCTATCTTTTTAACAAAGGACTTAGGATAGATTCACACTAGAGAGAGATGAAATCCTAGAGAGAAGATAAGTTTAGAGAGTGTTTGTATATTCTGTGCATAATTTTAGGAGGAGTATATATATATATTATCTTCACCTACAATTTTTTTTTAACAAAAAAGAGAAGAGAAATGCTTGTAATTTTATTTCGAGGGAGAAAATATTACTAAGTACATGTAAGTTTTCGTAAGGCTTCACAGATTTTTTATGCTTTAACTTCTCTCAACAGCTTTTTCATGAGCCTCCTTTGCATGCCTCTCTTTATTTTCAACTTCGTGAGTCTTCGATTATAATCAAGTATAATATTGCACCGCATTCTCCAACTAAGAATTTTTCCTTTCTAGCTTTCTCTTTAAGGAGTTTTAGCTAGTTGTTGTTTTAACAAAGTCAGAAAGCACCGGACCCTTTTAAAACTTTTGGGAAGTGTATTTGAACCATGTATTATGTTTTGGGAATCTTCGGTGTTGTTGTACCTTGGTTTTGGATGAGTGAAAATTGATTTAAACTTGTTGGGTATGGTTGTTTGCACTTGTTTTTGTCAAAATGTTCCTTGGAAACTTAGAAATTTTGCCTTGGGATTACACTATCCTTCCTAAGGGTCCACCCTTGCATGTTGTAATGTTTCGGGAGTGTTGTTAGAATATAGGTCGACACCAACCTTGGTGGTGTCGACCCTTCTTGTTGTCAGTTCACTAGGGTAGACACCACTGGGGGTGGTGTCGACCTTTGTCAGTCTGTGTGTTGGTTATGGGAGATAGGGTAGACACCACTGGGTGGTGTCTACACCAGCAGCAGTAGTCAAGCTTTCCTAGATTTTTTTTTAACTCTCGTGTCGACACCATCAAGGTGGGCACACCCGCTGTTTTTTTTTTTCGTATTTTTGGGTTTGGTTTCCCCTACTTTTGAGGGTTTTGGGCCCATTATTTTATTGACTTTAGGGTCACTTTTCTACCACTATAAATAGGCTCCAAAACATGTTTGATTTCACTTTTTCTTTTTTCTCTCTCTCAAACCGTGAGCTCTCCTTCTCTCTCTAAACTCAAGCTTTTGGCATTAAGATTTCTAGATCTACTCACCTAGAGTGATTGTTCCACCATGGTCCTTGAGAAAAAGTGTAGATCTCATCATAAGCTTCCTCTTGGTCCGATTGTTCGTGGCTTCACGCCACCATTGATGTTTGGGTGCGTCATCTTTGGCTTCAAGAGGTAGGGGTCCTAGTTCTCCTTCAATGCTTACATTGATAGATAGATTTGTGGTATTTTTGGAATATATAAATGCAAAATCTATATTTTGGGCATATGGTGTAAATCATGAAATTTTGGGGTTAGGTTTGAAATGTTGGGGTTCTATTATGGGGTTTAGATTATGGTTTATGGATTATGGACCTAGGGTGTATAATAAATGGAAAGATTAGAACAACAAAAAGTAATTGGTTAAGAAATTTGGATTTTTCTTGAAATTTCTAGATTTTCTTGAAACCCTAGGTTGATTTATGATGATAAACAATGAGTTTGCCCAAATTGAAAGTAGAATCATGAAATTGAGGTATGGAATTGTATATATACAAGTTTAATTGAATTTTTGAAGTGTTTGAAAATCATGTTAAAAATTAGCTTAATTGAACCTTATTTATGGATATTGTAAATTATGCTATGATATGAAATGAAACTTGGGAAAAAGGATCGCTTAATGATAGGGATAACATGAGCCTGGAATGAAATGATGAAATGAAAATTTAGGAGTACACTTTGAATTATAAATAGTGGTGTTGAGTTAAGATATGTTGAATTGTGGTGATTATGTAGAATTGTATTGACTATGTTGATTTTGGTTTTGTGATATAAAATATAGAGTTTTCAAAATGGGCTTAGTCTCAAATTATTTTATTAAATTCCTAGTGGGCTTGCTTAGTTATTTTGAAAATCAAGAGGATGATTTAATGGGTTCTTTATGGGGATGGAAATGCTTGGTTTTGGTGAAAACACTAGAACTTTAGAGATTTTTGAGGAACATGGAAATGTTCATAAAACTCCTTTCTTTCTTTGAATAGAAGGTGAATGTGTAAATTCCATAATGTGTTTTGCAAGATTGGTAATCTTTTAAATCTATTGAGTTGGAGAAATGGTTTTGAAAACTTCATGTGTAGTCCTTGGTGGGACCATGTTGCTTTGACTTGTGAAATGAGGAAAGTTGATGGTATACGGTTGATTTGAGAAGGAATGTTATGAATCATGGAGATTTTGCATTTGCATATCATATCATTTATCATTGTGCATTGTGGTTTTAAATCCAAGAGATTTGCATTCATGATGAAAAATGATTTGGATGAGAAATATGGGAATGTGAATGGGGTAAATACGTGGTAAGTCCGGATAGGGGTGTAGTTGATTTTGTTGTTGGCCTTGAGTGTCCAGTGGTGAAAGACCGTAAAGCCGCAGCGGATAGGTGTCGAGCCTTCCGTTAGCATCGGTAAAATGACAGCTTTGGTAGTGCTTGTTGAGCCTACTTGCAACAAAATTTAGGGATTACCAATGTCGATGCACCGCCTTTTAAAGTAATGATGGAAGTTTGAAATTGATGAGATCATATGATAACATTGAGAACATGGTGATTTTGAAACAATGCATTGGAACGGATGTTTTTCCTCGTTGATTTATCTTGGCATAGCATTGCATTTACATTTACTTTTGTGTTGAGGAAAAAGCATAACTATGTACATACTTTGTGAGAATACTCTACAGAACTTGAGAATTTATTTTAAAAGAATGGTTGGTTTTCAAAAAATGGTTTTTTTGGGAGTTCACATCCCGCCGTAGTAAGCCGGCAAAAGGTGGATTGTGTTGAGCTATGTGTTGAGAGGTAAGCTGAGTTGATGATTTTTTTTTTGTTGCTTGTGATAAATTTGTGGAATTTCATATTGATGTATAATTTGGTTTAAAGAGGAAATGTGCATGAGCATTATTTGTAAATAATGGGAAACAAAAAAATATAGATATGAGGATTATAGATTATGATGATAAACTTAACGAAGTAGTTGTGTTAATAAAAGTAAATTGTGAGAGTTGTTCCTTAATTAAATAAAGGATTGGCTTGGAAGGGTTTATTAACATTGTGTTATCTTGAAATGAAACTTTATGCGGGTGTAATTAACGGGTGAATTGAGTATAGGAGAATTGTTGGCAAATCAAAAAGGAACTTGAACTTGAAGTTATGGGGTTTTAAGTTAAAAATGAAGAGTAAAGAGTAGAATGAAAGAAAAGAGGAACATTAAAAATGGAAGTTAAATGAGAAATATTTTGGGAAATGGGTTATTAACCTTTAAATGATGTTGTTTCTTAAATACGGTTGTTTCACAAGGAGCTATGTCTTTTTAAAATTTAAGGGATGATTTTAATGGCTGAAGGTTTTTCTTACAAGTGTTTAAATTGTTTTTGAGAAAAAGATACCTTACTTATGATATTTTGAGATTATGAACTGTCACTCTACTATATGGTATCACCCAGGATGCATGATCATTTTTATCTGTGTGTTAGTTATTGATTTAGAACTGTGAGATTTCTACTGGGCATTAGTGCTCACCCCGTTGTTGTTGTATCTTTTACTGTGAAGAATGTTTGGATTATTTGATTGAAGATGAATGAGTTCTTGAGTCATTTGTATATAATAAAATTATATACATATATATCCATCCACAACATCATCCTTCACTTTCATCACTACCATCATCCACTCAAATTCCTCACCGACATACAAAGATCCCTCACAGCTTTACTTCCATCACCAATCTTCAACATTGTTTCCGATTCATCAAGATCAATTACCGATTTGACAAGATCAGTTACTGATCCACCAAGATCCATCACCGATCTACAAATATTCGTTACCGATCTCCACGATCTTCTCCATTCCTTCTGATCATCAAGGAATAATGTGTGCCTGCACCATTGGTAACCTCTCATTTGCCTACATTACAGGCACATCATGCATGTCTGAACCATTGATGGCTAAGGTAAGGAATGACATGATTACATAAGAAGGTAAAACAAATTTTCTCCAACACTTGATAACTTCGTATCTTTGCCTATCATCCTTGTCACTTTTTATACACTCCATTAATCCAATACTCGATGCATATCTACTCAAATCTTTTGTTTGTTAACATTTTGTGCACTAGAGATGCTCCAAAATCCCCACAATGATCTTGACAAGACCTAACAACCATTATTATATTTTTGGCATCTCAGATTAGTTTATCAAATGTGTTTGTTTGCTATCTTCATATTTTATTTTGATGATGTCAAAAGGAGAGAAAAAATATGATTTTCAATTGCTGTGCGTACATGTGCTTATGTTGCAAAATTATCAAATAACTTGTTGATTTTTATTTTGTGTCAAATCTATGCAAAATCCATACAAATATTGCCATCATCAAAAATGGAGAGATTGTTAATCATGTTGTTTAATTTTGATGATGTCAAAAATATTAACTAAAAATTTGTAAATAATATACATATTTTATTTGACACAAAATATTATATGTATATATTTGTTAAATATTATTTAAATAAAAATATTTTTGAAAACTCTACATTCATTTTTTGAAAAATTTGGCTGATCACTATTCACTTTTTGACGAAATTAAAATTGATTGGTTGTATTATCTTGACAAATGTGATATTGATGGGTTGTCTTCTTTTAACAAAATTGATATACCCGCATGAAGTGATAGGTTATGTTTAGTTTAAAATCTCTACAAATTTTTTTAAAAAAAAAAATTAAAAATATATATATTATATATATTTTCAGATCTATTATAAAAAGGATTTTACTATGCATGCAAATATTTGATTATAATATTTTGTATAATACATATAATAGAATACATCACGGAAGCAATTAAACTACATTTGAGATATATGCATGTTGACATATGGAATATCATGTTACATATATGAATGTTAGCATATAGAAAAGTCATATAAGACATCATAGCTTTTCTTTTTGCTTTTTTGACTAAAGCCTAAAAGGGTTCAGATTTGCAAGATTGCAAATTTTTCTTCCACATGATTCTGTTCCAAATTGATTCAGCTGACGTCTTGAGGAACATCTGTCACTTCTAACGGGTATATTTTTGGGTATAAATAGAAGTGATGTGTGTGGAGAAAAATCGAGAACTTGAAGATAAAAAATTGTTGTGTGCTCCAAAATTTTGAGTATATTGTATTCTGCTCTTTCACTTTTAGATGATATAAGTGTAGCCTTTGTTCTTACACTTTCACATCTACTTTTTGTGAGAGAATTATTGTAAAAGAGGGTTTAAGTACCACTTGTTTTTACTCATTATTTTTGTGAGAGATTTTTTAAGGGTGAGGCATTTATTGTTGAGTAAGGCTCAATAGATAAGAGTAAGTCATGTGCAAAGTCCACAAGATTGGCGAAGACTTTGTAGTGTATTAATTCATTTTGATAGTAAAAAAAATTCTCGAGGTTCCTTTGGGAGTGGACGTAGGTCTGGCGTGCCGAACCACTATAAATCTTAATGTTTGATTTTCTCTCCTTATCTCTCTTATTTTTTATATTGATAATTATTATTATATTTTTTATTTGTTAAAATTTTGAATATTGTGTTTATAAATTTTAATATTGTAAATTTTTTTTAAATAACCCAATTCACCCCCCTCCCCTTGGGTTGCCTATCGGAATAACAATAATAATAATAATAATAAGAAGAAGAAGAAGAAGAAGAAGAACAACAACAACAATAACAAAATCAATATATGTTCAAATTTATAGTTTTTTTTATCAATATTTTTCTTTTTAATTCTGTTTAGATTATTAGACATCAAATATGAGAGGTCCACGCTTTGTGAAATAATTTAATAAGAAGTCCTAGAGAATATTTTATTTCCAATTTTACCTTTTGGCTTATTTTTATCTGTTTGACTTTTCATTGACTATCTATTCAAATTTATATTTATCTGTTTAAATTTTTTTCCTATATGTACAAAAAAAAATTTTTGTCTATTTTTCAAAATTATATCTATCGGTTCAAATTTTTTGTGTATCTATTCAATTTTTTCTCCTAAATTACATCTATCTGTTCAATTCTTTCCTTAAATTCTGTTTATATGTTCAATTTTTTTATGTGCTCAATTTTTCCCCCCAAATTATATCTATGTGGTCAATTTTTTTTTCCATAAATTCTATTTATTTGTTTAATTTTTTTTTCTTGAATTCTATTCGTTATTTTTATTTATTTATTCAAATCTTTGTTATTGAAATATACCAAGCCACTACCAAGCTACTATTTGTTCAAATTTTGAACAAATCTTTCTTTTATCTATTGCACCATAATTTTTTTTATCTGTTGCAATCATCATTTTCAACAACAACAATATGTTTATTCATCATCAACAACTACAACTACAACTACATTAAGAAAAAAAAAACACACAAACACACACACACACATACATACTCAGATCTACAAAAATAACAACAACAATAATAACAACAAATTTGAACAGATCTTAATAGATTAGATATGAGAAATACAACCACAGGCAATCTACGATGGAGATTGCTTTAGGAATCCAGTCGACATAGACTGTGCCATCTTGATCGTTGGCTATGGTTTCGACAACAACAACTAGTGCATTGGATTACAAAAAATTCAAGGGAACTACTTGGCGTATTAATGGTTATGGCTACATCAAATGCAAGATTGCGAGCGAGAGAGAGAGAGAGAGAGAGGGGGGTTTTTGGTTGTGCCAAACAGATAATGAACAAATTTCTTCAGATTCACTATCGTAAGATCGCACGCTTTTCCGCCGTCTTCCTCCGCCGCTGCATATCCGTTTGGAGATGCATTTATTGGGCCTGAGATATGCGCAAAGCTCATTGCCGATTTGATCTAGTCAGCCGCCGCGACCTAGGGTTTTCAGATCTGATATTTGTTTATCGATCTAGGATTTTACCTTGCATATATCTCGCCTTGATCATTACGATATCGATGACTTTGATTCGAAGAAGTCCAAATCAGATCTAATAACACGCGCCAGTGGCTAAAGACGGCGGTGGTGGCAGAAACGACGCACATAGGGTTTAGATCACACAGAGAGAGAGAGAGAGAGAGAGAGAGAGAGAGAGAGAGAGAGAAAAGGATGGTTTCATGTAAGAGATGTAGGGTTTGATTGTTATGTATATATAGATAGGTATTTTGGTCATTTTGTTTCAGTTTCTCCTTGTGGATAACTATTTTTGGGCCTGGACCTTTGACCAAAGAAAATGTAATTTTGGACTTTTTGCCATAGCACACTAATATAAATATAAGATATGAAGAAATTTTAATATTTTTAATCACCAAAACTGATAAAATATGAAAAATGAATAACAAAAATATGAAAAGCCAAGAACTGGAAAAAAAATTTGAAAAATGAAACCAACGAAAGTGATTTTTGTTTAGAATTTTGACATCATACGTTGGTTATTAAAGTACCATATAAAATATTATAGTTCAGAAGATCTAATCTAAAAAAAAAAGAAAGAAAGAAAGAAAGAAAGTGCATGAAAATAACATGTGAATTTTTTAGATGTAACACAAGTCTCTATTTTAAAAATGTATGCACTTTCCTCTGTCTAAATTTGAATAGATGCATACAATTTTAAGATGCAATCAAAATTGTTCATAGCAATTTAATCTATGATGGACAATTGTAAATATTATGTATATTAGTATACAAGCAAACACAAGAAATAAGAAAGAGTAATTATTTTTTGTTCTTCAATCATCATCAATGTAAAAAATAAGGAGCTAGGGTTTTTTTTTTTTTAATAAGAAGAGAGACATTTTGTTTATAAAGCAGATATATTTTTGAGTCTTCAACTCCAAAAATACAGAGATAGTTGGTTTATATATGACTCTTCATGACTTTTAGAAAATATAGTACATTTGAGAGAGAGAAATTGAGATTTGAGTTTTCAACTCTAAAAATAAAGATATAATTTATAGCGATCCTGGTTTTGCCCATGGCCTTCATTGTGTCCTGAACTTGGGTTTCGTGGTTGAATATTGTATCCATGTCTTGTTTTTCTCCTTTTACTCTTTGTATTTGAGTTTTGGAACTTGTTGGGCGTGTTTGGAATAGGTTGGTTGTTGATTGGTTTAGATTGTTGTTGCCCTAATTTTGGCCTTTTCACTCGAGCGACGCTTCTTGTGCTCAAGCAACCCTTGTGTAATTGGCTTCTTTACTCGAGCGAGGTTTCTTGCGCTCGAGCAAGGCATGAGGGTCTTCAAGTTTCTCTCTCAGACGTAATTTTTCTAGGAAGGGGAAGTTCTTCACTTAAGCGAAGCTTCTTGCGCTAAAGCGAGCCTGGAAAAATTGCTTCTCCACTCGAGCGACGCTTCTTGCGCTCGAGCATGTGTGTGCGTCTGTGGCAAACCTGAAGCTTTGCATTGTGTGCTTGAACGACGCTTCTTGCGTTCGAGCGAGGTCTTTATTATGTCTGGTCACTCGAGCAGCAACTCCTTCGCTCGAGCGAGAACTGCGTATATCAGTTCGCAGCAGAGCTTTTCTACATCACTTTTTGTATTTCTTTCACCCAAAACCCCAGCCCAGCTTCTTCACCCTTAGTATAGCGACCCTGGTCCTTTCCCATTTAATTATTGTATCCGGACTTAGGTTCCGTAGATTTGACTGTGGTATAATTGTTGTTGTCATCCTTTATTTTCTTATTTGGAGTTATAGGATGTGTTGGGCAGGTTTGGAACGGGTTGGTTGAGCTTAGGAACCAAAACTAGTTGCCCAGACTTTGGCTTGTCCGCTCGAGCGGGGAGTTTGACGCTCGAGCGGGGACTTGTTGTTGCTTGTCCGCTCGAGCGGGAAAAACACCCATCCAGTATTTCTTGTGCAGGGTTGGACGCTCGAGCGGGAGTTGGGCCGCTCGAGCGGGAGTCTGTGAGTGTCCGCTCGAGCGGGAGTTTGTCCGCTCGAGCGGGGCAGCTGAGTATAAAATCGTGTTTTAGCGTTTTAAAGCAGTTTTTCACCTTCTTTTCAGATTCTAAACCCTAAGTTCCGAGTTTTCTCTCTCCCAACTCATCTTCTCTCTCAGGTTTGATCTTCTTAGAGTGTTTTTCTACCCTAGTTCCTTCATTAAAAAGGTAGAGGAGAGTGAGGGCTTTCATTTAATCTGAGCATTTGTTGGTTTGGAGCACTTTGAAGTTTTGGGCATCATCTTCATCTTCTCCTTTTTGAGTTATTTCTTCGAGGTAGGGATTTCCTACTCCATTTATACGTTTTAATCCTAAGTATTGGTATTTTGGTATGTGGGGGTAGTTTGGTAATTTTTGGAGAAACCCTACGGTTTGACATAGATTAATTTATGTAATTAATTTAGGGAAGAATGTGGAATTGGGTTTAATTCATGAAATTGGGGGATTATGAGATTAATTGATGTAGTTGTAGAATTTAATCACTCATCTGTGAAATTGAGAGTTATGTGTTGTATATTTATTTCTTATTTAGAAATAACTGTTTTGGGCTATCGGTGGAGGATAGTCATGATTGTTGTAGACGTTGCATGTGGATTAGGCAAAATTGAAACTACTCACTTGATTAAGTTGTTGAGTATAAAGGTTGGAATAATACATTAAATTTATGTATTGATTGATTGTGTATATGATGCATTACTTGTGTATGGGAGGAGATAGGGGATGTACTCCACGGTTTAGGGGAAGATGGGGGATGTACCTCTAAACCGGTTAATAATTATGGGAAGATAGGGGATGAACCCAAGGTTGCTGCTTATATGCGCGCCTATAGCAGAGATACAGCTCATATGCTTATCTATTTGATATAATACATCACCAAAATGTGTATCAATGGGGAAGTATGGAAGTGAATTTGATTGTGATTGATACAATACCAACATGTGTATTTGTTATGTTATATGAGAGATTTAACTTGATGTGTTATCCCTGTTGAATTGGAAAGACTGTTAATAAGAGATGAAATCCCCGTTGAGCTATTTGGGCCAGGTTCTGAGCCATAGTTGGAAGGTGAATTATGCCATAGACAAAATGTCATAGGCAATGTAGACATTTGTGTTATGAAATTGTAATTGGATTATTTTGTGTTAACCATGTATCAGATGCTACTGCTTTAGTTAATTCATATGCTTGGTTTAGTATTTTTCTACTGGGCTGTGGCTCACCCTATATGGGAACTTCATTTTCAGGTTCAAGTGGTTCACTACCTCCAAGGACTTAGATTGTGAGGATTTGGACTCGAAGATTTGTTTTATTTTATTTGTTGTATTTGAACTTTATGTAAACATTCAAGCCTAGGGCTTTATTTGTATTTGAGTTAGAACTCATGGAATTGTGTCCAAATGTTGGCTTGGCAAGATGTAAGCCCGTAGGGCAATTATTATGATGTTTTTATTTCGCAATACTCTGATGATTGAAATAATACAATGTATCCTTTTGATAATGCATGTTAATGTCTTATACTTAATGGGCTTAATTTTGAGGGCGTTACAACTTGGTATCAGAGCGTACCGGGTTTGAATACTTTGGATACGTGGGAAGTGATTAGTATCACAATGGGTTCGTCTCGTTTGATAGAGACTTAGTGTAATGTTATATGTTTAATTGATAGCATGTTTATGTGACTATGTGGGTATGGAATGTAGTTCCTAGGATGTTGATTGGACCCTTGAGTCTCTGAAAGTCTTGTTGGAAAGGCACTTGATCAATGTTGTTTCCAACCGGAACTTTAGTGACGCCTTGGGACTATCATTATCCAGGAATGAAATTCGTAGGTGCTTATGTGATTATGTGCTTACGTGGTATGATTTATTGTTGTCCAATGTATTAGGATGTGAGTTTTTAGTTTAGGCACATTTATTAGAGTGCTAACGATCCTTGTCACCTTTATTAGGATGTCAGGACGAGGAAGATTGGATTTCCTCATACGCCGGGAAGAAATGAGGAAACAATTTGTGGGGTTACGCCAGGGTACTACACCTTTGGTACAGTTTGAAACGTGGTTTGCTAACCTGTCAGTGTTTGCTCCAGACTTAGTAGAGACGGAAGAATTGCGTTGTGCGGAGTTTGAGAGAAAGTTGTGTGACGACATCCGTGTAAGGATTGCGGGTTTTTGGCATAGAAGTTACAGTGTGCTTGTTAAGGCTGCGACTCATGTGGAGGCAGCGGTACTAGCTATGGGGCAGAATAGGGAAGTGACCATAGTTCGGGGTATTGGTCAGGCTAGGGAGAAGGTCATCTCAGTGACTCCCACAACTTATAGGTACTCTAAGCCAAGTAAGAAATGGAAGCGAAGGTATGCTCAGTCCCAGGTAGGGTCCTTACCTCCGCCAAGAGTTTCAGACACCTCTATTGGAGGGCCCAGAGAGGTCCAGGATGTCTCTTGTTTTAAATGTGGTCTATTTGGGCCACAAGGTGTCGGTTTGCCCACGAGAGGAAGAGGTGGATTGGCGATTCGACCAAAGGTGGCACCACTGTAACCTTTTGGTCACCAGATTTTGGGTCACAGAGCGTCTGGGGAGGCGCTTGTTGGAATCCCCACCGTCAGATCTTGCACCACCGTATATTCGGGATCCACTTACTTGTTGGGTGTGTAAACAGCCGGGTCATCTTAAACGTTTACAGAACCAACCGGGGCTTTTTAAAGGTTTTGCAACCTAGTCGAGCTCGATTTCATTTGATTGGCAGGGCGATGGTCGTTTTGGGGACTAGCGAGCCGACTTCGCCCCTCGAGAGTCGAGTTCCAAAGCCCAGATGGGGAAGTTTGTGGTTGTTCCGTGTGGATAGAGGGTCACGTCGGTAGTTCTTGTCCGTGGCGTGGAAGCTCAGAGATTATCTTATGTTTGGGAATGGCCAACTTTGGCGGTCTAGCAAGGGCATAGTGGTGGTGATACCGTCGGGTTGATTTTATTTTGACTAATTCGTTTTGTCATTAGTGGAATATTGTTTTGTGATCATTAGGTTCGGTCGTGTAACCTATGTGTTTTGGGAATGTTGAAACATCTAAACTGTTTGGTTATCTATATATATATGCTTTGTTTGTTAATTCCCGTGGATTGGGTGGATTTGGAGCTTGTAATAGCTCTACAGTTTTATTAATGTAATAAGCTGCTGTAAGACCATAAAATTTTTGGTATTAATGCATTTTATGTGGGTGACCTGATTTGGGAAAGATAAGGGCTAAAGAGCCATATTTTTTATAAGTTGAGAACCACTGAGGGTTGCGTGTCTTAACCCAGGCAATATTGGGGCGAGGACTGTTTTACTTGCCGAGTGTGTGGAATTTTAGGGGTGTTACCCATTTAAAATTTTGTGCGTGGTATAGATTTTGGTCTATTGTCGGGTGAACTCGAGAGGATGTGAAGTGTGCGATTAATATTAGTTGTAGTAAGTATTTAGTATGGTGTCCTACAGGGGGGCATAATGCATAATTTTGTTAGGGATGGACTTGTACCTTCGTAGTAGGTAGTGTTGTCAAGATTGCATGAGTACAGTTTGGCCGTTTTGAGTAAGGGGATGTTAGTCCCTATATAAGGTAGTGGTTGTCGTATTGGGAGTGGTATGTTGTGAGTATTTGGTACTATATCTCGCAAAGGGTATACTTGGTGTGTCTTAAGTTTGATTCCTTTATTTGGATCGAATGTGATAAATTTGTATTTTAGCACTCGTCAGGCCAGGTGATGTTAAGGGTTGATTGGGTGTATAGCCGTGGTTGAGGTGTGACCCGTGAGTCGAGTCACTGTGGTAAGTCTTTTGCGAAGAAAGGGTTGAAATGTTAATGAGAAGGTTGAGGACTTTTACTCCGCTAGGAAGTTTGAATGGTGTGTCTTTGAAAGCCTTATTGGTGATATGTAACGGTGTCGGAGTTGGTTCATGGAGGTTGTCTAGTGATAGATTGGCTAGTGGTTTGGCTCGGGGTTGGGTGTCTGAATTGTACTCTCGGGGTGAGTGACAAGTAAGATTTGGAATGAAAGGTGGACCCTATAGGTCGTTAGCGGATGAAGATACGATATTAGTTTGTATTCGATTTAACGGTGACTTGGTTGTGGTGAACGTCTTGTAGCAAACCCGCTTAGTTAACTCAGTACGGGGGGAAAGGAGTAAGCAAATTTTGTTACTCCAAGATCGGTCGAGGTGATGAGTGAAATCTCTAAATGAGGGAGTTTTGCACCGTGCGATGCATGATAGTGTGTGGTTAGTATATGCTGTTAGTTGATGAATAGAATGGAATTAATCATAGGAAATTCCAGAAAATTCCTTAGTTAGGTTTTGGTTTGGTTTTTGACTGAAACCGAGAGGTTGGAGGTTTGGTAGGCTAGGTCACTTCGGCATGAGGGTCCATCACTCAGTTCGAATGCTGACAACACAGGTGAGGTGGTAAGGTTGTGAAAAGTAAGTGGGTCACCCTATTAGAATCATTTTGACTAGTTCGGTTCATATTTGTGTGGTGTAAGACACGAGGGTGTGCAATGTTATCCTTTAGGTCGTGCGTTGTTGGGAAATTTCAAGTGTTTGGGAGTCTTCCTTGAAAGTGTTGTGGTGAGCATCGCGTCATCACCATGGGTATGGCAGGTGTTGTGGGTTGGCTTTGTGTGTTTCACTTGGGGTTCATTGGGTACTCTTTGCAAGCTAAAATAATCTGAGAGGAATCTTTGGGCTTGTGGCGATTGTAAGTGTCATGTTTTGGTGGTGGTCGTATTAATCCAAATAATGTGTGGGAGTTAGACTCAGCCTAGCCTACGTGGCTGGTTGTTTACTGTGAGATATTGGCTGGACAATACAATTTTGGGGTGGTAATGTGCCGTAATATTGTTCCTTACCTGCGCTTTGTTACATATACTTGGTTTGTGGAAGCTAACTAGATGCCTTATGTGTGAATATTTTCACGTTTCCCTTGTTGGGGGTATTTAGTGCTAAACACTAGTTTGAGTGTGGTTGGTAGTCGAGGTGTAGTGGACGTTGCAGAACGTGGTAGTGATAGTATGTGTTTTACTATTCTCATTGTTAATGGGTCTTGCGTAATCTGAGTGAATTTTAGATCTGTCAGGAATCCCTGGATCCATTAATGGGTATTTGAGCATACGTTATATCTTTTGGTGTATTGTTGAACTGGGTGAACATGGTACATGTTATGGTTTGTGGTAGTACTTTGGGGTTTTGCCTTGAAAATGGGAATCTATTTAGCATTATACATGTTAAATGTGTTGTAGAAATGTAAGGGCATCATTAATATTGAATGTGTTATACAATTGTGGACCACCCATGTTTGTTGTTATGTAATCTCGTATTTAGATTTCATCATATTAGTGGACTTAAGAGCTTTATATATGTCTTAAGTTGTAAAACATTGAGAATGTTTTAGTTTAATGTTAACATTTTGAAACTTGCCTTTTTATGGAAGTGGAGTATAACATTTATATATTGAATGTGTTGTTTATATCATGAGATTGAATATGATATGGAAATTGTTAACATTGAAAGGAATAATGCATAATATTGATGCAGGTTGAATATATGTTGGTTTATACATATTGTGAGATGACTTTTGATAAGAGATAAAGTGACTGGTATTGGGACTAGTTGTTATTATTGTTTTATAATATCATTACAAACTCATGCTTAATTTCGGGGACGAAATTCTTTTAAGGGGGGGAGGTTATAGCGACCCCAGTCCTTTCCCATTAAATTATTGTATCCGGACTTAGGTTCCGTAGATTTGACTGTGGTATAATTGTTGTTGTCATCCTTTATTTTCTTATTTGGAGTTATAGGATGTATTGGGCGGGTTTGGAACGGGTTGGTTGAGCTTAGGAACCAAAACTAGTTGCCCAGACTTTGGCTTGTCCGCTCGAGCGGGGAGTTTGACGCCCGAGCGGGGACTTGTTGTTGCTTGTCCGCTCGAGCGGGAAAAACACCCATCCAGTATTTCTTGTGCAGGGTTGGACGCTCGAGCGGGAGTTGGGCCGCTCGAGGGAGTTCAGAGTGTCCGCCGAAGGGAGTTTGTCCGCCGAGCGGGAAATAGTATAAAATCGTGTTTTAGCGTTTTAAAACAGTTTTTCACCTTCTTTTCAGATTCTAAACCCTAAGTTCCGAGTTTTCTCTCTCCCAACTCATCTTCTCTCTCAGGTTTGATCTTCTTAGAGTGTTTTTCTACCCTAGTTCCTTCATTAAAAAGGTAGAGGAGAGTGAGGGCTTTCATTTAATCTGAGCATTTGTTAGTTTGGAGCACTTTGAAGTTTTGGGCATCATCTTCATCTTCTCCTTTTTGAGTTATTTCTTCGAGGTAGGGATTTCCTACTCCATTTATACGTTTTAATCCTAAGTATTGGTATTTTGGTATGTGGGGGTAGTTTGGTAATTTTTGGAGAAACCCTAGGGTTTGACATAGATTAATTTATGTAATTAATTTAGGGAAGAATGTGGAATTGGGTTTAATTCATGAAATTGGGGGATTATGAGATTAATTGATGTAGTTGGAGAATTTAATCACTCATCTGTGAAATTGAGAGTTATGTGTTGTATATTTATTTCTTGTTTAGAAATAACTGTTTTGGGCTATCGGTGGAGGATAGTCATGATTGTTGTAGACGTTGCATGTGGATTAGGCAAAATTGAAACTAATCACTTGATTAAGTTGTTGAGTATAAAGGTTGGAATAATACATTAAATTTATGTATTGATTGATTGTGTATATGATGCATTACTTGTGTATAGGAGGAGATAGGGGATGTACCTCTAAACCGGTTAATAATTATGGGAAGATAGGGGATGAACCCAGGGTTGCTGCCTATATGCGCGCCTATAGCAGAGATACAGCTCATATGCTTATCTATTTGATATGATACATCACCAAAATGTGTATCAATTGGGAAGTATGGAAGTGAATTTGATTGTGATTGATACAATACCAACATGTGTATTTGTTATGTTATATGAGAGATTTAACTTGATGTGTTATCCCTGTTGAATTGGAAAGATTGTTAATAAGAGATGAAATCCCCGTTGAGCTATTTGGGCCAAGTTCTGAGCCATAGTTGGAAGGTGAATTATGCCATAGACAAAATGTCATAGGCAATGTAGACATTTGTGTTATGAAATTGTAATTGGATTATTTTGTGTTAACCATGTATCAGATGCTACTGCTTTAGTTAATTCATATGCTTGGTTTAGTATTTTTCTACTGGGCTGTGGCTCACCCTATATGGGAACTTCATTTTCAGGTTCAGGTGGTTCACTACCTCCAAGGACTTAGATTGTAAGGATTTAGACTCGAAGATTTGTTTTATTTTATTTGTTGTATTTGAACTTTATGTAAACATTCAAGCCTAGGGCTTTATTTGTATTTGAGTTAGAACTCATGGAATTGTGTCCAAGTGTTGGCTTGGCAAGATGTAAGCCCGTAGGGCATTTATTATGATGTTTTTATTTCGCAATACTCTGATGATTGAAATAATACAATGTATCCTTTTGATAATGCATGTTAATGTCTTATACTTAATGGGCTTAATTTTGAGGGCGTTACACTTAGGAGCCACTGAAGGCTGATGAGTGGCTGGAGCAGATGAGGAAGATGTTTAAGATGCTTAGCATCAAAGACGGAGGTTTAAGGGTGACGTTGGCGTCCTTCCAGCTAAAGGGAGACGCGGGTCAGTGGTGGAAGTATGCGCGGGGGTGCATTGTTGGGACTTGGAAGGCCTTTGTTGATGCTTTCCAGGACAAGTATCTACCAGCTACAATGAGGGAGAAGCTGAGGGATCAGTTTTCTCAGCTTAAACAGTTGAACAAGCCAATGGCTGAGTTTAAAGCCACGTTCACTAGTCTGTCAAGGTTTACGCCAGAGTTAGTGACGACTGAGGAACACTGTTGTTTGGAATTTGAGAAGAAATTGAGGACCAGACTCATGTTTCGAGTTGCCGAGTCCATGATTAGGGACTATGGGCACCTTGTGGAGGTTGCAGCCCATCTTGAGACTATTATGCATGCGGATGAGGAGAGGATGAGGGGCTCCAGGAGGAGTCAGGATGGTTTGGGAGATAGTAAGAGGTAGAGGGGTTCTTACCCTTAGCAGTCCCAGGAAGCGCATTCGAGATCTACTTTTCCAGTGCCAAGTTCGGGTTCTGGGAGAGGCGATTAAGGAGACATCACTTGTTCCAAATGTGGTCTATTGGGCCACAAGTCTCTAGCTTTCCCGTAGAGGAGAGGAGGGCAGCTGCGGCTCATTCTCAGGGCCAGAGTCAGGGTAGAGGCCAGCCGCTCACTTGTTATCAGTGTGGGCAGGCGGGGCACTTGAAGAGGTTTTGCCCACAATTAGTTGGTACATCTGGTGCGTCTGGTTAGAGGCAGACATAGAGTCACCAGCCAGTGCAGTTAGTACAGGCCTCAAGGGTTAATCAGGGAGCCTCTTTAGCTCAGTCTGTGCAGCAGTCTTATGCTCCGAGAGGTGAGCAGGTAGATCAGAGACCCATGGGGCGCGTGCATGTTGTTATCGCGCCAAATCTTGTACCAGCTCCATCTATTGTGAGAGGTACCTTTTTGTTTTGCAACTTGGTTGCTAATGTGTTAATTGATATGGGTGCATCCCACTCCTTTATATCTTTTGCATTTGTATCAGTTTTAGGGTTGGAGTTGGCACAATTAGCATCTCCTATTTGTGTTGTGTCACCTATTGGGGGTGAGATGGTTTTGAAACAGGGGTGTCGTGGCTGTGATATAGAGGTCGCCGATTGCCGGCTTCCATTTTCTTTTGTATTGATGGATATGACTAGTTTTGATGTTATTTTGGGTATGGACTAGTTATCGTCATACCAAGCTGTTATAGATTGCTACCATCAGAGGGTTACTGTATGTACCTTGAGCAGTGATTGTTTTCATTTCTTAGGAGATCGGGTTGGTAGAGTCTTATCACCGATGTATGATCTGCGCAGGCGGAGTGAGCTTAGTTGTCTTCTCGCTAGCTTTTTGAGTAGTAACTGTGATGAGGTCCGAGTTGAGTTGCCAAGAGTGGTTTGTGAGTACTCGGACGTTTTTCCCAAGGATCTTGTTAGTTTACCACCTCATCGAGAGATCGAGTTCTCTATTGATTTAGTGCCTAGCACGGCACCAATTTCCATGGCACCGTATCATTTTGCACCAGCTGAGTTGAGTGAGTTAAAGATTCAACTCCAGGAATTACTAGATAACGGCTTTATTTGCCCTAGTACTTCTTCTTAGGGAGAACCGACCCTTTTTGCTAAAAAGAAACATAGAGCCTTGCGACTTTGTATTGATTACTGAAAGTTGAACTGGGTTACGGTTAAAAACAAGTATCCTATGTCTCGTATAGATGACCTGTTTGATCAGTTGAAAGGATCCCATTGTTTCTCTAAGATAGACTTGAGATTGGGTTACCATCAGTTGAGAATAAGGGAGGAGGATACCCCAAAGACGGCATTCCATATGTGGTATGGTCATTATGAGTTTTTGGTGATGCCTTTTCGGCAAACCAATGCACCAGCTATTTTTATGGAGTTGATGAACCGAATCTTCCAAGAATTCTTAGATCGTTTTGTGGTCGTTTTGTGGATGATATTTTGATTTACTCACCCTCTGAGGAGGAGCACGAGGAACATTTGCAAGTGGTGCTGGAGTTGCTTAGAGCTCATAAGCTGTATGCTAAGTTTGGGAAGTGTGAGTTCTGGCTAAAAGAGGTTAAGTTTTTAGGCCATGTGGTATCCGGGGAAGGGATGACTGTAGATTCATCCAAGATAGAGGCAGTGTAGAATTGGGCACAACCAAAGAATGTTTTCGATATCCGTAGTTTCTTGGGGTTGGCCGGGTATTACCATTGGTTTGTGAAGGATTTCTCCAGATTAGCTTCGCCTTTGACTAAATTGACGAGGAATGGGGTCAAATTTGTGTGGAGCGATGCTTGTGAAAAGTCATTCCAAGAGCTTAAGGTTAGACTTACCATCGCTCCAGTCTTGATAATTCCAGAGAGGGGTTTGGGCTATTCAGTGTATTGTGATGCCTCACGGGAGGGTTTGGGTTGTGTGTTGATGCAAGAAGGAAAAGTAGTAGCCTATGGCTCACGGCAATTGAAAATACACGAGAAGAACTACCCTACTCACGATTTAGAGTTACCAGCCGTGATTTTTGCCTTGAAGATTTGGAGGCACTATTTGTATAGTGAGAGATTTGAAGTGTTTTCTGATCATAAGAGTCTGAAATATCTGTTTAGATAGAAGGACTTGAATTTGAGGCAGAGAAGGTGGATGGAGTTCATAAAAGATTCTGACTTCGAGTTACATTACTATTCGGGCAAGGCTAATGTTGTGGAAGATGCCCTAAGTAGGAAATCCGTCAGTAGTGTTGCTTGTATAGCTATCCGGGAGTGGGAGATGTTGGGTGCTCTTGGGGAATTTGACTTGCATCCGGGCGAGTCTGTTGAGTCTGCAGCCTTGTTCTCTGTGGTTGTACAACCTACGCTTATGAACTGAGTGTTAGAAGCACCGAGGGGTGACTTCGAGGTAGAATCCCTCCGAAAAAAGATCTCCAGTGGGAAGGTAGAGAAGAGTTTGACTGTGTATCCTGACCTGAGCGTGAGATACCAAGACCGCTTGTTTGTACTGGAGTCTTGCCGAGAGGAAGTACTCCGAGAGTTTCACCATTCACGCCTTGCGGTGCGTTCGGAAGACACAAAGATGTATCATGATCTGAGTTGCCAGTTTTGGTGGAGGCGTATGAAGAAGGATGTGGTAGTGTTTGTATCGAAGTGCCTTACTTGTCAACAAGTGAAGGCCGAGCATCAAAGGCCAGCGGGTTTGTTGCAACCCTTGCCTATAGCTGAATGGAAGTGGGAGCATGTCACAATGGATTTTGTTATGGGTCTTTCGAGGACTCAACGGGGTAGTGATGCCATTTGGGTAGTACTTGATCAACTGACTAAGTCGGCGCATTTTATTCCTATGCGCGTAAGAGATTTAATAGATTACCTTGCTGACTTGTATATTATGGACATAGTGAGGTTGCATGGGGTCCCTGTGACGATCGTTTCGGATAGAGATTCGCGTGTCACTGCTCAATTGTGGCAGAGCTTGCAGAGTGCCTTGGGCACTAGATTGACTTTTAGCACAGCTTACCATCCTCAGACTGACGGGCAGTCCTAGCGTACCATTCAAATCCTTAAGGATATGCTTCAAGGCTATGTCCTTAACTTTAAAGGATCATGAGAGAAACACTTACCCTTAGTGGAGTTTGCCTACAATAACAGTTTCCAATCGAGTATTGACATGGCACCGTTTGAGGCCTTGTATGGCCGACCGTGTAGATCTCCAGTATGCTAGGCCAAGGTGAGTGATGCACCTTTGTTAGGTCCAGAGTTGGTTCGGGAGACGACGTAAAAAGTGGCACTTATCCGTAAGAGGTTAGTTACAGCCCAGAGTCGCCAAAAGAGTTATGCCGACCGTAGGAGAAGACCTTTGTCATTTGAAGTGAGAGATCATGTATTTTTGAAAATATCACCAAGATGGGGTTTGATGAGATTTGGGAAGAGTGAGAAGTTATCCTCTCGGTTTATTGGACCTTTCGAGATCCCTGAGCGGATTGGGGAGATTGTCTATCGTTTGGTGTTGTCGCCATAACTTTCCGGAGTGCATGACGTATTTCATATTAGTATGCTTCGAAAGTACAAGCCGGATCCATCACATGTGTTGAATTGGACCGACTTAGAGGTAGGCGAGGATGCCTTGTATGAGGAGAGACTGGTGCGAGTCTTGGATAGGCAGGACCAAGTCTTGCAAGGCAAGACAATTCCCCTGGTTAAAGTACTGTGGAAACTGTAACGCCTCAAAATAACACATAAAACCCAACATTCTTGATGTACATAGACATAATAGAAAGACTATATATATTCCATACATCAGAGTATTTAATACAAAAGTGTTACATTTTGACAATAAAAGTAAATACCTTACGGGCTTACAACTTTCCAAGTCAACACATGGGTTCAACAAAAGAAGAGTTCTAACTCTTTATACAAGTAAGCCCTAAGCTTGAATTTACATGTAACATAAAAGATAACATCAAAAATATCTTTCAACCTCTAAGCCTCTCAAGCTACGTCCTTGGAGGTGGCATGTCTCCTGAACTTGAAAATGATGTCCCATATAGGGTGAGCCACAGCCCAACAGAGATATACTAAACCAAATATGAACAATGACTAAAACAATAGCATTTGATAGATGGTTAACACTTATAAACCAGTTTATATCACAATACAGTTCCATGACAATCATGTCCATGTTACATTTCACTTTCCTTTACTTATCCAAATCATTTCTTAAACATGGCTCAGAACCTGGCCAAACAGCTAAAGGAGATTACATCTCACATTAAAACACTTCCTTGATTCACAATTTAAATGAGTCTACAACTCACAATTAAAACACTTCCTTGATTCACAATTTAAATGAGTTTACAACTCACAATTAAAACACTTTCATACTTCAAATAATTCACATATTCGCTGTATTAACACTTCCATTTAATACACATATTTGCTGTATTAACACTTCAATCTGATACACATATTTGTTGTATCAATGGAGTCCATCCACTATCTCCTCCCAAACAGGTTTGAGAGTCCATCCCCTATCTTCCCTCAAACCGTGGAGTATATCCCCTATCTCCTCCCACACAATACACATATTTCAAGTATACAAACACTCATCATATTCAAGGATCAATCAATACACATATTTGATGTATTATTCCAACCGTCATATTCAATGACATATTCAATGTGATTAGTTTCAGTTTGCCCTAATCAACATACAGTGTCTATAACAATCAAGACTATCCTCCACCGATAGCCCAAAGCAGTTATTTCTAAACAGATAATAAATGCATCAACAGATATAATATCAACATTTTCATAAGTGAGCGATAAATTAATCCAACTACACCATTTAATCCCATAATTTTCCAATCTCATGATTCTCAACTCAATTTCTCATTTCCCCAAAATTAATTATACAAATTAATTTATCATAATAATTAGGGCATTTTCCCATGTTTCACATATCAACCCTAAGGCTCAATTTCAACCATTTGATCACAATAACACCATTTTCCAAGGTCTCACATACCCACGGAATTTAACATTTAAAAAACCCCCTTTTTATAAATTACAAAACAACCCTAACTTTTCTCAAAATTACCCAAAAACACCAACTTATCAAAATGACCAAAATTTAAGTCAAAACCCATAAAAAGGAGTAGGATATCCCTACCTCGAAATAAAGAGCTCAAATGGAGTAGAAGAAGAAAACCCAAAGTGCGCCAAATCCACAACTTTTCAGATTAAAGTGAAGCCCTCGCGACCCTCTATCTTTCTTACAAAGAGACTAGGCTAGAAACTCACTAGAAGTAGATGAAACCCTAGAGAGAAGGTGTATAAAGAGAGAGAAAGAGGACGGATCTAGGGTTTGAAAGAAAATGGGGATGAAAAATTGAAGTGTGATCCCGTTGCTATCAACTGGAATATACCAGGCTCGCTCGAGCGAAGGAGTGGTCGCTCGAGCGAAAGAGTGGTCACTCGAGCGACCAGACACAAAGAACCCTCGCTTGAGTGTAGAAATCCTCGCTCGAGCCAACAATTCGAAGCTTCAGGTCTGCAACCAAAAGCACGCTCAAGCGAATAAAAGCTCGCTCGAGCGAAGAATCCCAAAACATAGACCTCTCTCGCTTGGGCGAAGGAAAGCTCGCTCGAGCCAAGAAATGCAACTCTCAGGTCTAGAACCAGACGCAGACGCACGCTCGAGCGCAAGACTTCTCGCTCGAGCTACCAGACAGAAAACTCAACTCTCACTTGAGCGAAGGAAACCTGGCTCGAGCGAAGGAACTAAAATACAGAGCTTGCTCGAACGGCAAAAGCCTCGTTCGAGCGAAGACACCAAAATCTGGGCAGCAACCATTTGTTCCCAAACACAACCAACCTATAACAAACCTGCCCAAACACATCCTAAAACTCAATTACAAGGAATTAAAGGACGGAAAAGAAGCATACACAATAACTGCCATCCACGGAACCAAGTCCGGAATACAACAACCAAAGGGGAGAGAACCAGGATCGCTATAACCTTCCCCCCTTAAAGAATTTCATCCCCGAAATTAGATACAAGTTTTGAAAACAAGTTTTCTCAATTCTTAACGATATTACAATTCAATATTTCAACAATCTGACCCATAACCGGTCATCCCATCTCTATTCAAGAGGCAATTTGCAACATATGTTCCAACATGCATTATCAACATGCATCTTTTTCAAATCCAACAATTCTCAATGTACATGGTTCATAATTCCATAACATATTCAATGCCAATAATATATTTGCATTTCTACAACACATCTAACATACACAATGCTAGATTAAACTTCCATTTTCAAGGTATAATCAACCATTACCAGACTTCCAATAACCGGAACATACATAATGTTTTACAACTTAAGACATATTCAATGTTGTTACAATTTATCAATACAACAAAATTCCCAATACATGGTTAAACATTAACAAACAAGTTCGGATATTTTTCTCGTACCTCCAACTCACGTTCCCAAGTGGCTTCTTCCACTCTGTGATGTTTCCACAAAACCTTTACCAAAGAAATGGTCTTGCCTCGCTAGACTTGTTCCCGCCTATCCAAGACCCGAACCGGTCTCTCCTCATACGAGATATCCTCGTCAACCACTAAGTTGGTCCAATCCAATATATGCGACGGATCCGGCTCGTACTTCCGAAGCATACTAACATGAAACACGTCATGCACTCCGGACAACTGTGGTGGTAAAGCTAAATGGTAGGCAATCTCGCCAATCCTCTCAAGGATCTCGAAAGGGCCAATAAACCGAGGAGACAACTTCCCACTCTTACCAAACCTCATCAAACCCCGCCTAGGCAATATTTTCAGAAAGACGTGAGCACCCACGTCAAATACCAAAGGCCTCCTCCTACGGTCGGCATAACACTTTTGACGACTATAGGCTGTAACAAGCCTCCTAAGGATAAGTTCAACTTTCTCCGTCGTCTCTCGAACCAACTCCGGGCCCAACAAAGGTGCATCACCCACCTTGGCCCAACAAACTGGAGACCTACAAGGTCAGCCATACAAGACCTCAAATGGTGCCATACCAATACTCGATTGAAAACTATTGTTCTAGGTAAACTCCACCAAAGGCAAGTGCCTCTTCCACGACCCACTAAAGTCAAGAACATAACCTCGAAGCATATCCTCAAGGATCTGAATAGTACGCTCGGACTGCCCATCAGTCTGAGGATGATAAGCCGTGCTAAAGGTCAATCTAGTGCCCAAGGCACTCTGCAAACTCTGCCACAACCTAGCAGTAAAACGTGAATCTCTATCTGAGACGATCGACACTAGGATCCCGTGCAACCTCACTATGTCCCGAATATACAAGTCGGTAAGATGATCTACCAAATCTCTCATGCGCATAGGTATAAAGTGCGCCGACTTAGTCAATCGGTCTACAACCACCCAAATAGCATCACTATCCCACTAAGTCCTCGGAAGACCTACAACGAAGTCCATAGTGACATGCTCCCACTTACACTCAGCAATAGGCAAGGATTGTAACAAACCCGCTGGCCTCTGATGCTCGGCCTTCACTTGCTGACAAATAAGGCACTTAGACACAAAAACTGCCACATCCTTCTTCATACCCCGCCACCAAAACTGGCGACCCAAATCACGATACATCTTAGTGCCTCCCGGATGCACCACAAGGCGTAAATGGTGAAACTCTCAGAGTACCTCCTCTTGGCAAGACTCCAACACAAACAATCAGTCGCGGTATCTCACACTCAAGTCAGGATACAAAGACACACCCTTCTCAACCTTCCCACTGGAAGTCTTCTCCCGGAGGGATTTTACCTCAAGGTCACCTCCCGATGCCTCTAACACTTGAGTCACAAGTGTAGGCTGCGCAACTACAGAAAAGAAGGCCGCAGCCTCAATAGATTCGCCAAGAAGCAAGTCAAAATCGCCAAGTGCACCCAACATCTCCCACTCCGGGATGGCTATACAAGCTACATCACTAACGGATTTTCTACTAAGGGCATCGGCCACAACATTGGCCTTCCCCGGATGGTAATGCAACTCAAAGTCGTAATCCTCAATGAACTCCATCCACCTTCTCTGCCTCAAATTCAAGTCTTTCTATGTAAACAAATACTTCAGACTCTTATGATCTGAGAACACCTCAAATCTCTCACCATACAGGTAATGCCTCCAAATCTTCAAGGCAAAGATCACAGCTGTTAACTCTAGGTCATGCGTAGGGTAATTCCTCTCATGTATTTTCAACTACCGCGAGCCATAGGCTACTACTTTCCCCTCTTGCATCAACACACAACACAAACCCTCTCGTGAAGCATCACAATAAACCGCATAACCCAAACCTCTCTCCGGAATAATCAACACTGGAACGGTGGTAAGTCTAACTTTCAACTCCTGGAATAACTTTTCACAAGTCTCACTCCATACAAACTTGAACCCTTTCTGCATCAACCTAGTCAACGGCGAAGCTAGTTTGGAGAAATCTTTCACAAACTAGCGGTAATACCCAGCTAATCCCAGAAAACTGCGGATCTCAAAAACACTCTTAGGTTGTGCCCAATCCTGCATTGCCTCTATCATGACCCGAACCCACCTCTAAGGGTTAAGGACATAACTGGCCAGTAAGCCTGAGATTACCTACGGCCTCAAACCAAATCAGACATAACTTATCAGAGTAAAGGAGCCAAACGGAAGCAAAATTTAAAACTGTCCATAAAGCTGTGCTTACATGGCACGTTATAACGAACCATACATATACATAGTAATAACTCATATCAGAAAATATAGTAGCATAAAATTCTATACAGACAGGATCATTCAGTCTGGGTCAGCCATTCAAAACTATATACAAACGCAAACAAAAATCCTTGCCAATATAACAAAATAAAACTAAATGGCAAAAGGGCGAAGACGAGTCTCGTGCGTGAGACGTAAGGGCTGACTCTTCAAAAACCTTGGTTGTTCCATCTGAGACTTCATCGAGGTGCGAACCTCTCTTGGCTCACCTACAAACACATGAATGAGCGTGAGCGAAAGCCCAGTGCATAATATCAAATAAAGAAGATACATTGGAACAATATACATTAGACGACCTTGGGCCCAATTCATGTTTCTATCTAATACATACGTATATCAATTGACTGCAATTCCAAACACATCGGACAGCCTCGGGCCCAATCTATTCGTATCAAACTGGCCCTTGGCCCATTTGTCTTTCATTCATGTCAAACTGGCCTTTGGCCCATTCATCCTTTCATTCATACCAAACTGGCCTTTGGCCCAATTCATTCCATCATTCGGAACATACTGGCCTCTGGCCCATTCATTCTATCATTCAGTTCATACTGGCCTCTGGCCCATTCATTCTATCATGTCAGACTGGCCTTTGGCTCATTCATTCATTCATGTCAAACTGGCCTTTGGCCCATTCATTCATTCATGTCAGACTGGCCTTTGGCCCATTCATTCATTCATGTCAAACTTTTGTCCACAATTCAAAGCGACGAACTCCTAAGACTTATAGAGAGATAAGTAATTGGACAAATGACATATTTCAAAATATCTTTATTAAGATATTACTCACAGTGATCGGTTGGTTGATTTGCCCTGGAGCTTGACCCTACACATCACATAACACATATGGGTCACAAACGATTCAATCCGTTCTTAATTCATGTATTCCTCTTTAGGCTTCATTCTTATCCCTTTAACTTATTTACAATGCTCAATGCATGCCTAAGAGTACTTAGAAGTGAAAGAGAACGGAAAATGAAACACATAATGCATTTTCAAAATTTCAAAAAACAGGGTCTTCGCTTGAGCGTGGACTTCCTCGCTCGAGCGGACCTAATAGGTCTGCAAAAGTTCTGGTTACATCAATTTCACGCTCGAGTGTGAAATTGATGTAACTGTAACTTTGCACTAGGTCGGCGTGAACTTAGGCGCCGGCGAAGTTACATCTACATAGCTCCCCGCTCGAGCGTGAACTCCCCCGCTCAAGCGGACACCATGTCTGCAAAAATATACTGGGAGCTCGTATTCCCCACTCGAGCGGCAGTTCCCCCGCTCGAGCAGACATAAAAATTTCTGGGTTTTCCAGCAATGTTCTTGAGCTCAAATTCAATATTCCAACCAACATTTCTTGCATATTATGGCTCAAATTTCACATATACAGATACTAACATGGTACCAACACCAAATTACAACACCATGAAGCTCAATTTCACAAATTAATCACATGCATGTCCCAATCTACACCAAACTCACTTTCAACTTAACAATTTCATGCATTCAAGCTCATACTCTTATGAATTGTACATGCATGTGGGATATAACTTCCATTTTCAACTCAAATGGTACAAATGGTGATCACAAGCATGAATTCTAGCCAAAATTCTACATAGATCATATTTTTCATGCTCAACTATACAAATTCATGGCAATTATACACATGCATGCATTCCATGACTTCAAATTCATCAAATACAACACAATTCTCGTTCTTGATCACCATACAACTTTAAATTCATAAAATTACAATAGTAAACTCATGAATTCATAATCAATCACTTACCTAGAAACTCAATCTTCCCAATCTATGGTTAATTCTTAAGTTTAACTTCAAATTTCCAAGCCTTGAGCCAAAATTGCACAATTCTACCCCTCTCTCCCTCTATAGCCGGCCTTCTCTCTCTCTTGAGTTAGAATCAGCCAAAATGAATGCTAAAGAGGAGAATTGAGTGTAGTGCCCCACTTAAATAATTTCCCTCCATTATAATTGTCAACATTAAACAATTGGGCACTATATCATTAATTTAATCAAGTTAATTTGATATGAATCAATTTTCAATTAAATTTCACCGTAGGCTCTAAAAATTATGCCAATCACAATGGCGCAATCAATTTCGATTTCTATGGCCAATAGGGCCTTCAATTTAAATTCCAAAGCAGATAATCAAACAGATATTCCTATGGCGAACAGATAAAAATTCAAAACCACATAATTCCATATAAATGGCACACACAATCATATTAAACACATAATCATGTTCATATTAAGGACTAATTAGCATACTACGAGACAGGGTGTAGACACCCCATTTTTGACCGTCCTCAAGACTTGGACATCACCGTTTGAACACTCGGTGATTACCCGTGTTTGTGTTCGTCTCGAGTTCCCGGAGCCCCTGGCAGCGCGCCTCGTCTCAAGACCTCCTGACTCGACTGCTTCGTGTATGGTTTTGGCACCAAACACCTGTGTGTTCGCCTTGAAGGGCAGGAAATGGCTTGTTGGCCATCCCCACACCCCACCGGCCCTCCCCTATCATCACCGGCTGCATATGTGTACCACCGGCCGTGGTTTCTTAAAAATAATGGTCGGTCGGCACTATGTTTAGCCGACCGGCACTTTATTGTGCCGATGACCTATTTTGGTGGCCGGCGTGCACCCTTTGCACCCCTGAGGCATGGTGTATGCCAGCTGTACCAGCTGGAATGCACCATCACCACTCCCCATGCACGGGGATGACCCCTTTGCACCTTTGACCCCCCATTCCTTCTAGAAGCTTGCACCCTTTGGCCAAGCTTCTAGGAGAAGCTTAGCCAGCTATCTTAGCTTCTCCAAGAAGCCATGACCCCTTTACACCCTTTGCCCCTTTTGTTATAGCTTCTTGGAGAAGCTTAGAATGTTTTTTTGCCTATATAAGCATCATATCTCTCCCTTTAATAGGGGTTAGCCATTTTTGAGCAAAAAACCAGAGCTTGTGTATCTATATATTTGCCATATATCTCCTCTCTCTATATTTTCCCTCTCTCTCCTCTTGTGTATGTGTTTTTAGGCCTAAAAGTGTAGCTTTACCTTATTTTTGCACTAACACACACTATCACACCTTAGCTCGAGATTGGGAGGCTTGGAGGGTTGTTTCTTGAGCATTTGGACTGATTTTGATCAATAGAGGGTGGCTGGACCAACTGCTCTTCAAGGTTTCTTCAAGGGTGAGCACTTTACTTTAGATTCCCCATTTTTGCATCAAGTTTTTACCTATCTTGCTTGCTGATTTAGGCTTTGTGTTTAACATGAGAAAGTCTTATATTTTTATGCTTAAGAACTTTCATTAAGGGTGTTTTGTGGTTGGGGGTCGAAATCTCCCTTGTAGGCCTTGTTTGGCCCCCTTTTGGTCCCTTTTCCTTAAGTCTTGCTCATGTTGTTGTGTTGATCTTGTCACCACTGAACTCCAATGGATTTTCAGCAGTGATGAAGGTGGTTTGAAGTCTTGTATACGGGAGGGACACCCCTCTCCCCTTTGTCCCTCTTTTGCCTTTGTTTTTGGCTCATAAGGGAGCATACATACTTGGTTTGTTTTGGCCTCATTTCAGAGCTTATTTGGTGTTCATATGATATGTTATATCTCTGTTTTTGGCTGGATTTGTGGCCTTTAGCATGCATCTTATACTTGCTTTGAAATGCTCTACTTTACCTAGAAATGTGCCATGTGTTTAGTCTTGTATATCCTCATGTTTTAGCTTGGATTATTGAAGCTCTTGGTCATGATTTGTCATGCTTTAGGTCTGTTAGTCACTGATTTTGCCATGTTTGGCATGCTTGGTATGGTTGCTTTGCATTTTGGCTCATAAGCCTTGGTTGTGTAGATCACTAGCATGCTTAACTTAGCTTCTTCTCATGATTTGGCAACATTGTAGGCTATATTTCAGTCCCTAATCCATACCTACATGCTTGCATTTGTCATGCCTTTCATGCTTTGAAACATTAGTCTTTTGTGCTTTGAAATAGACATTGTGCATGCTTGCATATTTAAGGCATTTGGGCTGCCATATCAGGGGCTTTGGGGGTTGTTTTACATGCTAAACATCTGTTTTTGGTTGCTTGGTTCATGCCATAAGTGGTCTTGTTGGTGGTGGTGGAGTACCCTCTTTTGTGCCTTAGCTTTAGGCTCATAAACTTGCATGCTTGTATAGCATTTTGTCCGTGATTTTGAGCACTTTTGGCAACTGTTTTGGGGTGGATTGAGGTCTACCCCATTATGGTTTAAGTCCACCATTGCATGTTTGTTGCATGCTTGATTAACAAAGCCTTGTTACATGCTAGTTCCTTTGCATGAATTGTCCATGTTTGCATTACATTTTGCATCTTGCATGCCTAGTATTGCATACTTGCCATGATATGTTGCATTGCATTTGGCATGCCTTGCATTCCATCTCATGTTGCATTTTGAGCCATGTTTGCACGACATGCATTGCATTATTTGGCTTGGGGTGTCAAGCCAAATTTGAGGGTTGAGAGGAGTTCATACTACAAGTGATGCAACTTGTCTCAACTCTCGGCCACCGAGGCCCTTGACCTTGACATGATAGGGTCTTGGTCTTCATTTGTGTGTTGCATGCATATTCATTGAAATGCAAACTTGACCTCTTAGGCTATCATGTACCAAGGTGCATAATTGATGGCTTAAGGATCAAGGGCCATGCTCTCTTGAGTCTAACACATGATAGGGAGCATGGCCATGCTTACATGTGCCCAAAATTCCATGCCATACACTGTCTGTCCTTGTTGCTGTCAAAAACCAGATTCTGCAGGAATTGTTTGTCGACCAGCAGTAAGGAGTGCTGACCGGCAATGTATTGGTGGCCGACAACCTCATAAGCGTAGCGGACATTTTATATGGCGGTGGCTATTTCATCGGCCGATGGTGTGAAGCGGTGTGCATATAAGGCATCACAGGACTTTGGCGATCTTTGGAGAGGCAAGGCGAAAAGCAGAGGCGGCGATGGTATATGCGCTTTACGGGCATGACGGATCGAGCATGCATCATTCGCGCATCCCGAGGCAGGGCTGAGGCCCCCTTCTTTTTACATTTGATTTAATTTGATAATTAGAATCTTTGTAACAATTTATTATGTATTTGGACTGTACTATTTGGGACTGTATATTCTTTTTGTCCCTCCGAGTGAGGGCGCAATTGTGTAATAAGTGTGGGCGTGTGTGTGCATGTCTTCCAACCTCCACTTCTTTCTCCCTTTTACTTACCTGCTTTGATAGTTAGTATTAGGGCACGTTTAAATGAGCATACCTCATGTAATGCATGCGTGCATCCATGCATTTGTCTAGCATGCATCGGGCTCGGTACATCATACAAACTGCATTGTATTTTCAATTCCAAATTGAATACGTGATAATTGTAGCATTTCACATGCCACTTTAGGGTTTGCCAAGCCCATCCTAATCACATCCTGTATGTGTTGCATTAACCACTTAACATGAACTAGGACACGCATGTTTGCTAACCAGTTTATTGTTTCGGCACGGAGTAAGATGTAAGTATTTATGCTTTAGCATCTCGCATTCGTGTGAATGTTAACATGATAGTATGCTTACCATGCGGCTAAGTGCTTATATGAGATAAACTGTTTGAGTGCCTGTGGGTGGAGGTTGGATTGTTTGAGTTGGAATAACTCATTGAAATCCGTGTCTTAGCCTACTTGCGAGTAGCAAATTCCAAAGCGTTTTCTAAACTAGCGGATATGCAATGTTTTTGTTCCAAATTAGGCAATCTAGTCTATACTTGTTTGCTGTGCGCATAACATAGTAATGCTAGCTAATTAATCAGAATAAGAACATATAATGTCTTCAAAATCAGATATCATGGTTAGTAGAGGCTGGTCTTCGGACCGGGCGAAAGGGGGTGCTCATAGTTGACCTTCCCCGATCGTACCCAAGCTCCCGAGCCAAGACAACTTTGGTGATGACGGACACGTGGCCTTTGGCACCGAGTCACGGTTTCCTAAATTTCCCAAAATAAAATATTTAGGTAGCGACTCTGTATCTGGCAAAGCAGTCCATGTTTGGCACTTCTTTTCAAAAAATCTGTTTTCTCAAAAACGATTTGCCAAAGTTGGACTCTTTGGTTCAGATTACGAACCGCAACAAACAAAAGGGGAGTCCGAACTATAGCGAGGTCCCTCGCGGGCTTGTTACAGTTTCTGGCGACTCTGCTGGGGATTTAGAGAGCTTGACTCGAACTCGTGATATCATGTTTTGATTTCATTTATGTGTCTCTTTGCATTGCATGTGCATTGGTGCGCCTAGGACACCGTGTTTGCCATCTGGCATTCCTGAACGGTTTGCCGGAGGCTTGTCTTGTCAAGGCATGACCATAAGGTTGACTGGTTATGGGCTCTGACAGCATGGGAACACAAACCCCGATTTTACCGGGGCACCCTTTTTGACCATTCGACCTAGTGCATATCGAAATCCGTAGTGACCATTCCAAACTAGGACAAGTTGCTTACCCGATATAGGTTGTTTGAAACTGCTGTGTGCGTAGTGAAACCCAACTTCTGACAAAATAGGACAGGGAAACCCTACCCCAACATAGGGGTGTATTGGCTCTCATTTACCTGCTATGTGCTTTTAGAATGTATCTTCTGAGGAATCATATATCGGTTTGCAAAAGTTTGGTATCGGCTGAGGGCACCGATATGATATTTTGGGGAATCAGTTATCTGTGGGTGCAGTTCAGACTCAGGGCAATGATTGAAAACGATGATCGATATTTGAGAACAGTGTATCCAGTTCACTAGCGGTGTGTTATGATATCAACGGTGTTGTATGTTTATTTTATCGTTATCTTTGTCCGATTATGCATTTTATTTATACGCTTTATTTATCTTTTTACTAGGGTAGTTGAGCACGATTGCTTCTGACCCAGTAGATACTCCCCAAGCACTCTGGACTAGAGGTCGTCGACTCCATCGATCTGAGGATCTGGTAGACGGACAACCAGTGTACTACTCTCTACCCCCGGTTACTAGATAGAGGCGGCCGAGCGAGGACATCAAGTCTGTGATCAGAGGGCCTTATCTACCCCACCTATGTTCAATAGGGATCAGGGTTCCGTGTCACCAACAGAGAGAGAATATATACCGGTAATTCAACTAGAGCAAGATAGTATGGCTAGTTTAGAGGAGATGGTGCGCCACCTCCAAGAGAGCATAAAACAATGCTGCAGATGCGTCCGTCGGCGAGTCGCCGAACAGCGAGCCACAATTGTGAAGGAACAGGCAGAGACAATTGCCACGCTAGAGCAGCAAACCAGAGAATCCGCTTCGCATCAAACTCCTCCCCCACCAGGAGTTCCAAACCTCGGAGAGACAGCCAATGTTCAGAATGATACAGAACTTCCCACAAGGCCACCCCCACCTCCAACCCTACCTCAAATCCAACCTCAGCTATCAAAAACACCCACCAACCTACCAGACTCTCCCTTTGAGTTCGAGACTGATCCCACCGCACTGAAGTTGAACAAACTTGAAAAGCTATTCAAGAGATCCCAAGGGGTCAAGACTATCCCCGATATTGAAGATGGATACACCGATGCAGCCGTAACGCTACCCGACAGATTCAAAATGCCTCATATTGATCGATTTGATGGGTCTGGGGACCCCATGGTGCACTTGAGACTGTTTTCAGATATCCTAAGGCCAATGGGCCTCAGTAGGCTTTAGAAGTTGTCTTTATTTGGCCGGACCTTGTCGGGTGTAGCGGTCATATGGTATGCCAAGCTAGAAGATGACGTCAAGAGGAATTGGAACGAAATGGCTGAGGCCTTCATCGCACAGTACTCATACAATACACAGATTGAGATTACGACCCGTGATCTCGAGATGACTAGGCAAGAGCCTAAGGAGAGTTTCTCAGAATTCGTAACCAGATGGAGGGCCAAGGCTTCGATGATGACCTTGAGGCCTACGGACAAAGACCAAATTCGGATGATTGTACGCAATCTTCAGCCGAAGTTGATGCAAAAGATGATAGTACTTCCCTTTCCTACCTTTTCTGACCTACACGAAATGGGGGTACAGATTAAGGATGCCTTGAAGCAAGGCTTGATTGATAACGACCGGGAGCAACCCCGACGAACTTTCAATCGTGGTAGCAATCTGAGCGGCGGCACTACAACTACGAGAGCCTCCGAAGTGAGCATGGTCACCACTAACCCTCCTCCAAGAAATATGGCAGCTGCCCCATTCTCCGGTCTTGGAAGTAACCCAAAATGACCAAATACCCACCCAAAACACGGAACCTTCGCTCCACTTTATATGCCCTATCCAAAGCTCTGGGGGTTTTGATCGAAAAAGGGCATTTGAAGCCCTGAGCCGCCCTACGAAAAACTTCCCATTTCCACAACCTGACCAAATATTGTGCATTTCACCAATGACGTTCACGACACCGTCGGTGCTTAGGTTCGTCATGAGATTCAAGATCTCATTGATAACGGTGATTACGCCTCGAGAAACCCAATGTTACTACAAACCCTCTCCCCACACATAACCAAGCTCCACCACCCAAAAGACTCAATTTCATCCAAACTGGGATTGTGTCCTACAATCCTAGTATCTATATCACACCTTCCCACCTGCCCAAACCAGAGGTGTTCCTTCCCGACTGCACCGACTTGTGCATGATGGACATCTCCACGACCCAACCTAAGCCAGCGGTGGTGACCGTCAAGAACAGGAGAGAGGAGATCCCAAAGGAAAAACGGGTTGCTGAGCCAGAGTCTGCGGAATCTGGGAGTTATGTTGAGAAGACATATAGTCCGGGTGACTACATTTCATCAATAGGTCGAGATGGGCCAGGAGTAGCATTGCCAACAGAAGGAGAGTTGTGTGTGATTCACGGGGATAGTTTGGGATAGGAAACAGATAATCTAACAGCTGTGGAAACGGACTTCACCAATCTCCAGCTTTACAACGACCAAGGCCCGGAGGATGCGGCAGTCGCGTCGTTCGATTATGAGAATTCAGCAGAAGTTACTGGGTAGTTGGACGATCAACCTGATGTGATGGGAGAGCTTGATCGAGCGAGGCTCAGCGGGGTTGAGAATATCGATGTGACCGGGAGGTCGAAGCGAAATACATCATGGGAGCGCCGGTGTCAAGAATTTTGCTCGAGATTGGAGTATTTTGAGTACGAGGATTATTGAACAGTCAGTTATGTCGGAACAAGCAAATTTTGAAGATTCCGAGAGAATCAGAAAGGCAAAGGCCCATGTGGGAGTTGAAACTGCTGAGTGCACAGGAATCGAGGGCATGTGGATGGAAGGTGCTGCGAGCGCCAAAAGCTTGACCATATCGAGGCGGGACGGTGTCATCGGCCCGTGATGGAATGTGGTGGGAAGATGAGGATTTATGTCTTGCCCATACGGACGAAGATTGGGGAAACAGCCGGCCTGATGACACCTGGTACCTTGGAGAGGTCGACCACATGACGCAGAGTGGGTTGTATTTCAAACCCCCACACTTAGATCAACCAGAGGCCTCGGGGAAGGATAGAGAAGCTGAGAAGCAAAAGGAGAAGCAGCTTGAAGAGGAAGCTGGACTCAAGCGACTAAAAAGATACAAGCAGACATCTCCATCTGGGAATTTGCTCATGGCCTCCACAGTACATAGGCGGTGTCTGACGGCCATGGATAAGGCCAAACTCTCTATAGAGACTACACGGTCGGTTGGTTGAAATTTTTTCGGGAGGAGGTTCCCGGCATTAACTTTTCGGACAAGAACTTACCGAGGGCATAAATCACAATAAACCCTCTACATCTCTGTGGAATGTAGAGATAAGTGGATCTGGGTGGTACTTGTTGATCTGGATCGCCATCAACGTCTGCCCAGCAAGGACGGTGTATCCGATTGGCTTGAAAACCGCAGATTTCGTACCAACAGCCCAGGTCATCTGGGCGTACGACAATACAAGTAGAGAAGTAATGGGAACAGTTAAAGTTCAGACAAAGGTTGGGCCGGGGCAGCACGAGATAGATTTCCATGTCCTTGAGGTTCCCGCAACTTTCAATTTGCTTTTAGGGCGACCGTGGCTGCATCAGGTGAAGGTAGTGTCATCTACTTTGCATCAAATGGTGAAATACCCCTATGGGAAGGGAGTAGCCATTGTCTTTGGGAATTCATCAATCCACCTACCACCGGAGGTATCCACGCCTATTCTAGAAATCGAGCATGGCATGGAGGATGTGTTCATATCAGGTTTTACCTTGGCTGAGGCTCAAGTCGTACAGAATATCATGGCTTCTAACGAAGGGATATATGTCAGTGCCCAAGCAGTGTATCTCATGAACAAGCTCCAATACATCCCCAGGATGGGATTAGGAAAGAGCGGCCGTAAGGGCGTCGCGGCATTGGCCGAAGTGCCGCATAACCCCCATACCTTTGGCCTGGGTTATCTGCCCACCAAGGAAGATTGGGTAAGGAAAGGAAAAGAGATGGCTGGAAGAGCCAAAGCAAAACAAATGGGAAAACCCTTTGAATTGATGCATCGGCCCATCCAGGGTACCCTGAACGGACGCTTCGTTCGAGAGAGGGAGCATTTTCCATTCAGTGGTTTTCCGGAGCCATGGTTGAACGCAGAGAAGAAGCACGTGCCAGGGTTCAAAATTTTCTTTGACATGCAGTCACTTGGGGATGATGTTGCTGAAGAGCAGACAGACCCAATGGTCGAGCTTAAGCATAGCAAAGAATTAGAGTCTGCGGACACAGAGCTTGAAATGGGGGTAGCACTAGCATGTCTACTTTTAGATCCTTCGATCGACCAATTGTGCTTGGGCGATAACTCCTCGGTGTCCATGATCGGAGATGAAACGGCTGCGGGCCTACCAGCAGCTATTTTGGATGCATCCATCGTACCCTCTCTCACCTGGCAGTACGAGGAGGGGTTTTTGTCGAGCAGCACCGGGTCAGGTAGTGAGCCGGAATTTGATTCCACCGAGTCTTGTGAGTCGGAATCAGGTTCCAGCTCGTCTGAGTCTGAGTCCGGTATTCCTGGGGGTGATAACCCGGATGCCACTGATCTGTCAGTCGTCTTTTCGTTCTATTTTGAGTCTGTTGTAACAGAAGAATTGGACGGTTTGGAAGTACATAATGAGAATGAGGTGAATGTGGTTTGAGTACTTTTACGTGCCTTTGATTTATTGCTTAAATCGGGACTTTCAAAATTTTGATGAAAGCAGCGAGGACGAAATTCCTCCGGTTTTGCAGCGACTAATTGAACAAGAGTAGGAGAGGTTTGTTAAACCCTTAATTGATGAAATCACTACCGTGAACATTAGTCTTGAGAAGGACCAGCTGGTCGGATCGGGTCCACGTTGTCTTCGAGGAACGCGGCGCTTAGTCGCTCTATTAAAAGATTTCAAAGATGTTTTGCGTGGTCCTCACGAAGACATGCACGGAATCGATCTGAGATTGTCTGACCGGATCCCTCTTGACCCGAGGCCCGACATCAAGCGAAACTTCGGGAGGATCCGTCCCGATTGGGCCATTAAGATCAAGGAAGAGGTCACCAAGCAGATTGACGTAGGCTCCCTGCTGGTATCCGAATACCCGACTTGGTTGGCCAACATTGTTCTAGTACTGAAGAAGGATGGCAGAATCCGAGTATGTGTGGATTTCAGGGATTTGAACAGAGCCAGTCCGAAGGATGAGTTTCCCTTACCGCATATCGACGAGTTGGTAGATTTCACAGCGGGGCATGTTTTTCTTTCGTTTATGGATGGCTTCTCAGGTTATAATCAGATAGTAATGGCACCCGAAGACTGGGAAAAGACTGTTTTTACCACCCCGTGGGGTACATATTGCTACAGAGTGATGCCATTTGGGTTGAAGAACGCTGGGGCTACATATCAACGGGCTGCAACCACAATATTACATGACATGATCCATAAAGAGGTCGAGGTGTACATAGACGACATGATTGTCAAGTCCAAAGAAAGAGAGGGCCACTACACCGCCATTGCAAAAGTTTTTCCAAAGGATCAGAGAATTTGACTCTGTTGAATCCTCGAAGTGTCGTTTGGTGTTCTGGCGGGAAAAATCTTTGGGATTTCTGATTACACAAAGGGGCATCAAAGTCGACCCTTCCAAAATCAAGGCCATCTTAGAAATGCCACCACCAATGACTGAAAAGGAGGTGCGAGGCTTTCTGGGTAAATGCAATTCATAAGGCGGTTTATCTCAAAGCTAACCTTAACTTGTGAACCACTTTTTGGTCTCTTGAAGAAAGGAAAGAAGTTCCAATGGGACCCGATGCCAAGCGACTTTTGAGCAGATCAAGGAATATTCTGAGAACCGCCCGTGTTGTCACCACCAAAGCCGAGAAAACCGTTGATATTGTACATCGATGCTTAGAGACTACAATGGGCTGCATGCTCGCACAAGAGTCGGAAGATAAAGTGGAGAGGGCCATCTACTATCTGAGCAAGAAGATGTTGGATTACGAGACCCGCTACACTCTGCTGGAGAAGGCTTGTTTGGCCTTGGTATGGGCTACCAGGAAGCTGCGGCACTACCTGTTAGCTCACTCTGTAATGTTGGTTTCATGACTCGATCCCATCAAATATCTTTTCGAGAAACCAGCACTTACGGGTAGGCTAGCTCGTTGGCTGCTGTTGCTTTCCGAATTTGATCTCAAGTATGTGACGCGCAAGTCAGTAAAAGGGAGAGCGGTAGCAGAGTTCCTTGTCGACCACCCGGTTGAAGGGGATGAAGCGGTTGAGTACCTATTCCCAGATGAAGCCATTTTGCACATCGAAGATGAAACTTGGACGATGTACTTTGACAAAACGTCAAATCAATACGGGTATGGGATAGGGGTGTTGCTGATAGCGCCTGATGGTTCCCGTATCCCTTTAGCATTCAAGCTCCGGTTCAAAGTCTCGAACAATGAAGCAGAATATGAGGCATGTATTACCGGTCTAGAAGCTGCCCTAGAATTAGGGGCAAGACGGTTGGACGTCATTGGGGATTCGAACCTTATTGTGTCACAAGCAAAAGGAGACTGGAAAGTCAAGGAGGAAAAGATGATAATTTACCACCAGACCTTGGATTTGTTAATTCCTCGGTTTTAGAAGCTAAATTTCACCCACCTAGTAAGAGAGAATAACAGGTTCGCAGATTCGTTAGCAACTCTATCTTCCATGATAGACATCCCATCTGGAGTTCGGATGCGTCCAGTCATTATTGACCAGAAATTCGCACCTACCTACGAGTCAATCTCTGCCATAGATGAAGTGCAGGACAACAACCCTTGGTATTACGACATATGGAACTTCTTGGAGAAGGAGGCGTATCCACCAGGAGTAAATGCCAAGGACAAAAGGGCAATCAGAAGAATGGCTATTCAGTTTATCATCTGCGGGGGTAAATTGTACAAGAGAGGTCATCTGGGAATGCACAAGCTGTGTGTAGAAGCTGAAGAGTCAAAGCGCCTGATGGAGGCCATCCACGGAGGAGAATGTGGGGCACATATGAATGGGGTGATGCTGGCACGGAAGATCCTCAGACAGGGTTACTACTGGTCTACCATGGAAGAGGATTGTATCGGCTTTGTTTGGCGATGCCACAAATGCCAGATTCACGAAAATCGCATGAACATCCCACCGTCAAAGCTATACAACATGACGTCGCCATGGCCATTTTCAGTTTGGAGAATTGATGTGATTGGGGCTGTTACCCCGAAGGGGTCGAATGGGCATAAGTTTATCTTGGTAGCAATAGATTAGTTTATGAAGTGGGTCAAGGCCCAATCTTATGCGGTGTTGAAGGCTTCGCATGTCGCAAAGTTCATCAGAAACAACATCATCTGCCGTTATGGAATCCCGAATGAGATCATTTCAGACAATGGTTCCCACTTCAAGAAGGAGGTGATTGACTTGTTGGAGAAATACAATGTGACTTTTCATAAGTCGTCCACATATCGGCCGTAGACCAACGGAGCAGTTGAGGCCGCCAACAAGAACATCAAACACATATTGCAGAAGATGGTGGAAACCTATCGGGATTGGCCAGATAAGTTGCCATTTGCTCTGTGGGGCTACCGAACTTCAATTAGAACTTCTACCGGGGCGACTCCGTATTCCTTGGTTTATGGGATGGAGGCCGTTCTACCTATAGAGATTGAGGTTCGTCTTCTGAGTATTGGTGAGTGTCAAAAAGCGAGGCGGATTAGCGTGAAGCGATTCGAGGAACTCATGCTCTTTGAGGAGAGAAGATTGAAAGCACTGTACCACGTCCAAGGATATCAGCGTAGAATTGCCCGGGCTTTCAACAAGAAGGTTAAGTCTAGGAATTTGAAGGAATGAGATTTGGAGCTCAAGGACAACCGAGCTCCCATCCATGACCCAAGGGGCAAATTTAGACCCAATTGGACTGGTCCCTATATCATCAAGTCCATCTGGTCAGGTGGAGCTGTGGTTCTGATGGACCTAGATGGCCTAGAGTTCTCCCAACCGATCAACATGGACAATTTGAAGAAATATTACCCCTGAGAGTCTCGCTAGGCCGAAAACCCGAAAGGGCGACCTAGACAAAATTCAGAGCACAAAAAATTAGAAAGTATAAAAACAGAGCCGCAAGGTCAAAAACCCGCAAAGGGCGGCCTTGGCAAAAGTTAGAGCGCAAAAGGAGAGTGAAAATACTCGAGTGAACACAAGCCTGAACTACGTAAGGCTTGATTCCCATCTTTGAGATACGTAGGCAGTTTCATCTTGAAGTTCATCCATAAACTTTTCCCCAATCAACTTTGTCCATTTGATCATCTCGGTCATCTTTGTCCATCAGCGTCTATCGCAATCTCCGGTACAGGGCCATTCAGACTAGGGGCAACTTTTCATTGCTGTACAGTGACGCGGTACCGTTCAAACAAGGGGCAACTTTCCAGTTGCTAGGATCCAGGGTTGTGCATCTCAGTGACAAATTTCGGGCATGTCCAGTTCTGATCCATACCGAAAATAGTTTTGAAAAGTTTTAATAAAGGTGACTTTGTTCAAATAAATCTTTTTACAACTAAGACCATTTCTGGACCAAAGCGGAAAATTTTCAGTATCACAACCTTCAATTTCATTGATTTCAATACAAAGTTCTCTTGCTCTTGCATACAATTGAAGTTGCTTTTTATTACATTCATAAAGAAAACTTGAAAGTACTAATAAAGCAATAAATCCGGGGCATAGTCAAGTCAGGTGTCCCTGCGCCCCCTCAGGCTGGTGAAGCCTCGATGCCAAAGTAGGCCCTTCTGTGCCTCTTCATTAAGCTTGATCCAGACTTTCGTCGGACAAAGTGTAATTGAAAGTGGGAGCGGGGGCGAGGAGTTCTCTAGTCCTCCACGCGGCGGCCTGTCGGATAAGCTGCGCACCTCGGACCGGAAATGTAGCCGGATACTCCATCCCCTCCGGCGGACAAGTCTGATCATGGCCAAACTGGCGCCGGATATAGAATGGAAATAGAACACGCAGTGATTCAAGCCAATCAATCGAATTCCGGTCTGCCAAGACATACTGTAACTCATCGCCAGGAGATTGAGCCAAAGGCATCGCCAAGCAATGTGGTCTGTGGACAAGCTGCACATCCATTCGAACAACCAACCCTCATCAAGGGCATCAACTAGGTGTTGCCGAAAGAAGTAGCCGCGAGCTGAATATGCCGGACAAGAGTCCACAACCTGCAGTCTATCCATCAACCATATCCGGGGAGGGATGAAAAAAATGAGAGAATAAAGAATAGAGAGATGTACGATGAGAGAAAAAGTGAGAAAAGGGTTTTGTGAGAAAAAAACCGAGCTTGAGAGCCGAGTGACGTGAGCATATATATGCGAGATCGGGTGGGAAGCATTACCTGTAGTAGTAGTGGACTCCCCGCAAACCTGGTTGTCTCTCGGCGATAAAAGGCGTCCAAGCCCATCAGCGTCTCAACCAGAGTCATGGCAATGCAGCTCTTGCCCTCCCACAAGCCTTAGACAACCTCAATCAATCGAACGCTAGATTCTCGAACTGAAGCAAGCGAAATGAGATAACACGCAAGCGAGAGGGCATGTCGTCGAAAGCCTTGCCAATGATGGTCATGCGGTCACCGGCATCGAAAACCGATAAACCAAGCTAGGAATATCCAACGTTACATCACGAATCAGGGATCGAGCATCGTACATGGTAAGGCCACACATCCGTCCTAAGGCTTGGGCATGGCCGAAATTGAGTTGGGCAAAATTTCCTCGTCACGCTCGCACTCCATTAGAGCTTGGAAATCTTCGAAGGTAGGACACACCTCTTGCCCGCTAAAGCTGAAGGCGTGTGTCACGGATTCCAAAACCTTCTCTTGACGCGAAGAAATGGAAAATGCGAGTGCGGCAAAAGTGAATAGTGCGTTTATCAGAAGGCTGAAATTCAGCTTTTCCGAGCCATCCAAGTTGTTAATCCAAATTGCGAGATTCTGGGCAAGAAATTCTTCCATTTGGAGTAAATCAGTGTGGAAATGAGGAAAACTACGAAGTTGGGGTCTTTTGTAGGGGATAAGGTTGAATGGAGGACAGGTGTCAGCATTCTGCTAGTTCCTCCCATTCTTGGCCGACCGGCCAAATAGATTGCCGACCGGCCATCAGTTTTGGCCGGTGGATCAATTTCCCGGCCGGTGGTCATTTGTCATAGCCGATGGACTTCCTATTGGGCCGGTGATTCTCCCCTTTGTCCCCGAGCTTTCCATGCTAAGGATTGGGGAATCCCGCCACCCTCCGATACCCTCCAGTGATCAATTCTCACGAGGGCGCGCCCATTTGCTTATCGAGTTGTTGTATATTTGCTTATCGAGTTGTATTTTACTCTCTTTAAGTCTTTGTGCTGTTTATTGAGTTGTACTCGCGCCTGGTTGAAACGAGTCCCTTTGCTTTGCTTATCGAGTTGTAATTGGTTCACTACCTGATTATTACGATGCGATGCTTCGTTTTCAAAACACAGTGTCAATTTGATTCACATTGTTAAGTGATGCCTTGCGATGCGACGCATAGAATGTGCAAATGCAACACCTTTTGAACAAATAGCTGTTTCATTTCTGTCATGTATTTTTGTAAAAATATGCAATTTCAAAAAAAAAAAAGAGGGTAGAAACTGCCTGAGGCAATGCAATGTGCTTAAACTCCTAATAAAAAGGAAAGTAAAGAAGGAGAATAACAGGGTAATAGAGTACTGGGTTTGACACCAGTAACCTCCCCTTACGGTCAGTGTACCTTCCGTGCCCTTGTTCGGGTTAATTGTGAGGTTTGACACCTTCATCATTCAAGGCAATACAAGAAAATGCATTTTCGGGACCGTAAGTGGATCTAAGAGTTGACCTCAAGCCCTGACTTTTGTGAGCGATGCTCGGTACGTACGAAGAATGTCCCTTTCCGTATCCTTTTTATATATCTTGTGATTCCTCGAATCATTTCAATCATACCGTGTTGTAACACATTACATTCCACCATCATGGGAAATTTGTTTTACCATGTTCAATTTCAAGTTCCTTTTTATACACATTGCGTGCATGCGTGCATTGCTTTACTCACATGTGTTCAAGTTCCTTTTTATACACATTGCGTGCATGCGTGCATTGCTTTACTTACATGTGTTCAAGTTCCTTTTTATACACATTGCGTGCATGCGTGCATTGCTTTACTCACATGTGTTCAAGTTCCTTTTTAGACACATTGCATGCATGCGTGCATTGCTTTACTCACATGTGTTCAAGTTCCTTTTTACACACATTGCGTGCATGCGTGCATTGCTTTACTCACATGTGTTCAAGTTCCTTTTTACACACATTGCGTGCATGCGTGCATTGCTTTACTCACATGTGTTCAAGTTCCTTTTATACACATTGCGTGCATCGTGCATTGCTTTACTCACATGTGTTCAAGTTCCTTTTTATACACATTGCTGCATCGTGCATTGCTTTACTCACATGTGTTCAAGTTCCTTTTACACACATTGCGTGCATCGTGCATTGCTTTACTCACATGTGTTCAAGTTCCTTTTACACACATTGCGTGCATCGTGCATTGCTTTACTCACATGTGTTCAAGTTCCTTTTTATACACATTGCGTGCATGCGTGCATTGCTTTACTCACATGTGTTCAAGTTCCTTTATACACATTACTGCATGCGTGCATTGCTTTACTCACATGTGTTCAAGTTCCTTTTATACACATTGCGTCCATGCGTGCATTGCTTTACTCACATGTGTTCAAGTTCCTTTTTACACACATTGCGTGCATGTGTGCATTGCTTTACTGACATGTGTTCAAGTTCCTTTTTATACACATTGCGTGCATGCGTGCATTGCTTTACTCACATGTGTTCAAGTTCCTTTTTATACACATTGCGTGCATGCGTGCATTGCTTTACTCACATGTGTTCAAGTTCCTTTTTATACACATTGCGTGCATGCGTGCATTGCTTTACTCACATGTGTTCAAGTTCCTTTTTACACACATTGCGTGCATGCGTGCATTGCTTTACTTACATGTGTTCAAGTTCCTTTTTATACACATTGCGTGCATGCGTGCATTGCTTTACTCACATGTGTTCAAGTTCCTTTTTAGACACATTGCATGCATGCGTGCATTGCTTTACTCACATGTGTTCAAGTTCCTTTTTACACACATTGCGTGCATGCGTGCATTGCTTTACTCACATGTGTTCAAGTTCCTTTTTACACACATTGCGTGCATGCGTGCATTGCTTTACTCACATGTGTTCAAGTTCCTTTTTATACACATTGCGTGCATGCGTGCATTGCTTTACTCACATGTGTTCAAGTTCCTTTTTATACACATTGCCTGCATGCGTGCATTGCTTTACTCACATGTGTTCAAGTTCCTTTTTATACACATTGCGTCCATGCGTGCATTGCTTTACTCACATGTGTTCAAGTTCCTTTTTACACACATTGCGTGCATGTGTGCATTGCTTTACTGACATGTGTTCAAGTTCCTTTTTATACACATTGCGTGCATGCGTGCATTGCTTTACTCACATGTGTTCAAGTTCCTTTTTATACACATTGCGTGCATGCGTGCATTGCTTTACTCACATGTGTTCAAGTTCCTTTTTATACACATTGCGTGCATGCGTGCATTGCTTTACTCACATGTGTTCAAGTTCCTTTTTACACACATTGCGTGCATGCGTGCATTGCTTTACTTACATGTGTTCAAGTTCCTTTTTATACACATTGCGTGCATCTGTGCATTGCTTTACTCACATGTGTTCAAGTTCCTTTTTATACACATTGCGTGCATGCGTGCATTGCTTTACTCACATGTGTTCAAGTTCCTTTTTATACACATTGCGTGCATGCGTGCATTGCTTTACTCACATGTGTTCAAGTTCCTTTTTATGCACATTGCGTGTATGCGTGCATTGCTTTACTCACATGTGTTCAAGTTCCTTTTTATGCACATTGCGTGTATGCGTGCATTGCTTTACTCACATGTGTTCAATCCTACCATTTCTCTATACACGACTCACGTTGTCACGCACTTTCGATTGCTTTGTCATGCATATTGATAACGACATTGTACCTGTTAAGTTTGTTTTCTTTACAGGCACGATATTGTATGTACGGCTCATTTGAGGCCGGTGCAACCGGACGAACCGGACAGGTATTGTATCCTCTGCGTGAGACGTATCGAGGATTACATAAATCTCTTACACCCTTTCTGCATTGTAGCGTAGTCTGGTGTATGCTAGCTTAAAGCTGTCGCATGCGTGCTTCATTACAGTTTTCTTTGCATGATCATAAATTATGCTCGGCTTCTTGCATTTTGCCCCTGCCTTCGAGCGCATACCTTGTTTGTCTTGCATGATTGTCCAAGTCTTCGGCCTTGTCAAAAATGGGTCGTCTCTGGGCTTTGACATTCACTCCCGTCATTGTTATGACTTTCGAGTTCTGTCAAAGAGGGGCAACTGTAGACACCCCATTTTTGACCGTCCTCAAGACTTGGACGTCACCGTTTGAACACTCGGTGATTACCCGTGTTTGTGTTCGTCTCGAGTTCCCGGAGCCCCTGGCAGCGCGCCTCGTCTCAGGACCTCCTGACTCGACTGCTTCGTGTATGGTTTTGGCACCAAACACCTGTGTGTTCGCCTTGAAGGGTAGGGAATGGCTTGTTGGCCATCCTCACACCCCACCGGCCCTCCCCTACCTTCACCGGCTGCATATGTGTACCACCGGCCGTGGTTTCTTAAAAATAATGGCCGGTCGGCACTATGTTTAGCCGACCGGCACTTTATTGTGCCGATGACCTATTTTGGTGGCCGGCGTGCACCCTTTGCACCCCTGAGGCATGATGCATGCCAGCTGTGCTAGCTGGAATGCACCATCACCACTCCCCATGCACGGGGATGACCCTTTTGCACCTTTGACCCCCCATTCCTTCTAGAAGCTTGCACCCTTTGGCCAAGCTTCTTGGAGAAGCTTGGCCAGCTGTCTTAGCTTCTCCAAGAAGCCATGACCCCTTTGCACCCTTTGCCCCTTTTGTTATAGCTTCTTGGAGAAGCTTAGAATGTTTTTTTGCCTATATAAGCATCATATCTCTCCCTTTGATAGGGGTTACCCATTTTTGAGCAAAAAACCAGAGCTTGTGTATCTATATATCTGCCATATATCTCCTCTCTCCAGATTTTCCCTCTCTCTCCTCTTGTATGTGTGTTTTTAGGCCTAAAAGTGTAGTTTTACCTTACTTTTGCACTCACACACACACTATCACACCTTAGCTCAAGATTGGGAGGCTTGGAGGGTTGTTTCTTGAGCATTTGGACTGATTTTGATCAATAGAGGGTGGCTGGACCAACTGCTCTTCAAGGTTTCTTCAAGGGTGAGCACTTTACTTTAGATTCTCCATTTTTGCAACAAGTTTTTACCTATCTTGCTTGCTGATTTAGGCTTTGTGTTTAACATGAAAAAGTCTTATACTTTTATGCTTAAGAACTTTCATTAAGGGTGTTTTGTGGTTGGGGGTCAAAATCTCCCTTGTAGGCCTTGTTTGGCTCCCTTTTGGTCCTTTTTCCTTAAGTCTTGCTCATGTTGTTGTGTTGATCTTCTCACCACTGAAATCCAGTGGATTTTTAGTGGTGATGAAGGTGGTTTGAAGTCTTGTATAGGGGAGGGACATCCCTCTCCCCTTTGTCCCTCTTTTGCTATTGTTTTTGGCTCATAAGGGAGCATGCATACTTGGTTTGTTTTGGCCTCATTTCAGAGCTTATTTGGTGTTCATATGATATCTTATATCTCTGTTTTTGGCTAGATTTGTGGCCTTTAGCATGCATCTTATACTTGCTTTGAAATGCTCTACTTTGCCTAGAAATGTGCCATGTGTTTAGTCTTGTATATCCTCATGTTTTAGCTTGGATTATTGAAGCTTTTGGTCATGATTTGTCATACTTTAGGTCTATTAGTCACTGATTTTGCCATGTTTGGCATGCTTGGTATGGTTGCTTTGCATTTTGGCTCATAAGCCTTGGTTGTGTAGATCACTAGCATGCTTAACTTAGCTTCTTCTCATGATTTGGCATCATTGTAGGCTATATTTCAGTCCCTAATCCATACCTACATGCTTGCATTTGTCATGCCTTTCATGCTTTGAAACATTAGTCTTTTGTGCTTTGAAATAGACATTGTGCATGCTTGCATATTTAAGGCATTTGGGCTGCCATATCAGGGGCTTTGGGGGTTGTTTTACATGCTAAACATCTGTTTTTGGTTGCTTGGTTCATGCCATAAGTGGTCTTGTTGGTGGTGGTGGAGTACCCTCTTTTGTGCCTTAGCTTTAGGCTCATAAACTTGCATGCTTGTATAGCATTTTGTTCATGATTTTGAGCACTTTTGGCCACTGTTTTGGGGTGGATTGAGGTCTACCCCATTATGGTTTAAGTCCACCATTGCATGTTTGTTGCATGCTTGATTAACAAAGCCTTGTTACATGCTAGTTCCTTTGCATGAATTGTCCATGTTTGCATTACATTTTGCATCTTGCATGCCTAGTATTGCATACTTGCCATGATATGTTGCATTGCATTTGGCATGCCTTGCATTCCATCTCATGTTGCATTTTGAGCCATGTTTGCACAACATGCATTGCATTATTTGGCTTGGGGTGTCAAGCCAAATTTGAGGGTTGAGAGGAGTTCATACTACAAGTGATGCAACTTGTCTCAACTCTCGGCCACCGAGGCCCTTGACCTTGACATGATAGGGTCTTGGTCGTCATTTGTGTGTTGCATGCATATTCATTGAAATGCAAACTTGACCTCTTAGGCTATCATGTACCAAGGTGCATAATTGCTGGCTCAAGGATCAAGGGCCATGCTCTCTTGAGTCTGACACATGATAGGGAGCATGGCCATGCTTACATGTGCCCAAAATTCCATGCCATACTTTATGCATCCTTGTTCTTTGTCAAAAACCATTCTGCGAGAATTGTTTGTCGACCCAGCCGATGAGAATCTTGACCGGCAATGTATTGGTGGCCGACAACCTCATAAGCAGCCGACAGACATTTTACATGGCCGGTGGCTATTTCATCCAGCCGATGGTGTGAAGCAGTGTGCATATAAGGTATCCTGGGACTTTGGCAATCTTTGGAGAGGCAAGACAGTGAAAACAGAGGCAGCAGTGGTATGGTACGGGCTTTCTGGGCAAGATGAATCGAGCATGCATCATTCGCGCATCCCGAGGCAGGGCTGAGGCCCCTTTCTTTTTACATTTGATTTAATTTGATAATTAGAATCTTTGTAACAATTTATTCTGTATTTGGACTGTACTATTTGGGACTGTATATTCTTTTTGTCCCTCCGAGTGAGGGCGCAATTGTGTAATAAGTGTGGGCGTGTGTGTGCATGTCTTCCAACCTCCACTTCTTTCTCCCTTTTACTTACCTGCTTTGATGGTTAGTATTAGGGCACATTTAAATGAGCATACCTCATGTAATGCATGCGTGCATCCATGCATTTGTCTAGCATGTATCGGGTTCGGTACATCATACAAACTGCATTGTATTTTCAATTCCAAATTGAATACGTGATAGTTGTAGCATTTCACATGCCACTTTAGGGTTTGCCGAGCCCATCCTAATCACATCCTGTATGTGTTGCATTAGCCACTTAACATGAACTAGGACACGCATGTTTGCTAACCAGTTTATTGTTTCGGCACGGAGTACGATGTAAGTATTTATGCTTTAGCATCTCGCATGCGTGTGAATGTTAGCATGACAGTATGCTTACCATGCGGCTAAGTGCTTATATGAGATAAACTGTTTGAGTGCCTGTGGGTGGAGGTTGGCTTGTTTGAGTTGGAATAACTCATTGAAATCCGTGTCTTAGCCTACTTGCGTGTAGCAAATTCCAAAGCATTTTCTAAACCAGCGGATATGCAATGTTTTTGTTCCAAATTAGGCAATCTAGTCTATACTTGTTTGCTGTGCGCATAACATAGTAATGCTAGCTAATTAATCAGAATAAGAACACATAATGTCTTCAAAATCGGATATCATGGTTAGTAGAGGCCGGTCTTCGGACCGGGCGAAAAGGGGTGCTCATAACTGACCTTCCCCGATCGTACCCAAGCTCCCGAGCCAAGACAACTTTGGTGATGATGGACACGTGGCCTTTGGCACCGAGTCAGGGTTTCCTAAATTTTCCAAAATAAAATATTTAGGTGGCGACTCTGTATCTGGCAAAGCAGTCCATGTTTGGCACTTCTTTTCAAAAAATCTGTTTTCTCAAAAACAATTTGCCAGAGTTGGACTCTTTGGTTCAGATTACGAACCGCAACAAACAAAAGGGGAGTCCGAACTGTAGTGAGGTCCCTCGCGGGCTTGTTACAGAGGGATATCACAGTTTTCCCCCCTTTAGGAAGTTTGGTCCTCCAAACTTATTTTACCTTCGCCGGAAAACAAATGTGGATAGCATAGTCATATTTCCTCCTCTTTTTCCCATGTAGCATCCGTCCCATAGTGTTCTTTCCATTCCACTTTCACCATTGGGATGGACTTGCTCCTCAATTGTTTCACTTGCCGGTCAACAATTCGTTCCGGCCATTCAGTGTACTCCACATTCTCATCAATAGCTATCCGGTGATAATCAATCACATGGAACGGGTCTCAAAGATAACCCCTCAACATTGATACATGAAACACATTATGGGTTTGTTCAAATCCTGGTGGCAGAGCAACTCTATACGCAATTGGTCCAAGTCATTCTAGAATCTAGAATAGCCTAATGTAACGGGGCAACAACTTGCCCTTCTTTCCAAACCTGACTTGGCCTTTCATCGGAGACACACGAATGAACACATGGTCTCCAACCTCATACTCAAGAGGTCTTCTCCGAACATCTGCATAATTCTTTTGTCGGTCCAGACCTATTTTGAGCCTTTGCCGGATAGTTTTGATCTTTTCAGAAGTGTCTTGCACAATTTCAGGCGCAAGTAAAGCTCTATCCCCAACTTCTGTCTAACAAATCGGTGATCTACACCTTCTACCATACAAAGCCTTGTACGGTGCCATACCAATGCTGGAGTGAAAGCTGTTATTGTACGCAAATTCTGCTAATGGCAAATAATCTTCCCAACTCCCCTGAAAATCCAAGGCACACATCCGAAGCATATCTTCCAAAGTCTGTATTGCTCGTTCTGATTGCCCATCTGTCTGTGGATGGAATGCAATACTAAATCTCAGTTCTATACCCATGGCTTCTTGCAAACTTTTCCACAATCTGGATACAAATTTCGGATCTCTATCCGACACAATAGATACCGGAACTCCATGTAAACGGATAATCTCATCAACATATATAGTAGCCAATCTATAAGCATTAAACGTAGTTTTGACAGGTTGAAAATGTGTAGATTTAGTCAATCTATCAACTATGACCCAAATAGAATCCATACCTTGAGGAGTCCGAGGTAGGCCAACAACAAAATCCATAGTTACATGTTCCCACTTCTATTCAGGAATAGGGAGGGCTTGAAGTAGACCGCCCGGTTTCTAACGTTTAGCTTTAACTTGCTGACACTGCAGACGCTTGGACACATATTCCACAATTTCTTTCTTCATCTTAGGCCACCAATAACTTTGCTTCAAATCATGATACATTTTATTGTTACCCGGATGCATAACAAACACTGATTTATGGGCTTCATCTAAAACTCTTTTCTTCAGTTCCGGAATATCTGGGACACACATTCGGTTTTGAAACTTCAACACTTCATTTTCAATACTAAACTCCGCTTTTGGACTTGTCTCAAATTCATCAATCACCTTCTCGAGGAATTCATCCTCTTTTTGTTTTTGTCTAATTTCCTCAATGATTGCCGGTTCAGCTGAGATAGCGGCTATCAATCCGCCCTGTTCACACAATACCACTTCAATTTTGGACTTCTCAAAGTCTTGTAAGATCTCCTACTGTTCAGTAAGCAAACAAGCCATACTTCTCGTTGATTTTCTACTCAAGGCATTAGCAACTGTATTAGCTTTCTCGGAGTGATACTGAATCTCAAGATCATAGTCTTTTATCAGTTTCAGCCATCTCCTCTGATGCATATTCAACTCTTTCTGTGTAAAGAAGTATTTCAAACTCTTGTGATCCGTGTAGACTTCACATTTTGCCCCATACAGATAGTGCCGCCAGATTTTCAAAGCAAAAACAACTGCGGCCAATTCTAAATCATGTGTTGGGTAGTTCTTCTCATCTGGTCTCAACTATCGGGAGGCGTAAGCAATAACCTTTCCATTCTACATTAACACACAACCCAAACCTTTATAAGACACATAACTGAAAATCATAAAATTTTCCATACCTGTGGGCAATGTCAAAATCGGTGCAATGGTCAATCTCGTTTTCAATTCGTGGAAGGCAAATTCTCTTTCGTCATTCCATTCAAATGGTTACCCTTTGCGTGTCAGTTGGGTGAGAGGTACAGCTATTTTTGAAAAGTCTTTCACAAACCTCCTGTAATACCCTACTAAGCCCATGAAGCTACGGACTTCTGTCACATTAGTCGGTGTAGGCCAATTCACAATTGCCTCTATTTTCTGCGAGTCCACTGAAATCCCTTCCTTGTTGATAACATGCCCTAAGAAAATAACTTCATCCAACCAAAACTCACACTTCTTTAGTTTAGCAAACAATTTCTTTTTCCTAAGTATTTGTAGGACAGTTCTCAAATGATGTTCATGTTCAAATCTATCTTTAGAATATATCAAAATATCATCGATAAAAACCACAACAAATTCGTCAAGGTAGGTTTTAAAAATTCGGTTTATTAGGTCCATAAATGCTGCCGGAGCATTAGTCACTCCAAATGGCATAACAAGAAACTCGAAATGTCCATACCTCGTTCTAAATGCTGTTTTCTCAACATCTTCTGCCTTTAACTTCAACTGATGATACCCGGATCTCAAATCAATCTTGGAAAACACTTGTGATCACTGCAACTGGTCAAATAGATCATCAATACGGGGTAAGGGATATTTATTCTTTATCGTTACCTCATTCAGTTCTCGGTAGTCGATGCACAAACGCAAAGTTCCATCTTTCTTTTTCACAAACAATACTGGTGCACCCCACGACGAAGCACTAGGTCAGATAAACCCTTTGTTAAGCAAGTCTTGCAATTGTTCTTTCAACTCTTTCATTTCAGCAGTAGGCATCCTGTAGGGAGTTTTAGAAATAGGTTGGGTGTCTGGCATAATCTCAATTGTAAACTCTATCTCCTTGTCTATCAATTCCCCTGGTAATTCATTTGGAAACACATCTGGAAATTCTCTAACAATAGAGATATCATTCAATTCAACATTTACTGTTTGCTCAGACAACACATAACACAAATAACCCTGGCACCCTTTCCTGATCAGTTTATATGCTTTCATTGCAGATATCAAATAAGGTGGAGGCACTACCCCATTACCCACAAACACAATTTCTGGTGGTCTAAACACAACCCGTTTTGTCACACAATCAATGATGGCACAATATTTAGTTAACCAATCCATGCCCAGAATTATATCAAAGTGCCTAAAGTTCAAGGGTAACAAGTCCACATATAGAATGGCATTCCCAACACGTATATCACAAAAACGATATACAGATTCACACAATACAGATTCCCCGGATGGAGCAGATACACATAGAAGATATGGCAATAATTCTAGAGGTCTACTCAATCTAGATGCAAATGCACACGTCACAAAAGAGTGTGTTGATCCAGAGTCAATTAACACAAAGGCATCCTGATTACATATAGAAATAGTACCTGAGACAACCGCGTTGGCATTCCGTGTATCACCTGGAACAAGCGCAAAAACTCTCCCTTGCCTCACGGTATCTCCAGTGGTAGTAGATCTCATAGTATTTCCCGGCTTCGGGATTGATGCAGTGGAACTAGCAGCCATCTTCCCACTGTTCTGATTACAATCTCGGGCCATATGCCCTTGTTTCCCACACTTCAAACAAGCTCCTGACACACGATAACAAACCCCATGGTGCCGTTTACTACAAATATTGCACATGGAAGATGTGTCTCGGGAAGAGTTTAAAGTATTCGAGGAGCCTGTGTTCTGGTTTTTCAGAAATTTCTTCTTTGAAAAGAAGCCTTGCCTTTTGTTGCCTTTCCAGTAGTTGTTGTCTTAGTCTGCCTGGCTATGTTAGCTTCTGATATTATGGCCCTGTCTAGCACTCCGATGTAGGTTTCTAGCTTCAAGACATTCACCCTTTCTAAAATGTCGCTTCGAGGCCCACCTTCAAAATGTTTCACCTTCTTATAATCAGTATCGATCACATGTGGTGCAAACCTGGCCAATTTAGTGAATTTGGCCTCATACTCGGCTACAGTCATACTGTCTTGCCTAAGTTCCATGAATTCTGACACTTTCCTGTCCCGGACACACTGCGGGAAGTACTTGTCATAGAAGATTTGCAGAAATTTCGCCCAGTCAACATCTTTATGATTCTCTCGCATCAACATCCACCATCTTCTTGCTTCGTCTTCTAGCATAAAGGTGGCTAGAAGCACTTTCTATGTCTCCAAACACAGGAACACTTCAAACAATTTCTCAATGCCAAGTACCTATGCTTCGACTTTCAACGGGTCTAATCCACCATGGAACTGTGACGGTTTCATTTTCTTGAATTCCTTGGTGAGAGCTATTATCCGATCGTCAATCTGATTATCTGGCACGGGTGGTGCCGGATGTGGAAGTGGAGGATGTGGCTGCTGCCACTATTGCTGCCACTCTTGTTGTTGCCTTAATGTTTCTTCCATCTCATGAATTAACCTTTCCATTCTATCAATTCTGGCAGTAGAGGACTCTTCTATCTTATCACCTCTTTTTCTCACCATTTGATTAAACTTGCATTATACTTTATACAAAAATTTCACAGGTATGCATATAACAAGGAGCATACATATTCATATAATTTACAATGCAAGCAAATCACATCACAAACTTATAACACGTAATCGTTCACATTAAACATTTAAGCGTATTCTAGGTGCTTCCAAATTCATCCTTATCACATGAATGCATCCTAGATCTTTTCTAGACGCTTATTGCTCTTTTGGACAAAGGTGCGAGTTATTAACTCGTGCTCTGATACCACTCTGTCATGACCCAAACCTGCCCCTAAGGGTTAAGGACATAACCGGCCAGTAACCCTGAGATTACCTACGGCCTCAAACCAAATCAGACATAACTCATCAGAGTAAAGGGGCCAAACGGAAGCAAAATTTAAAACTTTGTCCATAGAGTTGTGCTTACATGGCACATTATAACAAACCATACATATGCATATTAATAACTCACATCAGAAAATATAGTAGCATAAAATTCTATACCGACAGGATCATTCAAGTTGGGTAAGCTATTCAAAACTATATACAAACGCAGACAAAAATCCTCGCCAATATGACAAAATAAAACTAAATGGCAAAAGGGCGAGGACAAGTCTCGTGCGTGAGACGTAAGAGCTAACTCTTCAAAAACCTTGGTTGTTCCATACAGACTTCACTGAGGCTGGGTCTGGACCTCTCTTGGCTCACCTACAAACACATGAATGAGTGTGAGCGAAAAACCAGTGAGTGATATCTTAATAAAGATATTTTGAAATATGTCATTTGTCCAATTACTTATCTCTCTATAAGTCTTATGAGTTCGTCACTTTGAATTGTGGACAAAAGTTTGACATGAATGAATAGGCCAAAGGCCAATCTGACATGAATGAATGAATGGGCCAAAGGCCAGTTTGACATGAATGAATAGGCCAAAGGCCAGTCTAATATGAATGAATGAATGGGCCAAAGGCCAGTCTGACATGATATAATGAATGGGCTAGAGGCCAGTATGAACTGAATGATAGAATGAATGGGCCAGAGGCCAGTATGATTTGAGTAAAAGACTGAATGGGCCAGAGGCCAGTATGTTCCGAATGATGGAAAGAATTGGGTCAAAGGCCAGTTTGGTATGAATGAAAGGATGAATGGGCCAAAGGCCAGTTTGACATGAATGAAAGACAAATGGGCCAAGGGCCAGTTTGACATGAATAGATTGGGCCCGAGGCCGTCCGATGTGTTTGGAATTGTAGTCAATTGATATACGTATGTATTAGATAGAAACATGAATTGGGCCCAAGGCCATCTGATGTATATTGTTCCAATGTATCTTCTTTATTTGATATTATTCACTGGGCTTTCGCTCACGCTCATTCATGTGTTTGTAGGTGAGCCAAGAGAGGTCCAGACCCAGCCTCAGTGAAGTCTGTATGGAACAACCAAGGTTTTTGAAGAGTCAGCCCTTACGTCTCACGCACGAGAATCGTCTTCGCCCTTTTGCCATTTAGTTTTATTTTGTCACATTGGCGAGGATTTTTGTCTGCGTTTGTATATAGTTTTGAATGGCTGACCCAGACTGAATGATCCTGTCTGTATAGAATTTTATGCTACTATATTTTCTGATGTGAGTTATTAATATGCATATGTATGGTTCGTTATAATGTGCCATGTAAGCACAGTTCTATGGACAAAGTTTTAAATTTTGCTTCCGTTTAGCCCCTTTACTCTGATGTGTTATGTCTGATTTGGTTTGAGGCCGTAAGTAATCTCAAGGTTACTAGCCAGTTATGTCCTTAACCCTTAGGGGCGGGTTCGGGTCATGACAGCCTCTATCTTGGATGTATCAACAGAAACCCCTTCCCCGGAGACTACATGGCCTAAGAACTTGACCTCCCTTAGCCAGAACTCACACATCCCAAACTTGGCATATAGCCTATGGGCTCTAAGCAACTCAAGCACCACTCTCAAGTGTTCCTCGTGTTCCTCCTCAGAAGGTGAATAAATTAGAATATCGTCCACGAAGATGACTACAAAACGATCTAAGAATTCCCAGAAGATTCGGTTCATCAAATCCATAAACACTGCCGGTGCATTGGTGAGCCCAAAAGGCATCACCAGAAACTCATAGTGGCCATACCGCGTATGGAATGCCGTCTTCGGAATATCCTCCTCCCTGACCCTCAACTGATGGTAACCCGATCTCAAGTCTATTTTGGAAAAACAACGAGACCCTTTCAACTAGTCAAACAAGTCATCTATACGAGGCATAGGGTACTTATTCTTAACCGTAGCCCGATTCAATTTCCGGTAATCGATACAAAGTCTCAAGGCCCCATCTTTCTTTTTAGCAAAGAGGGTCGGTGCTCCCCACAGTGAAACACTAGGGCAAATAAAGCCCTTATCTAGCAACTCCTGGAGCTGAACCTTCAACTCAATCAACTCGGCTGGGGCAAAATGATATGGTGCCATAGTGTAGACACCCTATTTTTGACCGTCCTTAAGACTTGAACGTCATCGTTTGAACACTCGATGATCATCCCTGTTCGTGTTCATCTTGAGTTCTCGGAGGTTTCGGCTACGCGCCTTGCCTCAAGACCTCTCGACTTGTTTCTTTTGTGTTTGGTTTTGCATCAAACACTTGTTGTTTTGCTTCTAAGGGTGGGAAATAGCTTGTAAGCCATCCCCACACCTCACCGGCCATGGCTTGAGGCCACCGGCCTTGTTTCCTTGCCACCGGCTACTGGTGATGGCCGGTCAGCACTATTGATGGTCGGTTGGCGCATTTTGTGGTCGGTCGGCCAACTTTGTTGGCCGATTAGCCACTTTTTCTGGCCGAGACCTTTTCTTGAGGGGGGTTTGAACATTTTGAACCCCTGTTTTAGCTTCTTGAGGAAGCTTGAACCTTTTGAACCCTTGGTTTTTAGCTTCTTAAGGAAGTTTGAACCTTTTGAACCCTTGGTTTTTAACTTCATGAGGAAGCTTGAACCTTTTGAACCCTTAGTTTAGCTTCTCCAAGAAGCTTAAACCCTTTGCACCTTTGTTCTAGCTTCTCCAAGAAGCTTGAACCCTTGTCTAGCTTCTCCAAGAAGCTTGACCCTTTTGCCTAGCTTCTTCAAGAAGCTTGGCCCTTTTGCTCCTAGCTTCTCCAAGAAGCTTGACCCCTTTGCCTAGCTTCTCCAAGAAGCTTGGACCCTTGTTCCTCTATAAAAGAAGAGCTCCTCTTCCATTGCAAGGGTTCCAACAATTGGTCTAAGGCATACAAGAGTTGTATCTCTCTCTATCTCTACATCCAAGCTCCATAAGTGTTGGTTCTTGACCCCTTTACACACCACCTCACAACCACACACTTCCTCCATCACTCTAAGGTTCTTGGAGTTGGTTTTCAGAGGTCGAAGGCCTACATTTTTTGGTCCATAAGCTGCTGGAGCTTCTTGGCTACAAGGGTAGCACTTCTTACCCTCTTTATTCCCCGTTTTTGCACACACTTTTATCCTGCCTTGCATGCTGTTTTGGGCTTTATCATAAACTTTAAAAAGTCTTATTTTGAGCTCCTTTTGAAGTTTGTTTAAGATTACTTTTGTGTTTGGGGTTGTTTACCCCCTCTTAGGCCTTTTTAGCCCCATTTTGTGCTATTTTTGGGGAGCTCTGGGACCACCTTGTTTGGGCCTCCTCACCACTGAAATCTTGAGGGATTTCAATGGTGAGGATGGTGGTTTAAGGTCCTAAGAATGAGAGGGCCATCCCCTCTCCTTGTTGTCTTCAAAAAGTGTCATTTTAGCCTCATGTGTGAGCACCATTTTTAAGTTCATGTTGGCCATGTCTTAAGTGTTATTTGTGCTTATTTTGCCATGATATAGCATTGTTTTTAATTGGTTTAGACACACCATGCTTTCTTTGCATACTTGTCTTGTAATGCCATGATTTGCCTTAACATGCTTTATGCTTTGAGCCTTGTTTCTAGCATGTTTTTGGCTTAGCTTTGTGAAGCTTTTATGCTTGTTTTGATGTGCTTGAGGACTGTTTTTGGTTATTTGGGTCATCCATGCTTTTCTTTGTATAGCTACCATGTAATCCCCCTTGTAGGCCTTAAGTATCGGACCCTCTAGCATGCTATCCTTGCATCATTTCAGTGGTTTAGAACCACTTGTCATGTCATTTCAGTCCTTGTGGTATGCTTGTATGCTTGCATTTGATGCCCCTTTAATGTGTTAAAAGGTTGGTGTTTCATGCTCCATGTTTATGCTATTGTGTATGCCTCTAGGATTAGATCATTTAGATGCCATCTAAGTGGTTTCTGGAGCTTACTTGTGAATGATTTAGGAGTGTTTTGATTCACTTTGGTCATTTGCTTCATGTGTCATATGACCATAGTTTAAGTCCTTGGGCTTGGTTGCATGCCTTGCTTGCATTGGTAGGTTGATTTGGCATCATCTTCTACATGTTTTCAAAGCTTATCATGTATGCTATTTGTCCATGTTAAGTGTGCTTAAAAGCTGCCTTTTTATGCTCAAGTATTAGACCATGTGTGCATGAATGTTTGTGTGTACATTAACCTTGCATGTTGTCACATACTTGGCCCATAAACATCTTGTTATCATGCTCAAGTGGTAGTGCATTTGGCATGCACTCTTGTGGCTTTAGGTTGCTTAACATGTTGTTACTTGTTTCCCCCATGTGTTGTTGCATGCTTGTCATCAGCATAGTTGTTCCATGCCTTGCATGCTTGTTTGCTTAGATTGTGTGCCTAGTACATATTGCATGCTTGCATACTTGCCTCCATGCTCATGTTGCATACTTAGCTCACATGCTTAGGTTGCATTTGGCATGCATGCCTTGCCTCTTGATTAACCATGATTAAGGTTGGGCCTCTTGTTTGTTTGTATGAATTTCATTCCATATTGAGTTTCACACTTGGCTCCTCGGGCCACCATGCATTGAAATGCGTGATTGGTGGTCCGAGAGTCAAGAACCATACTCCCTTAAGTCTTAAACATGATAGGAAGGGTGGTGGTGCAAACATTGCTTTGAAAATGCTTTCCCATGCCTTGTTTGTCCTCTGCTGCTGTCAAAACAGGTTTCTGCATGAAGTTATGGCCGGTCGGCCATCTATAGTGCCGATCGACCAAACATCCGTAGCCGATGGCACAATTTTTGGTCGATGGATGGCCGGTGGTGTTTCCTCTTGGCCGATGGTCTCCCACAACCCCTAAGGGAGTATTTCAGAAGCAACTTTGAGACTTGTGCAGTCCTCAGAGGTACAGAGCAATGTAAACAGAGGCAGCTTGTGCATGGCATTGGATTTCCGGGCGAAGTCAACCCGAGCATGCATACATTCATCCCTCTTCCCGAGCCCTTTTACCGCTTTACTTAGCTTAATTGATTTGTTAATTAATTAGGTGGTCTGTAAATTATTTAATTAGCTTGTAGGTTAATTAAATTGTATTATTCTTTCAGTCCCTCCGAGAGAGGGCGAATTTGTAATAAGCGTGCGTGTGTGTGATGCATGTCTTCCAACCTCCACTTCTTTCTCCCTTTTATTTAACCGCTTACAATGGTTAGTTTTAGGGCATGCTTCAATTAGCATACTTATGATAGCATGTTTGCATCCATTCATTCGTATTGCATGCACTGGGCTCGGCGCATCATGCTAACTGCATTGTATTTCAATTCCAGGTTGAATACATGTATTGAACTGTAGCATCATCATATGCTGTCTTAGAATAGCCGAGCCTATTGTAGTTGCATCTTGCATGTATTGCATTAGCCATCTTAACATGAACTAGGATCATGCATTTGATTACTAACTAGTTTTTGTTTTGGCTTGGAGTACTAGGTAAGCATTTACGCTTTAGCATCCTTGCCACATGTGTGTGAATGTTGCCATGATAGCATAATTACCATGAGGCTAGCTGCTTATGTGATATAACTGCCTGAATTCCTATGGGTGAAGGTTGGGTTATTTCAATTGGAACAATGCATTGAATGCGAGTTTTAAGCCCACTTGGAAGTGGCAAAACCATATTTTCTAAGCCCACTTGAGGGTGGCAAAATTCATGTCTTAACCTACTTACCGGTAGCATCATCAAACCATTTTCAAACAAACAAACATGAAATGTTTCATTCAAATTCAGGCAACCCAGTCTATACTTGTTTGCAGTGTGCATAACATAGTAAATCTAGGCTAATAACCGGAATAAGAGCACATAATGTTTTCAAAACTAGATATCATGGTTAGTAGAGGCCGATCTTTGATCGAGCGAGCGGGGGTGCTCATAGCTAACCTTCCCCAATCGTACCCAAGTTCCCGAGCCAAGGCAACTTTGGTGATGACAGACACGTGGCCTTAGGCAACGAGTCCAGGTTTCCTAAATTCCCCCAAAACAAAATATTTAGGTGGCGACTCTGTATCTGGCAAAGCAGTCCATGTTTGGCACTTCTTTCAAAAAATCTGTTTTCAAAAACGATTTGCCGGATTTGGACTCTTTGATGATTCATGAGTCTTGCATTGCACTCTGCGAGATTAGATACAAGACCGTGACATTGAGTCCGGAGCTGTAGTGAGCCCAAATGAACAAAACGGGGGGATTTCCCTCTCGGGGCGTTCGGGGACGTCTACACATAGAAATCGGCACCGTGCCAGACACTAGATCAATAGAGAACTCAATCTCTCGATGAGGTGGCAAACTAACAAGATCCTCGGGAAAGACGTCCGAGTACTCACAAACCACCCTCGGCAATACAGTCTGGGTTTCATCACACTCACTACTCATAAAGCTAGCGAGAAAACCACTAAGCTCACTCCGCCCTTGCGGATCATACACTGGTGGCAACATACTACCAACCCGATCCCCCAAGAAATGGAAACAGTCCCTGCCCACAGTACATACAGTAACCCTCTGACGGTAGCAATCAATAACAGCTCGGTATGACGATACCCAGTCCATACCCAAAATCACATCAAAACCCGACATAGCCATAACTACAAAAGAAAATGGAAGCCGGCGGTCAGCGACCTCTATATCACAGCCCCGACACCCTTGTTTCAAAATCAACTCACCCCCAACAGGTGATACAACACAAATAGGAGATGCTAACTGTGCTAACTCCAACCCCAAAACAGATGCAAATGCAGCAGATATAAAAGAATGGGATGCACCTGTATTAATCAACACATTGGCAACCGAGTTGCAAAACAAAAAGGTACCTCTCACAACAGATGGAGCCGGTACAAGATCCTGCGCGGTAACAGCATACACGCGCCCTGAAAGCCTCTAATCTACCTGCTCACCTCTAGAAGCAAAAGACTGCTGTATAGACTGGGACGATGAGGCTCCCTGATTGGCCCTCAAGGCCTGAACAGACTGGGCTGGCTGATAACTCTGCCTCGACACAAATGCACCGGATGTGCCACTCAACTGCGGGCAAAACCTCTTCAGGTGCCCCACCTGACCACGCTGGTAACAAGAAAGCGGCTGGCCTTTACCCTGACTCTGGCTCTGAGGATGAGCCGAAGATGAAGCTGCTCTCTGCCCTCCTCCCCTCTGCGGACAAGCTGGAGACTTGTGGCCTAGCTGACCACATTTGTAACAAGTAATGTCTCCCTGGCTACCTCTCCCAGAGTCAGAACTCGGCACTGGAAAGGTAGATCTCACAAAAGCACCTTGGGGCTGCTGAGGGTTAGAACCCCTCTGTGTAGACACCCCATTTTTGACCGTCCTCAAGACTTGGACGTCACCGCTCGAACACTCGGTGATTATCCATGTTTGTGTTTGTTTGGAGTTCCCGGAGTTCTCGGCTACGCGCCTTGCCTCAGGACCTCCGAACTTGATTTGTGTGTGCAGTTACGCACCAAACATTTGTGCTTTGCCTTTGAGGGGCAGGGAATGCCTTCTGAGGCATCCCCACATACCACCGGCTGTGGCTAGAGGCCACCGGCTGGCTGGTGTTGCCATCGGCACTATATTGTGCCGGTCGGCACTATTTTGTGCCGGTCGGCACTCTTTTTGGTAAAATGACCATTTTGCCCTGCCGACTGCTTTACAGCTGCTTTATGAGATATTTTTAGACAGCTGTTTAGCTCTTGTGTATGGAGGGATGAGCCCTTGGATGACTTAGTTTGTAAGTCTTGGTTGCCTATAAGGAGAAGCTCTCTTCTCTTGGCTCAAGGGTTAGCAAATTTAGAAAATTAGAGAGGAAAAGGGAGAGAGAAGCTCTGGTTTTTCTAGGGTTTGAGTTGCATACACCTTCTATCTCTATCCTTCTCTTGTGTGTCTAGGTGTTTTGTGCCTTACAATTGCACACAAACACCTAGTGTTTCACCTTCTCCTTGCAACTGAGGTTCTAAGGGCTGGTTTTTGAAGTTCTTAACAGATTTTGAGCCTAAGGAAGCATCAACTACATCTTTGTCAAAGAGGTCAACAAGGGTGAGACACTAACTCTCTTTTTACCCCATTTTTGTACCTTATTATTACCCAGTTTAGAACTATTTTTGTGCTTAGTGTATAACACATAAAAGTTCTGTTTTTTAAGCCTCTTTATTGTTCATTAAGAGTGTTTTGTGGTTTGAGCAAGTTTGACCACCCTTAGGCCTTGAAAAGGCCACTTTTTGTGCTATTTTGTGGGAGATCCGAGACTTTGGTGTTAGGATCTCTTCACCACTAAAATCTTGAGGGATTTCAGTGGTGAAGAGCATGCCTTAGAGTCTCAAGAAGGAGAGGGCCACCCCCTTTCCTTGATGTCCTTGAAAAGGGCAAATTTTGCTCTCTTATGGAGCTTCATGCTTGAGTGTATGTTGAGCATGTGTGACTTGTTTTCCATGCTTATATTGCCATGTTATAACATGATTTCAAGTTGGTTTAGGTCCCTTATGCATGCTTAGCATAGTTGCCTTGTAATCCCTCTTATTGCCTTAATATGCCTAGGTTGTGCGCCTTCATTTCTAGCATGTTTTAGGCCTAGATCCATGAAGCTTGTATGCTCATTTTGCCATGATCTAGCTCTGTCCATAGCCATTTGGGTCGATCTCATCATGCATTGCATAGCTCCTTTGCATTTGGCTTGTTGGCCTTGAGAGCATGTAAGTGTAGCATGACTTGCTTGCTTCATTTTCAATGATTTGAAACCACCTAACATGCCATTTCAGACCTTATGATGTGCTTGCTTGATTGCCTTGCATGCCTCTTTAATGCTTTAAGAGTATGTGCTAAATGCTCCATGTTTTGGCTTTAATGCATGCTTTTGGAATCATGTCATCTAGATGCCATCTAGGTGGTTATTTAGGCTCAGTTTTATGCGTTAAAACTCTGTTCTTAAGTGTTTAAGCATTGCCACATGTGGTTGTGTTAAGTGTGGTTCAATGCCTCATTGACTTGCTTGGAACCTTAGACCATTTGTATGTCTTGTTTGGCTTGCTTTGTTAGTGGATTTGGCCTCATGTTTTGCATGGATTTCAGAGCTTTTTCATGTATGCTAATAGTCCATGTTTGTGCCTCTTAGATGTGTTTAAGAGATGTTTGATTATGCTTAAGTGTTGGTGCCTTAACTTGTGCATGTGTGCATGTGTGTTTAGCACTCTTAACTTAGCATTTGGCTACTGATTTTGGGCCTTTTAGAGTTGCCTAATTCATGTATAAGTCCATCCCCCATTGGTTTGCATGCTTGCTTGTATGCCTTGCACAAGTGCACCACATAGCCCATGTTGCATGCCTAGTTGACATGTTTAGGGTTGCATTTGTATTGTGCATGCTAAGCCTCTTGAAGTGAAGTATGATGGAGGTTGAGCACCCTTGTTTGCTTGTTTGCATTGCATGCATTTGAAATCAAAGTTGCATGCTCGGTTCTCTGGGCCATCACGCATGGAAATACGCGATTGGTGGTCCGGGAATCGAGGCACATGCCCCCTTGAGTCAATAACATGATAAGGGGTGTGTATAGTGCATAAATACCTTGAATCACATTGCCATCCATGTTGTTGTCCTCTGCTGCTGTGAGTTGCAGGTTCTGCAGGTGTTAAGTGCCGACCGGCAGTCAATTGACAGCCAATGAATCATTTCAGTGCCGGTGGCCTCCTTCTTCAGCCGGTGGTGTTCTACCCCAGCCGGTGGTACTCCCCAGTGCTCTGAGAGGCACTCCTGGGACTTTGGCAATTTTCTGAGGAGGAGAGTAGAGGAAACAGAGGCAATCCGTGCATGGCAGTACGATTCCGAGCCAATTCCGAGCGCGCGCTGCATTTGAGCCCTCTTCCCGAGGCGTTTACTGCTTTAATTAACTTAGTTAGTTTGTTAATTAATTTAGTTAATTTGTAATAATTAATTAGCTTGCGTAGTTAATTAATTTGTATTATTATTTTGGTCCCTCCGAGCGAGGGCAAAGTTGTAATAAGGGTGTGTGAGTGGGTGTATGTCTTCCAATCCCCATTTCTTTCTATCCCTTTTATTTACCTGCTTACGTTGGTAGATTAGGGCATTTCTATCTTAGCATACCTTATGCAATGCATGCGTGCATTCATGCATTTGTTTACATGCACCGGGCTCGGTACATCATACAAATCGCATTGCAATTTTCAATTCCAAATTGAAATATGTGCTACTCGCGCATTTCACATGCCATGTTTAGGGTTAGCCGAGCCTACTCTAGATTACATCTATGCCTGTGTTGCATTAGCCACTTAACATGAACTAGGTCATGGATGTTTGCTAACCGGGTTATTGTTTTTGGCGCGGAGTACGATGTAAGTTTTTACGTTTTAGCATATCGCATGCATGTGAATGTTTGCCATGACAGTATGATTGCCATGCGGCTAAATGCTTATGTGTTATAAACTGTTTGAATGCCTGTGGGTGGAGGTTGGATTGCGTGAGTTGGAACAACTCATTGAAATCCGTATTTTAGCCTACTTGCGAGTAGCAAAAAACCAACACGTTTTTCGAGACAAAACGGATATGCAGTGTTTATTTCCAAATTAGGCAATCTAGTCTATACTTGTTTGCCGTGCGCATAACATAGTAATTCTAGGCTAATAATTGGAATAAGAACACATAATGTTTTCAAAATCGGATATCACGGTTAGTAGAGGCCGGTTGTAACGCCCTCAAAATTTAACCCGTTAAATATAAAACATGACATGCATTATTTAAAAGAAAACAATATATTATACCAATCATCAGAGTATTACAAAATAAAATATCATAATAAGTGCCCTACGGGCTTACATCTTGCCAAGCCAACACTTGGACACAAATCCATGAGTTCTAACTCAAACAAATAAAGCCCCAGGCTTGAATGTTTACATAGTTCAAATAAAGCAAATAAAGCAAATAAAGAAAGTCTTCAAGTCCAAATCCTCACAAGCTAAGTCTTTGGAGGTAATGAACCACCTGATCCTGAAAAATGAAGTTCCCATATAGGGTGAGCCACAGCCCAATAGAGACATACTAAACCAAGCATAAGAATTAACTAAAGCATTAGCATTCGATACATGGTTAACACAAGATAATCAATTTCCCATTTCATGACACGAATGTCTACATTATCTATGACCTATTGTCTATGACACATTTCACTTTCCAATATTTATTCAACTTTCCCATTTTTATCATTATGGCTCAGAACCTGGCCAACTATAATAGTAATCCAGATGTTACAAAAATAAATGAGACTAAAGCTCAAACCACAACACTTCCATACTTCCACGATACACATTACAATGATGTATCATATCAACAACAAATAGCAATATTGCTATTATCAATAAACACATATGAATGATGCTCTGAGTCCATCCCTATCTCCTCCCAACAAATCCGGTTTAGAGGTCCATCCCTATCTTCCCTAAACCGTGGAGTTCATCCCCTATCTCCTCCAAAACCAAATGCATATGCAACATAATCAATACTTGACATATACAACACATGATCAATACACGAATGTTCTGTACTAATTCAACTGTCAAATAAATGACTCAATTTCAGTTATACCTAAGCCGCATGCAAGGTCTACAACAATCAGTGGCTATCCTCCACCGATAGCCCAAAACAATTATTTCTAAGCAAGAAACAAATACACAACAATTATAATTCCAACATTCTCAAAGGTAAGTATTTAAACCAACCCAATACATCATTAAATTACTAAATTCCCCAATCTCATGAATTTAGCCAATAACACCATTTCCCTTTAAATTAATTATACAAATTAATCCATGACAAAACCTAGGGTTTCTCCCAAAATTACCCAAACTACCCCCACATACCAAAATACCAACACTTAGGATTAAAACGTATAAATGGAGTAGGAATTCCCTACCTCAAAGGAAGAATCCAAAAAGAAGGAGATGTAGATGATGCCCAAAACTTCAAAATGCTCCAAATCAATAATTGCTCCGATTAAATGAAAGCCCTCACTCTCCTCTATCTTATTTGTAAAGCAACTAGGGTAAAAACACACCCTAACTAGATCAAACCAAGAAGAGAAGATGGGTTGGGAGAGAAAAACTCGTAACCTAGGATTTTCTGAAACTGAAGGGGCTGAAAAACTGATCTGAAACACGCTGCTGCGTATTTAAACAAAATAGGCTCGCTCGAGCGAAGACCTGGTCGCTCGAGCGACCAAACACAGAAAATCCTCGCTCGAGCCAAGAAAGGCCCGATCGAGCGAAGAACTAACAGTTCGCTCGAGCGAAGAGAAGCTCGCTCGAGCCAGCTAACACTGCTCTCAGGTCTAGCACTGGACGCAATCCTCGCTCGAGCGAAGATAAGCTCGCTCGAGCGACCAAGCCAAAAACTGAACATCAACTCTTGGTTTCTAAACCCAACCAACTTGCAATCAACCTGCCCAAAACATCCTATAACCCAAAATAAGGAATCAAAGGACAACACAACAATAATAAAACAACGGAATCCACGGAACATAAGTCCGGATACAATAATTAAATGGGAAAAGACCGGGGTCGCTATACCGGTCTTCGGACCGGGCGAAAGGGGGTGCTCATAGCTGACCTTCCCCAATCGTACCCAAGCTCCCGAGCCAAGACCACTTTGGTGATGACGGACATGTGGCCTTCGGCACCGAGTCAGGGTTTCCTAAATTTCCCATTTTAAAATATTTAGGTGGCGACTTCATGTGCAAAGCAGTCCATGTTTGGCACTACTTTTCAAAAATCTGTTTTTCTTCAAAACGATTTGCCGGATTTGGACTCTTTGGTTCAGATTTAGAACCGCGACACAAAGGGAGTCCGAACTGTAGCGAGGTCCCCCGCGGGCGTGTCTACACTCTGCCTCCTACCATACCCCTGGCCATCCTGACTCCTCTTGGAGCCCCTCTGCCTCTCCTCCTCCTCCTGCATGATAATCTCAAGATGCGCTGCAGCATCCACAAGGCATCCATAATCCCGAGTCATGGACCCCGTAACCTTAGTCTTGAGCCCATGCCTCAACTTCTTCTCAAACTCAAGACAACGGCGTTCCTCAGACGCCACAAGCTCAAGTGCAAACCTAGACAAACTGGTAAATGCGGCCTCAAACTCGGCCACAGGCATGCTCAGCTGCTTGAGCTGACAAAACTGGTCTCTCAACTTCTCCCTAATAGCTGGAGACAAAAACTTCTCCTGAAAGGCAACAACGAAGGCCTCCCAAGTCCCACCAGTACAACCCCAAACAAACTTCCACCACTGACCCGTGTCTCCCTTCAGCTGGAAAGACGCCAAGGTCACCTTCAAAGCCTCGTCCTCGATGCCTAGCATCTCAAACGTCTTCGTCATTTGTTCCAGCCACTCATCAGCCTTAAGTGGCTCTTTCGGATCCCCCAAAAACTCATCCGGATTAGACCGGAAAAACTCTCTCTTCAGAAAAGAAGGTCCTACCTCCGTAACATGGGCCTGAACTTGATTCTCAGCTCTGAGAATGTCCATAGATTCCCTCAACGCTCCTACCATCTCGCAGGCTAAGGCGCCCATGGCTCATCGACTCTTGGCTCGGCCACATTGGCACGACCAACCCCCCTCTTTGCCTTGCGAAATCTCATCCGGTAAAGGCATCTCCTGCCTCCTAGGCCTACCACGCCTACCACCACGTCCTTGTCCTGACATCCTAATAAAGGTAGCGAAGATCATTAGCACATTCATAAATGTATCGAAGCTATGACACTCGCATCCTAATGTATTGGACAATAGTAATTCACTCCACGTAAGCACATAATCACATAAGCATTTACGAATTTCATTTTCAGATAATGACAGTCCCGAGGCGTTGCTAGAGTTCCAGTTATAAACAACATTGATCAAGTGCTTTTCCAACAAGACTCCCAGAAACCCAAGGATCCAATCAACATCCTAGAAACTACATTCCATACCCATATAGTCACATAAAAATGTTATCAACTTAAACACATAACATCATGCATAGGTCTCTAACAAGCGAGACAAACCCATTGTGGTACTAACCACTTCCTATGTACCCAAAGTATTCAAACCCGGTACACTCTGATACCAAGTTGTAACGCCCTCAAAATAACACAAAAACCCCAACATTCTTGATGTACATAGACATAAGAAAAAGACTATATATATATTCCATACATCAGAGTATTTAATACAAAAGTGTTACATGTTGACAATAAAAGTAAATGCCCTACGGACTTACAACTTTCCAAGTCAACACTTGGGTTCAACAAAAGAAGAGTTCTAACTCTTTATACAAGTAAGCCCTAGGCTTGAATTTACATGTAACACAAAAGATAACATCAAAAATATCTTCCAGCCTCTAAGCCTCTCAAGCTACGTCCTTAGAGGTGGCATGTCTCTTGAACCTGAAAATGATATCCCATATAGGGTGAGCCACAGCCCAGCAGAGATATACTAAACCAAATATGAACAATGACTAAAACAATAACATTTGATAGATGGTTAACACTTATAAACCAGTTTATATCACAATACAGTTCCATGACAATCATGTCCATGTTACATTCCACTTTCCTATACTTATCCAAATCATTTCTTAAACATGGCTCAAAACCTGGCCAAACAGTTAAAGGACATTACATCTCACATTAAAACACTTCTTTGATTCACAATTTAAATGAGTCTACAACTCACAATTAAAACACTTCCATACTTCAAATAATACACATATTCACTATATTAACACTTCCATTTAATACACATATTTGATGTATTAACACTTCAATCTGATACACATATTTGCTGTATCAATGGAGTCCATCCCCTATCTCCTCCCAAACAGGTTTGAGAGTCCATCTCCTATCTCCCTTCAAACCGTGGAGTACATCTCCTATCTCCTCCCACACAATACACATATTTCAAGTATACAAACACTCATCATATACAAGGATCAACCAATACACATATTTGATGTATTATTCCAACCGTCATATTCAATGACATATTCAATGTGATTAGTTTCAATTTTCCCTAATCAACATACAGTGTCTACAACAATCAAGACTATCCTCTACCGATAGCCCAAAGCAATTATTTCTAAACAGATAATAAATGCATCAACAGATATAATATCAACATTTTCATAGGTGAGCGATAAATTAATCCAACTACACCATTTAATCCCATAATTTTTCAATCTCATGATTCTCAACTCAATTTCTCATTTCCCCAAAATTAATTATACAAATTAATTTATCATAATAATTAGGGCATTTTTCCATGTTTCACATATCAACCCTAAGGCTCAATTTCAACCATTTGATCACAATAACACCATTTTCCAAGGTCTCACATACCCATGGAATTTAACATTTTGAAAACCCCCTTTTTATAAATTACAAAACAACCCTAACTTTTCTCAAAATTACCCAAAACACCAACTCATCAAAATGACCAAAATTTAAGTCCAAACCCATAAGAAGGAGTACGATATCCCTACCTCGAAATGAAGAGCTCAAATGAAGTAGAAGAAGAAAACCCAAAGTGCTCCAAATCCACAACTTTTCAGATTAAAATGAAGCCCTCGCGACCCTCTATCTTTCTTACAAAAAGACTAGGCTAGAAACTCACTAGAAGTAGATGAAATCCTAGAGAGAAGGTGTATAGAGAGAGAGAGAGAGAAAGAGAGAGAGGACAGATCTAGGGTTTGAAAGAAAATGGGGATGAAAAAGTGAAGTGTAATCCCGCTGCTGTCAACTAGAATATACCAGGCTCGCTCGAGCGAAGGAGTGGTCACTCAAGCGACCAGACACAAAGAACCTTCGCTCGAGCGTAGAAATTCTCGCTCGAGCCAACAATTCGAAGCTTCAGGTCTACAACCAAAAGCACGCTCGAGCAAATAAAAGCTCGCTCGAGCGAAGAATCCCAAAACATAGACCTCACTCGCTCAAGCGAAGGAAAGCTCGCTCGAGCCAAGAAATGCAACTCTCAGGTCCAGAACCAGACGCAGACGCACGCTCGAGCACAAGACTTCTCGCTCGAGCCACCAGACACAAAAATCAACTCTTGCTCGAGAGAAGGAACTAAAACATAGAGCTCGCTCATGCGACAAAAGCCTCGTTCGAGCAAAGACACCAAAATCTGGACAGCAACCATTTATTCCCAAACACAACCAACCAGTAACAAACCTGCCCAACACATCCTAAAACTCAATTACAAGGAATTAAAGGATGGAAAAGAAGCATACACAATAACTAACATCCACGAAACCAAGTCTGGAATACAACAACCAAAGGGGAGAGAACCGGGATCGCTATAGAAACATCACGGGGTTGAGGAAGCAACTTGGAAGCGTAAATTGGAGGTCCGAGAGAAATATCTGGACTTATTTGTTGATGTTTGAGTATATGTTGAAATTTTAGTTTTGTTGATGAACTATAAAAACATTGTATATGTTTTGGCTTATGAAGCATTGTGAATGTTAAAAATGTTTCAAAAATGCAAGTTTAACTTAAATATTGTATATGTTATCTAGTTTTGAAAATGCAAGTTTATCATGAACATTGAACATGTTTTGGAGATATGAAAGATGTATTGAAATTAGTTAAATTTTTTAAGTATGCATATTGGTAAAATATGTTGGGCTATGTATATATTGTGGATTTGTTCTCTTGTGGTGAAGTAGAATGACCGGTGGGTGGGTCAAGGTGATGAGAGTTGCATTATAATCATTTTGAAAATTGGATAATCATGACTCTTGAAACTTGTACTAAATTTCGGGGACGAAATTCTTTAAAGAGGGGAGGTTATAGCGATCCCGGTTTTGCCCTGACCTTCATTGTATCCCGGACTTGGGTTCCATGATTGAATATTGTATCCATGTCTTGTTTTTCCCCTTTTACTCTTTGTATTTGAGTATTGGAATGTCACACCCCGAACCCGCCCCTAAAAGTTTTGGGCATGACCTACTCAGAAACAGACGCTTAACCTAACGTATATATTATATGGGGCCTGAACGGAAGCATTTAAGACAGTAAAGTAACATGCATCACATCCATTGAGCTATGTCTACTATGCCAGGATCACACACAATGCGTTACATGAACGACATACAAGGAACGTATATTTGAGAATTTGTTACGTACATACGCATATACAGATCTAGCCTCAAGGGCATATAATAAAAGAATTACATACGAGTCAACCACAGGTTGACATTGACATACAAGCCAAGAGTCTAATGGACTTCGCAAAATGCCCCAACCTACCAAAATGCTTGGGCATCTTGGAATTGACAAAAGAAAGGTGGAGATCGGATTGGAGCTGACCTCCAAACTGGTTACCTACAGACACAGACAAAATACAGAGTGAGTGAAACTCAGTGAATAATAGTACTTAAATAATGTAAGGTTTAGCTTAAATAATAAAACAGAAACTGCAGAGATACAAGATTGATTACATCCCGTAGTTATTTCCAGATAGTCATAGGTCCAATTTTCTTAACAGAGTGATTTTAAGCCCAATGTGTATAGCATGGCCATAGGCCCAGAAATAACAGAAATACACAGAAATGTGTATGGACTCAAGAGGTGGCTCCCACCAAGGTGTAGCACTTTGTTCCATACCAAAAATCATCAGATTAGGTGAACTTCATAACCATACAAAAGGTACATACATTCTTTCCATTATTCACATGAACTAATGTAGTTGATATAAGCTTAACAGAATGTTACTGATAAGTGTTAACAAAAGGTACATACATTTTATCGATTGAACGGCCCCGGAGATATGTAATTACCATAGTTCCATATTACACGTTCGTTCCGTTAGTCGTTGTAAATCAACATAGCTATCTTGTAGACAGTAGAATGTTAGTATTCCTCATCAATCATAAACAAAATATACTGTTCAATAATGCCCCTAGATTTCCCATGGTTCGTCATAACATTAATGATAGTTATTTACAGAAAGCATATGTATTATTTCGGTACCATTTATGGAGACGGAACAATTCACATTCATTCTAACATGAATCACACATTGATATTAGACTGTAATATTCACTTCATAGGCTCTGAACAATCCCGTTGGTTCACAACTTCACAATTTGGCCCTTGGCCTAATGGGTTCACATATTCACAAATAGCCTTTGGCTTCATGAATGCATAACTTAAATCCTTAGTTTCACAAGTTGGCCCTCGGCCTCATAACTTCATATTCACAAGTTGGCTTTCAGCCTCATAACTTCATATTTCACAAGTTGGCTTTCAGCCTCATAATTTCATATTTCACAAGTTGGCTTTCAGCCTCATAATTCATATTTCACAAGTTGGGAATTTATACTTCACAAATTGGGAATTCTTACTTCACAAATGGCCTTCGGCCACGTAGTTTCACAAATTCACAATTTTCACAAGTAGGCCCTTGGCCTCATAATTTCTTAATTCACAAATGGCCCTTGGCCACAGAAGTTCACAACTTCACAATTTCTTTGATACGTTCCATAGTTCACAAGGTTTCACACAAAGTGTACATAATTGCATAACCTCTTCAATGTTTCCATAGTTTCATAGTGTTCCTCATATAACATATATAACTTCATACCAACATGATTTTTACCACAAGAATCATAACGTCAATACATAACTTCATATCAATGTAACATTTACAACAAAGATCCGAACGATAATAATGATAATTGTTAATGGTTAGAGGTACATTGAAGTACTATTACTCACAGTGATTAGATGCTTGGTCCGCCTCTGTAACTGACCCTACACAATTCATAATACACATAGAAATCGGGTCACATATAATTATTCCGTTCTTAACTTGTTTAATTTTCTTTATCCCATTTACACTTCACTTTGCAATTCAACGTAAATCAAATTAAATCCTTGAATCTCATTTTAACATTCCACACCCGAGTTCATGTCACCCATATCCTCAATAAATTATTTCCTTAATTTTCCTTTACATTATAGCATGAATTCCAATGTTTATCACATAGTTCATTCACAACTTGTAAACATAATTTTCAAACATTTCTAAATTCCAATTAAACTTGAACACGTATAATTCAATATCTCAATTTCATTACTCTACTTTCAATTTGGGCCAAATCAATGCTTATCATCAAGAAGCAACCTAGGGTTTCTAAGAAATCTAGAAATTTCAAATAAAATTCAACCTTATTAACCCATTACTTTTTAATCCAATTTTCCCTTTGATTATACACCTAGGATCCATAATTCACCATTTTAGCCCATCAATTTAATTCCCAACATCACAAATCCTAAAACCCCCAATTCTCATATTAAACACTACATGCTCCAAAAATGAAAATCTTTATATTTAGATAATAAAATACCACAATCTATTTATCAATGCAAGTATTGAAAGAGAACAAGCACCCCTACCTCAAGAATCAAACAAAGGAGCAAGCTTTGGTGAAATCCCTCCACAATTTCGAAATTCCAATCGGTTTAAAGTGTTGATCTTCATGCCTTCTTCATTCCTTGGTAGAAGATCTTGATCAAATCTAAGGGAAATGGTGAGGATTTGGGATCAAAACCCTAGGGTTTTCGGACCTAAGGAGAGGGGAGAGAAAAGAGAAAAGAAAAATATCAAGAATGATTTAGAAATCCCGTTTTTTAAGCTGCTGGTCCGCTATTCCCGCTCGAGCGTCCCTATTCCCGCTCGAACGGACCTGTTCCCAGCACAGATTTCAAAACTTCAAACAGGTATAACTCTCCCATCCGGACTCCGTTTTAGGTCGTTCTTGTGTCCAAATTGAAGCCCCGGAAATAAGCTTTCCAATGGTTCTAACCTCACATCCAAATTCCAAGTGTGGAAAAAGGAAAAGGCAAAAGAGTGATGGCTGATCGTAGGCGAATTATTCGAATTAAAGTTTTTGGTTCAATCTTACTTTACCATTATATTACCACCACAATCAATACCCCAAAAATAAAATAAGGAGGTTCCAAATACACTAATAAAAATGCCACAGACGAACCCACGTGCCTCAAAAATTCAAACTCAACCAGGCGGCCCGCTCGAGCGCCCACCTTGCGCCGGCGCTCGGACTAACAGGCCGTCGCTCGGCGACCACTTCTACGCCGGCGGGAATTTCTCCCGAATCTCGAGTAGCTGCAAAAATCTCGGGAGCCTCACAAGTCCGCCGGCGTCAACTCCTCCGCCGGCGGAAGGAAGAAAAAATTCTAATTCGTTACACAAACATTTTAATTGTGTTAAATAAGCTTCCTTATTACACAGATGTGAATCTATCTTCATGAGGTTTCACTTAATTCAGCCTAATTCCGCGTGGAATTTCACAATAAACATATAAATTCACATAATGGGGAACTGAAATTATACCAGAAACATATGCGAGGGTTGGGCTATTACATGGAACTTGTTGGGCATGTTTGGAACAGGTTGGCTGTTGATTGGTTTAGATTGTTGTTGCCCTGATTTTGGCCTTTTTGCTCGAGCGAGGCTTCTTGTGCTCAAGCGAGCCTTATGTAATTGGCTTCTTTGCTTGAGTGAGGTTTCTTGCGCTCGAGCGAGGTATGAGGGTCTTCAGGTTTCTCTCCCAAACGCATTTTTTCTGGGAAGAGGAAGTTCTTCGTTGAAGCGAAGTTTCTTACGCTTGAGCGAGCCTGGTGAAATTGCTTCTTCGCTCGAGCGACGTTTCTTGCTCTCAAGCGTGCATGTGCATCTATGGTAGACCTGAAGCTTTGCATTATGCACTTGAGTGACGCTTCTTGAGCTCGAACGAGGTCTCTGTTGTGTCTGGTCACTCGAGCGACAACTGCATCGCTCGAGCGAGGACTGCATATATCAGTTTGCAGCAGAGCTTTTCTACATCACTTTTTGTATCTCTTTCACCCAAAACCCTAGCCCAGCTCCTTCTTTCTCTAAAATACTCTCTATATATATATATATAAATACACCTTGATTTGGGGGTCTCTTAACCCTAGTCCTTTTGTTAAAAAGGTATAGCAACTCGTGGGCTTCCATTTGATCCAAGAAAGCTTGAATTTTGGGCATCTTCAAAATTTCTCCATTTTTCCTTTGAGCTTCTCCACTTGAGGTAGGGATATTCTACTCTTTAATATGAGTTTTAACCTAGGTATTTGTCATTGGGATTTGGGAAGATTTAGGTGAAGTTAGGGTTTTTATTTGAATTTTTGAAAGAGGGGTTTTCTATATTTGACTCCATATATGTATGTGAGGTCTTGATTATGATGTTATATGGGAATAAGTAGTGGGATTGAGCCTTGGGGTTGATATTTGAAGAAGGGGGAGATTTTCCCAAATATGAGTTAAATAAATTATTTCTATAAATAATGAAATTGATACGAGAAATATGAAATTGCAAGAATGTGTAAATGAATGGTGTAGTTGGATTTGATAAATCACTCACGTATGGGAAAATTGGCAAATTATCTATTTGATAGATTTGCTTATCTGTCTAGAAATATTTGTTTTGACAATCGATGAAGGATAGCTATGATTGTTGTAAAAACTGCATGAGGACTAAGTAAATTGAAACTAGTCATATGAATTATGTCATTGAATATAACGGTTTGATTAAATTGTTAAATGTGTGAATTTGGTAGTCATTGTATATGGTACGCTTTTAAATACATTGTATATGTATCATTGTTTGGGAGGAGATAGGGGATGGAATCCATTGATAATTAAGTTAGCCGGAGTGTCCAGGGTGAAAGTCCCGAAATCTTATATGTATATGGGTGCCGATTCTCTCGAATGAGAATTTCGTAAAATGGCAATGAAATTGAAGTGTTTGAATAATGGTTGTTATTAAAGTGTTAATAAATGAGTTGTAGTCTCATTTTGAATTGTTTAAATTACAATGAACTATATCAAGGAATTGATTTGGGTAAATGAATCGAAATGGACTGAGATATAGATGTAGATATTGATTGGTCATGGAAAGGGTGTAAGTTGGTTTGCAAGTATTGAACATTTATCTAATGTTGATATCTTAGTTGATTCTTATATATTGTTTTGGCATATCTCTACTAGGCTTTGGCTCACCCTACTTGGGAAACCATTTTTAGGTACAAGTGACATGCTGGCTCCAAGGCCATAGCTTGGGAGGTTTAGAGGCTGGAGGCTCTATTTTTGTTATTTTGGTTTTTTGTTTATATGTTTTCTTTTAAGCCAGGGGCTTTAATTGTAAAGAGCTTATGACTCTCTTTTGTTGTAACCAAGTTATCCCTTGGAAGCCCGTAGGGTATTTATTTTTGTTGTTATCCATTAGTATCACATGCTGTAGTTTCAAAATGAATATTTATGAAAATGTAATGCATGTAATCTCTTTTTTAATATAAACTCTGATGAATGAAAGTAATACGTTTCATATTATGCTTGTGAATCACTTGGGTTGATTTACACCATATTTTGAGGGTGTTACATAATTGGTTTATATATGACTCTTCATGATTTTTAAAAAATATAGTAATTTGAGATAGTAAAATTAAAATTTAAAAAAAGTAAAAGATATGATAAATTTTTCACACTTTTAAAATAATAGTAGATAACTTCTTAGCTTTCTAACAACACACTCATTAAAGTGAAATATGCATACTGAGATGTAAATAATTCTACTTGTTTGGTCTATATTAAAGGGTTGTTTGGGATGAACTATAAAGTACATTTTTTGAGTTTTTGACTAAAAAAGTAGAGAAAAAAAGATAGTTGTTTGGGATAATTTTTTGACTTTTTACAAAAAAAAATGTGTATTAAAATATTGTATAAAATACCAAAACTACCTTCCTACCCTTTTGAGCACTGACATGCTTTCCGTGCATGTCAATGAAGTTGTCACTTCCCCTCTCATAGTGCACTAAGCTGCACTAGTTTTGTGTTTGACTTTTTGTTTTTGGTTTTTTGTTTTTGTTTTTATTTTTTTTCCCTCTTAAACACCCATGAGCTGTGCATGTCAGTGAAGGACAAAATTGTCTTTTTCCCTCTGTGTACTCAGCCCCATATTCTGGCCCAAACATTGTAAGTAGTATAAACTTTTTTACTTTTTTAGTAACTTTTTGACTTTTTATCTTTTTTAGGTGATAGCAAACAAGCGCAAAAGTGAAACGTGCATATTGAGATATATCATTTTGTAAATTTAATAACATGTTAGCTTTCTAACAACACACTCCTTAAAGATATAAATATTTCCACTTGTTTGGTCCATATTAAAGTGAAATGTGCATATTGAGATATATCTTCTATATAAATTTTCTGCCTCTATATCATTACTCAAATAAAATATAATGCATCTAATTGTTACATTATATATTGTATAAAGCCTTCAATTCATTTAGTGTGAATAATCGTTCATAGTGTACACATTGAAATCAGCTTACGTTTGTTTGTTTCTTTTTTTTTTTCTCAAAAAAAAAAAGAAAAAAAAATTGATAATTACATGGCACTTTTGTGAATAATATACATATATATATTATATAAAATAGAGATAATTGTTGAAAAATTCAAGCTAAGCAGAGTATAAGACATTAGGCCCATTGGATATTTTTTATTAGTGAGACGCGCACCTTTTGTGAAATAGTTTGATGAAAAATCCTTTCATTTGTTTTGAATGATATTTTGTTTCTAATTTTACCCCTTAATTTATTTGTTTACTTTGCTTTATCTATTAACTTTTTTTTTTTACCAATCTATTCAAATTTATATCTATCTATTTAATTTTTTCCACTTATTTGTTCAAATATCGGTCCAAATTGTTTTCTCTGTTTAATTTTTTCCTTTATCTGTAGATTTTTCTAACAAACAATCTTCAATCAGACCCTATCTGTTCAAAATTCCTATAGGTGAAAATTATCTATTCAAAATTCTTATCTGTTGAATTCATTTTTTAATATGTTCGAACAGATCTGTCCAAATTTTATTATTGTTCAAAATTTTAACAGATAATATTAAACATTACATATTTCATCATCAAATTATTAAAGAAAAATAATTGAGAGATTAAAAAAAATTATAATTGACAATTAAAAAAAAAAATCATCTGTCCAAAAAATATATTTCATCTGTCAATTTTTTTAAATCTGTCCAAAAAATATATTTGATCTGTCCAGAGACACTACTATTTGCCAATTTTTCAAAAATCCGCTACGATATTGTTAGGTTTTTATTCTTGGCAATCCCGTTTGACAAAACTCCTTTGAGTTGTAATTTTGTTCGCACTTTTATTTCAGTGAGGCTATGAGTTTTTAGATGCAAATCAAACCCGAATCATGCTTTGCAGAGAAGTTTGTGATGTTAATACTTTCAAGATTGCCACTTCGCTGATTATGACGGGGATCGAGCTACCCGGGTCATTAGGGTCGAGGCGCCCTTTGGTGGGTCAAGCGGCCTGACGGGGTCGAGGGGCAACGCCCCCGAAGAAAAATGCAAAAATGCATTCAAAGTTGCCTCCCTGCTCGAGCGTCCATTTCCCTGCTCGAGCGGAGAATGGTGTGTTCCAAAAGTTTGGTGAGTCTGCAAAAATACTGTGATCCGTGTTTTCATGCTCGAGTGTTGAAATCCCCGCTCGAGCACACATCCTGGTTTGGAACACGTCATATAGTGTCCCCGCTCGAGCGTCAATTCCCACGCTCGAGCGGACCTCGCGATTTCAAATTCTATAAATTCACAAGTTGCTCCAAATCTAGGATTACTCTTCCAGATCTTCTTCTTGGATATTAAGGTTTATATCTGGGGATATTTTGCTAGTTTTTTTTTGATGTTTTGATTGAGTATTCAACTCATGGTTTAAAGAGTATACATCAAAGGATTTTTTTTTGTTTGTTTGTTCTACACAAAAGAGAGAGTTGTTCTTCAGTGGATTCTGAAGAATTCGAGCCTGAAGCTTTGGTATATTCTGGAGTGGCTCATCGTCAAGACAATTCTGAGGTGAAGACGGGATTGGAAGAGGCACACAAGGGTTGGTTCAATTTGGGCATGGATTAGCTAGGTAATTGAGAGTATACCTTTGTAATTCCTTTATATCTTCTTAGTGGATTGTTTTGTGACTGTTGCCCGTAGTTTTTTTTATCACAGTTGGAGGTGCTCCAATTGTGATTTTTCCACGTTAAAATCGTTATATCGATTTGTCTTGATTGTTTGATTGGGATTGTTTTATTGCTTAAAATTGATACATAATCACAAATTAATATCTAGCGGATTTCTAGATTTTTCAGATATATTTCATCATCATCATCAACAACAACAACACTGCTGCTGCTATTACTGCTTTGTCAATTTTTTAATTTTTTTTATCTCTATCTATACAAATTCTTCCTTCAAAAACGAGGCTCAGATCTGGAGATGGGTGATCTATAAAAAAGTAGTGTTATTTAGAGGCATATTGATCAAATTGCAGATCCGAAACAACAATAACGATAATGTTAAACACTACGCTCACCGAGCAAACTACTGATGTTGAAGAATGAAAATGGCGCGAGAGAGAGGGAATCTAGTGTATCAGATGTACTGTTGCTGCATCTCCATGTGTAGTGGCACAAATTTTAAGGCATCAAGCACCCCTTTCGGTGGCCGGAGTGCCTCAGCCGCCCTTCTCTCCCTCGCCCTTTTGGTCCCTTTCTCTAGTTCCACATCATCGTCCAAGAGGAGATCGCCTCCGACGACATCAATGGCAGAATCAGATGGTACAAAACAACATCGACAGTTTTAGATCTACAATTCTACTTCTTAGACCTGCACTTCCCCAACTGCGAAGTAGATCTGGAGGCGACATCGGCTCCATTCTGAGCGACGTTGAGACCAACGATTTGGTGCCAATTTCCATCAAGTCACCAGAGGATGTGTCGGTGGAGAGGTTTAGGGAGGTTCTCGAGGAGCTCGATCAGGAACGTCAGGCTCACGAATCGGTGGAGAGCTCAAAGCCCTAGCAACGATGGAATCAAAGTCCTAGCAAATGCGGTGGACGACGGCGAAGTGGAGATTGGAGAGGTAAGGATAGAGAGGAGAGTGAGGATGTGTGTGTGTGTGTGTGTGTGTGTGTGTGTGTGTGTGTGTGAGAGAGAGAGAGAGAGAGAGAGAGAGAGAGAGATTTAGGGTTTTTACAAGGGAGAACGAGATCTGAGGAGTGAGAGTGAGTGAGAGAGAAAATCACAAAGAGGGAGGACAGAGCCTTTGGAGGAATATTTTGGTCATTTTCTACAACTCTATTTTTATGAATAAAATACTTTAGAGGGTTGACCTTTGATTAAAAGATTCTAAAATAATCTATAAACCGTGTACACTATAGAATATGTGAGAGCAAAATGATTTTCCAAAAAAAATTTATGAGGGAGGAGTTATGGACAAAATGAACCTCAGCCCAAACTACTACATGCGCCGCCGTTGCCGCCGTTTGTTCGGCCGTGTCGGGTGTGGGTCGGGTCAGTTCTAATATTAATTTTTTGGACAAAATTTTAAATGGAATTAAATTCAAATTTTGTGCCAAAAATTGAATTAATTTTCTGTCTATTTTATCTCTTTCAGTCTCGAAATTCCTCACTGTTTTCAAACTATTTTTCAGTTATTAAACTTCCAAAAACTGTCTAGCAGTTTCAGGTTTAACTGCCAGCAGTTTACAGAATTCAAATCTGTCCAGATCTGTTTGAATTTAAGTTGTATCTGTTCGGAATAGTTTTGCATCTGTTCGTTCAAAATTCTGCACCTGTTCGGCTCTATATATTCCAGCACTGTCCAACAATTTTGGTGTCCGAAAAACAATCTGAAATTGTCTCTTTTGCTGTCCAGATTTTATTGGTTTTGCATTATTCTTCATATTAGTTTTAGAATTAAATTAAAAAGAGTATAGAACACAAGGTTCTAGTTTGCCCGACAAATTTGTTTGGAGTGCTACTACAAATTTGTGACGATCATTGTATCCTGCGAGATAGACGCCATTCAACCGTAAGCACTGTAGCGGGGCGAATCTGTCTTAAGGATAGAGTGTCACACACTCGACTTGGTCTTTTATTTTTCCATTCGGTTCAATAAAATAAATTCTGTAAGTTATTTATTTTATTTTGTTCGATTTAGTTTATTTTATTTTATTTATATAGAAGATTGTTCTAACACTTTCTCTGTCCCTGCCAGCCACGTAAATTTTTTTTTAAAATGTTCTCATCGTAGTAAATCATTTTGGAATTCAAATTGTTTAACTTGATTGCTGACAAGTTCCAAATCTAACGAAAATAAAGGATGGATTTTTATTAAGAAGTTTATGTCAATTTTGATTAATGGGAAATGAGATATCTGGGTTGGGCATAAATCCAAACGAAACTCTTTCTTGATTGAAATCAACCACATTAAACCCGTGGGTTTCCTAGGGTGGATGGGTGATGGCAGGAGAGGGGAAAAAACTGAGTAGGAGACGGGAGAGAGTAAGAGAGCAGGTAGGGAAGAAGACAACAAACAATCTTTGGATTTTTCCTAGTTTGTTTTGGGATTCTGTGTTGGTGACTAGGGTGAAGGAGTAGGGTAAGGAGGTATCAGATAAGGATGGATGTATAATAGTAGGTGAAAAAATCTTGGATGCTTCTTCTAGTTTGTATGATGTCGCAAATTTCTACTGGCCTACCGTGAAGTCTATAGTTTACGGGACATCTGTTTTAAACTTAATCTCTTTTTGAGATTAATAAAACAAAATTTATTTAGAGTTTGTTGCCACGTATTGCAAACTAATCACCAAGTGTCATATCCTTTATTGTTTCCTAAATTCCCCGATGTAAAGTCGTGTGTGTCCTGCTCGCTCGATCAATCACAATCTCTATACCACATGTTCTCCTAAGAAGTTTTTTTTTTATTACTATTGAAAGGACTTAAGCTCACAAGTATAACAAGGACTTAATGAACCCAAAGTTTTGAAAGGGACAAGTTTTGAACTTGTCATGCCACATGTTTGCCAAGTTCACGGTGTAGCAAGGACTTAAGCTCCTCAAAGAGTTACCACAAAAGGCATAAAGTTTGTGATGTTCACTCAAAGATAGTTAGAGTTATTGTTAATAGCATTGAGCAAAGGTTTTATCAACAGTACAGCAGGTATGACAGTTCTCACATTGCCTTATAATATATTGTTTTGTTCACAATGTATTGCATTAGGGAACAAAAAAAAAAAAAGGTCGTTACTTTTTTTTTTTTTTCCTTCTAATTTTGGTTTTTCTCCATCAACAGTAACGGGGCAATTCCCGTGTATTTTTCAGCTCAAGATAAAGCCCCAAAAATGGTGACTGTAAATATCACTTACCCAAAAAAAGAGTCATCTAAGAATAATTAAGGTTTTAGCTTTGGGTGAGTTTTATCCAGTAGGTTTATATGCAATTGGAACCATTCTTAAAGTCAATGACGGACTTTATTGATTTCCAATGCTTAACTTGACACTCTGCACTGGTATTATGTAGATTATATTAATTGTCTGTGTTATTCTTTGATATGCTTTCCTTTCAGACTCACAATTTTGATAGAAAACAAGTTGTTACTTATACCAGGTTTCATTTGCTAGCCAAATTTGATGATGGAAAACACAGTTGTCAAAAACGCGTTGCAGGCCACAATGAACGTCAAAGAAAGCCTCAATTGGATTTTGTCTCTAGAAAGCCACACAAGTTACTTTGAAACTAAAATGAATTTTTTTAGTTAGTTGCCAAACCTACCAAATTTTATTGATTGAAAAAAATAAATAAATAAATAAAAACCCATAATTTTTATGTTATGTAATCATCACCATGGATGGATCCACGGGGTACGAAAATATATTTAGATTTTCAAATTTGGGGGTGCGATTGCTCCACCCGCACACCCAAGATCCATTATTGATCATGACAATATTAATTTATTTATTTTATTTTATACATGTAAGAAAGTCAATCCGTGGTCACCATAATATTTTCTTTTTTGAATAGCGGGAACCACTCACTGGATAATTGTTGACCAGGTGAGGGCCATGGAGCCGTTTAAACACAACACACAAAACCAAAGGCTAAAATAATAATAATAATAATAATAATAATAATAATAATAATAATAATAAAATATGGTTGTCCAATGACTTAACTCAACAACCTCCAGCTACCAAAACCTACAAGTTCAGTGGTCTAGCCCGAGTTCAACTGTCGAACACATCTTTCAACTTTACCATCATCCAAGCACCTTCGTGCCCTCGCTTGAGTCACAAGCTAACACTACATATCTCGGCAACCATTAAATGTCTCAATCACACCTTATATTCAAACATTATGCGTTGTTTTTAAACGATGTGGGATGGTTTTATAATTTACTACTATCAACATTTAAACTTTACACTATTTATTTTCTAATGAGATTATGAACGATGTAGGATGGAATTACGATTCTACTACTACCAACCACCACCCCTTCACTCTCTTTCCTTTCTCCCAGCAATCCACATAGAAAAATTAGAAATGGCTCTCATTTTAGTAAACCATTTTGGAAATCAAATTGTTGAACTTGATTGCTGACAAGTTTCAAATCTAACTAAAATAGAGGATGGATTATGAGAAGTTTATATCAATTTTAATTAACCCGAAATGAGATATCCGAGCATAAATCGAATCGAATTGAAACAAAACTCTTTCTTCACTGAAATCAACCACATCAAACTCGTGAGTTTCGGGATGGATGGGTGATGGCAGGAGAGGGGAGAAAGTAAGAGAGGCAGGTAGGAAAGAAGACAACAAACTAATCCACTGGGTGCAAAAGTATATTTAGATTTTCAAAATTTCAAGATCCATCCTTGATCATAACAACATTAATTTATTTATTTTATACATGAAAAAAAAATTCAATCCTTGAGCATCACAATATTAATTTTTTATTTTCTACATTTAAAAAAAAAAGACAAAAAAATGATTGTCCAATAACTTAACTCAACAGGTTCACTAGTCTAACCTGAGTTCAAGCGTTAAAGCCTTCTTTCAACTTTACCATCATCCAACCCCTTTGGTACCCTCGCTTCAGTCATAAGCTAACGCTACTTAGCTTGGCAATTATTAGATGTCTCAATCACATCTTATATATAAACATTATGCATTGTTTTTAAATGATGTGGGATAAGTTTACGATTATACTACTACCAATATTTCAACTTTATACTATCTCTTTTCTAATTAGATTATGAACGATGTGGGATGGATTTACGATTCTACTACTACCAATATTTAAACTTTACGCTATCTCTTTTCTAATGAGATTATGTTTCCTTCTTTTCCGTGGTAGCCACCATCGTCCTCCACCATTACCGAACCCTCTCTTGTCAAAGCTTTTACATATTTATTATTCTTTGAGTCTATTTTGAATTGCTTTTTTGAAAAAAAAAAAAAAATCATATCAGAGTGGTAAATTTTGTAAACATTAAAATTTAAATTATTTTTTTTAATATAAATTTTTTATTATTTTTTGAAAATACTATTGAATTGTAATTTTTCGTAAAGATAACAAAATGGAACTGAGGTGAGTATTTGGGGTTTTTTTTTTTTTTTTGGTTCATTTTGGATGAATTTTTTTCTAAAATTTTCAAAAAACTTTGCGTTTTGGAATATACTAGACTACATGGACCAAACAAGTTATAAAAAACAATGAAAAACAATTCATTAAAAAAAAGTGATAATAAGTTGGTGATGTTTTTAGATCATTCTACACTAGATACACAAAAAAATATAAAATCTTTGACGCGAATTTAAAAAATATAATATTCAAAAAGGGGGAGGTGATATAGTATCCAAACCCACCGAATGTTGTTTATTGAAATAGAAAAACCATCATTTTTATGTTGTGTAATCATCACCAAGGACTGATCCACAAGATGCAAAAGTATATATTTAGATTTTCAAATTTGAGGATCCATCCTTGATCATAACAACATTAATTTATTTATTTTATACATGAAAAAAATTCCATCCTTGATCATCACAATGTTAATTTTTTATTTTCTATATGTACAAAAAAATAATAAAAAATAAATAAAAAGAAGTGGTTGTCCAATGACTTAACTCAGCAACCTAAAGGTAGCTAGAACCTACAGGTTCACTGGTCTAGCCTGAGTTCAAGTTTTCAAGCCATCTTTCAACTTTATCATTATCCAACCACTTTGGTGCCCTCAATTGAGTGATTATCTAAGGCTACTTAGCTCAAGGATTATTAGATCTCTCAATCACATTTTATATTTAAGCATTATGCGTTGCTTTTAAACGATGTGGGATAAGTTTATGATTATACTGCTACCAATATTTAAACTTATCACTATCTTTTTTCTAATTAGATTATGAACAATGTGGTATAGATTTATGATTCTACTACTACCAATATTTAAACTTTACGCAATCTCTTTTCTAATGAGATTATGTTTCCTTCTTTTCCGTAGTAGCCACCATCGTCCGATACCATTACCGAACCCTCTCTTGTCAAAGCTTTTAAATATTTATTGTGCTTTGAATATATTTAGATTTATTTTTTTGAAAAAAAAAATCTAATCAGAGTGTTAAATTTTCTAAATATTAAAATTAAAAAAAAAATTAAAATAAATTTGAAATTATTTTTTGAAAATACTATTGAATTGTAATTTTTCGTAAAGAAAACTTAGTGGAACAGCATTAAGTATTTGTGGTTTTTTTTTTTTTTTTTTTGTTCATTTTTGATGAACTTTTTTTGAAAAAACTTTGCGTTTTACAATCTACGCGACTATATGGACCAAATAAGTTATAAAAAAAAATGAAAAACAATTCATTAAAATATGGAAGTGAAAACAATTTGGTGATGTTTTTAGATCATTCTACACTAGATACACAAAAAATATAAAATCTTTGACGGAAATTAAAAAAATATAATATTCAAAAGAAAAAAAAAAAGAGTTTTTTTGGTTAGTTGCCAAACCCACGAAATGTCATTGATTGAAATAGAAAAAATCATCATTTTTATGTTTTGTAATCATCACCAAGGATTGATCCACAGGGTGCGAAAGTATATTTAGATTTTCAAATTTTCAAGATCCATCCCTGATCATAACAATACTAATTTATTTATTTTATACTTGAAAAATAAAAGTCCATCCCTGATCATCACAATATTAATTTTTTATTTTCTACTAGACGTAAAAAAGAAAAAAAAAAAAAGTGGTTGTCCAATGACTTAAACTAAAGCTATAGCCAGGGAACCTACAGGTTCACTAGTCTAGCCTGAGTTCAACTAAGCTGGCCACAACCTGAGTTCAAGCGTTGAAGCCATCTATCAACTTTACCATCATCCAACCACTTTGGTGCCCTCGCTTGAGTCATAAGCTAACGTATAGCGACCCCGGTCTTTTCCCATTTGATTATTGTATCCGGACTTCAGTTCCGTAGATCCTGTCTTTGTATAATTGTTGTTATCGTCCTTTAATTTCTTATTTCTGAGTTATGGGATGCAATGGGCAGGTTTGTTACAGGTTGGTTGGGTTAGAAACAGAGTGTTGTTGTCCAGAATTTTGGACCTTCGCTCGAGCGAGGAGTTGGTCACTCGAGTGAGCAGTTGTTTTTAGTCCTTCGCTCGAGCCAGGTTTTGGTCGCTCGAGCAAGAGTCTGCGTCTGGGCTTAGGACCTGAGAGCTGTGTTTCTTGGCTCGAGCGAGCGAGGTGTATGTTTTCGAGTCTTTGCTCGAGCGAGCATTTCTTCGCTCGAGCGAGCTTCTGGGTTGCAGACCTGAAGCATCGAGTTTTTGGCTCGAGCGAGTTTTTCTTCGCTCGAGCTAGGATTTCTTGTGTCTAGTCGCTCGAGCGACCAAGTCTTCGCTCGAGCGAGCCTGTCCAGTTTAAATAGGCAGCAGCGGGATTTTAATCAGTTTTTCATCCTCTTTTTGATTCCAAAACCCTAGTTCCGAGTTCTCTCTCTCCCTATTCACCTTCTCTCTTAGGTTTGATCTACTTAGAGTGTGTTTCTACCCTAGATCCTTTATTAAAAAGATAGAGAGGGTCGAGGGCTTCAGTTTAATCTGAACAATCTTGGATTTGGAGCACTTTGGAGTTTGGGTTATCATCTCCGTCTTCTAATTTTGGATTCTTTCTTCGAGGTAGGGATTTCCTACTCCAACTTATGAGTTTTGTTCTAAGTTTTGGTATTTTAATATGTTGGAGGTATTTTGGTAATTTTGGAAATTGTTTTATTAAATTGAATTGTATGTTTAATTTAAGGAAAATTGGGGAAATTAGTTAAATTCATGAAATTGAGGAATTTATTGATTAAATGGGGTAGTTGATTAATTTAAATCACTCGCCTATCATATTGTTGGTTTATTTATTTCCAGTCTAGAAATAACTATTTTGGGCTATCGGTGGAGGATAGTCGTGATTGTTGTAGACATTGCATGTGGATTAGGGATAACTGAAACTAATCACATTGGTTTAGTCATTAACTTTGACTGTTGAATTAATACAGACATTATGTGTATTGATTGTGTGTTGTATATGTAATGTGTTTACATACATTGCATTGTGTGGGAGGAGATAGGGGATGTACTCCACGGTTTAGGAGAAGATAGGGGATGGACCTCTAAACCGGATTTTGTTTGGGAGGAGATAGGGGATGGACTCCATTAGCATCACTTTTATGTGTGCTTATTTATATTGAAGTGTTTTTATTGATACAGCACTAAAATGTGTATCAAACTGGAAGTATGAAGTGTTTTCATATGAGCCTGAGTCTCATTTGTGTTGTTGATATTGGAAGTAATGTGAACATGATATATATAATTCACTTTTGTAAGTTTGGCCAGGTTTTGAGCCATATTGCTAATAATGAGTAAATGTGTCATATACATTAGTGTCATGAGACTGTATACTGTTATAATTGATTATCCTGGTTAACCATCTATTGAATGTTATTGCTTTATTCAATGCTTATATTTGGTTTAGTATATTTCTGATGGGCTGTGGCTCACCCTATAAGGGAACATCATTTTCAGGTCCAGGTGATTCACTACCTCCAAGGACTTAGCTTGGAAGGATTTGGACTATGAAGCCTTGTCTTTAGTTATTTGTTTTTATTTGAATTACATGTAAACATTCAAGCCTAGGGCTTTATTTGTATTTGAGTTAGAACTCATGATTTTGTGTCCAAGTGTTGGCTTGGCAAGATGTAAGCCCGTAGGGCATTTATTTTGGATGTTATATGTAATGTCTTTATTTAGTAATACTCTGATGAATGAATTGAGGTTTATTTTCTTAAGTAATGCATCTTATTATTGTGTATGTTATGGGTTATTAATTTTGAGGGCATTACATAATGCTACTTAGCTCGGCAATTATTAGATGTCTCAATCACCCCTTATATTCAAACATTATGCATTGTTTTTAAATGATGTGGGATAAGTTTACGATTATACTTTAAACTTTACACTATCTCTTCTCTAATTTGATTATGAACGATGTGGGATAGATTTATGATTCTACTACTACCAATATTTAAACTATACACTATCTTTTTTCTAATGAGATTACGTTTCCTTCTCTTCTATAGTAGCCGCCATCGTCCGCCACCATCACTGAACCGTCTTTTGTCTTCCCCACCTACACGAACTAACCGCCATCCTTTTCCTTTCTCTGTCCCAGCCAGCCTCGTAGAATAATTTAAAAATGCTCTCATCTTAGTAAATCATTTTGGAAATCAACAAAAATAGTGGATGTATTTTGATTGAGAAGTTTATGTTGATTGTGATTAACCTGAAATGAGATATCCGAGCTGGGCATAAATCCAAATGAAACTCTTTCTTGATTGAATTCAACCACATCAAAACCCGTGGGTTTCCTAGAGTGGATGGGTGATGGCAGGAGAGGGGAAAAAACAGAGTAGTAGAGAAGGAGTAGGGTAGGGAGGTATCAGATAAGGGTGGGTTTATAAAACAAAATGTCATATCTTTTATTGTTTCCTAAGAATTTTTTTTTATTACTTTTGAAATGGATTTAAGCTCACAGGTGTAACAAGGACTTAATGAACACAAAATTTTGAAAGGGACACGTTCTGAACTTGTCATACGACATGTTTGTCAAAGACTGCTAGAGTTATTGTCAACAATGCAGCAGATATAACAGTTCTCTCATTGGCTTATAATATATTATTTTGTTTACAATGCATTGCATTAGGGAACAAAAAATCTAAAAAAGTCACCTTTTTTATTTGCTAATTTCGATTTTTTTCCATCAATAGTGACGGGGCAATTCCCATGTATTCTTCAGCTCATGATAATGCCCCCAAAATGGTGACTGTAAATATCACTTACCCTAAAAAAGAGTCATGCAAGAATAATTAACGTTTCAGCTTTGGGTGAATTCTATCTAGTAGGTTTATGTGCAATTGGAAGTTGGAACCATCCTCAAATTCAATGACGGACTTAATTGATTTGTAATGCTTAACCTGACACTCTACACTGGTATTATGTAGATTACATTGGCTGTCTGCATTGCTTTTTGATATGCTCTCCCCTCAGACTCACAATTTTGATAGAAAACAAGTTGTTTCTTATGCCATATTTCATTCACTGGCCGAATTTGATGTTGGAAAATGCAGTTGTCGAAAATGCCTCACAGGCCACAATGAATTGGATTTTGTCTCCGGTAAGCCACACAAGTTACTTCGATATTATGATGGTATCATCTCCTCTGCCCTTTTTCCCTTCCAACTGCTGTTGTGTGTCATATTCAATCACACCCTGGCTTTGTCCTAAAAAGAAACTTCTAAATGGTTAACTAGTATTTAGATATAAGTTACTAATATGCAAGACTAGTGACAGATTCGAGTTTAGAAACATAAGAACTCTTATTTCTCCCACCCCATTGATACTTGCAATTAAAAGCAACAATTTGTTTTTCTCCTTATACCGTATTCGTTATGTGTTGTTGTCTTGATTAGAAAATTTGTCAGTTTATAGCAAGTTCTTCCTCAATGCTTGAAGTGAAATTTAAAAGAAAAATGGAAGCCAACTTTTGCAGGACAGCAAGATGCCAAGATCATTCAATACCTTATTGTCACTTCTTTACTATATGTTGTATGAATGAAACTTAATCAAATATCAGTTTACTATATGCTTTTCTTTACTAAAGTTTTAAGCTTTCAATAGGAGGGATGTTTTCCATAAGAATATATGGTCTAAACATTGTTCCTATTCCCAATTAAACAAAGTAGGAACAACCCCAGCACAAATATTGCTTTTATTGCAATATATCTACCGATTTTTTAATAAAGAAGCTCAAAAGTAAGCATAAAAGATCCATTCATACCCTCCGATTCCACTTTGGGACATTCTAAATTCCCCTACAATGGCAACAATTCCATGTTTTCTCTAACATTTTATATGTCAGATGCCTTTAGAAGTAGTTTGTAAAATTAAGAAAAAGAAAAAGGAAAAAGAAAAAGAAGGGAAGCAAAAAATTGAATCAATTTTTTGTTTGGATCATCTGTTATGAAGTAACTCCAGCCAATGAATAGAAATTTTGGCATTTTATTAATAGAAACTTCATGTTTGACAGGTGCATGATTTCTGCAAACTCCTCTACCAATAAGATCGTCCTTTGTTTTTCAAGACATGCTTCCTAGAGGGTATTTTAGTTCACAAGGAAATGCCCAAGGTAATCAATGCAACCATATCAAAGTAGAATCGGAGCCAATTTATAGCCCACAATTATCAATGCTGACCACAAACAGGCATTCGCATTCCAAACCCGTCTTCCATCTTCACACATGGGAACACAAAATGCTTCGAAAAAAATTTCATCACAAACCGGCTACACTTTTCTCAAAACAGAATTATCCGGGATCTCAAACTCTAGTAATGCTCTCTCTCTTCTGTCTGCCCAAACAAAGAATTTGTCAAGCCATTTGACAGGAATTCCCATGCCTAGCCCTTTGATCACACCGGACACTAATGCTCATTGTGGAATCAATCAAAATTCTGAAGATTTTGTAGTTTCACCAGACGGGTTTCATTCTTCTAGGAAGAATTCAATGGAACTTGACCGGCAAGGGCCTTCAGTGATCTTTGATGCTGGTATTGATATTGATTTTGAAGTCGAAGTAGGTGGTATTTTTCAAAGATCTGATTCCGTGAAGTCTAAAAGTTGTCTTTCTAATGAACACGGCCACACGGATGATTTGATTAAATTGGCGTCACATTTTCAAAGAGTGAAGCAGCAGACCAATTCTATGCAATTGAAATAGGAAAACGGTGTCTTCTGTTCTTTTCCTACCATGTAGAGGCTGTGAAAGCAATTCGGTACGTGTATGTTTCCTTATTTGAGTACTCTGTTGCTTTTTTTTTTCCCTTTTCAATCAAACCCTTCAGTAGTTGAAGAACCTTTCCATCTAATGAATTTCTACATGTTATGACATGGATGATGATAGTCTAGAGAGCAAAATGAATGAGAAGTTGCAGAATATATTAAAAGCAACTTGGAATTCATTGTTTCGAGAAATTTATCCAAAATCTAAAGTCAATTGAAAAAGTTTTTGTTACCTTTTTTTGATCTGTGATGATTCATTAGTTATTTTTAACCAACTTGATTGCTGGACACGATTAAAATGATGGGAATAACTTTAGCTACAATGCGTATTTGACAATCTTTTCAAGAGAAAGAGAATGCCAAAGTGCAATGGGATTTTGGTGAAGTGGTGCTGGATTCTCTATTCCCAAAAGCTGTCTATTTTCCTCTGATACAATTACAGTCACACGATTTGATTTTTAATTAAATTTTAACATAAAAAAATAGTCAAATAGTGTGCTTGTAAGTGATGGGATAGAGGAAGGATACTTTTTTTTGGAGACAGAAGATCTCAGCCTTGGTAAAGTGACGTAGCTACTTGAATTTTAGTTTTTCGTAAAAAAAAAACTTAGTGGAACTGCGGTAAGTATTTGGTGCTTTTTTTTTTTTTTTTTTTTTGCTGTCATTTTTTATGAACTTTTTTCAAAAAAACTTTGTGTTTTAGAATCTACTGGACTACATGGACCAAATACGTTATAAAAAAAAATGAAAAACAATTCATTAAAAATAAAAGTGAAAATAAGTTGGTGATGTTTTTAGATCATTCTACACTAGATAGACAAAAAATGTAAAACCTTTGTGGCAAATTTAAAAAATATAATATTCAAAAGAAAAAAAAAATGATTTTTTTTGGTTAGTTGCCAAACCCACCAAATGTCAGTGATTGAAATAGAAAAAATCATCATTTTTATGTTTTGTAATCTTCACCAAGGACTGATCCACAGCATGCGAAATATATTTAAATTTTCAAATTTTAAAGATCCATCTATGATTATAACAGTACTAATTTATTTATTTTATTCATGCAAAAATAAAATTCCATCCTTGATCATCACAATATTAATTTTTTATTTTCTACTACACGTAAAAAAAAAAGAGGTGCTTGTCCAATGACTTAAACTAAAGCTATAGCTAGAGAACCTACAGGTTCACTGTCTAGCCTGAGTTCAACTAAGCTCGCCACAACTCACAGGTTCACTGGTCTAGCCTGAGTTCAACTAAGCTGGCCACAACCTACAGGGTTTAACTAAGCTAGGTAGAACCTAGAGGTTTACTCGGTCTAGCCTGAGTTCAACCAAGCTAGCTAGAACCCAAGTGGTTTACTCGGTTTAGCCTGAGTTAAACCAAGCTAGCTAGAACGTTATAGCGATTCCGGGTTTTCCCCTTTATGTACAGTATCCCAGACTTAGGTTCCGTGGAGTTGGTTGTTGTTTATATCTTGTTTCTGTCCTTCATTTCTTTGAATATGAGTTTTAGGATGTGTTGGGCAGGTTTGTTACATGTTGGTAATGAGTTAAAACCAATGGTTACTGCCCAGAATTTTGGTTCTTCGCTCGAGCGAGGCTTTTGTCGCTCAAGCGAGCTCTGTGTTTTAGATCCTTCGCTCGAACCAGGGTTCCTTCGCTCGAGCGAGAGTTGAGTTTTGTGTCTGGTGGCTCGAGTGAGAAGTCTTGCGCTCGAGCGTGCGTCTGCGTCTGGTTCTAGACCTGAGAGTTGCATTTCTTGGCTCGAGCGAGCAAGCTGTATGTTTTGGGTTTCTTCGCTCGAGCGAGCTTTCCTTCGCTCGAGCGTGCTTCTGGGTTGCAGACCTGAAGCTTCGAATTGTTGGCTCGAGCGAGGCTTTCTACGCTCGAGCAAGGGTTCTTTGTGTCTGGTCGCTCGAGCAACCACTCCTTCGCTCGAGCGAGCCTCGTATATTTCAGTCCGTAACAGCAACTTCTTCCTCACTTTTTCTCCACCTCTTTTGATTCAGACCCTAGATCTGGCTCCCTCTCTCTCTACACATACCTTCTCTCTAGGGGTTCATCTACTTTTAGAGTGTTTCCACCCTAATCCCTTTGTAAGAAAGATAGAGGGTCGCGAGGGCTTCTTTTTAATCTGAAAAGTTGTGGATTTTGAGCACTTTGGGCTTTCACCATCTTCTCCATTTGGTCTCTCACTTCGAGGTAGGGATATCCTACTCCTCCTTATGGGTTTTGACATAAATATTCGTTATTTTGATTAGTTGGTGTTGTTGGGTAACATTGGAAAAAATTAGGGTTTGGTTTGTAATTTATAATAGAGGGGTTTTGTGTTTAAAAACTCCATGTGTATTTAAGGCCTTGGAAATATGAGTTTGAGAGTTAAATTGGTGGAATTTGGTCTTAGGATCAACATTTGAGAAAAAGGGAAAATGCCCTAATTCTTGTAATAAATTAATTCGTATAATTAATTTGGGAAAATGTGGAAATATGAAATTGAGTTGATATCCATGAAATTGGGAAATTATGAGATTGAAAGGTGTAGTTGGATAATTTAATCACTCACCTATGAAAATGTCGATATTTTATTTGTTGATAAATTTATTATCTGTTTAGAGATAACTGTTTTGGGCTATCGGTGGAGGATAGTCTTGATTGTTATAGACACTGTATGTTGATTAGGGAAAACTGAAACTAATTAAACGTGTTATGTCATCGAATATGACGGTTGGAATAATACATCAAATGTGTGTATTTATTGAACAATGTATATGATAAATGCTTATTACATTGCATATGTGTATTGTTTGGGAGGAGATAGGGGATGTTTTGAGAGGAGATAGGGGATGGACTCTCAAACCTGTTTGGGAGGAGATAGGGGATGGACTCCATTAATACAGCAAATATGTGTATTAAATTGAAGTAATGATACAGCTAATATGTGCATCTATTGAAGTATGGAAGTGTTTTAATATGAGCTGTAAACCTCTTTTGGATTGTTGTGAGACCATGAAATATCCTCTCACATGGATGTTGTGGAGATCCAACGAAGAGAAGAGCTGCACCCCTGTAGATCGGCAATGAGGAACATAGTCGGTGCCACCCAACCGGGGTTGCCGGCCGGGAGTACTCCGATGATGAAGTCAGTCCCTGAATCATGAAATAGTATGTATCTATATTAGAAGGGGTGTGTGTGTGTGGTGGATGGAGAACAGACATACCTTTCACTTGGGATGCCCCCCTCTTTATATAGATGGGGGGTGTGATATTTATTTGGGTTGGACCTTTGTAGGCTTTGTTTGGGTTGGGCCTTATAAGCTAATACCTATAATTTTCTGGCTCCCACAATTGCCCCAAAACTTTCATTGTCTACGGCAGAAGGAATGTGAGTTTTTTTCTTGCCAAGTTACGCTGTTCAAATAGCTGTTAGATTTTTTGATAAAGAACACTTTGGATAAATGAATAAAATATATGAATGAATGACTGCATGTATGCTTGAATGTTATAAATGTACGTATGTCTTGAATGTATGTATGTATAAATGTACGTATGTCTTGAATGTATGTAAAAATGTATATATGTTGATCATAAGATGAGGGGGGTTGAGCAAAAACCCAGAAAGGAATACAAATAAATCATAACAATACGCCGCGGTATTCTAACCCCCCGGCATGGATGTAGGCCGCGGTATTCTAACCCCCGGGCATGGGCGTAGGCCGTGGTATTCTATCCCCCGGGCATGGGCGTAGGCCGCAGTATTCTAACCCCCGGGCATGGACGTAGGCCACGGTATTATAACCCCCGGGCATAGGTGCAGGCCTTTGCTAACGACGCTCTGTGCCGAGTGCGAAGATTGCACTGTACTCGGAGACTTTTGCTGATTTTTAAGTGGCAACTAAGTGCCAAAGTGGCAAGGACTTTGAATAATGTATCCTGTACCGAATGAGGTGGACGTGTTAATCACCAATAATATGCTCCGCTTATATGGAATTGCCAAGTAGATATTGGGCCAACTATTTAATTGCCGAGTTGCTCGGTTTGCATTTAGTCCAAGGTAGACTTCCCCCATTGCTTTCGAATGCCAGGTGTTAGTCGGAAGGAATGTAGATTCCCATTGCCCTATGTTGCAGGGAAGGCTCGGCTTTGGTAAAATGACGGCGCTTAAAAATATGGAAACTGCTGTCTGCCAAGTGTGTAATGTATTGCCTCAAAACGGGCGCTTGCTTGAAGCTATGTGAAAAGGAGCGAAAGTTTGTAACTCAAGTAATCGTCCTTGTAATGTTTGTACCAAGTTGGCCGAGTATTCATGCATATCAAAGGTGCCGAGATGATGATCGGCTGATGTGCCCCAATTAGAAAGTGAAAAATTGACTGATGTCCCAGTGGGCAAATGTTTTACCAAATAATGTTGTTAGATGAATAAAGTTGCCGAATACTGTGGCCAATGTTGCTACATAAAGTTTGACGATGCATAAAGTTGACAAATAATGTTGCTTAGCCGAATAGAGTTGATGCACAGCCGAATAATGATCATGCATAATGTTAAAGTTAATAATGGTCGAATAATCTTGCTGGGTAAAGTTGATGCACTGCCGAGTAGCTAGTGTCAAAACATCGGTGTCCGTTTACACTTGGGTCGGCGATTGTGCCAATCGTTTGGTCGGCAGCGTGTCGGCATTCCTTCGGGGTTAGGTTTGCTAAGAACTTGGTCGGCAGTGGTTGCCAATTTAGTGTTGTTGAGCTTCTTGTCCAACGTATATTTGCCCCATTGCTTTTGAATAAGATTTGTTATTCGAAAGGAATAAAATTGACTTGGGCCAAAATTGCCGAGTAGGCCGATAATGAATTGAAACGGATTCTGTGCCCCTGTTCGATGCCGTGGCGATATCAGAATGAAGCCGAGGCAAAGTAAGGTACTTGGTGATATCGGAATCAAATCTGCAATTTATTTGTATTTTTATTTATTTATTTATTTATTTATTTATTTATTTATTTAATATATATGTATATATATTTTTGCGAGCAGAAATTGCATATTCTGACCATACAGATGGATCCGGAATACGTCAAATAGCTGGAAAGGACTTTTGGATCTCTGTGATCAGACTCCTGATGGCATAATTGTAGCCAAAATAGAGTTGACGGCTCAGATCGGTTGAGAATTGTGCGCCGCAAAGCACCGGATAACTTCTCTTGCATGTTTTGCTAGTTCGACGTCCGCAAAAAACTTCATCAATTCTGGGCAAACTTTGATCAGTCCGTACGGCGTCGTTTTAGCTCCGATTTTGACGTGGTTTGTTGCGTTGGACTCGTTTTAATGAGTACTTCACATTGGTATGGTCAAAACTTGAGTTTGCCAGCTTTTGAAATTTCAGTTTTCGGCATGTGTGGTCCGTTTCACAACTTTCGGCGAACTTGGGCTGCTTCTTGGCTCCTCAGGTTGGTGGATATGGAATCTTTGTGCCGATACGAATCTTATGATATGTTCAAATGTGGATTTCGGCAAGCCGAGATATTAGTGCCGAATAAGTACAACGTTGCCGAATACTTGATGCGGAAGAATATTGTCCAAGAATGTGCCGAATAATATGCCGAACCCGAGTTGATCATACGTATGCAGCATTCATAATGCCGATGAACTCCGTTACCGAATAAGTTGACTGTTGTTTTGTCGAAAATGTTGCCTATAAAGTTGATAAATGTTGCTAGCCGAATATCATAGATAACGGGGCCGGATTGTCTGATGTGCATGACGTATGGGCGGCCGAGCAGTCGTGCAGCCGACTAGTGTTAGCTGCCGGGTAAGTTGCCAAAGCCAAGATATGCAGAATAATGTTAGTGCAGTTGATAATAGTCCGAGTGATATACCGAATGGTAAAGGATAAGCAATACGGTATAATGTTTTGCCAAGTATTGGATAACTGAGTTGATAAGCAGTGCCGAAGCCGAGATGTCAAGGCCGAATAAGTTGTCATTGCTAGACGATGCGGCATTGATATTAATATGATGCCAATTTGAAAGCCGAATAGATTGTCCGTTTGCAAGTTATGCCGAATAATAAACCGAATAAGTGCAGAGTAGCTTTGGAGCTTCGCCGATTAATTGATTATGAGATACGACACTGCTGAGATGCGAATGCATGGGCTCGAATGCCGAATTTTGGGTTTGACTGGCTGAGCACATCTGTGCAGCACTTTTCTTCTGTTCTTGACTTGCCACATGCTTGGTCGGCAATTGAAAACGTGGTGTAAATAAAATTGAACTTGAAAATATAATGATGTAAGGAATAAAATTGAACCTTAGCTTGCCGAAATAATTACTCCGCAGCTCGTAAATTCTGCTCTTTGAAAGCACTTGGTTGGTTATCCGAGAGATGGTGGAGTACTGCAATCTATATTTTTAATTAAATTGAAGGTTATAAGCATATATGTATATAGAAAGCATATTAGCATATATGTATATAGAAAGCATATTGAAGACATTAATTATTCAAAGAGGATATTAGCTTCATTCAAAGAAGACATCTATACTTTTACGCAGCATATTAGCTTCATATAAAGCCGATCAAAATATTACCATAAATTACTATAATAACTCATGGTCAAACTTTGTCAATAACTCTTGGGGACAAATTTTTCTAGAGAGAGGGTGAAGACCCAGCCATAGGTTTAATGGCAATATCCAATTCTCGAGCCAAACACGTCGTCAAGCTATCCATGACATGTTGGACGTAAACATATAAATCCAAGTCAATATTAATATTTGTGTAAATATTTATGATCTTGTAATGGCCACAAGGATCAAGGTGATAAATAACTTTATATGTAAAGACTACAAACAAGAGTTAATGGTTGATGTTGCAGAGCAAAAAATAAAAGAAATCCAGGAGGTGGGTCCTGTCCCACCGGGTTTGTCTTGCTAAGACGTTTGGAAGGCAAATCGCCTTGGTTGACATGCTAGAGCACTTGGTCGGCACGACTCCACCTTTGCCGATAATAGCGTTAAAGAGAGTCGTGGTCGGCCTATAACACCTTGTCTGAGAGCCGAACAAACAAGTCTGATGCATATGCAAATATTTGTATCCATGTATATATATATATAAATGTATCTTTGCAAATATAGAGATAGCTTTCAGAAATGAGATTTAGAATAACAAGAGAGTTGACGAACAACCCAATAAAGAGTTACTGTTGCTAAGTTGGTTGATAGACAAGCCAAATAGAGTGCCGAATAATAAAGTTTAATCCACTCCCAAGTTATTGTGGTCCAATTTTAGTGAGAGAAAAATTGAAGACCCAGCCTTGGATTCTACAGAAAGTTCTAGCATAGGTACACGTGCATACATGTCAAGCATCAACTTTAAGCTAAGTTTTGAGAGGCAAAGAATAAATAAATAAATGGACAGACCCACGTACAAATTTAGCCGAATAACTTTATTGAATTGCCGAAAAGATGTTTGCACCAAGAAAGGTGTGAAACCCATTTTTAGAGAGAGAAAAAAGCTGCTAACTTCATCTTGTTTTGACGACCTTTCTAAGCAATATTAATATTCAACAATGCTTTGATCAAATCTATGAGCATAAATAGATACATGCATAGATGTGTATATATATACCTGAACTTTAGCAAAAACAACATAGTCAGAATGAAAGAAACCAAAAAACCCAGCTGTGGGCCGTATTACTTGGGATTGATTTTGCTTTTGTAGGAAGTGCACTAACCTCAAAGCATCCCATAAATGTTTACTTACAGCAGTATATTTGTTGTGTTCTTCGTTGATCTCATTCAGTCGTTCCCACAGACGGCGCCAATTGTGAGACCATGAAATATCCTCTCACATGGATGTTGTGGAGATCCAATGAAGAGAAGAGTTGCACCCCTGTAGATCTGCAATGAGAAACATAGTCGGTGCCACCCAACCGGGGTTGCCGGCCGGGAGTACTCCAATGATGAAGTCAGTCCCTGAATCATGAAATAGTATGTATCTATATTAGAAGGGGTGTGTGTGTGTGGTGGAGGGAGAACAGACATACCTTTCACTTGGGATGCCCTCCTCTTTATATAGATGGGGGGTGTGATATTTATTTGGGCTGGACCTTTGTAGGCTTTGTTTGGGTTGGGCCTTATAAGCTAATACCTATAATTTTCTGGCTCCCACAATTGTGAATAAAGGAAGTGCTTAATATGGGATGTAGTCTCATCTAATTGTTTGGCCAGGTTCTGAGCCATGTTTATGAATTGATTTGAATAAGTAAAGGAAAGTGAAATGAAACACGGACATAATTGTCATGGAACTGTATTGTGATATAAGTTGGTTTAAAAGTGTTAACCATTTGTCGAATGCTAATGTTTTAGTTATTTCTCATACTTGGTTTAGTATATCTCTACTGGGTATTGGCTCACCCTATATGGGACATCATTTTCAAGTTCAGGTGACATGCCACCTCCAGGGACATAGCTTGGAAGGTTTTGGGAGTTGAAGACTCTTTTGGTTGTTTTGTTATTCTGGTATTACATGTAAATTCAAGCCAAGGGCTTAATGTGTAAGAGTTAGTACTCTCTTTTTGTAACCAAGTGTTAGTTTGGAAAGTTGTAAGCCCATAGGGCATTTACTTTTGTTGTCAACATGTAATACTTCAGTAATTAATACTCTAATAAACAGAAATATGCTTTATTCTCTTATGTCTATGTATGTCAAGAATGTGGATTTATATGTATTATTTTGAGGGCGTTACACTACAGGTTCGCTGGTCTAGCCTGAGTTCAAGCGTTGAAGCCACCTATCAACTTTACCATCATCCAAGCACTTTGGTGCCCTCGCTTGAGTCATAAGCTAATGCTACTTAGCTCGGCGATTATTAGATGTCTCAATCACCCCTTATATTCAAACATTATGCGTTGTTTTTAAACGATGTGGGATAAGTTTACGATTATACTATTAACAATATTTAAACTTTACATTATCTCTTTTCTAATTAGATTATGAACGACGTGCGATGAATTTACGATTCTACTACTACCAATATTAAAACTTTACACTATCTATTTTCTAATGGCATTATGTTTCCTTCTTTTCCGTAGTAGCTACCATCGTCCGTCACCATCACCGAACCGTCTCTTATCTTCCCTACCTACAAGGACCAACTGTCACCCCCTTGCTCCCCTTCCTTTCTGCTAGAAAATTTGGTTTATAAGGCTTATTTTGGGCCAACTTTGAGCCCAAGATAGAGTGGGCTCCAAACGTATTTTGGAATTGGTCCGAAGAAGTGATGTGTTTCTTGCCACGTGACAAGTCACACGGTGAAGATGGTTTGTCAAAACCATTTATGAGTGAATGGGAAGTTGACGTCGTTTTCGGGTTCGAGGAATGGACATTTAAAGATTTAAATGTGGGCTTCCTTCTATTGGGTTATCCCACATTGAAACTTTAAGAGAGCCTTTTTGTGTATATAAGCTCTAGACTACAACACTTGGGTTGGGTCCCAAGGGGCACCCCAAGTTTGTAAAACGAAGGAGTTATGGACAAAGTGAACCTCAGCCCAAACCACCACATGGGCGTCGGCCGAGCCTGGTGTGGGTTGTGGGTTGGGTCGGTTCTAATATTAATTTTTTGGACAAAATTTATTTGAAATTAAATTCAAATTTTGTGCCAAAAATTGAATTAATTTTCTATCTATTTTATCTCCTTCAGTCCGAAATTCCTCACTGTTTTCAAACTGTTTTTCAGTTTTTAAACTTCCAGAAACTGCCCAGTAGTTTCGGGTTTAACGGCCAGCAGTTTACAAAATTCAAATCTGTCTAGATCTGTTTGAATTGAAGTTGTATCTGTTCGGAATAGTTTTGCATCTGTTCGTTCAAAATTCTGCACCTATTCGGCTCTATATATTCCAGCACTGTCCAACAGTTTTTGGTGTCTGAAATTGTCTCTTTTGCTGTCCAGATGTTATTGGTTTTGCATTATTCTTCATATTAGTTTTAGAATTAAATTAAAGAGAGTATAGAACACAAGGTTCTAGTTTGCTTGACAAATTTGTTTGGAGTGCTATTACAAATTCGTGAAGATCATTGTATCCTGGGAGATAGACGCCACTCAACCGTAAGCACCGTAAGGGGGCGAATCTGTTTTAAGGACAGAGTGTCACACACTCGACTTGGTCTTTTATTTTTCCATTCGGTTCAATAAAATAAATTTTGCATGTTATTTATTTTATTTTGTTTGATTTAGTTTATTTTATTTTATTTACACAGAAGATTGTTCCAACACTTTCTCTGTCCCAGCCAGCCACATAGAAAAATTAAAAAACCGCTCCCGCCATAGCAAATCATTTTGGAATTCAAAATTTTTAACTTGATTGTTGACAAGTTTCAAATCTAACGAAAATAGAGGATGGAATTTTGTTAAGTTTATGTCAATTTTGATTAACGAGAAATGAGATATCTGGGTTGGGCATAAATCCAAACGAAACTCTTTCTTGATTGAAATCAACCACATTAAACCCGTGGGTTTCCTAGGGTGGATGGGTGATGGCAGTAGAGGGGAAAAAACTGAGTAGGAGAGGGGAGAGAGTAAGAAAGCAGGTAGGGAAGAAGGCAACAAACAATCTCTGGATTTTTCCTAGTTTGTTTTGGGATTCTGTGTTGGTGACTAGGGTGAAAGAGTAGGGTAAAGAGGTATAAGATAAGGATGGGTGTATAATAGTAGGTGAAAAAATCTTGGATGCTTCTTCTAGTTTGTATGATGTAGCAAATTTCTACTGGCCTACTATGAAGTCTATAGTTTACGGGACATCCGTTTTAAACTTAATCTCCTTTCGAGATTAATAAAATAAAATTTATTTAGAGTTCGTTGCCACGTATTGCAAACTGAACACCAATTGTCATATATTTTATTGTTTCTTAAATTCCCTGATGTAAAGTCGTGTGTGTCCCGCGCGCTCAATCAATCACAATCTCTATACCATATGTTCTGTAACGACCTCAAAATAAACCCATAAACCATGCATTCATTACATCCATAAACTGAAGAGAATAAAACATATTGCCATTCATCAGAGTATTCTTACAAAAGATATTACATGTTGACAACAAAAGTAAATGCCCTATAGGCTTACAACTTTCCAAGTCAACACTTGGGTTCAACAAAATAGAGTTCTAACTCTTTACACAAAAGAAGCCCATGGCTTGATATACATATAATATACAAAAGAGAACAACAAAAAGAGCTATCAGCCTCAAGCCTCCCAAGCTATGTCCTTGGAGGTGGCATATCACCTGAACCTGAAAATGATGTCCCATATAGGGTGAGCCAATGCCCAGAAGAGATATGCTAAACATAATATGAGCAATAACTAAAACATTATCATTTGATAAATGTTCAACTCATATAAATCAACTTATAACACATTTCAGTTCCATGACACATACGTCCATGCTTCCTTCCATTTTCCTTTACTTAACAATTTCGATTTATAAACATGCCTCAAAACCTGGCCAAGCAATTCCCATGAGACTACGGCTCATGTTAAAAACCTTTCCGATATCAACAACTCAAATGAATTAAAATTCATAACAACCACTTCCATACTTCACAATTCACATGAGATAGCAACTCATATTAAAACACTTCCATACTTCATAAATGATACACAAATTTGCTGTATCAATGGAGTCCATCCCCTATCTCCTCCCAAACCGTGGAGTACATCCCCTATCTCCTCCCACACAATAAAATGTATATAAACAATTATCATATACACGATCAATCAATACATAGATTCGATGTATTATTCCAACCGTCATATTCAATGACATTTTCAACCGATTAGTTTTAATTCACCTAATCATCATGCAGTGTCTACAACAATCAAGACTATCCTCTACCGATAGCCCAAAGCAATTATTTCTAAATAGATAATAATTACATCCAACAGATAAATTATCAACATTTCCAAGATGGGTGATTAATAAATCCAAATCCACCATTCTACCTCATAATGAGCCAATTTCAATATTTCCAACTCAATTTCATATTCCCATAACTTTCCCAAATTAATTATATAAATTAATTCATAATAATAAATTAGGGTTTTTCTCCCCTTTCTCAACATTGACCCAAAGGCTCAAATTTTAGCAATAAACATCAATAACCTCATTTTAAGACCCAAATATACATTTATGAGTCAAAAGAACAAAATCCCTCTTTACATATTTCGAAACCCTCACCCCCAAAATTTCTCAACTTCAACACTACATCAAAATGACTACAAGTTTATGTCAAAGACCATAAATATGAGTAGTTATCCCTACCTCAAATAGAGAGACCAAATGGAGAAGATGAAGAAAACTCGAAGTGCTCCAAATCAAGAAATTTTCAGATGAAAAGGTAGCCCAAGCCAAGCTCTACACTATTTGCAAAGGAACTAAGGTAGGTGATCACTCAAACTAGATGAAACCCTAGAGAGAAGTTGAAGTCTAGAGAGACGAGCCTTCTAATGGAGGTTTTGAAAAGTTAGAGAGAGAAAAGGCACTGAAAAAGTGATCCAAAAAGTTGAAATTCGGACTGATATTCTGCACTCCACGCTCGAGCATGGAACGCCCCGCTCGAGTGTCAGACGCAGACCCACGCTCGAGCGTCAAAAGTGCCGCTCGAGCACCAGATGCACACTTCCAGAAGTTTTGCAGTCGATGGTCCCCGCTCAAGCGTGAAAGTGGACTCTCGAGCGTTCAATGACCTGCAAAACAAAATACTGAGAGATGAAAAATCACGCTTGAGCGTCAAAACGCCCGCTCGAGCGGAAAAGCAAAAACAAAGGGCCTGCTCGAGCATCAAAAGCCCCGCTCGAGCGTGAAGGCCAAAATCTAGGCATCAACTCTAGGTTTCCAAACACAACCAACCTGTTTCAAACCTGCCCAACACAACCCCAGACTCGAATACAAGATTAAAGGATGGGAATGAGAATGAGAATACAACAACAACACATCCACGGAACCGAGTCCGGAATACAATAAATAAAGAAGGAGAAACCGGGATCGCTATAACCTCCCCCCCTTAAAGAATTTCGTCCCCGAAATTAGATACAAGTTTCAGAAACAAGTTTTCTCCATCCTTAACAATATTACAATTCAATATTCAACATCCTGACTCATTACCGGTCATCCCATCTCTATTCAAGAGGCAATTTACAACATAAGATACAACATGCATTATCAACATGCATTTCCTTGAAATTCACCAATTTCAACACATATTCCACAATTCAATTACATATCCAATGCCAATAATATGTTTGCATTTCTAAAACAGAATTAACATATGCAATGTTAAAATAAACTTCCATTTTCCAAGCATATTCAACAATGCTTCCATAAATCAAAACATATACCATGTTTTACAACTTAAGAAATATTCAATGCTCTTAAGGTTTATCAATACAAAACAAAACTCCCATTACATGGTTAAACATTAACAAACAAGTCCGAATATTTTTCTCGGACCTCTAACTCACATTCCCAAGTGGCTTCTTCCACTCCGTGATGTTTCCACAAAGCCTTTACCAAGGGTATCGTCTTGCCTCGCAAGACTTGATCTCGTATATCCAAGACCCGAACCGGCCTCTCCTCATACAAGGCATCCTCATCTACCTCTAAGTCAGTCTAATCCAATACATGCGATGGATCCGGCTCGTACTTCCGAAGCATACTAACATGAAACACGTCATACACCCCGGACAACTGTGGCGGTAAAGTTAAACGGTATGCCACCTCCCCAATCCTTTCAAGGATCTCAAAGGGACCAATAAACCGAGAGGAAAACTTCCCACTCTTACCAAACCTCATCAAACCCCACCTAGGTGATATTTTCAAGAAGACGTGATCACCCACCTCAAATGCCAAAGGCCTCCTCCTACAGTCATCATAACTCTTTTGGCGACTTTGAGCTGTAACAAGCCTCCTACGAATAAGCTCAACTTTCTCTGTCGTTTCCCTCACCAACTCTGGGCCCAACAAAGGTGCATCACCCACCTCGGCCCAACATACTGGAGACCTATACGGTCGGCCATACAAGGCCTCAAACGGTGCCATACCGATGCTCGACTGGAAACTGTTGTTGTAGGCAAACTCCACTAAGGGCAAGATAAGGGATGGACTCCATTGATATAGCAAATGTGTGTATTAAATTGATATATGGGAAGTGGCTTTAATGTGAGTTGTAGACTCCTTTCAATGGTGAATAAAGGAAATGTTTTGATATGGCATAAATTCCCATTTAACTGTTTGGCCAGGTTCTGAGTCAGGATTATGGATTGAAATTATATAAGTAAAGGAATATGAAATGGAACATGGACATTATGTCATGGAATTGGATTGTGTTGTAAGTTGGTTCATAAGAGTTAACCATCTATCAAATGCTATTGTTTTAGTCATTACTCATATTTGGTTTAGTATATCTCTATTGGGCTGTGGCTGTAATAACCCCGATCCGTAATTAGCTACTAATCCGTATTTAGTCATGCTAATGAGAGGATTAAAATGAATTATGAGATTAATACGTAATTTGCATGACATTTGGCTTCTATCTGTTACTTATAGAAATATCTATTTGGAATTCTGCTTTAATATGTAAATTGAAAGCCTTATCGGCGTCCGAAAACGAAATTGATTACACCAATATGTTATTTGGAATTTTTAGAACCTTATGGCAAGTTTTATTAAAAATAGATTCAGAACGATTCGTTAAGTTGCGTTTGGCAAGCCTTATGTTTTAATTAATGTAGTATAGCATCATAACTATAAATATGAGCCCCTTAAGCTCATTTCAGCTCATCCTTGTTCACTTTGAGTGCAAAAATCTGAGGGTTTATTTTAGAGAGAGAGAGTGTGTGCAATTCTAGAGAGAGAGAAGAAGAGATTGATGGGGAATTGAAGATTTTGGCTAAGATTCATCAAAACTAAGCTAGAGCTAGATTAACTCAAGACTCTAGGTAAGAACCTAAGCTTTAATTCATGCAGCTAATGTGTTTAATTGTTGAATTCATGAAGATTATGTGTTTAAATGTGTACATTGAGCTTAGAATAAAGATTTGAGTTGCAATTCATGAATGCATGTACTTTTTTCTCACAAATTGAGCATGAACTCCAAGAATTCTCTCTTGCATGTTTGAAATTCATCTTCATTTGGGGAAATCATCAAGTTTCAAGTTGTTTTGTGGTGTTTGATCATGTTTTGAGAAGTTTGATACAACAAAAATCCATGCATGCTGTGTTCATGAACATTCATCATATTTTAAGTTAAAATTGTGAGTTTTTAACAAACTCTTGGGCCATGATTTTATGAAATGATCCTAAATTCTTCATGTTTTACAACTTTACTATGTTATCTCAAGTTTTGGGGCCCAAGAGATGTGTTTTGGAAGGTTGAATTCGAGTTTTGAGCTTGGGAGGTCAATCTGGATTTTCCAGAAATTTGACCTACGCTCGATCAGAGACTTTCACGCTCGAGCGTGAACCCTGAATTCATGCATCACGCTCGAGCGTGGATCGAGCGCCTGTCGAGCATGAAAACTTTGCATCCAGTACTTTTTGAGTTTACAGTCCACTCAAGCGGGGAAAGTCACGCTCAAGCGGGGATTCATTGTCTGCATGTCCGCTCGAGCGGGGAAACCCACGCTCGAGCGTCGACCTCATTTTCAAAAATTTTACCAAGTGTTCCAAGGCATGTTTTGGCATCCTCATTACATCTTAGGCATTCCTAAGCCTTAAGTAAGCCTTAGTAATGAGGTTATGGATTAGAAACACACTAAGGAAAAGAATGTACTAAGTTCCGAGACTGCAAGTGTGTGTGTATTAGGCAATGTGCTAAGAAAGAATAGGAACCAACGTAAGGAAAGCTAAGCCTTAACGACTATTTGAATGTTTAATGATAAGACATGCTTGTGTTATGTATTTTGTAATTGTAGGTCAAGACTCGAGGGTTGATTGACCGCTTACCGGAACCACTGTGAGTAACGTTATCGTAAAGATACATTCATATGAATTATGTTCCAAATGAAATGTGATAAGCTATGATTTCTGATATGATATCTGTTTTACGTGAACGACCATCCCAAGTTTGAAATCTATTATGGCATCCATAGATAGTCCCAAGTCATGGGGACGGCATGAAAATGCGGGTCCATGACATACAAGTTTACGAGATCTCGTTAACCACTTCATTGTGGTGATATGTGTTTAATCGGTATCCAGAACCGATTACTCTAGTCGGAAGACGTTTTGTTATGTGTTCTATGGGATGTACCATTATTATGTTATGATATGGGGATGATTATGTTATGATCTGTTTTCCATTTATAATGTGTTCGGATTTCGTTCACTAACCCCTTTACGTTAATGTTATTCGCTGGGCTTTAGCTCACTGTTTGTACATATATATTTATAGGTGAGCATTCTGGAGATCAAGCCTGAAGGCTTTTGTCTGGATCAGTGTTCTGTTGTCAGCCAATCATTGTGCCTCACGTGGAGGTTCCTGAAGTGTCCTGTGTTCAAGTTCTGTTGGTTTTATGTATATGTATGACTTGTTTAAATTTTGTTGGATGTACTTAAAATACTGTAATGTGTGTGGGTATAATGTATGGTTGACTATCAGATATGTATATAAAGTTTTAAATATTCTGTTTCATATAAGTCAGCACAGCTCATTGGACAACTATATATTTATGTAATTGCTTCCGCTAGCCCCTTATTCTATGCTTATCTGTTCAGAGGCCTTCGGTAGTCCAAGGATTATTGGCCGGTTACGATGCTAAACCTATAGGGGCGGGTTTGGGTCGTGATAGAGTGGTATCAGAGCACGAGTTATACTGCACACACGAGTCCATATGAGCTATAGGATGTCCTAGAAATGAAAATAGAATGTTTAAGTGTGTGAACTACTATGAACACATCCTTATTGGAAATGAAACGAAATGAAACCTATGTGCATGATCAAGGAAGTTAAGTCGTATAACATGTAATGATAATTTCAATACTGAATGTGGAATCAATGAGAGCTTTCCTTATATTAATAAGCACCCTGCTTGTGTGTAGCCCATGGAAATGACAAGGAATATAGACAAATCTAAATCTTCTGACGCTAGAATTAGCCGGTTAGAAAGAATGGTTGAAGCCTTAACCGAAAATCTAAAACAACAGCAACAAGGGGAAATACATGTACCTGAACCAGCTAATTATGATATTATAACACTGACACAGAAATATAATAAGATGAAACCACCAGAATTTCAGGGGGGTATTGAACCGTTAAAAGCCGAGGCTTGGGTCTTAGAAACTGAGAAAATATTTGAGGTATTTCTGTGTACTGAGGCACAGAAAGTTTTGTTGGCAACATTCACACTCAAAGAGGAGGCTAGGAGATGGTGGATGTTAGTACGAAATGATAATGAGGGTGTGACATGGGATAGATTTAAAGAAATTTTCTTCGAAAAATATTTTCCCCAATGCATCCGAGATAGGAAGGTATCTAAATTCATACACCTAAAACAAGGCAAAATGACTGTGGCTGAATATGAAACAAAATTTACTGAGTTAGCCCGATATGCACCACACATGGTAGACACTGACTACAAAAAGGCTAGAAAATTTGAAGGTGGGCTTGACCTAGATGTGTATGACCGAGTTGGCGTCTTAAAACTGTCAAAGTATATAGATGTCCTTGATAGAGCATTAATGTCTGAGGCAAACATAGCAGCATTGAAAATATCAAAATCAACATCATCAACTGAATCAGAAAGAACGAAACAGAAGAAACAGAAGGCTGAAATGACTAGTAATTCAGTGACCTCTGCGAATGAAGAATCTAGGACAATAACTGTGAATAAAGAAAGTTAGGGAAGCAATGTGAACAATGGTACACCTAGTTGTAAAGAGTGTGGGAAACAACATTGGGGCACTTGTCGCCGCCTATCAGGGGCTTGTTTTAGATGTGGTCAGAAAGGGCACTTGGCTAAATCTTGCCCGCGAACTCATCCGAACAACACCAGGCCTAATGCTAGTATGACTGGTTCTGTTCCTACACCTTAGTTCCAGAAAATGCTCGGAACACTGAAACGATTGACACAGGTATTACCTTAATTATGTGCAATTGGTTATATGGGAATTTGTGTAGAATCGTACGTTTCTTAACTTGATATAGATTGTGGACATGTTAATTGGACCAATTGAATTATTAGAATTATGAACCCTAGTTATTGATTGTCTTGAAGACTTACTATTTAATGTAAAATTTTATGTGAGATGCTCAAAACCCTATAACGAATCACTTGAGCCTTGGGAATTGTTAGGACTTATGAACAATGAGAAATTGCTGGGTTAAATCTTCGTACCGTATTGCAAAACTTTAATATGAACTATTAGGTGCGACCTTTTGAATTATGCTAGAACTATTGGGCATGGGAACACATTATGATTGACTTTAACTTGGGAAAATCTGTATGACCATGACTTGAACGGTAAATCTGTATGACCATGACTTGAACTGAACCATTATATATTGACTGACATCATCGAATGATTAGACCTGTGATCTCGAATTGTATGTATGAATTAGTCACGTAGGGAATTTCTAAAATTGAGAACCTATGCCAGTTTGGAAGAATGAACTTCTGCTTATGAATTTGTGAACGAATACCTAATTGTTAATTGATTGTAGACTCGTACCTGTATGTCTGCTTTCATGCTTGTAACACTATTAGAATTAATGGGATTGAACCGTGGTTAATGAATACTTTGAGACCTACTGGTTGATATGAACCATCATGACTGACCCGTTGAACTATGCTTGAATTGTTAAATGTGGAGAAACACTATTATTGACTGTATATGGAACATGTTTAGACTTACATATGTCTATACCTTTGCATGGGATGTTAATTAATTGAACTCGGCACACTCCGTGTACCTACTGTATTTGTAACTAGACTGAGTAGACTTATGACTTGTTGCCTTGACTATCGTATCTGAGGAAACTGCTTTGTGTTCATCTGTACATAGAACTCATGAATCTGTATTGGGAAGGTTATTAGACTCTAGACATACACATATATGACTGTACCTTTGCCCAGAATGAATGATATGTTATTTGTTTTGATAACTTGACCATTGGGACTATGACTCTGGGATTGTATGACTAAGTAAAGACCCCATGTGATAACCTCTAAACTGTGGACTGTGATTGGTGAAGTTCGCAAGACTGTTTGACTCGATTAGTGAACCTATGCTTTGACGACTGTATGACCGATTTGAAACTTCTGTATGACAATCTGCTATTGTGTACCTTACGCTTATATGAAAGACTTATTTGGGAAATTATTATATTGACTGTGATGCTTATTTCTTGATATGAACAATTACATACCTATGCACCTACATGTGGACTTACTTGGAGAATGTAACATTATATATGACATGAACTATTGTGATAAATGACTCCGATGTGATTTGAGAACCGAGGAACTTAGGACAACTGTAGAACTACTGACTATGTACCTAAGCGAATGGAGTATGAGCTATAGAACGAATGTACCTTGTCAGGAAATGATAAGGGTAGAACTTTTACCTGATCTAACCTGATAGAACCATGGTTTGATGAGACCTTTGTTTAACTGATGGAACTTCTGTTTGATGGCTTACGCTTTAAACTCTTATTTGATATCACCGGGTAGAACTTTCATTGATTTGATCTGAGGAGACCCTCATTGAGAGCCATTATCTGATTTGATTACATTGTGGAAGGATTGTGAATTACTTACGATCGAATAACAGGGACGTGTTGCTAAGGGAACTAACCGAATGAGACCTAGAATCAATCTTGAACCCTTAGGAAGAATGTGAACCATCAACAGCAGACTATGTGATTATGAATGGCTCCTTACCATCTGCTTAGAACCGATTGGGACACACGTGAATGAGATTATGGAATTGGTAACTTATGCTTGGAGAATATGGGAACATGACATGTAGCTGATTACCCTGTATTACCGTTATGACTGTGAACTTGTTTGACTAGAGAATGATTACTTCAGAATTTCGTCTACTGCTATGGGACTAATGTACGAATTTGCGTTGTATTCCTGATAACTTCATAATGACCTGGACCAACTGTGATGGGTTACCAAATGGAAAACCAAATTGAATAAATTAAATCTCTGTAACTTGACAACGGGAAATTATTTGTGAAAATGGAAACAATGTGAATCTAAGACCCCGATAAGTACTAGATATAAGTAATGTGAATAATAACTTAGTCAAATTGTGTTCAACTATATATGCCTTCTGTGAAGCAAAATGGGATCTATTTTCTGAAATATTGTGTGCTGTATGTTGAATGATTGTTCAATCTCTGATATGCATTCATGACTCTGGCTATTATGTGATATCTGTTGGCTGTTACCCGGTATCGGAGGTTCCTTTATGGAACTTATATTTGTCTACACTCTGTTACCCGTACCGGAGGCCTCGTTATGGGGGCTCAGCTTCTGTTCTATTCTGTTACGTCCCTTTATAGGTCAACTGTTCTGTTAGTGCTAATGAATGCATCACGTATGCTTAAGCAAGAATTATGACATCTATGTATGATCTAGATAAGAATATGGAAATGAACATGTATCTGAGTCTGCTCTGGACAAAATCTAAATGTGTATAAGACTCTGTTTTGATATGAACCCTAATCTCTGTATCTGATTTATGATTCTGTCTCTGTATAAGCCAAGGTCAAGATTAGGATATGAGCACATTTACGAATATGGTTATGCTTCTGTTTTGTAAAGGGTTGAAATTATATTTCTGGTGAACATCGTTTCCTTTAAGATAACGTGAGTTTAGAGGGCCAAACTTCTTAAGGTGGGGAGACTGTAATAACCCCCGATCCGTAATTAGCTACTAATCCGTATTTAATCATGCTAATGAGAGGATTAAAATGAATTATGAGATTAATACATAATTTGCATGACATTTGGCTTCTATCTGTTACTTATAGAAATATCTGTTTGGAATTCCGCTTTAATATGTAAATTAAAAGCCTTATCGGTGTCCGAAAACGAAATTGATTACACCAATATGTTATTTGGAATTTTTAGAACCTTATGGCAAGTTTTATTAAAAATGTGATAAGAAAGAATAGGAACCAACGTAATGAAAGCTAAGCCTTAACGACTATTTGAATGTTTAATGATAAGACATGCTTGTGTTATGTATTTTGTGATTGTAGGTCAAGACTCGAAGGTTGATTGATCGCTTACCGGAACCACTGTGAATAATGTTATCGTAAAGATACATTCATATGAATTATGTTCCAAATGAAATGTGATAAGCTATGATTTCTGATATGATATCTGTCTTACGTGAATGAACATCCCAAGTTTGAAATCTATTATGGCATCCATAGATAGTCCTAAGTCATGGGGGACGGCATGAAAATGCGGGTCCATGACATACAAGTTTATGAGATCTCGTTAACCACTTCATTGTGGTGATATGTGTTTAATCGGTATCCGGAACTGATTACTCTAGTCAGAAGATGTTCTGTTATGTGTTCTATGGGACGTACCATTATTATGTTATGATATGGGGATGATTATGTTATGATCTATTTTCCGTTTATTATGTGTTCAGATTTCATTCACTAACCCCTTTACGTTAATGTTATTCGCTGGGCTTTGGCTCACTGTTTGTATATATATATTTATAGGTGAGCATTCTGGAGATCGAGCCTAAAGGCTTTTGTCTGGATCAGTATTCTGTTGTCAACCAACCATTGTGCCTCACGTGGAGGTTCCCGAAGTGTCCTGTGTTCAAGTTCTGTTGGTTTTATGTATATGTATGACTTGTTTGAATTATGTTGGCTGGACTTAAAATACTGTAATGTGTATGGGTATAATGTATGGTTGACTATCGGATATGTATATAAAGTTTTAAATATTCTGTTTCATATAAGTCAGCACAGCTTATTGGACAACTATATATTTATGTAATTGCTTCCGCTAGCCCCTTATTCTATGCTTATCTGTTCAGAGGCCTTCGGTAGTCCAAGGATTATTGGTCGGTTACGATGCTAAACCTATAGGGGTGGGTTTGGGTCATGACAGTGGCTCACCCTTTATGGGACATCATTTTCAGGTTCAGGTGATATGCCACCTCCAAGGACATAGCTTTGGAGGTTCTAGGAGTTAAAGACTCTTTGTTCTTTTGTTATCTTTTGTTATATTACATGTACATTCAAGCCAAGGGCTTATTATGTTATGAGTTAGTACTCTCTTTTGTGTAACCAAGTGTTGGCTTGGAAATTTGTAAGCGTTTGGGCATTTACTTTTGTTGTCAACATGTAATGCATTTGTAAGGAATACTCTGATGAATGGAATTAAGTTTTGTTTACTTATGTCGATGCATGTCTAAAATGTGGGTTTCTATGTATTATTTTGGGGGCGTGACAACTTGGTATCAAAGCGTACCGGGTTTGAATACTTTGGGTACATGGAAAGTGATTAGTATCACAATGGGTTTGTCTCGCTTGTTAGAGACTTAGATTTAATGTTATGTACTTATGTGATAACATGTTTATGTGACTATATGGGTATGGAATATAGTTTCTAGGATGTTGATTGGATCCTTAGGTTTCTGTGAGTCTTGTTGGAAAAGCACTTGATCAATATTGTTTCTAACTTAAACTCTAGCAACGCCTCGGGACTGTCATTATCCATAAATGAAAGTCGTAGGTGCTTATATGATTATGTGCTTACATGGAATGAATTACGGTTGTCCAATTCATTAGGACGCGAGTGTTATAGCTTCAGCACATTTGTGAATGTGCTAACGTCTTTGTTACCTTTATTAGGATGTCAGGACAAGGACGTGGAGGTAGGCGTGGTAGGCCTAGGAGGCAGGAGATGCCTATACCGGATGAGATTCCGGAGCAGTGGGAGGGTGCTGGCCAGGCCAATATGGCCGAGCCAGTGGGTCAACAGGCCATGGGCACCTTAGCCTGCGAGATGGCAAGAGCTTTGAGGGAGTCCATGAACATTCTCAGAGCTAAGAATCAAGTTCAGGCCCAGGTTGTTGATGCAAGGCCTTCCTTTCTGAAGAGGGAGTTTTTCCGATCTAACTCGGACGAGTTTCTTGGGGATCCTAAGGAGCCACTGAAGGCTGATGAGTGGCTAGAGTAGATGGCAAAGACGTTTGAGATTCTTGGCATCAAAGACGGGGCTTTGAAGGTGACCTTGGCGTCCTTCCAGCTGAAGGAAGACGCGGGTCAGTGGTGGAAGTTCATGAGGGGCCGTATTGGTGGTACTTAGGAGGCCTTTGTAGTTGCTTTCCAGGAGAAGTTCTTGTCTCCAACTGTTTGGGAGAAGTTAAGGGACCAGTTTTGCCAGCTTAATCAGCTGAGTTTGCCTGTGGCTAAGTTTGAGGCCGCATTTACTAGCTTGTCGAGGTTTGCTCATGAGTTAGTGGCGTCTGAGGAACGTCGTTGCTTAGAATTTGAGAAGAAGTTGAGGCACGGGCTCAAAACTAGAGTTGCAGTGTCCATGATCCGAGAGTATGGACATCTTGTGGCTGCAGCTCATATGGAGATTATCATGCGTGAGGAGGAGGAGGAGAGGATGAGGGGCTCCAAAAGGAGTCAGGATGGCCAGGGTGATGGTAGGAGGCAGAGGGGTTCTAACCCTCAGCAGTCTCAGGGTGGTTTTGTTAGATCTACCTTTCCAGTGCCGAGTATAGGTTCTGGGAGAGGCAGCCAAGGAGACGTTACTTGTTACAAATATGGCCAGCTGGGTCACAAGTCTCCATCTTGCCCGCAGAGGGGGGAGGTCAAAGAGCTGCTTCATCTTCGGCTCGACCTCAGAGCCAAGGTCAGGGTAGAGGTCAGCCACTGTCTTGTTATTAGTGTGGTCAGGCAGGGCACCTGAAAAGGTTCTGCCCGCAGTTGAGTGCCACATCGGGTGCGCCTGGTTCGAGGCAGACGCAGAGTTTTTAGCCAGCCCAGTCTGTTCAGGCCTCGAGGGCCAATCAAGGAGCTTCGTCATCCCAGTCTGTACAGCAGTCTTTTGCTCCTAGAGGTAAGCAGGTAGAGCAGAGACCTTCAGGGTGCGTGCTGTTACCGCGCAGGATCTTGTACCTACTCCATCTGTTGTGAGAAGTACCTTCTTGTTTTGCAACTCGGTTGCTAATGTGTTGATTGATACGGGTGCATCCCATTCTTTTATATCTACTACATTTACATCTGTTTTGGGGTTGGAGTTGGCGCAATTAGCATCTCCTATATGTGTTGTATCACCGGTTGGGGGTGAGTTGATTTTGAAACAGGGGTGTTGGGGCTGTGATATAGAGGTCGCCGACCGTTGGCTTCCATTTCCTTTTGTAGTTATGGCTATGTCGAGTTTTGATGTGATTTTGGGTATGGACTGGCTATCGTCATACCGGGCTATCATCGATTGCTACTGTCAGAGGGTCACCGTATGTACCCCGAGCGGGGATTGTTTCCATTTCTTGGGAGATCGGGTTGGTAGTGTCTTACCATCGGTGTATGATCCGCGAGGGCGGAGTGAACTTAATGGTCTTCTTGCTAGCTTTAAGAGTGGTGAATGTGATGAGACCCAGACTGTATTGCCGAGAGTGGTTTGTGAGTATTTGGATGTCTTTCCCGAGGATCTTGTTAGCTTACCACCTCATCGAGAGATAGAGTTCTTTATTGATTTAGTGCTCGGCACAGCGCCAATTTCTATGGCACCTTATCGTTTTGCCCCAGCCGCGTTGATTGAGTTGAAGGTTCAGCTCCAGGAGTTGCTAGATAAGGGCTTTATCCGCCCTAGTGTTTCACCGTGGGGAGCACCGGCCCTCTTTACTAAAAAGAAAGATGGTGCCTTGAGACTTTGTATTGATTACCGGAAGTTGAATCGGGCTACGGTCAAGAATAAGTACCCTATGCCTCGTATTGATGATTTGTTTGACCAGTTGAAGGGTTCCCATTGTTTCTCTAAGATAAACTTGAGATCAGGTTACCACCAGTTGAGGGTCAGGGAGGAGGCTATTCCGAAGACGGCATTCCGTACGCGGTATGGCCATTATGAGTTTCTGGTGATGCCATTTGGGCTCACCAACGCACCGGTAGTGTTTATGGATCTGATGAACCAGATATTCTGAGAATTCTTAGATCGTGTTGTCGTCGTTTTCATGGACGACATTCTAATTTATTCATTTTCTAAGGAGGAGCATGAGGTACACTTGAGAGTGGTGCTTGAGTTGCTTAGAGCTCATAGGTTGTATGGCAAATTTTGGAAGTGTGAGTTCTGGCTGGGAGAGGTCAAATTCTTAGGCCATGTGGTCTCCGGAAGAGGGGTGTCTGTTGATACATCCAAGACTGAGGCAGTGCAAGATTGGGCACAACCTAAGAGTGTTTTTGAGACCTGCAGTTTTCTGGGGTTAGCTAGGTATTACCGCCGGTTTGTAAGGAATTTCTCCAATCTAGCCTCACCGTTGACTAGATTGACGCGAAAAGGGGTCAAATTTGTATAGAGTGAGACTTGTGAAAAGTTGTTCCAAGAATTGAAGGTTAGATTGACCACTGCTCCAGTTTTGATTATTCCGGAGAGAGGTTTGGGTTATGCTGTGTATTGTAATGCCTCACGAGAGGGTTTGGGTCGTGTATTGATGCAAGAGGGGAAAGTGGTTACCTATGGTTCGTGCCAGTTGAAAATACACGAGAGAAATTACCCTACACATGACCTAGAGTTAGTAGCTATGATTTTTGCCTTGAAGATCTTGAGGCACTACCTTTATGGTGGGAGATTCGAGGTATTCTCGGATCACAAGAGTCTGAAGTATCTGTTTACACAGAAAGACTTGAATTTGAAGCAGAGGAGGTGGATGGAGTTCATTGAGGATTATGACTTCGAGTTGCACTATCACCCAGGGAAGGCCAATGTTGTGGCCGATGCCCTTAGCAGGAAATCCATTAGTGATGTAGCTTGTATAGCCATCCGAGAGTGGGAGATGTTGGGTGCACTTGGCGAGTTTGACTTGCTTTTAGGCAAATCCGTTGAGACTGCGGCCTTGTTTTCTGTTGTTGCCCAGCCTACACTTGTGACTCGAGTGTTAGAGGCACAGAGAGGGGACCTTGAGGTAGAATCCCTCTGAGAGAAGATCTCCAGTGGGAAGGTTGAGAAGGGTTGGACGGAGTATCCCAACTTGAGTGTGAGATATCGAGACCGTCTATTCGTGCCGGAGTCTTGCCGAGAGGAAGTACTCCGTGAGTTTCACCATTCACGCCTTGCAGTGCATCTGGGAGGCACTAAGATGTATCGTGATTTGGGTCGCCAGTTTTGGTGGAGGGGCATGAAGAAGGATGTGACAGTTTTTGTGTCTAAGTGCCTTACTTGTCAACAAGTGAAGGCCAAGCATCAGAGGCCAGTGGGTTTGTTACAACCCTTGCCTATTGCAGAGTGGAAGTGGGAGCATGTCACTATGGACTTTGTTGTAGGTCTTCCGAGGACTCAGCGGGGTAGTGATGCTATTTGGGTGGTTGTAGACCGGTTGATTAAGTCGGCGCACTTTATCCCTATGCGCGTGAGAGATTCGGTAGATCACCTTGCCGACTTGTATGTTCGGGACATAGTGAGGTTGCACGAGGTCCCAGTGTCGATCATCTCAAATAGAGATCCACGTTTCACTGCTAGGTTGTGGCAGAGTTTGTAGAATGCCATGGGCACTAGATTGACCTTTAGCACGGCTTATCATCCTCAGACTGACGGGAAGTCCAAGCGTACTATTCAGATCCTTGAGGATATGCTTCGAGGTTGTGTTCTTGACTTTAGTGGGTCGTGGGAGAGGCACTTGCCCTTGGTGGAGTTTGCCTACAACAAGCCTTTCAATGAGTATCGGTATATACGGTTTGAGGCCTTGTATGGCCGACCTTGTAGGTCTCCGGTTTGTTGGGCCGAGGTGGGTGATGCACCATTGTTGGGCCCGGAGTTGGTGAGGGAAACGACGGAGAAGGTTGAGCTTATCCGTAGGAGGCTTGTTACAGCCCAGAGTCGTCAAAAGTGTTATGCCGACCGTAGGAAGAGGCTTTTGGCATTTGAGACGGGTGATCATGTCTTTTTGAAAATATCACCTAGGCGGGGTTTGATGAGGTTTGGAAAGAGTGGGAAGTTGTCCCCTTGGTTTATAGGCCCTTTCGAGATCCTTAAGAGGATTGGCAAGGTTGCCTACCGTTTAGCTTTGCCGCAGTTGTCCGGAGTGCATGACGTATTTCATGTTAGTATGCTTCGGAAGTACGAGCCGGATCCATCACATGTATTGGATTGGACCAACTTAGAGGTTGATGAGGATGCCTCGTATGAGGAGAGACTGGTTCGGATCTTAGATAGGTGAGATCAAGTCTTGCGAGGCAAGACCATTCCATTGGTAAAGGTTTTGTGGAAGCATCACGGAGTAGAGGAAGCCACTTGGAAACGTGAGTTGGGGGTCCGAGAGAAATATCCGGATCTATTTGTATATGTTTGAGCATATGTTGTATATTTTCATGTATTGTTAAACCTTAAGAGTATTGAATATGTCTTAAGTGTAAAACATTGTATATGTTTCAGTTTATGGAAGTATTATGGAACCTGCCTTGAAATGGAAGTCTAATATGACATTATATATGTTGAATGTGTTGTAGAAATGAAGATTTATCATGAATATTGAATATGATATGAAATTGTGAATCATATATATTGGAAATTTTTGGATTTGAAAGAATTGCATGTTGATAATGCATGTTATAATATATATTGAGAGTTGCCTCTTGAGAAGAGATGGAATGACCGGTAATGGGTCAGGTTGTTGAATATTGAAATGTAGCATTGTTGGAAATTAAGAAAAACTTGTTTGAAAAACTTGTGTCTAATTTCGGGGACGAAATTCTTTAAGGGGGGGAGGTTATAGCGATCCCAGTCTTTCCCCTTTTGGTTGTTGTATCCGGACTTAGGTTCCGTGGAGATTGCTGTTGTATATATATCTTGTTGTCATCCTTTAATTCCTTATTTTTGAGTTATAGGATGTGTTGGGCAGGTTTGCTACAGGTTTGGTGTGACAGGGAGCGAATGGTTGTTGCCCAGATTTTGGTGTCTTCGCTCGAGCAAGACTTTTGTCGCTCGAGCGAGATCTTTGTTTTAGATCCTTCGCTCGAGCCAGGGTTCCTTCGCTCGAGCGAGAGTTGAGCTTTGTGTCTGGTGGGTTGAGCGAGAAGTCCTTCGCTCGAGCGTGCGACTACGTCTAGTTCTGGACCTGAGAGTTGCAATTCTTGGCTCGAGCGAGCTTTCCTTCACTCGAGCAAGCGAGGTGTATGTTTTGAGTTCCTTCGCTTGAGCAAGCATTCTGTCGCTCGAGCATGCTTCTGGGTTGCAGACCTGAAGCTTCGAATTGTTGGCTCGAGCGAGACTTTCTTCGCTCGAGTGAGGGTTTCTTGTATCTGGTTGCTCGAGCGACCAATCCTTCGCTCTAGCGAGCCTGTGTTATATCAGTAGACAGCAACGGGATTACACTTTATTTTTCATCTCCTTCATTCTCAAAACCCTAGATCCGAGCTCCCTCTCTCTCTATACACCTTCTCTCTAGGGATTGATCTCCTTCTAGTGTGTTTCTACCCTTAGTCCTTTGTTAAAAAGGTAGAGGGTGGCTTGGGCTTCGTTTTAATCTGAGCATTAGTGGATTTGGAGCACTTTGGTTTTTCCTCATCTTCTCCATTTGAGCTCTTCATTTCGAGGTAGGGATATCCTACTCTATCTTATGAGTTTTGTCTTTAATTTTGGTCATTTTGATTAGTTGGTGATGTTGGGTAATTGTGGGAAAACTTGGGATTGTTATGTAATTTATAAAAGAGGGGTTTTTAAATATAAAATCCATGTGTAGGTAAGGCATTGATATATGGAATTATTGATGTATTATTGATGAAAATGGACCTTGGGGTTGATATTGTGGATTAAGGAAAATGCCCTAGTTATGTAATAAATTAATTGGTATAATTAATTTGGGGGAAATTATGAAATTTAGTTGGAAATTGTGAAATTGGAAAATTATGGGATTGAACGGTGTAGTTGGATTAATTTATCACTCACCTATGGAAATTAAGAGATTTTATCTGTTTGATGCATTTATTATCTGTTTAGAAATAACTGCCTTGGGCTATCGGTGAAGGATAGTCTTGATTGTTGCAAACACTGTATGTTGATTAGGGAAAACTGAAACTAATCACATTAAATATGTTATTGAATATGACAGTTATATTAATACAGCAAATATGTGTATTGATTGAATATTGTATATGGCAAGTGTTAAATACATTGTATATGCATATTGTTTTGGAGGAGATAGGGGATATACTCCATGGTTTGAGAGAAGATAGGGGATGGACTCTCAAACCCGTTTGGGAGGAGATAGGGGATGGACTCCATTGATACAGCAAATATGTGTATCACTTGAAGTGTTAATATAGCAAATGTGTGTATTAAATTGATATATGGGAAGTGGCTTTAATGTGAGTTATAGACTCCTTTGAATGGTGAATAAAGGAAATGTTTTGATATGAGATAAATTCCCATTTAATTGTTTGGCCAGGTTCTGAGTCAGGATTATGGATTGAAATTATATAAGTAAAGGAATATGAAATGGAACATGGACATTATGTCATGGAATTGGATTGTGTTGTAAGTTGGTTCATAAGTGTTAACCATCTATCAAATGCTATTGTTTTAGTCATTGCTCATATTTGGTTTAGTATATCTCTATTGGGCTATGGCTCACCCTTTATGGGACATCATTTTCAGGTTCAGGTGATATGCCATCTCCAAGGACATAGCTTTGGAGGTTCTAGGAGTTAAAGACTCTTTGTTCTTTTGTTATCTTTTGTTGTATTACATGTACATTCAAGCCAAGGGCTTATTATGTTATGAGTTAGTACTCTCTTTTGTGTAACCAAGTGTTGGCTTGAAAAGTTGTAAGCCGTTGGGCATTTACTTTTGTTGTCAGCATGTAATACATTTGTAAGGAATACTCTGATGAATGGAATTAAGTTTTGTTTACTTCTGTCGATGCATGTCTAAAATGTGGGTTTCTATGTATTATTTTGAGGGCGTGACAAAGTGCCTCTCCCACAACCCACTAAAGTCAAGGACACGACCTCAAAGCATATCCTTAAGGATCTATATAGTACGCTTGGACTGTCCATCAATCTGAGGATGGTAAGCCGTGCTAAAGGTCAACCTAGTGCCCAATGCACTCTACAAACTCTGCCACAACCTAGCAGTAAAGCGTGGATCTTTATATGAGACAATCGACACTGGGACCTCGTGCAACCTCATTATGTCCCGAAAATACAAGTCGGCAAGATGATCTACCGAATCTCTCACGCGCATAGGGATAAAGTGTGCCGACTTAGTCAACCGGTCTACAACCACCCAAATAGCATCACTACCTCACTGAGTCCTCGGAAGACCTACAACGAAGTTCATCGTGACATGCTCCTACTTCCACTTGACAATCGGCAAGGGTTGCAACAAACCCGCTGGCCTCTGATGCTCGGCCTTCACTTGCTGACAAGTAAGGCACTTCGATACAAAAACTGCCACATCCTTCTTCACACCCCACCACCAAAACTGGCGACCCAAATTACGATACATCTTAGTGCCTCCTAGGTGTACCACAAGGCGTGAATGGTGAAACTCTCAGAGTACTTCCTCTTGACAAGACTCCGGCACAAACAAACAGTCTCGATATCTCACACTCAGGTCGGGATACACAGTCAAACCTTTCTCAATCTTCCCACTAAAGATCTTCTCTCGGAGGGATTCTACCTCAAGATTACCTCTCTGTGCCTCTAACACTCGAGTCACAAGTGTAGGCTACGCAATAACAGAAAACAAAGCCGCAGACTCAACAGATTCGCCTAGCAGCAAATCAAACTCGCCAAGTGCACCTAACATCTCCCACTCCCGGATGGCTATACAAGCTACATCACTAACGGATTTCCTACTAAGGGCATCAGCCACAACATTGGCCTTTCCCGGATGGTAATGCAACTCGAAATCATAATCCTCGATAAACTCCATCCACCTCCTCTACCTCAAGTTCAAGTCTCTCTATGTAAACAGATGCTTCAGACTCTTATGATCCGAGAACACCTTGAATCTCTCACCATACAGGTAATGCCTCCAATTCTTCAAGGAAAAAATTACAGCTGCTAACTCTAGGTCATGTATAGGGTAATTCCTCTCATGTATTTTCAACTGACGTGAGCCATAGGCTACCACCTTCCCCTCTTGCATCAACACACAACCCAAACTCTCTCGTGAGGCATCACAATAAACCGCATAACCCAAACCTCTCTCCAGAATAATCAAAATCAGAGCGGTGGTCAGTCTAACTTTAAGCTCTTGGAACGACTTTTCACAAGTCTCACTCCACACAAACTTGACCCCTTTCCGCGTCAATCTAGTCAACGGCGAAGCTAGCCCGGAAAAATCCTTCACAAACCGACGGTAATACCCAGCTAATCCCAGAAAACTGCAGATCTCAAAAATACTCTCAGGTTGTGCCCAATCTTGCACTGCCTGTATCTTGGATGTATCAACAGACACCCCTTTCCCGGAGACTATATGGCCTAAGAACTTGACCTCTCTTAGCCAGAACTCACACTTCCCAAACTTGGCATACAGCCTATGGGCTCTAAGTAACTCAAGCACCACTCTCAAGTGTTCCTCGTGCTCTTCCTCCGAAGGTGAATAAATCAGAATGTCGTCCACGAAGACGACCACAAAGCGATCTAAAAACTCCCGGAACATCCGGTTCATCAAATCCATAAACACTGCCGACGCATTGGTGAGCCCAAAAGGCATCACCAGAAACTCATAGTGGCCATACCGTGTACGAAATGCCGTCTTCGGAATATCCTCCTCCCTGACCCTCAACTGATGGTAACTCGATCTCAAGTTTATCTTAGAGAAACAACGGGACCCTTTCAACTGGTCAAACAAATCATCTATACGGGGCATAAGGTATTTATTCTTAACTGTAGCCCGATTCAATTTCCGAAAATCGATACAAAGTCTCAAGGCACCATCTTTCTTCTTAGCAAAGAAGGCCGGTGCTCCCCACGGTGAAACGCTAGGGCAGACAAAACCCTTATCTAGCAACTCCTAGAGTTGAACCTTCAACTCACTCAACTCAGCTGGGGCAAAACGATAAGGTGCCATGGAAATCGGCGCCGTGCCGGGCACTAGATCAATGGAGAACTCAATCTCTCGATGAGGTGGTAAACTAACAAGGTCCTCGGGAAAAACGTCCGAGTACTCATGAACCACTCTTGGCAACTCAATCAGGATCTCATCACACTCACTACTCATAAAGCTAGCGAGAAGACCACTAAGCTCACTCCGCCCTCGCGGATCATACCCCGGTGGCAATACTCTACCAACCCGATCCCCCAAGAAATGGAAACAATCCCTGCCCACGGTACATACGGTAACCCTCTAGCGGTAGCAATCAATAACAGCCCGGTATGACGATAACCAGTCCATATCCAAAATCACATCAAAACCCGACATAGCCATAACTACAAAAGAAAATGGAAGCCGGCGGTCGGCGACCTCTATATCACAGCCCCGGCACCCTTGTTTCAAAATCAACTCACCCCCAACAGGTGACACAACACAAATAGGAGATGCTAACTTTGCCAACTCCAACCCCAAAACAGATGCAAATGCTGCAAATTTAAAGGAATGGGATGCACCCGTATCAATCAACACATTGGCAACCGAGTTGCAAAACAAAAAGGTACCTCTCACAACGAATGGAGTCGGTACAAGATCCTGCGCGGTAACAGTATACACACACCCTGAAGGTCTCTGGTCTACCTGCTCACCTCTCGAAGCAAAAGACTGCTGCACAGACTGAGACGATGAAGCCCTCTGATTGGCCCTCGAGGCCTGAACTAACTGTGCTGGCTAAAAACTCTGCGTCTACCTCGAACCAGACGCACCAGATATGCCACTCAACTGCGGGCAATACCTCTTCAGGTGTCCTGCCTGACCACACTAGTAACAAGAGAGCGGATGGCCTCTGCCCTGACTGTAGCTCTGAGGTCGAGCCGAAGATGAAGTTGTTCTCTGCCCTCCTCCCCTTTGCGAACAAGCTGGAGACTTGTGGCCCAGCTGACCACACTTGTAACAAGTAACGTCTCCCTGACTGCCTCTCCCAGAACCTGAACTCGGCACTGGAAATGTGGATCTCACAAAAGCTCCCTGGGACTGCTAAGGGTTAGAACCCCTCTGCCTCCTACCCTTCCCCTGGCCATCCTGACTCCTCTTGGAGCCTCTCTGCCTCTCCTCCTCCTCCTGCATGATAATCTCAAGATGCGCCACAGCATCCACAAGGCATCCATACTCCCGAGTCATGGACCCAGCAACCCTAGTTTTAAGCACGTGCCTCAGCTTTTTCTCAAACTCAAGACAATGGCGTTCCTCAGATGCCACAAGCTCAGGGCCAAACCTAGATAAGCTGGTAAATGCGGCCTCAAACTCGGCCACTGGCATACTCAGCTATTTGAGCTGGCAAAACTGGTCTCTCAACTTCTCCCTAATAGCTGGAGATAGAAACTTCTCCTGGAAAACATCTACAAAGGCCTCCCACGTGCTACCAATACAGCCCCGGACAAACTTCCACCACTGACCCGCATCTCCCTTCAGCTGGAAAGACGCCAAGGTCACCTTCAAAGCCCCGTCTTCGATTTCTAGCATCTCAAACGTCTTCGTCATCTGTTCGAGCCATTCATCAGCCTTAAGTGGCTCTTTCGGATCACCTACAAACTCGTCCGGGTTAGACCGGAAGAACTCCCTCTTCAGATAAGAAGGCCCTGCCTTAGCAACATGGGCCTGGACCTGATTCTCAGCTCTAAGACTGTCCATGGATTCCCTCTAAGCTCTTGCCATCTCGCGGGCTAAGGCGCCCATGGCTTGCTGACCTACTAGCTCGGCCACATTGGCCTGGCCAACACCCTCCTGCTGTTCCGGAATCTCATCCGGTATAGGCACCTCCTGCCTCCTAGGCCTACCTCGCCTACCACCACGTCCGTGTCCTAACATCCTAATAAAGGTAACGAAGAACATTAGCACATTCATAAATGTGCCGAAGCTATAACACTCGCGTCCTAATGCATGGACAATTGTAATTCACTCCACGTAAGCACATAATCACATAAGCACTTACGAATTTCATTTCCGGATAATGACAGTCCCATGGCGTTACTAGAGTTTCGGTTAGAAATAGCATTGATCAAGTGCTTTTCCAACAAGACTCACAGAAGCCGAAGGATACAATCAACATCCTAGAAACTAAATCCCATACCCATATAGTCACATAAACATGTTATCACATAAGCACATAACATTACATCTAAGTCTCCAACAAGCGAGACAAACCTATTGTGATACTAATCACTTCCCACGTACCCAAAGTATTCAAACCCAGTACGCTCTGATACCAAGTTGTAACGACCTCAAAATAAACCCATAAACCATGCATTCATTACATCCATAAACTGAAGAGAATAAAACATATTGCCATTCATCAGAGTATTCTTACAAAAGATATTACATGTTGACAACAAAAGTAAATGCCCTATAGGCTTACAACTTTCCAAGTCAACACTTGGGTTCAACAAAATAGAGTTCTAACTCTTTACACAAAAGAAGCCCATGGCTTGATATACATATAATATACAAAAGAGAACAACAAAAAGAGCTATCAGCCTCAAGCCTCCCAAACTATGTCCTTGGAGGTGGCATATCACCTGAACCTGAAAATGATGTCATATATAGGGTGAGCCAACGCCCAGAAGAGATATGCTAAACATAATATGAGCAATAACTAAAACATTATCATTTGATAAATGTTCAACTCATATAAATCAACTTATAACACATTTCAGTTCCATGACACATACGTCCATGCTTCCTTCCATTTTCCTTTACTTAACAATTTCGATTTACAAACATGCCTCAAAACCTGGCCAAACAATTCCCATGACACTACGGCTCATATTAAAAACCTTTCCGATATCAACAACTCAAATGAATTAAAATTCATAACAACCACTTCCATACTTCACAATTCACATGAGATAGCAACTCATATTAAAACACTTCCATACTTCATAAATGATACACAAATTTGCTGTATCAATGGAGTCCATCCCCTATCTCCTCCCAAATAATATCCGGTTTAGGAGTCCATCCCCTATCTCCTTCCAAACCGTGGAGTACATCCCCTATCTCCTCCCACACAATACAATGTATATAAACAATTATCATATACACGATCAATCAATACACAGATTCGATGTATTATTCCAACCGTCATATTCAATGGCATTTTCAACCGATTAGTTTTAATTCACCTAATCATCATGCAGTGTCTACAACAATCAAGACTATCCTCTACCGATAGCCCAAAACAATTATTTCTAAACAGATAATAATTACATCCAACAGATAAATTATCAACATTTCCAAGGTAGGTGATTAATATATCCAACTCCACCATTCTACCTCATAATGAGCCAATTTCATTATTTCCAACTCAATTTCATATTCCCATAACTTTCCCAAATTAATTATATAAATTAATTCATAATAATAAATTAGGGTTTTTCTCCCCTTTTCTCAACATTGACCCAAAGGCTCAAATTTTAGCAATAAACATCAATAACCTCATTTTAAGACCCAAATATACATTCATGAGTCAAAAGAACAAAATCCCTCTTTACATATTTTGAAACCCTAACCCCCAAAATTTCTCAACTTCAACACTACATCAAAATGACTACAAGTTTATGTCAAAGACCATAAATATGAGTAGTTATCCCTAGCTCAAATGGAGAGACCAAATGGAGAAGATGAAGAAAACGCGAAGTACTCCAAATCAAGAAATTTTTGGATGGAAAGGTAGCCCAAGCCAAGCTCTACACTATTTGCAAAGGAACTAAGGTAGATGATCACTCAAACTAGATGAAACCCCAGAGAGAAGTTGAAGTCTAGGGAGAGGAGCTCTCTAATGGAGGTTTTGAAAAGTTAGAGAGAGAAAAGGCACCGAAAAAGTGATCCAAAAAGTCAAAATTCGAACTGATATTTTGCACTCCACGCTCGAGTATGGAATGCCCCGCTCGAGTGTCAGACACAAACCCACGCTCGAGCGTCAAAAGCATCGCTCGAACGCCAGATGCACACTTCCAGAAGTTTTGCAGTCGATGGTCCCTGCTCGAGCGTGAAAGTGGACTCTCGAGCGTTCGATGACCTGCAAAACAAAATACTGAGAGATGAAAAATCATGCTCGAGCGTCAAAACGCCCGCTCGAGCGGAGAAGCAAAAACAAAGGGCCTGCTCGAGCATCAAAAGCCCCGCTTGAGCGTGAAGGCCAAAATCTGGGCATCAACTCTAGGTTTCCAAACACAACCAACCTGTTTCAAACCGGCCCAACACAACCCCAGACTCGAATACAAGACTAAAGGATGGGAATGAGAATAAGACAACAACACATCCACGGAACCGAGTCCGGAATATAATACATAAAGAAGGAGAAATCGGGATTGCTATATGTTCTCCAAAGAATTTTTTTTTATTACTATTGAAAAGGACTAAAGCTCACGTGTGTAACAAGGACTTAATGAACACAAAATTTTTAAAGGGACAAGTTCTGAACTTGTCATGCCACATGTTTGCCAAGTTCACAGGTGTAGCAAGGACTTAAGCTCCTCAAAGAGTTACCACAAAAGGCATAAAGTTTATGATGTTCACTCAAAGACTGCTAGAGTTATTGTTAATAGCATTGAGCAAACGTTTTGTCAATAGCATAACAGGTATGACAGTTCTCACATTGCCTTATAATATATTGTTTTGTTCACAATGTATTGCATTAGGGAACAAAAAAAGGTTGTTACTTTTTTTTTTTTTTCCTTCTAATTTTGGTTTTTCTCCATCAATAGTAACGGGGCAATTCCCGTGTATTCTTCAGCTCAAGATAAAGCCCCAAAAATGGTGACTGTAAATATCACTTACCCAAAAATAGAGTCATACAAGAATAATTAAGGTTTTAGCTTTGGGTGAGTTCTATCCTATAGGTTTATGTGCAATTGGAACCATCCTTAAATTCAATGATGGACTTAATTGATTTTCAATGCTTAACTTGACACTCTACACTAGTATTATGTAGATTATATTAACTGCCTATGTTATTTTTTGATATGCTTGCCTTTCAGACTCAAAATTTTTATAGAAAACAAGTTGTTACTTATACCAGGTTTCATTTGCAAGCCAAATTTGATGATGGAAAACGCAGTTGTCAAAAACGCGTTGCAGGCCACAATGTGTGTCAAAGAAAGCCTCAATTGGATTTTGTCTCCAGTAAGCCACACAAGTTACTTCGATACTAAAATGAATTTTTTTAGTTAGTTGCCAAACCTACCAAATTTTATTGATTGAAAAAAATAAATAAAATAAATAAAAACCCATAATTTTTATGTTATGTAATCATCACCACGGATGGATCCACGGTGTACGAAAATATATTTAGATTTTCAAATTTTGGAGGTGCGATTGCTCCACCCGCACGTCCTAGATCCATTATTGATCATGACAATATTTATTTATTTGTTTCATTTTATACATGTAAGAAAGTCAATTTGTGGTCATCACAATATTTTCTTTTTTGAATAGCGGGAACCACTCATTGGATAATTGTTGACCAGGTGAAGGCCATGGAGCCGTTTAAACACAACACTCAAAACCAAAGGCTGAAAAAATAATAATAAAAAAAAAATATATGGTTGTCTAATGACTTAACTCAGCAACCTCCAGCTACCAAAACCTACAAGTTCAGCGGTCTAGCCCGAGTTCAACTGTCGAACACATCTTTCAACTTTACCATCATCCAACCACCTTTGTGGCCTCGCTTGAGTCACAAGCTAACACTACATAGCTTGGCAACTATTAAATGTCTCAATCACACCTTATATTCAAACATTATGCGTTGTTTTTAAACGATGTGGGATGGTTTTATAATTTACTACTATCAACATTTAAACTTTACACTATTTATTTTCTAATGAGATTATGAACGATGTAGGATGAAATTACGATTGTACTACTACCAACCACCACGCCTTCGCTCTCTTTCCTTTCTCCCATCCAGCCATATTGAAAAATTAAAAATGGCTCTCATCTTAGTAAACCATTTTGGAAATCAAATTGTTGAACTTGATTGCTGATGAGTTTCAAATCTAACTAAAATAGAGGATGGATTTTGAGAAGTTTATATCAATTTTAATTAACCCGAAATGAGACATCCGGGCATAAATCGAATCGAATCGAAACGAAACTCTTTCTTGACTGAAATCAACCACATCAAACCCGTGGGTTTCGGGATGGATGGGTGATGGTAAGAGAGAAGAGAGAGTAAGAGAGGAAGGTAGAAAAGAAGACAACAAACTAATCCACTGGTTGCAAAATTATATTTAGATTTTCAAAATTTCAAGATACATCCTTGATCATAACAATATTAATTTATTTATTTTATACATGAAAAAAAAAAAGTCCATCCTTGATCATCACAATATTAATTTTTTATTTTCTACATTTAAAAAAAAAAAGACAAAAAAGTGATTGTCCAATAACTTAACTCAACAGGTTCACTAATCTAGCCTAAGTTCAAGCATTAAAGCCTTCTTTCAACTTTACCATCATCCAACCCCTTTGGTACCCTCGCTTGAGTCATAAGCTAACGCTACTTAGCTCAACAATTATTAGATGTCTCAATCACATCTTATATATAAACATTATGCGTTGTTTTTAAACGATGTGGGATAAGTTTACTATTAAACTACTACCAATATTTCAACTTTATACTATCTGTTTTATAATTAGATTATGAACGATGTAGGATGGATTTACAATTCTACTACTACCAATATTTAAACTTTACGCTATCTCTTTTCAAATGAGATTATGTATCCTTCTTTTCCGTGGTAGCCACCATCGTCCTCCACCATTTCCAAACCCTCTCTTGTCGAAGCTTTTAAATATTTATTGTTCTTTGAGTCTATTTTGAATTGTTTTTTTTAAAAAAAAATCATATCAGAGTGGTAAATTTTGTAAACGTTAAAATTAAAATTATTTTTTTAATATAAATTTCTTATTATTTTTTGAAAATACTATTGAATTGTAATTTTTCGTAAAGAAAACATAGTGGAACTGGGGTGAGTATTTGGGGTTTTTTTTTTTTTTTGTCTTTGGTTCATTTTTAATGAACTTTTTTCTAAAATTTTCAAAAAATTTTGCGTTTTGGAATATACTAGACTACGTGGACCAAACAAGTTATAAAAAACAATGAAAAACAATTCATTAAAAAAAAAAGTGATAACAAGTTGGTGATGTTTTTAGATCATTCTACACTAGATACACAAAAAATGTAAAATCTTTGACACAAATTTAAAAAATATAATATTCAAAAAGGGGGGGGGGGTTATATAGTTGCTGAAAAATCTAGAAATCTGTTAGATATTTATTTGTGATTATGTATCAATTTAAAACAATAAAACAATCCCAATCAAACAATCAAGACAAATCGACACAACTATTTTAACGTGGAAAAACCACAATTGGAGCACCTCCAATTGTGATAAAAAAAAAAACCACAGGCAACAGCCACAAAACAATCCACTAAGATATAAAGGAATTACATAGGTATACTCTCAATTACCTACCGAATCCACGCCCAAATTGAACCAACCCCTATGTGCCTCTTCCAACCCCGTCTTCACCTCGGAATTGTCTTGACGATGAGCCACTTTAGAATCCACCAAAGCTTCAGGCTCGAATTCTTTGGAATCTACCGAAGAACAACTCTCTCTTTTGTATTAAATGAACAAACAAACTTTTGATTTATTCTTCTTAACCCATGAGTAGAATACTCAATTAAACATCAAAGAAAACTAGCAAAATATCCCCAGATATAAACCTTAATATCCAAAAAGAAGATCTGGAGCAGTAATCCTAAAATCTGACAGAAACATGTACTTATAGAAATCTAGGACTGCGAAGCTTGCTCAAGCGAAGCTTCTCTCGCTCGAGCGAGGAACTTATCTTACGTGATTTCCATAAGTGGCTTCGCTCGAGCCACGCATCCTGTGCTCGAGCGAACAATCAACTCTTTCAGGTTTTTGTGCAGACGCAGTTCTTCGCTTGAGAGAGAACTCCTTCGCTCGAGCGAGCAAGGGCAGACATGCAACTTCGAATGCAATTCGACCCCGCCAGGGCACTGCCCTAGACCCGCCAAGGGGCGCTGGTCCTTGGACCCCCGCAAGCTGACCGGGTAGCTCGATCCCCGTCATAATCAGCGAAGTGGTAATCTTGAAAGTATTAACATCACTAACTTCTCTGCAAGGTATAATTCGAGTTGGTTTCGCATCTAAAAACTTATAGCCTCACTGAAATAAAAAGTGCAAAAGCAAGTACAACTAAAAGCAGTTTTGTTAATTGAGATTTGCCAAGAATAAAAACCTAACAGTTGCCAAACCTACCAAATGTTGTTGACTGAAATAGAAAAAACCACCATTTTTATGTTGTGTAATCATCACCAAGGACTGATCCACATCTTATATATAAACATTATGCGTTGCTTTTAAACGATGTGGGATAAGTTTATGATTATTGTGGGGATATATTTTCTGAGTACCAACACGTGGCAAGGTGACGCTGACGTGTCAGCCGAGGTGCCACGTGTCCTGGTCGTGACGCCGAGGTGATCTCGGCAAGGCCGAGGTTATCTCCGAAGATATCGGAATCCGAGATAAGTGGATCAGGGACAAGAGTCCTAGAATGAAGAAGGAACTCAACCTAGATATAGACAAGAGTCCTAGATTGGGAGAAGACTTCAGTTTGGGTAAAGATGAGACTCTTAGAGAGTTTATCCTAATCCCACTAGGAGTCCCAAATTAGCAGTAATCCTGAGTCCATTAGGGCCAGGCTCCTATTAGGACTAGGATTGTATTGGTTATAAAAGAGAGGCACCCCCATGGGTCTAAGGTATGTTTTTTATACTCAAGTTTGTGAGTTGAATACTTGATTATCTTTGAGAGATATACTGACTTGATCGTCGGAGTGCCCCCGGGTGGAAGAACCACCGCCGGAGTCTTTTCTTTCTGTGCAGATTACAGGGAGCCATCCACTCTGCCTGTGTTCTTCCGCTGAATCACTAAGGAGGGCAGTGTGATCGGAAATTCACTCACACAATTATACTACTACCAATATTTAAACTTTACACTATCTTTTTTCTAATTAGATTATGAACAATGTGGTATGGATTTATGATTCTACAACTACCAATATTTAAACTTTACCCTATCTCTTTTCTAATGAGATTATGTTTCCTTCTTTTCCGTAGTAGCCACCATCGTCCGCTACCATTACCGAACCCTCTCTTGTCAAAGCTTTAAAATATTTATTGTGCTTTGAATATATTATGATATATTTTTTTGAAAAAAAAATAAAAAATCTGATCAGATTGTTAAATTTTCTAAATATTAAAATTAAAATTATTTTTTAAATAAATTTGTAATTTGTTTTTTGAAAATACTATTGAATTGTAATTTTTTGTAAAAAAAAAAATTAGTGGAACTGCGGTAAGTATTTGTGGTTTTTTTTTTTTTTTTTGGTTCATTTTTGAAGAAATTTTTTTGAAAAAACTTTGCGTTTTAGAATCTACGCTACTATATGGACCAAATAAGTTATAAAAAAATGAAAAACAATTCATTAAAAATAAAAGTGAAACTAAGTTGGTGATGTTTTTAGATCATTCTACACTAGATACAGAAAAAATGTAAAATCTTTGGCGCAAATTTAAAAAATATAATATTCAAAAGAAAAAGAAAAAAAAAAATGAGCTTTTTTGGTTAGTTGCCAAACCCACCAAATGTTATTGATTGAAATAGAAAAAATCATCATTTTTGTGTTTTGTAATCATCACCAAGGATTGATCCACAGGGTGCGAAAGTATATTTAGATTTTCAAATTTTCAAGATCCATCCATGATCATAACAATATTAATTTATTTATTGTATACATGTAAAATAAAAGTCCATCCTTGATCATCACAATATTAATTTTTTATTTTCTACTACACGTAAAAAAAAAAAAAAAAAAGAAGGTGGTTGTCCAATGACTTAAACTAAAGCTATAGCCAGGGAACCAACAGGTTCACTAGTCTAGCCTATGTTCAACTAAGCTGGCCACAACCTGAGTTCAAGCATTGAAGCTATCTATCAACTTTACCATCATCCAACCACTTTGGTGCCCTCGCTTGAGTCATAAGCTAACGCTACTTAGCTCGGTAATTATTAGATGTCTCAATCACCCCTTATATTCAAACATTATGCGTTGTTTTTAAATGATGTGGAATAAGTTTACAATTATACTTTAAACATTACACTATCTCTTCTCTAATTAGATTATGAACGATGTGGGATAGATTTATGATTCTACTACTACCAATATTTAAACAATACACTATCTTTCCTCTAATGAGATTATGTTTCCTTCTCTTCTATAGTAGCCGCAATCGTCTGCCACCATCACCGAACCGTCTTTTGTCTTCCCCACCTACACGGACCAACCGCCATCCCTTTCCTTTCTCTGTCCTAGCCAGCCACATAGAAAAATTTAAAAATGCTCTCATCTTAGTAAATCATTTTGGAAATCAACAAAAATAGAGGATGGATTTTGAATGAGAAGTTTATGTTGATTGTGATTATCCCGAAATGAGATATCTAGACTGGGCATAAATCCAAACGAAACTCTTTCGTGATTGTATTCAACCAATATTTAAACTTTACCCTATGTCTTTTCTTATGAGATTATGTTTCCTTCTTTTCTGTAGTGGCCAACATTGTCCGCCACCATTACCGAACCCTCCCTTGTCAAAGTTTTTAAATATTTATTGTGCTTTGAATATATTTTCAGTAATTTTTTTTTTAAAAAGAAAAATCTGATCAGAGTGTTAAATTTTGTAAATATTAAAATTGAAATTATTTTTTAAATATATTTCTAATTATTTTTTGAAAATACTATTGAATTGTAATTTTTCGTAAAGAAAACTTAGCGGAACTGCAGTAAGTATTTGGGTTTTTTTTTTTTTTGCGGTCATTTTTTATGAACTTTTTTCAAAAAACTTTGCGTTTTAGAATCTACTCGACTACAAGGACCAAATAAGTTATAAAAAAAATGAAAAACAATTCATTAAAAATAAAAGTGAAAATAAGTTGGTGATGTTTTTAGATCATTCTACACTAGATAGACAAAAAAATGTAAAATCTTTGAGGCAAATTTAAAAAATATAATATTCAAAAGAAAAAAAAAAAAAAAAAAAGAGTTTTTTTGGTTAGTTGCCAAACCCACCAAATGTCATTGATTGAAAAAGAAAACATCATCATTTTTATGTTTTGTAATCATCACCGAGGACTGATCCACAGGGTGCGAAAGTATATTTAAATTTCCAAATTTTCAAGATCCATCCATGATCATAACATTACTAATTTATTTACTTTATTAATGAAAAATAAAAGTCCATCTTTGATCACCACAATATTAATTTTTTATTTTCTACAACACGTTAAAAAAAAAGAAAAAAAAAAAGAAATAGGTGGTTGTCCAATGACTTAAAATAAAGCTATAGGCAGAGAACCTACAGGTTCACTGTCTAGCCTGAGTTCAACTAGACTCGCCACAACTCACAGGTTCACTGGTCTAGCTTGAGTTCAACTAAGCTAGCCACAACTTACGGGGTTCAACTAAGCTAGGTAGAACCTAAAGGTTTACTCGGTCTAGCCTGAGTTCAACCAAGCTAGCTAGAACCTAGTGGTTTACTCGGTTTAGCCTGAGTTCAACCAAGCTAGCTAGAACCTACAGGTTCACTGGTCTAGCCTGAGTTCAAGTGTTGAAGCCATCTATCAACTTTACCATCATCCAACCACATTGGTGCCCTCGCTTGAGTCATAAGCTAACACTACTTAGCTCGGCAATTATTAGATGTCTCAATCACCCCTTATATTCAAATATTATGCGTTGTTTTTAAACGATGTGGGATAAGTTTACAATTATACTATGAACAATATTAAAACTTTACACTATCTCTTTTCTAATTAGATTATGAACGATGTGGGATGAATTTACGATTCTACTACTACCAATATTAAAACTTTACACTATCTCTTTTCTAATGGCATTATGTTTCCTTCTCTTCCGTAGTAGCCACCATCGTCCGTCACCATCACCGAACCATCTCTTGTCTTCCCCACCTGCAAGGACCAATTGCCACCCCCTTTGCTCCCCTTCCTTTCTGTTGGAAAATTTGGTTTATAATGCTTATTTTGGTCCAATTTTGAGCCCAAAATAGAGTAGACCCCAAATGTCTTTTGGGGCGAGTCCGAAGAGGTGATGTGTTCCTTGCCGTGTGGCAAGTCATACGGTGAAGACGGTTCATCAAAACCATTTATGAGTGAATGGGAAGTTGCCGTCGTTTTCGGGTTCGAGGAATGGACATTTAAATGTGGGTTTCCTATTATTGGGTTATCCCACATTGAAACTTTAAGAAAGCTTTTTTGTGTATATAAGCTCTAGACTACAACACTTGGGTTGGGCCCCAAGGGGCACCCCAAGTTTGTAGAAGGGAGGAGTTATAGACAAAGTGAACCTCAGCCTAAACCACCACACGCGCACCGCCGTCGCCGGGTGTGGGTTGTGGGTCGGGTTGGTTGTAATATTAATTTATTTGTAATTAAATTCAAATTTTGTGTCAAAAATTGAATTAATTTTCTGTCTATTTTCTCTCCTTCAGTCCGAAATTCCTCACTGTTTTTCAATTATTAAACTTCCAGAAATTGCCCAGCAGTTTCGGGTTTAACTGCCAGTAGTTTACAGAATTCAAATATGTCCAGATATGTTTGAATTGAAGTTGTATCTGTTCGGAACAGTTTTGCATCTGTTCATTCAAAATTCTACACCTGTTCGGCTCTATATATTCCAGCACTGTCCAACAGTTTTTGGTGTCCGAAAAACAATCTAAAATTGTCTCTTTTGGTATCCAGATTTTATTGGTTTTGCATTATTCTTCATATTAGTTTTAGAATTAAATTAAAGAGAGTATAGAACACAAGGTTTTAGTTCGCCCGACAAATTTGTTTGGAGTGCTACTACAAATTTGTAAAGATAATTGTATCCTGGGAGATAGATGCCACTCAACTGTAAGCACCGAAGTGGGGCGAATCTGTCTTAAGGATAGAGTGCCACACACTCGACTTGGTCTTTTATTTTTCCATTCGGTTCGATAAAATAAATTCTGTAAGTTATTTATTTTATTTTGTTTGATTTAGTTTTTTTTATTTTATTTACACAGAAGATTGTTCCAACACTTTCTCTGTCCCAGCCAGCCACGTAGAAAAATTAAAAAAATGCTCTCATCTTAGCAAATCATTTTGGAATTCAAATTGTTTAACTTGATTGCTGACAAGTTTCAAATCTAACGAAAATAGAGGATGGATTTTTATTAAGAAGTTTATGTCAATTTTGATTAACGGGAAATGAGATATCTGGGTTGGGCATAAATCCAAACGAAACTCTTTCTTGATTGAAATCAACCACATTAAACCCGTGGGTTTCCTAGAGTGGATGGGTGATAGCAAGAGAAGGGAAAAAACAGAGTAGGAGAGGGGAGAGAGTAAGAGAGCAGGTAGGGAAGAAGACAACAAACAATCTTTGGATTTTTCCTAGTTTGTTTTGGGATTCTGTGTTGGTGACTAGGGTGAAGGAGTAGGGTAAGGAGGTATCAGATAAGGATGGGTGTATAATAGTAGGTGAAAAAATCTTGGATTCTTCTTCTAGCTTGCATGATGTGGCAAATTTCTACTGGCCTACCATGAAGTCTATAGTTTACGGGACATCCGTTTTAAACTTAATCTCTTTTCGAGATTAATAAAACAAAATTTATTTAGAGTTCGATGCCACGTATTGCAAACTAATCACCAATTGTCATATCTTTATTGTTTCCTAAATTCCCCGATGTAAAGTCATGTATGTCCCGCTCGCTCGATCAATCACAATCTCTATACCACATGTTCTCCTAAGAAGTTTTTTTTATTACTATTAAAAAGGACTTAAGCTCACGTGTGTAACAAGGACTTAATGAACACAAAATTTTGAAAGGGACATGTTCTGAACTTGTCATGCCACATGTTTGCCAAGTTCACGGGGGTATTAAGGACTTAAGCTCCTCAAAGAGTTACCACAAAAGGCATAAAGTTTGTGATGTTCACTCAAAGACTGCTAGAGTTATTGTTAATAGCATTAAGCAAAGGTTTTGTCAACAGTATAGCAGGTATGATAGTTCTCACATTGCCTTATAATACATTGTTTTATTCACAATGTATTGCATTAGGGAACAAAAAAACAAAAAAAAGGTTGTTAAATTTTTCTTTTTTTTTTTCCTTCTAATTTTTGTTTTTCTCCATCAATAGTAACGGGGCAATTCTAGTGTATTCTTCAGCTCAAGATAAAGCCCCAAAAATGGTGACTGAAAATATCACTTACCCAAAAAAAAGAGTCATACAAGAATAATTAAGGTTATAGCTTTGGTTGAGTTCTATCCAGTAGGTTTATGTGCAATTGAAACTATCCTTAAATTCAATGACGAACTTAATTGATTTACAATGCTTAACTTGACACTCTACACCAATATTATGTAGATTATATTAACGATCTGTGTTATTTTTTGATATGTTTTCCTTTCTGACTCACAATTTTGATAGAAAACAAGTCGTTACTTAAACTAGGTTTCATTTGCTGGCCAAATTTGATGATGGAAAACACAGTTGTCAAAAACGCGTTGCAGGCCACAATGAGCGTCAAAGAAAGCCTCAATTGGATTTTGTCTCTGGTAAGCCACACAAGTTACTTCGATACTAAAATGAATTTTTTTTAGTTAGTTGCCAAACCTACCAAATTTTATTGATTGAAAAAAATAAAAAAGATAAATAAAAACCCATAATTTTTTTGTTATGTAATCATCACCACGGATGGATCCACGGGGTATGAAAATATATTTAGATTTTCAAATTTTGGGGGTGCGGTTGCTCTACCGGCACGCCCTAGATCCATTATTGATCATGACAATATTATTTTATTTATTTTATTTTATACATGTAAGAAAGTCAATATGTGGTCATCACAATATTTTCTTTTTTGAATAGCGGGAACCGCTCACTAGATAATTGTTGACCAGGTGAGGGCCATGGAGCCGTTACACAAAACCAAAGGCTAAAAAAATAATAAAAATAATAATAAAATATGGTTGTCCAATGACTTAACTCAGCAACCTCCAGCTACCAAAACCTACAAGCTCAGCGGCCTAGCCCGAGTTCAATTGTCGAACACATCTTTCGACTTTACCATCATCGAACCACCTTTATGCCCTCGCTTGAGTCACAAGCTAACACTACATAGCTCGTCAACTATTAAATGTCTCAATCACGCCTTATATTCAAACATTATGCGTTGTTTTTAAACGATGTGGGATGGTTTTATAATTTACTACTATCAACATTTAAACTTTACACTATTTATTTTCTAATGAATAAATTACAATGTAGGATGAAATTACATGTGGGATGGTTTTTATAAACGATGTAGGATGAAATTACGATTCTACTACTACCAACCACCACCCCTTCGCTCTCTTTCCTTTCTCCCAGCAATCCACATAGAAAAAATAAAAATGGCTCTCATGTTAGTAAACCATTTTGGAAATCAAAATGTTGAACTTGATTGCTGACAAGTTTCAAATCTAACTAAAATAGAGGATGGATTTTGAGAAGTTTATATCAATTTTAATTAACCTGAAATGAGATATCCGGGCATAAATCGAATTGAATAGAAACGAAACTCTTTCTGGACTGAAATCAACCACATCAAACCCGTGGGTTTCGGGATGGATAGGTGATGGCAGGAGAGGGGAGAGAGTAAGAGAGGCAGGTAGGAAAGAAGACAACAAACTAATCCACAGGGTGCAAACGTATATTTAGATTTTCAAAATTTCAAGATCCATCCTTGATCACAACAATATTAATTTATTTATTTTATACATCAAAAAAAAAAGTCCATCCTTGATCATCACAATATTAATTTTTTATTTTCTACATTTAAAAAAAAAAAGACAAAAAAGTGATTGTCCAATAACTTAACTCAACTGGTTCACTAGTCTAGCCTGAGTTCAAGCGTTAAAGCTTTCTTTCAGCTTTACCATCATCCAACCCCTTTGGTACCCTCGCTTGAGTCATAAGCTAACGCTACTTAGCTCAGCAATTATTAGATGTCTCAATCACATCTTATATATAAACATTATGCATTATTTTTAAACGATATAGGATAAGTTTACGATTATACTACTACCAATGTTTCAACTTTATACTATCTCTTTTCTAATTAGATTATGAACAATGTGGGATGGATTTACGATTCTACTACTACCAATATTTAAAACGCTATCTCTTTTCTAATGAGATTATGTTTCCTTCTTTTCCGTGGTAGCCACCATCGTCCTCCACCATTACCGAACCCTCTCTTCTCGAAGTTTTTAAATATTTATTGTCCTTTGAGTCTATTTTGAATTGTTTTTTTTGAAAAAAAATCATATCAGAGTGGTAAATTTTGTAAACATTAAAATTAAAATTATTTTTTTAATATAAATTTTTTTTATTTTTTGAAAATACTATTGAATTGTAATTATTCATAAAGAAAACAAAGTGGAACTGAGGTGAGTATTTGAGTTTTTTTAATTTTCTAAATATTAAAATTAAAATTATTTTTTAAATAAATTTGTAATTTTTTTTTTTGAAAATACTATTGAATTGTAATTTTTTGTAAAAAAAAAAAATTAGTGGAACTGCGGTAAGTATTTGTGGTTTTTTTTTTTTTTTTGGGTTCATTTTTGAAGAAATTTTTTTGAAAAAACTTTGCGTTTTAGAATCTACGCTACTATATGGACCAAATAAGTTATAAAAAAAATGAAAAACAATTCATTAAAAATAAAAGTGAAACTAAGTTGGTGATGTTTTTAGATCATTCTACACTAGATACAGAAAAAATATAAAATCTTTGGCGCAAATTTAAAAAATATAATATTCAAAAGAAAAAGAAAAAAAAATGAGCTTTTTTGGTTAGTTGCCAAACCCACCAAATGTTATTGATTGAAATAGAAAAAATCATCATTTTTATGTTTTGTAATCATCACCAAGGACTGATCCACAGGGTGCGAAAGTATATTTAGATTTTCAAATTTTCAAGGTCCATCCATGATCATAACAATACTAATTTATTTATTTATTTTATACATGAAAAATAAAAGTCCATCCTTGATCATCACAATATTAATTTTTTATTTTCTACTACACGTTAAAAAAAAAAAAAAAAAAAAAAAAAAGGGTGGTTGTCCAATGACTTAAACTAAAGCTATAACAGCCAGGGAACCTACAGGTTCACTAGTCTAGCCTGAGTTCAACTAAGCTGGCCATGACCTGAGTTCAAGCGTTGAAACCATCTATCAACTTTACCGTCATCCAACCACTTTGGTGCCCTCGCTTGAGTCATAAGCTAACGCTACTTAGCTCGGCAATTATTTGATGTCTCAATCACCCCTTATATTCAAACATTATGCGTTGTTTTTAAATGATGTGGAATAAGTTTACGACTATACTTTAAACATGACACTATCTCTTCTCTAATTAGATTATGAACGATGTGGGATAGATTTATGATTCTACTACTACCAATATTTAAACTATGCACTATCTTTCTTCTAATGAGATTATGTTTCCTTCTCTTCTGTAGTAGCCGCCATCGTCCGCCACCATCACCGAACCGTCTTTTGTCTTCCCTACCTACACGGACCAATTGCCATCCCTTTCCTTTCTCTGTCCCAGCCAACCACATAGAAAAATTTAAAAATGCTCTCATCTTAGTAAATCACTTTGGAAATCAACAAAAATAGAGGATGGATTTTGATTAAGAAGTTTATGTTGATTGTGATTAACCCGAAATGAGATATTTGGGCTGCGCATAAATCCAAACGAAACTCTTTCTTGATTGAATTCAACTAATATTTAAACTTTACCCTATGTCTTTTCTTATGAGATTATGTTTCCTTCTTTTTTGTAGTAGCCAACATTGTCCGCCACCATTACCAAACCCTCCCTTGTCAAAGTTTTCAAATATTTGTTGTGCTTTGAATATATTTTCAGTTATTTTTTTGAAAGAAAAAAAAAATCTGATCAAAGTGTTAAATTTTGTAAATATTAAAATTAAAATTATTTTTTAAATAAATTTCTAATTATTTTTTGAAAATGCTATTGAATTTTAATTTTTTGTAAAGAAAACTTAGTGGAACTGCGGTAAGTATTTGGGTTTTTTTTTTTTTTTTTTGCGGTCATTTTTGATGAACTTTTTTCAAAAAACTTTGCGTCTTAGAATCTACTCGACTACATGGACCAAATAAGTTATAAAAAAATGAAAAAAAATTCATTAAAAATAGAAGTGAAAATAAGTTGGTGATGTTTATAGATCATTCTACAGCAGATAGACAAAAAAATGTAAAATCTTTGAGGCAAATTTAAAAAATATAATATTCAAAAGAAAAAAAAAATGAGTTTTTTTGGTTAGTTGCCAAACCCACCAAATGTCGTTGATGGAAATAGAAAAAATCATCAATTTTATGTTTTGTAATCATCACCAAGGATTGATCCACAGGGTGCGAAAGTATATTTAAATTTTCAAATTTTCAAGATCCATCCATGATCATAACAGTACTAATTTATTTATTTTATTCATGAAAAATAAAAGTCCATCCTTGATCATCACAATATTAATTTTTTATTTTCTACTACACGTAAAATAAAAATTAAAAAAATAGGTGGTTGTCCAATGACTTAAACTAAAGCTATAGGCAGAGAACCTACAGGTTCACTGTCTAGCCTGTGTAACGCCCTCAAAATAACAACATAAAACCCAACAATAGAGACATGCATTAATATATAAAAGATCCACATTCTTCCATTAGCAGAGTTTGCTTACAAAAGTATTACATGTTAACAATAAAAGCAAATGCCCTAAGGGCTTACAGCTTACCAAGTTAACACTTGGTTACAAAAAGGTAGAGTACTAACTCATTTACACATTAAGCCCTTGGCTTGAATTTACATGTAATACATCAAAAGGAAGACAACAAAAGTCTGCCTTGCCCCCAGCCTCCTAAGCTATGTCCTTGGAGGTGGCATGCTGCCTGTACCTGAAAATGATGTTCCCATATAGGGTGAGCCACAGCCCAGTAAAAATATACTAAACCAGTTATGAATAATGACTAAAAGATTAACAGTTGATAGATGGTCAACACTTTTATACTATTTCATAACACATTACAATTCCAAGACTTTCAAGTCTATGTTCAATTCACTCTCCATTTTCATTAAGTTCTCAATTTATAATTCATGGCTCAGAACCTGGCCAACAACTCATATGAGACAATATCTCATATTAACCCACTTTCAATTCCATTACTTCCACAGATAAGCATATTAGCTATATCACATTCCCAAGACAAGCATATGAGCTCTGTCAACACACTTCTAGATAAGCATATGAGCTCTATCTACGGAGTCCATCCCCTATCTTCTCCCAAACAACATCCGGTTTAGAGGTACATCCCCTATCTTCCCCTAAACCGTGGAGTACATCCCCTATCTTCTCCAACACAGCACAATGCATATAAACAACAATTATACACATCACAAATCAATACATAAAGTTAATGTATTCTTCAACTGTCATACTTAATGACACATTTCAATGATTGGTTTTAGTTTGCCTAATCATCATGCATTGTCTACAATAATCAAGACTATCCTCCACCGATAGCCCAAAGCAGATATTTCTAAACAGGAAATAAATGCACAAAATGGATATTAAATCAACATTTCCACTTCAATTCCTCATTTCTCATAATTAATTATATCAATTAGTTAATCAATGTAGTTAGGACATTTTCCACAATTAACAACTCAACCCTTAGGTTCCATTTTCACTAATATTTCAACATTAATCCCATGTTTCTATACCAAACATGCCTCTAGGTTCATTATAAATTAAACCCCAACTTTTGTAAAATTACATAAAGGCCCAAAGTTTTCTCAAAATTTCACAACAACTTCCAACACATCAAAATGCTAAAATTTAAAGACAAAACCCATAAAGAGGAGTAGGATATCCCTACCTCAAAGTTTGAGCTCAAAAGGAGATGAAGACCCAACACCCAACTTGCTCCAAAACCAAATATTTTCATATTAGATCGAAGCCCAAGTCACCCTCTATCTTTTTAACAAAGCACTTAGGGTAGATTCACACTCTAGGGAGATGATTTCTTAGAGAGAAGGCAAGTCTAGAGAGAGAGGCTCTCAAATTTAGGGTTTGAAGATATAAAAGTTTTGAAAAAGTGAAGTTTAGATCATTGCCGCGATCGATATAAATAGGCTCGCCGGCGAAGACTTGGTCGCTCGGCGACCCGGACCTGAAAACCCTAGCTCGAGCCAAGAAGGTCTCGCTCGAGCCAACAACCTAGAAGCTCGCTCGGCGAAAAAGCTCGCTCGAGCGAGAACTCGACCCTTCAGTTCGCAACTAGGACGCTCGGCGACCAACCGCTCGCCGAGCGAAGACCGAACAGATCGCTCGGCGAAGAAAAGCTCGCCGAGCCAAAAATCATAGTGTTGAGTCGGGGCGAGGCCTGTCGCTCGCTCGGCGAAGCCACTCTGGCTCGACCCACGAACCTAAACTCAACGCTCGCTCGAGCGACCAACTCCTCGCTCGAGCGAAGGACAAAAATTCTGGGCAGCAACCCTTGGTTCCCAAACACAACCAACCTGAAACAAACCTGCCCAACACATCCTATAACTCAAATACAATGTAGAAAAGGATGTAAACAAGACAATACTCAACTATTAACATCCACGGACACATGTCCGGATCACTGTACAATAAGGGGTAAACCCGGGATCGCTATAGCCTGAGTTCAACTAAGCTCGCCACAACTCACTGGTTCACTGGTCTAGCCTGAGTTCAACTAAGCTGGCCACAACCTACAGGGTTCAACTAAGCTAGGTAGAACCTAGAGGTTTACTCGGTCTAGCCTGAGTTCAACCAAGCTAGCTAGAACCTAGCAGTTTACTCGGTTTAGCCTGAGTTCAACCAAGCTAGCTAGAACCTATAGGTTCGCTGGTCTAGCCTGAGTTCAAGCGTTGAAGCCATCTATCAACTTTACCATCATCCAACCGCTTTGGTGCCCTCGCTTGAGTCATAAGCTAACACTACTTATCTCGGCAATTATTAGATGTCTCAATCGTCCCTTATATTCAAACATTATGCGTTGTTTTTAAACGATGTGGGATAAGTTTACGATTATACTATTAACAATATTTAAACTTTACACTATCTCTTTTCTAATTAGATTACGATGTGGGATGAATTTATGATTCTATTACTACCAATATTAAAACTTTACACTATCTCTTTTCTAATGGCATTATGTTTCCTTCTCTTCCGTAGTAGCCACCATCGTCCGTCACCATCACCGAACCGTCTCTTGTCTTCCCCACCTACAAGGACCAACCGCCACCCCCTTGCTCCCCTTCCTTTCTGTTGGAAAATTTGGTTTATAAGGCTTATTTTGGGACAACTTTGAGCCCAAAATAAAGTGGGCCCCAAACGTCTTTTGGGGCGAGTCTGAAGAGGTGACGTGTTCCTTGCCGTGTGGCAAGTCACACGGTGAAGACGGTTCGTCAAAACCATTTATGAGTGAATGGGAAGTTGACGTCGTTTTTGGGTTCGAGGAATGGACATTTAAAGATTTAAATGTGGGTTTCCATTTATTGGGTTATCCCACATTGAAACTTTAAGAGAGCTTTTTTGTGTATATAAGCTCTAGACTACAACACTTGGGTTGAACCCTAAGGGGCACCCCAAGTTTGTAGAAGGGAGGAGTTATGGACAAAGTGAACCTCAGCCCAAACCACGTGCGCCATCGCCGGCTATGTCGGGTGTGGGTTGTGGGTCGGTTCGGTTCTAATATTAATTTTTTGGACAAAATTTATTTAAATTTTAAATGAAATTAAATTCAAATTTTATAGCGATCCTGGTTTTCCCTCTCTTTATTTATTGTATTCCGAACTCGGTTACGTGGTTGTGTTGTTCTCTCATTCTTTTTTTTTCCATCCTTTACTCTTTGTATTTGAGCCTTGGGTTGTGTTGGGCAGGTTTGAAACAGGTTGGTTGTGCTTTGAAACCAAAAGTTGATGCCCAGAATTTGGCCTTCACGCTCGAGCGGGCCCTTTGTTGTTGCTTCTCTGCTCGAGCGAGCGTTTTGACGCTCGAGCATGAATTCCCATCTCCCAGTATTTTTTCTCTGCAGGTCTTCGTTCGCTCGAGCGAGAGTTTTGACACTCGAGCGTGAACCTTTGATTTTGTTCCTGCGCTCGAGCGGGGAGTTTGACGCTCGAGCAAGGACCATTACCTGCAAAACTTCTGAAAGTGTGCAATCGACGCTCGAGCGGGCGTTTTGACGCTCGAGCGTGAGTCTATGTCTGACGCTCGAGCGGGGGTTTCCACGTTCGAGCGGGGAGTCGTGTATATCACTCCGAGATTTCACTTTTTGGATCACTTTTTGATTTCCTCTCTCTCTTACTTTTTCAACACCTCCATTGGAGAGCCTCTCTCTCTCTAAAACCTTACCTTCTCTCTAGGGATTGATCTAGTATGAGTGATTTCCTCACCTTGGGCCTTTGTAAAAATTGTGGGGATTGTTGAGGGCTACATTTTGATCCGAAAATCTTGGGTTTTGGAGCATCTTGAATTTCTTTATCTTCTTCCTTTGGGCTCCGAATTTGAGGTAGGGATTCCTACTCATCTTTATGAGCTTTAACCTAGATGTTGGGCTTTTGTTTAAATGTTTTGATTTGGGAAGTTAGGGTTTTGAAAGGTGCTATTTTGAAAAGAGGGGTTTTGTTTATTTGACGCACCTATACGTGTTTCGGGTTGAAAATAGAGATTGTTGATGTTGTTAGTAATATTTGGGCCTTTGGGTTAATATTGAGAAAAAGTGGGAAAATGCCATGTTTGGGTATATTTGGGTCATTAGTGTAATTAGTGGCTTTTGTTGTGGAAATATGAAATTGAGTTGAATATAATGAAATTGGCTCATTATGAGATGGAACGGTGGAGTTGGATTATATTAATCATTCACTTCTAAAAATAATGACAATTTATCTGTTATAACAATTATTACCTGCTTAGAAATAATTGTTTTGGGCTACCGGTGGAGGGTAGTCTTGATTGTTGTAGACAATGCATGGTAATTAGGCAAACTAAAACTAATCAGTTGAGTATGCCATTGAATATGGCGGTTGGTATAATACATCTAAATTGTGTATTGATTGATTAAATTTGTATATGATAATTGCTTATATACATTGTTTTGTGTGTGAGGAGATGGGGGATGTACTCTACGGTTTATTGGAAGATGGGGGATGGACCTCTAAACCGGATTTTTGTTTGATATTGATACAGCACTAAAATGTGTATCATTTATAAAGTATAGAAGTGTTTTTGTTTGATATTGATACAGCACTAAAATGTGTATCATTTGTGAAGTATAGAAGTGTTTTTGTTTGATATTGATACAACACTAAAATGTGTATCATTTGTGAAGTATGGAAGTGTATTTGTCTTAGGTTGATACAGTACTAAAATGTGTATCTATTATGAAGTATGAAATGTTTAAAATGTGTTATTATCTCACCTGAAATAGAAATACCATTGATATGAGATGTGGTCTCGTTTAAATTGATTGGCCAAGTTCTGAGTCATAGTTATGAATTGAGAATTTGATAAGAAATGGAAACTGGAATAGAACATAGACATATTAGTCATGGGATTGTAATGTGTTATAAGTTGTTGTGTAAGAGTTAAACGTTTATCAATTGCTAACGTTTTAGTTACTGTTCATACTATGTTTAGCATATCTCTACTGGGCGTTGGCTCACCCTATATGGGACATTATTTTCAGGTACAGGTGTTATGCCACCGCCAAGGACGTAGCTTGGGAGGCTTGAGGCTGTTAGACCACCTTTTGTTGTTTTGTTGTATTACATGTATATCAAGCCAAGGGCTTTCTTTGTGTAAAGTTCGCACTCTCTTTTTGCAACCAAGTGTTGACTTGGGAAGTTGTAAGCCCATAGGGCGATTACTTTTATTGTCAATATGTAATACATTTTGTAAGAATACTCTGATGATCGTAATATAATATCTCTTTCCTGTATCTTGAATGTATGATATTATGGGTTTATTTTGAGGGTGTTACAAATTTTGTGCCAAAAATTGAATTAATTTTCTATCTATTTTATCTCTTTCAGTCCGAAATTCCTCACTGTTTTCAAACTTTTTTTTCAGTTGTTAAACTTCCAGAAACTGCCCAGCAGTTTCGGGTTTAACTGCCAGCAGTTTAAAGAATTCAAATCCGTCCAGATCTGTTTGAATTTAAGTTGTATCTATTCAGAACAGTTTTGCATCTGTTCATTCAAAATTCTACACCTACTCGGCTCTATATATTCCAGCACTGTCCAACAGTTTTTGGTGTTCAAAAAACAATCTGAAATTGTCTCTTTTGCTATCCAGATTTTATTGGTTTTGCATTATTTTTCATATTAGTTTTGGAATTAAATTAAAGAGAGTATAAAACACAAGGTTCTAGTTTGCCCGACAAATTTGTTTGGAGTGCTACTACAATTTTGTGAAGACCATTGTATCTAGGGAGATAGATGCCACTCAACTGTTAGCACCGTAGCGGGGCGAATCTATCTTAAGGACAGAGTGTCACACACTCGACTTGGTCTTTTATTTTTCCATTCGGTTCGATAAAACAAATTCTATAATTTATTTATTTTATTTTGTTTGATTTAGTTTATTTTATTTTATTTACACAGAAGATTGTTCTAACACTTTCTCTGTCCCAGCCAGCCACATAGAAAAATTAAAAAAATGCTCTCATTTTAGCAAATCATTTTGGAATTCAAATTGTTTAACTTGATTGCTGACAAGTTTCAAATCTAACGAAAATAAAGGATGGATTTTTATTAAGAAGTTTATGTCAATTTTGATTAACGGGAAATGAGATATCTGGGTTAGGCATAAATCCAAACAAAACTCTTTCTTGATTGAAATCAACCACATTAAACCCGTGGGTTTCCTAGGGTGGATGGGTGATGGCAGGAGAGGGGAAAAAACAGAGTAGGAGAGGGGAGAGAGTAAGAGAGCAGGTAGAGAAGAAGACAACAAACAATCTCTGGATTTTTCCTAGTTTGTTTTGGGATTCTGTGTTGGTGACTAGGGTGAAGGAGTAGGGTAAGGAGGTATCAGATAAGGATGGGTGTCTAATAGTAGGTGAAAAAATCTTGGATGCTTCTTCTAGTTTGTATGATGTGGCAAATTTCTACCGGTCTACCGTGAAGTCTATAGTTTACGGGACATCTGTTTTAAACTTAATCTCTTTTTGAGATTAATAAAATAAAATTTATTTAGAGTTCGTTGCCACGTATTGCAAACTAATCACCAATTGTCATATCTTTTATTGTTTCCTAAATTCCCTGATATAAAGTCGTGTGTGTCCTGCTCGCTCGATCAATCACAATCTCTATACCACATGTTCTCCTAAGAAGTTTTTTTTATTACTATTGAAAAGGACTTAAGCTCACGTGTGTAACAAGGACTTAACGAACACAAAATTTTGAAAGGGACAAGTTCTAAACTTGTCATGCCACATGTTTGCCAAGTTCACAGGTGTAGCAAGGACTTAAGCTCCTCAAAGAGTTACCACAAAAGGCATAAAGTTTGTGATGTTCACTCAAAGACTGCTAGAGTTATTGTTAATAGCATTGAGCAAAGGTTTTGTCAACAGTATAGCAGGTATGACAGTTCTTACATTGCCTTATAATATATTGTTTTGTTCACAATGTATTGCATTAGGGAACAACAAAACAAAAAAAGGTTGTTACTTTTCTTTTTTTTTTCCCTTCTAATTTTGGTTTTTCTCCATCAATAGTAACGGGGCAATTCCCGTGTATTCTTCAGCCCAATATAAAGCCCCAAAAATGGTGACTGAAAATATCACTTACCCAAAAAAAGAGTCATACAAGAATAATTAAGGTTTTAGCTTTGGGTGAGTTCTATCCTGTAGGTTTATGTGCAATTGGAACCATCCTTAAATTCAATGACGGACTTAATTTATTTCCAATGCTTAACTTGACACTCTACGCTGGTATTATGTAGATTATATTAACTGTCTGTGTTATTTTTTTATATGCTTTCCTTTCAGACTCACAATTTTGATAGAAAACAAGTTGTTACTTATACCAGGTTTCATTTGCTCACCAAATTTGATGATGGAAAACGCAGTTGTCAAAAACGCATTGCAGGCCACAATGAGCGTCAAAGAAAGCCTCAATTGGATTTTTTCTCCGATAAGCCACACAAGTTACTTCAATACTAAAATGAATTTTTTTAGTTTGTTGCCAAACCTACCAAATTTTATTGATTGAAAAAAATAAATAATTAATTAAAAACCCATAATTTTTATGTTATGTAATCATCACCACGGATGGATCCACGGGGTATGAAAATATATTTAGATTTTCAAGTTTTGGGGATGCGATTGCTCCACCCGCACGCCCTAGATCCATTATTGATCATGACAATATTTTTTTATTTATTTTATTTTATACATGCAAGAAAGTCAATCCGTGGTCATCACAATATTTTCTTTTTTGAATAGCGGGAACCACTCACTGGATAATTGTTGACCAAGTGAGGGCCATGGAGCCTTTTAAACACAACACACAAAACCAAATGCTAAAAAAATAATAATAATAATAATAAAATATGGTTGTCCAATGACTTAACTCAGCAACCTCCAGTTACCAAAACCTACAAGTTTAGCGGCCTAGCCCGTGTTCAACTATCGAACACATCTTTCAACTTTACCATCATCCAACCGCCTTTGTGACCTCGCTTGAGTCACAAGCTAACACTACATAGCTCGGCAACTATTAAATGTCTCAATCACAGCTTATATTCAAACATTATGCGTTGTTTTTAAACGATGTGGGATGGTTTTATAATTTACTACTATCAACATTTAAACTTTACACTATTTATTTTCTAATGAGATTATGAACGATGTAGGATGAAATTACGATTCTACTACTACCAACCACCACTCCTTTGCTCTCTTTCCTTTCTCCCAGCCAGCCACATAGAAAAATTAAAAATGGCTCTCATCTTAGTAAACCATTTTGGAAATCAAAACGTTGAACTTCATTGCTAACAAGTTTCAAATCTAACTAAAATAGACGATGGAGTTTTAGAAGTTTATATCAATTTTAATTAACCCGAAATGAGATATCTGGGCATAAATCGAATCGAATTGAAATGAAACTCTTTCTTGACTGAAATCAACCACATCAAACCCGTGGGTTTCGGGATGGATGGGTGATGGCAGGAGAGGAAAGAAGACAACAAACTAACTCACTGAGTGCAAAAGTATATTTAGATTTTCAAAATTTCAAGATCCATCCTTGATCATAACAATATTAATTTATTTATTTTATACATGAAAAAAAAAAGTCCATCCATGATCATAAGAATATTAATTTTTTATTTTCTACATTTAAAAAAAAAAGACAAAAATGTGTTTGTCCAATAACTTAACTCAACAGGTTCACTAGTCTAGCCTTCTTTCAAGCGTTAAAGCCTTCTTTCAACTTTACCATCATCCAACCCCTTTGGTACCCTCGCTTGAGTCATAAGCTAACGCTACTTAGCTCGGCAATTATCAGATGTCTCAATCACATCTTATATATAAACATTATGCATTGTTTTTAAACAATGTGGGATAAGTTTACGATTATACTACTACCAATATTTCAACTTTATACTATCTCTTTTCTAATTAGATTATGAACGATGTGGGATGGATTTACGATTCTACTACGACCAATATTTAAACTTTACGCTATCTCTTTTCTAATGAGATTATGTTTCCTTCTTTTCCATGGTAGCCACCATCATCCTCCACCATTACCGAACCCTCTCTTGTCGAAGCTTTTAAATATTTATTGTTCTTTGAGTCTATTTTGAATTGTTTTTTTGAAAAAAAAAAATCATATCAGAGGGGTAAATTTGTAAACATTAAAATTAAAATTATTTTTTTTAATATAAATTTCTTATTATTTTTTGAAAATACTATTGAATTATAATTTTTCGTAAAGAAAACATAGTGGAACTGGGGTGAGTATTTGGGGTTTTTTTTTTTTTTTTGGTTCATTTTTAATGAACTTTTTTCTAAAATTTTCAAAAAAACTTTGCGTTTTGGAATATACTAGACTGCGTGGACCAAACAAATTATAAAAAACAATGAAAAAAAATTCATTAAAAAAAAAGTGATAATAGGTTGGTGATGTTTTTCGATCATTCTACACTAGATATACAAAAAATGTAAAATCTTTTACACAAATTTAAAAAATATAATATTCAAAAAGGGGGGGGGGGTTATAAAGTTGCCAAACCTACCAAATGTTGTTGATTGAAATAGAAAAAACCATCATTTTTATGTTGTGTAATCATCACCAAGGACTGATCCACAAGATGCAAAAGTATATATTTAGATTTTCAAATTTTCAAGATCCATCCTTGATCATTACAATTTTAATTTATTATTTTATATATGAAAAAAAATTCCATCCTTGATCATCACAATGTTAATTTTTTATTTTCTATATGTACAAAAAAAAAAAAAAAAAAAAGGTGGTTGTGCAATGACTTAACTCAGCAACCTATAGGTAGCTAGAACCTACAGGTTCACTGGTCTAGCTTGAGTGCAAGTTTTGAAGCCATCTTTGAACTTTACCATTATCCAACCACTTTGGTGCCCTCGCTTGAGTGATTAGCTATGGCTACTTAGCTCAACGATTATTAGATCTCTCAATCACATCTTATATTTAAACATTATGCATTGCTTTTAAACGATGTGGGATAAGTTTATGATGATACTACTACCAATATTTAAACTTTACACTATCTTTTTTCTAATTAGATTATGAACAATGTGGTATGGATTTATGATTCTACTACTACCAATATTTAAGCTTTGCCATATCTCTTTTCTAATGAGATTATGTTTTCTTCTTTTTCGTAGTAGCCGCCATCGTCCGCTACCATTACCGAACCCTCTCTTGTCAAAGCTTTAAAATATTTATTGTGCTTTGAATATATTTTGATTTATTTTTTTGAAAAAAAAAAAAAAAAAAGAAAATCTGATCAGAGTGTTAAATTTTCTAAATATTAAAATTAAAATTATTTTTTAAATAAATTTGTAATTATTTTTTAAAAATACTATTGAATTGTAATTTTTCGTAAAGAAAACTTAGTGGAACTGCGGTAAGTATTTGTGGTTTTTTTTTTTTTTTTGGGTTCATTTTTGAAGAACTTTTTTTGAAAAATTTTTGCATTTTAGAATCTACGTGACTATATGGACCAAATAAGTTATAAAAAAAATGAAAAACAATTCATTAAAAATAAAAGTGAAACTAAGTTGGTGATGTTTTTAGATCATTCTACACTGGATACACAAAAAATGTAAAATCTTTAACGCAAATTTAAAAAATATAATATTCAAAAGAAAAAAAAATGAGTTTTTTTGGTTAGTTGCCAAACCCACCAAATGTTATTGATTGAAATAGAAAAAAATCATCATTTTTATGTTTTGTAATCATCATCAAGGACTAATCCACAGGGTGCGAAAGTATATTTAGATTTTCAAATTTTCAAGGTCCATCCATGATCATAACAATACTAATTTATTTATTTTATACATAAAAAATAAAAGTCCATCCTTGATCATCACAATATTAATTTTTTATTTTCTACTACACGTTAAAAAAAAAAAAAAAAAAAAAAAAAAGGGGTGGTTGTCCAATGACTTAAACTAAAGCTATAACAGCCAGGGAACCTACAGGTTCACTAGTCTAGCCTGAGTTCAACTAAGCTGGCCATAACCTGAGTTCAAGCGTTGAAGCCATCTATCAACTTTACCATCATCCAACCACTTTGGTGCCCTCGCTTGAGTCATAAGCTAACGCTACTTAGCTCGGCAATTATTTGATGTCTCAATCACCCCTTATATTCAAACATTATGCGTTGTTTTTAAATGATGTGGGATAAGTTTACGATTATACTTTAAACTTTACACTATCTCTTCTCTAATTAGATTATGAACGATGTGGGATAGATTTATGATTCTACTACTACCAATATTTAAACTATAGACTATCTCTTTTCTAATGAGATTATGTTTCCTTCTCTTCTGTAGTAGCCGCCATTGTCCGCCACCATCACCAAACTGTCTTTTGTCTTCCCCACCTACACGGACCAACCGCCATCCCTTTCCTTTCTCTGTCCCATCCAGCCACATAGAAAAATTTAAAAATGCTCTCATCTTAGTAAATCATTTTGGAAATCAACAAAAATAGAGGATGGATTTTGATTGAGAAGTTTATGTTGATTGCGATTAACCCGAAATGAGATATCTGGGCTGGGCATAAATCCAAACGAAACTCTTAAATACAACCCTATTATATAAATATGGGAAAATTTTATTTCCACATATTTATTTATCTCTATGCACACACTTAATGAAATTTTATTTTAAAGATAATTGTGCCCTAAAATAAAATTAGTACAATGGACATCAAAACACACCCACAATATTATATCAAAATTTCTCTATACACAATTTTTTTTTTATACAAAAAAATCTCAATACACTGTGATTTCTACTCTTTATTATATATATATATATATTGTGCCATCTTGCTCGAAGATTGTTGATTCTTGAAAAATGGATGTTTGAACTCATTGATTGTTAGGAACCTTAAGTGTATACATGCTTATAATCCAGTATCATTGATTTTGGACTAAACACGATGGTCTTGCTGTAACACTTATACGCTTTTAAAACTTTTGGGAAGTGTATTTGAACCCTTTATTTTATTTTAAAAATCTTTGTGTTGTTGTATCTTGGTTTTGGAGGAGTACAAATCGATTTAAACTTGTTGGGATTGTTTGTTCACGCTTGTTTACATTGAAAAGTTGTTTGGGAACTTAGAAATCTTGTTTGGGGGTCGACACCAACCTTGGTGGTGTCGACACTTGCCTTTTGTTATTGGCCTTAAAGGTCGACACCAGTCTGGAAGAGTCGACCCTTGTATGTTGCTGAATCTGGAAGTTGCTTGCTGAAATTTGGTGTCGACACCAGTCTGGGAAGGGTCGACACCTTGCCTGTTGCACTCTTTGCTTTTCTGTCTGAAGGGTCAACACCTTTGCCCGAAGGCTTGACACCTACAAGTAATTTTCAGTTTTTTGGGTTGGTTTGGGCCCTAGTTTTTGGGAGTTTTTGACTTGTCCTTTTATTTGACTTTAGGGCAATTTTCTACTACTATAAATAGACCCAAACCACTTTCCTCTCATTACTTTTTCTCCTTTTTTCCTCTTTAACCGTGATTTCTCTCTTCTCTATCTAAAACTTGACTTTTTGCACCTAGATCTCTAGATCTACTCGCCTAGAGTGATCTTTTCACCTTGGTCCTTTGAGAAAGATTATAGATCTCATCAAGGGCTTCCTTTTGGTTTGAATAGTTCGTGGTTTCATCGCCGGTGAATTTTGGGTTGTCATCTCTTCGTTGCAAGAGGTAGGGATTTCTTTGCACCTTTCCAATACCTCATCTATAGATAGATATGTGGTAGATTTTATTGCATAAAAATCATATTCGTTATGGATTTTCTTGAAAGCCATAAAAGGGGATCTAAGGTTTAATATTTGTGATTGGAGTTGTTAAGTTGTTTGTTGTTTGGGTTAATTAGGAAATGATTTAGTATGTTTGTGAAGAGATGGAGGAAAGCCCTAATTTAGTATTATTGATATAATGGATTTAAAAGGGAGGAAGTTGAATAATCTTTATATTTTGCTAATATGGGTTGGATAATTGTGTTTATATCAAAAGAAAATAAAAAGAGAAGTAACCACGGTGTTGGTATTGTTTTAGACTAATCATATGAAGTTGAGTTGAGTTATGGTTTTGATACCAATGGAATTGGTTTTGTAAAATAAAGAGGATGGATTTGGTTTTGGTTTTGTAAAATGACGAGAATGAATTTTTAGAAAATGGTTGGAGTCGTGTGGATTGTAAAATAAAGAGAAGTGGTCTTTTTGAAAGAAAATGAAATCATCACCCTTCGTAAATTGATAATGAATTTGAGGTTGGATTTTGGAACTTTTACATATTATCATTGTTATTGGGCTGAACGTCTTACAAGAATTTGATTTTTGTTTTGTTTTCGTATTAGATGTAGAAATGGATAGATATGAATGTAAATGGCGGAGTTGAATATTTGTCATCTCTCACCTATGAAAATATGGATAGTTTATATATTTTGGAGATTGTATATATGCTTAAAAATATATGTTTTGGGCTATCAGTGGAGGATAGCTATGACTGTTGTAGAAATTGCATGTGGGTGTTGGCTACATATTTTGTATAAACCAATTATAATTCAACACGTGGCAGATTGAGGGTAATACGGGGAAGACAACTCAAATCTTCAATCGTGATCATACATGTGGCAGTTAATATTGGTTTTCATAAGATCTACGTAGTATTGAATCAACAAAGAGATGCAAAGTGATGTAGCTTCAATGGTTACTCACATTTAAATTCAAAATTAGGAGGGAAGACTAACTGCAGGTATTGGCATAGTGGAGCTAGTTCTAAGGCAACATGATCAGCGAACATGGAGAAGCAGTTCGACGGTCAGAAGTGCGGTTCGATGGTTCTCCTTGAGAAGTATAAATAGCAGAGCAGACCCCAGAAAAAGCCCCAGACTCAGATCTAGAAAACCAGTTTTACTTTACATTATTTTCTAGTTTTACATTTCTTGTTCTTTACATTTCTGTATTTCAAATTCCTGCACTGCATTTCGTTCATAGGAGTAGATTTCAAGTAGATTGTTGCTGTAAACCTCTATGAGGCTGATTCAGATCTTTGTAAGTCTTTCATTTTGCTTAATGAAATACTACAACTGTTCTTTATTTACCCATTGTTTGCTTAATTCTCCTAACAAAGCCACCAGTAAAAGTCCTCTTCATTGAGGCTGAAAGAACTAAAACACAATCGTCTGATAATTGATTGGCAATTAAATTTCTGTAAGGACTGATTGATCCTTGCTGGCATGCTCACAATTACAAAAATAACCTTCGAAAGACAAAAAGCCAACATATATTTTTGGCACGCCCAGTGGGACCAATTAAAATGGCTAGACGTAGGAGACAAGGAGAAAATGAACGCTTGGAAGAAGGCGTGGAATGAGAGGTAGAAATACCTAATCCAGAGGATAATGTGATAACACATCCTGTGGAAACACCTATTTTATCAGAACCTATGGTCGAACAGACCAGCACTTTGGAACAAGTACCACATGTTCATAATATTGGACGAGGCCAAGGAATTGGACCATCCACTGTTCCATCTACTCAGCCAATGAATCCATGGAGAGGCCTGGTAGATGCCATGGGACAGCAGTTAATGAACACAATGGAGAGATGGGCAATATCCTTTTTGGATCAAATGAATACCCATCAACCAACAAACACAAGACACATGGAGGAAGTTTCAAATGTCCCTCAATAAAGATTAGCTAGAGATAAACAGCCTATGCAAATTAATGGACATTCTAATGGTCAAACTAGTAGTCAAAACTATGAAACACCATCACCTCAGTCTTGGTATGAACCTTTTTTGAGGCCTACAGCAGGTCAAAATGCCTCAATACTTAACAGTGAAGCCATGCAAATTGGTGGATCTAGCCCAGGACAAGAAAATGGCATAAGAATGGTTTCAAATCCCATGTTCGAAGCCATACCTGACACGAGGGGGTTCACTAATCCTTTATTCGAATTTATACCCGTGGGGTTGGAAGGTTTTCCTGCAACCGGAAGAGACACAACACATGTTCCAACAAATTTCCCAGGTCCTTTCACAGGACAGGCTCAGAGGGGCCACCCATACCCTGAATAGTAGCCAGCACCACAGGGACAACCAGTCCCAAATATACCACCCTATGGACCAAGAGGACCTCAAGCACAAGTTTGTCCACCAAATCCTGTGTTTGTTCCTCCAGTAGTGGTTCAATAGGCACAACATATGGTCCCGAGGGACCAAATTGCTGATATTGTTAGAGAGATGTGTGGACCAATGGCTTGGGGGGTTCAAACTCCTATGTACAGGAAACCATATCCAGAATGGGTGGATAGGATACATGAATACCCAAGAGGATTCAGAATACCAAACTTTGCCCTTTTTTATGGGAATGGAAACCAGTCAACAGTGGAGCATGTTGCTAGGTTTGTTGCTCAATGTGGTGAATTTACCAATAATGATTACATGAAGTTAAGATTGTTCCCAAATTCTCTTATAGGGACAGCCTTCGTATGGTATATTAACCTTACGCCTGGCTCCATTCAGACTTGGCAACAAATGGAAGAGGCATTTCATGCCCAATTCTTCCAAACGGAGCCAGAAGTGTCCATGGAAAATTTGGCAAGGTTGAGCCAAAGGCCTGATGAAAAGGCTGCTCAATTTATTGCCAGATTTAAAAGAGCACGAAACAAATGTAGAGTCATCCTACCAGAGCTAGAAGTCGTGAGATTGGCTCAAAATGGCTTAGAGTTTAGGCTTCGAAAGAAGTTTGACTCAACTAAGTTTAGAGACTTAGTGGAACTAACTTATAAGGTGTCTAGGTATGAAGCATTACTAGAGGAAGAACAAGATTGAAATAATGCATCATACAAGACATATTATAGAGATCCTAATTATGAGATTGATGCAACAGAGATTGTGGGGAAAAAACCTATGATCTGTGAGGCACTAATTCATAAGGACACAACAATTGACCAGCAGCTTAAAAAGAAAAACCTTTATAGGAAATACTCTTTCGATTTAACAAAGGCATATGACATTTTTGATCGTTTGCTTGCTGCAAATTTCCTGAAGTTACCAAAAGGAGTCAAAATTCCGTCTCCAGAGGAACTTAAAGGAAAAATGTATTGTAAATGGCATAATTCTTGGTCTCACTCAACTAAAAACTACATTGTTTTTCGAGATAGGATCCAAGAGCATATTCGAAAGGGGAGTCTAAAATTCCCAACTAAAACAGAAAAGGCCATGAGGATTGTGTAGACGTCCCCGAACGCATCCCGGGGGAAGGGAGTGCGAATCCCCCCCGTTCTGGTTCGATATTGGGTCTACTACAGTTCGAAGGACTCAAATGTCACGGTTCTTAATCTTGAACCAAAGAGTCCAAATCCGGCAAATCGTTTTGAGAAAAACAGATTTTTAGAAAAGAAGTGCCAAACATGGACTGCTTTGCCAGATGCAGAGTCGCCACCTAAATATTTTATAATGGGAAACTTAGGAAACCCTGACTCGGTGCCAAAAGGCCACGTGTCCGTCATCACCAAAGTTGCCTCGGCTCGGGAACTTGGGTACGATTGGGGAAGGTCACTTCGTGAGCACCCCCGCTCGCCCGGTCAAAGACCGGCCTCTACTAACCATGATATCTGATTTTGAAAACATTGCGAGTTCTTATTCCGGTTATTAGCCTAGGTTACTATGTGATGCGCACAGCATACAAGTATAGACTGAATCGCCTGAATTGGAACAAAACATTTCATGTTTGTTTGTTTGAAAATGGTTTGATGGTGCTACCCGCAAGTAGGCTAAGACGCGGATTTGCCACCCTCGGGTGGGCTTAGAAAACATGATTTTGCCACTATCTAGTGGGCTTAAAACAAACATTTGATGAATTGTCCCAATTCAAATAACTCAACCTCCACCCACAGGCATTCAAGGCAGTTATATCACATAAGCAAATAGCCTCATGGCAAGCATGCTATCATGGCAACACTCACATGCATGCAAGGATGCTAAAGCATAAAACTCACCGAGTACTCCAAGCCAAAACAGAAATTGATTAGAAATCCATGCATGATCCTAAGTATACTGAAATGCCTAATGCAACACATGCAAGATGCAACTATAGTAGGCTCGGCTATTCTAAACATGGCATATGAAATGCTACAACTAACACGTATTCAACTTGGAATTGAAATACAAATGCAGTTTGTATGATGCGCCGAGCCCGGTGCGTGCAAAACAGATGAATGATGCAAACATGCTGTCATACTGTATGCTAATTGAAATATGCCCTAATCTAACCACCATAAGCAGGTAAATAAAAGGGAAGAAAGACGTGGGGTTGGAAGACATACATCACACTCACCCACACTTATTACAATTATGCCCTCGCGCAGAGGGTCCGAATAAATAATACAGTCCCAAATGAAAGAATATTACAGTCCAAATAATGTACAAATTAAATAAATAAACTGTAAAACTGGCATGCAAGCCAGGGACTGCCTTGATTCCGCTCCGGATGATGGAATGATGCATGTCTGGCTATTTTGGCGCAGAAATCCACGACGATGCCCCGATTAGCCTCTGTTTGCACTATTTCTCGAAATGTGTGCCAAGTCCCGAAAAATTGCTGATTCTTCATTTTGCTGCAACAGAGAGCAGGAAAGGGGCATAGCAATGTATTTCACAAATATATGCATGCCTCGATTCTCGTGCCACCAATCACGCATATCGATGCATGATGGCCGAGGAATCAAATTGCACAACTCAATATGGAATGAATGCAGATGAATGCCACAACAAAACCTAACTCCATCATGGGTGATCCGGAGTGTCGGTGACTGGGAAATTGAGACACATTCCGACACTCGGAGTACGAAATGTACCTCGTTTTCCGTGCCCGGGCTAACGCCTATCACGGACACTATGAAATACGCATGATATGCATGAAATGCAACTAAGATACAATCCTAACATACATAATGCTATGAGAATGGGATGTCTCGAAATGCGTGCCCACAGGCACGCAAACCGAGGAATGCGAAATGACATGCGAAATGCAATGATGGCTTATACCAACATGAGGGAGCCTCAGCCACACTCACATAGGATGCCGGAATGATAAAAATGAGGTGCTTCGAAATGCGTGCCCGTGGGCACGCAAACCGAGAAACACGGAATGACATGCGAAATGCAATGATGGGCTTATACCAACATGAGAGAGCCTCAGCCACACTCACGTAAGAGGCCGAGAGATGACAAATGGGATGCCTCGAAATGCGTGCCCGTGGGCACGCAAACCGAGGAATGCGGAATGACATGCAAAATGCAATGATGGGCTTATACCAACATGAGAGGGCCTCAGCCACACTCACGTAGGATGCCAGAATGATAAAAATGAGGTGTCTCAAAATGCGTGTCTGTGGGCACGCAAACCGAGGCAATGATCCCAAGGCATAAAATGGCACAGAAAATGCAATTGGACTTACACTAACATGAGTGGACCTCAGCTGCACTCACGTAAGAAGCCGAGAGATGAAAAATGAAGTGCCTCGAAATACGTGCACACAGGCACGCAAACCGAGGCAATGATCCCAAGGCATAAAATGGCACAGAAAATGCAATTGGACTTACACTAACATGAGTGGACCTCAGCTGCACTCACGTAAGAAGCCGAGAGATGAAAAATGAAGTGCCTCGAAATACGTGCACACAGGCACGCAAACCGAGGCAATGGCATACGCAATGCAACGAGACTAAAATGGCATGTACAATGCAATATGGACTTATACTAACATGAGAGGGCCTCAGCCACACTCACATAAGAGGCCGAGAGATGAAAAATGAAATGCCTCGAAATGCGTGCACACGGGCACGCAAACCGAGGCAATGGCATACACGATGCAACGAGACTAAAATGGCATACAGAATGCAAAATGGACTTACACTAACATGAGTGAGCCTCAGCCACACTCACATAAGAAGCCGATGGATGAAAATGGAGTGCCTCGAAATGCGTGCACACGGGCATGCAAACTGAGGCAATCGTACTAAAGCATGAAATGGCACTCCAAATGCAAATTGGGCTTACACTAACATGAGAGGGCCTCAGCCACACTCATATAAGAGGCCGAGAGATGAAAAATGAGATGCCTCGAAATGCGTGCACACGGGCACGCAAACCGAGGCAATGACATAAAGGCATGAAATGACATAGAAAGTGATATGCAAACATGCCAATGGAATTTCAGCACTGAAATATGGGGGAAAACAGTCCCGAAAGATGGCGAAATGACACCAAATGCGAGGAATGGTCCCGAAATGCGAATTTAGGCACCCGAAATGGCCTATAGCTATGCAATGCATGCACAATATGGACATGGAATGTAAAGAAAGATGCTAGGCAGTCCCTAAAATAGCATTTTTCCAGTACAAAGTATGGCCAAACAACAATCACAAGTATGGCAAAAATGGCATGCAAAAATGGGGGAAAAGAGGGGAACAATGAAGCAGATGGTATACGCAATGCTCAAACTGAAAAAAAACAGTTCTACAACATTGGAGAGGGACCAAAAATATGAACATTTACAGCTTATGAAAACCCCCAAAACAGTATGTAGATATGCTCAACATAGCATGCAAAATATGATCCAAAAGAGGGCTATAAAGAGAGGTACACCAAGAATTCACCAAACAGCCTAAGACCCTTAACAAGACATGAAGAGAAGGCCAAAATATGGACATTTTTAGTACTGATGATGGCCGAAAACAGAAGCTAGACAGGTCTAAAAAATCATGCAAAATATGGACCAAATAGGGGCTATAAAGAGAGGTCATGCATGGAAGCACCGAACAAGGTTGAGCCCTTCTACAATGTTGTAGAGGAACTCAAAATAAGCTCAATCACAGTTTATGGCATGCTCCAAAAACAAATGTACATAAGCTAAAAATAGCATGCAAGTTTACGGTAAATACGAGAGATTATGAAGCAAGTGTATGATAGAGAGGCCAAACAGGGTTGAGCCCTTCTTCAATGTTGAAGAAGGGCTCAAAATGAGCCTACTTACAGTTTACATTATGCTCAAAAACAGATCACACGCAGGCCAGAAATTCCATGCAAAAATGTGGCATATCAAGGAGTATTGAAGCAAGTGCACTAGGGAGGGCTCAAACAGGGTTGAGCCCTTAAACAAACATGAAGAATGGCTCAAAAGAGTCCCTCTTTCAGTAGGGGTCGGAGCTCAAAACCACAAGCAGAAAGGATAGAAAAATGGTACAAGAATGGAGCTCAAAAGGGGAAATGAGTGCTTACCCTTGTAGACCAAGACCTTGGCTGCTTCTAGGACTGAAAATGGTGCCTTTTAGCTGCTGGAAGGCCCTCCTTGCTGCTGGAAATGGTGTAGTGGTGGTGGTGCTAGGTGGTGATAAAGGGGGGGTGTAGAAACTTGGATGATTTTGGTGTTTTAAATATAGAGAGAGAGATTGTATGGAGGAGCTCCCAAATCAGATTTTCTAACCCTAAAAAACACAGCTGGGGCTGCTGTTATATAGACAAAATGAGGGGGAAAATGGAGGGAAAAAAGGGAGGGAAAACATATCAAGTTTCCCACTAAAAATGGCCAAAAGGGAAAGTGGTAGCTACGGGTTTCAAATGGCCGAGAGTCCTTCAACAAAGTTTAAGAGGGGCTCAAAATAAGACACTTTGTAGTTTACAACCAAGTCCAACGCAGCCCACAAGTACGCCTAAAATACCGTGCAAAAAGGCCCAAAAAGAGATAAAAAGGCAAGTGACAGATGGAGATGTCAAACAGTAAGAGGTCCTTAATCAAACATGAAAAAGACCTCAAAATATGACTATCTCAAGTTTGGGTCGGAGCCCAAAAATGTAGAATGATGGTTCGGGAGCCGAAACACGCAATTCGAGGCCCCGAAAGTGGGTCATTAGGCACCGAGTGGTGCACGACCACGGTTGGTCTCTCGGACCACGTGTCCCTAAAAAGGGAGTAAATAAGATACATGCCAAAAACCGGCAAACGGAGGTGGTTAGCGGTCCCGGCCGAGGCACACGGCCGACGGCTCAAACCGGAACCAGACTCGAATGGGCAAAATGGCCTATATTACGAAAATGTAACCCTCTGACCATTGAGAGATGATCTACGAGACCTCTCCCTTCCTTCTCAAAGAGAAAACAGAGAAAACCGAGCCTGGTTCGCAAACCGAGACAAAGCACAAAAGAGTCCGGAAGTCCGGAGGCAAGGCTCGTAGCCGGGACTCTGCAACCTCAGAACGAGCACAATATGCAATATCACCAAGCGCTCAATTGATGACATCTGAGTCTTAAGGTCGGTCAAAAATGGGGTGTCTACAGATTGACACTAATCCGTTCCCAGAAATCGGAGAAGTGGCAGCCAATGTTGTTGTGCCAAACCTCCAAAACTTGTCCTTAAAAGAATTGGAAGAAGTCAATGTGCAGATGCATGTTGCCAGCCAGACAACTGTCAAGAAAGACATTGGAAATCTACCAGCTATTGGTCAAGGTTTTTCAGACCAGAGGGAACACTCTGATGAAGAAGCACTGGATAACGATTCTTTGGAGGTAGCTGTCATGCAAAAAATGTGTCCCAGGTGCAGGTTGAGCTACAAGTGGTTGAAAGGGCTTCCGATTGATGGGAAACAACATTACAAGGATGTGCAAAGGCATCCTAAACCAACCAGTGCTTATAACAAAATGCCATATCCAACTAGTATTAGGCAGCAGCCATTAATGGCTGAGCCAACAGCCGCTAGAATGCATTCTAAAGGCAAGAGGCCTTTATATGAGTCTATACCACCTAATCATTATAGAATGGAGAGCAGTTATCATGAAAGGAGACCGGAGAAGGGTTCAATTTATGGGTTCAAAGCCAGAGATTGGCCTCCTAGACCAGCCTCATGCAGAAAAGAAAGTGGCCACCTTCATTGAAGGCCTGAGTTAGGCCCAAAACAGGGAGTCAGGGCCAAGCAGTGGCCTTCACAGCCAGCTTCGAAGATGGCTTCGAAGGAGGAGGGAAACAGTTCAACAGCTGCATCGGTAGGTTCGTGGGTACCTGGAGTTCCAGATTGGTTTGTCATGCAGAACAAACTTAGGGAGATGTCTACCCAAAGAAATGTTGTTGGAAACCAAGGCAGGATGGTCAAACCTCCTTTGGTGGCTCCAAACAATTGGGTATTGCTTAAGCATCCAAAAACAAAAGAACCAAATATGGTCCCAGTGATTTCTAGGTCCCAAAGAAGGAAGATCCAACGAAGGTACACACAGTACCAGAAGGACCTGAAAGAAAGTGGAGAGAGCTCTTCATTGGTCCAACCAAAGAGCCAAGCAGAAAGGGAAGAAAATTCAAAGCCAAATCATGATCCAAAATCAACTCTTCAAGACAAAAGGGGTTGCAGTAGAGAAGAATTTGCCAAAGTTCACTCTGAACTAAAAGCCAAAGAAAGGACCAGTTTGGCAGGATTGGAAAAGGCCTTGATGGAGAGTGATAGTGAAATAGAGCAAGAAGTTGGCCTAGGCCAAAGAAAAGAATTGGTTGAGGAAGAAATGTTCGAAGCCTTCATGGCTGAACAGACATTTTTGGTTGAAAAACCAGTAGAGACAGTCCATTCGAAGACAGCTATTGGTACTAAAATGCCAAAATGCAGCATGGAAGATGCTTCTGAAGTAGCTGAACAAGCCAGCCAGGAAATGAAACAAGTACAGCCAGTCGTCCAATTTGGTTCATTCCCTCCGGTGTCAGTGAATATGGTGCTCATATTACCACAGGAGTTTCAAGCTGAAGATGACAACCAAGGTCAGGAGATTGACCCAATCCCGGTTTCCAGTGAAGACTCGCTAGTGAGTATGGTACAAGACGAATCTGAATTGGCCACACCAATGGAAACTGAAGGTGAGAGTGAGGAAGAGGTCAGTATTAACCTCTTATACCCTTTCAAATTCCCTACAACGTCCATGACTCAGCATGTCAAGCCTTTGTATACCAAGGCTTTCTTTGATAGAGTACAGATGAATCAGGTATTGATGGATAATGGGGCAGCAGTAAACTTGCTTCCAAAATCTTCGTTGAAGAAACTAGGAAAGAAGAACCCCAGACTAATCCCAATTAGCACAGCCATTGCTGGCTTCGTTGGAGATAAACAGATGGCCCAAGGTATTTTGCCCATCAAGCTGAGTGTAAGGACCAGGGACTGCACAACAGCATTCTTCGTTATCGACAGCAATGCTAAGTATAATGCTTTACTTGGAAGAGATTGGATTCACACTAACAAATGTGTGCCTTCCTCTTTACATTAGAAAATTATGATGGCTTTGTGCAATGGAGAGACAGAGGAAATCAATGCAGATCCTCAACCCTTCATAGCCTGTGTAGCTTTTGCAAAGGCCAAATTGTATACTAAAGGAGTAGCACCACTCAGTAGACTGAAAAAACCTGATGGATCAGCCGAAGTGACGGCTGAGGAGGAATTAGCACACCTAAAGCACTTAGTCCAAGAAAGTGCTAATGAAGAGTTTGCCGTTAAAGATGACAATGAGGTGGAACTCGGGTGGATAAATCTCTGGCTTTAATTAAGTTTTCAGCATTAGACATACAGTCAATAGTCCAAAAAGTGCAAAAGCAAGAGAAAGAAGCCATAATAATTGGTTAGAAAAAGGAGCAGCAACAAGTCAGGGTTTTGGCCCTTGATAAATACTGTGCATTGGACATTGAAACAAAAGTCTAGGAGATAGAGGAAGAGGAAGCCTTATGAACAGACTTTGTCTATGAGGAGGAGGGTAAAGATGTTGAATTAAAGAAGCTAGAAGTAGAACAAAGCAAGGAGATTGCTTCGAAGGTAGAAGGAATCAAAGAAGAAGCTTCAGTAAGTTCTCAAATACAAGAACCCATAAAAGAAGTAAATTTAGGGGAAGGTTCTATACAACAGCCCACCTATATAAGTGCTTGGTTGAATACTCTTGATAGGGACCAGTTGTTGGTTGTTTTGAAGAAGTATAAAGATTGTTTTGCATAGTCTTATAATGAACTACCAGGATTGGATAGGTCATTAGTGGAACATAGGCTCCCTATGAGACCTAATTTTAAGCCATACAAGCAAAAACCAAGGAGAATGAGTCCAGAAGTGATTCAGAAAGTTAAGGAGGAAATTCTTAGACTCCTGAAGGCAGGCTTTATTAGGACAGTCAGATATGTTGAATGGCTATCTAATATTGTACCTATAGTTAAGAAGAATGGTAAAATGAGGGTATGCATTGATTTCAGAAACTTGAATCTAGCAACTCCAAAAGATGAGTATTCTATGCCTATAGTAGATTTGTTGGTAGATAGTTCAGCAGGGCATCAAATTTTATCAATGATGGATGGACACTCTGGTTATAACCAAATCTGCATTGCAGAGGATGATGTCCATAAAACAGCATTCAGATGTCCTAAGAATATTGGCACTTTCGAATGGGTTAAAATGCCATTTGGCCTGAAGAATGCTGGGGCCACATATCAGAGAACTATGAACACTATCTTTCACGACCTCGTTAAAGGGTATTTAGAGTGTTATATTGATGACATTGTGGTGAAATCCCAATCCATGGAGGAACATTTGTTTCACCTAGAAGCAGCTTTCGAAAGAATGAGAAAGTTTAAGTTGAAACTCAATCCTCTTAAATGTGCTTTTGGCGTATCATCTGGAAATTTCTTGGGCTATGTAGTACACAAGAAAGGAATACAAATTGACCAGAATAAAGCCAAAGCCATCATTGAAGCCAAACCTCCATCAAGTAAGAAGGAATTACAAAAGTTCCTTGGACAGGTTAATTTTCTTCGAAGATTCATTTCTAACACTGCAGGGAAAATTAAAGTATTTTCTTCCTTGTTAAGGCTAAAAGATGAAGAAGAGTTTGTGTGGATAGCAGGGCATCAAACTGCTTTCGAAGGAACCAAAGCCTACTTGGCCAACCCTCCGATGCTGATGCCACCAAAGGGTGATAAGCCCTTGAAGTTGTACATAGCTGCAGCAGAGGATTCATTAGGAGCTTTCTTAGCCCAAGACAATGAAGAAGGTAAGGAGCAAGTTGTTCATTACCTTAGTAGGTTTCTAAATTCTTGTGAATGTAAATATTCAGGTGTAGTGATAAGCCCTTGAAGTTGTACATAGCTGCAGCAGAGAATTCATTGGGAGCTTTCTTAGCCCAAGACAATGAAGAAGGCAAGGAGCAAGCTGTTAATTACCTTAGTAGGTTTCTAAATTCTTGTGAATGTAAATATTCAGCTGTAGAAAAGCTATACCTTGCATTGTATTTTGCTGCAATGAAATTAAGATACTATCTTCTGCCTACAACTGCCTTGGTAATTGCAACCACAGATTTGGTTAAATATATGTTATCTAGACCCATGTTGAGGGGAAGAATTGGCAAATGGATACTAACTTTATCATAATTTCATCTAGAATATGTTCCCCAAAAGGCAGAAAAAGGACAAGTTTTAGCTAATTTTTTGGCAAACCATCCATGTCAAACAGAAAGCCAAGAGATAATGGAACTTGATATGGCTAGTGTTGAACCATGGCAAATGTGGTTCGATGGATCAAAAGCCAATGGTTTAACTAGAATTGGTATAGTAATTAAGTCACCACAAGGAGTAGAAACCACACATAGTTTCAGAGTGGATGAAATTACTTGTTCCAATAATCAAGCTGAATATGAAACCTTAATAATGAGACTAGAAATACTTATTGGATTGCAAGCTCATGCAGTTGACATATTTGGAGATTCTCAATTAATAGTCAATCAAGTGAAAGGGATTTTCAAATGTCAAAGTATAAGCATGTTGTCATACTATGTTGTTTCATTACATCTGCTTTCTCAATTTCAGATAGCAAATGTAACTCATATCCCAAGATTCTTGAATAATAAAGCTAATGATGTGGCTCAGGAAGCTTCGAATTTCAAGAGAAGGGAAAATACCAGAAGGGATATAAGCCAAACAGCATATCAGAAAGTAGTACCACCCTTGAGTAAAAGGAATGTGGTCTTGGAAGTTAATCATAATGACTTACAAGAGCAAGATTGAAGGCATCCAATAATGCAGTATCTGGCTGGCCTATCTTCAAAAGCTAGCAGAAAAATTAAATTGCAGTCTATGCAATACATAATGTATGGCAATGCTCTCTACAAAAGAGGGGGAGATGGGTTATTGTTGGAATGTTTAGGCCCAAAGGAAGCATTGACGGCTATGGCTGAGGTTCATGAAAGCATCTGTGATGCTCATCAGCCTGGTGTGAAGATGAGATGGCTGCTTCGAAGGCATTCCTACTATTGGCCAACTATCCTTAAAGACTGCATAGAATATGCAAGAGGTTGCCAGGCATGCCAAAAGCATGGCACAATAAGGCACGTGCCCATAACTGACCTGCATGCAGTTATGAAGCCTTGGCCATTTAGAGGATGGGCTATGGATATGATGGGAAAAATACACCCACCCTCTTCGAAGCATCATTGTTTCATCTTAGTGGCCACTAATTACTTCATTAAGTGGGTCAAAGCTAAACCATACAAGGCTGTTGACCAGACTGAAGTCATTGGATTCATTAAGGATTTAATCCATAGATTTGGCATCCCACAGACTATAATTGTTGATAATGGGACTGTATTCAATGGGAAAATGATAAAATCTTTTGTGGCAGAGTTTGGGATTAGTCTTATTAATTCTACACCCTATTATGCACAAGGCAATGGTCAAGTTGAATCATCCAATAAGTCTTTGAAAAAAGGAATTCAAAAAGTTGTGGAAGATAATCCCAAGGATTGGCATAACTTGCTGTTGGATGTATTGTGGGCTTATAGGACTTCACTAAGATCAAGTACAGGAATCACTCCGTATGCCTTAGTGTATGGACATGATGCAATGCTGCCTGTAGAAATTAATGTTAAATCCTTGAGGGTAAGATGCCAGGATCAGTTAAATCTTGAGCAATACCATCAGAGTATGTGCTTAGAATTAGAAAGTGTAGATGAAGCTAGAATTCTGGCATTAAATAGCATTCTTTTCCAAAAGAAGAAAGCAGCCAAAAATTATAACAAGAAAGTCAAACATATTGGCTTTGATGAAGGTGATTTGGTATGGAAGACAATACTCCCAATAGGAATTAAAAGCCATAAGTTTGGCAAATGATCAAGTTCATAGAGTCCTGTCCTTTGGTGCATACCATTTGAGAAATTTAAATGGGTATGTATATCCCAAAAAGATTAATGGCAGATATTTGAAACCTTATTTTCCAACCATTTGGGAAACAAAAGGAATAGAATAAATGCTAAGTAAAAGAATATAAGAATATTCAAATGATAAATAAGAATTTGCTTTTCATAAAGAGTTGAATACATTTTGCCATAAATTGGCCCAGAAGTCAGTACAATGCCTCAGTTGTTCTTTTACAATAGATGTTCTATTCTTAAATGATGAAAACAACTGGATGGCTATGGTCATTTCTTGCTTTCGATCGGCCAATCCTTGATTGGTAATCAGCAACTTGGTGTTAGTTCGGACTAAGGCCTGATTAACTGCAGATAGCTCATCCTCAAGTTAAGCTTTCTTCTCCAGTAGTTGAGTTCGAAATTAGGAGATAGAGGAATGTTGTTCCTTTAGCTCTGATACTTCAGTATGTACTTTGGAAACAAAGCTCTGGTCTCTCACTAATTTCTCCTCTGCAGCCTTGGCAGCGTGGCAAATGTTGATGTAAAAGTCGATGGTGGCTGCCACCTGAGATAAATGACTTGAGATAGTCATGCCGGATTGCTCAACAATCTTGCAGCACTGAAGGAAGCCATTTCTTATTATAGGACTCTCTAAGGCCTCGAAAGAAATCCTCGAAAAAGATGTCAACAGCTCCAGACAACTGTCCAAGTCCGTCAGAGGTGAAGGAGGCTTACTACTGAAGGAAAAGCTCCCAAAAATTTCTAGTAGGAAATCAGCCAAAACTAATGGCTCAGTCTCATCACTAGCCATTGGAGAGGTGGAAGGCATGTCGAAGAGACTAGCTAGTCCTGCTTCAAAGATGTCTATCTCGTCCATAGACATGAAAGGTGCAGAAAGAGCTTTGGCGGAAGGCACGAAGGACTGCATAGGGATAGGAGAAATAGGTGGAGCATCTTTGGCAGTCTCTAGTTCTAGCTACCAATAAGTCTAGGGAAGACGGACTGGAACTAGGTAGAGGTGATAAACCATAAGTTGGAGGGCTACTAGTTCCCTCTATAGAAGAATCATCTACCATTGAAGAGGAAGTAGCAGCTGGAGTTTCCTTAGGAGGGGAAGGAAAAGTAAGGCTCGAAAGAGAATTAAATTGAGAAAAATCAAAAGACAAATAAGGGAGACATGGAGTTAAGCCAGAAGGAAAAGGAGCAAGAATACTTGGCCTCAAGAAGGGTATAGAAAATATAGGGCCTGGAAGTGGAAGAATTATTTGAATGGTCTCCACATCTTGAGGTTGTTCCACTTCAACTGAAACTGGGGGAGTCCTTATGGGAAGAATAAGCTCAGTAGTTGTTGCTGCAAAAGAAGAAGTACAAAGTAATGTCAAGTCTTAATACCAAGAATTTGACAAGGAAAAAGAATGTAGACATGAAAGAAGTTACTTGTTTCAGAAGTGGTAGCAACAATGGGAGAGCTACGAAGGGAATAGTGCTTTCGACAATATCTTGCCTCCTTGATTTCTCTTTGGATTGCGTGACAAAAGCTTCATCTCACGAATAGTTATTCTTTGCCTTTTTCTACTCTCTGAAAAACAATTATGGCCTTAGAATGTTCTTGCTCTACTGCCTTGGCAGCTGCCTCACGAGTAGGGTCTTCGACCAAGTTGGAAGGAGAGACAGTCATCTTCCTTCTCTTTTTTCTCTGTATTGGTATTTCTTACTTTTTCTCAATCTCTCTCTCTTCAATCTGGGATTCAGATTCCTCAGAAGTGAGTTCCTCTTCTACTACTTTGGCAGTTGCCTCATTTTTAGTGGGATTTTCAACCAAATCAGAAGAAGAGACAGTCATCTTCTTTCTTCTTAGTAAGGGTGTCTCTTGCTCTTGATTTGCTTCTTCTTCTTCTGCTGCCTGAACTTCAGGTGCTTCCTTTTCAGGATCAAGTAAAAGTTTCCTTTTCTTCTTTTGCTGTTTGCTCTTGAGAAGATTTAAAGCTTGGGTCTTCTGAGGAGAATCTCCCTATGAAGCACCCGCATCACCTTTACAAAAAGAAGAACTAAAAGATAAGGCTAAAAAGCATTATAAAGAAGGCAAAAGGAGAAAAAACAAGGGTATATACCTTTCTTCGAGGCAACACGAGTAACTCTAGGAGGAGTTGAGGCAGCAGGAGTAAACTGTGTGATGGCAGGCACAAGAACTGAAGTGGTAAGGGCAGTGGAATAAGTGATAACTTCAGCTCCTTTGGGCTTGGATTGGGGCACATCCAATACCATTAATAAGTCTTGAGGAGGAATGGCCAAGTATACCTCCATATTGGTCACCCACCAGTTTTGACACCTCTTCAATAGGTTACCTTGAGGAATGAAAGGGACATACTCAAACTCGATCAAGTCCTGTATAAACTTAGAAGTTGCCTCTTCTAGTCTGGACCTTCGAACCTTTAAATCCCTACTGATAAGACTTAAATTGGTGTTACTACAGAGCGGTATTGGGACTCGTTGTGAGAAGCCAAATTGTTTAGCAAATTAAGCAGGACAATAGGGCTCAGCAATGCATTTGTAAGCTCTGGGGTTCATAGTCGCAATGAATAACTCTCTGGGGATCATAATAGAAGCCCATATATCCTTGTGAGGAGGTGAAGCACAGAACCTCACTTAGAAAATTTTTCAACCAAGATGGGCCAATAGTAATGGGTTCGAAGGGATAAAAGCTATAAGAAGGAAGGGAAGCTGGAAGTTGGTGGAAGAAAGAGAAGTAAAAAGCAAAGGTAGAAGGATAAAGTGAAGCGTTGGCTAGCCTCATGCCATGAGTAGGAGGGTTTGGCTCAAAAAATTTAAGGCACTTAGATTGTAGCTCAGTAAAATAAGCAAAAAGCCAAAGCTGAAGTATCCAAAATGGACCCCCTTGATTGGCAGCCAAGGGTTTCTCACAAAAAATAGAACAAGCTCTATATACATGACCTAGAACGTATAGAGCTAAGGCCACCTTTTTCTGTAGGACAAGGGCTTTGGCAAGAAGGGAAAATTCAGGCATGATTCTTTGAGAAAAGGTGCAGAAAAGGAATTTGCAAAGCCAATATAGTATGAAAGAAAAGAATTCTCTATCAGTTACAGGGCCCTCCCTTCTATTCTCAGCCTTGATAAAGTCACTATAGGATGAGTTAAGGGAGGGAAGGGAAAAGGGGATTGGTAAGTTAGGATAATCTAGTCCAATGGGGGTACCAATGGGGGACAATCCTAATAGATGGCAAATATCAAGAACAGTAGGGGCCATCATCCCACATCTGAATTGAAAGAAATTAAAGGCAGAATTCCAAAAGCAAAGGGCAACAAGTATTAAGAAAGGGTCCTTTGAGATAGTGAACCTAGATAGTTGGAGGCCGTCAAGAAGACAGAGCTCTTGAAGGTCCAGAGTCCTATCACGGACAACCCGATCATACCATTCTTGCCACTCCGATCTCACCGTGGGCCAGCATCGATGGAGACGGTTCATCCTCTAGTTTCCCCAGTCAAGACCACCTTCGTAAAGGAGACAATGGTCTTCTAGACGTGGATATAAAGCTGGAAGCTCAGTAAGAATCTCCTTGAAGATGGGCCCAAGTACATAGTCATGTTGCTCATGACGTCGAGGGATGAAGATGCGTCCGTCGATGGCGTTTTTCTCACCAGCCTTGTACTTTTCACATTCTACCTCAATGATCCTTTTTAGGGTTATAGACGAGCTCGCATGCTCTACGATTAGTACTTTCAATGAAGAAGAAGCCATTGATAGAAAGCTTTCTCGGAGGACGAAGTTGGGAAAGGGAGTAGAGAGAAGTAGAAGGTCAGTAGAGATAAAGGGTTTGTGCAATAGGGAAATAAGTGAATTCTGAACACAAAATAAAAGGGTTTTAAAAACTTTTGTATCTGAAGATATACCTAGCCGTGTGACATGGACGGAATTCACAAAAAGTACTAAAAATATGAATGCGAAAGGTTTCCCTCAATGTTGATAGTTTTGGAGGGAAACATATCTCAAATACTGATATCAGCTTCGAAATACAGTATTTGGCTTCGAATCCAAATTTTGGCGCCAAGATCCAACAAATAGCTTCGAAGGCAAGAAGCCGATTTTGAAGCATATCCCAACACCTAAGGATGCAAGAAAGCTTAAGTGTTTGTATGCCCCAACAAGGTTGAAAGCCTATTTTAAGGTTTCTTAATAGAATAAATCCTTCGAAGCAGGACTTGAGATCCCTTAAGGATGGAAATTGTTGTTCGAAGTATCAAAGCTAGTAGTTGGTTTGAAGATTGCTTGTTGGATTAAAGCAGTGCAACCTTCGAGGGAGGGGTTTCCATATTTTTGAAAGTATGAACTGTTGTTCGAAGCAAAAAGGGTCAATTTAAAATTGATTGATCGTGTTAACCATATGACGATATATTGGACATGATTAAAACAAGCTTTAAAGGGTGTAGTTGTTAAAATTCGAAGCACTGATCCTAAACAGAAATTGGCAAAAGTTGTCAACCATATTCCATAAATTGGAAAATTCATGTTGGTCTTCTAGTGTTTTATTGAATCCAAATTCGAAGGATGAGATTGGTTAGTTCGAAGCCCTAAATTTGCTTATGAAGGCAAACAGAGATAAATTCGAACCATGCCAAACAAAGAGAAAAGACTTAGATGTATTAAAACAAAAGCAATTACATTAAAAGTTCCTCTTTGGGTACAAATTCCAGTTCATAAAAGTAAGGAATAGAATAAATAACGAGATCATGGAATTTAGTCCAGCCATGGTCAATAAATTTCTGTTCTTTTTTTATTCTATCCTCTATTTGTTCCAAGCTTGGTTGCTGAAGTTGATGTGCTCTCATTTGATAAAAGAGCTCTTCAGCCTTTATTTCGAACGCTGTCTCTTTTAGTCCTTGTTCCAGCTCGTCCATATCCAAGTCATCCCAATACGCAGAGTCTTTATTCTTGAAATCATTGTATTCCTCGACGAGGTTCTCTGCTTTGTACTGGGTATGAACTCGAATGGATGAAAGTTGGTCCAAAGATTGGGTAGTGGTCAAAGAAGTCCGGTGCCAATGGAGAAGCAATGGGAGTTGGTCCAAAAACATGTGGAGTTCTTCTTAGGCGATGGGGTTGAGGACATGACCCCGAGTCAGAATATCACAAGTCCATCGAAGGTTCTTGAGAGGAACATCGTCCTCAAGAACATTAAAAGGCAAGTGAGAAAAGGCTGCAAGCAGAAGTTGGGCTTGCTTTTGTTGAGCTGGAGTAGGAGGAGGTGGAAGCTTGTAAGGAAGAAAAACCTTCTCCGCAAAGAGGGTAAGCTTCAATCTCTCTATCCAGGAAGGTTTTTGCGGAGGAGGAGGTATAAAGGCTTCCATTTCGAAAGAAAGAAGGAACCACAGGACATTAACGCAATCAAGCCAGTCAGAAGGATGAAGCTTCGCCTTCTTGGCTAAAAATGATGGATTATACCCCTGTGCCTCTTCTGGGCGAAGGATAGCTCGTACTATCTTTGTAGGCATGGATGATTTGAAAACCATTGAGTTGTAGCCTTAGTTAGGTGTCTAAAATGTAATGAATTGGCTCATGAATTGAGATGAAATAAATTAACTTAAAATGAATTGTCATGAAATGAAGTAAGACTAAAATGGCATGAGGTGTATCTTTGGCCTAGCATTTCGTTATGGAAAGATGTGTCCTTGGTTTACCATGCTTGAGACAGGTAGAGCAAAACTTATTTATCATTATTGTCTCAGTGTATCTGTGTATATTATGGGTTATGATGGTTATGGTTCTAGAAGGTCGAGTTGCCTCATTCGTTGAGTAGATAGTTGTTGGTTGCTTGTTGTTTTCCCTTCTTACTGCATGTATATATGTACAGATATGAGTATGTTGGAAACAGACATAAATACTATATTGAGATTGTGAATAATGTGAAGGACATCGGATACTTGTGAACATGTTTCAAAAAGGCAAATCAGGTGTAAGTCTGGAAGGTGGGAGAAAGCGTAATGGGCTTGGTGAAATTGTTTTCAGGAATTTGTTACTATCATATGAGTTGTGATAAAAGGTAACAAGAAGAAAGAAAAGTAAATTGCTTATGTTGTTGAATGAAATGAATGATTTTGAGAAAAGTTCTTATATAAGTATATTTCTATATAAATCGTCACATTATGTATATGATATGATTTAAAGCATTTATGATCATAGCTATCTGTATGTTGTTATTGTTTAGGATCATATTGAGATCCCTACTGGACTTTATGTTCATCCCATGTTGCTAATCCTTTTTCAGGTGAACGTCGAGAAGTGTTTCAAGATTGAGGATCTTCTTTATGTGTTGGCCACGGGGCCTTTATTTGTGGACGGAATGCCATTGATGTAAAAGGGCTAAACCCTTTCTTTTAATTTAAAAGATGTAAGCCTATGGGCAATTTATTTTTATTTTTGTAAACTCATGTTGCATTCACTTCATATTCGAATGAGAGAACCTTTAATAATAGTACTCGTTATTGTATTGAATTTCCGCTCATGATCTCTGAAATTGTGTTACAATGAAGGATTTGGTAATGGTATCCGTTGGCATAAAAAGTGGGGCATGACACTTGCAATGAATCGAAATATACATATATATATATATATACATATTGAGGGAACAAATATAGTGGTCAGCAAGGGTGAAATGGTATGACAGTGAGGGCTAAGGTGCCTAAACCAACAAATTCACCCAAATTCGGGGACACAGTAGCTTTAGAGCCCAATTTCAACTCCTATGACAATTTATTGCTTGAAAAATTACTCTTTGCAATTGGTTGAATAACTAAAGTAGTTGAGATTTGATCAAAATTGGCAGGAACTACCTAGTCATCTCACTAGTTATTCAATTGAAACACTCTAATTAATAACCCTAGTTTCACAAACCCATGAAGCACAACACTCAAAATAAGCAACAACACTCACTACAGGAAATGACACTTTCGGTAACTAAAATATTAGTCGCCAAAGCCCCATATTTTGGTCGTCGAAAGTCATTGGCGATTAAAAGTTTGTCCCCCAAGTAGTGGGGAATAAGCTGTTAGCGATGATATTGGCAACTAAATTATAATTTGGTCGCTAATTTAAAACTTTTGGTTACTAAACTACTATTAGTCGCCAAAGGTCACCTTTTGCCGACTAAAATATTAGTCGCCAAAAGTGCTCACACACAAATGAATTTAACTATTAGCGACTACAAGATTTAGTCAACAATATAAATTTTTGTCGCAAATAATAATACATTTAGTGACTAAACATTTTAGTTGGTAATGTAATAATACATTTAGCGACCAAATACTTCAGTCATTGTTAGGTTTAATGACTACATATTTTAGTCGCCAAAAGACTAGATATTTTCATTTCATTCTTTTTTATGACCAAACATTTTAGTCGCCCAAGGATCCCATGTTTTCCGTGACTAAAATATTTAGTTGGCAATAATTTCTTCTCTCATTCTGATTTGCTTTTGCTACTAACTGTTTGGTCGCCAAAAGCTATTTTTTTCTTTTTTTTCTATTAAATATTTAGTCAACAAAACCTTTGTTTTCATTTTTGGCTACCAACATATTTAATTGCCAAAAACCATATAATTTTTTTTTAAATTTAATTTGTCAACCACCTGTATTTATTTCATTATTAGTGCAACCTGTACCCTGTATAAATAAAATAATCCATGAATACTGATTATATTGTCAACCATTCAACAGTATGCACACATTTCACTTCCAACCATCCAAAAAATTCATATTGAACGTCAAATTCTAAATGTAATAGAAATCTCATACAAACCAAGTATAATCCAACCTCAAAAATATAATTCCATACATAACAGAGGAACAAAAAAAAATTATTCATCTGTACGAACAATACGATTATCTGTACGGACAATACTAATTCGTTGACTACAACCAATGTCTTTCGTACTTGCCAAACAAAGTTGTATCCACAAGTCCATGCCAAAAACCATCTGTACAAATAGAATTAATCATTAGTATTGACTAAATATTGGCATACCATCCTAGGAAATTATAGGTTTCAACTGTTATTAGTAGAATAATTGAAGGTTAGAATGTTTCTTTGAGGCCTTCCTGTAATCTGATTGAAAGACATGCAATGCCAATAAATACTTTTTAGTAAGAAGATATTGACTAATTCTCACCAGAAAACGAACAATAGGAAATAGGAAGTCATCGGTTATGTATTTACCGAGTATCAGATAGAAAAGACTCTTAGGGTCAATCTCATAAGGTTGCCTTTTTGGCAGCAAAATGATGCTAGTGATATTGTAAGTAATAGTTGCTAACAAAAGATAACACAAACAGATACATAGTTTTTGGACAACATCAATTGCTAAGTAACAAGTGTTACATCACAATAACTGATTCTTAATCATTTTGCAGTAGCAAGTAAATTCTTAAAAATTCTGGAAGCTAAAGAAATAACACGAGCATGAAAAATCATAGATCTTATGAGATGAGAATAAAATGCAGTAGTAATGAAAAGAATACAATTTATCTTTAAACCTTTTTTTTTTTTTTAATCAGCGAAAAAAGGAACGACTTTATTGATAGCAACAATCATACAAAATATGGTTACATCAATAAAGCAATGGTTGGTGAGGAATCAACACCAAACAAACAAAATCTAATTGGAATAAATATCAAAAACATCCATAAAGCTTCATACAATGTCACAATTTCAAAACAACAAATCCAAAAAATACTAAAATATTGCACTGAAAAGCAAGAAAGAGTAAACTAGTTCCAAAGAATAATGAACCTTGAAGATGATATTCTTAAGACAAAATTGACTTGTACAAGTGACAAACCTGACTCTCATGAAAAATGAATTGATATCTTTATCAAGAGTATCAAGAAGGAAGATAGCCTGAATAACCATATTGTCAACGCAATTATCATTGAATTTTACCTTTCGATAAGTGCCATGACAAATTATCAAACAAAAACCCCAACAGACATCATTTTGGTGATGAGATGAAATTATACTTCTGCTTTGGTTTTGAGGTTCTATGTTTGATGGAGAGAATCACCCCAGATATAAATGTCAACAAACTTGCATGTGCTCACAACATTACAATGTTATTATTAGTACCACCAACACCATTCAGAACAATAGATTAGAGCTAAAAGTGCAAAGTAATAATTAGAATCTCTATCTTACCTTTGAAATAATTTATGGATAGGCACTCCCCAACAAAAAGATACATTTGATTTGGTAAATCATATGTTCGGATTTTTTTTTTCAATTTGGGAAAATAATTTCACATTCTGATTATCAATTTTTGTGTGTTTATTCGATTAAGCATATAGTCAATAACATGGTGGATAAAAAGTTTCACATTTGATTGTCAATTTATGTGTGTGTTTCATTTCGGCATATAGTCAAGCAACTGGTGGGCACACCATTACACAGTTGTGAGGAACAAGAGGAGAGCTCAAAATAGACAAGTTTGAAATAATTGCACAATAGACAAGAGGAAGAGGATATATAGCGATCCCGGGTTTTAACCCTTGTTGTACAGTGATCCGGACTTGGTTCCGTAGATGTTAGCAGTTGTTCATTTCTAGTTTACATCCTTTCATACTTTGTATTTGAATTATAGGATGCGTTGGGCAGGTTTGTTTCAAGTTGGTTGTGTTTGGGAGCCTTAGGTTGCTGCCCAGAATTTTGGACCTTCGCTCGAGCGAACAGTTGGTCGCTCGAGCGAGCTCTTCATTTTGGTCCTTCACTCGAGCCATGGTTTGGTCGCTCGAGTGAAAGTGGAGTTTTGTGTCTAATGGCTCGAGCCAGAGTGGCTTCGCTCGAGCGAGAGATTACGTCTGAGTTACGACACGAGAGTTGTATTTCTGGCTCGGCGAGCTTTACGCCTTTCGGCGATCTGGTTGTTCTTCGCTCGGCGAGAGTCCTTCGCTCGGCGTCGTCTAATTCTTGAACTGTAGGTTCAAGTTGTTGGCTCGAGCAAGCAGTTTGCCGCTCGAGCGAGGTTCTGGGTTGTTGGCTCGAGCGAGACCTTTTTGGCTCGGCGAGGTTTTTGTGTCTGATGCTCGGCGAGCTTTGTTTATATCGTGACGGCGGCGATTTTAAACATCACTTTTTCATCTCTTTCTTTTGAAACCCTAGCAGCCGACTCTCTCTCTCTCTCTAAACTTATCTTCTCTCTAGGATTTCATCTCTCTCTAGTGTGAATCTATCCTAAGTCCTTTGTTAAAAAGATAGAGGGTGTTGAGATCTTTGTTTTAATCTGAAAAAGTTGAGATTTGGAGCACGTTGGGTCTTGGTCTTCATCTCTGTTGGAGCTCAAACTTCGAGGTAGGGATAACCTACTCCATCTTATGAGCTTTGTCTTTGAATTGTAGCATTTTGATATGTTGGGGGTTGTTGGGTAATTTTTGAGAAAGTTTGGGCCTTTGTGTAATTTTACAAAAGTTGAGGTTTTAATTATGTAAACCTATATGCAAGTTAGGCATAGAGAAATGAAATTAATGTTAGAACATTGACAGAAATGGAACCTTAGGGTTGTTTTGTGAATTATGGTAAGTTGCCCTAATTGGTTTAATTAATTAATGTATATAATTAATTAAAGAAAATGAGGAATTGAATTGAGAATGTTGAAATTGGGAATGTATGGGACTAAAGGGTGTAGTTGAATCATTTATTGCTCACCTAGTTGAAATGTTGATATATTATCCATTTGTGCATTTATTTCCTGTTTAGAAATAATTGCTTTGGACTACCGGTGGAGGGTAGTATTGATTGTTGTAGACAATGCATGATGATTAGGCAAACTAGAACTAATCAATTGGATGTGTCATAGAGTATGACGATTGATAGAATACATTAACTTCATGTATTGATAGATTGTGCATATGACCAATGTGTTTATGTGCATTATGTGTAGACGGTTGATAGAATACATTAACTTTATGTATTGATTGATTGCATATATAATTATGTGTTCATATGCATTGCTTGTGTATGGGAGAAGATGGGGGACGTACTCCACGGTTTAGGGGAAGATGGGGGATGTACCTCTAAACTGGTTAATGGTTAAGGGAAGATGGGGGATGGACCCAGGGATGCAGCTCACATGCTCTCCCATTGGAGTGATGATACAGCTCATATGCTTATCTATTGAAGTGTTGATATAGCTCATATGCTTATCTGTGGTAGTAGTGATATAACTCATATGCTTATCTATTGAGATGTTTGTTTGATTTGATATAGCACTAAAATGTATATCATTTATGGAGTATGGAAGTGGTTTATGTGTTATTGATACAACACCAAAATGTGTATCCATCTTAGATTTTGAAAGTGTTCTAGAGATGAACTATCATCTCATCAAAGGTTTTGGCCAGAGTACTGAGCCTTGTTTTCAAACTCAATGTTGAATAAGAAATGGAAAGTGAATTGTAACATAGACTTGATTGTCATGGAATGGTAATAAGATGTAAATGAATGTATAAGTGTTGACCATCTATTAACTGCTAATCTTTTAGTCATTGTTCATAGTTGGTTTAGTGTATTTCTACTGGGCTGTGGCTCACCCTACATGGGACACCATTTTCAGGTGCATGAAGCATGCCACCTCCAAGTACATCGCTTGGGAGGCTAGAGGCAGGCAGACGTTTGTGGTTTTGGTTATCTTTTGTTGTATTACATGTAATTTCAAGCCAAGGGCTTAATGTGTATTTGAGTTAGTACTCTCCTCTTTGTAACCAAGTGTTAGCTTGGAAAGCTGTAAGCCCATAGGGCATTTGATTCTGTTGTTAACATGTAATGCTTCTTGTAAAGAATTACTCTGTGGAATAGAATGATGTTTGTCTCTTATATCAATGCATGCCTAAATTGATAGGTTTAGATGTTATTATTTTGAGGGCGTTACAGGATAAAAACAACAACCATTACAAGCATAGATCAAAATAACAAGTTATATATAGGTTATATCATCAATTTTTAATCGAAGATCTATAGATACATAGATATACTTATATATACATATACATATATATAAATATATATATATATAGAGAGAGAGAGAGAGAAAGCATACGCGAGATAGAGCATCAATGGAGCATAGTTCTTCTCAACGATGAAGCCTCTAGATCTCGCGGCGGTGGCGGTGGATCTATGAAGATCGGCAGAGGAAGAGGAGACTTCGGCGTGAAAAAACCAACGGTACTTAGATCTATGAAGATCGACGATGACGAAAGGTGAAGAGAAGAAGAGAGAGAGAAAGAGGGCAATAACAAAGGTGGTAGCAGCGGCAGTAGTGGTCACAGCAGTCACGATGGCAATGGCAGAGGAGAAGGAGGTGCTTCAATTTTCGGCGAATGCGAGAAAGAGCAACAGTGAGAGAGGGAGGAGAGAGGATCAGTGGAGACGAAGATGGAGATGGAAAGGGTGAGAGACGCTGATAATAAACAGAGAGAGGCCTGGTTTGTTTAGGGTTCGGTTGGGAAGCAATATATATATATATATATATATCATTCTACACAATTCGCGACTAAACATTTTGGTCGCTTTAAATCCCTTCAAAATTTGAAATGTCTCCCTCCAAATATTTTAGTTCATTGGCGACTAAAATATGTTTTAGTCGCTGAAAATAAATTTGTGGCGACCACACTTTTGGTCGCCAAAGATAAGACGTAAATTTTTGTTTTTCAATCGGCAACTAAATAATTTTAGTAGCCAAAACTAACTATACAGCAACTTTTAGTCGCTGAAAATAAACTTTTGGCAACAAAACTTTTGGTCGCCGAAGATAAAAAGTAAATTTTTATTTTTCATTCGGCAACTAAATAATTTTGGTAGCCAAAACTAACTATACAGCAACTAAAATAATTTTAGTAGCTGAAAATAAACTTTTGGCGACCAAATGAAAAGTAAATTTTTGTTTTTCATTCAACAACTAAATAATTTTAGTAGCCAAACTAACTATACAGCGACTAAAATAATTTTAATAGCTGAAAATAAACTTTTGGCGACCAAACTTTTGGTTGCCAAAGATAACCAACTAAATTTTTCTTTTTCATGTGGCGACTAAATAATTTTAGTAGTCAAAACTAACTATACAACGACTAAAAACTTTTTTAGCCTTTGAAAATAAACTTTTGGCGACCAAACTTTTTGTTGCCAAAGATAAAAAAAGTAAATTTTTGTTTTTTATTCGGCGACTAAAAAATTTTAGTAGCCAAAACTAACCATACAGCGACTAAAATAATTTCAATAGTTGAAAATAAACTTTTGGCGACCAAACTTTTGGTCACCAAAGATAAAAAGTAAATTTTTGTTTTTCATCCAGCAACTAATTAATTTTAGTAGCCAAAACTAACTATACAATGACCAAAAAAAAAAATTTAGTCACCAATTGTGGCATTTTTAGCAACTAAACTTTTTTTTAGCTGCCAATAATCAATATACCTCGACTAAAAAAAATTAGTAGCTAAATATTGTACTTTTGACGACTAAATTTTTTTTAGTCGCCAAATTTGATCGCCAAAAGTGCATTTTGTTGTAGTCACTCTTTCTTAGCTCAAAACAAAGAAAATGAGAGGCTTCATCAATTGTTTTGTTCCCAAAACCTAGACCTAATTATTGAGAAACCCACGAAAGCAATGAAATGGACATGGAATTTGGTGAATGATATAAAAATGCCATAAAATTTGCAATTATTAGTCAGTTTGGGGACCCCTCTACTAGCAAAGAAATTGAGGTTATTGAGAAGAAGGAGGAGGAGGAGGATTGGTAAAGGGGGTAAAGGTGTGTGGAATGAGTGTTTTGGTGGTTTGTGTATAAGATATAAGTTAGGGTATAATTGGAACATAAAGTGTGTGAAATTAGAAAAATAACCAAAAATCAAATTAATAAATGTGTATATTAAGAAATGATGTGTATTGAGGTAAGAAGTTGTGTGGAAATATAATTTCCCATAAATATGAGATCCACAAAATTCAAACACAATCCTATCATATAGACGTGTAACTTGCAAAGTGATGAGACTCATCTCATGTAGAGAATTGTATCCGATTATGTAATCGGGTTGTGAAATAGATAATAAAGAGAACAAGTAGATGTACCTATGGAGCTATTACTACAAGTTTCATTTTGGTAATTCAATTCGTTTAATTTTTAAATCATTGTATGTAAATTATTTATAAGAAAATAAAATAAACTAAATCTGATAATTATAACTACATAATTTTATTATATTAGTCTTTATAAAAGCAAATAAATAAATGACAAATACATCTGTAAGCGAATCTTCACTTAGAGAAGAATATCATAGCTCTAACAAGAAAAAATAAGAAGAAATTACTTTTTAGTGGAATAGTGAAAAAATAATTTTATTTTTATAGTGATACAATCTTGTAGGCATGATACAAGTACATTCATGTTTTTAATACAAATCTTTCATGTATGTCAAAGTTGCACCAAATTTTTTTTATCTGTAATATAATTATTTTATTAGGAATGATATACAACCAAAAAAATTCATACATAATGATGTCGCGCATTGTAGGCCTATCACTTCAAAATAAAACATTGTTAAAGATGAATTTATTTACATTAATGATATTATCACACTATTTTTGTCAAATTTTTTATATAAATTTTATGTATATATAAAACTTTTCTTATTTTGCAACTGTTTTATTAATTTTCAATTTTCTCCAAAAAAATTATTAGAGGGAGAAATCATAAACAAGATGACAATTCAAATTTTGATACATTCTTGTTGAAGCTTTGAACACCGTTACAGATCCGAAGGGATGATATATGTGAATAGAAGGGATTGACCGAACAGTAACATCATGTGTGTTTGGCTCCATAGGTAAGGGGATTGGACTAGTAATTTTGTGTTTTATTTTGTTCTTTTTTTTTTTTTTTTTTTTTTTTTGAACGGAAGTAAAATCCATTAAAGATAAGCCAAACGACACTTACAATGGACTCCATGCCTACACAAATAGAGCTTACTCTAAACAAAGGAAAAATGAGCAAAGAGACATAGAGGCAAAGCCAAAATAGATCATACAAGATCCTAACTCATACTACAACGCAGAAGTTACCATAAGAGATCAGCATTAGGGTTAGTCAGAGATAGCACAAAAGTTTCCACCCCAGAGAGGGTAAGCTACCAAAATCCCACCCATGGAGCCCAAACAAACACAAATACAGAATATAAGCAAGAAAAAAAATCAAAAAACAAACAAAAACATAGATCTGGTGGAAGATTGGCCACGACGTGGTGATGGTGGTGTCAGCAGCAAAAAGCGGCGATGGGCGGAAGATCCAATTGTGGTGTGGTGGCGGCGGCGAGAAACGGTGAGATACAGTGAAGAGACAACAGATCTAGCTCCGGCTGGGAGGGGGGAGATGTCACGCCCCAAAATAATTACAACAATTCATCTATAAATGGCTAATATTAGAGGGCATAAATGAAACAATCGACTTTCATTAATCAGAGTCAATTTACAAAAAAGGACACATGCAGTATACATTCATAAGTCCTATCCTGAATCTATAGCATGTGATGCCAAGTTAATGATCAACAAAATAAATGCCCTAAAGGCTTACATTTTTCCAAAATGATGCTTGGGTACAACAAAAGAGAGAGTCTTAATCTCTATACATATAAAACCCTAGGCTTGTACAAATATCAAATACAAAACAACAAAATAGAACCTTCAGCTCCCAGGTCCTCCCAAGCTAAGTCCTTAGAGGAGGCATGTCACCAGCACCTGAAAAATGGTTTCCCAAGTAGGGTGAACCAAAGCCCAGTAGAAACAATCTAACACAATATATGAATCATAACAAAGATATAAACATGTCATGCATATACAAAGCCCGTGGTTAAAATCGTTTACAATTCTTTACAAAAACATGTTATGCCAAGTATCTATATTGCAATTCCTTATATTTCAACTTCTTTTTCATCTCAATTCATGAGTTAATTATCATCTCATTCGAACCACGCAACTAAGGATACAACTCAATGGGATTCTACTAAACACAACATTACACAAACACTTCCATTTGCCATTTTACGGAAATTTCGTCCACAGGATCGGCACCCATGTATATGCACAGTTTCGGAACTTTCACCCTGGATACATAGGCCAACTTAATTCAATGGAGTCCATCCCCTATCTCCTCCCAAACATGGAGTACATCCCATTTCTCCTCCCAAACAATATATATATATATATATACAAAATGTATTAAACATAGTCATATTCAATGACAACCAATAAGAGATTAGTTTCAATTCACCTAATTCTCATGCAATTTCTACAACAATCATAGCAATCCTCCACTGATAGCCCAATACAGAGATTTCTAAACAGATATTCAATCCTTAGACAGATAATTCATTCAAATTCCCATAGGTGTGAGGTAATACATATCTAACTCCACCATTTATATCAACATCTATCCAATTTCACATTTACAATACCAATATCATTTATTTATACAAAATAAATATTTAAAGCATTTTAGGGCAAACTCCCCTCTTTTCCAAATATCAACTCAAATGCCAAAATTAACTATTTTGTCACAATATGACCTCATTTTCAAACCCCATAACCATTTGTATCACATTTACTAGAAACCCCTCTTTTGATTTTATATCCTAAACCCTAGGTTTGTCCCAAAATACTCTTAAATCCCACCATTGTTACACAATAACCAATAACTAAATTAAAAACCATATAAAAGTGTAAAAAAATCCCTACCTCAAATGTAGAAGCCCAAAGAAGAAATGGAGAGACTTCAAAGATGCCCAAACTCGACTTTACTTGGATCAAATGAGAGCCCCCGACTGGCTCTATCTTTTTATCAAAGAGAATAGGGTAGAGAGATCATTAGATCCTAGTGTATTTGTAGAGACAAGTTGGTTTTAGAGAGAGAGAGAGAGAGAGAGAGAGAGAGAGAGAGAGCCAATCTAGGGTTTTTGAGTGAAAAGATATGAAAAAGTGATGTAAAAAGGTGCTGCTGTGAACTGATATATGTGAGGCTCGCTTGAACGCAAGAGTTGTCACTAGAGTGACCAGTCACAACAAGTTACTTCGCTCAAGCGCATAATGTTCACTCCTAGAAGTTTTACAGACAGAAAACCGTCGCTCGAGCACAAGAAGCCTCCCTCGAGCGAAGAACACTACCTTCCCAATATGTCTGTAAGCTTGTAAAAATATTAGAAGCTCACAAAGCTTGCTCGAGCGCAAGAAGCCTCGCTCAAGCGAGGAACACTACCTTCCCAGTATCTCTGCAAGCCTGCAAAAATATTGGAAGCTCACAAAGCTCGCTCGAGCGCAAGAAGCCTCGCTCAAGCGAAAAGGCCAAAATCTGGACAACAACAGTTTGAACCAACAAGCAACCAACCTATTCCAAACACTCCCTAGACATCTTATTACTCGAACTCAATAGAAATAAGGGGAAAAAGACAGGAACAACAATACAAAATCACGCAACCCAAGTCCAGAATACAAAATAGGCCGAGTCTAAACCAAAATCGCTATAGGAGAAAACTCAAAAACTTCCACCGTAGGGGAAGAAACACCTCATAAGGAGGAAGAGAGTGGGAAGAATAATCTTCCAAAATTTATTTTGCAGAAAGTAGATGAAAAAAGAGAGGGGAAAGAGGAGAGAGGTGGTTGGAGAGAGGCTAGAGCCCCCCTCTCCCTCCCAAACAACAGTCTCACTTAGCAACCCTAGGAGAGAAAACTTAGAGAGGGAAAGTAAAGGCAGTACATAGCTCATGTTTGGTTAACAAAAATATAAGGGAATTAGTAATCTCATGAGACTAAGAATACCAATTAGTTTTCCCATAGAAGGGGTGGGATTGTGTTTAAAAAGACAATTTTACTCTTATATTACAAAAATAACAAAGCTAATTTTTATACGATGAGGGTATTTACGTAATTTTATAGATTTAATCCTAACAAACTAATACAACCACACTAGTACATAAACAAACATATTTTATGATACATTTCCAAACCAATATCACCACATTTATAATCTCCTCACTTAATTCTATCGTACTCATAATCACATCAAATCTAATACGCCAAACAAATGATTTCTAAATATATATGAATAAAATTCAAAATTTTAAATTCAAACCATTTTAAAATGTCATTAAAAATTTATTTAATTGTTAATTTGAAATTTAAACAAACTAATCCAAACACTTAATTATCAAAAAGATCTTTACAAATAAGAATGACAATGGTAAGTGATAATCACAAATCTATCAACATAACGCACTTAGCATCAGCTATTTGTTTCTACGATGATGATAGAGAGAGAGCTCTAACAAAAGTTCTAATGACTTGGCAAACTAAAAAATAAAATAAAATAACAAATAGGCCAAAATATCAAATCAATAGGAGAACCCCACCCATTAGAGCTCATTTAGAGTTCTTGTTTTAAAGCTCCCAAATATTTTTGTTGGTCTCTATTATGATGGCAGTCACAAACAACAAATTACAATGTACTCTCTCAGTCTCATTTTATTAGTTCAGTATTTCATTTTGAGCCGTTTCAAAATAATAGTTTCATTTGAAAAATTAAAATAAAAAAATATTTGATTTTTAAAAATTTTAAAAAGATAAAAATATTAATGAAAAAATATTTTGAAATTTAAATTTAAATACAATGATTGTATGCCCCATTAAAAAGTTAAAATTCTTTAAAAAGATCAACAAATTAAAAAAGAGGGAGTAGATAGTAATGGCGATGGCGAATTGCAATTTGCAGTTTGATAGGTACGAACAAAAAGAGATGGAGAAGTTATTTGGTGGTTTAAGAATATTGTTCAGCACCATTCATGTTTGGACAAATGTCCAATTATCTCCTCAAAAGAAACAAACAAGTAGTAAGACCCCTGTTTCAACCAATAATATTTGGGGTAAATTACAGTGACACCTCTAAGGCTTTTGTTTAATACAGATTCTCTATTCATATTTAAAAAATTACACTTACCCCCTATTAGATTAAAATAACATATTTGGCCCTTAGCCTTTTACATATAAAATAATAAAATAATGTAGATATTTTTTTATTTCATTTTAAGGGAAATAACAATCATCTTCTTTAGTTTAACTCACACAAAAAAATTCAGTTTTTTTATCTTAATTTTTACTTTTACTAAATTTTTTTAATATTTTAAGTAATTTTTTATTTTTTAGATACAATACACCTAATGTAGATATACTTAAAAAGTATAATATTTCATGATTGTTTTTTTTAATTCACCAAATACAAAATATATATATATATATATAATACAAAAATTCAATATATTATCTTATTTTGTTGTATTCAATGGATTTTTTTACAAAAAAGTTTTTGGACAAATTTTATACTTTTTAAATATATTTAGATTAAATTGATCTAATCTAAATATAGTGGTGGAAATAAAAATCAAAAAGTATATTCATATATAAAAATTTATACAAAGTATTATAAAGTGAAATATTATACAAAATATAAATCATATTCATGAATGTTTTATTTTAAAATGAAAGGTCGCCATTAAGCTATATCATTGTATTTAAAAATTATGTATAAAATTTATGTTTGTATATCATCACTCAATAAGAATATGTTCCAGTAAAATTTAATGATAGAAAGTTGTAGAATGTAAGCATGATGATAGAAAGAAGAAATGGTAGAAATTATGACAAGATGATCATTTAGGAAATTTTTGGAGCATGACATCAATCATTCAAGGAGCAATTTGTAATGAAATTACAAATCTCAAAGAGAGGAATATAATTTTCAAATATAATAAAGGAATTTGTATTAAATAGAAATCTCAAAATGCTAGTGTAATTTATCCCAATATTTTAATTAGGACAACACTTAAATTTACCCTAGTAATGAATAATTTCTCGAGAAAGATGTCAACTACGGAGTAATATAGACACTTATAATTTTTATTTTATTTTTTGAGCTTAAAAAAAAGATATTTTGAGTTGTCATCACTACATCTATGGGCTCAGGCCCCGAGATAACCAGTTGCTAGCCTGATTTAACTCAATCCATAGAAAGGGACCCACCACCGAGACACCAGCGAAGCTCAACCACACTTCACAGACAAACCCAAGATTCGATCGGAATACAGAGCGAGGTTTCTACAAAGAACCGCTAGAATTAGTCAGCATTTCGCTCCCCCCAAGAGTCAAACCTAGGTCACGCCTGTGAAGAAAGATGCCTTCTCCACTAGGCCACCACCCCCAATGGTATAGACACTCATAATTTGTTTTCAGAAAATAATGATGTGATTTTGCTTCCAAAAAATAATGATGTGATGGACAAAATAGTAACAAATAATAAAGGTCCCATTTGAAATGCTAACTTAAAAACTATTTTAGTTAATTTTTTATTATTTTAATCAATAAAAAATATTTAAGATAATTTGTAAATTTTTTTATAATTAAATAAATGATTATTTTAAAAAAATTAACTAATTAATGTGTAAAATCTAACATATTCTCTTATTAATTTTTTTAATTTTTTTTATTAACTATTTTAATCTCAAACCAACATCCCAAACACCCCTAAAATGTAAGATATAAATTCTCCAGCGTTCAGTTTTGAGACACCTTAATTTCTTGGCAAAAATGAAAACACACTATTTATTTCATCCAAGGATGGTTGAATTTGATTCACATTTCACATCCACATTTCACAACACACCTTATTTCCCATGCTAAAAGATAGTTGAATTAATTTCGCATTTCAACTAGGGGCTCTTACAATATTTTTTCTCTAACTCTTCACATTATACCTTTTCATCCTCTCAATCTCAGAATCTCTTAGAAGACTAATCTTAAACCTTGTTTGTCAATTATACATTTTAGTTAAAAAAAATCAAAAAATCACTATAAATTGTCACATCACTCTCTCTACTTTTCTGCACATCTTTTTGTAAAAAAACAAAAAGTTACAAAAATAATTTATTTCTAAACGAGGCCTTAATTTCATATGTAAAGAGTCTACCATAAGAATCACAATTCTACTAGTAATCAAATCCTACCTATATTTTAAAATAAATAAAAAATTAACATTCCCAAATAAATATATTTATTTAAGTCAAATCACCTCTCTATTTTTTATACATCTTTCATAAAAAAAATTAAAAAAATACACTTATTTAAATCATCCCCAAACAATCCCTAATTTTTTCTTAATTGACGGCACAAAATCAAATTTTTTTTAAGAGTGACTACAAATTCATAAATTTTTATCCAAAATTTACCAAAGAAATAACAACCAATAGTTACAATTCATTTGACTCATGCCCTCGTCCTTCAACAAATTGATCTCCGCGACACAAAATATAGCGACCCCAGTCTTTTTCCATTTGATTATTGTATCCGGACTTCAGTTCCGTAGATCCTGTCTTTGTATAATTGTTGTTATCGTCCTTTAATTTCTTATTTCTGAGTTATGGGATGCAATGGGCAGGTTTGTTACAGGTTGGTTGGGTTAGAAAGCAGTGTTCTTTGTCGAAATTTTGGACCTCCGCCCGAGCGAGGAGTTGGTCGCTCGAGCGAGCAGTTGTTTTTAGTCCTTCGCTCAAGCCAGGTTTTGGTCGCTCGAGCGAGAGTCTGCGTCTGGGCTTAAGACCTGAGAGCTGTGTTTCTTGGCTCGAGCGAGCGAGGTGTATGTTTTCGAGTCTTCGCTCGAGCGAGCATTTCGTCGCTCGAGTGAGCTTTTGGGTTGCAGACCTGAAGCATCGAGTTTTTGGCTCGAGCGAGGTTTTCTTGTGTCTGGTCGCTCGAGCGACCAAGTCTTCGCTCGAGTGAGCCTGTCACGACCCCAACCTGCCCCTAGTAGGCTGGGTGCCGAGATGGCCAGTAATCCGTAATTACCAAAGGCCGGCTTACAAAATTTCACACACATCAGAGTAATCATAGGGGCTCACATATGCGGAAGCGAATAAACTAAATACAAATGGTCCTTGAGAGCTGTGCATAGATCAAATGTAAATGCATACATAATGAATCGCACCTCGGCAGATAACAAAACAAATACAAGTTACATCTCGATCAAAAGGCTTCTCGGTACATATACAAATACATGATGTTCTGAGCAAAGAAGCATGATTTTCAAGAATCTGCGAGTAACACATATGCCGAGGTAATCACAAAAGCAGATGTAAGCAAGTCAAGTCGGCATAACAAAAATCCCAAAACAAAATTTGTACAAATACTTCTAGGCGTCGCCGTCACGCTCATCACCTACATATATATAGAGAGGGGTGAGCTTGGAAACTCGATGAATGGTACTAGAAATAAAGGTTTGCATGAATAATAGCCGAGATGCCTTAAAACAAAGCATATCAAAACCATTCAAACAATAGCCGAGGTTCTGCCAAGCAAAGAATATCAAGCTGCAGAACAAGAGATGAACCGTATTCATCTCACAAATCCTACCAGACAAAAGCAATACAAAGATTAAACAAGTAGTAGCCGAGGTTCCTTCCAAAACAAAACAAATCAAGTTGTATCGAATCAAGTGATGAACCGTATTCATCCAACAAGTCTTACAAGTCAAAACATTTGCCGAGATAGCACAAGTAGTAGCGAGGTAATCTTCAAGACAACACATATCAAGCTTATATGACTTAGGCCCGACCCTTTTTCACCGAAGTTTGTGACTTAGGCGTAGCCCTTTTTCACCAAGTGGTGCTACAAAAGTTTAAAGTCCTCTAGCACAAGGGACTTGTGTTACTTAGGCCGTAGCCGCTTTTAACATTTATCTTAGCAAGATAGGACCGTATCCTCTTAACAAGAAGTCTGCGAAGTTTAGAGTCCTCCAAAGACAAGGGACTTTCCAAAGAAAGGACCGTATCCTTTAACAAGATGTCTGCGAAAGTTTAGAGTCCTCCAAAGACAAGGACTTTCCAAAGAAAGGACCGTATCCTTTTAACAAGATGTCTGCGAAAGTTTAGAGTCCTCCAAAGACAAGGACTTTCCAAAGAAAGGACCGTATCCTTTTAACAAGATGTCTGCGAAAGTTTAGAGTCCTCCAAAGACAAGGACTTTCCAAAGAAAGGACCGTATCCTTTTAACAAGATGTCTGCGAAAGTTTAGAGTCCTCCAAAGACAAGCGACTTTCCAAAGATATCGAGACAACGCTCAACCCATCACAAGAACATCATCACGACGAAGGTTATACTTACCTTTTCCTCTAGTCTTTGCTAAAGTTTAGAGTCCTCCGACTGAGGACTTTCAAGAATACCATCAAAACAAGCTCATATACAAAACATCAAAATAGGCTAATCATTCATGCTTAGCAATTACTTTTACCAAAGCGAAACAAGCAAGATTTATCAAAAGCTTTATAACATAGCTTTATTAAAAGCACCACTCACCTCGGTCTTCAGGTGTAGGCTCAAGCAAAGATCAAAGTCCTACAATCACATAGCAAACCATACTCTCAAAACGAGCTTCACATACATGCAAGGAATCAAAACATTATTTCCCATCACAGGGAAGTGCACTGGGTACCATCCAGGTCTAGCCGAGGTCCTACACCTGCCCGCCGAGGTGTGGACTCGAAAAGCCAAGACAAGGCAAAGTTAGGAAAACACGAGTTTCCTTTCAAAGGACACGAAGAACAAGATCATGCATCTTTGAAATCCAACTCACATAAACGAAATCTGGGGTTTTCATGCTAAGAGTTCAAAAACGTGGACTAAGGTATTCATTCGAGAAAATTATACAAGAACAAACACAAAACATGATTCTTGTTCCAAACTTTTGGATCAAAACAAGGTTCTCCTTTAAGAACACAAGAACAACATTTTTCTCTTTCAAAACCAAGTTCAAATCAATGCATGACATGCAAAACAGATCCAATCATGCAATGCATCTAGATGATCAATAGGAACAATCGATGTAGAACAAGAATCTAACCTCAAAATTGAAATCCAACGGTTCGATCTTCCACGATCAAGCTCGGAGCTCAACTCTCACACTAAAATTCTAACTCTAAGTTCTAGAGCTTCTCTCTCTAAACAAGACAAAGATTTGAGACCAAATCATAATCAAAAGATACACAATGATGCATTATAGGCCTGTCGGCGGTCATAGCCTCCAGCTCGGACACGTGGCATCACCGGATTGGTGCAGTTAGAAAGGTGACGCTAGACAAGACAAGTCTCGACAAAGCGTACACAACACGCTTGGCGGCTAAGCCGTCGAGAAATGACCTCGGCCAAAGACAAGACTTCGCAACAGTCAACAAAGACAAAGGTTAGGGAGGGCGACACTTGACTAAGCATGCCACACCTTGGCCTGGGTGTACCACATCTCGGCCTAGGCCATACCTGCCCAAGGACAAAGATTACAAGCACAAAACATCACGGCCTCGGCGATACACACTTCGGCCCAAAAGGTAACATCTCGGCAAACATGCCGGGGTGAAGATGGAGGTCGGCTAAGGTTCCAAAACTGCTCAAAACGCAAAGGCTCAAAGGCAAACTATGCTGAGTTGACCTCGGCTACACTCCAAACAAAACACGAATTCCAACAACTTACAATAAGACAAAGCAAAACAAGGCAAGTATCAAGATTACAAACTTGACAATTCAAGATCATACAAAAATACATGCAAGCAAGACTGATTCAAAGTGAGGGTTGTTACATCCTACCCCCCTTAAGGAAGTTTGGACCCCAAACTTACAATACCTTGGTCCAAGAATAACTCTGGATGTCGAATTCTCATTTCCTCTTCCATTTCCCATGTGGCGTCCTTGCCATAGTGCTCTTTCCATTCCACCTTTACCATTGGTATCGACTTGTTTCTCAATTGCTTAACTTATGCATCACAATAGACGTCGGCTTCTCTTCATAGCCCAAATTCTCATTAACCGATTCGAGAATGCTTAATTACATGCGGTGGATCCCGAATATACTTCCTTAACATCGAAACACGAAACACGTTATGGACTTGGCTCAATTTCGTGGCAAAGCAAGTCTCAGGGCAACGAGTTAACCTTGTCAAGGACTTCAAATGGACCAATATAACGGGTGCTAACTTACCTCTCTTCCCAACTGAAACCCCTTTCATTGGTGAAACCTTTAGGAATACGTGATCCCCAACTTCAATTCTAGCTCATTTCTTCTCCGGTCGGCATAACTCTTTTGTCGGCTCAGGCGCTTTTAATTCTCTTGAATAAGTTTAATCTTCTCTGTTGTTACTTGAATGAGTTCGGGACCAAGCGAGCCTTATCTCCAACTTCGTCCAACATATCGGCGATCCGTGATTTTCTTCCATATAGAGCTTCATACGGTGCCATACCAATACTGCGTGATAACTGTTGTTGTGGCGAATTCCACTAATGGCAAATGCATTCCCCAATTTCCTTGGAAATCCAATACACGAGTCTAAGCATATCTTCAAGTGTCTCAATCGTTCTTTCGCTTGCCCATCCGTCTGGGATGAAAAGTCAGTACTAAATCTCGGCGGCTCCAAAGGCCCTCAGAGACTCGCCAAAATCTGAAACAAATTTAGGATCTCGTCCGACACTATTGACATCGGCACTCCATGAAGCCTAACAATCTCATTCACATAAAGTAGGGCAAGTTGATCGGCGTTGAAAGTAGTCTTAACAGCAAAAAGTGTGTCGACTTGGTTAGTCTATCTACCACAACCCAAATCGAATCCATACCTTCGTGTTCTCGGCGGTCCGTCACAAAATCCATAGAGATGTGTTCCCACTTCCACTGTGGATCGGCAAAGGTTGTAGAAGTCCCGCTGGTCTCGATGTTCTGCTTACTTTGCCGGGCAATGCAAACACCGGGACACAAATTCGCTATCTCTCTTCATGTTCGCCACCAAAACATCTCTTTTACATCATGGTACATCTTGGTATTTCTGGATGAACAAAGAAACTTGGAATTATGGGCTTCAAAGAAAATCTTCCTTTTCACTGGAATAGCTTTCTGTCACGAACCCAACCTCTAGTTTGGGTAGGTCAAGATAACCCGATGTCCGTAATTACCAAAGGTAAAACTACAAAATTTCACACACATTTCCTTCAAACTTAAGCACTTGGTTTTCAAAGGTGTACCGGATCTCGGCTTGGTAACAATCTCATCGGCTACTTTTCGAAGAATTCATCCTCCATTTGTCTTGCCTTTACTTCTTCAACAATGGTTGGTTCTGCCGAAATCAAGGTTAGGCATGCCAAATTTCCAACCGATTTTACTTTCAGGGCGTCGGCCACGCTGTTGGCTTTTCCACAGGTGATATTGAATCGCATGTCGTAGTCCTTCAATAACTCGAGCCATCTTCTTTGTCTCAAATTCAATTCTTCCGAGTGAATAGATACTTCAAGCTCGATGATCTGAAAACCGACAAGAAGCTCCATACAAGTAATGACGCCAAATCTTCAAAGCAAAACCACTTTGCTAGCTCCAAGTCATGGGTAGGATAGTTCTTCTCATGTGGCTTCAATTGACGAGATGCATATGCTATAACCTTACCTCCTTGCATTAATACACAACCCAAACCCTTATGCGACGCATCAGTAAACATGAAACTCCTCATTACGATGGAAGTACCAAAGATCTTTGTCAGAACCAACCTCGTCTTTAGCTCTGAAAAAGTCGACTCGATCTTGATCCATTCATACGGTGCTCCTTCCTAGTCAATTGTGTCAATGGAGTTGCAATCTGGAGAATTCTTTACGAACTTCCCAGTAACTGCCAAACCCGTAAAAACTTGAACCTCGGACACATTGGTCGGCCTCGGCCAATTTACCACGGCTTCTATTTTGCTCGGATCAATGAAATACCTTCTTCATTTATTACATGACCCGTAAATGAAATAGTAGAAAGCCAAAACTCACACTTGTTAAATTTAGCATATAGTTTCCGGTCTCTCAATATCTCAAAGAAATTCTCAAATGGTTTTCATGTTCAACTTCACTCTTGGAATAAATCAATATATCATCGATGAAGACGACCACAAACTCATCTAAGTGGGGTTTGAAGACTCTGCTCATTAAATCCATAAATGCTGAGGGCATTGGTCAATCCGAAAGGCATCACTAAAAATTCGTAGTGGCCATATCTAGTCCGAAAGGCGCCTTCTCAACATCCTCCGCCTTAACCTTAAGCCGATGGTAGCCCGACCTAAGGTCAATCTTGGAAAAGACTCGGTTCTTGTAATCGATCAAGTAAATCATCAATCCTAGGTAGTGGGTACTTATTCTTAATGGTGACCTTATTGAGTTCTCTATAATCAATACAAAGGCGAAGTGTGCCATCCTTCTTCTTAACAAATAACACGTGCTCCCCATGGTGATGTGCTCGCCTAATAAATCCCTTTGTCCAACAACTCTTGCAATTGTAGTTTCAATTCTCTAAGTTAATTTGGGGCCATTCTATATGGTGTTTTGGAGATCGGCTGTGTTCCCGATATAACATCAACAAGAACTCTATTTCTTTATCGACCAAATGGCCGAGTAAATCATTAGGAAAGACGTCGTAACTCATGAACAAGCTGGGATGTCGGCTAAACTAACATTTCCATCTGATCTTTCAATATACTACACAAATAACCCTTACAACTTTTTGGATCAACTTACGTGCCTTCATGGATGAGATTAAGTAAGGTGGGGAATTACTCCTTTACTGAAAAATAACTTCGCTAGGTTTGGGGGTTTCAATGTGACACTCTTGAAACACAATCAATGAGTGCGTGGTTTGCTACTAACCAATCCATTCCCAATATAACATCGAATTGATCTATATTCAAGGGCATTAAATCAACTAGCGCTCAACATGCTCAATGACAACAACACATGCTCTATAAATGGATGCAACAATCATGGATCTCCTGACGAGTAGACACAGATAGCACATAATCAAGAGATTCTAATTTCCTATTAATCTTCTCGGCAAACTTAATAGAAACAAACGAAAAGCGAGAGCCGAATCAACTAACACATAAGCATTTCGGGAGCAAATTAAAAGTATACGACACTACCGCCTCAAAGATTCTCGAGTATCCCCGCACTAGTGCAAATACCGCCTCGCCTCATCTGTCCTTTCCCAAAGATTATTCTTTTGAACCGCACTGAGGTATTCTCACCTTTCTTCTTTGGTTTCACCTTTGTCTTAGGACAATCTCTCACAAAATGACCCACTTCTCCACATTCATAGCAAGCACCGGATGTCCGACGACAAACTCCAAAATGTTGCTTCCCACAATCGAACATGTCGGCTTAGTATTACCTTCCCGCTTCGGATAACCAAAGACCGCCTCTTGTTCATCTTCTTATTGGTGTTCAACTGTTCGGTGATTGTCATAGTTCTGTCTCTTCCGCCGATTCTCTCGAAGTTCTCGTACTGCTCAAGTTGGTTTCGCCAAAACGGCTTTGTTCAAAGACTTCGGCATAGGTCGGCATATCGGCAAAGCTAACTTGCCTTGAATCGTCCATGAAGCCCACTGTCAAACTTCCTAGCCTTCATGTATTCATCATTGATCATGTGAGGTACAAACCTTACCAATTCAGTAAAAGCGCGCTCATATTCCGCCATCGCGATCGCTTTGCGTCAAAGTCCGAAATTCGGTAGCCTTGCGATTCAACGCCGAGGAAAATGCTTCTTGTAAAATAGTTCCAAAAACCTTGCCCAGGTTAAACCAGGGTTAGTTTCTCTGGTCATCATCCACCATCTCCGAGCATCGTCGTCCAGGGTGAATGCAGCTAAAGTCACCTTCTGAACATCGGTCCGGGAAAATCTCAAACAGCTTTCTCCATTTCCAAAACCCATGCCTCGGCCTTCATTGGCTCAATACCTCCAGAAAACCTTGGTGGTCTCATCTTCTTGAACTCCCTGATCAAAGCTATTGTGCCATCTCCATATAAGGCTGGCTGTGGAGCGACTTGTAATCTTGGGGGAGGTGGAGGAGGACTACATTTCGCCATTCGCTCGCCTTTCGGGTCGATGTAGTACTAGCGTCTTCTTTGTCTTATTTGCCTTAACTCACGGGTCAATCCTTCCATTAATCTTTCCATTCTCCAACTGTCTTGGACCGATCTCGGCAAGTGGAGGTCTACCTCTCCTCATGATACTATGAGTATACAAAGTGTGACTTTAAAGCAAGTAAACAAATAACTCCGCAGTAAGTAACAAATAAGCAAGTCAAGGCAATGCACACCTTGTTCAAATAGCAAGCAATATGATGCAACCCTAGCATCTTTCTAAATGGAATCCTATGCTCTTTAGGACTCGAGTGTGTGAATCAACGTACTATGAGGAACTTGTGCTCGATACCACTGTCACGACCCCAACTCGCCCCTAGTAGGTTTGGTGTCGAGATGGCCAAGAATCCGTAATTACCAAAGGCCGGCTTACAAAATTTCACACACATCGAGTAATCATAGGGGCTCACATATGCGGTTTAATAAACTAAATACAAATGGTCCTTGAGAGTGCATAGATCAAATGTAAATGCATACATAATGTAATCGCACCTCGGCAGATAACAAAACAAATACAAGTTACATCCTCGATCAAAAGGCTTCTCACCGACATATACAAATACAAATGTTACGAGCAAAGAAGCATGATTTTCAAGAATCACCAAGTAACACATATGCCGAGGTAATCACAAAACACCGATGTAAGCAAGTCAAGTCGGCATAACAAAAATCCCAAAACAAGTCAGACAATACTTCTAGGCGTGCCGCCCCGCTCATCACCTACATATATATAGAGAGGGGTGAGCTTGGAAACTCGATGAATGGTACTAGAAATAAAGGTTTGCATGAATAATAGCCGAGTCTGCCAAAACAAAGCATATCAAAACCATTCAAACAATAGCCGAGGTTCTGCCAAGCAAAGAATATCAAGTGCATGCGTAACAAGAGATGAACCGTATTCATCTCACAAATCCTACCGCACAAAGCAATACAAAGATTAAACAAGTAGTAGCCGAGGTTCCTTCCAAAACAAAACAAATCAAGTTGTATCGAATCAAGTGATGAACCGTATTCATCCAACAAGTCTTACAAGTCAAAACATTTGCCGAGATAGCACAAGTAGTAGCCGAGGTAATCTTCAAGACAACACATATCAAGCTTATATGACTTAGGCCCGACCCTTTTTCACCGAAGTTTGTGACTTAGGCCCGTAGCCCTTTTTTCACCAAGTGGTGCTACAAAAGTTTAAAGTCCTCTAGCACAAGGGACTTGTGTTACTTAGGCCCGTAGCCGCTTTAACATTTATCTTAGCAAGATAGGACCGTATCCTCTTAACAAGAAATCTGCGAAAGTTTAGAGTCCTCCAAAGACAAGGGACTTTCCAAAGAAAGGACCGTATCCTTTTAACAAGATGTCCGCGAAAGTTTAGAGTCCTCCAAAGACAAGGGACTTTCCAAAGAAAGGACCGTATCCTTTTAACAAGATGTCTGCGAAAGTTTAGAGTCCTCCAAAGACAAGGGACTTTCCAAAGAAAGGACCGTATCCTTTTAACAAGATGTCTGAAAAGTTTAGAGTCCTCCAAAGACAAGGGACTTTCCAAAGAAAGGACCGTATCCTTTTAACAAGAAGTACTGCGAAAGTTTAGAGTCCTCCAGTACAAGGGACTTTCCAAAGATACCGAAACAACGCTCAACCCATTACAAGGACATCATCAAGACGAAGTTCATACTTACCTTTTCCTCTAGTCTCGCTAAAGTTTAGAGTCCTCCAAAGACAGGACTTTCAAGAATACCATCAAAACAAGCTCATATACAAAACATCAAAATAGGCTAATCATTCATGCTTAGCAATTACTTTTACCAAAGCGAAACAAGCAAGATTTATCAAAAGCTTTATAACATAGCTTTATTAAAAGCACCACTCACCTCGGTCTTCAGGTGTAGGCTCAAGCAAAGATCAAAGTCCTACAATCACATAGCAAACCATACTCTCAAAACGAGCTTCACATACATGCAAGGAATCAAAACATTATTTCCCATCACAGGAAGTGCACTGGTACCATCTGTCTAGCCGAGGTCCTACACCTCCCCGCCGAGGTGTGGACTCGAAAGCCAAGACAAGGCAAAGTTAGGAAAACCCGAGTTTCCTTTCAAAGGACACGAAGAACAAGATCATGCATCAAAATCCAACTCACATAAACGAAACTGGGGTTTTCATGCTAAGAGTTCAAAAACGTGGACTAAGGTATTCATTCGAGAAAATTATACAAGAACAAACACAAAACATGATTCTTGTTCCAAACTTTTGGATCAAAACAAGGTTCTCCTTTAAGAACACAAGAACAACATTTTCACTTTCAAAACCAAGTTCAAATCAATGCATGACATGCAAAACAGATCCAATCATGCAATGCATCTAGATGATCAATAGGAACAATCGATGTAGAACAAGAATCTAACCTCAAAATTGAAATCCAACGGTTCGATCTTCCACGATCAAGCTCGAGCTCAACTCTCACACTAAAATTCTAACTCTAAGTTCTAGAGCTTCTCTCTCTAAACAAGACAAAGATTTGAGACCAAATCATAATCAAAAGATACACAATGATGCATTATAGGCTGTCGGCGGTCATAGCCTCCGGCTGGACACGTGGCATCACCGGATTGGTGCGATTAGAAAGGTGATCGCTAGACAAGACAAGTCTCGACAAAGCGCATACAACACGCTTGGCGGCTAAGCACGCGGCGAGAATGACCTCGCCAAAGACAAGACTTCGCAACAGTCAACAAAGACAAAGGTTAGGGAGGGCGACACTTGACTAAGCATGCCACACCTTGGCCTCGGTGTACCACATCTCGGCCTAGGCCATACACGCCAAGGACAAAGATTACAAGCACAAAACATCACGGCCTCGGCGATACACACTTCGGCCCAAAAGGTAACATCTCGGCAAACATGCCGGGGTGAAGATGGAGGTCGGCTAAGGTTCCAAAACTGCTCAAAACGCAAAGGCTCAAAGGCAAACTATGCTGAGTTGACCTCGGCTACACTCCACACAAAACACGAATTCCAACAACTTACAATAAGACAAAGCAAAACAAGGCAAGTATCAAGATTACAAACTTGACAATTCAAGATCATACAAAAATACATGCAAGCAAGACTGATTCAAAGTGAGGGTTGTTACAGAGCCTGTCCAGTTTAAATAGGCAGCAGCGGGTTTTTAATCAGTTTTTCATCTTCTTTTTGGATTCCAAACCCTAGGTCCAACTTCTCTCTCTCCCTACTCACCTTCTCTCTTAGGTTTGATCTACTTAGAGTGTGTTTCTACCCTAGATCCTTTATTAAAAAGATAGAGTGGGTCGAGGGCTTCAGTTTAATCTGAACAATCTTGGTTTTGGAGCACTTTGGAGTTTGGGTCATCATCTCCGTCTTCTAATTTTGGATTCTTTCTTCGAGGTAGGGATTTCGTACTCCAACTTATGAGTTTTGTTCTAAGTTTTGGTATTTTAATATGTTGGGGGTATTTTGGTAATTTTGGGAAAAACCCTAGTTGTTTTATTAAATTGAATTGTATGTTTAATTTAAGGAAAATTGGGGAAAATTAGTTAAATTCATGAGGTTGAGGAATTTATTGATTAAATGGGGCAGTTGATTAATTTAAATCACTCACCTATCGTATTGTTGGTTTATTTATTTCCAGTCTAGAAATAACTGTTTGGGCTATCGGTGGAGGATAGTCGTGATTGTTGCAGACATTGCATGTAGATTAGGGATAACTGAAACTAATCACATTGGTTAAGTCATTAACTTTGACTGTTGAATATACAAACATTATGTGTATTGATTGTGTATTGTATATGTTATGTGTTTACATACATTGCATTGTGTGGGAGGAGATAGGGGATGTACTCTACGGTTTAGGGGAAGATAGGAGATGGACCTCTAAACCGGATTTTGTTTGGGAGGAGATAAGGGATGGACTCCATTAGCATCACTTTTATGTGTGCTTATTTATATTGAAGTGTTTTTATTGATACAGCACTAAAATGTGTATCAAACTGGAAGTATGAAGTGTTTTGATATGAGCCTGAGTCTCATTTGTGTTGTTGATATTGGAAGTAATGTGAACATGATATATAATTCACTTTTGTAAGTTTGGCCAGGTTCTGAGCCATATTGCTAATAATGAGTAAATGTGTCGTATACATTAGTGTCATGAAGCGATATCGTTATAATTGATTATCCTGGTTAACCATCTATTGAATGCTATTGCTTTATTCAATACTTATATTTGGTTTAGTATATTTCTGCTGGGCTGTGGCTCACCCTATAAGGGAACATTATTTTCAGGTCCAGGTGATTCACTACCTCCAAGGACTTAGCTTGGAAGGATTTGGACTATGAAGCCTTGTCTTTAGTTATTTGTTTTTATTTGAATTACATGTAAACATTCAAGCCTAGGGCTTTATTTGTATTTGAGTTAGAACTCATGATTTTGTGTCCAAGTGTTGGCTTGGCAAGATGTAAGCCCGTAAGGCATTTATTTTGATGTTATATGTAATGTCTTTATTTAGTAATACTCTGATGAATTTATTGTGGTTTATTTTCTTAAGTAATGCATCTTATTATTGTGTATGTTATGGGTTATTAATTTTGAGGGCGTTACACAAAATAGATTCTGATACTGTAAATCTAAGTTTCTAACTTTTTCATTTTTTTAAGTGTTCTACTCTTGATGCTTTTGTGAAATGATATTTGTTTAAAAAAATAAAATAAACATGTTGCATCAAGTTCAATTGAAAGCATTTCACCACTTCAAAACAAACAATTCAAAAACAACCCCTAATGGCCCTTCAATTCCCGGTGACTTTGGCAGTGGCAGCCCTGGCTCCAGTGGCTTCGAAGGTATAATCTCCGGTGCAAGCGGTGGAAACACGTCTGGTGGGCACGGTGGGATGTCGGGCCCCGACAGCGAAGACATCGAAGGCCGCGGAATGTCAGGCCCCGGTGGCAACGCTATGGGAGGGCCCGAGAAATCTGACACTGGGTCAGGAAACACCAGTGGTGAATTGGCCCTCTTTTGTGATGGATTCGAATCAAATTCTGGGAAATTCGGAATTCGTGGCGGTTCCGGTGGCACCGAAGGTATAGAAGGTGAAGAAGGTTGTTGTTGTAGCGGTGCTGGAGGAAACTCCAGCAAAATTTTGCCAGGTAAGTCAATTAGGTTATGGGCCAGCATTTGTGATGTAGAACAAGTAGCCGAAGACTTCTTGGAACAATTGGACCACCAAAAGGCAAGAAATAAACCAAATTGAGAGCAATAGCAACACCTTTGGGATGAGCTCGGAATTGTCTCAAATTTGGTAGTCTGATTGGAAATGGCGTTTTAAATTGAAATCAACACCGTTTTTTGCAATGATGAATGGTGGATTTTAGCCAAATTCCTTCGTTTAGGCCTTCAAATTAGCAATTTTGCCTTTTTAGGAAAGTTTTGTTTTGGGAATAACTTTATTTTGGGAAGTCCGTTTTTAGCTTCGTCTGTTTTGGCGCGTTTCTATTGTTTCTTAGTATGCAAATTTGAGCTTAACTCGTATTTTCTATTTTTGGTAATTTTTTGTTTATTTTCGTGTATAGCAAGGAATTATAATTCCTTGTTTCCTTATTTAATTAGGGTTTAGTTTATTATAAATATGCATGTATGCCTTAGGGAAAATCATTTTTGATGCAATATAATTCAGTTCTTGAAATTTTTATGTTCTTCTTTGTGGATTAAAGGATTTTGTTCGTCTGCTAGAACGATATCTAGCCTTGTGTGATTTATTCTACTGCGTCAAGTGGTATCATAGCAAAGAGTCACCTAGCTCAATGGCACAAGACAGAGTAAATCATGCAAACCCTACTGACAGTGATCGTGGGGTCGAGGCCCTATGGGTAGCATATGAGAAACAGCAAGAGCAATTGAACAAAATTTGTGATCTGCTTATTGGCCTGAATCTCAATGCCAACAACAGGCCACCAATGGTTGATAGGGTCCATACTGAGGGAGTTACCCAAGGCCAACCTATTAACTAGAACAGAGTGCACATCAGAGGATTCAACCGAGGTCAACCTGTTTAGAATGCTCATAGACGCCCCTTTCATTGTCCATCTGACGGTGAGAAGGAGTCTGAACCAAAGTTTGAACCACTTCTAGCCAACTATCAACACAGAAGGCAACAACAACAAGGGTTCGATGAGTACCGAATGAAGATAGATCTTCCTCAGTTCAATGGAAACCTGCATATTTAAGATTTTCTTGACTAGCTTTCAAAGGTGGAGCGATTTTTCGGGATGATGGATGTTCCAAAATCAAAGATGGTCAAATTGGTGGCGTACAAACTAAAAGGAGGTGTTGGGTATGGTGGGATCAATTACAGAAAAATAAGCATAGACAAGGAAAAGAATATGTACAGACTTGGCATCGGATAAAACAACTCCTTTAGGATAGATTTTTACCACCAGATTATGATCAATACTTGTTTCAGTTGTACCAAAATTGCACCCAAGGAAGCTGATATTTGATTATACAACTAAATTGTAATGACCCCAATATGCGTAGATTCAACTATATCTATTGGAGTTGAAGCTAGGTGTAATGGAAAGTTGTTAAAGGTTTGGTGAATGTTTGTGGAGGATCTCATGTTTTATTTTTGGACTGGGGGATTTTGATTGAGGTGGTAATATGATGGTAAAGTAAGATTGAACCAAAGAATTTAATTCGGATAGTTATTTTACGAACAGCTGCCACTCTTTTGCCCTTTTCTTTGTCCACACTTTGAATTTGGATATGAGGTTAAAACCATTGGAAAGCTTATTTCCGGGGCTTCAATTTGGACACAAGAACGACCTAAAACGGAGTCCGAATGGGAGAGTTACACCTGGTTGAAGTTTTGGAATCTGTGCTGTGAGTAGGTCCGCTCGAGCGGGAATAGGTGCCGTCGAGCGGGGGTTTCGGGACAGCAGCTTTAAAATCGTGATTTTGGATCATTTCTTGATATTTTCTTTTCCCCTCTTCTTTCCTTTTCTTCCTAGTTCGAAACCCTAGCCCCAAACCCTTGAATTCCTTCACTTTGATCATGACCCACCATGGTTTTTGGCATCAATGAGGGAGAGTAAGGGAGGATCAATGTTTTCACCCGATTAGAACTTGGATTTGTGAAGGCTCCTTCTCAAGCTCACCCCTTTGCTTGATTATTGAGGTAAGAGTTTTACTACTCATCAATATTTACATCCATAGTCAGATTTGAGTTATTTCCATTGTTTAATTGTGCAAATTTTATACATTTTAAGTATATAGAAGAAATTATGAGATTTTGGGAATTTCGGGTTTGAACAATGGGGATTTTGGAAGGTTATGGTTGTTTTAAGTATGAAATTGATGATTGAAATGTTGAAGGAATGTATATTGCATGTAGATTTGGTTTGAATTAAGTTGTTTTGCCAAAAGTAAGATTGAAGGTTGAATGTAGAGTTGGAACTCAAATTGGAAATCCAGATTTTTCATAAATTTGCTTGAATGCGCTCGGCGGCGGAAGTCCCGCCGGCGGGAAAACGACTCCAAAGTAGTTTCAGTATTTTTGCGATCGCTCGGCGTAAAGTGGCGCTTCGGCGGGAACCCATTCGAGCAAAATTATTGTTTGTTCAGTTTTGAATGCTCAGCCCTCTGGTATGTTTAGAATAATTTTCTGATGACTTTAAGATGATTATAAATTCATACGAATGTAATGGCTCAGAAAAGAATTTCTTAATGATTTAAAAGGGAAAGGGAGTTAATTTGTAAGTTATGATTGTGTGCAGAACGCACTCCGGGAGGGACAAGCGCTCCATTGTAACTCGGTGAGTAGTAGTACTATAAATGTACATCAATTATCGTTAATAATTGGTATTATTATTAACATTCTGTTTTTCCATGGTAATTATGTTAACATGTTTGTATTTGAGAATTGGTGTGAACATGAAAGGATTTGGCATCCATTGATATGTCTCTGAAACTATTCTGTATTCCGCCTACGATTAATGGTTATCGGTAATGTACTATATTCTATATAGTAGTGTGTTTTATTTACTATTACAAGACATTATTAACATTCTGTTATCCGTAAATTAACCTTAATGTTTTATGGTGAACAAATAGAACAATGATGCTTATGTATCCCGAACTATTCAGTTTCATCAAGGATAGTTTAAGGCTGTTACGAGGTAATTATTTTGTCTCTACAAATAGCATTGTGATGGCACATGTACAATTTGTGAGATACGTTATATGTATTGCTAATGATTTCCATTAGTATTCTGTATATGAACTTGAAGTTATTTTGTTGTGTTACGTATGAACGATATTAGAACCTCGACACCGCATAAAGATTTAACATCATTATGTGACCCACGTGAGAATGAGAATTATTCTCCCTTTGTTAAGTGAACGATAATGACAAGATATGACAAGAAATACTCCTTATTGATGTACCATGTAGAAATAAGTATGAATTCTGATTGTGTTTATGATTCAAGCTTAATGACTATGCATGACTTTGTTTTCGGTTATATATGACATGATATGTGTGGTTTGGTTTGTAAAACCTATGAATTATCGGTATGGAGCAAAGTGCTGTACGGAACTAAGTGCTGCAATGCGAGTCACCTCTAGAATCCGTACGAGCCACCTCTTGAGTCCATACATATGTGAACTAGGCTAGAAGCCGATATGAAACTTATGAGGCCTATGGCCGTTATGTGAAAGATACAATATGTCAAATTATGAAAGATACAATTTGTGAACTTATGAGGCTAAGCGCCACCTTGTGAATTTATGAACTTATGGAAACATCCAAAGAGTATATGAAGTTATGAATGTTATGTGAGAAACATTGTGAAATTGTGAAAACATCCAAAGAAATTATGAAGCTACAAACCTATGAGGCCGAGGGCCAACTTGTGAACTATGTGAAATGTGAACTTATGAGGCCGATGACCAACTTGTGAACTATGTGAAATGTGAACTTATGAGGCCGATGGCCAACTTGTGAACTATGTGAAATGTGAACTTATGAGGCCGATGGCCAACTTGTGAACTATGTGAAATGTGAATCTATGAGGCCGAGGGCCAATTTGTGAACTTGTGAATCTAAGAGGCCGAGGGCCAATTTGTGAAGCTATGAAGTTATGGATCTGTTAGGCCGGGGGCCAATGTGTGAATGTGTGAACTCTTTAGGCTGAGAGCCAATCTATGACTTTGTAACCGACAAGATCAATCTGAATTTAAGACAGGATTAAATTAAATGCTCTCTTTATTTATATAAGCATTGATATGTTTTATGTTTCAAGTTAAGCATTGTTTTATTTAAGTATTACTATTCACTGAGTTTGACTCACTTTAATTTGTGTTTGTTTCTGTAGGCACTCAACCTGGAGGTCAACCTTAACCTGTGACTTTCGTCACTCAGTTGTCAATCCCTGAGTATCTAAGCCTTTAGATGTTGACGTTCAAGTTATGGAGTTTATTAAGATTGAAGTGTATGTAATTCGTTTACCTTCCCATGTTTTCGTTGTATGCCCGACCTTGAGGGCTGAGTCTGTATACATATATACGCACTTAGCTATCTTCAAAGGCATAGCACTGTCTATTTATCTGCATTATGTTATGTTTGTGATCCTGGCATGGTAGTGGTAGCTCAATGGATATTAGTTTACGTTATTATATGGAATTAAGTACTTCCGTTTAGGCCCCATATGATATGTATATCAGGTTATGCCTCCGTGTCTAGGTAAGTCATGCCCAAACTTTTAGGGGCGGGTTTGGGGCGTGACAAGTGGTATCAGAGCACGAGTTGCTATCTCACACACGGGTCCATTGAGCTGTAGGATGTCTAGAAAAGACTTAGGCTTCATGCATAACATCCTTAGTGCATACGAAGAGACTGATAGCAACGTTAAATGTAATTTGTTTACGTTAACGATTATAAGCCATGTTTATTGTACCTTCCTTGTGTATATATATTGTGGTTGACTGTTGTGTAGAGCATGGCAGAAATAAGGATAGAGGATCACCTCGGGTTGAATGAAAAGGGAAAGTGATTGGTAAGTAATGCACATGCAATTTTGGTTGTTATTTGTGAACTGATAGTTACCTATCATTTATTTAGATGAATTGCTTAAACACTAAGTATGGAATATCATAATGTCTTCCTTGTCATAGTACCTATGATTTAAAAAGTTATTGTGATACGTACTTTGATAAGTTATGTTTTGGATACTAGTTGAATCATATTACGTATGATCGGCTACACGAGAAAGTTATGTATACAGTGATCCATAAGAGAAGTGGATTATTCTATTTTGTTAAGCATACGATAATGACATGAGATGGCAAGCAATGCTATATTTTCTGATATGCTACGTTACGAATTAAGGAATGATGATCCATGTATGTAGAAGTATTAATGGCATCCTTGATACAAGGCCCTTACCCGGGGGTAATAATACCGTGGTTTAAGTATGTTACAAGATATCTCTTACCACCGACGGTCTTGTACGGGTGGATTATGATCAAGCATAACTTCTGATTTTCTGTTTTTAATTCAAGTATAACTAAGAATATGTTTCCGTTTATCCGTTCCATTTATGTTATGCTATAACGTGATGCGAATTGATAGTGTCAAATGAGTTTAGTTTATGTGTAATCAGGATTTGCTCATAGAATCTGTGATCTGTGATCTGAAGTCTATAATCTGGTTTGTTTACGTATATTCTATAATTTGCGATCAATATTTCTTGTAAGGAATGATTGAATGATATGAAGGACCTCACCCACATCACGTACCTACTTACATGAGAGGCAGCTAATGACTACTTCGAAGTCAAACTAAATAGATAAGTCACCGCAAGAATTCAAATTCTGCCTTTGTATTAAGTGGTTTAAGGTTGAGAAACCATTCCTGTGAAATATTTATGTGTAACTATGTAAATGATAGATATTACGAGATTGTCCTCTATATGGAGGTTATGATGTGAATTGTTTTGTGTGATATTGAGGGTTTCGGTGAAAACAAGTGGACATGGGTTAGCGATATGTATTGGGCATTTACTATTGAATTAATCTTACCAAAAATTATGTCTTACTAAGAACTATGAACCTTGAGGTTACGAAATCAAATTATTCCTTTGCCATACTACTACATATGTTGTTTGATTGATATTATAGAATCTGGAAGGATGTGATTCTTATGGTTACTGACTTATGATCCTATGAACGAACCTGGTAGAATCTACGTACGAGGAATAACTGGAGACTCTATGTATGTTAACTAATCGATCCAGATGATTGGTCTCTATTTTCTGTATGACCGTTTGTTGATCCACTATAATTACAAGTTGTAAAGACGAAACCATGTGAGTGACTTCATGTCTTCCAGTGAGAAAAGGAAGAATTGTGTGAATAGTGGAAAAGGGAGGCCAAATTAATTTGTGCTATGACAAGGAAAAATGCTAGTAAGAGAAAATGTTATACCTTACGGTTATGAATGATTAGTCAAGTATGATTTTGAATTCAATTTCTGGCTTTGTTTTGATAATTGTATTTATTATTTAGATTTGAACTTATGACGGCATGATCAGGTGTCTATAATGGGATTCTTCTTTCCACCGTTCAGATTTTGTCAAGAAGTAGAGAATGTGATTTAAAATCTACATAACGATATGATTTTGATATGTTTTTGTAAATGAAAGATATGGTACCTCTTAGGTAGAACCTTATTTGGTAGGTTCTAAGATCTGATTCAATGATGCATAATCGGATTTAAGTCCAACAACGTAATTGAGTTATTTTGGGAACAATATGTAACCGTAATGGTCATGTCCCACCGAGTAAATTGCACTATAAGATAAGTTTGAACGTGGACTCTCTAATCAAAATTGCGTATGAACTATTACAGTTGGGCGTATATTTATGAGATTTCAATTTCGGAATGATTAAACGATTGGATTTTGTCCTATATGTTTTTATGCATGACCATTTATGTATATATAAGTCTTCTTACGTATAGAAAGAAATAAAGATTGAAAAGAAGAGCAAAGCTTTTCAAGGAAGTAAGTGAGGAAGTGAAAAGGTTGTAGAGATTTCAAAGCTTACGGTATGTTTGATCTTTTAATTGCCCTCTCTTGAAGTTGAGTAGGAACTCTTCTATGTGAGTGCCTTTAAGGAGTAATTGTGTGATGGTTTTCACTATGCTAATGTCAATGAGATAAAGAGTTGGTGATGTCGTTAATTGAAGTGCAATTGGGAATGATTGAGAAATGTTATATGTCCAGTACGGAACGAAATTTATAACCAGGCGAATCAAGTTTGGAGGACCAAACTTCTTAAGGTGGGGAGAATGTAACGACCCCAATATGCGTAGATTCAACTATATCTATTGGAGTTGAAGCTAGGTGTAATGGAAAGTTGTTAAAGGTTTGGTGAATGTTTGTGGAGGATCTCATGTTTTATTTTTGGACTGGGGGATTTTGATTGAGGTGGTAATATGATGGTAAAGTAAGATTGAACCAAAGAATTTAATTCGGATAGTTATTTTACGAACAGCTGTCACTCTTTTGCCCTTTTCTTTGTCCACACTTTGAATTTGGATATGAGGTTAAAACCATTGGAAAGCTTATTTCTGGGGCTTCAATTTGGACACAAGAACGACCTAAAACGGAGTCCGGATGGGAGAGTTACACCTGGTTGAAGTTTTGGAATCTGTGCTGTGAGTAGGTCCGCTCGAGCGGGAATAGGTCCGCTCGAGCGGGGTTTTCGGGACAGCAGCTTTAAAATCGTGATTTTGGATCATTTCTTGATATTTTCTTTTCCCCTCTTCTTTCCTTTTCTTCCTAGTTCGAAACCCTAGCCCCAAACCCTTGAATTCCTTCACTTTGATCATGACCCACCATGGTTTTTGGCATCAATGAGGGAGAGTAAGGGAGGATCAATGTTTTCACCCGATTAGAACTTGGATTTGTGAAGGCTCCTTCTCAAGCTCACCCCTTTGCTTGATTATTGAGGTAAGAGTTTTACTACTCATCAATATTTACATCCATAGTCAGATTTGAGTTATTTCCATTGTTTAATTGTGCAAATTTTATACATTTTAAGTATATAGAAGAAATTATGAGATTTTGGGAATTTCGGGTTTGAACAATGGGGATTTTGGAAGGTTATGGTTGTTTTAAGTATGAAATTGATGATTGAAATGTTGAAGGAATGTATATTGCATGTAGATTTGGTTTGAATTAAGTTGTTTTGCCAAAAGTAAGATTGAAGGTTGAATGTAGAGTTGGAACTCAAATTGGAAATCCAGATTTTTCATAAATTTGCTTGGTACGCTCGAGCGGCGGAAGTCCCGCTCGAGCGGGAAAAACGACCTCCCAGTAGTTTCGTATTTTGTGCAGTCCGCTCGAGCGGCCAAAGTGGCGCTCGAGCGGGGAACCCATTTTCAGGCAAAATTATTGTTTGTTCAGTTTTGAATGCTCAGCCCTCTGGTATGTTTAGAATAATTTTCTGATGACTTTAAGATGATTATAAATTCATACGAATGTAATGGCTCAGAAAAGAATTTCTTAATGATTTAAAAGGGAAAGGGAGTTAATTTGTAAGTTATGATTGTGTGCGAGCACTCACGGGAGGACAAAGCGCTCCATTGTAACTCGGTGAGTAGTAGTACTATAAATGTACATCAATTATCGTTAATAATTGGTATTATTATTAACATTCTGTTTTCCATGGTAATTATGTTAACATGTTTGTATTTGAGAATTGGTGTGAACATGAAAGGATTTGGCATCCATTGATATGTCTCTGAAACTATTACGTATTCCGCCTCGATTAATGGTTATCGGTAATGTACTATATTCTATATAGTAGTGTGTTTTATTTACTATTACAAGACATTATTAACATTCTGTTATCCGTAAATTAACCTTAATGTTTTATGGTGAACAAATAGAACAATGATGCTTATGTATCCCGAACTATTCAGTTTCATCAAGGATAGTTTAAGGCTGTTACGAGGTAATTATTTTGTCTCTACAAATAGCATTGTGATGGCACATGTACAATTTGTGAGATACGTTATATGTATTGCTAATGATTTCCATTAGTATTCTGTATATGAACTTGAAGTTATTTTGTTGTGTTACGTATGAACTGATATTCCGAACCTACGACACCCACGCAAAGATTTAACATCATTATGTGACCCACGTGAGAATGAGAATTATTCTCCCTTTGTTAAGTGAACGATAATGACAAGATATGACAAGAAATACTCCTTATTGATGTACCATGTAGAAATAAGTATGAATTCTGATTGTGTTTATGATTCAAGCTTAATGACTATGCATGACTTTGTTTTCGGTTATATATGACATGATATGTGTGGTTTGGTTTGTAAAACCTATGAATTATCGGTATGGAGCAAAGTGCTGTACGGAACTAAGTGCTGCAATGCGAGTCACCTCTAGAATCCGTACGAGCCACCTCTTGAGTCCATACATATGTGAACTAGGCTAGAAGCCGATATGAAACTTATGAGGCTTATGGCCGTTATGTGAAAGATACAATATGTCAAATTATGAAAGATACAATTTGTGAACTTATGAGGCTAAGCGCCACCTTGTGAATTTATGAACTTATGGAAACATCCAAAGAGTATATGAAGTTATGAATGTTATGTGAGAAACATTGTGAAATTGTGAAAACATCCAAAGAAATTATGAAGCTACAAACCTATGAGGCCGAGGGCCAACTTGTGAACTATGTGAAATGTGAACTTATGAGGCCGATGACCAACTTGTGAACTATGTGAAATGTGAACTTATGAGGCCGATGGCCAACTTGTGAACTATGTGAAATGTGAACTTATGAGGCCGATGGCCAACTTGTGAACTATGTGAAATGTGAACTTATGAGGCCGATGGCCAACTTGTGAACTATGTGAAATGTGAACTTATGAGGCCGATGGCCAACTTGTGAACTATGTGAAATGTGAATCTATGAGGCCGAGGGCCAATTTGTGAACTTGTGAATCTAAGAGGCCGAGGGCCAATTTGTGAAGCTATGAAGTTATGGATCTGTTAGGCCGGGGGCCAATGTGTGAATGTGTGAACTCTTTAGGCTGAGAGCCAATCTATGACTTTGTAACCGACAAGATCAATCTGAATTTAAGACAGGATTAAATTAAATGCTCTCTTTATTTATATAAGCATTGATATGTTTTATGTTTCAAGTTAAGCATTGTTTTATTTAAGTATTACTATTCACTGAGTTTGACTCACTTTAATTTGTGTTTGTTTCTGTAGGCACTCAACCTGGAGGTCAACCTTAACCTGTGACTTTCGTCACTCAGTTGTCAATCCCTGAGTATCTAAGCCTTTAGATGTTGACGTTCAAGTTATGGAGTTTATTAAGATTGAAGTGTATGTAATTCGTTTACCTTCCCATGTTTTCGTTGTATGCCCGACCTTGAGGGCTGAGTCTGTATACATATATACACACTTAGCTATCTTCAAAGGCATAGCACTGTCTATTTATCTGCATTATGTTATGTTTGTGATCCTGGCATGGTAGTGGTAGCTCAATGGATATTAGTTTACGTTATTATATGGAATTAAGTGCTTCCGTTTAGGCCCCATATGATATGTATATCAGGTTATGCCTCCGTGTTTAGGTAAGTCATGCCCAAACTTTTAGGGGCGGGTTTGGGGCGTGACATAAATTTTGCCCACTTTCAGATTGCAATAATCTGAATGAGACCAAAGGACAGCGTGTAGCTCGATATCTCAATGAGTTAAAATTAACCATTCGATAGAAAATAGGGCTATCAATAGTGTGGACAGTGGATGAAGCACATAATATGGATTTCAAAGCCGAGCTAATGGAGCACAAGACAACCTATTCTAGATATCGTCGGAACCTTCTTGATGCATCGTTTCCTACTACAGAAAAAGAAAAAGGGGCTTCCCAACCAATAGTTCAAGTAAATCAACAGAGGAGTACCACTGGCGGAGGAGGAAACTAGATGGCTGGATCAAGTAGCAGGGAGGCACCTTGAAACATAAATCCTTATGCCAAACCAGCAATGGATAAGTGTTATAGATGTGGCAAGCCTGGCCATCGCTCTAATGTGTGCCCAGAAAGGCCTGTTAATTTAGTTGAAGAAGAAGATGAAATTAGAGACGATAAAAACGTAGAATATGAGGGTGATCAGTATGATGGTGCTGAATTCGCCAGAGAATAGGGAGAACGAGTCAACTATGTAGTTCAAAGGGTTCTATTTGCACCAAAAACTGAGGACCTCAGTCAACGTCACAGTATTTTTTGCTCTTGTTATACCATAAATCAAAAGGTGCATGACCTTATTGTGGACAGTGGAAGCTGTGAAAATTTTGTGGCTAGACAATTGGTAGCACACCTAAAGTTGTCTCCTGAACCACACCCCTCTCCCTACAATATTGGTTGGATCGAAAAAGGATCTATTGTCAAGATAACATAAGTATGTAAGGTACCTATTTCTATTGGCAAACACTATAAATCCGATGTATTATGTGATGTGGTTCATAGGGATACTAATCATGTATTACTTGATAGACCTTGGCAATTTGATGTGGATGTCACATTTAGAGGGTGAGATAACACTTATGTGTTCAATTGGGGGTCTCATAAAATTGCTATGAGTCCCTTAAAGAAACACACAGTGCCTCTGAAAGTCGAAGCGAAGTCTTTCCTCACTATAACCAGTTCAGAGGCCGAGTTTGTGGCAAATGCAAAAACTTCGCAAGAGGTATATGCTATGGTTGTGAAAACAATAGTACTTGCGGCCAAGGAGAACACAGTCACACCAATCCCTCAGAAAATTCAACCATTGTTAGAGGAATTCCAGGAGCTTACTGCTAATGAGTTGCCAAATGAACTCCCACCCATGAGGGACATTCAGCATCATATTGATTTCATACCAAGAGCAAGTCTACCAAACCTACCACACTACAAAATGAGCCCAAAAGAGAGTGAGATCCTGCAGGAGAAAGTCAAAGAATTGCTGTGAAAGGGACTTATTCGTGAAAGCCTAAGTCCATGTGTTGTTCTGACATTACTAACGCCAAAGAAAGATAGGAGTTGGCAAATGTGTGTAGACAGCCAAGCCATTAACAAGATTACCATCAAGTACAGATTTCCCATTCCCCGACTAGATGATATGTTGGACATGCTGGAAGGATCAAAGTGGTTTTCAAAGATCAATTTGCGAAGTGGGAACCATCAAATTTGAATTCGTTCTGGAGATGAATGGAAAACAGCGTCCAAGACTAAGGATGGTTTGTATGAATGGTTGGTCATGCCATTCGGCCTTTCCAATGCTGCCAGCACCTTTATGCAAGTTATGCATCAGGTATTATGACCTTTCATTGGGAAATTTCTCGTTGTTTATTTTGATGACATCTTAATCCACAATAAATCAGAGGAGGACCACATGGCCCATTTACGGGAGGTGTTGACAGCGTTGAAGGTAAGCAAGTTGTATGTTAACCTTAAGAAGTGCAGTTTCCTCACAAGTAGATTGTTGTTCTTGGGTTATGTGGTTAGTTCAGATGGCATTCATGTGGATCAAGAGAAAGTTCGAGCCATCCAAGAGTGGCCAACACTCAAGACCATTAGTGATGTTCTTCCATGGGTTGGCTATGTTTTATAGGCATTTCATTCGAAGTTTTAGCACTATTGTGGCACCAATCACAGATTGCATGAAGAAAGGAAAATTCATGTGGAGTGATAATGCAAAAAAGAGCTTCTTGTTGATCAAAGAGAACTTGTGCAATGCACCAGTGTTGGTTGTGCCCAGTTTTGAGAAGATCTTTGAGGTAGAGTATAATGCTAGTGGTGTGGGCATCGGGGCTATCCTATCTCAAGAACATAAAACCAATGGCCTTTTTTTAGCAAAAAATTAAGTGAAGCTCGGCAAAAGTGGAGCACTTATGACCAAGAATTTTATGCAGTGGTTCAAGCTTTGAAGCATTGAGAACATTACTTGGTACAGAGAGAGTTTGTGTTGTATACTAATCATCATGCCTTAAAGTTTATCAACAGCCAGAAGCACCTGGATAACATGCATGTAAGATGGTTTACTTTCCTTTAGAAATTTTCTTTTACTATTCGCCACAAATCAGTGGTTCTGAGGATGCCTTGAGTTGACGGGCTAGTTTATTTGTCACGTTGGCACATGAGATTGTGGGTTTTGAGTTCCTGAAAAACCTTTATCCAGATGATGATGACTTCAAAGAGATATGAGCAAAGTGTATTCAAAGGCAACTACTCATTGATTTCCATATCACTGATGTAGGTATGGCAATTTGAAACCGACCCGATGGGGACCCAATCCCCCGACCCCGATTTGAATGGTTTTTTCCCCAAAAATACCCCCGATGGGCCGGGGATGGTATTCAAAAATCAATCCCCGATCAATTTCGGGCCGAGGACGGTTATAAGTGTACAATCCTCGACCCCGGCCCTGGTTGTCCCCGAAGCAATATATATATATATTATATATGCTTTCTATACTGTTTCTCTCTCTCTCTCTTTCTCTCTTTCATTTCATTTTTTTTCATTTCACATCTAGTCTCTCTCTCTCTCTCTCTTCCCTCTCATCTATGATCTCTCTCTTGTCTTCACTGTCTCTCATCTTTCTCTCCCTCTCACTCACTTAGCATCTCTCATCTCTCTCTCCCTTTCACTCAAAGTTCCTCTATTACAACTAACAAGCCATTGAAGAAGCATCTAAAACAAGCAAATTTGTGATGATTGAAGCACATCCTTACATCTGAAGCAAGCCATTGAAGAAGCAAGCACATCCTTTCATCTATATATATTATGATTTTTTTAACAGATCTATGATTTTTTTTTGAAAAATCTTGAACTTTATAGATATATGGATTCAGATCTGATTTTTTTTTTTTTTTGGATCTATGTTTTGGATTTGTTGAATAGTGTGTTTTGGATTTGTGTGTTAGATTTGGATCTTCATTTTTTGGCCAGGGAATTTTTCGAGGTTGGGGAACCCCAATCCCCATTAGGGGACGGGGGCGGAGACAGTGATAGGTTCCCCGTTGGGGATCGGGGACAGGGGGTGTGATCCCCGGCCCCACCCCGCCCCATTTCCATTCCTACACTGATGCCTATCTATTTCGAGGAAATCGCTTGTGCATTTCCCGTACCTCTTTGCGAGAGAAACTAATTCGGGATCTCCATAATAGTGGCTTAAGTGGACATTTGGGCAGGGACAAGACTATTGCAAGTATGGAAGAACAATATTTCTGGTCTCAATTGAACTGAGATGTTGGCAATGTTGTGAGGAAGTGCTACATTTGTCAGGTATCCAAAGGGCAGTCCCAAAATATTGGCCTCTATATGCCTCTACCTATTTATAACAACATTTGGGAAGACTTGTTGATGGACTTTGTGTTGGGACTCCCTCGTACTCAACGTGGAGTTGATTCTGTGTTCGTAGTGGTTGACAGGTTTTCAAAGATGGCGCATTTTATTCCTTATTGAAAGACTTCAGACGCCTCTCATGTGGCTCGATTATTCTTTCAAGGAGTAGTTCATTTACATGGAGTCCCTCAATCCATTACCTCATATCGTGATGTCAAGTTCCTTAGCCACTTCTGGGTGACTTTGTGAAAGATATTTAACACAGTCTTGAATCGCAGTTCAACCGCGCATCCTCAAACAAATGGTCAAACAGAGGTGGCTAATAGGACTTTGGGCAATTTGGTTTGTAGCATTTGTGGAGACAACCCAGAGCAATGGGATATTGCTTTGCCTCAAGTAGAATTCACATATAATAGCGCAGTTCACAGTGCCATAGGAAAGTCCACATTCTCTCTGGTGTATGTCACGCCTCCAAAACATGCAGTTGATTTGCTTCTTTTGCCTCCGGGTCCAGGAGTGAGTACTGTCGCCAAAACCATGACCAAACAAGCCCAATCAGTCCAAGAAGAAGTATGACAGAAGCTGGAGGAAACAAATACCAAATATAAGGCAGCCGCAGACAACCATCAGCGCTCCAAACTGTTCAAGGAAGGTGATTCAGTAATGATGTTTTTTAGCAAAGACAAATTTCCAGTAGGCACATACAACAAATTGAAGCCTCACAAGTATGGTCCATAGAGGGTGTTGAAGAAAATCAATGACAATGCTTATGTAATTGAGTTACCAGATGACATGAAGATTTCCAAGACTTTTAATGTAACTGATTTATATGAGTATCATGCTGAAGAACCCCTCTATCCAGAATCGAACTCGAGGTCGAGTTCTCTCCAAGAAGAAGGGACTAATGTAGAACAAGTAGCTGAAGACTTCTTGAAACAATTGGACCACCAAAAGGCAAGAAAGAAACCAAATTGCGAGCAATAGCAACACTTTTGGGATTAGCTCGGAATTGTCTCAAATTTAGTAGTTTAATCGGAAATGGCATTTTAAATCAAACTCGTCCCCATTCTTGGCGATGAGGAACGGTGGATTTTAGCCAAATTCCTTCATTTAGGCCTTCAAATTAGCAATTTTGCCATTTTAGGAAAGTTTCGTTTTGGGAATAACTTTATTTTAGGAAGTCCGTTTTTAGCGCCATCTGTTTTGGCGCGTTTCTATTGTTTCCTAGTATATAGATTTGGGCTCAACTCATATTTTCTATTTTTTGTATTTTTCTGTTTATTTTTGTGTCTAGCAAGAAATTATCCTAATTCCTTGTTTCCTTATTTAATAAGGATTCAGTTTCTTATAAATGCGCATGTATGCCTTAAGGCAAATCATCATTGATGCAATATAATTCAGTTCTTGAAATTTTTTTGTTCTTCCTTGTGGATTCAAGGATTTTGTTGGTCTGCTAAAACGATATCTAGGCTTGTGTGATTTATTCTGCTACGTCAATTTGACCCGAATTAGACAGAGAGTTTGAAATGGGGTTGTTTTTTTGATGAGGTTGTTGGATTAGATTGCAAAGAGAGTGGACATTTTTTGAGAGACTGATCAAATTATTTTTGAGAGATTGATTAAATTCTTACTTTGCAATGAAGTATATATATGCATTTATAATGATTTATATATGTATTACGTGTATGTACGGTGGAGCATAAATACACAGGAGAAAAGTGTTACATGGATGTGGGTGAGTGACACGTGTATATACATGTCATTTATAAGACACCTGTATGTCCTACATGCAACAAATCAATAAATTATAGGGTTTTTTACCAGCCGGTCCCAATAATTGACTCAATTACCCATTAGGTCCTAAGTTTCTATCTCATGCACTAGGAAGTCTTGTTATATTTTTCTATCTCAATTTTGCCCCTGCTATTATACTACTAGAGCCATTGATGAATTAATGGTGTTAGTGAACATGAGAACTACTAGAGCCATTAATGAATTCGTTGGTGCTGGTGAACATGAGAACTACCTCTGTAGCCCTTGGATTTGAGAGAGATGGTATTAGATCTAAAAGAGATCAAGAAAATCAACATGAATAGAGATGGGGTGTGTCGACATTGACGAGTTCCAAAGCCATTGATGAATTCATTGGTGTTGGTGAACATGAGAACTGTCTCTGTGGCCCTTGGATTTGAGAGAGATGATGTTAGATCTGAGAGAGATCAAAAAAATCGACATGAATGGAGATGGGTGTGTCGATATTGATGAGTTCGAAGCTCTATATTATTTAAATCAATGATAAATTTGTTTAAACCAATGATAAATTTGTTTTAACCAGTGATAAATTTATCACTAATGAATTTATTAAAAAATTTACACATAGAAAACTTGATTTGAGAGGGAGGGGTCATCACAACAAATTTATCACTAAATTAAGTAACAAATTTATCAAATCAGTTACACGTCTGTAGAAGATCAACAACACCTTTCAATGCCCTGATTGGGCACTTTACATCCCAAACCGGTGATGGAGGAAGATAGTGGCAACAACTATGTCAAATATGGTAGATCGATGATGGAGGATTACAGTGTTGAAGCTAGCAGATGAATGATGGGGAAGGAGTAATGATGATGGCAATGAAGGAGAAGGAGATGATGGTTGGTGATAGAGAAGGAAGAGGAAATGGTGTGCCAGTGACAGAAATAGGAGAGAGAGAGAGAGAGAGAGAGAGAGAGAGAGATAGGGATAGGGATGTGTTATGGTTTAGAGTAAAATCACTCAACTGAATGTAAGGGGTAAAAATGGAAAATGGGCTAAATTATTTTAGGTCAGGACTGTCTAGGAATTAAGTCCAGTCCAAAGGACCGGTGTAATAATTCGAAAATTTAAGTTGTCCCTTAAATTTTATAATAGTATTATTTAATTATAAATGATTTCAAAAAAATAATTTTAAAATTTATATTATTATTCAATATTATTTTCTGAGTATTATGATATTTTTATTATATTTTTCTTTATATTTTTCCTAGACCAAAATACACTGAAATATAACATTTTCGATACAACTACGATGCGTGGCCCCTAAGTCGCTTGCTAACCATGCCTTCTTCACTCTATATATATATATCATCAATAGCCTCAGCATCTTTTCCAAACTCTCTTTCTCTACTTTTTAATATTTTTATATAAATAAAACTTTGAGTTTAACTTGGAATATTTAGTGGGTCACAATGAGCGAAAAGTAAAAGTTGGAATTAACATTAAGGTGAGTTATATTATACCTTAAGTTACTATAATATATTTTACATATATTTTGAGTTATCATAATTTATTTTACGCAATGTGTGTTTTATAAATTATATTAATATTTCAATTAAGTTGATTATATTTTGAACTCTATTTGCTTAAATTGAAACCCATGGATATGTTTGTTTAATTTTTAATAATTGGGAGCTTTTTCCATAAATCCATCTTTAATTACTTATGTTCCATCCAATCCATATTCTTTTTGACTATTCCATTAGGTCCTATTTGAGATAAGAAGACCAAAATACCCTTTTTATCTACTTATGTTCTATTTAGTTCATATTATTTTCTTATGTTTCAATGAGTCCTATAGGTGACATAATTACCAAAATACCCCTAATGTGAATGTTCACACCGTCAATGTGAATGTTAATATCGTCAATGTGTAGGGGCCCGGCCCATGTACAATGTGAATATTCACATTGACATGTTAACATTCACATTGATAGGAGTGTAAAATTAGCCCGCAACTTGTGGGCGGCCCGGGGCGAGCCCGGTCCGGCCCGTGACAATGTGAATATTCACATTGACATATTAACATTCACATTGATAGGACTGTAAAATTGGCCCGCGGCCTGTGGGCGGCCCAAAGCCCGCCCGTTGCCGGGGCGGGCCCGGCCCGTTGATAATGTGAATATTCACATTGACATGTTAACATTCACATTGATAAGAGTGTAAAATTGACTCGCGTCCCATGGGTGGCCCGAAGCCCGTGGGCGGCCTGGGGAGAGACCAGCCCTGCCCGTGACAATGTGAATATTCACATTGACATATTAACATTCACATTGATAGGAGTGTAAAATTGGCCCGCTGCCCAGGACGGGCCCGGCCCGGCCCGTGACAATGTGAATATTCACATTGACATATTAACATTCACATTGATAGGAGTGTAAAATTGGCCCGCAGGCCAAAGACGACAGCCTCGGGTCGAGCCGGTGGGCCTAGGCCTAGGCTCAAGCTTAGGCCGGGCTTGGGCAGGCCTGGCCATTTTTTTTTAATTCTTTTTAATTTTTTCTACCAAAATTTTATTATTTTCCACAAAAAAAGACATTGCGCCTTAGGCGGGCTGGGCCTCGGACCGAGCATTGAATGGGCCTTAAGCGGGCCAATGGGACGGGCCGGGCTTCAAAGTGATGGCCTAGGCCCTAGCCTAGGGTCTCAGACATGCTCGAACTCGGACCCAAACGAGCCTGCCCCAGGCTGTGGGCGGGCTTCGAGCAACCCACGGGCAGCGGGCCAATTCTACATTCCTATCAATGTGCATGTTAACATGTCAATGTGAATATTCACATTGTCAATGGGCCAGGCCGGGCCTACCCCGGGCCGCGGGCGAGCTTCGGGCAGCGTGCAAATTTTACACTCCTATCAATGTTAATGTTAACATGTCAATGTGAATATTCACATTGTCACGGGTCGGGCCAAGCCCGCCTTGGGCTGCGGTCGGGTTTCGGGCCGCCCACGGGCTGCGGGCCAATTTTACACTCTTATCAATGTGAATGTTAACATGTCAATGTGACTATTCACATTGTCAATGGGCCGGGCCGGGCCGAGCCCGCCCCGAGCTGCGGGTGGGCTTTTGGCCGCCCATGGGCCGCGGGCCAATTTTATACTCTTATCAATGTGAACGTTAATATGTCCATGTGAATATTCACATTGTCAACAAAGTCGGGCCGCCCACGCCGTCAGGCGAGGCTGCATGGGCGAGCCTGAGCCAATTTTATACTCTTATCAATGTGAATTTTAACATATCAATGTGAATATTCACATTGATAACATACAGATGGCTCTGATACCATGAACGCGGAAGCAGCAACAACAATGAAGGAGATGGATTACGAAATCAAAGATGAACCAAATTAAACCAAGACAGTAATTGAAATGCACAAACTTTCAAAACATTTAATTAAATACAGAAAATAACTTGCACTTACAATTGTTGTAATAATTGTTGTAATCTGCAAGGATCTTTTAATTAGGTTGAACAGAACAGGGAAATGTAAACCTCACTCAGAGCACTCTGGTTTCCTTACTACCTAAAGGGTTCAATGATATTGAAAGTTGAAGTCCTCGAGTGATTACAATGAATTACAATATATAGAATAAAAATTAACTATGCAGCATGTGAACTGTCAAATTAACTATGCAAACATGTGTGGCTATCTGAAGGCAACATTGGAGGCAAGGTATTGTCGGTTGCTAGAATAAAAATTAACTATCGACATGTGGTATCCAAATTAACTATGCGACATGTGAAGCTGTCTCAAGGCATTGGATTGATTGAACAGTTGAGCAACTTTAACAAAAGTTGATTGACCAAATAGTGATGTGAACAGTAAAGGTGAACAGTAGCTTTTACTATTTATCACTTTCGGTGGAGCATGTGAATAAAGGAATCAGAATAAATACAAATTGGCAGCTTTTCTCAAAAAAGTATTGATTGAAGCCATTTTTGTATTTATAAAGAATCCTAAGTTGATTAGGCATATGGATCCTGAGCATCTTGAAACTCGGGTCGTCCATATGGAATGGATTGAGTAGTTGATCCTTCAGAAGATTGAGCTGAACTGTCTGAACCTTCTTCTGAATCATCTGAACTGGTTGATTGGGCCTGAGCTCGATCCACAAGTTGCCGAGCCATCTGGAACATTTCATCACGGGAGGGCTTGGACTTGACTTTGGATTTAACTTTGGGCTGAGCAGGAGGTGAAATGGGCTTAGCCTTTGATTTGGATTTTGACTTGGGCCTTGAATGATCCTTGGGCTGGTCCGGAATTGTAGGAACTTTGGACTTTCCCTTGGATTTGGATTTGGATGATCTGGGCTTGGAGCCACTAGAAAAGGGGCTTCCAAGATTGACTTGGGGAAGACTGGGCTGACTTCCTTGACTGATTGCAGCAGTTGGGTTCTGCTGGGTTTTGACTTTGGCAGGAGTTGGAGCACATTGATCTGGAGGAAATTCCTCATGAACAATTTCAATAATGCGGGGCACATTGAACTTAGCCCACCATTTGACTGAGTGTTGGCGGATAATTATGTTATCAACAATCCCATAATGCCATTTGAATATCCAAGGGATTTTGTATTTGGATATAAAATTGAGCAATATAGGAAATTGTTTTTGATGAGCAGTAAATGGGTAAACAGTAGCAAAATAAGCAATTGTTTCATTGAGGGAACCGGGGAGAATTTCTGAAATGGCGCCATAATGTGTCCACCATCTCATAAACCAGGTTGGTAACTCGGATTTGAATTTTTGATCAAAGGAAATAAACCAGGAGTGACTGAAAGACTCATTTTGGTACAAGAACAATTTGAACCAAGCATCAACATAATCATGATAATTATATTGAATAGAGTGACCAGGTAAATCTCGAAGCAGATTAGGATTTCCCCATTCTGCAAGAGAGACAATATTATGAATGTAGAGTGAATGGTATAGGATCTTGTAAGCATAAGTTCGATCCTGAATGGGTTTAATCAAGATGGAATGATGGTTGAGCAGGATATCTTTGTAATAGGAGAGATTTTTCTCTGGAGGTGAAGAAATGAAATGACATCCAGTGCCAAAATGGAATTGAGTAATTTCATTAATGGTTTGACTTCTAGGGTGACTAGGTTCTTTGTAGAATAGGTTTGTAACATGTGATTTGGTGTACTCAGTTCGAGAAGGGCGAACTTGGTTGATTGGAAGTGGAGTAACTGAAACGGATTGGCTAGAGGCAAAAGGATCATTAGCCAATGCAGATGAATAATCAGGACGGTGAATAGTACCAAGAGTATGGTACGGTTAATTAGGTCAATAGATTTGGATGGATGAATGACTCCAAGGAGGAGGAACTATGAGTTGATTAGGTTTCTTTGGAACGGAAGAGGGAACCAAAGCCTTTGAAGGAGGCCTTGGGCGAGACATCTGTGAAATATGGAACAAAGATTAGCAACCAGAAAGAAGATCTAAATAATTCTGGTAATAGAACAAATCATTGTAGTAATTATGACGTAAAACACGTCGAGCTTGTAACTGTTGATGATTGATGTATTGGGCTCGTTTAGTAGTAAGTCGGGTTGATTTAAGACGGGTAATGCGGCGGTTAACTTGTCTGATCAGGGTTTGGTAATGGGTAATTTGGGTTTTAACATAAGAAATATATGGAGTAGCACTCATCCCTTACCCCCCTGTAAAAATTCCCGGGTAAGAAAATCATGAAGGGAATTTTGACAACCAGGTATGTAAGTAATGTCAAAATCAAAAATACTTAAAATAGATTGCCAACGGGCAAAAATTTGTTTACTAGCAAAATTTTGAACATCTTTTTCCAAAACATATTTAGCAGATTTGCAATCAACACGAAGTAAAAATTTTTGATTTAAAATATCATCTTGAAATTTTTGAATGCATAAAACAGTAGATAAAATTTCTTTTTTAATAGTACTATAATTTAATTATGCGATATTCGGACACGAATGAAAGCGAACAATTTGTTCAGTGTTGAGAGTAACTTCTTTGGGCGAGAATACCACCATAACCAATATCGAAGCATCGGTTTGAATGATTTTGAATGAATTCTCATAGGAATACCAAGACAAGGAAGAGATTTTTAACTTGTTGAACAACGGTATGAGTAGAAGACCAAGGAGGAGGATTATCTTTTAACCTATCAAGCGAGAGGTTGTGATTTTCCTAAGGTCTTGATAGAAGTCGACAATGTAATTGAGGAACCTAAGAACCGTTGTAATTGAGTTTTATCAAGAATTTCATCGAGGAAACTTAGGCATAAATTCAATAGAGTGACTAATAGGAAGAATAGTATTATGATGAATATCATATCCTAAGAACCTAACTTTAGTTTGAAATAGTTTAATCTTAGGAGCGGATATGACGAGACCATGACTTTTAATTGTATAAAAGAATGCAGTTAAATGTTTCCAATGTGCACTAATTGAGTTAGAAAAAATTAATATGTCATCAATATAAACAATGGAGAAATGACTAAAGGGGTTAAATATGTCATTCATTATGTGTTGAAATTCACTGGGAGCATTTTTTAAACCAAATGGCATAACATTCCATTCATATTGCCCAAAAGGTGTATTAAATGCAGTTTTATATCTATCTTTAGGGTGAATTTGGATTTGCCAAAAACCACTTTTTAGATCAAATTTACTGAAAATAACAGCGTGATTAAGTCTTTTAATTAAATCTTTTTTATTAGGAATAGGATATCGAATCCATTCAAGAACAGCATTTAATGGTTTGTAATTAATAACTAGGCGAGGAACACCTCGTTCTAATTGACATTTTATTAACATAAAAAGCAGGACAAGACCATGGTGATTTACTTGGACTAATTATTCTATTTTTTAATAATTCATTAATTTCTTTTTTACACATTTCTAATAAGTCATGATTCATTTGAATAGGTCGGGATTTAGTAGGAATTTGTTTTTCATTAAAACTTTTAATATAGGGTAATGTAACAACATACTTTTTCCTATGCCAAAATGCAGTAGGTAAAGATGAGCAAACAGTTGATTCAAGTTTTAATTTAAAATCATTAATTTGAGAAATGAGAACTGGATCAGTTAATTGTTGATCAATTCTTTTGTAATTAATTTCTTCTTTAAGAAAATTAATATGTCGAGTTAATCGATTAATAGTATGAGTAATAGAACAATCTTGTAATTGATTTAATTCTAATGGTTCAGGTGGAAACAAGAATTTAAATGTGACAGGATGTCCTAAAACATGAATAGTAATTCCTTCAGTGGAAGTAGTAAATGGATATAATAATGAAATGAAGGGTGTATCTAAAATAATTCTATCAGTCATGTTTTTAACTAAAACAAATGTAGTTTTGAAACAAACATTATTTTGACAAACATGTGCTTTAGGTAATTTATATTTAATATGCATTTTACTACCATTAGCAGAGGTTAATTTCTCTTGACATTTGTGATAATATTTAGTAGGAAGTAATCCTTCTTGAATACAATTTAAATCCGCACCAGTATCAATTAATGCAACCAAATCTAATTCAAAGTCTTCAACTATGATTTTAATTCGTGAATACCATTTTTGCATAAAAATTTTATTAAGTAAATTTAATCTTTTATCTTCAAGGTTAGTAGCTTGGGATCGATTATCAAAAATGAGTTTATCGGGATTTGTGTGATCAGATTCAGAATCAGAATGGTGTTCAGATGCCTGAGGTGATTTTGGATTAGGTTGAAAATCATTTAAGTTTTGTTTAAGTTTAATATTAATGATTTCATTTTCTAATTTATTATCTTTATTTTGGAGATCTCGGATAGTTTGTTTAATGTGATTAATTTCAGATTGTAAATCTTGAAGTGTTACTTCTTTAGTTTTATTTTTAAATTTTTCTAAAGTTTTAGATAAACTAATAATAGGTTTATTAAACTTAGGTTTAGTGTCTTTTTGAAGTAATAAATTTCTTAATTTATCAATATATTGTTGTTTCAATTGGGAATCATCCAATTTACTAATTAAATCGATTAAAGCGATTCTTCTTGAGTATGTTTGGTTAGAAAGAGATTTGTTTAACGGTTTACAACAAATATCAGTGCATCCTAAGGTAATTTGATTATGTTGGTTATCAGAATCAGATTGATCATTATCAGAAGGGGAACTGGATGTAGATGGAGGAACAGAAAAGGAATCATTATCAGATTGATTTAATTGTAAGATTTCAAATAATTGAATTTTGGATTCTTCATTAATTTGGAGTTGGCTAACTCTATCTTTGAGTTTTTGTTTTTCTTTGCATTTATTAGCATAATGACCTTTTTGGCCACAATTATAACAGGTAATATCCTTATTATATTTTGGATGTGATTTAGATTTATGATATTTCTTTTTAGGTTTAGCATAAAATTTGTCATTAGATTTAGAAGGTGAATAAGGCTTCTTATATTTATTATAATACTTGGATTTATAATTTCTATGTTTGGAATATTTATGTGATTTCCTACGAGAGGGTGCAACTGGAGGTAATCCATATTGTTCACAAAAATTGCCTAATTCATATTTAGCTTTATGTTTATCTTTAGAAGCTTTTTGACTAAGTTTTAAATCAATACACATTTTTAACCCTTCTTTTTGAATAGTGCTTATTATATCACCATATGTTAAATTATCATATTCAATAACGCCAGTAGGTTGACTAAGAACATCTCGGATTTTGTGAGCAAATAAACTAGGTAACCCATTAATGAATTTTTCTTTCCAAAATGATTTAGTACAATCTTCTCTTAACATAACTCTAGAGGTAAAGACATCTTTATACCATCTAAAGTCACTTAATGTTGGACATGTAAGATTACTAAGTTGATCATGTATGCGAGAATAAATATTAGTTGGGGTACCAATGAAATGGCGAACAATAGTATAGATTAATTGATTAATACCATCAGGATGACAGCAGCCTAAAGTTTCATCAAAAATAGGTAATCCTTGATCATCAGTTTGATTAGCATAAATTATGGATTCTCTTTGAGCTTCAGTTAAGTATTTTTCCCACCAGGATTTGAGCATACCAGTAAAGCCAGTAGTGATTAAAGTAACAATTTCAGGTTGAGTATATTGGGGATAGTTGGAGAGATAACTGTTGGAGACCATAGATAAATGATTTAATTTTTGAAGGATTTGATCTTCACTTAGACCATCAATATTCCATTCGTATAATTTTTTAGCAGAAACAGAAAATTGATTATTAATATTATTTTCTTCAAATTGTAAATCGACAGGAGTAGGTTTATTATACCAATTCTTAGTAGTTTGGGGATTAACTTTTGGATAATGGATTTTTGTAACTTGGAATTGTTGAGCTAATTGATTTATCTCATTATCGGTGTCGGATGGAGTAGAATTAGGATCAATATCAAATTGTTGATTTAGAACAGTAATACCTTTATCCTTAGAAGGTGAAGGAGTATCAGTGGTAGATAATTTGTTAAATAATTTTTCAATAGCTTGGACAGTAGATGATTGGTCATTTGTAACTAAACTAGGTCTTTTGGAACGATTAGTAGGTAGGTTTAATAAAGGTGCATCTAGAGTTTGTTTATTGGATGAACTGGGAATAGATTCTAAATTGGTTTCTATTTTATCTAATTGTTTACCAATAGTGTTTAAACATTGATTTGTATAATTATTTTGTTCAATGACTTTTTTAATTTCATTATCATTTCCAGGTAATTTAAAAGGTGAAGCAGGAATTTCAGTTCCTTGTTGATTAAGGATAATGTTTTCTAACGGAGGATGACTAGAGTTAACAGTAGTGGTAGCAGAGGTTTTCCATTTACGTTTTGTAATTGTACTTATTTTTTTGTAATATTTATCAACATATTCAAGCAAAGGTAATTCAAAACCATATTGAATCATAAAATCATACCATTCCTGGGAGATTTGGGACATTTGAGTAGAAGTATATTTAGCATAATAAGCATGTCGCTGAGTGCGATTAGCTTTTGATTTGAAATCAATAAGTAAGTTTTCAAGATTGGGAATAAATTCTTTTTTGATTGTTAATAATTGAGGATTAACAGGCGGTGTGAATTCTTCCATATCAGTTTGAGTTGGAGAATTAGTTGAATTAACGTCTTCTTCAGGGAAATGAGTATGGGTTGAATAAACAGGTTTACTAATCTGGGAAGTTGTAGAATTATCAATTCCTTTTAGTTTATTGTTTGTGGAAGGACCAATATCTGGGCGAAATGTATTATTTATTTTTTTTGAATAAGGGAGTACTAAATATTTCATCTTCAGTTTCAATTTCAGTAGGGACACTAGATGTACTATGTCTAGAGGATTGACTACGATTGAATTTAATATGAACTGAACCATCATTAAATTGTTGAATATCTTGGATATCAGTTATAGATGATTGTTGTTGATTATGTTTGTAATGTTCATTAACAGTAATCCATTCATGCGGTAAATCGACATTTTTCCATTCAATCATTTGGGGAACATTAATATGTGAATCAGTACTATTACTTTGTATTAATAGAGTTTTATCTTTAGGTGATTTATGCAAAGCATGAACATTTAAATTAGTTTTCATACATTTATAGTGAACACGATAAATTAAAGCAATATTATGAGTTTTAGTCATCATGTTAGTAAATGAACCATGTAATTGAATATTTAATGTTAAAGCATGTAAAATATTTGGATCTTTTAAACTAAGTGTAAAATCAGGAAAACAATTGAAATGTACTGGACCTTTATGAAGACCAGTTTCCATCATACCCATTAAACTATCATTGTAGTTAAGGAATCGAGCATCTCGTAAACATAATAAAACAGAAGTATTTTTACCTTGTGGAGTTAATGGTTTAATACCAACTTGAATTAATCCTATATGAATAAAATTGTAATCATTTTTTAAATATCTTTTAATAAGTTGAGCATCAAATAATTGTGAGGTTTCGGGTTTTCCAAAGCATAAACTTGTTCCATAGTTTTAACATGCAAAGTGAATTTAAAAGTATTACGTATAAAGAAGTTTTATAAATTTCTTTGATTGGTAATTTTGGTATATTCCAGTCTACATTAATTGGATCATTTTGTATTTCAACATCTTCTTCATTAATTACTAAACCGTGATTAGGTATGGAAGGCAAAGTAGTTGACCTAGAACTGACTGATGAGTTACTTCTAAATAATCGACTCATTGTTATGTTTAATTAATCAGTTTTACAATTATCTTAATACATACCCTATTCTTGTCAAGTTATCACAGACCAAATTGGTTTAATACAGACCCTATCCTAAATGTCCACACTGCCTAACTCTAAGGACTTACTCCGGACAGGAAATGGAAGTGGGTGATGTAAACCAGGTGGATAACAGACTGATCTCGTGGGTGATTAAGATTGAATTGAAAACTAGATTAAGCAAATAAACAATAGGAAACGATTAATCAGAAGAAACTAAACAGTTAGAAACAGGATACAACATACAGATGGCTCTGATACCATGAACGCGGAAGCAGCAACAACAATGAAGAAGATGGATTACGAAATCAAAGATGAACCAAATTAAACCAAGACAGTAATTGAAATGCACAAACTTTCAAAACATTTAATTAAATACAGAAAATAACTTGCACTTACAATTGTTGTAATAATTGTTGTAATCTGCAAGGATCTTTTAATTAGGTTGAACAGAACAGGGAAATGTAAACCTCACTCAGAGCACTCTGGTTTCCTTACCACCTAAAGGGTTCAATAATATTGAAAGTTGAAGTCCCCGAGTGATTACAATGAATTACAATATATAGAATAAAAATTAACTATGCAGCATGTGAACTGTCTGAAGGCAGCTGGCAGCATTGGAGACTGGGCAGGGCTGTCGGTTGCTAGAATAAAAATTAACTATGCAGCATGTGAACTGTCAAATTAACTATGCAGCATGTGAATCGCTTCAAGGCATTGGCGACATTAGGTAGGCGGTGTCGGTTGCTTTCGGCTGATTGATTGAACAGTTGAGCAGCTTTAACAAAAGTTGATTAACCAAATAGTGATGTGAACAGTAAAGGTGAACAGTAGCTTTCACTATTTATCACTTTCGGTGGAGCATGTGAATAAAGGAATCAGAATAAATACAAATTGGCAGCTTTTCTCAAAAGAGTATTGATTGAAGCCATTTTTGTATTTATAAAGAATTCTAAGTTGATTAGGCATATGGATCCTGAGCATCTTGAAACTCGGGTCGTCCATATGGAATGGATTGAGTAGTTGATCCTTCAGAAGATTGAGCTGAACAATGTTAAAATTCACATTGTCAACAGTAGGGCCAGTTCGCCCTGAGGCGTTAGGCGGGTTTTAGGCCATGCGTGGGCCAATTTTATACTTTTATCAATGTGAATATTAACATGTCAATGTGAATATTCACATTGTCAACAGGCCGGGCCCACCCCAGGCCGCCCACGGGCCGTGGGCGGGTTTCGAGCAGCCATGGGGCGCGGGCTAATCTTGCACTCCTATCAATGTGAATGTTAACATGTCAATGTGAATATTCACATTGTCAACGGGCCGGGCCGGGCCGAGCCCGCCCACGGGACGCTGACCAATTTTATACTCTTATCAATGTGAATGTTAACATATCAATGTGAATATTCACATTGTCAACGGGCCGGGCCGGGCCCACCTCGGGCCGTGGGCGGGCTTTTGGTCGCCCATGGGCCGCAGAACAATTTTATACTCTTATCAATGTGAATGTTAACATGTCAACGTGAATATTCACATTATCAACAGCCCGGACTGGGCCTGCCCTGGGCTGCCCATGGGCCGCGGGCGGGTTTCACGCCACTACGAAACGCGGGCCAATTTCACACTCCTATTAATGTAAATGTTAACATGTCAATGTGAATATTCACATTGTCAACGGGCCGAGCCCGCCCCGGCTCGCAGACAGGTTTCGAGCCGCCCACGGGCCAATTTTACATTCCTACCAATGTGAATTTTAAAATATGAATGTTCACATCATAAAATTGCTAACCGTTCAAAAAATATTTATAAGGGTATCAAAATTAAATATAAGGGCATAAGTGTCCAAGAAAATAGTGTAAATCAAGAAAAAGGACTTTATGGAATAAAACTATACATACATGGGACTAAATGGGTTAAAAAATTCCTTCATAAACTTCTTGAGTTAAAACACTTCTAAATGGGATTTATCAATAATTTTCCCTTAATAATTATTTGATAATGATTATATAACTATTTATTTTTGGTAAGTACTACCACAGAGGTCTCATGCCTTGGGAGACTTAAATAACCATTGGCCCTCTAATTAGTCACTTTGTGACCCTCTGTCTGTTATGGATCCACTGACACTCTGATTTCTAATATGTAGCAAAGTGCTGTACAAAGCTAAGTACTACACTATTGTAGGAGCCACCTCTAGAGTTCGTACGAGCCACCTCTTGAATCCTATTCTGGTGTGGAACAAAGTGTTGTACGGAGTTAAGTGTTGTATGGAGCTAAGTACTACACTATTGTGGAATTCACCTCTAGAGTTTGTATGAGCCACCTCTTGAGTCCATACATCTGTCTGTTCTATACCTAGGGTTGTTCAAAAATCCGCTCAAATCGGTAATCCGAACCAAACCAAACCAAACCAAATCATATGGTTTGGTTCTGTTCTATTAAAAACCGGTTCGGTTTTGGTTTAAGAAATATGAGAACCGTAAAAACAGTTCGGTTAATGGATTTTATGAAAAAATCATGATTCGAACCGAACCGAATCGAATTTTAAAATATATATATATATAATATCAAGTTTTATTTTTATTAATTGGTTTTTTGTAATTTTAATGATATTAGAATAATATAGATATGTAATGTTGAGCAATGCCTTAATATTATTAGTTTTTATCATGAGTTAAATGTAATTAGTTTGAGTAATTATTTTGCTAATATTAACAATTTATTCTTATAAATAGAAATTTTTGAAATCGTGAACCAAACCGAAACCGAACCGTTATTTCGGTTTGGTTTTAGTCCAGTTTTACAAGTGTAATAGTCTGGTCTGGTTCTCAAAATCACAAAACCGTTAGGATCAATTTGATTCTTGGATTTTCTCATAACCAAACCAATCCGAACAGTGTACACCCCTATCTGTACCGTGGTTATCATTATTATGTTTATCTGATTTCTATATGATATGTCAAATGATTTCTGTATGATATATTCTGTATTTTAATATCAAGCTCTGTTTAGCCCCATAATTATCCATGGTGGATTTTATACCCTTATACTCTTAGTATAATATTTCTTACTCTGTCATGTGCTTATAGTTGTTTACCACTTTCAGGTGATATGTCAAGGCCAGCGTGTGGGGTAGACACAAAACACTTTGTAGACATAGTTAAGCTCTGACGATTTAATTAAATAGAAACTCCAATGATTATTTTGATACCCTCACTTAAATATTGTTTCCGCTCACATTTAGTAATTTGTTTAAGAATTGACCGTAGGTAACTTCAATTACTAACTATCACGATACTTAACCCTTGGGTACAAGGAGCGGGTCGTGACAAGTGGTATCAGAGCCTAGGTTTTTAAAATTATTTTGAGCATAAGACACATGCATAAATAGGATGGAAGAAACGTTGAGCTAGATTACAAGTTGTATTTAAATATTTGTGTAGCAACAATCGTGATATATATACTTATGGTATTTCATTAAATTTTGTAATTAATATGAGTTATTTATTACTTTATATGTAATTGTACATATCTTTCATGTATATGCTGAATAATTTGAAGAAAAAAAACAATTACAAAAAAAAAAAAAAAACCCCGTATTTTATGTTCCGTAGCATTTTTTTAAAAAAAAAAATCATTTGACTTTTTAGAAGTAGGTTCAAATCTATAATCTTTCCAAATTTAATAAAAAAAATTATAAAAATACTGATTTTAAAACTATTTCCCATCAATGGAAAGTTCACAGATAAAATAAATGAAAATTCATCTCAAATTCCTTCAACTCTTGTATATTTCATTTTCAGTCGCTTGTTTAATTGTTTTCTCATTTTATTTTATTTTTTTATTTTCAGAAACAAAACTAATGAAAATTTTTTAAAATCACCCATTATTTCTCATTTTGGCCCAAAATAGTTTTTGACAAATAAAAAGTGAATTGTTTTTGGTAAAGTTTTTTTGAAGTAATATTTTATATCAGATTAATTATCAAATATATATTTATCAGAGTGCGCAGCAGATAGCTTACACATATGACAAATTTCGAGAACTAAATTTTTAAAAGGAGGGAAGATTGTAACAACCCGAAAATTTAAGTTATCCCTTAAATTTTATAATAGTATTATTTAATTATAAATTATTTCAAAAAATAATTTTAAAATTTATATTATTATTCAATATTATTTTCTATGTATTATGATATTTTTCTCTATATTTTTTCTAAACCAAAATACACTGAAATATAACATTTTCGGTACAACTACGATGTGTGGCTCCCAAGTCGCTTGCTAGCCACGCCTTCTTCACTCTATATATATATCATCAACAGCCTCATCATCTTTTCCAAACTCTCTCTCTCTCTCTCTCTCTCTCTCTCTCTCTACTTTTTAATATTTTTATATAAATAAAAGTTTGAGTTTAGTTTGGAACATTTAGTGGGTCACAGTGAGCGAAAGGTAAAAGTTTGAATTAACATTAAGGTGAGTTATATTATACCTTAAATTACCATAATATATTTTACATATATTTTGAGTTACCATAATTTATGTTATGCAATTTGTGTTTTATAAATTATATTAATATTTCAATTAAGTTGATTATATTTTGAACCCTATTTGCTTAAATTGAAACCCACGAATATGTTTGATTAACTTTTAATAATTATTTCGTAATGATTATATAACTAGTTATTTTTGGTAAATACCACCACAGAGGTCACATGCCTTGAGGGACTTAAATAACCACTGACCCTCTGATTAGTCACTTTGTGACCCTCTGTCTGTCATGGATCCACTGACACTCTAATTTCTAATGTGGCACAAAGTGCTGTACGAAACTAAGTGCTACACTATTGTGAGAGCCACCTCTAGAGTTCGTACGAGCCACCTCTTGAATCATATTCTGGTGTGGAACAAAGTGTTGTACGGAGCTAAGTGCTATACTATTGTGGGAGTCACATCTAAAGTTCGTATAAGCCACCTCTTAAGTTCATACATCTATTATGTTCTGTACTGTGGTTATCATTCTTTTGTTTATATGATTTTTGTATTATATGTCAAATGATTTCCATATGATATATTCTGTATTTTAATATCAAGTTCTGTTTAGCCCCATAATTATCCATGATGGATTTTATGCCCTTATGCTCTGAGTATAATATTTCTTACTCTGCCATGTGTTTATAATTGTTTACCACTTTTAGGTAATATGTCAGGGCCAACGCATGGGGTAGATACAAAACACTTTGTAGACATAGTTTAGCTCTAACAATGTAATTAAATAGAAGCTCCGATAATTATTTTGGTACCCTCACTTAAATATTATTTCCACTCGTGTTTAGTAATTTGTTTAAAAATTGGCCGTAGGTAACTTCAGTTACTGACCATCATGATACTTAATCTTTGAATACGGGGAGCGGGTTGTGACAACCGGCCCGTAACTCTCCCTAAATTATATAAGAGTAAATTACATTGGGCCTCTTTATCCACTTTTTCACTTTGACATTTGGAGCTTATTTTTTTTATATAGGTGTTTGGAAAGTCAAGGTTTGGCCTTTTTTTTGGTTAATATCTATAAAAAGATAAAATATGTTAAACAGAAATGCCTAAGACTCCCAGTGGGGGTCACTGGGGGTCATGTACGGAGGCTTCCCATTAGTCCAAAAAAAAAACTATTTTTTTTTTTTTTATAATTTGGACGAATGGCACGCTGCCACCTCACTGGGGGTCGACCCCCAGTGGGGGTCTGTAGCAAAGTCCATATGTTAAAATAGTTAGCCTCCGTTTGGGAAGTGGGTTGACTTTTTGGCTTTTTGGCTTTTTTGGCTATATAAGCCTGGGTTCAGGCCTCGTTTGGGAAGTTGGCTATTTTGATAGGCTATTTTAGTTTTTGACTGGTAGGCTAAAATATTTATGTTTAAGAAGATGGTTAGATTTTTTTATAGTTGGATGTGATGTTTGTGAGAAAAAAAGTGAAATGATTATAAATTTGATATAACATTTTATCTTCCTAAACATAAATTTGGCAAGGGCTCTTTGGGGCTTTTTTGGCTCTTTGAGCCACAAAAGACAGAATAGGCTCTTTGAGCCACAACAGACAAAACATCACATCCAACCTATAATCATTACACTTTTCTCTCACAAAAAAAGTCAAAAAAGCCAAAAAATCCTTCCCAAATCAACCTTTTGGCTATTCATGTTTCAAATCTTCTCTATTTTACTCTTAAAGTTAATTTATGTTAAAAATTAAACAAAAAAATATCATAACAACAGTCACATAATATAAAAACTATATTATTCTATTAAAGTTTAAGTTAATGTCAGACGTATGAGTTATATATAATAAAATATTTTTATATTGCGTGACTGTCAATGTATTATTTTTTATCTAATTTTTAATAGTAGAAATTAGCTTTAGGAATAAAGTGAAAAAAAACTTGAAACATAAAGAGTTAAAGTGAAAAAAAATAAACTTTAAAGGCTAAAGTGAAAAAGTGGCTAAACATAAAGGGGCAAAGTATAATTTACCAATTATATAAACTAGCGGGTGGTATATGATATACGTGCACAATTTTTTAAAATAAAATAAAATAAAATAAAATATTTATTATATATTATGTGTTTTTCATCTACCCAATGATCAAGTTCCACTCCTTTCATCCATGTAAAATAGACACTTGACACTATAAGAAGAGAGTTTCAAGACATCACAAAAAGTGTTCACTTTATAACAATATAAAAATAAAAATAATAGATAGATATAAGATATTTGTGTATTACATAAACAATACAATAAAATTTTATTTTTGTAATTTGTCAACAAATAAAAATTTAGAATTCAAGCAATAGTTATTAACCATTATTATTTTATAAATTAACTTTCAAGTTATTATGAGATTATAGGTGAATTTTTAAGAAATAAGGAAAAGTATGTTAGGAATATAAAATTTCACTTGACAAACAGAGAAATAAAGGCTTCAAACATTCGCTTTATATACAAACTAGCATTTGGAAAAATTTAAAAGAAACAGAGGAGACCAGAATAAGTTCGTTAATTAGAGTTCAAAAAAGACATCCTCAAAGCAAAACACTGTTACAGGACTACCTCTTGGATCAAAAACTTTAAGTATAATTGATTCAGCAGTTTTTTATATAGTTAAGTATGGTGCCTGTTAATCATAAGCTAAAAATTCAACATAGGCTTCCATTAAAACATTGAAAAGTGTCTTTCTAGCTGGCTATGCTAATGTTTAAGTACATAAAGATCTCTCAACTTGTTTCAATTATGATAGAAGCAACCATAACAATACCCAATTTGTTAGGTTTTTGTAATTGGCAATTTCGTTTGACAAAACTCTTTTAAGTTGTAATTTTATTTGATCTTTTATTTCGGTGAGGTTATGAGTATTTTGATGTGAATCCAGCCCGAATTGTACCTGTTAGGTTTTTATTCTTAACAATCTCGTTTGACAAAACTCCTTTCAATTGTAATTTTATTTGATCTTTTATTTCAATGAGGCTCTGAGTTTTAGATGCGAATCTAACTCAAATTGTGCCTTGCAAAGAAGTTTGTGATGTTAATTCTTTCAAGTTTGCCACTTCGAAGTTGTTTTTCCGCTCAAGCGGCCATTCCTGCACTCGAGCGGAGATCGCGACCTTTCAGAAGTTTCACTCACCTGCAAAAGTAATAGGAGTTGTTTTTTTCTGCTCATGCGGCCTTTCCTGTGCTCGAGCGTAGACTTGCTCAAGTGATCATTCTTGCGCTCGAGTGAAGATCGCAGATCTGTTTGCCATAAAAGGTGCAGTTTAGTTAGATTTTAGGGTACGGCTTCCAGATCTTCTTCTTGGGTATTAGGATTTTCATCTGGAGCTTATTTGCTAGTTCTTTGATATTTGTTTGAGTTTAACTCATGGTTCGATAAGTATACATCAAATGATTATTTGTTTCATTCAATACAAAAGAGAGAATTGTTCTTCGATATGTTCCGAGGAATTTGGGTCTAAAACTTTGGTGGATTCTGGAGTGGCTCATCATCGTAGATTCGACATTGGCGCTGTGGATTCAACGTTGGGCAAGCCAATTCTGAGGTGAAGAAGGGGCTGGAAGAAGCACATAGGAGTTGGTTCGATTTGGACGAAGATTCGCTAGGTAATTGAGAGTACACTTATGTAATTCCTTTATGTCTTTTTAGTGGATTGTTTTGTGATTTTTGCCCGTGATTTTTTATCACAATTGGAGGCTCCAATTGTGATTTTTTCACATAAAATCGTTGCGTTGATTTGTCTTTGATTATTTGATTGGGATTGCTTTTTATTGATTAAAATTGTTACATAATCACAAATTAATATTTAGGGGATTTTTAGATTTTTCAGTGCTTATGCAAAAAGGTTTGTGATCTTAATCCTATCATGTTTGCCACTTTGCTGACTATGTCGGGGATCGAGCTTTCCTGTGCTCGAGCAAACTTTCTTGTGCTTGAGTGTACACCCTTGTTAAGAACACGCGTTTAAGTGATCCTGCTCGAGCGGTGATTGTAGATCTGTTTGCTATAAAGTTGCGTTTCAGTCAGAATTTAGGGTATGGCTTCCAGATCTTCTTCTTGGGTATTAGGGTTTTCATTTGGAACTTCTTTGCTTGTTTCCTTTGATATCTGTGAGAGTTTAAATCATGAATTGAGTGGATTATATCAAAGAGGATTGTTTTATTTATTCAATACAAAAGAAAGAGTTGTTCTTCAGTGAATTTTGAGAAATTTGGGCCTGAAGCTTTAGTGAATTTCAAAGTGGCTCATTGTCGTGATTCAACATCGGCGTTGTGGATTCAACATTAGACAAGACAATTTCGAGGTGAAGATGGTGTTGGAAGAGACACATTGATGTCGGTTCAATTTGGGCATCGATTCGCTAAGTAATTGAGAGTATACTTGTTTAATTCATTTTTGTCTTCTTAGTGGATTGTTTTGTGGCTTTGGCTCGTAATTTTTTTTTATCACAATTGGAGGCGTTCCAATTATGATTTTTTCACATTAAATCGTTGTGTCGATTCTTCTTCGATTGTTTGATTGGAATTGTTATTTACTGTTGAAAATTGATACATAATCACAAATCAATATCTCCGGAATTTTTAGATTTTTTCACAATTGAATTTTAAAACTTCAGTTACTTTTAAATTAACCCAATTCATGTTTTAAAAAAATTAATTTGATTAGAATTAAACATCTTCGAATAATTTACTTTGGACAATAGACCTACACCAATAGAGAGGAATTGTGGAAAGAAAATAATCAAAGCAACAAATTTAGCCTCTTAGCACAAACTCAAACAACCACCAGGGCAAAAAAAAAAAAGACTAAGTTCAGAAGCTCCAATCTATAATGACTATATTGTTTAGACGAAATTCATTAACACCAAGGTTGCAAACCTTTTGATTTAGAATGTTCTTCGCAATTTTGTGTTCTCCTCTTGAGAATGTACTTCCAAGAAAACTAAGCAAGTGGAACAAAGACATTTTTTAGAAAAAAAGTATTCAATATTTCACAGAAGAATGAGGAAAAAAAAAAATCTTAAGAAGCAAACAGAGTTAGAGTTCCAAATAAACTTACCAGATCTTCATGCTTTTTCCCATCCTTTTTCTTGGTGTCCCGATGGGTCCTGAAGAACTCCTTGCCCTACAAGCAACTCAAATATTGAAGTCAAATACTTTACAAGTTAAATAAAACAAAACAAATCAAGAGTAATCAAATGTAAATCGAAGAGAGCAGAACAAATAAAACAAATCACATCCTGACCAATAAAACAAATCCCTAGCTCCAGATCAAGCTTGGGACACTATTTGATGAATATCAACTACAAATATTTTAGTAGCTAAAGATTGTACATTTATGGACCAAAGTTATTTTTTAGTCATCCAACACCCTATGTTCAATGACTAAAACTCAATTAGTTGCCAAAAATAAAATAAATACCGACTAAATTATTTTTAGTAGCTAAAGATTGCATCTTTGTCGACTAAATTTTTTTTAGTAGCTAAAGTTTGTACCTTTGCCAACCAAATGTTTTTTAGTAGCTAAAGTACATACCTTTGGCAACTAAATATTTTTTAGCCAGTAGTTTTACTCACTGAATGTGTATTTTCCTCTAGTGAAAAAGTCAATAAAACTTAGAAAAATGCCTCATACACCTACTGGGGGTCGACCCCCAGTGAGGTGGCACTTCATAATTGGACAAAAAAAAAATTTTTTTTTTTTTTTTTTTTTTTGGGCTTCAGCCAGTGGGGGCGCGACACCTCACTGGGGGTGCGACCCCCACTTGGGGTATGCAGCAGTGTTGTAAAAAACTTATTGGTGCACCCATCTTTCTAATAGGGCTTTTCAATCATTCCTCTAGCATATATGTCATTTGAAGTCTGGCTTGACATAATAATAGACCAAATGTTGGCATTTGGAGTTCAGCTTTAAAGGAATGTTTAAATTCTAAGTCAGTCCAATTAATTTAATATATATGCATATATATATATATATTAATTTTGGAGGGATATTAAATAAATTGACGCTTTTTAATAATTATTTGAAGTTTGGCTATTGACAAAATCAAATACTAAAAATTAGCTTAAACCTTTTAACAAATATTTGAATTTATTCATGAAAAAGAAAAAACATGTATACATTTTTTATTTTTTTTATTTTTCTAATTTATTATGTAACTAAATAACATAAAATTTAAGTCATATCTTATACACAGACTAATCGAGTTAGGGTAAAATTTCTCATCCCATGCTCAAATTGAAAATTAAACAAATCCAATCCTATGCGTTAAATATTTATCAATTTCTTAAAGATATATATCAAGTTAGAATGAGCGAGATAGATGGGCCATTACTAGAACTACAAACGAATTGAGTCAAGTCGAATTTTGCAAACTCGGGCTTGGCTCATTTGTCTATTGAGCTCGAGTTCGGCTCAATAATTAATCTAGCTTGAGTTCGACCTTGGCTTATTAAATCAATCTCAAGCGCTCAAGCTTGGTAATGAAATATTTTTTAGCCATTATTTATATCTTTAAATATAAAAATAATATTTTTGTGTTAATATAAAATAATATATTTATATCATTTTAGTGTATAAATAATATATTAATCTTAAGTGTGTTTGGTTTGAGTTTTCTGAATTAAGTTTTTTGAAAACTGACTTTTTTTATTTTCGTATTTTTTTGTTTTTAGTGAATATTTTTAAAATTTTGAACTTTTTTTTACTTTTTTAGATACAGCTTACTTAGATGTATCTAAAAAGTAAAAAATTTGTGAAAAATATTTTAAAAAATTAATAAATACATAAAAATACAAAAAATATACTGAATTCTTGTATTCTTTTATATTTTTGGTATTTAGTGAATTTTTTAAAAAAAAAATTACAATTTTTTTACTTTGTATGTGTATTTATGTTAGGTGTGTCAAAAAAGTAAAAAAAATTACTTAAAATATTAAAAAAATTCAGTAAAAACAAAAAAATACGAAAAATAAGAAAATAGAATTTTCTGAAAAGTGTGTTTTGAAAAATGGAAACAAGCAATTTTTTTATATTTTATATTATTTAATATATAAATAATATGTTTATTTTAATTTTTAAATAAATGACAAACAAACTAAACTTGTTCGAGTGTGATTCGTTTGTTAAATTATTCCAACCGTCTAGTTTAAACTTATTTATTGAACCAAGTTTTTATTGAGCGAAGTTTGCCAACAATTCGGTTAAAGAAAAATTAGAGTGAAAGAAAGTTTAATTTATTTAAAAATAAGAAAGTTGAAAACCAAGAAAAGGAGAGACAGAAAGAAACAAAAAAAACAAAGAATATGATAGAAAAGAATAGCACCTTACCTTCAATTTCTTTATTTTCTTGAAAGGTGAATTGTTATATACAAACACCAAACCCCTCCACAAAGGCAAAGCCCCACTTTTAGACAAGTGAAGATTCTCTGCAATAAATTGTTCAAAAATAATCGAGCATTCTAATTTTAAAATTTTAGGAAGAACTCCAATGGTAAAACTTATAATGTGATGTGATATTTATACTTACCTGTTTGTGTTTTTTTTTTTTTTTTTTCTTATGTCACATCACTAGAGCTCAAATTAGAGTTCTAATTTTAGAGCTCTTAATCACTGCTCTAAATTTTTTTTTGGTAATGATTTTATTGGACAATTTTTTATATTTAAAATTAAAATAAACTTATGTCATTTTAAAATATGTAATTTTGATGTAATTTTATTTTTGTTTTAACTAAACTCTTAAAATTATTACTAACATATTTTATTGTAATAAAAAATAAGGGTGCACATGATTTAATTTTAAATTAAACCTAAATTAAATTACTATTTATGGTTCTATGAAATTTAGAATCAAACTTATAAAAATTTTGAAAGGAAATTAAACCAAGTCAGAAAAATGTGATTAGTTTCACTCATAACTCCAATTTTTATAGATTTTGTCATCGTTAACATCATGATCATGATATTCAGGCCAGGTTTGGCATCCTCCAAAAAATTTAAAAAGTCAAAAAGTCACTATCCTATTTAAGTCACATCATCTTATTTAAGTCACATCACCTCTCTAACACATCACTTCAAACACAACCCAAATCCAACCCATATTTCATAAAAAGTCAAAAAGTTTAGTCTTCCCAAACTTGGCGTCATCTTATAATTATGAAAAAAAATGACATAATTTTTTATTTTTTAAGTCATAATTAAAAGAAAATTAAAAAATCAAACACAAAAAATTTATAATCAAAAATCTCAAAATAATGTCATAATTAAATAAATATTTAGTATAATTTAAAAAAATGACATAACTAAATGTACACATAATATGAGGTGTATAATAGAATTGTCCTATCTTCAAACATCAATTAAAGATGTTATTTTTTAACAAACAAATTTGTTTAAATAGTTGTTTACAACAATTTTAAGCTATGTTTGGCATGTGTTTTTTTGGTTATTTTAGTTTAAAAAAAAAAAACAAAATAAGTTGTAAAACAAAATGTCACATTCAAATCATAATTATGTCATTTTTTCTCTGACAAAAGTCAAAAAAATCAAAAAATTTATTCCAAATGAGACTTTTTAACCTCAAATTGAAATAGTCAAAAAATCAACTCACATCCCAAACGAAGGTTTATACGACAAGGTTAATAACTTATGAATATATATAAGATATTAAGCCCTCGTTTGGCATGAGGCTTTTTTGAAGTTGAGACTAATTTAGCCACAAAAAATATAAAATAAATTAAAATATTAATAAGACAAAATGTCACATCTAAATTATAATCATTTTATTTTTTCTTCCAGAAAAGTCAAAAATATTTAAAAATCTAACCTAAACAAATTTTTTAGCCCCAGACTAATAGCCAAAAAGTAAAAAACCAACCTATTTTCTAAACGAAACCTAATAAAATACTAGAGTCTAACATAAATAACATACGGCATTGTTATACGAGTTCAAAAATTAGACATAATTTTCAAACCTAATAATGTAACAATCTATTAAAATATTTAAAGCAACACTCTCTCATATGTTTTTTAATTATTAATCAATCATATCATTTATATATATCTAGAAAATAAGTATAAAAAGTGAGTTCGTATATAATTTTTCATAATAAATTATATATGTATATATCTAAAAGATTTAATTCGATTCTAAATCAAAATTATAACTATAAAATTATGAATTAAATCATGGAGTACGAATTTAAAGTATCAAGATCAAATTGTTGATTGAAAAAATAAAATCAAACCATACAATTTAGTATGAATCCAATTGATTTGTAATTTTTAGATATTTTTCTAAATCCAAAAAAACAAAAGAAAAATATTTGAAATTTTTATAAATCTTTTCAAATTTAACTCATAATAGTATAATTTAATAAGTATCAATTTTTAATTAATTAAATACGCTATCTTTATCACAATATTGTAAATCTATTTATAAAAATAAAATGTGAATCTGTAGTGCCGTTTTGGGAACTTCTTAAAAACGCTGCGTTTTTTGATCCGGCTTCAAAACGCTGAACTGTGCACAAAGTTGAAAATGCCATTTGGGAAGCTGCCAAAACACAGCTTGGGTAATTACAAAACTACCCTCAACTTAGGTAGCTTTCTTCAATTGGTTGAGGATATTTTGGTAATTTTATAGTGATGTGACACTTTTAAAAAATATTAAACCAAAAAATAAAAAAGCCAACTTTTTACCAACTTCCCAAATCACTATCAAAAAAGCCAAAAAACTTGATAAAAAGCCAAAAGCCAACTTTTTACCATCTTCCCAAAACACCCCGTAATATTGTTTGAAAGAAAATGCAACAAAAATATTGCAAAAAAAAAAAAACTGGACCCCACAACCATACCTCCTCTCTCTCCTCTCAAGTGGAAAAGGCTGCAAAACCCCAAAACCATCAACTGAAAGAAAAGTGTGAACCCTTTCTCTCTCTCTCTCTCTCTCTCTCTCTCTCTCGGTTTCAGCTTTTGAGTCAGATCCCTGGACTAGATTCTGATACCATTCTCACAATGGAGATTATAGTCAGTACATGCCTGTTCTCACTCACTCACTCACTCCTCACCATCATGATGTTGTGATTCTTATTTAGGGTTTTGTCTCTTAACCTTTGCACAGACCTGTATGCACACATAGACATATAGATAGATAGATAGATAGATAGATAGAATTTTTTAGTTTGTATATGCAGAGAGATATGCAATCCGAATCTGGAGACCAGCAGGCTCGATCGGTGGCTGCAGCGACTGATACGCGAGGGAAGCATCGGATTTCGGCTGAATTGAAGCGTCTTGAGCAGGAAATTAGGTCCTTGGAGGTTAGTTCTCTTTGTGCTTTGATGGATTTTTTGTTTTTCTTTGAAGTTCTTTGAATTTGGGTTTTGATTTTTTGTTGTTGATTGTTTGGTTAATCAAGTTTAATGTTCCTGATTGATGGGTTTTTTTTAGGAAAAGTGGTAATCTTGAAGTGGATTGTGCATTGTTTAGAATCCTGAAATAGCTTCCAGGGATTATTCTTGAAATTCTCTGATAATTAGACTGTGTTTGTTTAACTCTGGATTATCATTCATATACAATTTTCGCTATTTGTGAGTTATGTGAATGGTGTAGATTGGTGAAATGAAGGTTTGAATGTATGTTTTTTTTTTTTTTTTTTTTTGGGTATATGGGTGTCACCCCCTTTGATGCCTTTTTTGAATTAATTTTTACTTAAATAAAAAATATATATACAAAAAAAATATAAAATAAAAATAAAAAAACCTTTGAAGGTTTGGGTGAAGGCAATCATGTATCTGCTTTCAAAATTAAGGTTTTGTACCATGCTTGGGGTTTTAAGGGTAAAAATGAAGGCTTTGGGTATGAAGTGCAAGATTAGGTCTGTACCATGTCTCTGTACCCTGTCTAGTACCCTCTTTAACACCTTAAATTGACAGGACAGGACCAACATTTGGCAATGGCCTTTGTAAGGGTAGAGTTTTTAAGTATCCCATCATATTGAATGGTTCTGTTTGGTGTTACTGCTAAGCTTTTGAACCTTTTGCTGGATCATTATGTATGATGATGCAGTTGCTTGTACTAATGTGAGAATCTTGTAGTAACTTCTTATGGTTGCTCCTTGAATGGTGTTAGTGGGCGCCAAGTGACCCTTCAGTGACGCTAATTTTGGGCGAGGATTAATGCTGATGTTGAATGAGATTATGTGTTAACTGCGTTTTTGTCGTTTACTTCCGTAATGGTTAGTATTCGTTGTACTCATGTCCTTTCATCTTGGTAACTCTGGACTCATGCACGTGCCCTGAGAATCATTCTACCATTTATCTAATTATGTTTTTAAAGTTACATTCATGTTGAATGATAATTAATGAAGTGTTAATCAGAGCAAGCAACAAAAGTTGCCTATTTTGTGAAGAGGGTGCCCTTGTATGGTAAGGAATTTGAAACAAAATATATGTGGGGAAGTGTAAATCATGTAACTCTGGACTCATGCATGTGGCCTGGTAACTTTAAGTCTTGTCTTTAGGTTTTTCTTCTTGATGCGATTTTAGCTTGAGGTAATTTTCAAAGTGTAGCCCTTTAAAGCCTCGTAAAGCCGTGGTTTGATCATATAGTTTTAATTACTTAGATTTAATAACAAAGTAGTCAAAAAGGTTATTATGGCTAACATAAGGGATAGTGTTATTAAAGGTGCGCCTAGGCCCAAGTCCCATCTAGGTCTAAGGTTTGCGCCTTGTAGTGCTCCAAGCTAGGCGATTTCGATAAAGCTCGCCTAGGCGTGCGCCTAGGCCCAAGTCCCATCCAAGCCGAAGGTTTGCGCCTTATAGTGTTCCAGGCCAGGCTACTGTGATAAGGCACTTGACTGACCAAAGCTTACTTCTTGAGGGATTTTTTCATTGTTGCTTTAATTGGTTTTGTTTAAAATCTAATCTGACCATTGATTTAATACGGTGCAACTACAGAAGATTCTTACTCTTATTACAGATGCCAATACGTTGGGCATTCAACCCTAAATCAATGATAGAAGAAAAATTAGCCCTAATTCCTAATCTCCAAAAAATACCATTTAACATTTCCTTTTGTTTATATTAAACCATAAATTATTTAATTATATTAAAAAAAAAAAAAATTTCCATAGAAGGCGCGCCTCACTTCGGTGAAGCCTGCGCCGCACCTTACGCCTTGAGCCTAGGCCCCAGGAGACCTTGGCGCCTTGGTGCGCCTATCGTCTTTAATAACAATCATTACAAAAAGTTTCCAAGGGACACCAACCATAGTTTGAGTGTTGAAATACAGTTCCGAAAATCTGCATCGGTAACTCATGAAAATTGAAGTTATGGCACTTTTTTATATACCTTCCATGTTTTCCGCTTCTTTTTTATAAACCTCTAAAATCAATTGCTAGTTATAATTGCTCCTCCATTTGTATTGCTTGAATTAAAGTTGCCATTGCATTTCTCCAATGTTGAACTAGGTCGGATTTATGCTATGGTTTTCTATTATTTTCCAATGAAAATAAAAAATATATGAAGAAAAAGTTCAAATCCACTACATGATGTGTGTTGCAATTAGGAAGAAGTCAAAATAGCAGACAAAATACAAATAAGAGAAGACACTAGCTACCATCTGCACTGCACAAATAAAAACTTGGACTTCAGTTCATGCGTTACTTGCAGATATGTATTGGCTGCAGCTGGGACTTAGTTATCTCTTCTTCTTTTTTCTCAATTAAGAAACTTCTAGTTGAAATGACTTTGACTTTTGTTTCAAGTTTCCATGCTTACTGTTACCAACGATTTTCTCAGTTTATTTTTCTATTGGCATGTGTTGCAGTATATTTCCTGTCTTTAAAGACAAGCTTACCATTTATGTTATATCCAAAACAAAAGTTAAAAATGTTTCCTTTCTTTTCTTTCTGTGGGGCCACCATCTAAGTGTTATGTATATGCATTTGTGGTAAGATAAGTTGCCAACCTTGACTTTCGAATTCATTTGTCAAAATGTCATTTATTGAAATAGATTCACTTGCACATTAGTGCACTGTTTTTCTTTAAAATTTATCGGAACATATATGTGAATTGCCAAGTAAGAAACAACACGCTTCTACTGATTTTGTCACAGAACATTTGATGCCTCTTTGTTCTCTTTTTTAGATTTTATTATTTATAATTAGATTTGCATCAACGAATTTACATGGGATGGTATTCATGATTAGGCATATATGGGATTTCACTTCATTTGATTCAAGGAAAATGTAGAAACATTTAGCTATAAAAGGTTAAATTACAACAACAGCAAACAAACAAAAATATAAAGAAAAAAGTATTTGAAAAGGTAACAGGGATTAGATGCAAGTATGTTATTCAGTATTTTCATGTGACGAAATATAGTCTATTAAAACTAGCTAGGACAGGGAACTTGGTTTGTGTTTTGCTAAAAATGGGCACTACATAAGGTTTAACTACCTACCACTTTCAACCAAACTAAACCTTTGGATCGGCTAGTTGGCAAGAGCACGCTGTTCTCATTCGATCTCAAGTCGGCTACCGATAGGTGGCCTCTCGTGATCTTGTTTGAGATGATGTGCTTTTTATTCGATCGGTCGTTTGCATCTGCTGCGGTAAACTCCTGCGTGGCCTGCAATAGGTTTCAGGTCCCCTTTGTAAAACGAAGGTGGGGTTTGTTGTTCATTTGTGGACAACCGCTTGGATGCTATTCGTCTTGGCCCTTATTCGCACTATCACATCACTTTAGGACTAATCAAAGCCAAGAAGTTACAGATTTAACTACCTATATAAACTAAGAAAGGGACCAATAATCATATAAGAAAGCAATAAAAAAAAAATGGCTTCCATAAATCCAAATGGAGGCTAGGTACAAAGGTTTAATCTGGACAAAATGTCACCAATGCAGCTGTATGGTTAATCCAAAGAGTCTGGATTTGGGCTAGATCAGTGGATTATGATAGTAGTGAACTTTTAACCCCTCCCGAAGATGGTGGAAGTTTATGCTGTGACCCTAACTCCATATGCATAAAGTGATTGCAATCTGGCTCAGGTCCTCATCTTCATGCTTTGTTTTCCCAAGTTTTTAGTATTGTGCCAATCAATGGCTCTTTTGGCATATTTAGAGATATATGTAAGACTCTAATCAGCATTGGTCCCTACATCAGCATATGCTGCCATGTTAATAGTTTGTCTACTCATAATTACTTATTTGGAGATGGTGTAAATTGTGCTGGCAACAAAAAGTAGGAAACTTGTTGGCCCAAACTGTAATATGAGTTTTGGAATTGAATGAGTAGTATTAAGAGACTATGTTATGTCTTTCAGATGGATGCAGTCCACTGAATGGAACGGAGGACTTGGATTTGAGAGGAAGCCTGACATGGGGAATGATGAATTATGTATCAAACTTGTCTTGGCAAGTATGCATTCATTTTGGTTTGTCTCACATCTCAGTTTATTCAGACTGGTTGGTCCACAAAAATTATGTAGGTACGGATTAGGAAAATTACTGGCCTAAATATTAAGAAATACTCAGAAGCATGTTTCCAATATGTTTTAGTTGGTGATATTTGTCATAGGAAGTGCTCGGTTTTCCTTTTAAAGCTATTCTGTGTTATTTGATTTCCAGATAGCTCTCTCTCATAATAAATAAAGCCCCCAGCAAAACAAGGGAGAAAAGAGCCTGGTGACCAAGTTTTGTAGTATGTCAGTAGAAAAGTTTTGTGAAATTTATCAGCCTAGAGCTTTGAATTTCTTGCTGAAAGAACAGATTTGGGTAGTTATCTTTTTAAATTGACTTCAATGGGAAATCTTAGTTTCACATCTTGGGTTATACTCTAGTTTTGAAATGACCTGTGAGTTTTTTTTTTCTTGGAACAAGTTCATCCAGGAGTGAAGTGCTGCATCAGAAAGCATTCATATCATTGTAACTGTGTAATGGAGTTTTAGATGGGATGCAACAATGACATGGATTTTTCTGTTACACGGTTCAAATTTGAGTAGTATTTTCAGATAACATTTTCTTTAACAAAACCCTTGATACAGGAAGAGCTGGAACAACTTGAAAAAATTGAGAAGGCCTCAGCTGCGTGCAAAGAGTAAGTACAAAAAAGTATTTCTAAATGATAAGTGTAACTCAATACTAATAGAACCATTATCAATTTGCTTATTGTGTCTTACTTTGTGCCACCAGAATGCTGATTATTGTGGATACAAAACCAGACCCATTACTTCCAGTGTAATTTCTCTTTTCTACCCCAATATTTGTTTTGCTAAATTTATCCCTATTCAACCTCGGTAGTGTCTGAAAATGTTTTCTTGGTTTGATTTGGCAGAACAACTGGCCCAACAAACCCTTCCTGGGATCGGTGGTTTGAAGGACCCCAAGATTCAGAGGGTTGCAGATGCTGGATACTGTGACAGCTGTTTAATCGTGAGATTTGACTTTCGTTAGCATTTGTTGGAGGCAACAAGTATTGGTAGCTTGCTTACAAACATGTTACAGTTTTATTAGAGAGAAATACCTTGATCTTGGCAAATGTCAAATGAAATGATGCTCCTTTGTGCAGAAACTTATAGGTTTTTTTGCCCCCCCCCCCCCTCACCTTTTAGGAATCGATAATGAAAGACATGTTCAAATTTGCAAGCAATGCCCTTATTATTTGCAGTTGTTGTTGACTGTTGCATTACAGATGTGGTGCTCCTTTGTACAGAAGATGGATTTTTTTTATATTATTATATTTTTCATGCAAATTAAAGTAAGAAACTTTTCTTTTTTTTATCAGACAAATGCAAAAACAGCTTTGTTCATCTGATGTGAGGTTTTGTGGAAGGACTAGGAAATCTCGTCATACCCACCTTTTTTTTTTGTTGGTTTGTGTTGATTATGGAAAGTGAAAAAGTTTGTGGTGGTTCCGTGGATTGAAGATGGTAAGAGTTGATTGCCGTCCCACGTAACAGATTGATAGAAAGCAGCTCTTTAAGTTGAATCTGAATGTGGAAATAACATTTTAGTGAGACAGTCTCAAAATAATTACACTATGCATGGAAAGTTTTTAGGTGCACTAAAAACACGAGCATCTCACACATAATATGACTTGCACCTCATGTGTGGAAGAGTTTTGCACCTCTTATGAAAATGAAACTATTTTACCATTGTCAAACTGATTTGAGATTTCCCCCATTCTGAATCTGCTAAATTTGAAGTTTCAAGTTGAGAGTGAAGTTACAAAGTCTAGTTATTTGCTCAAAATTGAAAGGTTTAAAATTTGTTACCTCTATGTTTTATATTTTTCGCTTCCAAAAAGATTCTGACTAATCTCCTAGGTACATCTGGTCTCCTCATTCAACATATATTTTTTAGAATTAATTACATTTTCACGCATGTAATTGAATTCAAATTTCACTTTAATCTATATAATTAAATTGCTAATTTTAACTTCAAATTTGAACAGAATAACTAAATTGAAACTAGATTTCATGCATAAAGACTAAATTATTTAATTTGAAATCATAAGGACTAAAATAAAAAATTTAATCAAATTATAAGGTTGAAAAGTGTAATTAACCTTATTTTTAACTATTTAGTTTATATATTGACATTCAATGAGTACGAGCAATGTCAGAATACAAAATTTTCTGTTGAGTAAAGTGAGACCCACACTCGTGAATATTTTTGTAAAAAAATTCAGTAAAAAATTTAGAGACTAGCAATTTTAACCATGTAAACCACACTAGCTTACAATTACAATTCTTCAAAATTCAAATCTCAACCCACAAACACAAAGCACAAGAGCTATACTTCGAAAAGGAGATTTTAGTTCTCAGCTGGTAGCCAACAAAAAATGTTAAATCACATGGACACAATGCTCTCCCAGTCTGAAATGGAGACTTGATTTCTCGTAGGTGAAAAAAATGTTCAATTTTCATAGTTTAGTTTAGTTTTCATCGTACATAAATTGTTAATGAAAAACAATGCAAAAGATAACAATATTCTTTCATGAAAGGCAAATCAAAATGAAGTATCAATTACAAAATCACATGGACACAATGCTCATACAGTTCAATGGGTACACAAGAAGCATCCATCTTCAATCCTTGAATTCCATGAAAAGAGCGCAGATGAAAATACTTTCAGGTTGTGTTTGGATCTTAGATTTGTGGAAAGAAAAAAAAAGAAAAAAGAAAAAAAAGAGAAACACAAATCCTATACAAATTCAAGACCCAAACACAGCCTTAGTGCTTACATTTTCTAGCTTGGTGCTTTCCCAGTGACATGCTGTGCAATCCACCCCAAACCATCATACAGCCCATCTCCTGTGAGGGCACAGCAGGCTTGAATGTGCCAATCATGGTTCTTGATGCTGTGAAGGGAAAGGGCATCGGTTATCTCGGCCGGAGTCATGGCATCCTTGAGGTCTTGTTTGTTTGCAAAGACGAGTACGACAGAATTTTGAAGATCATCGTGTGGGAGTAGGCGGAAGAGTTCATCCTTCATAATACCAATCCTGGCTCTATCTGTGCTGTCTATCACTACAATCACAGCATGAGTTCCCCGGTAATATGTTGCCCACGATGTCCTAAGTCTGTCTTGTCCTCCAAGATCCCAAACCTGATAAAACAACAGTAACAAACAGATTAAATCAATTACGGAACATCAAGAAGATAGTAAAGAGGGACAGGAATTCAGAAACCAAACCAAGATGCACAACTCCCAAGGTCAACTTCTTTATAGAACTTAATTGTAAGATCTTGTGTCATCGTTGGTGCATAAAAACGTAACCCACATTTCAGCTAATAAGGTAATATAAGAAACCACAATAAGAACATCATGAATTCCCCCTTCCCCCAGTAAATCAACTAGCGAAAGGAAAATAAATACGAACATTATCTCATACTGCCACAAATAAATCAAAGATAGGACACCATAAATAGCAAAAAGCTCAGTTACTTCTACAGTTTTACTTCCATTTCCATTAATTTCAACTTACAAAATTAAGTTGCAACTAATATCAAACAGAATAACTTATGGGGGTGCCCCTTCCTGCTAACTCAAACAGAATAACTTATGGGGGATGCCCCTTCCTGCTAACTCATCATGGACAATGAGAAAATAGTTCAGGCTTTGACAAATTGGACAGCCATTGATCAAGTACAATATAAGGGACGGGAATAATACTTTCCTTTAGATTAATAGTCGGCACCACAAATTGGACAGCCATTGATCAAGTACAATATAAGGGATGGGAATAATACTTTCCTTTAGATTAATAATCGGCACCACAAATTGGACAGCCATTGATTAAATACAATATAAGGGATGGGTATAATACTTTCCTTTGGATTAATAATCGGCATCCCTTGGGCCCTTTACTAAGCTATGGGGATTGAGTGGTATTCAACTTTAGATCCTTAACAGAAAAAAAAAAATCCGATATTTACTGTTCCAGGAGATTGGAGGTGGCCTAGAGGAGGAGAAGTGGAGTTATTCAAGACAACAAGGAAAATACTCCTGCTTCCCTTAAACCTACAGTGTTGGGAAATGATGAAGTAACTTGGACTCCAGCTTCTAATTGAGCTAACACAACTAAAACTGCTTGGGAGGCTATCACGAAATAGCAGAGCACAATCCCATGGTACGGTTCTGTCTAGTTTCCTGAGAATAATCCCAAATGCGCATTCATCCTCTGGTTGATTTGTCATGGAAAATTCACCACAAAAGATAGATTGCTTGAATGAGTGGATCCTGTTTTTGTTCTCTGTAACCAGCTAGATGAGAGCCATCATTATTTGTTCTTCAAATTCTCCATTTTCAGCTGTGATATGGAAGAAATATTATTCTGGAATGAAGCAAACAGAGCTCCTCAGCAATGGGACAGAATTCCACTGGGTAATCCAAAATTGCATGAAGAAATGCTTCAGAACAGCCTTGACAATTGGAAATTATGCTTTATCCTGGAACATCTTAACAAGACTTCTGAAGAGTTGAATATCTATTTTGCTTACTACAATTCAAATTCTGTAATAGACATCCCTATATGTGGCTATGAGTTCTCTGTTCAGAGCAGGTTATACTTTTGCAGGTGGTTTAGTTTGAATTTCTGATCTAGAACTTTTGGTCTACAGTCACATTTCTCTTTCACCAGTTGATGTTGCCCTGGTGGGTAAGGCTATGTACAACTTGCCCTTCCCAGATCCCATTTCTCTTTGCTTAAATACCCGTAGTTAGGCCAAAAAACACAAAGGTCCCCTGCACTTTAAAATGTGACACAATTACACTAATGTCCCCTAAGGTTTAGTGTAGAAATGAAACTGTTAAGTTTTCCCCAAGTAACTCTAATAGAACTTCGAATCATTTTTTCTCGAGCTATACGAGGAGAAAATTTCCAATGATGTGCCTCATGCACCCTCATTCAAATTTTCTGCCAAATAACTGCTCGTGCACACCACTTTAAAACACTAAAAATGGCATTTATGCTCTCAACTTTGGTTTCACCATTTTTCAACCTTGTATTATCCTTCCTATTCATGTAGTTTCTTCCTCAACCTGCTCCACCAAACAGCACACATGGCCTCACTGCTCTCTCAGTGTTTTACAATTTTACTAACCAAAGATAGGAGGGTGGGGCCTTGGCGACTTGGAAAGGTTACTCCATTGCAACCTGGGCGTCATGGGGTTCATGCACTAGGACTACCCTTTCACTTGCCACAAGAAATCCCATTTCATACATAAGGAAACCCCCCCTCTCTCCTCCTCCTCCTCCTCCTCCTCTTTGTTTCTTGATTGGCACTGGAGTATCCAGATCGAAGCCTAACTACTCCACAGGGGTACACAAGCTCTCAGCAAAGAGTTTCCCGCAAGTGCACAACCCCTTTTGAATACCCCAAACAACATGTTTATATATATACACATACATAGACAATGATAAAAGTATACAATAGCTTATTTAAACTTGTAAACCATGCATTATGACTGCATTATCACCTACCAGCACCACCCCACAGTAGACCACTGCACATGACACCAGCCCCACTCAGTTTTCCATGTATAAGTTCATATACATCAAACCCTTTCCCTTTCCCTTTTTAGCAATAGCCATTGCAAAGGGAAGGAATTTTTAGAGAAATTTTTAGTTGGTTTCAATTCAATGTAAAGATGCATGACCTTTTACATCATCTTATTTTTGTTGTTTCTTAAATTGTTTTTTATAGAATATTTAGGGACCGATTTATGGGGTTTTATAGACTATATAGAGTGATGATGGTGGAGATAACTATTACTTGGGGGTAATGATGGGCTGTGTTACACGGACTCTTCTATTTCCCCCACAATACCCGTGTCCACCGGATATGACATTGGTAAGGGTGTGGGATATGTGTCCGACACTCGTACTCAATTTAGACACTCAGATCCTTTAATTTGTGACAATACATGATGAAGAAGAAATTCATTTTTGTTAGTAAAGCAATATTTTTAGGTTCCCACATGAATTAGATATAGAAATTTCATATTTTTTCTGAATCATATTTAATTTCTAATATATTTCTACATAATTTAAAACATCTCATTTGAGAATATTATATAATATGCAATATATATGTGTATATGACGTGTCCCCGTACCCATATCCAATTTTGGATATGTATCCCAAGATCCTAAGATTTAAATTTATGAAGGTCTGACGCTTAGATATACACCCGTACCCGACACTCGTACCCGAGTCCATGTAACATAGATGATGGGTAGTGGTTATGGTGGCTACAATGTGGAGGGTTGTGGCTATGGTGGCAACAGGGGTAGAGAACAAGAGAGTGAAATTATATATGACAGAAATGTAATGTAGCAGTGTATGGGCAACTATGATGAGTGTGGCTGGTGGCAGTTTTTGAGGGATGGATAGGAGAGAAAAAAAAGAGCAGATACAAGAAGAAAGAGTATTTGTCATTGTCTTACAGTTGTTAAATTTGTTACATTTTACACTTTACACCAAATCACATGGTATCTTATCATCCCATGCTTGTGAGAATTTTTCACCAAGTATGTGCACATGTGTGTGCATGAAAGATATCAAAAACCATTGATAGAGCCAAAGTAAACTAAATCCCCAAAAGAGTTCATCTGAGCTTCGGTATTAAACAGCATGGCTGATGCAGATGAGATAACCACCAAACCCTATTAAAAATTCCTTAAAGCAGTGATATCAAGGCAGCAATTCAAGTTTTGATTAGTTAATTAACACAGAATGAAACCACAAAGCCAAATGAAAAGTACCAAATTTAGCCAACCAACAATCAAACAGTTAAATATTTCCAGATATTGAAGGTGTGTCTACCTTGAGGGCAGCTTCAATTGGTAAACTTGATCAAATATCCACCTTTTTTCCTCAAAATGATGTTGAACAATCATATAGGTAATCTGTTGACCAACTCTACATAAATTCTTTTCTTTCATAATGAATGTGTTGCTAATGCTTACATTTCAAATTGTCTACAGAATGGCTGGATTGACAATCTGTCATATTGTTTTAATCTCTCCATGTATAAACACAAAACATGCAAAAGCACAAAAAGAATATAGACATGTTTCATATGTTGCAACATGCTCTGCAAGATATTGCTCCATATTAATGCCACTACATGATTCAGGACTCTATCAAGCACACTCCTCTCATCTCATCCTTATTTGATGATGCTACCTCTAACTTCTCACAGCTGAACTAATTGCCACACTCTCTTTCTTGGATGGCAAATCATCCATCTCGACATCCTCATTTTCAATACAATCAATCTTGACATAGTTTTCCCTTTGAACCACACACCATGGGAACTCATGGAAACCCCAGGTATATGTTCAATAATAAGATCATCCATAAAAAAATGCAAGAAGCATTCAAGTTATTATTGTGTGAGTCAAAGTTCACCTATCCCTTTCGGTATCATCAATGATGACAATATGCGGATCATCCCCTAACATTAGGAAATAACCACATGACTTTTTGTGGATTTAAACACAACTCTATCATGTCCATCCAAGGTTCTGAAAAGCGGTTGCGGTCGCCGTAACGGTGGCGGTGGTGCGGTTGCGGGGTGTAAAGGCCATAACATAATGGTTGCGGTAATCGGAACCGTGAATTTTTTTATTTTTTGCACAATTTGAAAAAAAAACTTACCGATACGCACATTTTTTTTTCCATGATCATATTTATTGGGTTTTAAAATAAATATTGATCAATTTTTATAAATTTTTAGGTTTGATCTAATATATTTCATATTTTTAAATTATTATAAATTGAGTTTTTTACATTTTATGTTAATAATTAATGACTTTATTATACAAAAAATCAATCACTAACTATTATATATAAGATAAACAATGACAAATAAGAGAATAAATAAAACCCTAAATATATATATATATATTAATCAAGCCAAATAGATAATGACCACACTTATTATTATTATTATTATTATTATTATTATTATTATTATTATTATTATCAAACAATATATAGATAGGTACATGCAAACAAAATGGTTGAGTGATAACAGTTGAATAGAATAGCATAGGTCTTACAATTTCAACAAATCAATAACATATTCTTCATCTTCCCTATTCTCTCTCTCTATCTCTTGTTCCCCTATCTTCCCTCTTCTCTCTCTATCTCGCTTCCCCCATTTTCAACTTCTTTTTTTTTTTTTTTTTTTTTTGTATTTTTTCAAAAGAAGCAATTCGGAACCGTTCACGTGTGATGCGTGTGGCCGTTCTGCCGTTACATAACGCCGTTCTGACCGCTATAGCACTGCCACTCTGACGATACACTGTGAATCTCAATCCTGCAAAAGCGGCCGTGTAGCAGTGGCGATAACTACCACAACCGTTCACGTAGTTATTGCGCTTTTTAAAACCTTGTGTCCATCTAAATTAACTATAGGTATTACTCATGCATGCTTTTGTGGAGAGTTAGGGGTTGTTTGGGAAGTGCTAGTATACTTTTTGACTTTCTACGAAAAAACGTGAAATATGGATTGAGTTTGAAGTGATGTGGTAGAGAAGTGATGCGATTTAAATAAGATGATTGTGACCCTAATAACATAAAGCCTTGGTTTTTTTTTTTTTTTTTTTTTTTTGACACAAAGAAACTCTTATAATTCTACAAACTCAAAAAAAATGCCATTGTCTTCTTCACCTCCACTTCCCCGCCAATAACCCCTCCCTTCCCCCCCTGTAATCCCTCCTTGCCCCTCCATCCTCACTTCCCCATCCCCAACCCTCTCCTCCCTCCTCTGCTACCCCCATTCCAAATACCCATCTCCCCTATAATTGGAATTTTACATTAGTAAGTACTTCAAGTTTGGTTCTAAGGAAAACACTAGAATTGGAGTTGACCCAATCCACATTTATTTAGGTATCTATTTTAAATGGCAGGAAATTGTGAAGAATTTTGTGGCTTCTATTACTTCAATAATTGCCAAGTCACAAACTTCATTACCACGTCTCCATCATAAAACTTGCATGAACGTATGCTCACTCTACTTCATCTGAAGAGTCAATGGCACTCATGAATCCCCACATGATCCAACAACTTGTTTACGACACACTTACAATTGATTCAAATGCAAACACTTACAACCAAACACATACTTTTTTTCACCAGTCATTAGACAGTTCTAGTCTACAAGGACAATATGTCAATAAGAACAGTTGATCATTAGCATAAAACATGCTAACAATAAATGCCATGCAGGAACTATTTTTCTCCCTCCACACATACATAATTTTTGTATCACTGATTTCTTTTTATGAAGATAACTTCCATAAACAGCATGAAAAGCATAGAAAGATTAAAAACCTAAACCATTGGTATCCATATTATCTACAAAATCACAAACGAAGAAAAGAAGAAAATAAAGTAAAGTTCCGTTGCCTAACTATGTAAGTGAGCCAAGTTTCAGCATTAAATGATTTAAGAAGGAAAAGAATGGTAAGCACATAAGCATGAAAACCAACATCTAACCATATGTTCAACCATTGAAAAACATCAATAAAACATGCCGTTAAAAAATAAATAACCACCACATTTCACAAAGCCAGAAAATTTAATCAAAATCAAGAAAGCAAGTAAAAAAGAAACCATTAGCACTCACCAAGAAAACATTAAGACTCACCTACACTAATACCCATATTCCATAACAACAAACCAATTACAAACAAGAGTGAGGCAAATCACAAAATTATCAAAGCTTCACATCCAGTTCATCAAGCTTGCGATTTATATGTACAGGCCATAAACAATTGCTAGTGTTAATCAATCAAACATTAATAAATCTTGGTAAATAACAAAAATAATATAAAAGCTTATTGATTCGCACCTCAAATCGTATATTCTTGTAAACAAGCTCTTCAACGTTGCTACCGACTGTAGGATGCGTAGTGACAACCTCTCCTAGATGTAATTTGTAAAGCGTCGTCGTCTTACCAGCATTATCCAATCCAACAACAACAATCTTGTACTCTTTTGCAGGAAACAACATGAACCAGAACTTCGACATCAATGCACCCATATTTTAAACCCTAAAATCACCAAAACAAGAAGGTAAATGAATCCTTTGACCTCCGATCATACATGTATGCATATATGTACAATATACTTACATAGATCGATCAAATTCAAACTTCGTGGAGTGAATCGGAGATGTAACTATCAATAATCAATATAAAAATAAAAATAAAAATAAAAACGTGAATCGAAGAATTTTGATGGGAAATTACAAAAATCGAACCTTGAATTGAATGTGTAAGGAAGGGAGAGACGATTCAAATGGCTTCGTCGATTCGATTCTGAAGAAGATTGAATTGATTTTGTGAAAAAACCCTAATTTGAGAGAGGATCGTTGAGAGGAGAGGAGATTTGAGGTTTGATCGGAGAGGTTTATTGGGGAAGAAGAAGATGATGCTGTCGGCTCCACCGTGGCACGATGACGTGTACATATGCTACTACGCTGTTATGAATTTTTGGGCTAGATAAAATGGGCTTTGTAGGCCCATAAGATTCTCCATGATGGGCTGGACTACGATTAAGGACTGTTTGGGAGTTTATCTTTTTTAGTTTTTTTTTTAATTTTTTTTTTTTACTGTTTTAGCTGTTAAAAAAGTTATGCTGGGTGTTTGGGAAGGGCTTTTTTGGGCAATTTACAAAATAATAAAATAGATTAAAATAGTCAATAAGACAAAATATCACATTAAATTCATAATCATTTCACTTTTTCTCTCACAAATATCACGTCCAAGTATAAAAAAATCCAACTATCTTCCTAAATGCAAAAATTTTAACCTATTAAAATAATCAAAAACTAAAATAGCCTACTAAAATAGTAACTTTCTAAACACTCACTTTGAATAACAGTTGATTTTTTTTATAATTGATTTGATGATTATGAAAGAAAAAATAAAATAATTATAATTTAGAAATAATATTTTATTTTATTAAATATTTTAATATTTTTTTAAATCTTTACGGATTATTTTAACTGCAAACTTACTTCCCAAGCACCGGTAAGTAATGTTTTCAAAAATCCATGTAAGTTTTTCTGAGTTGAATTTGTTTAGGACGAAAGTAGTGAAAAGTGAAATAAAGCTCCCAAAAAAAAAAAAAAAATTATAATATATTAGCATCAAAAAAATGGATACCATGAGGAATTTTTTTATTTTTTACAACCCATATTAAACGTTGTAAAGATGTTTTTAATGTCTTACCCAAAGAAGAAAAAAAAAAAATCACAAAATTTTAGGATGTGTTTAATTTGTGTTTTGAGATAAATTTTTTTTTTTAAAAAAAAAAAAAATTTGAGGAGAGAGTTTAGAAATTTTTTTGATTTGTTTGGTTATATACAGTGGCGGAGCCAGAAAATCAAATTAGAGGAGGCACTTATTAATTATATTATTGAAAAATTTTACAAAAATATTTAACGCAAGTTTTTACGATTGATTTCGAGGAACATAAAAAAAATAATGTTATTTATAACTAGTGTATCATGGATAATATAAAAAAATATGGATATAAGTCTTAAAATAAATTATATAATGATAAAAAAAATTTATACAAAATTTGATTAAAAATTCAATATAATGGTAATACCACATCATCATTAGTATGTGATATCACCAACTAATAGTAAATAAACACATAGAGAGTGAACCTCACATGTTAGATGTAACTAACAATCCAATAAATTTCATATCTTTATAGTGAGATTAGTTATACTTGCATGTCAATAATAATGACATCACCATTACATTCAAAAAATTTCATAAAATTTTCATAGATGATATGGTTTATAAAAGTCTCTTCATTTTCATTCAAAAGAACCATTATTGTTCGCATAATTTTTAAAATGTCATTGACATTTCACTCTAATAATATTTTTATAATTTTTTTTATTTAAAATATTTTCTTTATATTTGCAACAAAACAACAACAACAACAACAACAACAACAACGCACAATTCGTATACATTAATATGTGTTTGGGAGAAGAAAAATTGAATATACACCTAACCTTTGACATAATACACAAAGTGGTGATCCCAAGACTTAAACCCATAACCTTAAGGTTATTAGATCAAGTCTTAACCATTAAATCAATAATCACCCTCTTTCTTTATATTTGCAAAAAAAAAAAAAAAAAAAACCCAAAATTCAGGGGGCCACGTGACCTCCCTAGTCATTGGCTGCCTCCGCCACTGGTTGTATATTTTGAAAATATTTAGAGTTTGAGAGTTTAGGATAATTTGATATTTTGTTATACGTGAGTAGATATGTGAGAGAAAAAGTGATTTAGAAGGAGAGATGAGAGAAAAAAAGTGATTGACAGATCCGTAAGAAAGAAAAAGTAATTTTAGAAATTTTTTCAAAAAATTTAAACTAAACAAAATTTTTAAAAATTTTCTCAAAAATTATATCTCGATACACAAACCAAACAAGCTCTTAATTTGTCTATCTAATGGATTAGTTATAATTAAATTTTCAAATATTTATATATTTTTTACAAAATTTTCATTCTAAATAAATGTTTGTAAAATATTTCATTTTCTTTTCTTTTTTGTTTTATTTCATTTTAACTTTCTACTATTTTTCTTTCTAGTCAGATAGGCTCTTTTGAAATACTTTACAAATTGATAATGAGGCTTAAAGGGATAGCCCTTTTACAAATTAATAATTAAAAATATATAAAAAAATAATTCTCTATCAGTTTTTTAAATTAAAAATATATAAAAATAATAATTCTCTATCAGTTTTTTAATAAATAAATTTCTTATTGTAATGATTAATTTCAAATAATAATAAATAAATTTCTTATTGTAATGATTAATTTCAAATAATAAGCTAATTATAGTTTTTTAAAAACAATACAAAATGTTTTTTTATTTTTATTAAAAAATAATAATTAGCATTTTTGGCCCCAATTAGCAAATATCAAGCCTTTTTTTCTCGGCTCTGGCTTTCGTCCAGTCCTTAATCGGACTGGACGGTGCTGTTGGGCCCGTGGGGGCCCACCATGAGTCCCGTTTTGAAAATCTGAACCGTTCAATGTGTAGAAATCATCGAGTACTATATATTTATAAAAAATCACATTGATCGGATATCGATAGCTATGTGATCAAGTCAGTTTTTTATCAACCGTTAATTTATTCACTGTCTATTTTTTTTATACAAAACTAATTTGATCATATAACTATCAATATCCGATCAACGTAATTTTTTATAGGCTTATAATACTCGACGAGTTCTACATATTGAACGGTTCAGATTTTCAAAACGGAACCCGTGGTAGGCCCCCACGGGCCCAACAGCACCGTCCAGTCCGATTAAGGACTGGACCAAAGCCATCCCTGTCTGGCGACTACCATCGAAGCTCCAACTCCTCTCTCTCTCTCTCTCTCTCTCTCTCTCTATATACATATATATATATATACACACATACACACACAGACCTATATACACTCGATTGCACACTTCTCGATCGGCGGAAACCCCTAAATTCCTCAAAATCTCCAACAACAATGTCGCAATCCCTCAATTTCTTCATTTCTTCGTCCCCAAACTCCACCATTGCAAAGCAATCTTACTCAAAACCCTGCGCACAAGCATTCAGTCCCAAATTTCCCTTCAAATCCGCGCGTAAATCGATCACAGCCTCGTGTTCCGATCTCGATTCATCTCCTCCATCGCCAATCCTCGTCTCCGACAACGGCAACGGTGGAGGAGTAACAGAGCTCAGTTCGAGCTCGATCGAAGTCGATACGGTGACGGAGACTGAGATGAAGGAGAACGGGTTTCGAAGTACCAGGCGGACGAAACTCGTGTGCACCATCGGCCCCGCCACGTGCGGGTTCCAGCAGCTGGAGGCTTTGGCTGTTGGGGGAATGAATGTGGCACGTATCAACATGTGTCACGGGACACGTGACTGGCACAAGAGGGTGATTGAGATGGTGAGGAGGTTGAATGAAGAGAAGGGATATGCTGTTGCAATCATGATGGACACTGAAGGGAGTGAGATTCACATGGGGGATCTTTGCGGGGCTCCATCTGCAAAAGCTGAGGTATATATTTTTCTTCAAATTTGATTTTTTGGGAAGCTTGATTGTAATTACTGGTGTGCTAAACGAAATGGGTTGATTTTATTTGCTTGTAAAGTAGCTCACTTTATCTGGGTTTTAAAATTTTAGCAAAATTATTCAAATTTGATTTGATTTATTAGGAAGCATGATTGTAATTGCTGATGCTAAACGAATTGGGTTGATTTAATTAGCATGTAAAGTAGCTCACTTTATCTGGGTTTTAAAATTTTAGCAAAATTATTCAAATTTGATTTGATTTATTGGGAAGCATGATCGTAATTACTGGTGCTAAACAAAATGGATCGATTTTATTAGCATGTAAATTAGCTCACTTAATCTGGGTTTTAAAGTTTGATCAAAATTATTCGTTCTGTTCAGTTGAATGTTGGATTGAAATGAAATTAAGAGCACATGATAGGTTGATTTTATCTTTATTTGTTTTAGGTTCTTAGTATTTATTTTGGCCAAAAAAAAAAAACTTCCTGCTACTTTGTGATATTTTTTTGATTAATTTGGGTTTGTTCTGGTGGAAGATTCTGATAGCATATGAAGAATATGCCTTCTAATGGTCTTGCAGTGCTGTCATAGTGATGGTCATTATCTTGGTGCGTGTTGCACATTAGGAAGAGAAATCGTCAGTGGTTTACACGTATTCATCATGTTTCATTTGTTAGCTGTAGAAGGCTTTTTGTGGCAGTTTATGGTTATCTGAATTGCACCCTGATGGCAAATTTGTCAATTTTTCTTCTTCCCAGCCAAGTAACAAAAGATGGTAAATTTGATTATCATCTTTTCAGGCATGATGTAGAGTGAATTTAGTATTATTGGATGGATTCTAAAGGTTTAGGTATGGCCATTTTTCCCCTCCCCGATGAAGAAGTGGGGCGGGAATGGGTTTTACTTCCCCTTCCCGGCCCCGGCCGGTTTATATATTATTTACTAAATATATTTAAATGTATATAATATATATCAGCTAATTTCTTTCAATATGATAAAATTAAAAGCCAAAATATTACACTTCACATTAATTTTCACTACTTTATTTCTCATTTGACATATTTTGATTTTCATTAATTATTATCACTATCAATAAAATACTATATTATCTGTAATGGAATAATGCATAAATTTAAAATGTTGAGTCAATTGTTGCTATCGTCACCAAGGCAACTCTATAATATGCTCGGAACATGAATATTGCATTTACATTTTCTTTCTACTATTAAACAAGGTTAATCTATGTACTAACAAGGTAAAATAGTAATTTGGATAAATTACATTGACAGTGACACCTCTTGAGGTTTGTCTTTAATATAAATACGCCCCTCACATTTGGAAATTAATATAAGAAATTAATTTTTTTAAATGTTTATTTTTTACCCTTGTTTGCATATATAAAATTGACAAATAATTTACCGTTTAAGAAAATTTTATGTGCCTCAGTGATGGTCTTTGGTTATGACATATTATGGTGTTAGTTATAATTTTTTATTAAAACATTATTTTGGTTATGATTTAAAAAGTATTTGGTTATACCTTAGGCAGTGTTTGGTTATAACTATTTTTTTTAATTATGACTAAAAATGATCTAATTACAATGTTTGTGATAATTAACACTACAAAAGTTTGTGTATCATAGCATTACCTAAATGTTTAATAGTATAATAATATATGTATTGAATGAATTTTTCTAATTCCATGTAAATTTTCTTTACTCATCTAATAATTTTTTTAAAAATATATTTTGATAAATAATGAATTTTGTTGTAGAGTTTATGTGATCTCAATGGGGAGTGGGTGATGGTGGCAGTGAAGGTAGAGCAAGGTGGATGATCATGGGTTTGGAGGTAGAGGGTTGATGGTGGAGAGGTTGTGGTCAGTTTGGTTTGGTTTGGTTTGGTTTTTGAGAGAGATTACAGAGAGAAGATAAAAAGAGAAGGATATGACAAATAAAGGTAAAATAGGCATTTTAAAAAATTAATTTCTTATATTAGTTTTTTCTGTTAGTTGACTAACGGAAGGATTAAATTGTAAACAAAGTTTAAATCTTAGAGGGGGATGTAATTTCCAGAATGTGAGGGGGGTACTTGTATTAAAGACAAACCTCAAGGGGTGTCAATGTAATCTACTATAGTAATTTTGTCATACTCTAGTTGATGCATACTCTGGATGATGATGGTACATACAGAACCGGCATTGTCTCACATTAATTTAAATGGTTGTTAGGTCCTATTTTCGGCTTGCTTCTATTTCTTTCATCTTTTTCACTAAGCTGTCTCATAAGATCCTTCACTTAATAAGACAAAAGTTGGGTTTAATTATATTTCATTTAAGAAAGTTTATTAATATTTCAAAAAGCTATTTTCCTTGTTTCTTAATCTCATTGACAATGCCATTATTTCTAAAATGAACATTGCATTCCTTTTTGAACAGCTTGTAGAAAGTTATTGAAACAAATTTCCAAAAATTGATATGGATTTCTTCAATGTGCCGCACAGCTTACTGTATTAGAGTAATTCTTAGTTCACAATAATGAAGCTTATTCCAACGATTTTCTCTTCTTATGCAGGATGGTGAGATATGGACTTTCAGTGTCCGTGCTCTTGATTCAACTCGCCCAGAACGGACTGTTACTGTGAACTATGATGGCTTTGCCGAAGGTCATAATTTTTTCATACTCTGGTTGTGAAAAAACTAACTATAATGAAATGGTTTGTTCTTATGCTTGTTTTTTTATATTTTGGTATAGAAGTTAAACTTCATTTGATTTTGACTGGACTTTCACAAGGCAGATGTACAAGTGGGTGATGAACTCCTAGTGGACGGTGGAATGGTGAGGTTTGAGGTGATTGAGAAGTTTGGCCCAGATGTCAAGTGCAAGTGTACTGATCCTGGACTTTTGCTCCCTAGGGCTAATCTGACTTTTTGGCGGGATGGAAGCTTGGTGCGGGAACGTAATGCCATGCTCCCTACTATTTCTCCCAAGGTTTGTGTGCCTCTTTCTTTCTTTAAAACCAAGGTTTCAAAAAGTAGTTGCTGTCCCCATGACGGTTGCGGTGGCGTGGTTGCGGTTGCGGGGTGTAAAAGCCATAGCGTAACGGTTGCGGTAATCAGAACCGTGAATTTTTTTATTTTTATTTTTCACACAATTTGACAAAAACTTACCCAATGCGCATATTTTTTTTCCCCATAATCACATTTATTGGAGTTTAAAATAGATTTTGATCAATTTTTGTTAGTTTTTAAGTATAATCCAATATATTTTATATTTTTTAAATCACTATAAAAAGAATTTTTTACATTTTATTTTAATAGTTAATAAGTTTACATGTCATAAATCTATGTTGTACCTCTTGTTTTATTTATTTTTTGAACAATAATTGATTTTAATTGTCTACAAAATTATTTTTGACCAATACTTGAACTAACTAAATAAAAAATATTTATAATTATTAAATGAAATGATTATAAAAATAAAAATTGAGACATAAACAAAAATTATTTATGAGCTACTGAACATTGCAGAATGTGTATAATCATATAATGTATATTTTGTAAGTTTTGTTTTTTTGAAAGGAAGCTATTCAAAATATTATAAATGTGTGTAACGGTGTGTGAAAGGTCGTTATGGTACCGCTACGGCTGTTACGTAACACCAAAACGATAGTTACACTTGTGAATTTCCGTCACACTACAAAAGCGGGTGTAACGGGCAGTGCCTATTGCCCTAACCGTTACGTAACACTACTTTTTGAAACCTTGTTTCTATGATTGAACATTTGAGAATAATATATTTGTTACTTGTTACAAAATGATATTCTTGATATGAAAATACGGCACTATAACAAGTTAGAACATTTTTGTGAAATCAGATCATGATATTGCTAGTTATATCTTATTTAAGTTATAATTTCCCTCTTTTTTTTTATTTATTTATTGAAATGTTTGTATCGGCTAACATATAAATTAGCTGTTAAACTCAGATTGGCACATTGATGTTTGATCTCTTTTCCTTCTTATCGTTCTGTTACCATGAAAATGGGAATCACAATACCACTTTCTTCTTGTGGGAAAAAGATTAGTACCTTCTGGGGGAATCTTGTCCTTGGAGGAGTGTGATACTGATTAACAGAATTGGGTAAATTGGCTATGGGATTCTGGTTCAAGCCCTGGAATTCAACTAATCAAATGCAACTGTAGTTTTTTCAATATTCACTCAATGATAATCTTTCTTATTACGTCACCATTTACATAGTGACTGGCTCTACAAAGACACCAATGCTTAGATGATAACTGGCTGAGAGTAAGTATATTAATCTTGTGAAGAAGGTTTCTGTACTTGCTATTTATGAAATTCAGTATGCTGCTTCAAACTTGGTATTAATATGCGTAGGGATTTTATTAAATTCCATATTTGGCAAAGGATTTCTTGAATTAACTGTAATGTGCTATACAAATGAGTGACTGTTAACTAATACTACAATGAGGTCTAGTAACTCTATATGTGAAATTTGAGATTTCAAGATCTTATATTTGTAGAGTTTTTGTTTGTGTACATTGTTCAATCATTAGTATCATTTTGATCACTTCAACTGAAGTTTGATCGTGTGTAAGCTTGCAGGGAAAATGTAAAATGATTTGAGATCCTCCTCATCCCATATATCGACATTGTTAAACTAAGTTATTCAAACCATGTTTGCCTTTAGAAGCTTATAATAACCAGTGAAGCACTGGTGCTTAAAGTTTCAAAGGTTTGGACCATTTATGTCATTAATTTCTTATGGATGGAATTAAAGCTTTGCAATATAGTTCAATTATGAATGAAACAAAGGAGATATGTTTTTTGAATCCGTAGGACTGATAGTGGGAAGAATTGATAAAAACGAAAATAATGATTACTTTTAAACTAGACAGTAGTTATAGTTGTACTTTTTCCAATAATTGTTTTTTTTTTCAGAGTTGATACAAGGGCCCTGTTTGGTTTGTGTGTTTTTTTGGCTAAAAAGGCAAAAAAGTCAAAATGCCACATCATACACATCAATCAATCACCTTTTTCTTCACAACTATCTATCCAACTAAAACAATCATTCTGAACACACTAACTTTTTTCACCTCATAAAAAAGCTAAAAATCCATTAAAAAAGCCAAGTTACCAAACGTGCACTGGTAATACTTTTATTTCATTATTATTTTATTGCTATTTGATTATTTCTAAGAAACAAAATTTTCTTGCACACACTGGAATTTAATTATTCTGAATGGTTCAGCTCAAGTTATGCTAGTATTATACTGTGATAATTTGTAATTCTATCTCCTGAAAACTCAACACATTCTACGTAGTAAGCATGAATTTGTGGTTTGAGATGCGGCATCTTCTAATTCAAAGGATTACACAGTTTGGTCTCTGAAGTGCTCTGTCAATCCTGCATGACTTAACATGTTAAGATACTTTTGGAAGAAACTTTAGGAGAAAACAAGGAGCTTTAAATCTCTGTCACTAACTCTGGCTATGTATAACTGTTTGGAAAACTTTGAGATTTTGACTTTGACAATATTTTCTATTGAAGCTTTGTTCAGGCATCAGGTGGTGATTTTGTAAGAGTTGGCAATAGGTTGGAGTAGGACCAGTTGGTTAGGGTTGTCTAAATTGCCCAATAGTTAATCAACTTCTCATTCTGTCCCTGCAGTATGTTTGTGTAATATCAAAAATAATTTTTTGTTCATAAAATCTGTAATGCAGTTAAAAAATTTGGGTTGTGGGGGTCAGGAATTCGAACATATCTTGATTTAACTGGGTAGGCTGGTAGTGCGTGTCAAATGTCTTGGGAACTTTTATTTGCACTCCACAAAACTTCTCAATTCACACCATTTTTTTTGTTCTGATATCAACTACTGAACAATAGATTTTTGTTCAATAGTTGTTATTCAAGTGGAAAAAATAGTGTGAACTGAGAAAAAGGGAGGTATGTAAATAGAAGCTCTCAAATTTCTTCTATTTAAAGTGTTTCAAGACCTGTTACTGAATAAGTGTCTGTAAAGACAAATAGACTTGTGTTATTTTGTGAGTTTGTGTATGTGTGATTGCATTTATGTTCATGAATCATGTGTAATATTGATGGCATTTGTGCTAGATTAATGCTTTGTGGTGTACACATTTTCCTTGAATGTTAGAATTATGAATTTGCTCACTCTCAAGCATTTTGCATCTCCAGGATTGGTTAGACATTGATTTTGGGGTCGCTGAGGGCGTAGATTTTATTGCAATATCATTTGTCAAGTCAGCTGAAGTGATTAATCAGCTTAAAAGCTATATTAAGGCGCGGTCTCGTGATGGGTAAGAACATCCTACTTATATGTTTATGCACCATAAGCCATTATTATACTCATAGTGATTCCTTTTGTTCTTTTTTCCTCTTTTGTACTCTTTTTCTTGTTTCTAATCTGTTTGCCAGCTTGGCACATTCTTTGATGCAATTTCTTCTTTGTTGCTGATAACAAAAAAGAAAAAAATAGTGGTTCTTTTTGTTCTCTTCGTTTTTCTTATCCCTCCTTGTTTGGGTACAAAGAGGAAGCCCTTTACAAGAACATGAACATGAATCTATTTCATGCATCCTCTCTATACTCAGATTAACTGAGCTACGGGGCTCTCAATTAAGACTGGACCATTTCAATTGATTAGTTTTTTTCCCCAAAAAAGAGAAATCCATATGAATTGATGGTGTTTTTTTATTTATTTTTGCAGTTTTTTACCAAACTAGATTTTAGTTATTTTAAATAATAAAAACGTAATACAGGTTTTGAAAACTCACAAACAGGTTGTAATATGTTGGGTCATATAATAGTGAGAGATAACAAAGTTACTTATTATTGTCCCTTTGTTGCATACATTAACTCTTATAAGTGCCCTTTTTCCAAAACAGTAAAGAAGTCTAGATACATCATCCTTTTGGAACTGCCATAGATGTTCAAGTTCTAAATTAGTTTTCTTTTTCCTTTTTGTTTCCTTGGTAATGTGTATTTTATTATGATGATGCAGTGATGTTGCTGTTATTGCAAAGATAGAGAGTATTGACTCGTTGAAGAATTTAGAGGAGATCATTCGAGCATCAGATGGAGTTATGGTTGCAAGAGGGGATCTGGGTGCTCAGATTCCACTGGAACAAGTCCCATCAGCCCAGCAAAAGATTGTTCACCTGTGCAGGCAGTTACATAAGCCTGTTATTGTTGCCTCTCAACTGCTTGAATCTATGATTGAATACCCCACGCCCACCAGGGCTGAGGTGGCTGATGTTTCTGAAGCAGTTAGGCATCGAGTAGATGCTTTAACGCTCTCAGGTGAGTCAGGCATGGACCGGATTTCTGAGAAGGCACTGACAGTTTTGAGAAGTGTTAGTTTGAGAATTGAGAGATGGTGGAGAGAAGAGAAACGTCACGAAGCTATGGAACTAGAAGATATAACATCTTCTTTCGCAGACAGTATTTCAGAGGAGATCTGCAATTCTGCTGCCAACATGGGTAAGTTTTTCCTTACTTTTCTGCTAATGATTTTTTAATACAAGACTTGCAAGTTATTGCTTTCTTTATGCTTTTAATTTATAAGATTAAGTAAAAGCATGGGCATGGTTACTTTATAGGGACCTCTTCTTGGTTTCTGCGTATTTTGGGTGCTTATTGAACCTGCTAATTGTAGCCCTAAAGGAATGCAATGCATATATGAATGTATTGCATCATTGCACCCTCTATTTGCTGTAGGTTCTATATAAAACATGACTCTTGTGTCAATAGACACTTCCAAGTCAAAGATGAGTGTGTGAAGCGAAGTCCCACATCGCCTGAGTAGTAAAGTAATATTAAGCATATAAGCGTGATGGCATCATCACCTTAATAGCTGGTTTTTGGGATGAGTTCTATCCAAGTCTGTATAACATGGTATCAGAGCCGGAGTACTCAGAGATGGGTAGGGTGTGTGTCCCTGGCCTGCATGCAATAGGTGCTGCCAAGTGAGCATCCTGGGCATGAGGGAGGGTGTGAAGCTAAGTTCCACATCGCCTGAGTAGTAAAGTAATATTAAGCATGTAAGTGTGAGGGCACCCTCACCTTAATAGTTAGCTTTTGGGGTGAGTTTTACCCAAGATCGTATAACCGAGTGAACTTCAGAATAAAGCACATCTCATTCTATCAAAGTAATAAAATATGTAATTTTGAGTTTAAAACGCCATTCTAGTACGTTTGAAATGATTGCTTATAAGATTTTATGTGATTATTTTTTGGGGGGTCAAGTTCCATTAGAGGGTGGTTCAATCATGATTTGATTTCTATTTCTTGATATTACTATAGGAATTATTCTGGTGTTTGAAGGCCCAAACAATATTTCCATGTGCTCTGAACATGTTTTACCTTTTAAAGGCAAATATTATCTACAATTATTTTTGGCTGTTCAAGTTCTATTATTGTTATTGTCATCATGTTCTTTTCTTGATGAAAATTTTGGAGATCTATGTTACATGGACTCTTCTAAATTTATAAAATACCTGTGTCGGACACTTGACACTTGGTGGGATATGTGTCCGATATGCCTAGTTGGACAAGCTCCCAATAAGAATGTACAAGTAGTCGAATTTACTATATAATTATGCTTAAGCATTCCATTTTATGCATGAAAGGCTCTATTTTAGTTTGTACATATCACTTGACCCTTAAAATAAAGAAAGTATCAAAAAATTATGAAATCTAGTTGTCTTGGAGTCCTTAACATGAGAATTAGATGAATCTAACACTTAAACACAAACCCACACCTGACACTTGTTCCCGAGTTCATGTAACGTTACTGGAAATTGCATGAGCCCTTTGTTTCAATTGTTGTCTCTCTCTCTCTCTCTCTCTCTGATGCACTAAAAAAAATGAGTTTTGTATTAGATTGATAGATGACCTCATTTTTTGGTTGAATATGGCTTTGTGCTTGTACTACAGTTGTAAGTTTTGCGGTACTTTGCTACAGTTGGGATATTATTCCTTCGTTTTTCTTTTCCTTAATTGAAGACCGTTTTTATAACTAATATGGGTTTTGATTTTCAGCTAACAATTTGGAGGTGGACGCACTCTTTGTTTACACAAAGACAGGACATATGGCATCTCTCCTCTCGCGTTGCCGACCTGATTGCCCAATTTTTGCATTTACAACCACCACATCTGTTCGGAGGCGTCTGAACCTGCAGTGGGGTCTTATACCCTTCCGCCTGAGCTTCTCTGATGATATGGAAAGCAACCTCAATAAAACCTTCTCTCTGCTCAAGGCCAGGGGAATGATCAAATCAGGTGACCTCGTCATTGCTGTCTCTGATATGTTGCAATCCATTCAAGTTATGAACGTCCCGTAACAACATAGATTATGTTCCGGTTCCAGTTCCAAGCCTTGTTTGGCCCTGATAAAACTGTGTTTTTCTACTACTATTAGTTGAACTATTTATTAGTCCATGCTTAGAAGAGTGAAAAAGATAGTAATCTTGAATCATCCCTGTTGTTCTTGACTTCAATAGTCAGTTCTTTTTAGGGAAACAGTTGCAAAGTGTAGTCGTAGACATGCACACTGTGATTTTCTTGGTTTTGTTACAACTTTTCCAAATGTAGCTTATGTACTTAGATATTTTAATTCGTTTTAGAAAGTCTCTTATTTACAAAGATTGAACCTTGCATCATATGACTTTGAATTTATTATCAACATCACAGTATCCATTTTTGTCCCATTTTGCATTTATCTCCTCAACCCTTTTTTAGTGACTTCAGCTTCTGATAAATTTCATTAACTGACCCATCAAAAGGAAATAAAAGTCTTCATATTTGACAAAAAGGAGCACCGGAATGTTTAGTTCGCTGATCAAACTGTGAATCCAATCTAGAAGACTAGGACACGGATGAGGAAGACATATTTGGCAAGTTTGGCATATATAGCATATTTATCAAGCTCAACAGACAAGCTCTTAACTATTTTACCGAGCAAGCTCATAAGAAATGCACTCCATCAAACTTGTCAACACAATCTATCTTTTAATACCTAAGTTCCCTTGTCACATATAGCTAGTGGCAGAAGACTGGCACTTGGATTAAAAATAAGAAAATATTTCTTCACATCATGGTAGTTGGGGCAAATGCAAAAATGATAAATCTTGATATTAAAATTGCAACAGTGCGGATGAGTTGCGGGAATATTGATAGGAGCCATAACTTTTTTGTATAATCTGATTTTTTTTTGTAATGTATTAATTCATGATATATATATATATATATATATTTGGCATACTGGACTTACTACTGTGCATGGCCTTTATATTTCTTGCTCAGATTTTATATTTTCTCAAGGTTTTAGGATAAAGAAAGAGAACATACTATTGTTGGGGGGAAAATATATAGAAAGCAAGTTTGTAGCGAAAATTTGGCTAGAAGTATAACAAGTTTGATGTAGTTGTTAATACAGATTATTGTTTACATTAGTCAGCTTGTCAAAACTCAATATTTAAGTGACCAAAGTACACACATCTTGACCCTTTCAACTGAATGGGGGTTACATATTGGGAGTGTGGAGATGTGTACTTTTTTGGTTGAACTGTGAAGACATGTACTTGGGGATCTTGACTCTTTCAATAGAACATGTGTGTGTGAGGTATTATGTGAAAAACTGAGATGACTTTGAGATTTTTTAACAGCCTGACCAGACTTGGAAAGGGTGGTCTAGTTTACAACTTGGGAGGTTGAATGAAACAGAATTCATGGTATAGGACATTTTGTAACCTAGGCTATTTTCTGAAAAGGCCTTTTGAGAAGCACTTTGAATGAAATTTAAACTGGTGCCCAGCGACCAAACGGGGCCTAAGAAATTATGTGGTTATGGTGAATAATTTTCACACAGACTTGGATACTTACAGGGTCCAAATTTGGGCTTAATTGAGTACCACCAAATTCAGGCATATACTAATTGCTCAGAATGGCTGTTATGATGTGTCTGGTATAGATTTTGATCTGTGTCTGTCAAAAGAAAAAGAAGATAAAAGTTTATATTTTAGGATTAGATTAGAGTAGAGATGCAATAAACCTTTCAAAAAAGAAAAAAAAAATACCGAGGTTGCATAGTCAATATGCATGATCTGAAAATAATACCAACAATTTTAGTAATCTCGAATACTTAGTTTAACAAGTTGATATGGGAAAAATTATTAAATACTCATAAAGTATTATGTGGCATTATCTACATGGTACGTTGTATAAGATAAGAAATCGACACACATTAAGTGAGTCTCGAGTATACAATTACTCTTAGCAAATTGGTTTTGGACAATAAGAGCAGTAGTCAATGGGCCTGTTTAGCGCAGATTATGCAGATTTTTTTTATTTTTTTTTTCAATTTATTTAAATTATTTTTACATAGACTTGACTCTCAAAGTAATAATACTAATTATAAGGAACTCTATAAGTTACAATAAATAGCACCAACAGCACACACAGAGAAATATGACATTTTCATTGGAACTTAGTCCATTGAACTCTGATGTGTCAAACTCTTGTGTAACTTCATAAATTAAAAGTCTACTGTGAAAATGTAAATGTAGATTATATGATTATTTTCTCATCCTTGAATTAAAAATACAAAATATAAAGGTTTTCAAAGCTTGGACACTTGCAAACTTTACCTGAAAAATAATAATAATAATAATAAATAAAGGCAGCTCATCTTGACTTGGGAAATAGATGGATCCAGAAACCAAACAGGGATATACATATATATGACTCATGACCATACATTTTCTCCAAAATAAATAAATAAAATCTATGAGAGGAAGTCTTTGAGGGTGACTTGTGACTTAAAACCACTAAAACCACTTATAATTTCTTTTATTATCACTTCATATTAGACACCACACTCCCCATAAGTTTCAATCAATTGTGACAATAAGGCTTTAGACATATCAAATCAAGAATCTACTGCCAGATCGTCGACACGTGTACAAGGCTTGGAGTGGACTCTTTCATTTCCAAATGGATTAATCTTTTACTTTTTAATTATTGTTAAATTTTAATTATCTAGTTTAATATAATATTTTTTATATTTGTAATTATTTTCTTATTGATTAACGAATAAAATATATATATATATATGGAAAAAGATTTTTTTGAATATGATCAAATAGAATTTCCAAAATGCAACCTTTTTCAAAACACAACTTCAAAAAGTAATTAGTAAATAAATTTATATCTATTCTATTATACAAAATGAACAGCTCATTTGGTGTGAATACTACCACATTCCTTTTTTCTAAGAATGATTTTTACATTCGGTAAATGCAACATTTTTTCACTACCAAATAATTTTGCTCATTCATCAAACTGTCTCTCAATCATTAAATCACTCAAAATTTAACTATAAAATTGCAATTGCATCGGTTTTACATTCATTGCTAGTATAGGGTCATGTGTCCACACTAAAAAAGGGTGTGTATGATAAAATTTCCCACTAGTATAATATATACTAGCGGCCAAAGCACACGCGATGTATGTGCAAACTAAAAAAGAAAATTATATTATGTAATTTATACTTTTTTATAATAATATGCATATGTATTATGAGTCTCATGTAATGCAAATTAAATATTTTTAACTATGTGCAATATAATATTTACTTTTAATATAATTCATAAATAAAATATGTACAACATAATATATACCAAAAAAAAAAAATTTAAATACAATATTTCCTAATTTTCACCCAAAAAAAAAAAACTATATATTATGAATTCATAAAACATCTCAATTTGGCATTGACATGAGACTGAAAATTACAAATCTTGCAATCAATATATAAGATACATTAAAAAATTGGTATTATTTTTGTTTGTTATATAAAAATTAAAATAAAATTTTATGTTAAATTCAAAAATAAATATACTTTAATTAATAGATTACAAGCATAACTTTGCTTTTGTAATTCTAATTGCGTTATATGTGAAGATACAAAGTAAATATATTTATGAAATTTTTATAAACCAAACTAAAAAGTTATAAGCTTACATTTGGACATGAATTGACATGGTTCCAATCAAATGTCCTCTCACAATTTATTCAGAGTGTGTTTGTTTTGACGAATTATTTCATGGAATTGGACTATTAGTTCATCCGGATTAATAGTTTATTGTTTGATTCAATTTTTTGTTCCGGATTATTAGTCATTCATAAGAGGGATATTGTATCCTAGGGGGAGGGATGAGATTATTCCATGGGATTGGTATCCCATGGGACTAATGTGTGAAATATCTATTTTACCCTCATACTATTACTTAATAAACAATTGGAAAATGATAAAATAATCTTTTAAACATTTATAAATTATTTTTTTAGTGTTTTTAATTTAAAATTATATATTAAATAAAAAATGTAAAATGTAAAATATAAATTAAAATTATAAATTTAATTTAATTAAAAATAATAAATTAAAAATTATGGCCTTATAACTTTTTAGTGCTATTAAAAAATTAAATTTATATATTAAATAAAATTATTTTTTAGTGTTGTTAATTTAAAATTATATATTAAATAAAAAATATAAATTATAAATTTAATTTAATTAAAAATAATAAATTAAAAATTATGGCCTTATAAATTTTTTTTTTTAGTGTTGTTAAAAAATTAAATTTATATATTAAATAAAATTATTTTTTTAGTGTTGATAAATTAAAATCATATATTAAATAAAAATATAAATTATAAATTTGATTTAATTGAAATTAATAAATTAAAAATTATGGCCTTATAAATTTAAAATTTTTAGTGTTGTTAAATTATAAATTATAAATTATAGATTACAAATTTAAAATTATATATTACAAGGGTAAAATAGTCTTTTGAATATTTATCTTTATCCAGTCCATCTAACCAAACATTGGATTCACTAAAAATAGTTCAATCCAGACATCTAATCCCATAAGTAAACAAACATACGATACAAATCCAGTCCAACCAAATAGTCTGGGGACAATATATCCTAAGACTAACAGTCCGGGGACAATGTATCCCAAGACTAACAGTCCGATAGATTACAATCCCCCATTATCCAATCCGTCTAAACAAATATACCCTCAGAGTGTGTTTGTTTTAAGGGATTATTTCATGGTATAGGACTATTAGTCCATTCGGATTAATAGTCAATTGTTTGATTCAATTTTTTTGCTCCGAATTAATAATTCCTCCGGACTATTAATCCCTAATATGAGAGATTATTGTATCCTAGGGGAGGGGTGAGATTATTTCCATGAGATTAATATTTCATGGGATTAATGTATGAAATGTCCATTTTACTCTCATGCTATTACTTAATAAACAATTGCAAAAGGGTAAAATAGTCTTTTCAACATTTATAAATTATTTTTTTAGTGTTGTTAATTTAAAATTATATATTAAATAAAAAATAAAAAATATAAATTTAATTTAATTAAAAATAATAAATTAAAAATTATGGCCTTATAATTTTTTTAGTGTTGTTAAAAAATTAAATATATATATTAAATAAAATTATTATTTTAGTGTTGCTAATTTAAAATTATGTATTAAATAAAAAGTATAAATTATAAATTATAAATTATAGATTAAATTTAATTAAAAATAATAAATTAAAAATTATGGCTTATAAATTAAATTTTTTTAGTGTTGTTAAAAAATTAAATTTATATATTAAATAAAATTATTTTTTTAGTGTTGTTAATTTAAAATTATATATTAAATAAAAAAATATGAATTATAAATTTAATTTAATTGAAAATAATAAATTAAAAATTATGGCCTTATAAATTAAAATTTTTTAGTGTTGTTAAATTATAAATTATAAATTATAAATTATAAATTATAGATTACAAATTTAAAATTATATAATAAATAAAAATTATAAATTACAAGGGTTTTGAACATTTATCCTTATTAAGTCTGTCCAACCAAACGTTGGATTTACTAAAAATAGTTCAATCCAGACATCTAATCCTACGACTAAACAAAGATAGGATACAAATCTAATCCAACCAAATAGTTCGAGGATAATGTATTTCAAAGATGAATTACAATCCTCCCTTATCCAATCGGTCCAAACAAACATACCGTCAACTTATAATGCTACAGTAGCAGTTATAGTAAACAAAATCATACAAAAAGAAAAGGAAGGATGTGAAATAACATAACAGATGCATCAAATAGACGTTGATACTATCCCTCTAAGGTCAGAACTTCTTGTTTTAGATGGCGAGATGGATTAGATAAGTCTATGATGAAAACTCCCTATCAAGATGAATGGGCGATGCTCCAGAAAGCCCGCAAATGGCCCACCAGTCCATCAGTGTGGACTTCTTCAACCCAAGCATTGAATTACATCATAAAAGCAGTTGTTATGCATTAACAATGACCTACAACAACCCCAACATCATTTCATTGATAAGAAAACAAAACAACATAGAGAACATTGCCATAAAATAATTTCCTGTTTAGCTTTGCCTTTTTTTTTTTTTTTGGTGAAACAAGAATCCAACCCACAATGATAATTCCCATAAAGAAGAAGAAGAAAAAAAAAAATTAAAAAGGAGTTTTGGTGTGGAGAGAGGGGACAAAACCATCATCTCACAAACACTCACAAACAGTCATTTTTGCTTCGGAAAATGATATATGTCACTAGATGAATATTACCCATTTTTTTTCACCTTTATAAAAAATAAAAATAAAAATTAGTTACTTTTTTTATTTTTTATTTTTTATACACGAAGTCCTCCTTAAACCCTTAATTCGAACCTAGCTCAATTGTTCAAATGTTTATCATATTCTCATAAAATCTATTTTGAAGAATGTGGATTCAATTATCTTATTGATTTTTCGTCTCAAATTTTAATGAAGTATACAAAATATAAGATTCTGTTCATAGTTTAACTCTTTAAAATGGTTGCCTTTTGGCACACAACTTCTGTGTCTTAAATTTGAACTGTTCAAATAAATTATTCGTATGAAAAAATTAGGTTGATTAAATATTGATAATCTCATAATTAAATCATATTTATCTTGAAAAAAAATATTTGTCTAATATGATTTGAAAAATAAATTGTCTATTTTTTAAAGACCAACATGATCTGATCATGTGATTATTAGGGGTGGGCGCGGGTCGGTTGCGGCCACGGAACCTCCAATCCGCCATCCGTCCGCCAGATTGGCGGATTAGAGAAAATCAATCCGCATCCGTCCGCCAATCCAGCGGATGTGGATTGAGCGGATTGGCGGATAGATGCGAATTGGTTTGGCGGTTTAAGATTTTATAAATTTTTAACATAATTCAACTTGTGCACTTCCTCAAAAAAAAAAAAAAAGTATTACAGTCAACGACTTAAAAAACTATTACAATCATTGTATGTCTCATCCAAAAAAAAAAAGTTTGAAACTTTAGAATATCACAATCACTGCATGACTCCTCCATATATTACAATAACAGCATAATTCATCCATATAAAGTATTACAATCTGTGATTCTTAACAATTCAAACCATCAAAACCATGAACAGTGCAGTAGTAGAGATTGTATGTCTCTGTATTGTTACATCTATATATGTTTTTGAAAATAAAAACCAACTAGCATATATCATATTTTCTATTTATTATTTTTAGAGTTAAATTTAAAAACCAAAAAATATAGATAAACAATACATTTATTTTTTTCAATTTAAAAAATATATTCAAGTTGAAAACTTTTTTTTAACTGAATATTTAAACTCTTTTTCAATTAAAAACACAAACAAAATATTTAAACAAATTGAAAACATAAAGTCTTATAAATTATTAAGGGTGTTCGCGGTTTGGCGGTTCGGTTGCGGCCAAAGGAATCTCAAATCCGCTATCCGTCTGCCAAATTGGCAGATTGGAGAAAATCAATCCGCAACCGTCCGCTCGTCATAACACATCCGTCCAAAATGTAGCAGATCGTTTCGTTTCTGTCGGTTTTGGCGGATCGGTATATCCGCTGCTCACCCCTAGTGATTATCAATACTCAATCGATATGATTTTTTACATGCATGAGCTAGTCCATGAACCTTACAAAATGGGAATGAGCTCCCACCATATCTTCATCGCTTCATCCTAATCTATACCTATTTTATGGGTCAAATTCGGACTTACATCGATGATCTAAACTATCTACTTAGAGCATCTCCAATGCACTAGGCATATAATACTTGTTAGTTAAAATGTCTAGTGTGATTCACTTTTTTCAATTCCAATGCACTAGGAATATGATTAAGCATTTTGGCTCAACTCATATTCACTAGCTATATGTAGCGGCCAATCTTCAAGCAAAATGTATTCAATCATTAGGATCATTTCCCTCCATCTTTGTTGTTGACGTGGCATTCTATAAAATTAATAGTATTTAGATAAATAGCTAAAATAAAGAGCATGGTTAGAATAAAAACATAAAATAGTTGATAGGTAAAATAAAATATATATTTTATAGTAATATTTAGATAAATAAAATGTCTATTACCGTTAGAGATGCTCTTAATAGACCATATAATAAAACTTATTCCTACAACAATAAACGGCTCAAATTATAGAAATAGACATGTGGTAGGGCACACATTAGGAGAAAAAAAAGGGGAACAACAGTGACTCCATTCCCAAACAAAGGCAGTTAATCTTTGACAGGACATGGATTGGCCTCCAATAGGGCAAAGGGTAATAGCCACACACTGGTTCTCTCATGACAAAGCCACAGATGAACAGAAAAGCCCAAACAATCACTCCTACTTTCACAATCAGTGTGCCATCTTTTTCTGAAAAAAGCTTTGTAATGTGACTTGAAAACCTATATGTATGTATATATATTAGCGGTTGGTACACATATAATACATACATGTGTAAATGTATGTAATTGAAAAAGAAAAAAATGAATAGTTAAAATTTTGAAGATCTTAATAGTTTTTTTATAGTGACAGTTTTCAAACTCTCATGGATATTTTTGGAATAAAAAATCCATCAATACTATCTCCGGCCTTCATTTTATATACAGTATAAATAAATAAATATGAATAGAAAGAAGACACGCATATTGTGTGTTACTCAAGTGAAAATAACTTTTTTTCACTAGACCTAAAGAAATAAGAAAATTTACTTGACATAAGGTGAAGCAAAGGTTTCAGGATACCAAGTGTAACACTTGATGAGTTATGTTAATGATAATCGAATATATTGTATTGTTAAAATACAGATAATGTCAAAATAATTAGAACTTTAATACAATTTTTATATATTGTAAATACTTTTAAAATATTTCTATATGGTGTTTTACATATTTTTATACTTTTTTTTACACTTGCAAAAAAAGTATTGGTCTACTATTGAATGGTAATTAGTATTTTCCATACTTGAATAACGTAATAGCACCTACTTCACTAGCACTTTTTTGGAGACCATGATACAAAAACACCTACTACCATCACTTCAATAATGGTGAAGTATTAATATTTTTAATAATAATAATAATAATAATAATAATAATAATAATGGTAAGGTATTTGCCAAAAATAAACAAACAAAAAATAAAGAAAAATAATGGGAAGGTAGGGTTATAGATCTATTTGATGTGTACTAAGCATATTTAATTAATTAATTAATTAAAAAATCGCTTACCAACTTCAATTTGAAAATTTAAAGTGTGAGGGTGGATTTGATACTTGATGATTATCTGTCTAACTCATCACTGGACCCTGCCCTATAAAGCCCAAAAAATAGGGCCCATCATCACACTTGGGAGTTGAGACTTCTTCTACCCACATATTAAATTACATCCAAGAAACATAAATTACTTTGTTGCATTATTTTAAAAGTGACCTAAACCTCATTGATAAGTAACAAATAAAGAAAACAATGTTAGAACAAAGTCATTTTTGGCTTGGCCAAAGAAAAAAAAATAAAAACTAAAGAAGCAACCTAAAAGCAAGAATCCAACCACAACAATCTCCAAAGGGAGTGGGTTTTGGTGTGGGGGAGAGAGAAAGACAAGGCTATCACCTCATCTAAATTATATATATATATATATTAAATGTAAATGTTAGAGGAAGAGAAAACCTATGTGACAATAAAAATAATATTAATTTAATTTTTTATGAAATTTTTATTTATGTACGATTTGCCTCTCTAACATTTAAAAATAAATGCATACTTCATTGTAGTTTGTAGATTGTAGACTAAAGTGCATAGGCTATATCACTAACAATTTTAGTGAAAAAGGAGCAAAATACCTTGTAAATAAGAAATTTCATTGTATAATTACAAGCACTTTCATCATTTTTTGGGGGGAATCCAAGTGCACTTTAGTAAAGTGCACCCCCCATAACCTTTGGATATGAGCACATGTTCAAGCACATATTTCATACTTCTTGTTAATTTGGACAAAATATTTAACTGTGCAATTTAATCCACAAATTACATAAGATTATGCGATTATTTTCAAATGACAAGAGAATAAAGTAGAGAAAATCATAAAGTGCCTATGACCCTTGATAGAATACAATGAATAAAAAAGAATTCATGTAACTAATTTTATTTTATTGAGACACAAGACTTAGTTTAATTTAACTATAATTATGTTTATACTAATGACCCTACATAAAAGCAGTAAGGGAAGAGGTATTTTAAGAAAAGTGACAAACTAAATTATTTTAGTGTGTTTTTCTTACATTTTTTCCTAAAAAATTATTGATGGGAATAGTTCAAACAATTATAAATATATGTTTTTAATTTAATAATTTTGATATAAAATTTAAGCTTACACAACTTTAATTTTATGTCAACACCCAAGTATTCACTATCTAATATGATATAAATATACATATATTTTGGTGAGACCTATTTCACTATTAAACGCCTTTATGTCCTCATCAGTCATTATCCCTTATTAAATTATAAATCTTAAAAACTTTATTTATTTATTTTTTTTATCAACTTTGGTGTTATCAATACAAACAAACAGGCCAACATTATTAAATTGAGAAACATCTACAATGTGTACCACCACCTTATCATGAATGGTGTAGTTCCAACACCCTCCTTCCTACATTGATCTATTTTGATAGTCAATCTTTGATTCTAAAACATATCAAGAACCTCTAATTGTTTCTTTTACTAAAACAAAGAGACAATAATCAAATTAAAATAATGATTTAATAAATATTTAGTGGTTGTGATCTAGGAATTGCCAAATACCTATCAACCATGATAGAGGTTCATCCACAATAAAATTTGATTACTTATATTACCATAAATTAAAATAATTGTGTAATGTATATAAAATAAAATAAAAAGATAATTAAAAAAAAAGAAAAGATTACCTTTGAGAACTTGGGGATATGCCCAAAGAGCATAGGCAACAACAAGGTAAAGGAAAACATAAAAAATAAAACCATATCACATCTTCTTCATTAACACATTTGAGTATGTGGTTTTTTTAAATATAATATATGCTAATTGCAATAATAAATTATAATTACATATATAAATACCTAAAAATGATATAGATCCCAAATAAATTAGGAGAATAAACCCATATGCAAGTGGAGAAAGTCAAATTCCAGATCTTCTGATGAAGTGCAAGAATTCTGATCAATGAACTAATCTTATTGGTTGATTATGTGATAATATGCCTTATAACTATAAATAAATAATAAATAATAAATAATAATAGAGTTGGTATATGGTTATTTATACAATTGTTAAGAATCTAAGGTTGGAGAGATGGAGATTGACTAGCTTTAATAAATTAGGCTAACAAATGGGGGGATCTTATGGAGGAAGATTGGGCAGTGGAACTATATAGGTATGACATTTGCCCCCCCTATTTTGGTTGTATGTGAGAGTGGGTATGGTAATTGGCTTCATTTATTTGTTTGTTTATTTTTTAGATGGTTATTATTATTATTTATTAACAAGGTGGTAGTGATTTTTTTGTCAAACTATGTAATATTTTGGATAGTTGTGAATTACACCATTAAAATTTTACTATAATTTTGCTAAAATCATTGTCATGGTCTTGCTTTGTTTTTTTAATTTCTTATGATTGCTATCCTTCATACTATACTATAAAAATATTATTGTAATGGGTGATGGGTGTCTCCAAAATTGATGTGTTTGGGAGTTTTTTTATTTTTATTTTTAAAAAAAAAAAAAACTTTTTCTTGATTTTCTTTCATTTTTAGTGAATTTTTAAAATAAACAAAAAAATTCAAAAAGCTTTAGACTTTTGGGTTTTACTTGATTAGATGGATTAGAAAAGTTTTTTTTTTTTCAGTCCAAAAAAGACAAAAAAAAAAAATCCATTTCTCACTTTTTTTGCTTATTTTATTTTTTAATTTAAAAAAAATATATTTTTAGATTTGTTGACACAATACGGACCGGAAAAGTAAAAGAGAATTTACATATTTTTTAAAAAGATCACTAAAGGTCAAAAAAATTACGACTTATTTAGCCCAAACGCCCAAACTGTGAATTGGTCTTATTTAAATCTATTTAAAATCCATCTAAGTTCATTAACGAATGTAAATGGATTACATATTACAAATACAATTAAAATTAAATTTAAATGGATTGGATATATGTATCCATTAAAATAGGATGATTATAATTAAGATTTGATTAATTGAAGATTTTTTTTTTTTTTGTGTGTGTGTGGGTGACATCATGCCAAGTGTGTGAGGTGTAGACATTTGGTAAGGAATTAGTAAATCCCTTTTGGAATTAATTTTTTTATCTGAAAAATTACACATAACAAAATTGTTGTCTTCAAAAGTACATTTATTAACAATATTTTTTAATTTTTATCCTTTAAGATCCTCTCCCTTTTTCTTTTTCTTTTTCTTTTTTCTTTTTTATAATTTTTTCCTGAAGAATCACATGAAAGTTGGAATTAATATTTTTTGCGACAAAATTTCATTTTCTAAGTCAAAAAAGTTTAATCTATGAAACTCTTATATGTTCTAGTATAGAAAGGGAAAATATTAAGACTCATAATTTACCCACAATAACATGACATGTTATATATCAATTTTTTATTTGTCACTAATTAAATCATGTAAACCCGATTCTCTTGCCATATCACTATAAATAAATTGTGGATACTAAATTTTGAGCTATAACATTCTTCTTTTACAAAAACTCCAACAATATTTTATCTACTCTGCTAATCACACCATTTTGCTCTATTTTGAGAATTGAGACAAATACAAAAATTTAAAGAACAAAGATAGAAAGTGAAAGAAAATAAAAAAAGAAAAGGACAACCTACCCCATGGAAGGAGCAACAAGTGTTTTTATTGGAACCAAGTGTGGAAATTAAATTAATAAGATTTGCAAATTTCTTTTAGATTTAAGACCATAATGGACTCAATAGACTAGCTTAAATCAGCCCTCGTTTGGAAAGAAAAAGTTTGGAACTTTTTGACTAAAATAGCCACAAAAAAATAAAATAGATTAAAAAGTCAATAAGATAAAATATCACATTCAAACCATAATCATTTTTTTTTTTTTTTACAAAAGTCAAAAAAATCAAAAAGTCTATCCCAAATGAGAATTTTTAGCACCAGACTAAAAATAGCTAAAAAGTCAAAAAGACAGTCAAACATATGCTTTTCTTGGCTATCAAAAACCTACTTCATTTCAAAGCCAATAGAAAAGTAAAAAATAATTTTCGCTTGGTATTGTTTTTATTTTTAATTTTTTTATATCTAAAAAAATAATGAAAATTTTGAAATCATTTCGGTTTTCATTTTTTATGCTATATATTTTATTGGGAAAATAGAAATTTAGAAAACAACCTAAAAGTGTTTCCTAAACTAGAATGTTTCATCAAATTTTTTTCAAAAGTATGTTTCAAAAACTAGTTGGCTAAGTAAATTTTTCATATCAATTTAATTTTTTTTTTCTTCTATTTTTTAAAAACAAAAACCAATTTTTGAAAGCAATACTAAACGTGCAAGATTTTTGAGTAATTGTTTCTTTTACCACTTTGCAATGACTATTTTAGCAGCTTTTTTGTTGATTTTTTTTTTTTTTGAAATTTTTATTAAACTAAACATATCCGAAAAGTAAAAAATATTTTTTTTAAAAAATAAATATGTCACTAAAGCCCCCCCCCCCCAAAAAAAATTAATAATAATAATAATAATAATAATAATAATAATAATAAAATAGTTGACTTCTATTTGGCATTTTTTCTTTCCTTTTTTTTTTCTTTTTTTAGTAAATTTGGTTTCGGATTTTTTTTTTTTTTTTTTTTTTTTAAACCTTTGTAGACTAGATAGACCAAAAAGTAAAAAAGTTCAACCAAAACTAAAAAGTTCACTAAAGTTAAAATAAATAAATGAAAAATCAATAAAAATTGAACTTTTATAACAATTACCCAACAAAGCCTTAAATTTAAAACTAAAAAATATATATATTCACATTCGTCATTGTTATTTCCTAATCTTTTTTACCCAATTCATCACATTGCTTATCCTTTTTTCCCCTTATCACATTCCTTACCTGATTTATTTAATTTTTTATACTCTATTTTTAAATCAACGAAAAATACTCCATTCTCTCAATTTTCTCTCCTACACTCTCCTCAAATGATGTAGTAAATAGTACCAACCAATCAACTTTCTTCAAAAAAAATTTTCTCCTTTCAAAATTGTTCGCCACAACATTGAGGAGAGTTTGGCGGAAAACAATTGGAGGATGGAGCATTGGTCTTAGTTCAACTAGTCTTAAGAAAGTAATAATATGTAGTCTTAGTTCAACTAGTAGTAATAATCTAACTATTAACTCACTAGCATTTCATTTTGTTAAAAAGAAAAAAATAAATTGTAAATTATTATTGTGATACCCAATAATTCAGGACCTCCATTTGTGAATTTGATGAATATTTGCATATGTACTATATCACATTATTATTGTGGGGGGTGTCCACATAGATTTTGACTACTCATCTACCATAGAGTAAAATAAGTAGAAAGAGGTCCACTTTATCAAATAAGAGCACTCATTTGTAAATTTCCCTCAATTGTAAATAACAATTGATAGAAAGTGACACTAACTTTGGTGTGATCCACTTATTCCTCTCCTATTTTGGCGAAACAAATCCACCACCTCATGAACAAAAACTGTTTGCCACCATAATAATAATAATAATAATAATAATAATAATAACAAAATAACAAAAATAATAAAAACCACCTACCATACTCTTTAGACTTTTCGTTAGTGGGGTAAATTACAATAATTTTCTTGGAGGTTTGAAAAAAAAAATAAAAATTAAAGTCCACAAATTTAATATAATTATATTATATTATCTTAAAATTTTAAGAAAAAATAACCAAAAAAATAAACTCAAAATTTGACCCTTATAATAAAATAAATTTTGAGTCTTTAATTTTGTCAATTTAGACCCAAAGTTTCAGTTTGTTTTTAATATAAACTATTTGTCGATTTTCGTTGAATAAAACTAACGAAAAAAATAATATTTTAGTCATTAAACTTAAGAAAAAGAGTAGTTTAGACATTTTATGTACACATACATTGAATTTAATGACTAAAACGCTCATTTGCAGTCAATTTTACATGACAAAAATTGGCTGATGGTTTAAATTGAAAATAAATAAAAAGATTATGGTTTAAATTGATAAATTAAAAAACTTAGGGTTTATTTTGTTATAAGGTTTAAACTTTGGGGGTTTTTATATAATTTCCCCAAATTTTAATTTATGTTAGATTTTATCTCATTTTCATTAGTCATTCATTAAAAAACTAATATTTTCATATCTTTTACATTAATTATCCTTAATTATTCATATGTTTACATATCATCTACATTAATTTTGCTCACTTTATTCTTATCAAAACAAAAATTAATATAATCATGTCAAATTTGTAAGACTTTTATTCAAACCTAAAATTGACAGAACAATTTACCATTTTCTTTGGTCCAATTCAGTTCAATTTCAATTGAGTCATTCCATCCAAATTACTATCAATTTTTTTTCTATCTCATTGTTGTGTTTAAAAAAATGGTGAATTTTAATGTTCAATTTTAAGAAAAAAAACTAGGATGAATTACATTAATGGTCCCTATAAATTGAGGCTTATGTCGCTTTAGTCCCTGACTTTTCAATTGTGACACATTTGACCATAAATTTGAATCTTGTTTCAAATAAAAACAATTAAAGATACCATTACTTAATTTCAAAGGCAAAGTTATCAATTTGATAAAATATAAACTAATTTGACAAAAATAAATGTCAAAAAAATATTTTAAAATTTAAAAAATTATTTCTACCTACCAAAGATAAAATTATGTAAAATTGATAAATCTTTTACATATTTATTTATTTACCAAATTAATTTTTATTATGTGTTTGGTTTATGATCATGTAACAGGTGGCTATTTTTATTTTCATTAAATTAGTTTTTATTTTTTCAAAAGTCAAATATGGCAATAACTTTGATATTATTATTAAACCAATTCATTAAATAAAAACATCCAAAACTAAAAATATTTCATATATTAAATGTATCGATTACACATTAAAAGCCTAACGAAAATTAATTAACCACCTATTACATGATCATCATCCAAACAAGTAACAAAAAATTAATTTGGTAAGATAAATAAATATGTAAAAAAATTATCAATTTTACATAATTTTATCTTTGGTGGGTATAAATAATTTTTAAAAATTCAAAAGTATTTTTTTGACATTTATGTTTGTCAAATTAATTTATATTTTATCAAATTGATGACTTTGCCCTTAAAATTGAGCAATGATATTTTCAATTGTTCTTATTTGAAATAAGATTCAAAATTCAAGGTCAAATGTGTTAAAATTGAAAAGTCAATGACCAAAGTGATACGAGTTTCAAACTATAAGAGCTGTTAGTGTAATTCGTCCAAGGAACTAAAATCAAATTTAAAGTCTAGGGTTTATATTATTCAAATTAAAATAATAAGGGTTAAAGTGAAATTTGAGTTAGATTATAAGGATGAAATGTGTAATTTGTGAATAGGTTCATGGAAATTAGTGCCAAGTACAAAATGTAGAGATTTTTGGATTTCAAGGAAATGAATTTCCCAAATCAAATTATGAAGCTTGGGCCCCCCAAATGCAATCTTGAAATCTTCAACTTTCCATCAAGTCACAAAAAAAAGTTAATGTCTTTTTTTTATTTTGGGGTGTAAAGAAAAAGAAGTTAATCATAGTAAAACGAAAAGCATGTTTGAGTCACGAAAGCCTATAAAGAAGAAAAAAAATGAGTGCTAAAGAGATTCAATAATTTCAATAGACATCATTAAAAGAAATTCACTAAAGTGTCATCAAGACTCTTGTCTCATTAAAGTTCTAACATTAAAAAGAAAAATACAACAGATTAGTGACACATCATTACCTAAGACTTTTGATTTGGTTTCACTAATTTGTTTAGTTTTTTTTGCTTTCCATCATTCATAAAACAAAAGTAGGGGAAAAGAATAGAGTACCTTGACAATGGAAACAAATAAATTAAAATATTTTGTTAGGCCCCATTTGATTTGTGGGGGAAGACATAACTAGTCTTCTTGACTCTTGATTAATTTGTTTTAAAATTATTGTACATTATTTATAAGCTTTTGTTCATGATTTTCCTAATAATATTGATTAACAAAACATTAACGATTATAAAAAAAAAAATATTGATTTTTATACAAAAAAATATATATAATCATTTTAAAAATGTTAACAAGTTTCTTTTAATGTATGCTAAGCTTATTCCCATAAAAATGTGGTAAGTAAGGAAAATACAATCATTTAATGCATTGTTAACTAGTACCCATTAACACCTGTTAGGAAGACTTTTGAATAACAGATATTTGACTATTGTAATTGAAAAAATTCATTTATTACTTGTTCAAGAAGGTACATGCAATTTAATGAAAAATTTATTAGATGACGATAAGGTACTACATGATAATATCATGTGTGGTATATTTCATCAATTATAAATGGCCATTTTTTCATATTATTTTTGGAATACTAATATTAATATAATGGATCACACAAATTAATTGCAATGAAAAAAGATACCACATAACAATATTCCTTCACATATATATTAAGGGTGTACTTGATTGGACGAACTGGATAAAAGTAGATTAAAATCTATCGGATTTGAGTCCGGGGACTGTGAATCCCCCCGATTATTTGATTGGATTGGATATGTATCATGTGTTTGTTTTTTCATGAGATTAGATGTCTGGAAAAGACTATTTTTAGTAAATCTAACGTTTGGTTGGACGGACTGAATAGGATAAATGACCAGAAGACTATTTTTACCATTTTTCAAATGTTTACTAAATAATAGCAATATTAAACATATCTTTAATATTTTAATTATTTTTATCTAGATTAAATAAAATTTTATTTTATTTTATTTTTTACACAATTAAATAAATTTATTTTTTTTAAATTAAATAAATAAAATATCAATAAAAATATATATTATTTTTTAATTAAAATTTTAAATAAATTTGTTTTTAAAAATAATAATAATTGAACAATGAAATTAAATAAAACATTTATTAAAATTTAAATAATGAAATTAAATAAAATATAAACGAAATTTCAAAATAAAACATTAACAAATATCTATAAAAAATTATTTTTAAAAAATTTTAAAAATAAAATATCAATAAAAATTTAAATAAAATTATTTTATTTTTAAATTGAGACATAAATTTTATTGAATTTTACTAAATATAATACATAATTAAATAGTAGAGGGTTAAAATGGTCATTTTACTACAAAATTCCAACAGTGGATTGTCTCTCCAAAATTGTCCCATACCCCCCAGAATACAATAGTCCCTTATATGGGGGATAAGGAGTCCGATCGGACTCCATGTCCGGTAGACTAAAAAAAAACAAACGACGGATTGGATACTTTTTTCAGATTACAATTCGCACAGTAAATAATCCCCCCTTATCTTCCCAATCAGACACACCCTAATTATTCTGCTTTTTTACAACAATTTCAAACATTGTTATTACGAAGAATTTCAACTGAACCATCTAGTAAACATGTTTGAGAAATTAAAATTTTAATTATACACTGACATGAAACAATGAAATTCGACTATTTTGTATTAAAGATGTAACTCCTGATTTGATCATTATTTTTTTAATATTTTACATTTTTTGTGAAATTTTTTTTTTAAAAAAATTTCAATTTTTGGTCATATGGACATGAAAATAAAAAGAAAGATAAATTATAAATATACCCCTACAATTTACTTAAAATAAGAATTACCCTCTATAGTTTGAAATTTTAAAAATACCCTCTTGTCAGAATTTTTTATTTAACAGAATTAACTGAAAAAATGATATTTGTAACTGCTTTCCTAAACAATAATAAAATTACTTGAATTATTAACTGAAATAAATTTCTAACATCATTAAAAATTATTATTTAATTTGATAATTTATTAATAAAATGGATCATTTGTTATGAAATTATAAATTTTAGTAAGCAGTATATAATTTTCAAAACTACAAGGAATAATTAGTATTTTAAACAAATTTCAAGGGGTGCATTTATAATTTATCCCAAAAAAATTTAAATGTTATTTTTTTGACATTTTTTTTTATCTTTGTGAACTTAAAATTTTTTCAAAAGAAAATTACTTTTTAGATCCGTATAGATTGGATGGATTAGAAAATAATTTTTTTAAAATAAAAATCCAAAAAAAATATCATTAAAGATTAAAAAATTCAAAAAAACAAACTTAAAAAAAATAATAATAATTTATGGTGAAACTCCCATTTCAATCGAACCAAACGCATCCTCCGTTGGAATGGGTGAGGACGAGAGCGAGAACAAAAATTATCAGGGGTTAAATTTAGTTTTTAACTTATTTTAGGTTATATTATTTTTTATTTTTTTATCTACTTTTTAAAAAAATTTAAAAAAATTAAAATATTAATTTTTAACCAATTTTTCAAAATAACCTTAAGTATTTTAATATATTACGTGCTCTTATTATCAACCAATCATAAATTATTATATTCTTTATTGATTTTCTATATATCTAAATATAAAATCACAAGTCCCATTTCTTTGCCAGTCACAATCTCCTTATAAATCAACTGACTATACCTCTAGCTCTAGGACCACTGGGGCTTTGTTTGGAAGTTGGGTTGACGTTTTTGTCTATTTTAATTTTAATTAAATGATTTTTAAAATTTTTGTAAGAGTCAAAGGAAAATAATTATGATTTGTAGTGACATTTTACCTTCGTTTAGGATGTGGGTTAACTTTTTGACTATTTTAATTTGGGGCTAAAAGTCTTGTTTGCAATAGGCCTTTTGATTTTTATGAAAGAAATAATGAAATAATTATGGTATGGCTTTTTATCTATTTGTGGCTAATTCAATCCAAAAAAACAAAAAAAGCCACATCCTAAACAATACCTGAATAACCTCCCGATAGGAAGAAAATTATTTATCGTTTCATAGTCAAGTTGAAGAGGCGTCCTAACTAGAGATGATCATTTTAATCTAATTCACAGGACTCGTTCATACCCGTCTGAATGAGGTTTCCCAACTAGAGATGATCATTTTAAAGCAATTCACAAGACCCGTCCATACCCGTCTGAATAAGGCAAATTTTATCCAATCAGATACTTATGTAGAGCGGGGGTTGATTAATTATATTTTGGTCACCCAGAGGTGGACAGGAGGCAAGTATCACCTCCCTCAATCCAAACTCAACTTGACATAATTAATAATATATATAATATAATATAATTAGATATAAGAAATGAATACTAAAAGTTTGTACTTCTGTTTAAATATAAATAAATAATAATATTAAAAGTTTTACTGTTTATATATATATGGAAACAAGATAAATTATAATTTGTTAAGGATTTAAAAGGTTCTCCATTTTTTTAACTATTTGAAATGTGATCAGGTATTCATGGGTATCAGATATCTACGGGTATCGGATATTCGCAAATATTTGCAGGGCGGAGATGAGGTTAAAAATTTTCACTTGTAGTGGGGTTAGAGCAAGGGCAGGGATGGGTTTTGAAAGTGAAGGCGGGGGGAGGAGATGACAAACCCCGTCCTGCAGCCATCCCTAGTTCCAATTTAGGTCCGGTTTAAGAATTGATTATTTTAGTTAACTTTTTATGTTTTATGAAAATATATGTAGGAAAGTAGAAAGAGTGACGTGACAATTTATAGTGACTTTTTGACTTTTTAACTAAAAATCACACTTTCCAAATGAGACTTGAATATTTTAGGTAAATTATATAAATCTTTCTTGAAATTTTAAAAAAATATAGTAAATTTCACAATTTTAATATAATTATATTAAACTTTTTTAATATTTTAATTTATATAATACTTAGCCATATTTTTATTAATAATTTATTAGTTATATTGACAAGGAAAAAAAGTCATCTATTTTACACGAAAATGTATAATTTACATTGTTTATTTCTATTGCTCAATTTGCATCAAGAGGTCGGTTATGTCAAAACTACGAGACAAATTGTATTTTTTTTCAAATCTCAAACAAAGTATAACTTATCTTAATTTTTATTAATTGAAATAATGGAATTGAGGTCTCGTTTGGAAATATGTTATTTTAATGACTTTTTGAATTTTTAGAGGAAAAAAAAATAGTATGCTTGGAACGATTTTTTAATTTCTTTTACGAAAAAATATGCAAAAAGTAAAAATTAAAAAAAATCTTTAATTTTTTAATATAAGTTTTAAACTTTTTAATTTTTTTTAAGTAACTTTTTGGCTTTCAAATTAAAACAAGGATATGTCAACCGAGGCCTGACTTTTTTTTTTTTGTTACAGGAAAATCCTCTCTAACCTCCCGCAGGTTCAAGGCAGCACCCCTTGCAGAGATCACCAAGGTGTCCTGTTAGCCGTTCCGAGCGAGGAGACTATAACCTGGGAACTTGCCCCGACCTCCCAAGACAAGCTCCACTTAAGTCAGGACTTGCACAGCGGGAGAGTATTGAACCCACACCAAGTGCTGACTAGACAACTTGAGGTCCAACCTCCTAATCAACATTGCTTCGCCTAAAAAATTGGCCCAAAAAAAAATTTGAACTTGTAACCTTAGGCTTAAACCCCAAAGCCTTACCACAATACAAGAACCCCTTGGGTTAGGCCTGACTCTATGAATGGTGTAAAATGATATTCCAAGATCCCTGAATAATTTTTCTTAAAAAAAGGACGAGTGTCTTAGGAAAAATTACCAACTATGGTCCTGACAAGTTTGTATAGTACACCAATTTTAAATTTGGGCCTGATTTGACGTACCAAAAAAAAATTTAAAAATTAAAAAGTTATTATAAAAAATTAAAAAGTTATCACTATTTACAAATTAATAATATAAAAAAATTAATTTACACAATATTTTAATACAAAATCAACGAGTTGACAAGTATTAAATTGATGTCAAAAAATACAGGACCGGTCTATCAAAGGAACAAAAAAAGAAAATTAGATATATATTCATTAAGTTGGAGGGTAATGTTGGGCCCATGGGGACCTACCACAAGTCTCGTTTTGATAATCTGAACCATTTAATGTGTAGAACTCGTTGAGTATTATATGCCTGTAAAAAATCACGTTGATCAGATATGGATAGCTATGTGATTAAATCAGATTTTTTTCAGCTGTTAATTTTTCACCGTCCATTAATTTCATACAAAACTGTTTTGATTATATAGCTATCGATATCCAATTAAAGTGATTTTTCATAGACATATAGTACTCAACGAATTCTACACATTGACGGTTTAGATTATCGAAACAGGACCCGTGGTGAGTCCCCACGGTCCAACAGTACCTGTGAAGCCTCATGCACCATTTCAACCAAGCCGTACTATCCTTTGCCGCTGGTCACTGATGAGTCTACTTCATTGGGGTAAAAACGTAATTTTGTCATTTTATATAATATTTTAATACAATTTTTTCGTAAAAAGATAAAAAGTTATCTCAAATAATCATCTTTTTTCCTCAACTTTTTAATTCAAAAAATCAAAAAGTGCACTTATTTAGGACATCCCAAACAATTCGTAAGATCATTTAAAATGTGAGTTAACTTTTTAACTATTTTAACCTGAATTAAAAAGACTCGTTTGGAATAATTTTTTTAATTTTTATAAAAAAAATAAAATAATTATAATTTAAATATGATATTTTATCTTATTGACTTTTCAATTTATTTTATTATTTTGTGATTATTTTAACTCAATATTAAAATACCAAACGAAGGCTTTATTAGTTAAACGGTAGGATTCAATATTTTTATTTTTATTTTTGTTAAAAATTTTTAGAAACAATTCAATAAGCGGCAGTGATTGGTAGCTTGAGAGGCATGGCTCGAATTGTGGCTCGAGGTCAAACGAGCGTCGTTTGACCCTTTTTTTTTTTTCCTGGTTTTTCTGGTATAACGAAGAAGGGAGAAGAATGGAGAAAAAAAGAAGGGAAAAGGAGGAAGAGGGGGAGGAGGAGGAGGGGGGGGGAGGGAGAGGGGAAGGAGGAGGAGGGAGGGGAGGGGGCCATAAAATCGGCTGGAGAAGGGAGGAGGAGGAGGAGGAGGAGGAGGAGGAGGAGGAGGCGGCAGTGCGAAGGCGGTGGGCAGCATGACGGCGAAGCCTGCTTCTTCGACGACGACGATGACGGAGCGGAGATCGACGACGATCGATGATGGCCGACGATCGTCTTCTCTCTCTCTCTTTCCCTCTGCTTCTCTCTCTCTCCCTCTCCCTCTCCCTCTCTTTTCTCCTTCTCTCTCTATTTTTCTTCTTTCGAGCCAAAATCGAGCCTGGTAGCTTTGAGCTACCAGGCATTTTCCTTCAATAAGTATCCATTAGTATTAGAGTAATGCTAGAGACCTCAAATATTCTACCAAAAATTTTATTAAATGTCTCACATGGGTGTGGGACCCACACAATGTAGGTCCCATGTAGGTCCCACACCCATGTGAGACATTTGATAAAATTTTTGGTAGAATTTTTAAGACCTCTAGCATTTTTGTTAGTATTATCCTAAAATCATCAAATAACTTCTCGAGAAAATAAAACATTGATACTATGTTTAGTTGAGGGATTTGAAGAAAGATTTGGAAAAGGAAATGGAAAAGATAGGTGAAATGTGAAAAAAATATACCTACATTTCATATAGTTTCACACACCTTTTCTATTTCTCTTTCCAAATCCCTCTCTAAATCCACTAACTAAACACAGCGTGAATGTGGTGATGGACACATGGCGAGCATTTGTTAGCTGAAAGCTATGGAATGGACAAGTGTCCTTTATCCACGCAGTACTCTCTGCTGTGGTACCGTGTACTGGCAAGTCAGAGAACAAATTATAGTACAGTAGTACAGTCGAGAGATAAAATTCCTCACTGTAGACTCACGATATATATCAACGTCAAGCAAAAAGTGAGGATCAAGACTTCAACTTTTGGAATTTGCCCACCGATTTTTTTTCTTTTTCTTTTTCTTTTTAAAATTTTCTTATATTAAATTGATTATTGTAATTTTAATCTTATCAAATCTGATTTTTGACTTTGTAGATTGTGTCAATTTATGTCTAATTTTTAATTTTTATTAAGAAATTAAATAAAAATCAATAGTAAAAGAATTTATTAAAAAATATATTTTAAATGAGACACTAACGCCCTAATTACTTTTGAGGGGTGTAAATAAACTATTTTTATTTAAATTTTTAGTTTAGTGGTTTTGTATCGTTTTTTTATCAACTAACAATCATTAATGAAAAAAATAGTTAAGGTGTCGTTTGGTAAATTTGGTTTTTTGATTTTTTTTTAATCTGAGATTTTTTTATTTGTTTGGTTTTTTTTTTTTTGACTTTTTTGCATTAGAATGACAAATATACTCTCTACTTGAAAATGATGCTTCTTTGACTTTTTGTTTATATATGGGTCAATTTGGTAATTTTACATCAAAAGTCAAGTGTTTTGTCATTTTGTGATTTTGTGACTTTTTTTTTTTTTTATCTTTATGTGCTTATTTAGTCCCAATGTATTTACCAAACCAAGGCTAAGTATCATATGAATTAAAATCTCAAGAGAATTTAATATAATTATATGAAAATTATAAAATTTAATATATTTTTTTTAAATCTCAAAAGAGGTCAGTGAAATTTACTTAAAAATTTATTAATCTCACCCAAAATTTTGAATTTCATTATTTTACATTAATAAAAATTTATATTTTATTCACACAGTTTTAAAGTATCGGAAAATAATCCAACTCATACTATCATATAAGGGAAATTATTCCATAATCCTGAAACATCATGTGACCATACTTCAAACCAATCATCAATTATTTAGCCCTATATTGTTCCCTCGTCCTCAATATAAATTGTGAGCCCTTACCCCTCTCCACCAATCAAAACCTTATGGTGCACCACGTGTTTATATTTCGAGAATAATGAATAATCACCCATCATATAATTGTAAGTTGATCTATTTATTGTTTGTGTCCAAGTTACCCAATATTTAGATAGTTACACATTTATGTGTATTTATTTTTGTTTTGTATAATTATAATTTTTTCTGAAATTTTAAAAAATTACAATATGTCACAATTTTGATATTTTAGCCTTTACATATTTGTACAATTTTACAATAATATTAGATTGAATACATTTGGATATCAAATGGGATGCTTTACACAAGACCAATTGTCACGACCCGCTCCCCGTACCCAAGGGTTAAGTATCGTGATGGCCAATAACTGAGATTATCTACGGCCAATTCATAAATAAATTAATAAACGCAAGCGGAAGAAATATTTAAATAATGGTACTAAAATAATCATTGGAGTTTCTATTTTTATTACAAAATATATTGATCAAAAAGGCCAATATTTATATAGAAAAATATCATAAAAATACTGTGTGAGTGTCTATTCCGCAACCCTGCATCTAAGACTTTCCAAAGCTATTTCTGAATTGCATGTTTCCTGAAAATTGGTAAAAAAAACTATAAACACGTGGCAGAATGAGAAATATTATACCAAGAGTATAAGGGACACGAAATAACCATTGATCGTTAATTAGGCCAAAACATTTATATAACAAATCATTTGAGTAGCAGAAATCATTTAAGTAGCAGAAACTGAAATACAAATATAATATAAATATATAGCCATAACCACGGTACAGAACAGAACAGAGGTCACAGAAGTGACAATCAGAACAGAGGTACGGATTCAAGAGGTGGCTCGTACGGATTCTAGAGGTGGCTCTCACAATAGTGTAGCACTTAGTTCTGCACAGCACTTTGCTCCGAACAGAACAGAGATCAATGGATCCATGACAAACAGAAGACCACAAAGTGGTCAAACAGAGGCCAATAGTTATTTAAGTCCCCCAAGGCGTGGAACTCCCGTAGTGGTACTTACAAAACATAATTGTTTATAAAGTCATAGTCAAATATTCTTTAAAAATAAAACAAACATATCTATAGATTTCCTTTTAGAAAAATAGGGTTCAAAAATAAAATAACGTAATTGAAACCTTTATAAAACATAACTTTTATTAAAAATATAATTTGTATAAAATAGATTTTGGTAAGTCAAAACATACGTAAAATACATTTTGGTGACTCAAGATATAATATAACTCACCTTAATTTTAATACCTTACTCTTCCTTTCTACTATTACAGACTCTTTCACCTTCCACTCCTCTTTCCTTCTTTTCCACTCTTTCTTTCCTTATCTTTCTTCTTTCTTTTTCTTTCTTCTTTCCTCTTTCTTTTCCTTTCTCTCTTGCCCAGAGAAACGCCTACTCCCTATTTATTGGGAGGTGAGGCCATTGATCAGCCCACGCGTGGCTTACGCGTCCCTTTCCCTCAGATATAATTTATACTTGATGATGTGGCTCGAAGAGCTCGGGCTCAATTCCAGAATCAAAACGGCAGTTTTTTTTTTTTTTTTTTTTGTTTGAGAGGAGGAGGAGGAGGAGAGGAGGGAGGAGGAGGGAGGGGAGAGGAGGAGGAAGGAGGAGGAGGAGGAGGGGAGAGGAGGAGGAGGGAGGAGGAGGAAGGAGGAGGAGGAGGAGGAGGCGGAGGCGGAGGCTGAGCTTCTGCGGCTGCGGCGATGACGCGGTGGGAGACGGCGACGGAGGGAGGCGCGAGGCGGCGGCGGGTGAGGCGGTGACGGGTGGGCAGTGAGACGATCTCTCCTCTCTCCTCCTCTTCTCTCTCTCTCTCTCTCTTCTCTTCTCTTTCTCTTCTCTCCCTCGAAGAAAAATCGAGGAAAAAAAGAAAAAAAAAAAAAAACTAATGCCCAAAGCAGCGCGTCGTTTGGCATTAGAAAGGAAGGAGAGATTTTCGAGCTCTCAATCATTATTCAATTTATAATTATATAGATTTAATTTTATCCTTAATAGATATTTAAGATAATTATCTTTTGACTTAATATTTTAATATAATTATATAAATAAAATAATTCTTAATTAAATCACACTTTATTATATACTAATAGAAAATTAATTATTTATTTTAGTACCACACTCATTATTATTATTATTTATATTATCTATATTATTATTATTTATATTTTGACCTCTAAACTTTTAATAATTATATTATTTTATAAAATTACATATAATAATATATAATAAATTATATACTTTCCGAACTAAAATTAAATAATATTAATATAAATTTTACAGAATAATTAAAAATCTGAGTTGTTACACCAATCACATAATATGATATGTTCACATTGGTGCTTTGACAAGTCCTTATTTGTTGAGTTTGAAATATCACCTGGTTATATGTTTATTGAATAGTATAATGACACAAAATTATCTTATCTAATAAATAGAAAACTAAGGGCTAATTTAGGAACTTAGCTAAAAGTTAAATTTTGACTTTTAATCTATTTTAGATCACATTAATTTTTTTTTTTTAAAATATTTTTTAATTTTTTTTTAAAAAATCAAAAAATTACCTTTTAACTAATTTTTCAAAACAACCTTAAGTGAACATGCGAACATGTTAGATATTTCCAATAAGAATTGAAGCCATTAAATTTATTCAGATTGTGTAATCAATCTAAAATTACTCCAAAATCTACTTGGGGGGCTACTCTAATTATCAAGAATTCTTTATTAGAAGCTTGATTTATTTATGGGGAAATAACATACTAGAGGTAATCAAAAAAATAAATAAAATACTAATAAATGATAAGTATTAATAAATAAAATTATAAACCTTTCAACTAATGTGTAATAATTTTTAGAAGTAGCCCCTGATTGGTAATTTCTCCTTTATTATTTTTTTTATGAGGTTATTAGAAAGTTAAGAGTTGAGACTTACCACAAATATTACTTACTCTCCTTAAGTTATGACCACAAATTTAGTAATAAAAAAAAAAAAATCTGGGTAAAGAATCATTAATGACTCTGGTTAGTTTAAAATTTTAAAATAATTACACATTCTTAATTAAAGCATGTATAGCAAAAAATATATAGTAATTATTTAGTTATTTAATCTTTATTTAGTCTCTAGTTACATTTTAAATGCATTAATTACACTTTTCATCCATATAGATTGATCTTTGGGATTGTTTGGCAATCTACTAGAATAACATATTTTTATTGTCTTTTTATCCAAAAATTATCTAGTAAGTCAAAAAGACGGGTTCATATGCTCAATCAATGAAACATTATAATTTATCCACTATCTCTTTATTATTAGGGCTATGTATTCATTTAACCATTTGCTATTGTTGGGTACATAGCCAACGTGATAATTACTCTTTTTTATCTTAGGGGTTGTTTGGGATGGCCTAAATAAGTGTACTTTTTATCTTTTTACGAAAAGATATGCAGAAAAATAGAGAGGTGATGTGATAAAAAAAAGATAAAAAAATAAATTATTTTTGAGTTGCCAAACTTGACCTTATTTGAATCACATCATCTCTCTACCAATGTTTACAAACTCGGACCGGCCCGGCCCGTCGAACCAGTTGAACCGGTAACCAGGCCTTGTTTCAGTTTGAAAAAACCTCTAAACCCGGACTAGGATAAAAACTGATGTAAAATGCAAAAACTGGATGGACCGCCGATTGAATCAGCAAAACCGACAACCCAGACTGGGTTATTATGAATCGGCTAGGTTTGTTGTACATATATATAGCACTGAAAAAATCATAAATCTTAGGGCTACAACAAAAGGGTTTTCTTTGGCTGGATGCTCATTAGTGTGATTTAAGATCTGGAATTATAGATCTTGTCTTTATGTTTGCTTGGTTTATGTTTGTGTTTGAGATTTGACTCTTAATTAATGTAGTAAACTATAGTATTTTTATTTGACTATGTTTGTGTTTTTATTTGACAAATAGGTAATATTAATTGCTTTTAGTATAATGTTTTTTTACTTTCATTATTTCTAACTTTGAGATATGTGTAGATTGTGCGGTGATTTTTGCTTGTTAAAAGTGTTGAGCAACCTATTTAGAGAAATGTCTTCAACAAATAAAAATAAGGTATGTCACATTATTATTACAAATTACAATTTCATTGTGAGTGATATTTGAAAATTCTATTATTTTCTTGAATTTAAACTTATATTTTTAATATATTTATGATGAAATTATGATGTTAGTTTCAACCCGACGGTTGAACCGATGACCCATCTACCAAGTCCCTTTTTCGGTTCGTTCACCGGTTTGATTTTCAAAACCTTGCTCTCTACATTACACCTCTTTTCATAAAAACAAAGAGTTACTAAGGTCTCGTTTGACAACTATCCGTTTTAGCTTAAAAGTCAAAAAGTTATCAAAAAAATCCAAAAGTTTATAATTTATACCAAAAAGTCAAAGATTATATTTTCTCTCTATTTTTTGCACATCTTTTCATAAAAAAATTAAAAAGTCATTCCAAATATATTAGTTTTTTTTTCCTCATATTTTAGCTAAAAAATTACTAAAATAGCATATTTCCAAACAAGACGTAAAGGATTGTTTTGAAAAGTATTAAAAAAGTTAACTTTTTATTTATTACGAAAAAACGTGCAAAAATAAAGAGATAATTTGATCTAAAAATTCAAAAAAGTCAACACTTTCTAAAAATTGCCTAAAGGCCAGTGATTGGGACCTCGAGGGGGAGTCCCCCGAATCCCCCGAATTGCCCCTTTTAGTTAAAAAAAAAAAAAAAAAAAAAAAAGAAAACAAAAAAAAAAAACAAAACAGTTTTCCAAAAAAGGAAATTAGGGGGATTAGGGGGAAGAAAATTAGGGGGACAAATCATTTTTTATTCCGACAATTTCATTTTAGTCACTATATTTTCTAGTTAAACAATTTAGTCCGTACATTTAAAGTATAGTTTTAATTTGGTTATTCCATTATAATTTTTATTAATTTCATCTATATGTATACCTTAAAAAATTAATAAATATCTCAAAATTATTTATTTTAACTTTCAAATTAGACAAAATGACCAAATTAAAATTAGACTTAAAAATGTATGAATTAATTTGTTCAAATTGGATGTTTGGAATTTGCTTATTTGGCATTTTTTAAAAAAATTTGTTTGGTCTTTAATAATTTTTTTTTTAACTTTTAAAAAGTTTTAGGCATCTAAATTAGTTCAACCAAATGAATCAAAAAATTAAAATTATTTTTAAAAAATTCAAAAAAGACAAAAATAAGTAAAATATTTTTTTGCTTTTTTTAAATTTTTTATTTTTTAGATTTGCATATACAAGACGTATTGAAAAAATAAATTTTTTTAACATAATTTGAAATAAAAAATATTAAAAAAATAAGAAGAATATGTGATTTTTTTGGGTGTTCCCAAAGCATCACTAAAATTATAAGAATCACAATAAAATTTGAATCAACTTATAGAGATAAAAAATATAATTTATTTATTTAAAATAAAATTATACTATAATTTATTTATCGGCAGTGATAGGTAGCTCGAAACCAAGCGGCTCGAAATGGCTCGAATTCAAAAACGGCCTTGTTTTTTAGATGAAGGTGAAGCAGAACCAGAAGTAGAGGAGGGACTAGAGGGGGAGGAGGAGGAAAAGACAAAAATAAGTAAAATATTTTTTTGCTTTTTTTAAATTTTTTATTTTTTAGATTTGCATATACAAGGCATATTGAAAAAATAAATTTTTTTAACATAATTTGAAATAAAAAATATAAAAAAAATAAGAAGAATATGTGATTTTTTTGGGTGTTCCCAAAGCATCAGTAAAATTATAAGAATCACAATAAAATTTGAATCAACTTATAGAGATAAAAAATATAATTTATTTATCGGCAGTGATAGGTAGCTCGAAACCAAGCGGCTCGAAATGGCTCGAATTCAAAAACGGCCTTGTTTTTTAGATGAAGGTGAAGCAGAACCAGAAGTAGATGAGGGACTAGAGGGGGAGGAGGAGGAAGGACTGGAGGGAGTTTAATATTTGGGGTGAAGGGGGAGGCGGAGGCCGTGATCGCAGCTTCATCTTTGCGACGATCGGCAACAGACGAGTGGCGGCGGCGAGGCAAATGACGATCCTCTCTCCCTCTTCCTCCTATGTTCTTCCTCCTCTTTTCTTCCTCTCTTCTCTTCTACTTCTTCCTCCTCTTTCCTTTTTCTCTTTTGAGCCAATCCGATTCACTAGATTCGAGCTACGACGTTTATTTATATTGAAGTTGAATTTCAATGCCACCGTGCCACGATCATCATGAGACGGTTTTCGATATTCCCGGAATGCGATGGGCATCTTGACCCCACTTTCCACCAAAATAGAAGGGCATTCACGTAATTTACAAAACTAACCATCCAATCACTAACTTCCACGACTCACTCCTCCACTTGATACTTGTCCTCTCACCATCACATCCTCACCCCCACTTTCGTGCACCCACTGCCACGTGACCAAACTGCAAAATATCAGGTTTATCCACGCCACGTCATTATCCAAGTGGCACACAATCCTAGTCAGCACCACCCCCCTCGCCTCCCCGCACCTCCCCCCCTATAAAGCCACTCACTCCCCGCTCCATCATTTTTATTACTACACAAACAGCCAAACAAACCCCTCCCCTCTCTCTCTACTCACAACGCCGGCGCCGGAAATGAATATTCCGGCGATCGATTCCTCTCTGCACGCACGCAATGCCCTCGACTCGCTCCATCGCCATCACGTCTTCCATGAAAAACCCTAAGCGAAAACAACCATCAGTTTTTGTTTGCAGAGTTTCAAAGTCATTCGATCCTTTTCTAAACTGGAAAGAAAGGCATCGATTTTTTTTACTTTTTATTTTTTTTGGTTGATTTTGAGTAGATATGTGGACCGGATTGATTTGTGTTGGTGTGATCGGATGAGACAAATGATCGGGTGATGTGAGATTGTATTAATTTTGAATTTAATATTTTCCAACCTAACCTCACAGAGAGCACTGATTTCGTGGTACGGTGCCATGGATTTATGTGAAGTTTGTTCAAAGTGAGTCATTGATTTCAGGAACAGTTTTGATTTTTGACGAATCACTATAACAAACAAGAGTCGCAGTACTGGCAGAGTATAATTAAGCGGTATTCACAACATAAAACCAGTTAGAAACAGAGGCGAGAGAAGCTAGTATGCCTCCAATGAAGATTCAACCACTGGATTCTCAAGCGTTCCAAGAATCGATCAGAAACGATTCAGCCAAACCTGTGTTGAAATCGAGTCTCAAGAGGCTTTTCAATCGGCAGTTCCCAAGCGTTCTGCGTATTTCGTCAGCGGAGAAGCCTTCGTTCTGCGTATTTCGTCAGCGGATAAGCCTCCTGTCGGAGAACCGCAGTACGTCAAGGATGGAGGAGGGGCCGAGTTCGAGCCAAGTTCCGTCTGTTTGGCAAAAATGGTGTAGAATTTCATCGAGGAGACTAACGAGAAGCAATCATCTGCGAAATGCGGACGCAATCGCTGCAATTGCTTCAACGGGAACAATGACAGCTCCGATGACGAATTTGATATCTCTAGTGGTTTTGGTGACTCAATACCTCCTGCTTCGTCTGCCGATTCTTTCGATAATCTCAAGGTAATTAATAAATTTTTGCTTCATCATTTCCAACTCTTTGATGATAATTTCAGTTTAATCTGAAATGTTTATTTGATTTGTAGAGTTTGATTCAATGCGCGAGTGTTTCCGAGAGAAACCTCTTGGCAGACGCTTCAACGATCCTCGATAAGAATAAAACTTTCAAGGGAAAGGATGATCTGAGAAAAATCGTCACCGACGGTCTATTGCTTCTCGGCTACGATTCTTCAATCTGCAAATCGCGATGGGAGAAATCTTCCTCATATCCAGCCGGTAATCCCTCTCTCTCTCTCTCTCTCTCTCTCTCTCTCTCACATATATATATATATATATATACACCTATATATTTGCATGTATGTATTTCGTTTCGATCTTCATCTGATTCAATGATTGAATATACAGGGGAATACGAGTACATAGATGTGATTGTGGAAGGAGAGAGAATGTTAATAGACATTGATTTCAGATCAGAGTTCGAGATAGCTCGATCGACTGGAAGCTACAAAGCGATCCTCCAATCTCTGCCGCACATTTTCGTCGGCAGAGCCGGTCGTCTCCACCAAATCGTATCGATTCTATCGGAGGCCGCGAGACAGAGCCTGAAGAAGAAAGGAATGCACATCCCTCCCTGGAGGAAGGCCGAGTATATGAGAGCCAAATGGCTCTCTCCTCACACCAGAACCACCACCGCTCCTCCGCCAGTCGCCGCCGTCGAGGAGACTCACTCTCCGCCGCCGTTTCAGAGTGACTGCGGAGAGTTTGAATTGATCTTCGGGGACAAAACAGCGTCGGAGGAGGAAACCGAATCGCCGCAGCCGCCGCCGGAAAAGAATTCCGGCGAGGGAGAGAAGTTGCCGGTGGTGGCCTCCACGTGGCAGCCTCCGGCGATAAAGCCGAAGAGCTGCGAGAGAGGAGTCAAGGTGGTTACCGGATTAGCTTCTCTGCTCAGAGAGATATCCTGAAAAAATTTTGGATTTTTATTTTTATTTTTATTTTCAAGTACAAATATATAAATATATTATATATTGAGATAATCAAACAATTTTTTTTCTTTTTTATTCCCTTCTGGAGTTTTTGTTGGTAAGGCTATTATGTAAGAGAAGTATAAATCTATGATAAAAATTGAGAAATAGATAGATATGAAGTTGTTTATTGCTTTAAAAAAACTGAAATCATATCAGGTTTCACAGAGTTTATCCAAATGTTTCTTAATTTCAAATCCTTTGCACTGTTTCTCGAGAGGAAACACAGGTGTTCATGGCTTTTTTATATTATTATTATTATTATTATTATTATTATTTCGGGTTGTAAATATCCCATGTCTGCAAGTGTATATAGATTAATAAATAAGTTTACCACTATACAAATCTATGGATGAATAATAATTTTAAAAAATAAATTTTATTAACAGTAAATTATGACAGTAATATTTGTATGTTAGGTATGATGTCATTTTGATTTATGTAAATTTAATTGATTTAATTTATATTATATTATAAATTTATGATTTTATTTTATTTTAGTTTAATTAATTATAATTTTAAGTATTTTTTTATAAAATATATATATATATATATATAAATGACTTATGTTATATTTATTAGAATAAAATTATAAATTTATTAAACTTAATAAGTTAATCACAATTAAATTAGGGATAGAAATTATGTCAATTGAAAATATAAAAATTAAAATAATAAAAGAGATAAATTGTAGGGAATTTATCTTTTTATCCATTGTGGGTTTCCATTTTTGGCTTAGTTTTATGATGGTTTATTTGGTAGAATTCATGGATTATTTATATAAAAAGTAAAGTTGATCAGATATTAAATTAGTATATTTTTATAATTTTTTATTTAAAATTTATTTTTTATTTATTCACAAATATTTTTTAGTGGAATCTACTGGTTAGTGGATTTTTTTAAACTCAATTAATAATTAGTGAAAAAAATTATCACTTTATAGTTTAATATCAGTAAAGTTTATTATTAATTTATAATATTTTTTAATATTTCCTTTTATTTATATGAATAATTATAATCAAGAAAATGTCATTTTTAAAATAAATATAATTTAGTTATTGATGTTTTATTTAGGAGTGATTTGGCATCCCTTATATAATCTATCTTTTTATCTTTTTTTATTACATCACCTCTTTATTTTTTTACATATTTAAAAAATATATTTATTTAGATTATCCAAACGAACTCTTTAAATTATCTAATTAATAAGTTTTACAAAAGATAAAAAGAGATGATAGAGATATCAAATAATTTATTAAATATTTTATTAAAATTTTCAAGTATATAAATTTGTGTGAATTTCACATTTATGTGAAAAAATTTAATAAATTATTTAAAATTCATAATATTTTCTAAAGATAAATTCCCAACATTGATAGGTTGATGGCTTGTTGGGGGACGAGAGAGAGAGAGAGAGAGGCTTGATGACGGCAGGCTCTCGTGCCGTCTCGGTCGCCGTGAGGAGGAGGCAAAGGTTGCTCATTACAATAACGTGATATATTCTCGACCTTTTTTTTGTCCTATCACTTTCCCTCTCTCTCTTTTTTTTTTTTTTTTTTTTTTGTATTTTTTCTTTGTTGGGGTGCTGAAACTGATTGTTTCATATTCAAGTTTGTGAGAGAGAGAGAGAGAGCTTGTGAGGAAGCCTTTTTTTTAAAAAAAAATTACATTATTTTAAAATATATATATAAATAATTTTATATTTTTGATATAATTATATTCAAATTTTTTGAGATTTTAACTCACATATCCTTTTCATCTAATTTTTTTCATCACTCTTAGTCCTTTTAACTTTATAATTATGTTACCATCTAAAAAAATAATTTATAATTATGTTAAAAGTGCATGCTAATTGTAATTTCTCCCAATTTAAAATATATATATATATATATAAAATTGTAATTTTTTTATTTATTTATTTTTGGGTTATATGAAACATCTTGATGTTGTGAAAACTTTTAACTTTGACTGGACAAGTGGAAAGGAGGAGCTTTTAACACGCGGTGGAAATGCATTGGGTGTGGGTTGGTTCCCAAAGAACGAGAGAGAGAGAGAGAGCCCCCTTCAAGCAAAGAATATTGACTTTTCTTGGTTTTGTTGTGGTTGTGTCAAAACTCTAGATCATTAATAGGTTGATTATCTAGTTGATTTATGTGCAAATCTTGGGCTTAACATATATAATATTTAGTTTTTTTAATAAATTAAAAACACACACACACACAACCCCCCCTCCAAAAAAAAAAAAAAAAAACATATGTACCAATGGCATTATCTACATAATACTTCCAATCAAAAATTATAATACATATAAAAAAATTTCTTTGAAAATATTGAATAATGATCATCAAAAGACATGTTAAGAAATTTGAAATAATTGTGCATTTTTCTATAAGAAAAACACTATGATTTATAGTGTATATCCTCGCATTAGTAAACAAGTTCATAATGTCTTATGGTTTGTAAATTAAACTACATCACTTATATTGTTAATAACTTAAGTATCAAGACTAAAATATCCTTGTACATAAAATAATCAAATTATGTATATCATGGCCATTTTTGTCACTTTAATTCAGGAATTATAAGAAGTTATGTGTTTATTTTTAAATAATAAGAAAACAAACGCCACATGGAGTGAACATAGGATAAAGTTGCCGTTTGAGAAGTGGGTTGACTTTTTAATTTTTTTAGCCTAGGTTAAAAAGCTTGGTTTAGGAAAGATTTTTTGGTTTTTTAATTTTTTAGCTTTTTTTGTGAGAGAAGAGTGTAATGATTATGGGTTGGATGTGATGTTTTGTTTGTTGCGGCTAAAATAGCCTATTTTGTTTTTTGTAGTTAAAATAGCCAAAAAACACTCTTGCCAAACGGAGCCAAATTTGCTCATTTTTATAAAAGACTGTCATAAAAATATATATTCATTTTATGTTTTTCTTAAAATTAATACTCTTATGTTGTGTTTAGTTGGGAGATTTGAGAAATAATTTGAAAAGACAAAAAAGAAAATGTATATGAAATGTGAATTAAATATACTTATATTTTAACTAGTTTCACACACTTCTTTTTTTTTCTTTTAAATTTTTTTCTCAAATCTTTCAACCAAACATAACGTTAACGTACTCTTTAACAAGAGATTGTTTTGTATTGCTATTTAGACTGCTTTGAAATATTAGATTTATAGAGAAATTTATTTTTTAAAAAAAGAATAAAAAAAGAAAGACAGACTTTGTTTGGAATAAATTAAAAAAAATCAAAAAGTTACTAACCTCCGTTTGGGAAGGAAAGTTTGGGTTAAAATAATCATATAAAACAAAATAGGTTATTTTAGTCCAATAAGACAAATTATCACATTCAACCCATAATCATTACATTCTTTCTTTCACCAAAAATCAAAAAAAGCTAAAAAGTCCTTCTCAAACGAGACTTTTAGCCAGCTAAAATAAATAAAAAAAATCGTACAACCATTCTAAAAAAGCTAAGAAGTCACTATTTAAGGGTAACTTGTGGGGGAAGTCACTAGAACAAAATTCAACTATAAAAAGTCACTATTTTGCTCTTTGAATTCAACTACCCAAAAAGTCTAAAAGTCAAAAGTGTAAAATAGTCATTTTGATTTTACTACAATATTTTATTACACATCTTTTCATAAAAAGTTAAAAAATTATCTCAAATATACATCTTTTTTTACTCTACTTTTTTAACTAAAAAATCAAAAAATATATTTATATAGCACATCCCAAACAATTATTTAATTTAGATTTTTTATAAAAAAAAAATTCCTTCACAAATCTATTCCGAACACTAAGCATTAAGAGAGGAGATTTGGTTTTTTATTGAATAAATATAAACCATTTTTCACACCTTTGCATGTTGTGAATTTCACACTAATATTATGTAATTAACTAAAATTATGTGTTAAAATTTGTATTAATTAATAAAATATAATAAAAGTGGAATCCCATCGAATCTTTCACAATTCAAGGTGTATTGTTGGGACTCAACCCCAATTTCTAACACTTGAGTACTTCTATCAAAACGTTTCATTGAAAAATTTCATTTTTTTTTTCATGGTTTCTCTCTCTCATACGTGAGAATTTCTTTATATTTTTTTTTAATATGATGGAACTTACATATATAATGACATTTACTCTGTGAATACACATGGTAAATGAAAAAGTGGAGTCCCATTGAATCTTTCACAATTCAAGGTGTGAAAAATGATATTGTTGGGACTCAACCACAATTTCCAACAATTGAGTGCTTCTATCAAAACTTTTGAATGAAAATTTTCATTTTTTTTCATGGTTTCTCTTACTCCAGCATGAGAATTTTTTATATATTTTTTTAAAGTAATAGTAAAAATCTCAAAAATTTTACCAAATGTCTTACATGGATGTGAAACTCACATATGACTCACATAGTGTGTTCCTACACTCATGTGAGACATTTGGTAGAAAATTTAGTAAAACTTTCAGAGTCTCTATTATTATTATTATTATTATTATTATTATTATTATTATTGCCTTGCATGTATGATGACATTTATTGTGTGAATACATATGCTATATGAAAATAAAATATTAATAATTAATGTGAAATAAATTTGATGACAAACTTTTATTTTTTTTCCCTTCACTTATTGTATTCACTTATTAATTATTTTTCACATCTTACTTACCAAAAAGAGGATTCTGGTGACAAAGGAGGATTTGGTTTTTATTTTATAAAATTTTATTAAATATAAAGTAAGAGAAGGGGGAGTTCAACCTCCAACCTCCCTTAGGAGAGGGTGGGTTGGATTGATGCAATCAAGCCCAAAGGCCATTGACATTTGATTTTGATTATGAAATACTTTTTGTAATTTTAAAGAAATTACACATGTACTTCTGTATTTTATTTTTTTATGTCATTTTAATTTTTGTAACTTTAATTGTATTAATTTTATTCTTCACGTTGTGTTAGTTTAATACAATTAATAACATCCCTTTAAAAGTTGGACTAAACTAAAATCAAAGAATCAAATAGTTAATTAAATTGTCTCAAAGTAATGAGGAGCTAGTGTCTAATTTGAAATAACCATTCCCTTTAAATGAATCATTTTACCCTTAATTTCTTAACAAATGTTATTAGGGTTTGTTTAGGAAGTGGTTTGGCTTTTTACCTTTTTAGCTATTTTAACATGAGACTAAAAGGCCTCGTTTAAGAAAGGCTTTTGGTTTTTTTGACTTTTTGTGAGAGAAAAAATGTAATGATTATGGGTTAGATGTGATATTTTGTCTTATTAGACTAAAAAATCTATGTTTTTTTTTGTGGCTATTTTAGCCAAAAAAAACCCAAACTCTAACTTTCCAAACGAGCTCTTAGTTAGAATAAATTGATACAATGTGAAAAATTAGGGAGAAGATTGATATAAGTGAAATAAAAGTGATCAAATTTGTACAAAATGTAAATTACGAGAATTAAATGTTTAATTTTTTACTTAATTTATATATTTTTTAAATAGGTAGAAATGTGGAAGGAGAAAATAGTAGTTGGGCCATAATGGTGTTAGTCATTTTGGGAAGGAATAGTGGTTCTACAATTGGTGACTAGTTGCAGGTCTCTAATTTGGACCTACATGGATGATGTGCCCTAAATTGAAATGATTTAAAAGGTGGGTTCAAAAAAGAAAAGAAAAAAAATTAAAATGCTTGGTAGAGATTTATTTTTTTAATCTATACTGTAATCTAATGTGATAATTTTGATGGAAATCTTTACGTTTCGAGCGTTATGTATCATTCATGTGACACAATTTCTGTATTCCTAGCAAAAGTTCAATTTTGACCACAAAACTTAGTAATTGTACAAATAGAAATACTGTTATTTGGAAAAGCTTTAATGTGAATGATAAAAATTTATAAAAAAGATATAAAAAAAAAATTTAATTTATGTAGCATTACTCATTCGAGTACAAGTCTCCTTTTTTTATTGTTTTACTATGAGTCTATGATCATCCACAATTTTCTTTATTATGTAAGGCTCAATTTAATACATATCACAATCATCATGGGTGCGCCTTTCATAATCCATCATGTTGTGTATATCCTGCTATTTTATATTATCTCTATACAGAGTCGGTGGGGTCGGTTACAAAGTTATGAGAACTAATTAGTGATTGAGTTTTCATTTGGCCACTTTTAATTTTAATTAAAAAATCAAAAAATTATTATAAATTATTACATCATTTTTTATTTTTTTATATATATTTTTTTTTGTAAAAAATCAAAATATTATTCAAATAGTATATTTTTAAACGAGACCTGACTGAGAGTGGTCATTTCTCATTTTATTTTTGTTTTATTATTATTATTATTATTATTATTATTATTATTTTAAATAATGACAAGTTGTCAATATATATATATAATTTAGTACATTTTCTTATTTTTTATATTTACTTTTTTAAAGATTACTTCATTAATATTTTATTTTTTAAGTACGTTTAGATTAAGTGGTTGTTTGGCATGTGCTAAAATAGCACATGCTATTTTAGCATGTTATCCTATTTAGGTCACAATTATTTTATTTAAGTCACATCACTTCTCTATTACATCACTTTAAACTCAATCCATATTTCATATTTTTTTCGTAAAAAGTCAAAAAATATACTAATCTAGCACTGTGTATCTAAAAAATAAAAAATTATGACTAAAACATTAAAGGGACATTTATATACAAGACCTAATTTATGAACTTATACTCCATTAAGTCCTAACTAAGATTTTTTGGACCATTAAGCCTCCGTTTGGGAAGTGGGTTGGCTTTTTGACTTTTTTGACTATATGAGCCTAGGCTCAAAAGCTTGGTTTGGGAATGATTTTTTGGCTTTTTGACTTTTTTGACTTTTTTTGTGAGAGAAGAGTGTAATAATTATGGGTTTGATGTGATGTTTTGTCTGTTGTGGCTCAAAGAACCTATTCTGTCTTTTGTGGCTCAAAGAGCCAAAAAAGCCCCAAAGAGCCCTTGCCAAACGACACCAAGCCTCTGTTTGGGAAGTAGGTTGGATTTTTGATTTTTTGACTTTTTTAGTTTTTTTAGCCTGGGCTAAAAAGCTTGGTTTGGGAAGGGCTTTTTGACTTTTTGACTTTTTTTGTGAGAGAAGAGTGTAATGATTATGAGTTGGATGTGATGTTTTGTTTGTTGTGGCTAAAATAGCCTATTTTGTCTTTTGTGACTAAAATAGTCAAAAAAGTCTCATTTAGCTCTTGCCAAACGAACCTTTAATAGGACTTATTAGTTTAAAAAATCTTAGCCTCCGTTTGGGAAGTGAGTTGGCTTTTTGGCTTTTTGACTTTTTTGGCTATTTTAGCCTGGGCTAAAAAACTTGATTTGGGAATGAATTTTTGGCTTTTTTAACTTTTTTTGTGAGAGAAGAGTGTAATAATTATGAGTTTAATGTGTTATTTTGTTTGTTGTAGCTAAAATAGCCTATTTTGTCTTTTGTGGCTATTTTAGCCACAAGTCAACTTGCCAAACAATGCTTTAAGATACAACTTGACATACCATAACATTTGTAAATAGGACTTTTAAATAATTAACTCAACATTAAAAAAGTTCACTAAAAATAAAAATAAAAATACAAATACAAATTAAAAATTATTTTTAAAAATTCAAAACCATACAGATTTTTCTGTCAATTTACTTATATTATATGCAATTTCAAGAACTCAAATTGTTTAAATTATTTTTAAAAAAAAAATAAGATATGCGCGTCTCTAATAGCAAGTGAACACATAATTATGTGCCGTTTGGTAACACTTACGTTTTCAGTTTTCTGTTTATATTTACAAAAATTTAAAAAACTCAAATAAAAACTTGTTTGGTAAAAATTTTTATTTATAAATCAGTGGTCTGAGTTTATAAATTTAGCTAAAAAATAAAAACACAAAAAATGTGTTTCCATTTTGAGTTTTCAGTTTTTTTTTTTTTACCACTCAACACTAGCCACCACCCGCTACCATTTTTCATCACCGTCTTCCGCCACCACCACCCACCACCCACCCACCACCACCACTCACCTGCCACTACCACCCGCCACCATCACCAGCCACCACCACCTGCCACCCACTTGCCACCACCACCTACCCCTCGCCACCACCACCACCCACTACCCACTACCCACCTACCATCCACCCGCCACTACCATCCACCGCCCGCCACCACCACCACTCACCACCTACCTGTCACCACCATCGCCCTTCGCTTCTATCCGCCACCACCACCACCGCCTGCCACCACCACCGCCTTTCACCACCCACCACCTTCGCGCCGCCGCCCATCCACTCACCACCACCACCACCACCCACCACCACCACCCACCACCACCACCACCTGCCACCCACTACACCACCACCACCACCATGCCACCACGCCCGCCGCCACTCACCCGCCACCACCACCCACCACCACCAGCTACCCACAACACATCGTCACTACTTTCCACCACCGTCTTCCGCCGTCACTTGCCACCACTTGCTATTTCTCACTCTTTTTTATATTTTTAAATTTTTTTAAACATTTTGTTAATTACTAAACGCGTTTGTGGTTTATGTTTTTCAAAAAATAAACAAAAACCAGTTTATAAAATTTTTGTAAATATAAACTGAAAACGTAAACGTTACCAAACACACCGTGTTGAGAAATCTGGCAGGTTTTTTCTCCTTTAATGTAAGAGATGAGCTTTCCTCCCGTTCGTGATTGAATTAGAGTGTTATTAGGCCTGTGAAGGTTCATCAGGAGTCCCATTTCGATAATTTAAATCATTCAATATGTAAAACTCTTTGAATACTATATTCCTGTAAAAAATCATGTTGATCGGATCAGATTTCTGTCAACCGTTTATTTTTTCTCCGTCCATTTTTTTTATACAAAATTGATTTGATCACGTAGTTATTAATATCCGATCAATATGATTTTTTATGAACATATAGTACTCGACGAGTTCTACACATTCAACGATTTAGATTATCACAACGAGACCCATGGTGGACTCCACAGATCCAATAACACTCTAATTCGATTATGGAATGGAAGAAAGCCAAACCCTTAATGTAAAAAGCAAAACAATAAAAGCAATTTCCCTAAAGTTTGACAACAATAATACCTTTATTAAGGCAAACCCCACATATTCTCTCTCCATCTTTGAAATGGATGGTATTTGGAAGGTGATGGAGATTGCTTGTGAGTTATAAATTTGATTTATACAGAGATTACTAAAGCCTACAAGAAACCACAACATTCAACACTATTCATCAAATGAGAAATGGATAAGGTGAGACCCTCATGTTTACAATGGTGTCCTATCTCTCTTACAAAATTGGAATATGCTTTGGTACATAATTTTAGTTATAGCATAAATGTTGGGAAAGTAACAAATCCGAGTCCATGACTGTGAGACATGAAATCACACTGGAAAAGTTGAGACACATCTCACAAAACTTTATCCAATCAATCATACAACATATTTTTAATATATTTATCTTTAATTATTGTTAGATGACATGTGGTTTAATTTTTTTTTTTTCCTTCAAAAATAACGAAAAGTAATTAGGAAAAATTATAAATCAAAAGAAAATGGGATACAAAATTTTAAAATGGTGACGGTCTTTTTTGGTCTAATTTTTTATTTTTACAGATTAAAAAACTCACGTCCCAATCTTCTAAAAAATATTTTTGATCAAATAACTAACTTGTAATTCTCCCAAATAATTATATGATAGAATGCTGAATGGGACTTTCGTAAGGATTAAAACCAAAACAAATTCAAAAGAATTAGTCTAACCTTAATGTTGTGTTTGGTTAGGGGATTTGAGAAGGAATTTGAAAAACAAAATGAAAAAGGTGTGTAAAATTAGGTGAAATAAAAATATATTTTATTTACATTTCACCTTCCTTTTTCATTTCTCTTTTCAAATCCTCCAACCAAACACAGCGTAAGTGCGGTCTGCTTTTCCCTTTCTATTCATTTTTATCTTCTTTTATGCAAGTTCAAATTATTCTATTTGAAATGATCTTTCATTGCACTAAGGGCATCAACATCAAAGTAGTTAAAATTTTGTTATATTTTAACTTAAAAGTTATTTTTTCTATTTTGATTTTACTCTATACTATTTAAATATTATTTTATTCATTTTAATTTAAAATTATTTTTTAGAAACTCAATACAATTAATTTCAAAATATAAAAAGTAATATTATTTTAATGTTTGGCTAGACTAAACCACTAGCTACATTTGTTGAGGGGCAAATTACAGAGAAAAAAAAAAAAACTCCAAGATTTGAGTCATGTAACAAAATAAATTCAGAATTTTTAATTTTGTCAATTTAAATCTTATACTTTCAATTTATTTTCAATTTAAACAATTTGCCTATTTTTGTTAAGTAAAATCAATGAAAAATATGTATTTTAGACATTAAACTCATGAAAAAAAGATATTTTAGACATTTTATATGTACATACATTAAGTTTAATGGCTAAAAGATTCTTTTTTCGTTGGTTTTACTTACCGAAAATGAGCTAATGGTTCAGATTGAAAACAAATTAAAAGATTAGGCCTTAAATTGACAAAATTAAAAATTCAGTATTTATTTTGTTACAAGACTTAAACTCGGAGGATTTTTTTATAATTGCCCCTTTGTTGAAGGAAGACCATCAAAACTAAAATGGCTACTTGATAATTAGTTTGATAGAGGTAAAATTTAATAATTTATTCATTATTTTAACTAAAAAATAAAAATAATTAATTTGATGAAAATGCTCTAACATGGGTGATCTTTACAACACAAAGCAAAATTTTGGATGCCCCATAAAAAAAATTTGATCAATTCATGAAATATATAATTTGGGTAAGTTTGGCTGAGTCTTCAAAAAAAAAAAAATTTATTTTTTATTTTTTTAAAAAGTTAAATGAAAAAATGAAGGAAAAAAGCACATGGTTTTGTCTTTTTGGGTGTGGAACTTATTATTGAAAAATAAAAAATATTCTTTTGGGTGTTTATTTTTATCAAAGTTATTTGTAATTTAAAATTAAAAATTAAAAACAAGTTCTAAAAATTCAAGTAGACATTGACGTTCAAAATAGCTAGAAGAAGTTATTAATATCAAGATTTAAATTTTACATGACAAGGGAGAGTTTACAAATAAAACCAATTTATTAAAAATATTCTTTGAAATCTGTAGAAAGGGTGACCCTTTGTGAAGTCAAAAATTATGAAAAAAATAAAAATGTCCATCATTTTGACGGTCAAGAAGTAAAAGCTTGTTTGTTTTCGATTGGACCAAAAATATATAAATAAAACCAACTTTCCCACTAATTTAAAAAACTATTTTAGAAATTGCTGAACACATACTTTTTTTTTAAAAAAAAATTAAATAAAAAAAAGTAAATATATATATATATATAGGGTACTGTTATGATGTGCAACTTACGTCTTACACTTACGCCTTTTCTGTTTACAGTCCTGCTTTTGTTTTCACTTTTCACTTATACTTTTTGTGTAAGTGGCACATGGTGTGCTAAGTAAAGTCCATATATATAGCCAAACCCCATTCACAAGGGTCAATTCAATCGTATTCGACTGAAGGCCCAACTTATTCGAAGCCCATAAATTAATGTTTAAGGATAAGGAAGACCAGACACTTTTGCTGACAAAACTAAAGACAAATAAAATAAAATAAATAAATAACAACTGATTAGAAAAACAATTAAAGTGAAGATTACTCCAAATAAATTAAAAATGCTTTAAAAAAAATAAAAAATACACATTTGGGGATTGACTTTATGCGGAAAACCCGGTCACGGATCGAGTAGTCTCAAATGTTTTTTTTAATTTTTAAAAAATTTTTAATATAAAAAATTCAAATGCTTCAACTTATTCCATAATATTCCCTTAAACATATATAGTCAATACTTACAATTATTTTACCAAATAAATCATATATTATTATTACTGAGAGAAGAAGCAGCCAAAAGCCCAATTGATTAAAAGTCCAGAGAACACTTAATCAATAATAAGAAAATGGAGAAGTTATTTAGTAGGTCCAACCTATCATGTGGTTATGTGCCCATCCAATAATAAGAAGATAAAAAGATAATTTTATCTGAAAAATAAGAAATAAAGTGATCATCTATATAGATATACCTCGATTATTGAAAGGGAATACCGCATACATTATAAAATCAGATCTACTAGATAATTTGCCTCAAATGTGATGATATGAGTTATGTAAGCAATTTATGGGCTCTGGTACAACTGTATTTAGTTGAAAGAATGGTCACAAAAAAGCTTTTAAATTACGTTTAGAAACACACAATCGAAAAAGTTGTATCTAATTTTGTGAATAATTTCTTTGCAAGTGGGAAAAAAATGTTTTAATAATCTAAACCATGTAATAGGACATAGATTAGACCATACTCTGCATAACCTATGGACAAATCAAAGAAGAACCTTACATGAATTAATATGCTAACATCATGGTGTAACCAGAAAGGGCTTTTGGGACAAGTAATTACACTCTCATTGTCCATGAAAATTGTCATAAAAAAAGTATGATTTAGTAGAATTTAGATTGGCAAAATGTCTTCATAGAACCATATAAAGATGTTTTTATAACTCGTAGAAATATTAAGATGAAATTTATCATTGGACACCGTGACAAGCTAAAAAGACCATAAAACATAACAAATTGTACAATTAGAGCCAACTTGATATTTCAAGAGAGCAGGAGTAGGAGAATGAGTAGTGCTTAGTGTTTAATCTTTTATACAGCCAGTTCTAAGCCTAGATAAAGGAGTAGAGTTATGTGTTAAGTAACCTGATAGGTAGCATATAAAAATTTTCGTCAAATTTTTTATGAATACGAATGCTTATGAACATGAGTAGAGTTGGAGCCAAGCTATCTAATGGAAACATTAGCAATTATCTATTTGTTTTGACCAAAATTATTTTTCCCAAAAATACTTTTTACATTTTCTAATATATGGTACGATAAAAAAACAAAAGTTAATCAAAAATACTTTTATTTTATTTTTTAAATATAGAAAATATTTACTAAACCTAATGAGATAAATTAAAAATCTTTGACAGTACCACAATCAAAGTTAAAGGACAAGTTGGAAATGAAGTACAATCCTAACTTAAGAACCTAAGAGTCAATGATGAATAGTGAGTAAAATGTATAAAACAAATTTATGAGGTTAGTATAGAGTATATATTAAGATTATGTAACATCAAGCAAAGCATCTTTAGGTAACTAAATTATTATGGATTAAATGTTAGGTGCCCAATAAATTATTGCCTAATCTATGGCCAAGTATAGAAGATAATAAATCAGTAATCATCTGAGAACAATGACATAAAAGGTGGGTTAGGCTTGTATGATGAAGTTCATATAATTAAGGTGGTCCAAATTTTACTGAGAGTTTCTAATTGGTTTAGTTTGGTTGTTGAGAAAACCATAAAAAGAAAAGAAGAAACCTTGTAGTCATACATTTTACAACCACTTCTAGGCTACCAAACAAGAGAGGAAGATTTTCTAATGAATTCAGTAGTAGAGAGAGAGAGAGAGAGAAAGAGAGAGAGAACTCTATAAATTGCAATGTCTCTGAGCCTTTTAACCGTAAAATCATGAAAATCAAAGAATATATTGTAGTTTGCACCTAATATAATGTTTGTACCTAATATTGCTAGTATTTCTAGTATTCCTTATATTAGTGCTAAATTATCCACTCTCCTCGATCTCTCTAAAAAGCCAAACAATTCTTCTAAATATTTGTTTAACAATATTTTTTAGGCTGGATCATTAATTTGTAATGAGACAATAAAACGAAAACAAAAAGAGGGGAAAAAATAGTCTCTAAAAAATAAGTCTATTTGGGACGGTTTTTTTTTCATAAAAACATTTTTTTAATAATTAAAAAATAATAGTTTTATTTTCAGTACCTTTAGAAATTTTAAAAATTTCGCCGAATCTTTACAAGGCTTTCATAATACTATAAAAGTAATAATTTCTCATTAAAAAGAAAATTTGAAAAGATCATAAAAAATTAATTTTTAAACAATGACCAAACGTATCATTCTTTTGGATTCTAAAAAAAATAAATACAAAATAAAAACTGCTTAAAATACGATTGCTAAAACCCAACTATGAATAAAAAAAAAAAAATTTGATTTTACAGTGTAACAAGAGACAAACAGGCTTCAGAAAAATTGGTTACACAAAGTGTCCACCACCATGTGGGCTGTCAGTCAGTCCAATATTTAATCCAGGCCCGTGATCTGTTGCAGTCATGCTGCCATTTGCGGCCCAACAGTCCATGCTGCTTTTTTTTCTTTTTTTTTTTAAGATTTTCCAATTCTCGAAATATCATTTTAACTATGTGTACTTTCAATAATATGAGACTACGTACTTAGATAGTTTGAAAAATATGAATAATGATGAGTAGATTTAAAATATTATTGATTGAACCGATCTAATAATTGGTGTTTTGGATCAAACATTAAAAAAATTAACAAAAAAAAAAAGGAAAAAAAAAAAGAAGATGAAGCTTCTTTCTAGTTCATTATTTGGATTGTAGTCACATTGGTCCATTTCGTTGATTTAAATTGTCTAAATTTTAGTGTCTCAAGTTAATTATTCATACAAAAAATTAAATTAATCAAATATTGATAGCCACATATTTGGTTCAAAGGAGACCTGAGGCAGACCGATGATGATCTAAGCTATCCCAGATAATGGAATGGAGGGAAGCAAATTTCATCAAAATGTTTTTTATTTACAAAAAAGGCCATTGTCATATGATTCTGTAAAAAAACATAATAAAAAAAAATTATGGAGGAATAGCATATTTTTCATAGGACAATGTTTCCTAGTTACTTGTAACTTTGTCCTTCAATTGGTTCTTCATTCCGTTAGAGCACTCATGGTTCTTCATACAAGTTTGATCTGACTCCCAAGTAGGCAAATTAAAGTTTAAATCTTTGGACCACAAATAAAGCACACATCACATTCTTTGCACCACACACTGCAATCTTCCCTCCTTCCCCACACCATCCGCATCTTCTCTGAGGAAGTTATCAAAATCTTATTTATTAGAGTTTGAAATTTGAACAATTCCAACTGCTTTCTTAGAAAATGACTCGCGGGAAAGTTTCATCCGAGTGCAAGAAAAGGGAGAAAGCAGGCAAGAGCAGAAAATGGAAAGCGAATGATTCATCGACAACAAATAAAGGCGGTGAGATATATTCCTCAAAATAATAAATCATCAAACAACATAGGACCATTCCCTAAGAAACTGGAAAATACACAGGAACAGAGGCATATATCACTACATATACCAATAGTTTGCAGAATGAAAAAAACAATAGCATATTTCAATCTAAACAACAATCCAAGAACAACTTGTCCGCTTCATTCTTTGCCATCAGCAGCGCGAAGAGAGCCCAATTGAACTGGAGCTTGTGTTCCCACAACTTTCGATGACCCATAAATCGACAAGTCGATGCCCTTAGCTTTCTCTTTCTCAATTTGTTCCTTGATCCAAAAGTATGTGATTCTTAGCCCATCCTGTAAACAGAAGATGTGTATGGATATGATTGGTGAGTCAGCTATTTGCTAATGAATTGACACTATGGAAATTCCCAATTAGTCCCTATCAGATACCTTCAATTTCATAGTAGGGGCCCAACCAAGCTTCTCTTTTATCAGAGTGTTGTCTGAGTTTCGACCGCGCACACCCTCTGGCCCGGGAATGTGATGGATGGGCAGCTTCCTGTTCTCGAAGCTTAGAACAATTTCGGCCATCTCGTTCATGCTAACCATTTCGTCACTTCCGATATTCACTGGCTCTCTGAAGTCCGACTTTGTCAATCTGAACGCAAAGTGCTCAATTCAAGACATGGAATCAAGAAGGATGCATGACCAAATGTAAAAGGAATGAAGTTAGCCTATAGCCATTTTTAGATTGAAATCAAGTCCTTTCGAAACATAAAACACAAAGGTTTTGTACTCATCTAAAAAATTTACCAATACCATATGGTTTGGCTTCCTAAAGAAATGTGTGGTGAAGTTCTTATACTACCATATATATATATATATACTAGAAGGTGTGCACACCCGATGGATGCGATATGAAAATCAATTGGTTGATATTTTACGTATTGACAAAAAAATATGTAGATGAAGGAGAAAAAAATAAAAATTAAGAAAAAGGTGAGGCAGTGGCAGGGCAATTTTGGAATGAAAAGCTGTGACAAAGCTTCACTGAATGATAGGCTTGAATAATAGAGAAAAGATACATAGTATATATAATCTACGAAAATAGATTTCTCAGCCTTTCAGGTTAATTAAATTAACTTCTTCACTTGTGGGGAGATTTTTTTATTGAAAATACAGGCTACTTATATCATGCATCACTTGCGATAAAAGCACATCAAAATATACATGCATCATCCAATGGCAATAATGTAATTTAAATTCTACTATTCCAATGTAAATACGGAATGTTTTCTGTTCAAAAGCAAATAAGAGTTGCCAACAATTAACAAGACATTACAATATCAGCCAGCACTTAACCTCTATAAAATTTCATATCCAACAAAAAGCACGTCTTAATTAAACTTGAACAAGGAATATGTTTTATTGAAGAGATTAGTTTTACCTCAGGACACCTTCAACGCACTCATCAATGAAGGTGAAAGATCGGGTTTGTAGCCCATCTCCCCACATCTCAAACCTATCGATAGAGGTAAGGGCCTTTCTGCAAAATGCAGCAGGGGCTTTCTCCCTCCCACCTGTGGTTGTCAAATGAAAAGAAAAATAAATTAATAAAAACCCCCAAGGAGAAAAAATAATATGAAGAAGTTACAATCTGAGCTTACCTTTCCACGTTCCAAAAGGTCCGTAGATGTTATGAAACCGTCCAACCCTACACTCAATGCCAAAGTCCTTGGTGTAGTGCTTGCACAATTCCTCTGTTGCTAGCTTCTCTAAGCCATAAGCATCTTGAGGCTAAAATACAAGAAAGGGAAATCTCATCAATTGTGTTAAAAAATAAATATTAAAAAAACCAACTTGATATATATGTAATACAGTCATGGTTCATGAGTTTTGAGGAAAAACCTCAGCAGGCCAAGCATCGGACTCTTTCAAGCTCACGTTGGTCTCCAACTGCTTAAATTCAGGGTAAATGCAAGCGCTAGAAGCATAAAAGAGCCTGCATACAACAACGAAAAGATCAATATTCAGATATGTACATCCGTATATAGATAAATCCCACATTGATACCAAGAAGATATTAAAAGCAAAAGTAGATGCTAGAGGTTTTCCATGGAAGCGCCATTGTTAGAGCAATTATTGGCTTCCACATATTTGAAGTCAGAATTTCCAATGAGCCCTTAAATGGCTTGGAACAATCAAAACAACTAGAGCTGTATTCTGCTTTTCAACAACACTAATTTGACAAAAGGAATTGAAAAGGTGTTAACAAAGGAAATGTAAAAAGTACAATGCCACATTTAATTTTTGAGTAGTTGTTTTTTCAGTTGTATTTTGGCAACCAATGAAGGTTTCTCACTTTACACTCGGAAAAAAACAGTGACCAATTTTTGCAAGATGACAGAATCAGAACTAGGGTGTTTGAAGTCGAGGAACGTTAACATATTATTGCATTTGGATTCCCACTTCAATCTAAGAGACTATACCAATTTCTAAGCATTTATCATGGAATTGAAAGTTGCCCTTTTCTATCTCCTCTCTAAACAGCCCATTAAGCCCTTCCATACATAAGAAAAAACAATAGACTATCCCATTCTTTAGAATGAATCCAACACCAAAATGAAAATAACCCTTAAAAAAAAATAATAATTCTGAAACAGACAAAATTCTTGTATCAAACATGGTGTAAGGGAAGGGACCAAGCTCATAATCAGAAGCAAGTTGAATGACAAGCTTGGATGTTTATATTCCTCCTGCCTAGTAGCAAGTGAAAAGTGTTCAAACCGGATGGCACAAGAAACAACAACCTCTAACTCAAATATGGCCCAACAAAGTGAAAAGAATTTAAATTGATAAGTATTCACAAAGTTGAAGAAGACAAACCTTTTAACTCCGTTGACCCTTGCCGCTTCAAGCATGTTAAAGCTGATCATTGTGTTGTTATACATAATGACTGAGTGGTTGGACTGAATGAATCCCATACCTCCCATATCAGCAGCAAGGTTGAACACATGATCAACCCCGGTTGTGACTTTCAAACAGTTATCCATCACCCTCAGATCAACGAGATGAAACTCATGACAAAACATGTCCTCGGTCATGTGCTCGTTTTTCTTCCAGTCGGAAGTGATGATATAATGCCCCTCGCTCTTCAATCGCCTAGCAATGTGCGAGGCAATGAATCCACCCGCTCCGGTTATGGAAATGCGGAGCTTCTCCGAAGGCCAGTAGGGTTCCCTCTCAAGGTTCTCATAGGTGTATGCCCCATAGTTACTTTCTCCAGTGCTTCCCATTCTGCAGACCTCATTATGATGAATAATGTGAGGGTTCTACAATAATAATACATAAAGGGAAATGCTAGCCTAATGTTGGTGTATATGTAAAAGAGAGTATTGAAATATGTTAAAAGTGTATTGGAATTCTAACTTTTTTGGTATTAATTGATTTTTAACAAACACGTAGTGGGCAGTTGTTAGTCGAACCCATATAAAAATCACCGTCTGTTGATGGAAGGAGGTTTGGAGGGAACCAACTATGACATTGTCAAATGCAGATAAGTAATTCAAACTTTTTCCATTTCTTTCCCTAGAAAAAAGTTTGATGGATAAGAGGAAACCATCATGCACAATTAATGTGAATAAAACTATAAAATATAAACACCATGGAAGATGAACAAGAGAAACCCTAACTCAATACTCAAGATTTCAAGAATATACTCTTTCTAGAGTCCATGAAAGCAAAGGAATGGTATAGAAGCAAAGAATCAATACTTACACATCCTCAAAGCTAGTAAATCAAGGAAAATTATTACATAATTATTAAATATAATTGTATAAGCAGTTCCAATGAATTCAAATTAGTGGGTGGTAAAATTAGAGATCCATAACACAAAGTCAGAAATCCACATTATAAAGGTTCAACAGTATGACTTAATTTAAGTTTCCAAAACCATGTTGAGCAAGATTATAAATCAAAATTTCAAAAACAAAACTGTTCATGTTAAAATATCAAAGGAGATAGGAAAGAACAGGGGAAAAGAAATTGAAAGTACAGAACAATTACCTCTGACAACTGAAATTAATTACAGGAAAGTCACATAAAAAATGAGTCAGCACACAATGTAGATTAACGTATATATATATATATATATAAATACACACACAGATTATATGTATATACATAATAGGGATATGAAAACAGAACAGTTAGGCTAAGTTTGGGTACTCCCAAATAATTCAAAAAGTCAAAAAGTTACTCAAAAAGTTAAAAAGTTAACACTATTTATCAAAAGTCAACAATTACGGCTGCACAACTCCCAATTCAAATTTTCCTCTAAAAATCAATTTTCACAATTTTTTATTATACATTTTTTCATAAAAAGTCAAAAAGTTAACCCAAACATCCATATTTTCAACCACAATTTTTTTATCCCAAAAGACAAAAAGTACACTTATTTAGTCTTCCCAAACAAGGCTTAATTTCATGAAACAGAGTACCCATGAATGGCACCTTAAACTTCACAAAAACATCAAAACAAACAAAACCCAGTAGAAATTATAACCCAAATCGAAACATCTACAAAACCCATGAACGAAATTAACATACCCATCGATTTGATTAACGAATGGAGCAGAGACAGAACAAAAATCAAAGCCAAAAATTCAGAGAAAGCTTGGAAATTGAATTACCTGAGAGTTCGATTTTGAGAGCTAAATATAGCAAGTATGTGTATCTCTCGTGAACGAACTTACAGATCTTTGCATTAAGCCTTGGATGGGCAAGTTCCTATATATAGTGCCTACTGAAATAGTGTCCTCATGTTATCCTCATATATATATATTGTGTGTGTGTCCTTTTCCAATTTTTACGGACTGAAAAATGACGAGGGTTTAATAAAATTTGGGTAAATTACAAATACATTTTTTAGATTTGGTTAAAATATAAATAATTTTTTGTATTTTATAAATTACATTTCACCTTTTGAGATTTCTAATTTCATAACAAATCGCTCTTTTTATTAATAAATCATAAAGTCAATTAACAGTTTTTACTGATACTAAAAATATGTTTCAATTAATAATTTAAGTAATTTTATTATTGTATAAAAAAATAATTATGAATTTTATTTTTTTGGTTAATTTTGCTAAATAAAAAATTCTAACAAAGTGGTATTTGTAATTTTCAAAATCACAGGGACAATTTGTACTTTAAACAAATCTCAGGAGATAAATTTATAATTTATCCTAAAATTTGTTAGCAGAAGTATTTAAAAAAAATAGATTTATTAGGAAAAAAAATTAAGTGTTTATATTTTATTTTATTTTATTTATAAGATATTTTTGTATTTTAATAAGTTATATTATTTGAATATTTGATTCATCAAATCTTAATTCTCATATTTAAAGTATATTATGGATAATTCTACCTTTATAAATTTTTTTGAACAGTTAACAATCTGGTGATGTAAACATTTATATTAATGATGTCAACATTCACAATGACGAGTTAACATTCACATTGATAGTGTGAATATTCACATTGACAATGTGAACATTCACATTACGAAACATTCAAATTGTCAATATAAATATTATTATTAAGGATATTTTGATGACTATGTCATCATAAGACTTATTGAAACATAAGAAAATAATATAGACTAAATAAGATATAAATAGATGAAAAGAAATTTATGAAAAAATATCCCATAAAAATATTGTATTCATTTATGTATATATTATTTTTAGATTGTGCGATCGATTTTGTATTTTTAAATTTTAAAGAATTTCTTTTTGAAAATATTATTAAATAATTTTAGAATATCATGTAATATTATCTACATGATACTCTTGACAAATTTTAACAAATGAAAAATTATGATATATATTAATTATGTTATTTTTTTATCAATTATTTATTTATTTATTTGTCATAAGATAAAATGTTAGATGTTAGTGATAAATTTAAATTATGACAAAAAAGTAGAGCCGTGCTAAAGGGCTCGAAAGACAGCCGCGAATTTAGTTTTTTTTTTTTTTTTTTTTTTTTTTTGCTATGTTGGTTTGGTTTTGGTTTTGTTTTTCTTTTTTTCTTTTTTTTGGAAGGGTTTTTATATGTATCCTAAAACCTAAATCGTAATAAAAAAAAAAAAATTTAAACCAACATAGCCCAACAAATAAAATAAAATAAAATAAACAATTTAGCCTATGTGGTTTGATAAGATAAGTAAGTTGGATTAGATTGATTGGGTGATAAAATTGACTAATCAATTAGACTGCTGGTTAAAATTTGTTAATTTCATATAATTTTGTACGAGTCCTTACTATATTTTTATTTTAAATTAGAAAGACTCACAAGAAATAAAAATCTAAACTGTAAATCATAAACTCTAAACCCACCCTTACACATAACTATCCTTAAAAAAAAAAATTTAAAAATTACAACAACCCAACAAATAAATAAATAAATAAAAACAACCAAACTAACACAACCCAATAAATAAATAAATAATAAAAACAACCAAACCAACACAATTAAAAAAAAAAAAAAAAAAAAAAAAAAAAAAACCAATTCAAGGCCTCAATCTTTTTCCAAAAAAAAAAAGTTTAATAAACTAGAACCTAGACCTCACCGCACCCTACGATCCACCACATGACCACGGTGGCAAATGTCCATGTCCTTTTGTTATCTAATTACCTAATCATATAAATATTGTCACGTAATAATTTTGAGCAAGATTGGGGATATAATAAAATCTATTAAAAATTTGACATAATACTATCTATACTCATATAAGTGTTTAGTAAAATTTTTAAAAGGATATTTAAAATCTTTAATATTTTTTTTTAGAATAGTTATTATTATTATTATTGTTTAGTGGGACCTGAGGTTACAATCAAAGATTCATACTGTAAAAGGACAGATTGGCCTTGGCCTCTGCTGCGGCGTGGGGTTACCCTCCATTGGTGTCTTGGTGGTGGATCCCCCACTTGGTGGAGGTTAATTCTTAGCTGGCAACCGGTTACCCTAGGGCTAGGGCTCAACGGAATTGTAATGACACCACAGTGTCCTTTTTTTCTCGATAAAAAAAAAAAGGGGACAGATTGGCCACTTAACAGAACAATAAGTGATCAATAAACAGAAAAACTTGGTGATGCTTGTGTTTATAAAAACAAAAATGACCCGGACGTCCTCTTTAGGGGTGACCCCCACGACCCCTCTGACTTTTGATTGGTTAGATTTTTTTTTTCCTTCTCCTCTTTCAATCACCAATCCCCACGTGTGTGTGTAGGGGGGTGGAGTTGGTGATTGAGGAGGTCTCAATCACTTCTCTTATAAAAAACTTAAAATTTATAAATAAAATCTGACTTAGGTGTCGTTTGAGAAGTGAGTTGACTTTTTGACTTTTTTGACTTTTTTGACTATTTTAGTCTGGACTAAAAAGCTTGATTTGGGAATGACTTTTTAACTTTTTTGACTTTTTTAGCTTGATTTGGGAATGACTTTTTAACTTTTTTGACTTTTTTTGTGAAAGAAGAGTACAATAATTATGGGTTGGATGTGATATTTTATTTTTTATGACTAAAATAACTTATTTTGTCTTTTGTGACTAAAATAATCAAAACAAAGTCCCAAATAGCTCTACCCAAACGAACTATTAATGTCTATTTTTATTTATGTGGTCAAAATAGTCAAAAAAAAAAATTCCCAAATAGCTCTTTCCAAACGGACTATTTAATGTCTGTTTTTGTTTAATAAGAATACAACCAATATATAAAATTTATAAAAATCTAATTTATTTTGAGAAAATATATATATATATATATATATTCTCGGTCACCCACCATTACTAGCCGCCAAGTCAACCTTCAACAGCTGCAGGCAAATATTGCCAAACAATATTTTTATTTATTTTATTTTTTATAGTTTTTATTCAGTTATTTATTTTTTAAAGCATCACGAGGGGCTTCTCAGCTTGTAGCTTATTATATTTTAAGAAAAAGCTCAACAAACAAAAGAAATATTAAAGCCTTTACGTACCTTCATGCATTATTTTACTTGCCACCCCATAAGTATCATGTGCTACTTATACATGATGATTTTTTAAGTTGAAGTAGTACTATACAAATAAAAAAAATACATAAAATTAATACAAATTGATATGACAAGTTTTGATTTATCAATTTAATAAAGTAAAAAAAACTCATTCAATTGACGTTTTTGTTTTAAAAAAGAATTAGGGTAGCGTTTGGTTTGATTTTAAAATCATGATTTGATAATAGAGTTATATTTTGAATTTGTGAGTTATTGAATCATGATTTGAGAAGAGAAAATTTGTTTAGTTATGAGTTTTGAATTTCTGAAATGAGTTTTGAAATAAGAAAATTTGTTTAGTTATAAGTTTTAAAAAGAATTTTTAAAACTTAATTCAAAAACATATAATTCATAACCAAACACATAATTCAAAACTCTATTGAAAATTTTATTCAAAACTTATAACCAATCTCTTTTTAAAATTCAATTCAAAAAAATAATTATTAAAAAAAAATTTATTAAAAAATTCAAAAATTTTTGAAAATGTTTTTTTATTTAAAATATTAAAAAATATATTATTTTTTGTTAAAAAAAATTCAGCTAGTGTTTTAAAATTATTTTTGATTGTATATTTGATTAAAAATTTGTTTTTAATTGTTTTGTTTAAAAATATTTTTTATTTTTTAAAAATTACTGTGACAAATTTATTTTTATTTAATTTTTTTTTTGTTAATTTTAAATAAATGGCCAAATAATTTGTCATTTTGGTCTAAAAAATTAATTTATATATTTTAAAAATATCAAAACAAATATTTTTTTTTTTTTCAAACAACAGGTGGCAATTGAAAAAAAAAAAAAAAAGTTCCTGTCAACCACCCAAATGTCTGGACAAATGACCAGATTGACCCAAAAATTTAAAAAAAAAAAAACGCTAGGAAGGATGTCTAGAAGGACGACTGGATAAATGCAATTTCAAAATTTAAAATTCAAAAACTCACTCTACCAAATATATTCTGAAAAAAAGTTTCAAACGTACGTGTGAAACCGATTTTTAAAAACTATATTCAAACACAGCTATATAATAGAAGGTTAAAATTATGATTCTACCCTTAAACCAAAAACAGCTAATCATTATCACATTTTTTGGGAAAAACAAAAACCATGAAAAACAGAAAAAGCAAAGTGATCCTATCAAATAACGGCGACTATGTTTCTTCATGATACTATTGACAAAAAAATCCTAGAATTTGTATATTTTAAATTTTTTTTAGATTATATCACTTCTTTATTTTTATTTTTATTTTTTTTGTATATTTTTAAAAACAAGTCAAAATAAATTTTAAAAAAATAACTTCTAACTTACTTTTCAAAATAAATCATATTCACATGTATGTGTTTTTATTTGGGTTTGGCTTTTGGATTGGATTGTGCTGTTAGGCCCGTGGAGGTCCACTACGGGTCTCGTTTTGATAATTCGAACCATCAATGTATAAAACTTATCGAGTATTATATATTTATAAAAAATCACGTTAATCGGATACCGATAGTTATGTGATCACAACAGTTTTTTGTCAATCATTAATTTATTCACCATCCTTTTTTTGTACAAAAATAATTTAATCACATAGTTATCGATATTCGATTAATTTGATTTTTTATAAACATATAATACTTGATTAATTCTATACATTAACAATTCAAATTATCAAAACGACAAAGCCAAACCCTTTTAATTTTGTATGTTTTGTATTGTAGAAACATATATAGGACAATCTACTACACTTGCAAGGAACTTTCTTACCGCTGTCTGGACCGTCTCTGCCTATAGTTGACATGACTAAGGTTGCTTCTCCGTAGGGGCAACAAGTTCATTGTGATCAGCAATTATTCAATGTCATTTGTAATATTGTCATACATAAAATTTTAAATTATTTACATTTTTATTTGTTGTCTGGCTCTCTATGGATGGAATATATATAAGTAATTTTATATTTATCATACATATCATATCACATTCACTAAGAGCAACTGTGATGTTACTTTTCATTTTTTTATTAATTAATTAAAGTATGAAAAAGTATCCTTTTTATTTTACTTAATTAATTTTTCTTATGTTCTCTAATGTTATTTTTTAATTTTTTATATTTATCTACACACTACTTTCAAGAGTCTCTTAATACTTTCCAAATATAACTAGTATGCAAAAAAATTGTTAACTAGCCAGTTAATATTAAACTAGGGAAAAGTCTACAATGTGCACCTTATAAAAGGGCATATGATATACACTTATTGTAGGGTTCATAACGTGCCACATCATCAAAAATGACCTGCTAAACTGGTCATGTAACAGGTTACAGAAAGAATCATAACTTTTTTTCAAATATCATAACAATATTATAATGAATCATAACAATGTTATAATATTCACCAAAGTGTCATAACAAAGACACTATAAATCATAACAATATAATGACAACTCATAACAAATATAGTTATTTCTAATCAATTATCATAACATTTGAATCATAACATTTTTTATTATGATTCACCATGACAAATCATAACTTTTGGTAGTAAAATCATAACTTTTACTAAAAAGAATCATAACCACAACTTTTTTCTCCACAATCATAATAAGATTAACAAAATGTCATAACTTTTAGTAATGAATCATACACTACAAGAATTTTCACTTTTTGCGACTAAATTTTTAGTCACCAAAAGTTTATTTTTAGTCGCCGAAGTGTTTTAGCAACTAAATTATTTGGTCGCAATAGTCGTCCTCAAAGAATTGTAGGTAAAAGTAATTAGCGACTAAAATTATTTCAGTCTTCCATTTGAATTCACCTACACTAAATATAAACAGGATTTCGCATTCAAGAATCAATCATGCATGCTTTCTTCGGATGCTTTTGCAAAAGTTAAAAAGAATTCTGGTTTAATGATCATACCTTGCTGTACCAGGAAGAAGGAGATCCACATCCACTTCCTCATCACCAGTAGCTGCACCATCGGATCAAGGATCTCCGAAAATGTTCGCTCTCAATTGCCTTGCCAACATGGTGGAGAGACCAATCGGAGGCCTCTTTGTCAGAATAATTTGTAACAACATAACACCCAATGAATATACATCGATTTCACACCCAACAACCCCGTTTGTTGGTGCTCGGATCGATGTAACAAAATGTCCCGGCCATTGTAAATGTACAAGAATCCTAGCAACACCTGCAGCACTAAGCTCAAATCCAATCTCCGCGATTCTACAATGCACGCAGATAACAAAGATCTGTCTTTGGAGAATGTCATTGCTCAATTACAGTGAAAGAAAGTAAAATCATGAGTAATTCTTACCAGAGAAAAAAACCCATAGAAAAAATGAACTGCAAGAATAACTCCTAACACCATACTTCCATTAACATCCAATGGGTAAGTAACACATCAAATCATGTGACTACTTACAGACCAATTGGAGCCAAAGCCAACATAGAACAATGGCACACTGTAGGCCTGAATCTGAAAGGATGGATGGGTCAGAGAGCCCACTCGTGCTGTTTGTCAAAAAAAAAAAAAAAATTGACGTAATGGTGGGGCATGTAAATCTCTTCCCATATGATAAGTCCAAAAAGACATTGCGTGGAAGACAATCGTGCAATTCAACATGATCATATACTTGCATTTATTTTCTTGCATCTTGATCTGATAGTGGTGTTTGTTGTGAGTTTTACACCAGTTTTCTATGCATTCAGGTAATATTAATTAAGCTCAATTGTATTGTTGCAGCTTGGGGACTACTCAACTACTGGTTTGTTCATTTTAGATTGGAACATCATACAAGAACTACTTGTTTTTCTGTACTCTAAATTGAGAATTTTTAGTATATTTGAATTTTAGGGCATTCTTTGGGAAAAGTCTGATGTAACAAGAGAAAGCTACAAATTACAAGAATTATCAGAACATCACCTTATGAGGCTTAACCGCAAGATAAAGTTGTGGCTTACTTTTCTGTTAAGAGTTAATGAATTGGAGATTATTTTTCTTGAAGGGTGATTATGTTGATTATATTGTCTTTTATTTATACTGAGAATGCAAACAAATGGAAAGGTGTAGTACTATGAGTTATTCCAAAATACCGATTGGGGAATCCCATAATTCTCGATTTTCGTGTTTACTGCTTTTGCATGGTATATTTTGCTTCTATTAATTATAATTTATATAAAGGAAACAAGGTGTTTATATGAGCTTAGTTTGTTTTCCTTATTTGATGAAAACCAATATACTCATAGATGGACATTCCTCATAGTTCACATAGTTAGTTTTGTTTTTGGTTTAATTAATGACTTTTGTGTGTGCGTATCTATATCATTGATTTTTTATTTTTTGGGTGCAATGTATCATTGATTTCATGTGATAAGATCAGTTCTTTTTTGACATGTATATATATATATATATTGTAATTCAGATTCTCTCATCAGGCCCAATCTTATGATTATATTGTCAGTGTTGGTTTGGAGAAAAAAAAAGGATTTTGGTTCTTTACTTTGTTTTGATAATCTTTCAATCTACTTATGATTTATGTCATTCCTTTTAGGCATCTTGGAATTTATTCTTGGTGGTGGAAAATGTATTTATACCAAGAATTGGAACAATTTGAGATCAAAGCTTAAAAAGCAAGTACTGACTTATTCAAATGTATGCTTCATCTTATGTTTTGATATTGATATGCCTTGCTTCAGGGCAGCCCATTTGTTATTCTCCCTAAAACTTTTCTTTCTCTTTTCCTCTAAAAGCTGGAGTCCTATCTTTCCCTCTTAATGCTTAGATGGAGTTCATTATACTATTGTGCCAAAATATAATGCAAGAGATACTTGTTTCGAAAATATTTTACATTGCTCTGATATTGCTTCATCTAGTCGGATTACATTGAGAGGTGAGTATAATTTTTTAGTATCTTCATCTTTTTTAGTGTTTTGAATGTAAAATATATATTTTTTCTTGATGTGCTTTAAGGGCCTCCAGTTGCGGGAGCTTTACTATTCTTTTAATTCTTTGTTCTCAATGAATTGAATGTAAAGTATTTCTACCTAGCTTTGCTAATCTTGAAGTGCACCCTTATTGTGATTTCTGTATTAAATATCTAAATGTCTCATGGGTGAAACCAGGTAAAGAGCATTCAGACTCACTTTGATTTGTCAACTCTAATTTCATGATGATTTCAGTTGTTAAAAGGCTCTTAATATTTGATGGCAACCAGATTGGGGACTTCTTGGCTTTCTTGACATTTGAACTCCATCTTTTTAGAGATCTTTTTATATTTTCTTCCAACTTTCAGTTTACAAGTGTGTTGTAAATGTTTTTTATGATTTTCATTTCCATCGCTTTAAGAGACCTTGGGTTTTGCTTTGCATGTCTAAATATTAAAAATCTTGTTATGCATAGTGTGCTTAGCTTTATTGGCAAAGTAGATGTAAGGTATGTGATAGATTATCCTCTATGTTTATTAGTCTTTGTGATTTTGTATTTATCATCTTCCCGATTTTATTTAATTTTCTTATAAATTTTGGCAAGTCCCAATACATATCTCCTACACCAAGAGTCGCTTAACTTCATGCTCGTAGCCATGTCAACTCGGCTTCTTTCTAGGCCATCACCAGACCCAAGGATATTCACCCATTCATTGATATGGCAATGGTCCAGTGACAAGAACTTCTTACTTTTTTAGCTCGTCCAAAATCTGCAGTTCTTTTAACGGGTATTCTTGCTCTGTCAATTTGCTATTACATTTTCAAGAAAGCTCTTTTGTTGGTTTGGTTGTTTGCAAAATGCTACTTAATTACATCATGCGACCTCACTTTGCCTTAAATATCGCATCTTATGACATGTTTTTCAAGGAAATCGGCCGGTGTTTTACAGAGAGTTGGTTCTGCACTGGTATGGTGGTTTATTTGATAATGCTCATTTTTTACAAGTAGTCACCTGGTATGGTTTTATTTTGTTAATATGCATTATGCATCATAGCTATGCCATTTGTCATCAAAATAGCGGTGTTGTTCAGAGTCATTTGGATGCAATGTTTCATAAATTTCACTAGATTGTTGTTGTTTGTTTCTAGTTTTTTTTCCCCTTTTACCATTGTCAACTTTTTTCTTCTGTTTATTTATTATTTTGACTTATTTCTTGTGAAGTTTGTGAATTCTATGATTATCTTGCAGCAAGTTTTGTGCTATCGCCATTTAATTTCTTTATCAGTTCAAGTGGTGAAGCTACCAGAAGGCCTTTGGCATGGCAGCCTTCATCTGTTACTTATTCTCATTTATTATCGTAAATGTGTTATGGAGGAGACTCTAAAAGATAAAAGCGATGACAGTGCCACTTCAGATTTTCTTCTCAAAGAAAATACATATTTTTCTGAAAGCTCTTACTGCAAGGCCTTAGAGAATGTTAGGGATATTGAATGTAAGGTTCTCAAAATTGTAATCGTATGACTGTTATGGGGCTTATTTTGTGCCTCGCTATAAACCAGTCCCCTGCTTGCAGTTGATCGCGTTGATATTGAGGGGAATGCACACTGTGGTCCACTTGTGACATTACCTTTTGCTTCTCTCTTTGATACTCTTGGCATGTGAGTATCTGTATTACGATTATTTTAGTATATGAAAAAATAGATCCAAAATTTAAATGCTAGAGTTTTAATTTGGTTGCTTACCTTTTTAATCCTTTGTTGGCATCCTTGAATTACACTCACATATTTTCTTTTCTTTCTTTGATAAACTAGATTAGAATCTTGGTTGTAATTCAAGTTACAGATTCCTTAATAGTTTCTAGAATTGAAAAAATCATGAATGAATTATGAATCGTGCAATTCAACAATTCGCCATAGATTCTATCCCAAAATAAATTTATCTATAGGTTCAGACGATCTATGATAATTGAATCATAAATCGTAAGACTCGATAATGATGAAAGATTAATATATTGATCTAATTATTAGTTGAAACATCCAATCGCTTTATTGCATTATCCTAATTTCAATTTCAACATGATCATATATGAATTAAGCAGAAGATGCAGCAGCTAAAGATAACAAAGAAGAACTCTCAAAAATGCTACCATGCTTGTGATATCATACACAACAATGGATCTTTGCTACACCACGATAATACATCGGAGCGAAGCTATGGTATCGCTCCTATCTTCTGTGTCCCATATATCAAATTTCACAGTGGCTTCGGTAATGACAATATCTGAGTGAAAAATCTGCTCCAATGGTTGGTTCTGCATGACACGTCTGTCAAATATACTTGACCGCAGACACAAATAAATAATTACTTAAACAAGAAAATAATCATCAGGTTTACACAAGACATTAAAGTGAACAGTTGTCAAAAAATTGGCCTTTGACACATCTTAATACTAAACTGGTTTTCCCAGTTCCCATATGTCGCCTAAAAGAACTCGAGAAAAATTCAAGAAATAGCTAAGAATTGATGTCTTATGACATTTTTATTTGAAAATGCCAATCAAGCATAGCTAATCCAGAATGTATAGTTATTTGAAATCACATTCATTTCAAAATAGGTCAAAAACCATACAATATGCAAAAACAGAAGACTTCAATACAGTAACTGAGTTTAAAGCCCGTCAAGAAAACGATACAGGCACTAAATTTGAACAATACCAATGCATCGCCTAAAATTGTAAAGAGGCATACAAAGATTAAACAACCAGAAGCACATTTTTTTGGGGAGTGTAAACTTGTATAATGTAATAAACATGCATGCATTATTGTCTAATTGTACATCATAATCTATGGATTATTAAATTAATGAAACACTCTAATAAGCACATCCAATTATTTTTATCTGGACCAAAAATTCCAACCTTTTCAAAGTAAACTCTACATGGTGAAGTGCCACCCCAAATTAAAGGATCATGGCTCTAAGTGTTGACTGGTGTAGAACACTATTGTAATTTAGATTTAAACAAGAAAAATCAAAACTTGAAGATTCAGATTGCAAGATGCTCAAGGGGTATGTATGCTTGGAGTAAAATTGGGAGTTTTTCTCCAAGGGGGCATGTTCACAAAAATGGGTAGATATCATACAATAGTTACAAATTGAAATAGCATTTTAAAAAATTCTATGATACTATAGCGATCCTATAGTGATACTATAAAGAAAAGAAAAAAATGAGGAGAAAAGGTAAGATTCTTCCTCTCTCCTACCTCATGTATGGCCTTCATCTCTGCATTCTTTCGCATCTGGATCTCATATTTTGGTAGTCGTTGTGCCATCAGTCGCTTCAATTGCAACCTTGGTTTTTGTTTTTCCATCTCGGCCAAAGCCATCGCAGCCTCTTCGCTTTCTTTGCTTCCGAACATTGCGTTCCTCCTCCGGCTTCCATTCATCAATCTCCTTTACAGGAAACACAAGTGATTTGTAGTCACATTTGGAAAGACTTATTGTGAGATAACTTCCATGTAGAAGATAAGAAACATCAATCTAGTTCAAGTCAAGATTTTTACCTTCTCTTTGGAAGAGAATGCTTCTTTGCAAACTGAATTGTACATCTCCATCATTTGCTTCAATTGATCTCTTAATCTCCTCATTTCAGCCTGTAGTTCATTCTGTAATATAGTCATTCAAATGGAGGCATGCAAGTCAATCTGCTATAACAAAACTTTGCAAGACTACAGGTCATGACCTTATATTTTTTGTGCACAACAATGTGTTTAATTTCAGCCTTCTCAGTGACAACCACCAAAAGAAAACAAAGCTAATAAAGCATAGAGCATAGGCAATTTCATAATTAACATATGTGTTAGTATTTTACAAACTTTGAAACATATTGACCAATGGGGTCGAAAAATTGTGGGTTTTATCCCTTCAATCAAATGAAGAGAACAAAGTACCTTCCTCGGTGCTTTAAGTTAATGTTTCTTGCTCGTGAATTGGATGGATGCTTGCTCGGTGCCACTGAAATGACACCCTGTAACAGCAAAGTTCTTTTATAGGCACTAAAAGCTAGAAAATACTGCAAAACTGTTGTATGCTTGGACATACCTCACTCTATTTTGTTTTAAGTACATATGCAATGAGTTTATCAGTCCATTGTGCTACCTATTTTTCTTTCCTTAAAACTAATTTAAAGAAATACTTTTTTTTTTTTTGATCGGCAAAGAAAATCTTTATTGATGAACCATACAAGGTATGAAAGATTACATCAATAACGAGGAGCTAGGAGCTAAGAAAAGCACCAAGCTCCGGTTGGTGAGAAACCAACAAAAGAGAGAAAGAGAGAGGGAAGGAGAAAGAAGACAACAGAAGCAAAACACAAAAAATAGAGACAGGGCATCCTCTTTGGTCCTGCCTTCCAAGATCGATCATAGCAACACTCAACCTCATTCAATCCATTTGCATTCCAGATGAGCACTGCCACGCCTTCCCATACAATTGAAGCCATTTGCATTCCAAATGGTCTCACATACAATTCAAGCCATTTGCATTCCAGATGGTCTCACAAAGCAGATCAGATAACCATTTGCATTCCAGATGAGCACAGCCACGCCTTCCCATAAAATTCAACCCATTTGCATTCCAGATGGTCTCACAAAAGAACAATCAATACCATTTGGACAAAGATAAAAACTAAAAAGCAGATAAAATTGAAAACCCGCCTTCCCTTTTCGATCGGATAGCAGCCCGGAAGATGGCAGAAACAGAATCCATTTGCATTCCAGATTAGCACCGAAAACAGAATAGTTGAACCATCGCCTACCATTTACGAACAAAGTAACAAAACAGATCGAGCCACGACCTTGAATCCACAGCAGATAAGCTTCAAATTTGCACAGATGAAATCACCCAAACACGAAGCACACCTCCTAACTTGCCTCAGATTTGTACTAAAATCCACTGCAGACCAAGGCACATCATCCAAAGCGAACAGACAAAGATACACCCTCAGATCACCCACATAGCGTAACAAAGATACACCCATATAACGATAAAGATAGCAGAACCAACAACCAAGTTTGGGTAACACAAAGAAAAGCACTATACTCAGATAGACACAGATACACCAACCTCTTCCCGATCGCCTCATATTAAAAAATAGCGAACAGATCTGAACAAGACCCAACCAACCAGCCCATCTAGTGATTTGTAATCCCAGCCTGATTTGTCTCCAATTGAAGGTTAAGTCATCAATTGAGAAGGAAGGTCCTTGATGGTTACTTTTAGCCATAGTGCAGCTGATTTTAATAGATTCACTCATATCTGAAATATTTGGTTGAGCCTCTTGAAATACATTCATTCCTACACTTCCACAAATGACCAAAGAACAATGAGGGGATAGCTCTCCAAATTAATCTGTCAAAGTGATTGAAGTTTACAATCATCCACCATTGGAGAAGGCCATCAACTGAATCTTGAATGCACCAAGAAAGCCCCCATTCGTGAATAATTGAAGACCAGATCGGCCATGAGAAGGGGCAAGTGAAGCAAGACATGAGAAGCGATTCAGAGACAAAGCCACAAAAGGTGCAACTGATGGAAGCGAAGGATCTAAGATACCAATTCTAAGCAAAAATTCTGCTGACTTAATTTTGTTCTTCCAAGCCAACCAACAGAAAAATGAAACCTTAGGTGGGACAACTCTATTCCAGATATGATTGCAAATTGGAAGATGAGGACCAAGGATGGAATTGCCGAAAGAGTAGATTGAGGAAGCAGAAAACTCACCAGTTCTTGCTTGAAGCACAAGCCCAAAAATATCGGTCACCTTTGTGAGGAGACAGAGAAGGGTCAAGTTAGGGCTTCAAGCAAACTAGTTTCTTCCTCCATTTCCCAAGAGAACATCACTCTTCATCTGGGAAAATTCCAAATGTTTGGGCTGGTTTTCCTTGCAAAATATTGATGAAGAGAACCATCTTTATCGGTTGAGAGATTTAAAAGGAAGGAAAATCATTCTTAAGGCAAGTGTTGCCACACCATTTGTCATGCCAAAACTTAATTTCGCTTCGTCCCTACTTTAATTTCACAATTATCCACATAAAAATTGAAAATATTATGCAATGATTCCCAATAGGTAAGATGTCTTTCCAAACTCTAGAATGTTTGTAAGAGAAATTTACCGGTGGATTCCAACAAGCTTCGTCTATCTTGTATTTGCTACATATAGCCCTCCTCCAAAGAGAGTTAATTTGAGTTCCGAATTTCCTCCTCCATTTAAGCAATAGACATGCATTTACATCTCTTATTCTTCTAATGCCTGCACCCCTTGATTAATGCTTTTTGCGGCCTCCCCCCATTTCACTAAGTGAACTTTCCTTTTCAAGTCATTTCGACCCCATAAAAACGCCGAATCAACCCCCTCAATTTCTTCGACCACACCTTCTGGCATCTTAAATAAAGAGAGAAAATAAACGTAAACTAGATAAGGTGGACTTGATTAGAGTTAATCTACCCGCAAAGACGGCGCTTTTCTTTTCAACCGAGAGTTTGGATCTAAATTTGTCAAGCATGTTTCCATGAAGATTTTCTCCGGGGTTGGCTCCAAGAGGTAGACCCAGAATTTCAGAGGTAGGTGTGGACTTGACAATTGAGGAGCTTTGCAAAGGAGAGCGTATGAATCATCCACACCAACACCACATACCACACTTTTGTGGTAATTTATTCTAAGACCAGATAAAACTTCAAGCATCTTAGAACTCTTTTAATAAGCACTATCTGGTCCCAATCTGCTTCAAAAAGATAATTGAGTCACCCGCAAATTGTAGATGACATAAAAGAACATCCTTTGACCCAACAAGCACTCCTCCGAGTATGCCAAGATTAATCGCCTGTTCAAAAGCATGTTAAGACCTTCAAATACAATATTAAATGTAAAAGGTGAGAGCAGTCGCCTGCCTAAGACCTCTTTGTGGTGAGAATTCAAGTTGGTGAACCGCTCACAAGAACGGAGATTCTAACCGAGGAAATACAAGATTTTATCCATCAAATCCATTTATTCCCAACTCCAAAATTGGACAGAGAGAGAATAAAAATTCAGTTCCACGTAATCAAAGGCTTTTTCGAAGTCCAATTTTAAAATTAGGCCAAGCTTCTTGGACTTTTTCCATCCATCCACCACTTCATTGTTCCATTCATCCACCACTTCATTGGCAATGAAAACCCCATCTAGGATGTTCCTCCCACCTATGAATGCAGTTTGTGTTTCACCAATGATGAAGGGTAGAACTGGCTTCAATCTGTGTGTTAATACTTTAGAATTATGAATACACATTATAAATACACATTAGAATTATGAAGAATGTCTTACATTTGGTTTTGGAAACTGTGGCAGGAGTAGCATTTGAATGTGAGTACCAACTACAAGACATCCTTGGGTCAAATTTAAGTCACACCCATAACAAATTAAATATAATATGAGGCTACTTATCATGATCATTCAATTAGGGTGCTCCATTTGTTGATTAAGATATAATCAGATAATCATGGTAGATGATCCATAATTATAATCCCATTGATTAATAATTATATCTTGTACCCAAAATTTCTGTTGTATTGAACTTACCGAAGTTTGGGAAAAGCCAGAAGTCCTGGAAACATGTGATGTGAGGGAATAGTCCAAATTTTCACAGGACATTTCAGTTGATTGAAAACTAGGCGGTCCTGAAAAATCACTGACGTCTATAGCGGAATCTTGATTGGATGAACTCCCTTTGGAGCGAGACCAAAGATCAAGATTGCACATTGGATGTTGCAGTGAAGAAATCATTCTGCTAGTTGAATGTTGAGGCGAAGGCACAATGCTGTTCAGTCTAGTAAACTTGTAAGAGACTCCATTTTACCTAAAGACACGAAGAACAATCTAGGGAACACATCTGTAAGCCTCTGATTTCCAATCCAAATATCCAACCAAAAGAGGCATCTCCTGTCATTTCCAGGTACTATTTCTTTAATTGTCACAAAAATATTATGAAGATTTGGGTTGATCTCAGTAATTGGCACAACATTGAGCCAAATTATGGAGAATTTAGACTTCCCACCCAAAAATCATAAAAGCTTTGATTAATCACGTCCTTTGGTCCACTGAAACACAACTTTCATCATTGACTTAGACCACTATAATAGCATTGTTACCGCTACTAGTGTCATGTTATCTTCATGTCGAAAGGATGACGTCACCTATGAATCAGTTTGACACATTTATCACTCTAGCATGTACTGGTATTAGCCCTTGCTTATTATCTCATAGACAGTGACAACCTTTTTACCTGTACTCCTTTTTAAAAATAATAAATTGTATTTTCATTCGTACATGTATATTGTTTCTCACTGTACCCACCCTAATGACTACATTATTTATCTTTTCTTACTTTGGTCCAATTGCTAACTTTTGAGGGAAACTTTGTAATTTTTAAAATTAACTTTCCTACCTTGATCACTTGGATACCTTTGTTTTCACACTTCAAAATAGATGGTTCATGCTAGGCAGTAAATGGAAGGGTTCTATAATGGAGGGTTGCATGTTGAGGTGGTCTACAGCAGAGGATTTGGTACAAATTTAGGTGAACTTGACCCATGGGGCATTTTCCGTCACAGAACTATAACATTTGTTACAATTTTGACCAAATTGAAAAGAATCTAATCAGTGTGTTCGGTTTCAGTTTTTTGAATTCACCTTCTTGATAATTGAGTTCTTTGCTTTTTGTGTTTTTTTGTTTTTAGTGAATATTTTTGAAATTTTAAGTAATTTTTTTACTTTTTTAGATGCACCTTACTTAGATGTATCTAAACAGTAAAACATTTGTGAAAAAATATTTTAAAAATTAAATATTTAAAAAATTAATAAATATGCAAAAATAGGAGAAATGTATTGACTTTTTTTTTTTTTTACTAATATTACTTTTTACTAATATGCCAAAAATTAATAATATTACTTTTTACGCATATATTATTTGATTTTGGCTTAATTTTTTGATCAATCTAATTTTTTTTTTAAATAAAATACACAAAACGCTGAACAAAATAAAGGGTTTTGTATTGAAAGAAGGCCCAAACAACACTGTCCGGTCCATATTGTGGGCTGAAGTTAATCCACCTCCATTACAATCATCATATATTTTGTTTCAAAAAAAAAAAATTAAAAACTTCCTAAAAACTCAACCAATGCCTATTTGGGAACCCAAAACCTCCCACCCAAATAGAACCCTTCAGATCAATTGCTATACCACTTGTCCCTCACGTTTCTTTTCTCCCATTCTCTCTTTCTCAGCCTCCTATTCTCTTCCCCTGTGTACTCCTTCTGCTGGATACCACACGATTCTTCTTTGCCACCACCATTACGAGCCAACACCTTCATGCTTTTGTTGAGACGTATGGTATGTTTTTGTTGATATTGTTTGAGTATAGGGTTTGCTGTTTTTTTTGGTGACTTAGTTGTTTTTGAAGAATTAAATATCATGAAATACTCATGTCTTTGTTCATATTGCATATACAATACCCATTCGAATAAGAAGATTCTGAACTTGAAAATCTTCTACTATCCCTTTCTTACTTTTCTCAATACTAGGTAGGTTAGAGTTTTAAATTTCTATGTCATTGATAAGTGAAAGGAATTTCAGATTGTGCAGTAAAAAAACAGGGGAAAACAGAGAAAAATGGAAAAAAAAAAAACTCAACAAAAAAACCAGGGAAAAACAGAGGAAACAAAGTAATCTTAATTTCTGCTAGAATAGTCATTGATTATAGTCTTACCCCATATTGTCAAATCTAACATAGTATAACTACAAACTCTCAACTCAAGAAATTGTGAAACCAAAAAAAATTTTAAAAAGTTATGAAGGGAGAGACTAGTTTATAGCGCACCAAAACCAGAAATTGAGACCTCATTGTCGCTGGAGTAGTTATTTTTAAAATTTTATTTATGATAGTCATGAATTTGTACAATCCTTGAATTGGAAGAGAATGATTTGGAGTTAAAAAATGAGAGCAACAGAGGACCTCAATAAGCTACATATACCCATCCGAGACTCAAAACAACTCAGCCACAGCAGTCCCCTAAGCTACCCACAACAATCCCCTAAGCTACATATATTTGGTATCAACGAGCAGCAGCAAAATGGCCCAAAACAGAGAATACCAACAGCAGCATATACCTACAGCAACTTCAAGCGGAAGAAGAACACCAATTGCACTTTAAACATTATTTGACCTGATTTGCTACAAGTTGCAGATCCTGGATTGAATAAGAACACCCCTTCCAATGAGCATTGATCCAAAATGCCACTCTCACTATAATCAACTACCGAAGTCAACGAGGCAAAATGGGTATCCACTGCGTCCCTCGTTCGTCGTCATGTGATTATGTAAATAGTCCAAGCTTTAACATCTTTTCTTCTTTTGTGATTTTTCGGGTTTCCAATTGTACCATCATGAATTTGTTATACCTAACAAACAAAGTAAGTGATTCCAACTTCCAAATATTTATAAAATGGGACTTTACAGATTAACAAACAAGTCATGGGAACAAGTTAATGCCATGGGATTTTCACTAATTTTCCCTTAAAAAATGGAGAGGGATGGAAAATATCACTTTGAAGATTCATTTCAAAATTGACATTGGAGAATGGAATTTTAAATCCTATTCTTTTCTCTGTATTTCCTCCTCATCATTCTCTTTCCCTTTTTTGAGATCAAATTGGCTTTTAGAAAATAGAATTTTGGCATTTGGTGCCACAGAACATAACGTGCTACATTTTAACTCTCACTGTGCTTGTACTTGGATTTTCTGTTATTAAGTCATCAGTCTGCTACATTTTAAGGACTAGATGTTCTTCAACACATGAAATTACAGAAAACATTAGACAGTAGTAACAGTCCCCATCAAGTCATCGGCTGCAACTAGTGTGTGCTTGTATTATTAAGGCCAACTAAATAAAACTAATCAAGACATTGTTTTTATTGTATTCATAGTATATATCTCTCAAATAAGGAAGGGGTTGTATTTATCATTATCTCTTTTTGTGTGTACTTTTTCTTGCATTTACTAACTTGATTTTGTCTCATATGATTATTTCACCTTTGCTTATGTAGATAATATACAACAATACACAATGCGAAGGAAGCAACAAACCTTGCATACACAAACGATTTACACCAAAGATTCTTCTTCTACAAGTATTATTTCTTCACACTATTCAATGTATTATTCTAATTACATGTTTTATGTTAGGTTTAAATATTAGCCCTTACTATACATTTGGTTGAACTCAGAGCAAAGATGAAAACAAAAGCATGGAAGAAGCACAAATAATGATTCGACACGGTTTGCACATTGCCTACCTACCACATACTGTTTGCATATTTTATATTATTTTTGCCTTTTATGTGCTACTTGCATCACTTTTATTTACTTTTGCGGCAATGTAGATGAAGAAGGACATAGGACATCAATGGAGAACCCGACTGAAGGAAGACAAGGAGTACAAAAAGATGGATAGGTGGACTGTTGATAAGCAAGCCAAGTTGGAAGGTCCCCTTCCCACAAAACCAAGAAAGGTGAAATACAAAGAGAACAACAATTTATTGTTTTATTATGACATATTTCACACATTGTAATAACATGTTTTTATTTTCATAGTCTCACAAAAATTGATTCACACACTATTATCCCATATTTAAAGTGTCTTTCTTAAATTATTCTAATACCCACTATATTCTTTCTCAGTGGCATTTCCAAACACGAATTGCCTTGAGATCAATTGTTAAAATAATAAGAAGATTGAGCATGGAACAACGTGATGCAGTTAGTAGTAGTGGGTTAGGGGGGCTCTTGAATCTCAGATGTACAAAGCTTGATCATGACCTCTGCGAATGGTTGGTTCAGAAATTTGATCCCAAAACTTGTTCATTGAATGTTCATGGGCGACGACTCCTCCTTACTGAACTAGACGTTCACAAGTTATTGGGCATTCCTGCCGAAGGCAAAACAATAGAACTAAAAAAATCTTCACAAGCATTTCCCAAGCTATTTGAAGAACTTGGAGTTGTCCAAGGAGCTATCAAACTGAATGCTTTGAGAGAGTATTTGACCAAAACAGAGGGAGCTGGAGAGGAATTTACTAGGATATTTGCCCTATACATATTAGGTGCCTTCTTATGCCCAACCACAAAGGATGTTGTTAAACAATCATTCATTCAACTCGTTCAGAATGTGGATGGCATGAAGGATTATAATTGGTCAAAGTTCACTCTTCAATTCTTTGTTCGTGGTTTATGCAAGTACAATTCAAAAAGTCACTCACAACCAAATGGATGCTTATTTCTTATAATGGTATGCTTCTAACCAATTACAAATTGTTTTGTTACAAATACTTGACTTCAATGCCTTTTTCATTACATAGTACATGTTAAATTAATACATTTTTGTGATGCAGTTGTTTTACTTTGATCGTGTTGCTCCTAGTGGTTGTGATGTTGGTCGTGCTCGTTCGATCCCCTCCTTGGCTGATTGGGGTGATGCAGAAATCAAGGCGACACTGAAACTATTCCAAAATTCAGGAGGTTACCATAATGAGAAGGTCATCCTTACCGTAACCTTCCTTTTATGTTTGGTTTTTGTTTGTTATTTTTCTTGTTGAAATGGAAAACTAAATTGTTTCGATGTGTCTATAAATAGGTTGATGTTAATTTTGTTGTTGACGACCAAATGCAACCATTTGTGCAAAGCAAGGAAATGAAACATATCAATGATATTCGGATTTCAAAAATTGAGACGATCGCTTGTGACATGAAAAGTGTTTTGGAAGAACTAGTTGTTATTGTTAAAAGTGGAATAACTAATTCTTCCATGCCAAGGTCATGGACAAATGTGAGCCATCGCAAATGTCACAACAACAGAAGTGGGGCACAACCACCGTACATGTAAAGTGGCATAGTTGCACTGAGTTGTGGTAGAATCTACTGATTGTGCCTATAGATGAACATGTCAGCCCTATACTCGTGCCAAAACCTAATGTTGTGGTTGAATCTATGGTTGTACCTACAGTTGAACATGAGACCAATACACTCCCGCCAAAACCTAATATTGTTGTAGCATTAGAGAACATAGAGGAAAATAGAATTCCGCTCACACCATCCATCTTGAAATTGGATGCCCATTTTCATGAGCAAACCAAACAAGCAAAGAACAAAATGAAGGTAAGATTGAACAACAACCGAAGAAAGAAAATCCCAAAACTCCAACTTATTGATGAATCTAGTTCATCCACTGGTCCATATGGCGGTCCTTGCACTCAACATTCGGATGCGCGGGTGGACATACAGTCACCTTTTACAACCATTGCTGGTAAGAAAAGGAAAGCCAATCAGAAAGTACCAACGAAGACAAAGCTTCATTTAGATGAATCAGATTCATCTCTCGATACAAAGGAGGATAAGTTTGATCAAGTAAGTCATGTACATAATATATGTGTTATACAATGTTACTATTCCTGTAAATATATTTTAGGATTTTTCATTATTTATTGTTCGTTGTAATTTTTTTTTAGAGTTTGAACTTACTTGGAAAACTACTTGGCCTCAATTTTGAAGCATCTGCTACTGCCATCGAGGTTATTACTAATTTCATTACTGTTCTTGATCTACAATCCTCTTATTTTAATGCACTGCAAGAAGTTTGACATTTTATTGTTTATGTGTTCGGTTAAATTCACAAGTCATCTACTACACAAATTGTGAGGCCATGTCCTTTATCTGCTGAGGAACAAATTGTGAAGGCTTATTGTTTCGATAAGGATTTGGAAAGCAGGTAATTTTATTGCGTTTGTATGTTCCTCTCCATCACCAATAAGTGCAACTCTTCAATTTGTACATGATGCAGTGAGGATATTGTGGTCATGGAGTTGTTTTACACGCCAGTTGAATTCGCCACCCGATTCGATTTGTGCTCATTACAACCAAAAACATGGATTTGTGGTTCCGTAAGTGTTCATTTCATGCATCAATATTGCTATGTGATGTCATTTTTAAGGATATAGGTTTGAAATTATTATTTGATGCATGTATTTCAGATTATTAATTTAGTTGTAGCACAATTGACAAATGCACAAAGAAGGCTCTTCCCCGATAAGTGTCATAGGACGTGGTACTTTCCCACGTATGTATCGGTGAGTAGTCTACTGTGTCATGTTTATATTTGGTTATTCATGTATACTTATTGATATATACTTGTGCATTATCAATTGTAGCAACATATTATGAATGGGGCGGACCATGCAAAGCTATGTGACGATATTTTGGGGAGTCTCGACATCGGGAAGCTTCATGCCCACAACAAGTAATTTGTCAAGCATTCTTCCATTTTGCAGGATTATTATAAATATCCCCTCCATTTTACAAATTTTTTAATTATTTATTAAGTTTTTTAGGGTACCAACGTCGTCATTATTTTGTAGTTTTTAATTTTGTAAACCGTTAGGCAACGTTGCATGACCCTTTTTTTATTATTGTCACTTAGATATATATTCCGGTGAACGATAATGAAGAACATTGGTTTTGTGTCAACATAGATATGGCACATCGCATGGCTTATATATTTGACTCGAGTCCTAGCTCGACAAATGACAAACGCCGTGAATTAATGGCAAGGAAATTGGTAAGTCGTTTAATTTGTTTTTTTTTAAAAAAAACAATCAAGACAACCTATCTTACAATATTCATGCATAGGTTCAAACAATGCATTTGTTATTGCAACAATATTTTGGAGACCTTTATGTTGCAAATGTGAAGGAGTTTGAATTAGAGAGGTTGAAAGACACTTGCCTCCAACATAAAAACCGATAGGTATTCTAAAATTTCTTCATTCGATATTCAATTTTGACTCTTTTATTAACATTACACACAAGTTTGACATTCATATGTATGTTGTCATGAAGCTATGACTGGTATGTTTGTCATGAAGTATATGCAAGGTGTTGTTATGTCAATCGGCGCATACAAGGTGACGGTTCAATGTTAACCACATAATTACACTATTGCAATTACAATGTCATATGATGGTATTGTTGATGTAATTTTTTGTTTTGTTTCCTTAGTTTGATAAATCGGAAAGGTTTAGGCTACTAGTTGACGTAGTGAATGATTCATCTAACCGTATTTATATTGAGGTCATGAATAGGCTCGAACAATACAAAGAGAGGTACGCCCCAAACCATGAACAACTTATGCCCTTCATAAACTCAAATTGACATTATCAATGTAATTTCTTTTGTAATGTACTCTAGGCTCCGTATGGGTAGAAGGAAAAGAAAGTTTGATTGAAATCATGGTCGGTTGCAAAAGATTGATTTGCCTAACTGCATTTTTGGCACTATGCTTAGTCACAATTATGAACATCTTAGATGGTTAAAGAAACATGGATGACTAAACTAACCTAGTTTGGTAGTGTTTTGTGACCGATTGAAAAAGCATATTATTTTTTGGGTTCCAATTTGTATGGAATCTATATTGTTGCTGAAGATTGGGGTGATGAAACAATATATGATATTTAATCAGATCACATTACTCTTGGTTTTTACTTTTACAATCCATCAAAAATTACACACATGTACCCATTAGTTAGTGGGGAAACTGTTTTGAAAACTGGATTACGAGTCCATGCATTGGTACATATATAGTACAACATAATTTTTGTTGCATAATCAGTTCATGTCCAACTAAAATTGTGCCATTAGTGTATACTATCATGTACACATTGCAAATGTTAAGAGTTTAAGAGGACTAGTCCTTGGCAGGGTAACAAAATAACTAATACATTTTCTAAATTTTACATTTAAGAAAACACACATAAAATGAACCAAAAAAAGAAAATTGAATAAAATATATATTGTTCATGCAGAGAAAGTGATAATTCATGTCATCTCCCCACTTAGAAGGCGCGCAAAGGTTGTTCTTTCTAAATTTTAAAAATAGCAAGAACAATGACAGTATTTGCTACAAAAAAGCAACAGATGACCTACATTTCCTTGCTAGTAAGCAACACCTAATGTATCCTTTAACGACTTAGAAAAAAGAACGCCTAAGAAATCTAACGAACTATATTTGTTAATCACATTCAAGATAAATATCATACTACGCTTTTGGAATCGATGTATCAACTGTAGTCGATTGGTATCCATAAATTTCAAAGAAGTTTACATATATCATTGGCATTGAAAAAAAATAAAATACTTGGACATGGCAATCAAAAATGTTGAAGCATCATACTAAATGATATTGTTGACATAAACCATCCAAATGTTGTCCATCACATAAGCCATCCATGAATTCTAACATTGTTTAAATTTTCTTTCATAATAAATGGGACAAAAAGTAACACGGTTCGCAAAAGTATGGGATGAACAAAGTACCACCACTCGCTTGCACAAAAAGTACCATTGTTTGTAAAAAAGTTAACACTTTCGCACAAAAAGTAACACCGTATGCAAAAAAAAGGTAACAAAGGTCGCCTAAATCATTGGTATTGCAAACTTTGTTCAACCATCATTGTCTGGTCCATCTGCTATCGTCATCATGGTTGGACCCATTAGATTCCTCGCCACCGTCATTAGAACTAGTTGAATTCTCAAAATCTTCACCACAAAAGGCTTTTTCGCATTTGTTTTAGTTCTAACTTGACCTTCCTCATGTCTTTCTTGTGCTGCAACTCCATCCGGTTCAATATGGACACAGCCTACTCCTTCCATTCATCATCTGGTTGAGTCGGTACAACAAGCTCAAGTAGCATATCAGTCACGAGGAGGCCGAATGGTAATGCTGCATGTGGATTGTTTGCTTTTGCGACAGAATCCACAACTTGCCAAATTATCTTTGGAACATCTAGAGGGCTGAAATTATGACAGCATACAACAAGTCAAATATTTCAATGGCAGAAACACTCAAGTCAAAATATGAAAAAATAGGCATTCTTTGAATTTATAATTAAATTCGAAAAATGTTTTACGAAAATTCTTCCAAACACAATCCACTTTTTAAGAAACACCTAAACGGAAATTCCGAGGGCTGTTTTGCATTTAAGCCCAATTTAAGAAATTTCCAGAACTATAAATAACTGATAATGGATGATTTTTGATGACTTTGTAGCATGATCATCTAAAAACTTCTCATGGTTAAAGTAAAATGGCAATATAAACTGAGGATATTCAGAAAAGTAATCATTTCTTTTAACATGTATGGTAAACAAAGTTGTTTTGGCTTACAAACCTCCACCATCCCATTTAAACAATAGATACATACATGCGAGTGTATTTGCGTGTTATACACAAAAATAAATAAATAAATAAAATAAATAAAATAATTATCGGAAGATATATGTTTCATTTCGTAAATTAGCTATAAAGGTCTGTGTAGAGTAGATGGAATCGCTTTGTAATGAGATAGTGTCAAACTTTCAACACCAAAGCCCAAAAAACTACCTCTTTAAAGCACTATTGAATTGACAAGGAGGAAAACATATGACAAGGAGAAATGAATCAAAGGAAATACTAATGGATTCTATCTATGCAGGTAGACTTCTATTTCTTTCCTTTTTCTTCTAGTATGCCAAATTTAAATATGTGAACAACCTATCTTTCAAAATATGGGTTGTTAACACTTCACATTTGTTATGCAGATACTAAGTTGTTTTCTTTAGGGTTTTGTATTGTTTATTAAAAACATTTATGAAGCATGTGGACTACTAACAATCCCAGACATCTACCCCTACAACCGTCAACAAGACTCATTCTTCACTGTTATATTATAAGAATCAAGACATTTGATTCTTCATTGTTAATGCAGTAAAATCTAAACTCAACCATTCACAACTTTGTTCTCCTTATAAAATCTAGCCACTGGTCAAGAACATGGAGTAAAAATTACTGAGAATTTTAAGCGACCTCATATTTTGAGCAGTGCACCCATCTCGATAGCGCTGACCACCTACAGTCAGCATGTAAAAATGAAAATCAACATATTAACCAATGCAAGATTAAGTGGAATTTAGTACTCCATTTTGTTTCAATCTGTCTGATTGCAAATGAAACTAAGCACAAGGGGAAATGATATATTATAATGAAAAGAAAGGAAAATGATATATTATATTAACTAGAATTCCTAGCGTCGCCACTTGTCATGTTTAGAACTAAACCTGATAAGGGGCTGAAGTCCAGTGAGGAATGTTCATTTGGATCCTTGGTTCTACTCTAGATCTATCATTTGGATGGCTTGATAATTAGATACAAAATAATTTTAAATTGGTTTACGTGGAGTATTTCTATATGTAGCTTAGACTGAAGTAAACATTTGCCTGCTATGCCTTTTTATACTTTTGGCTCAGGAGCATTTCCTTTTTGTTTAGATTCTTTTGTAGTGTATTTGTGTGTGGGACTTCCTTTTCTTTTTTTCTTTTTTTCCTGGATGGTTAGGTGGCCTCTCTTGTATACATCATGTGTATTTAGGGTATGCATCTTTTTTTGGTCCTTTCTATTGAAAGACATTTTTATCATAAAGAGGCTATAAGCTATTGATAAAGTAGAGGTACAGTAGTGGACATAGCAGTTCATGTGATCCAAGATATGGTGGTCTAAGTTTTCTTAAGCTTCATTTCAATGGTTTTAACAATTGAAATAGGCAGGTTTAATGGTTTCATAAGATTTGCTTGTAATAATGTGTGAATAAAGTGTTTCAAATAAACTTCCTGGATTTTCAATTTCACCAGTATGACTGGCCAGTCTGGTTCAGTCCTGATAATACTGATTGCAAGATTATTCACTGCATTTTTACTGAAACTTGGTTCAGTTTTAATGTACAAAAAGAAAGAAAAAAGTAATAATTACAAAGTGTACCTTCACTCTTCTTTCATATATAATAATTGAATCACTTTAAGAGCTTTGTATTATTCCCCAGAAACTACATATTGGCAAATCCTAATGGGAGGTATTCATGTGTCACCTAGCAGCAATGTCCACCATTTCTTACCAAGAAAGGCATAAATAAAAAATCTACAAAAGAAAAAGATGACAGTTCGGTATTATTAATGTGATTGTTTGTAAAGTAATGGCATGAGCAAGTCCCTATTTTATCACCAATCAAACAAATTTGGAATTTATTCACCGTTATTTTTCAAATTAATCTCCAAACTACTTAAATTTATTAAGAATGCCTAAGATTAAAACAACTAATACATTAAAAAACGTAAATACTAGCCAAGAACGCCTCCTTGTAAAAACAATGTTTCGATCAACGCAAGCCTCATCATGAAAGTAAACTACACCGGATCATTTGGATAAGTTGGCAATTCATCGATATCATCCGTGGGGGATCCAACTCGCTTTCATGAATGGTTCACGTCCGAGTTGCTACCCTCTCTCGCTACTTGAAGCCAATTTTTACACGCCCGCCAGGTGTCCAATGCTCCTACAAGAGCAAATAATGCACAAACGATTTTAATAATTATATGCATGTAACAAAGATACAAAAAGTTCATACAATGAAAGTACCATACCTACAATACCCACACCGCCTTTGGTTTTGGAGGTTTACCCATAGAAGATGTCCTCCGGGTTCCTTTCGTCTTCACTACATTAGGATCACCAACGCCATATAGTTTGGGTGCAATATTTCCGCCCCAAATTTCTAAGCGTTCTTCTTTTCTCATTGCCCAACGCTTTTCATCTGCGATGTCACCGAAAGCTATTTCCTTGCCTCTTCAAAATCTTTGTCCGCATGTGAGGCATAATATGACATTTCACTAAAACAGGAGCTGAGTATACCAAACCGAGCTGTCTGTGTTAGGGTGCTACAAATTTGGGTAAGATTTGGTTGTTGACACTTTGACCTACCACGTCTTGTCCATCTCGCAAGACACAACTCGTGGAATACACATTAATTGTTCAGATTTCATAACAAAGAATCATGTGGCAGCAAGGGATGCCAAACGACTCAAACTTCAAGCAACAACATTTCATTGTGATATCACCGAAAGTACTCAACCGCCCACGCATGTTGGTGCCTTTGTACTCACCAAAACGGTATGTGCGATGATCCTCCAAATGAACTCTTTCCATCACAAACAATTTACCCTCTTTCCCGATTTCATGTTGAAACAATGAGAAAATCTTCCGAGTAAAGAGTTCACCAGATGTTTCTCCAAACTTCTCAATGGCGAGTCAAAACCGAAACTATTCTCGCTTTAGATTCGTCACTTCATTAACACGCATTCTAGCAAGAGCCCTATCATATTGTGCTACAAATTCAGATAGCCTAACCTTTTGGTTTAGGAATATATTGAAATATGCATTCATACCCTCGACACGCTGAGTGCTCCTCATTCCAAAGAAACATGTGACCACGAGATATGCCTCACCCCAATTATCACGCTCAGATGAATATCCAACACCCGCTTATTGTTCTCCAACTTGTACTGCTTTCACCATAGCGACCTTGCATTGTCAAACTCATCAATTTTACATTTTTAACATCAACTGCAAAATCGCTTGTAAATTCTGGTATGTGCACATTTGTTGAGGCATTTTTCTCCGATGCCAAGAACATAAACGATGTCCGCAGCTTTGAATAACTCTTTTGATTGCTCGACGATTGCCCTATCACCATCTCTGTTACAACGGAGATGGGTGTTTTACCATCCATGGCCTCCATTAACATTTCCAACACCCACGTGTATGTCTCCATTGTCTCATCAGCAACAAAGCACATCCAAATATAGTTGTCATAAAATGGTTACTCACGCCACCTAGAATTACAAATGGCTTTTATATGCATTTGTACGATAAGTTGTATCAAATACCAATACATCACCAAATGCAAAGATAATCCATTCGAGACCTACAATCGCCTGGAAAATCTTGTCCAACCGGTTGTCCTTATCAACGTTGTATTTGAAAAAAAAATAATGGATCAAGATCTAATTTAGCCGATAAGTATCCTAACGCACCTCTCGTGATCCCCTTCGCGAAGTTGTACTTTGCGCCTTTTGGAATTGATTGTGCAAATCTCGTGAATGAAGCCCACCTTCTCATAACCCCGATCGATGGACCATAAAATCCATGATCCGACTGTTTTCATACCCACATTGCGCATGGCCTTTGCTTGAGCTTGGTCCGCACTTGTTACAAACCTATGCGACCAAAGAAAAGGAACGCAGGTGGTGTCGCTAAGGATGGTTGTGTTCCCTACAAAGTGGGTCACAACATATTTCCTAACTGTTTTGTCATAACGCACGCTAAATGTGGCACTACAAAAAGTCTAGTTTCGCTCGGGAGTTCTTACCTGCTCCACACGCTGCAAGTATTTCTTTCTCTTACACCTTCCCTTGAACAAACCCATTTCCTACTCTCTACAAATTTGTTGTCTCCAAGAATTTTTTTCTACTTCTTCGCACACTAAAACCGATGACCTTAGCGTATGCATTGTAGAAAGTATAAGCATCATCCTCTCAATTGAATTTCATTTGCAACACATCTTCCTTAGTAAGCATTCAGAACTATCATAGGTTTGGGAAGCTAACCCTTCTTTACATCAACAACATCATCCTTGCCATCCGGAGCAAATTGATCATCAATTTCAAGATTGACCTCTTTATGCCTACTACTTTCGTGTTCATCCATCGATATACACTTGTAAGTACCCTATTGGCAATTAAAACGAAACAAATCAACTAAAAACGATTCGCCATTCTACCGCTATAAATTAAATCTTCAAAACAAATAAATTAACACACCGCCAAAGGTTTTGCAATCAAAAAAAAAAAACGAACAACATCAGGTAATGTCCGCAATGCAAGCACCCTACTATCAACTAAAACCAAACAAAAAACCAAAAAAAACACACCCGCTAATACTATGCTATCAATTATTAATTCTTTATAGAAAATGAACAAATAAGCACACCAGCCAGCGCTCTACTATCAATTATACGCCAATAATATAAAAGCACACCTGTAAGTACCCTACTATCAATTAAAATAAAATTAATTAATTAAAAAGCACACCTGCCAATGCCCTGTTACAAATTAAAATCAAACAAATAAATAAAATAGCACACCCGCCAGTGCCCTGCTATTCATTAAAATCAAATAAATAAATAAGCACACCAGCCAGTGCCCTGCTATCAATTTAAAGCAAATAAATTAAAAAACAAAAAAGCAATTACCCTACTATTAATTAAAATGAAACAAGTAAATAAAATAGCACACGCGCCAAAGGTTCTCGCTATTCATTAAAATCAAACAAGTAAATAAGCACACCACCAAAGGTTCTCGCTATAAATTAAAAAACATGTAAGTACCCTACTATCAATTAAAATGAAACAAATAAATATAATAGCACACCCGCCAAAGGTTCTCGCTACTCATTAAAAGCAAATAAATAAAATAGCACACCCGCCAAAGGCTCGCTATTAATTAAAAGCAAATAAATTAAAAAGGCACTGCTAATGCAACCGCTACGAGGAAGGGATGGAGGAGGTATAGGTTTACTTATACGTTAAGATGGAGAAATTGAGGACCTATGACAAACAAAAAAGTAACATCGAAATAGAGTTAGTAAAGAAAATAATACTTAAGGAAAGTAATGATTATGGCGAGAAAAGAAAGAATCTATCTACTTAAAAAATATTATTTTGCACATTTTTTCACCTTAACAAACTGCATAAGCAATAACAGAGATGAAAGTCTACTACCTTTGTTCAAAGTATGAATAACCATTACACAAATAAACACTTACACAAATGTACCACAACCAACCGTTTGACCACCTCAAACAAAAATTAAATAAAAATATCCACAAAAAAGGATTATTTGATTGGATGAACTATTGGATTATTTGGTAGATCATGTTTTGGTTAATTTCCTAGTATTTCCTATGTTACGTGAAGTTGAGTAGCTTCTAAATCGATGGACTATTGGATTGTTTTTCTGAAAACTTCGCATCCGGCCTGTTGAACTATTGGACTACTGGATTTGGATTATTGTTTTTGGATTTTCTGATCTTGATAGAACCTTAATGGTGTTGAAGTTCATATTCACTGTTTGGCGTGAATATTTATTCTCACAACTTTCACCATCTAATATTGACAAACAAGAAAGGATAAACTTTGTACATCTTGGAGATTTTGCATGATAGAAGATAAGTTGGAAGTCTTTGTCAAAGAACAAGGTAAACGGATATAACAAAAATTGAATTCCAATTTGAATTTTAATATACAATCTTCACCACCACAATTACAAGCTTGCTTTTCTACCCAAGATGAACTATAAAAGCCGACACCAGTAGTTTAGCGGTATGGGGTTAGACCCTGTGATGAATTGTAAACCTAGACATCTTAGTTTGTCTCTCATTAGTGTCTCTAAGCTTAACCCATACCGTGGTTTACCAATGATTGCAGGTATCAAAAGTTCACTCCATAAGGGTGGGTCAAATGTGGCCCTGCCTTTCAATTGCGTTGTCTAAATCTTAGTGCTGAAAAAATGGACCATCAAATACCTTAAAAATGGTTAAATAAGCTGCATGGGATATAACACAGAACTATATATATTTTTTTATTTTCTCACCTGTTATACAGATTTAAACTTTATATAATTTGAATCATACTCAATAAATTTAATCCGTATATTTTAAATTTTAATTTTTTCCCCTTTCTGAATATAACATTGATGGGATCCAATGTGATGGATGAGGGAGGATATTTCATGAAGAAGAAATGATTTTGGGATGCATATAGGATCCACGTATGGTTTCACCAAAAAGAGCTAACAGGTGCACAAACCCTTTGGTGGTTTTGCACTCAATACCACCAAAGATATTGGCATAGCTAGAGAGCCATATGAAAAAGCAATATTTATCACAGCTAAGAGTGAAACCCACATGCATTTGAGTTCAAATGTCTTTAACTTTTTTTAGTGTTTTGTCTGGTCTTAATTGATAGACATAATTTATGAATGACTACAGTATTTACAAGTTTATTCTACATGATAGATTCAATACGACCCTACTTGGGAACAAAAATTAATTACAACGGTGATACCATCCGACCAATAAAATATCGTAAATGAAATTTGTTTGATATTTTTTTGTCTTTCCTAATCCAATCATGTTGTCCCTACTAATATTAGCCCTCCCTTTTGTTTCTGCCTATTGTTGTGTTGTTTTTGTTCAATGAAAATTAATTTACCAAAAATAAAAAGCAAAAAGCACAAACTGTCCTAATAGCTTTATTAACTAAGAGAACATGTTAATGTTAACATTAATCCTTAAGGAAAACCCTCATTAAATTCTGTAAAGACATGGTTATTATGGATCCACCATGTTCTTATTTCTATCTAGGCAAACATGGCTTTAACAAAATTTACACCCCAAAAAGCAAATCAAAGAGGAAATAAACCAAACCAAAGCTAAGTAAGAAAGAGCATTCAAGAAAATCACCCTTCACAAAAAAATAAAAATAAATCAACATCAAAATCAAAATCAAATTCAAATTCAAAATCAAAATCAAAATTAAAATTAAAATCACCAGTGATAACATAAAGGTTTAATGGCTACAATGAAGATTGATATATAGCTAGCTAGGCTGCTTTCATGGAGGAGCATTTCTTAACTATCTAGGCAAAATAAGTTTTCTTTTTAGTCTACACCTGTTCAGTATTGTTTTTGCATTTTTTTTATTTTTATTTTGGTCTCTTTAGAAACAAAATAATAAAAGGTTTGTTGTAGGTTATTTTATCCGATTTGTGCTTATGACCTGTTGGCGATGCTCATGACCCAATTAATGGGCTTACTAGTTCTAACCTAATTCTTGTTTCATTCAATCATAGTATATATTATGAGTTATTTTGAGGATTAGGGTTATGAGATTAAACAGAAGTTTCGCTACAAAAATTACTTTTGATACAAACAGTCGGTCATTATAATTTCTCTTCTTTTGATAGTTAAACCCTTTGTCGTTTTTTGCTCGTGGATGTACGCTTTTAGCCAAACCACTCGTATGTTTGTATTCTTGTGTGATTCTTCTGTTTTTTTTTTTTTTTTGGGTGAATACGATTTTTCTGTTTTACTTTCTTGTTTTCGTTTGTTCCGTCATAACAAAGTTCAAAAACTTGTGATAGCAGTTTTCAAAAATAAATATATGATATTTCAACAATTGGTTTTAGAAAAGTTTGCCAAACTAGTTTTCTACTTTTTTCCCCACAAAAGTTGAAAACAAACCAAACATATCCATGAGCAAAGGATCGAGCATGGTATTGTTGTGACAACAAAAGCACAAACCTACCCTTCCGTAGCTTTATCAACTAACATGTTAATGTTAATCAAATGACCTCAAAAAGGGCTTAAGGAACATTAAACATTAATCTTTCGGGAACCTCTTCTTAAATTTCAGAAAGACAATGTTATCATGGGCCTACCTTTTTCTTATATCTCTATGCACCGACAAGCATGGATTTAACAAAATTTAAACCCTATGGCAAGCAAGGTATAACATGATTCAATTATAGAATTTATTCCAACTTTTCGCCCTTATATATAGCTTACCTCGAGCCATCAAAAACCACACAAAAACCCATTTTATCCCTCCCCGCCTTCTTAATTCCCAAAAAATGGAAAACATTACGCACAATGAAACTATGTGATGGGTTCTCAGACACTTTGATACAAAGTGAAACTCCAAAAAATATGTCAAGAACTACGTAATTGAGTATTATCATATAAAAATTTGCCCAAACCAAAATATCACCAAACTCCAATGGTGATCAGCAGCCATTGTTTTAAGAAACAACAAAAAGACGTCAAAGCAAGAAATGTGGTTATAAGCTTACAGATAGAATATGTACGTATGAAGAGAATTTAGAATAGAACAAACTATTACTTGGAAACAGGGCAAAATGTTTTGGAATAAGGTATAAAGGCATCAACAACTTGTGACAAAAATAAAAACAGAAAATTTATGAGCAAACCAAGAGTAAATTAGGACATGTATTTCTTAAACATCATACAATGGCATCAATGACATCTAAAGAATGTACACAAATTTGAGCCTCATGAGACACATGTTTTCGAGGAATTGCATAATGAATTTGTATCACTTCCCATGTGTGTACAAAAAATGTCTGAAGCATTCGAAATATGTTTGCTCATGAATTTTCCTATTTATGAGAGATGTAAAGATGTGTTGACACCTTGGACAAAATGATACAAACCCTTTGGGTAGAACTTACCCACGAAAATCAGCTTGCAAGGGGGGGTGTCCAGACATACCAATATTCACAAGGCCTCTTGTGTTTTGATGTGGGATCATAACACAAGTCCTTGAAAAAGACGTTTAACTAAGAAAATGGAATTTGATGCATCAAATTGCACTGGCCACTACAATATACAAACAAAAGATTGCCCTGTAACATAAAGTCATTGCCCAAATCACTTAAACAGGACAAATATCCAAATGGGTTTGATTATTGATGTCCTATAGAGACCTTACATGAGTTAATTGACTCATTTCAGAACAAAGATCATCTCCACATCATTTCTCTTCACTCTTCAGAATCCTTTGAATTGTGATCTGGATGTTTGATCAACTTCAAAAATGGAGGGCCAATCACAAAAGAAAAAAAGAAAAGAAAAAATCGAAGATGGAAGGGGCATTAATTTAAGCCATTAAATCTGCGAATGACTCTCTTTGAGACAATTCAAGAACACCAAGAAAAGAAAAAAAAAAGATCAAAGAGAAAAGGAAAAGCCAATCTTTGACAAAAATTACATGCTTCAATTCAAATATTGAATGTTAACTAAATCAAACATACAGCAGAAAATAAATGTATCCAATCCTTGACATATACACACAAATTCACATGCACAAACAAAATACATACGAAACACTAATGATCATGGAAAAACAGAGAGAAAGAGAAACTGTGTATTTATATTAATATAGTTAGATAAAGGTTCATATAATGTTAAAATCTTCCACATTACCCATGAGAAAATGAAAAAGATGGAAGCTGCAATATAGTATTCTAAGAAATAGAAATACGAGAAAGAGCAACAGAACACTGATAATGAATCATGAAATCATAAAATGTGAGAAAGGGATTGCGGTCTAGGGTTTCATAGACCAACCCAGGGATTGCGGTGTAGGTGTTTTCCTATTTTTATAAATCAACCCACTCAGTTCACAAACGTGAAAGGGGCAGTTTCAAAGAAAGGGATTGTGGTCTAGGGTTTCATAGAATGGATATGGAGAAAGGGGGAGAGAAAAAAGTTGCAGACAGAGAGAGAGAGAGAGAGAGAGAGAGAGACATACCTTCAGGCGAAGTCGAGGGTAGGTCTTGTTCACAGGGATGGTCTTCGAGGGATGGTCTTCGAGGGAGAAGAAGATGGTCTGCGTGCTGTCTCAAAACAGGGCTTTTGGAAAAAAAACTGAAGAAATTTGAAAACAGGTAACCGGTTGAAGAGGTTGTCAATATTCCTAATTAAATTATTGAGTGGCTGAGATTAATTTATAAAAATCTAATGGTTTAAAATAAATGTGTATATGATGTGCACATCTTATTGAGGTGCACATCTTAACAGCTCCCTTAAACTAGTTATAATAATTAACAAATCTATTTTAAAGAGTCCATTAAAAATATTCTAATATAATAAATCTTATATGCATCTTGTTATATTATATGATAAACAAACTAACCTTATTAAATTATAAAATTTACTTAAAATTACCATGTGTAGTAAAACACACTTGAATATAATTGATACATTTTTTTTTTTCTTTTTTTTTTCAAAAAAATAAAAATACTCTATTTCTCTCTCTACTGTGTGGGGGGTGTTTATACATACTACATGGATTGATGTTGCAATAGCGCTGCAGACCCCAGTGGGGGTCGCGCCCCTAGTGACGTGGCGCGCCCCCACTAGCTGAAACTTCAAAAAAAAAAAAAAAATTTTTTGGCCCAATCACGAATTACCACCTCAGTGGGGGTCTGAAGCAATTTTCTTGATGTTGTTCATTAGCAATTTGTAACTTGTCTGTGTCAATTGGACTCAATTGCCAAGTTGCCGTCTGATTGGGGATGGCAAAGATATGGATCCAGATCTTGTTGAGCTGTCGCGGTGTGGACCACAAAAATAAACACTTATTACATATTTTAATTTATAAATATAAATGTGTGATCAAAATTTATTTTATGCATCACCTTTGCAAAACATTAATTAAATTTCAACTATACTTTTTTATTTTAAATAAATTTCATGACAAATTTTTTTGAGGAGTAAAGTTTTTCAAAAAAGTTTCGGATCCGAGATGTGTTTGTTGAGCTCATTTCGAATGTATTTTTATTATTTAAATTATTCATTTTATAAGATCAAGATTGTATCATTTATGTAAAATATTATATTAATCTGATATCAATAATCATATAATTAGATTATATTTATTTTAAAAAATAAGTAATTTATAATCATATAATTGTCAATATTCAATTAACTAACTTTTTTTTATATATAAATAATTTACCCAATTCGCCTAGTTGAAAAATAATCTCAAAATGGTTTTTAGATAAAGCAAAACACTCCCAATTGTACAACCATGTCCTGTTTTTTTAACTAAAAGAAAAAAATGTTTTTTGGGGTATCATAACATTTGTAGGTCTTCATTTTGAAATAATCGGATAATTATTAGATTTAATTTAATTTATAAGAAAAGACTCACTACTGAAACATAAAAATAAATCTTACCCACCCATCATACAAAAGACAGAGTATTGATTGAAATATAACGAGATAAATAGAAGCAAATATGTTTCCCAAAAATTGACCCTTCCCACTGGTTATCACCATGTCCTTCCAAAGGAAAATGAAGAAGTGTGCTATACCAAAAAATGTGTACGTTCGTAGTACATTTTTGTCCTTAATTATTCCCGTCTTTCCCTCACTTCTTTCATTGACAAGTATTGTAATAAAAAATATTTGATGGTCTAAATTTGTGTGGTTTAAATGGCTCGAATGTGTTAAAATGACGTCGTTTTATACTCAAAACGACATCGAAACATAAATTTTTGAGCCACCTATCATTGTTGGTACTATAATGCACACACATAGTGTGTGTGTTTTAAGGGGAATTATTAGGTTAATTTTTTTAAAATTACTGTACATTTATAAAAAAAGTTTATAACTATAATTATTAATATTTATAATATTCATTATTATTTTTATAACTATTAAAATAAGGTCATGCGAATAATAATCTTAAAAGTTATCAATAAACATCATATAATATTAAAATATTTATAATTTCAATACATATTTTACATATTTCAATATATATATATATATATTTACAAATTTCAATATACATTTTACATATTTTTTCAATACTAATAATAATTTTTAAAATTATTTTTAGCATTTCTTTTTTAAATAATATATATATGACCACCCATCTTTATGTTATAAAATAAACAGACGCCCACGTGATAAATTATAGGATTTATTTAATATTGTATGTGCACCTGTAGTTACGAAAGAAGATGAGACAAGGGTCATGGGTTGCTCACATAATTAACGTGGGTATTCAATAATTTCTGGCGGCTTCACATTATTATTATTATTATTATTAAATTTATTAAAATTTGAAAATATATATATTAGGTAAAATTAAGGGATTGTTTGGAGTGTCTTAAATAAATGTACTTTTTATCTTTTTAAACTAAAAAGTTGAGAAAAAAAATATGACTATTTGAGTTAATTTTTTAATTTTTTATAAAAAAATATGTATTAAAAAATTATATAAATAAGTGTGTAAAAAAAGATTGGGTGTGCGGATAGTGTGCATAGTGGGGAGGGAAGATGATTCCCTGCTTTTCGGGTAGTGAATTGAAGATGTTGTTCGGCCCGTGGGGGCCTACCACGGGTCTCACTTTGCTAATCAAAACTGTTCAATGTGTAGAATTTATCGAATACTATATGCTTGTAAAAAATCATGTTGATCGGATATCGATAGCTATCTTATCGGATTAGTTTTTTTTTCAACCGTTAACTATGACACCATCTATTTTATAAATTTTAACTGATTTGATCATATAGTAACCGATATTCGATCAACGTGATTTTTGACAGGTATATAGTACTCGATGAGTTCTACACATTGAACGGTCTAGATTATTAAAACGGAACTCGTGATGACTCCCACGGGCCGAACAGTACCATGTTATGTGTACACATAAATAAGTGCAATTTAGGCCACAACAATGCTCCGCCTGCTCTACCGTTATGATTGTTTGAAAAGAAAGGTTGTGTAAAATTAATTTTTTAATATTTTTTTTGAGTGAATAGTGATAACTTTTTAACTTTTTGAATAATTTTTTAACTTTTTAACTTTTTCTGAAGTACCCAAACCAGGCCTAAATGTACTATTAAAAATTGACCTTACTGTAAATAACTTACAGTAATTGGGCAGTTTTAGAAAAAATAATCTCTATATTTATTACTGAATATGGCTTAAGCCTCTCAACTATTTGATTTCTTAAATAATAAAATTATATCATTTTCAATCCACCAGAAGGAAGTTGTGAGACTTGGCCTCGTTTATTTGGCTGATTAAATTAGTTGAGATTATGAGTACGGTAAAATTAAGTGAGAAAATTATTAATATGATGATATTAGTTTAGAGGTGTATAATAAAGAGTGTTTGTTTATATACTAATGTGGTGCTATTAATCATAGGATTAAATCTACAAAATTACATAAACACTCTCATCGTATAATAATTAACTTTGTTGCTTTGTAATGTAATAGCAACATTGTTTTTTGACACCTACTCCCATGAGATTGGATTACCAATCCAGGGTCGGCTCTGGAGATTGGCTCACCATGCCATGGTGTAGGATCTCTCAAAATAAATCTAAAAAACGGCCCTCTCTTATTATAGTTTAGTGTAATATATTATGTATGTTTTAAGTCTAAAAAAAATTAAAGAATGTCCAAACTAACTTAAAATAAATTAACCCATTAAAAAATTATAAGGCACATTCTCTCTTCCTATTTAATTTCTAACCTTAATTAATTCTTAATTCAGTTTTTTCAAAAATTTAAAAGAAGCGACACAATAAAGTACTAACGAATTTCTCAAGAATTTATAGCAGCAGCACAATATAGGATAGTTTTTTTTTTTTTATTCAGTTAATTAAATATTTGTTATTTTTTTGCTCAATTGCTATTATAATATTGATTCATTTGCTTCTAAAAATGCAACAAGAGCGAGGATTAAGTGATACTTTGTTGTAATGTAATGCTAAGTATTTTTTGTGATTTTGATACAAATTTTTTGTCCTTTACCTTCAAAAAAAATTTCATTGAATGAAAAAAAAATATGTGGAGGGCCCCAAATAATTTAGTGATATTTATTAGTTGATTATCGACTTTGGGTCATGGAAATCATAGGATCGGGCTTGTATCAATCTCACCCCTCTTATGGGAAAACTAATCTCACTATGTGAGAGTATTCATAATCTCATGAAACTGCTCATCCCCTTTTTATTTTCGTCAACCAAACATAGGCTATGTAAAGTCCACATGATTGGTAATCCAATTCCCTCTCCAATAGAGCCAAACAAACATGACTTATATGCATAGATCTATGTAGAGTTGAGTATGAAGATCGAAAAAATTGTAAACTAGTCTGGCTCAAACCAAAACATGTTGGGTATACCTCCTTATTGGAGTGTGGGACCCAATGTGTTTTGAAAAAGAGTTTTAATTTGGCTTGGTTTAGTATAATATATTTTTATATATTATATTTGTGGAGGCCCAATTCAATCTGGATACAATTAGGGTTTGATTACAAAACCCAAGATTTAATAATATATATATAATATATTATGTTCATCGGTGGCATTAGTGAGCAGCAACAAATTTGTTTTGTGAAAACAGTTCTTCGGGTGTAACTTTTCCAGGAAAAGATTGGCTGATGCTTTGGATTTCGGCAATATTTGTGTGGATTGATTTGGGTTAATTATTTTGAGTCTTCTTCAACTTTGGTTCTGAAGATTTTAGTTCATTTATTTGGTGAGGTCTTTCCTCTTGTTTATTTGTGATTATTTTGAAATTCACCTAAAGGTGGTTTTATGAGACCATTTGTGTCTCGTTTGTAATCGTTTGGAACTTATTTGGTTGATAGTGGAATCGGATTTCGATCCCGTGGACGTACCTCACATTGAGGGAACCACGTAAAAATTCTTGTGTTGCCTTTGAATTAATTTTTCCGCATTAGTTTTTATTCCCATTGATTGATTTACTTGTGGGGAATCATCGATTTTCCCTAACAACTGGTATCAGAGCTCACGGTTTATTTGGATTTATTTATTTGTGTAAATTAATGGAGGGGAATGTGGGTCGTATGTCTAGCTTCAATGGAAGCAATTGGGTAACTTGAAAAACTAAAATGGAGGACCTATTATTTTGTAAAGACTTGTATGGACCCATTGAAGGTGATAGTAGCAGACCTGCTGATATGCAAGATGATGAGTGGAAGAGGCTTAATCGAAAAGCCGTTGGTGTTATCCGTCAATGGATTGATGACAGTGTGTTTCATCATGTTGCCACTGAGACTTCGGCACATGATTTATGGAAAAAATTAGAGAGTCTTTATGATAGAAAATCAGCCACAAATAAAGCTTTTCTGTTTCGTAAGTTGGTTAATTTAAAATATAAAGAGGGGAGCCCTATTCCGGAACATCTGAATAAAATAAAGAGTATTGTTAACCAACTTGTTTCTATGAAAATTATTTTTGATGATGAGTTGCGTGCTTTGATGCTACTTAGTTCCTTACCGAAAGTTGGGAGACTTTAGTTGTGACAGCTTAGTAATTCAAAGACCGATGGAGTTGTCACAATGGGTCAAGTCACTAGTAGCTTGTTGAATGAAGAAACTAGAAGAAAATCGATCGGTTCCTCTCATTCTAAGCATTTGTTGTGAGAGGTCAAGCAAAACAAGGGGAGGAGTAAGACTCCTCATGGTCGTGATCAAAGCCGTGACAAGTCAAGAGATGGTTCTTTTTCAAAGAAAGACGTTGACTGTTATTATTGCCATGAGAAAGGGCACATGAAGCGAGAATGCCGAAAGCTCAAGAATAAGGAGAAAAGGCGTGACAAAAGTGTAGATAAGAAGCAAGAAGACACAACGGCAATTACTACTGATGATCTCATGGTCGTTTGTGAAAATGATTGTATCAATTTTGTGGGCCAAGAGAGCAGTTGGGTAATTGATTCTGGTGCTTCTTTTCATGTGACTTCTCGAGTTGATTTCTTCACTACCTACACTGCAGGAGATTATGGTTCTGTTCGAATGGGTAATGAAGGTTTGTCCAAAATTATCGGCATGGGTGATGTTTGCTTGGAAACAAATTTGGGCTGCAAATTGTTGCTTAAAGATGTGAGGTATGTTCCCGACATTCGCCTCAATTTAATCTCTACTGGGAAGCTAGATGATGAAGGTTTCAACAACAAATTTGGTGATGGAATATGGAAGCTCACAAAGGGTTCTTTGGTGGTGGCTAAGTGCAAGAAAACTCATACACTTTATTCGATGTAAGGAAAAATTTGTAAAGGTGTTGTCAATGCACTTGAAGATGATACTTCTACTGAATTGTGGCACAGGCGACTTGGGCACATGAATGAAAAAGGGGCTACAAGTTTTGTTCAAGAAAGAGCTTCTACCTGATTTGAAAGGTACACATCTTAAAACTTGTGTTCATTGTTTATGTAAACAACATAGAGTTTCTTTTCATAAAATGTTACTTCTAGAAAAGAAAAAGTTTTAGAGTTGATTCATTCAATGTTTGTGGTCCTTAAAAGTTAGAACACACAGTGGTGCACTTTATTTTGTTACTTTCATTGATGATTATTCAAATAAAGTCTGGACTTATCTACTAAAAACTAAAGATCAAGTTCTAGAAGTATTTAAGCATTTTTAGGCCATGGTTGAAAGAGAAACATGATGAAATTAAAATACATCCGAATGCATAACAATGGTGGTGAATACATTGGGCCATTTGATGAGTATTGTCGCAGCCAAGGTATTCGGCACCAAAAGACAGTTAAGAAGACTCCTCAACAAAATGGTGTTGCCGAGAGGATGAATCGCACCATTGTAGAAAGAACAAGGTGTTTGCTTTCACAAGCTAAATTGCCAAGATCCTTTTGGGGTGAGACAATGAGTACAGCAGTTGATGTGATCAATTTGTCTCCTTGCTATCCTTTGAATGGTGATGTTCCTGAAAGAGTTTGGACTGGCAAAGATGTGTCTTATGAGCACTTGAGAGTGTTTGGTTGCCGAGCTTTTGTTCACATTCCAAAGGATGAGAGGTCTAAGCTTGATAGTAAGTCAAGACAATGTATTTTTCTTGGCTATAGGCGTGATGAGTTCGGGTATAGATTATGGGATCCGGTCGACAAGAAAGTCATTCAAGTCGTGATGTTGTGTTTTGAAGACCAAACAATTGAAGACTTTGGCAAAGGTGATCAACCGAGCCAAAAACTAGTGATCTCATTGATATGGATCCATCTCCTTCATCTTCAATTGATGATGAAAATGGGAGAGATGTGACCACCTATTGAAGATGTGGAGGATGATGCTAATCCTAATGAAGTTGAGCCGTAAATTGAGGAAGAGCATCCAACTCAAGTACCGTCACCACAACTTGAGTTGAGGAAATCTACAAGGGACCCACAACCTTCAAGAAAGTATCCTCCCAATGAATTTGTGTTGATTTACGATCAAGGGAGCCGAGAGCTACCAAGAAGCAATTGAGCATGCAAAGAAAGATGATTGGAAAAAGGCCATGGAAGAGGAGATGAATTCCTTACTTGAAAATCACACTTATGATTTAGTGAAATTGCCTAAAGGAGGAAAATTTTGAAAAATAAGTGGGTTTTCAAATTGAAGAATGATAGAAAGAATCTGAGGTACAAAGCGCCTTGTTGTGAAAGGCTTTGGGCAAAAGAAAGGCATTGACTTTGACGAGATTTTTCTCACGGCCAGAAGATGTCTTCTATTCGGGTTGTACTTGGCATGGCTGCAGTTATGAACCTTGAAGTTGAACAACTTGATGTGAAGACCGCATTTCTTCATGGTGATCTTGAAGAAGAAATTTACATGGAACAACCGGAAGGTTTTGTAGAGAAAGGGAAAGAGAAATTTGTTTGCAAATTGAAGAAAAGTTTGTATGGCCTCAAGCAAGCCCCGCGACAATGGTACAAAAAATTTGACTCTTTCATGATGAATAATGGTTTTTCTAAAATCACTTCGGACCATTGTGTGTTTGTGAAAATTTTTTCAGATGGTAAATTTATTATTCTTTTGCTTTATGTTGATGACATGTTAATTGTGGGTCAAGATTCTACCATGATTAACAAGTTGAAGTTGGAGTTGAGCAAGTCCTTTGCTATGAAAGATTTGGGGCCGGCAAAGCAAATACTTGGTATGAAAATTGTTCGTGATCGCAAAGAGGGGCTGATTTGGTTGTCTCAAGAAAGCTACATTGAGAAAGTTCTTGAGAGGTTCAACATGAATAAAGCAAAGTCGGTTGGTTGTCCACTTGCGGGTCACTTCAAACTTAGTTCGAATCAATGTCCTACAAGTGAGAAAGACAAAAAAGAGATGTTGAAAGTTCCTTATGCTTCAGCAGTTGGTTCTTTAATGTACGCCATGGTTTGTACAAGGCCGGATATTGCTCACGCAGTTGGTGTGGTGAGTTGTTTTCTCTAATCCCGTAAAGAACATTGGGCAATGTAAAATGGATTCTCGGTATCTTCGAGGACTTGAAGGTGCGTTTGTGTTTTGGAGATGGTGTCGATGCTTGATGGGTTCACGGATTCGACATGGCCGGTGATGTTGATTCTAGGAAATCTACTTGGGTATTTGATGACTTTACAGGGGAGCCGTGGCATGGCAATCTAAATTATAAAAATGTGTTGCTCTCTCAACTACCAAGTTTGAATTTATTGCTATTACGTAAGCTTGCAAAGAAGAGTTATGGTTGAAGAAATTTTTGCAAGAGTTGGGTTTGAAGCAAGAAAGGTATGTGCTTTATTGTGATAGTCAAAGTGCTATTCACTTGAGTAAAAATTCTACCTTTCATTCGAGATCGAAACACATTGATGTGAGATACCATTGGATTCGTGATGTGTTAGATTCGAAATTATTGCAACTCGAAAAGGTTCACACAGATGATAATATTTTAGATATGCTGACTAAGACTTTATCGAGGGACAAACATTTAAAGTGTCGAATTTTGGCAGGTATGGTTGATGTCTCCACCTAAGTCGGTAGGGGGAGAATTGTTGGGTATACCTCCTTATTGGAGTGTGGGACCCAATGGGTTTTGAAAAAGAGTTTTAATTTGGCTTGGTTTAGTATAATATATTTTTATATATTATATTTGTGGAGGCCCAATTCAATCTGGATACAATTAAGGTTTGATTATAAAACCCAAGATTTAATAATATATATATATATATATATTATGTTCATCGGTGGCATTAGTGAGCAGCAACAAATTTGTTTTGTGAAAAGAGTGCTTCGGGTGTAACTTTTCCAGGAAAAGATTGGCTGATGCTTTGGATTTCGGCAATATTTGTGTGGATTGATTTGGGTTAATTATTTTGGGTCTTTTTCAACTTTGGTTCTGAAGATTTTAGTTCATCTATTTGGTGAGGTCTTTCCTCTTATTTATTTGTGATTATTTTGGAATTCACCTAAGGGTGATTTTGTGAGACCATTTGTATCTCGTTTGTAATCGTTTGGAACTTATTTGGTTGATAGTGGAATCGGATTTCGATCCGTGGGACGTATCTCACATTGAGGAACCACGTAAAAATTCTTGTGTTGCCTTTTGATTTAATTTTTCCGCATTAGTTTTTATTCCCATTGATTGATTTACTTGTGGGAATCATCGATTTTCCCTAACAAAACATGGTTTGGTTTGATTTTCTCAATGTGCGGTTCGGTTCTGATTTTTGAAATAGGCAAACCGTACTTCACAGTAAGGTTTGTAATTTTATAATTACAAATCTATGTTGAACCAAATCAGACCGTTTAGATTATATATGTAATTTGTTACCGAATGTAAATTCTAAACTGTTTAATTAGAATCATATATATAAATTATAACTCTCTACTATTATAAGTATATTTTTGTATAGACTAATTTTAAGCAATCTTGTAAATAATTCTTAAGTTGTGAATAATATTTTGTAATCATATTATGAATAATGATAATATTTTTAAAATTTATAATTACAAACTAAACTGAATGGTGGTTTAATGGTTCGGTTTGGATTAATTCCAAGATTTTCATAGATTGATTTGATTCCAAATTTAATGAAAACATAGGTAATGAATTGATCTTGATTTAGGGTTAAACCAAATCAATCTGAACTATGAAGAGCTTCAAATGGTAGATTTTGGCTGGACGACGCTTTGATGATAAAGTTGGAGATGCTTCTCTTGAGCAAGACAATGAACAGTGCAGTGTTGTGTGTAAATATAAGGCATACCGTCTTTAAATGAGTGCTTCTCATTTTATAGGGGTAGTTAGGGTGTGCTGGTGCGGTTCAAATAGTTTGAAAATAAAATTATAAATTGAATGGTGGATTGATAAATCGTGATTTTGGGTGGATTTGCGAACTAAATAATATTCTAATTAATTATTAAACATTTGTATAATATATAATATTAATTTGTATAATAGTTTTCATATATATAATACAAACTAATTTTATATTATATGTTTTATATATATAACTATTAATTTGTAATAAATTTTACATCTTAAATCTTTCTTACACTTATTTTTCTTTGATATTTTCGTTAGGGATTAAAAAACATATATGTATTAAGTATAGCAAAGCGGAACGATTTCGAAGGCCGATTATAATTTTAAAGTTTAATTCACGAATGTGATTTTAACAGATTAGATGGTATTTTACAGAACTGCAGTGGTGGTAATGTTGACTTAATTTTTTTGTTTTGAGCTTCATTAGTTGGGTCAGGCCCAAAAATGTTTTTGTGTGATTTGCTATCCCCCAAATATGTATAATTTTTTTTTGTTTAATTTTATATCTGAGGGGTTGAAATGTATACTTTTGTGGTGAAGAAAGCTAAAGTATTATTCATTGATAATTTATAGGGCCAAGATGGTCAAAATTTGAAGCCCAAACAAGTTGGACTAAACATGGGCTCATCCAGTTGAATCTTTGGATTATGATAAATATTGGGCCGATCTTCTACCCTTTGGGCCTCTACCTCACTACCAACCAAATCGCCAGAGAGCGAAGAAGAGTGAGAAGAAATGCAGAAGAGAGAGCAGGGCAAGCACGGCGGAGCATCGGGCGGCGCCGCCACTCCGGCGGCGAAGAGAGGCCGCCCCCTCGGCAGCGGAGCCACCAACTCCGCCTCTTCACCCGACGCTCCAGCTCCTTCAACTCTCCTCGGTCCCTCTCTTCAAGTTCACTCCACCTTCGCTGGTCAGTCCATCAAAACCCTAGATTTTTGAATATCGCAAGAAATGATTGAATTCGCATATGCATTGAGACATTTTTAATACATGTGTGTGTGGTCTATATGTTAAGGTGAAATTGGGAACCAATGTATGCTTTGTGTTTGTGAAGAACGTGCGTCAACAATTACATGTAGATGGGGAAAATACCATGGAATACACAAAAAGTTGGAGTACTCAACACTTAGTAGATTAGAATTGTGGGATAGGTTTTGATTTGAGTTGTTCTTCTCTAATTTGTTTAATTATATGTTTTTGGATTTTGGGGTTTTGAGTTTCTTATTATGGAGTGTTTGCAAGAGAAGATTTTTCAATGCCTAAAATATCTGGTAGCAAGTCTTAGAATCTTTGAAATAGAAATGAGTTATAGCTATGCCCTACGTAGCATAGACAGAATTGCAAGTATACTTAAGGGCAAACTTCACTTTATCCCTGTGGTTTAGGCCATGTATGGCATGTTTGATTTGGTGGATTAGAGCATGGGATTGGGATTATTAATCCGTGAGTCCAATTATCCTATGTTTGTTTTAACATTTTGGTTTAGGATTATTAATCCAATGGATAATTAATCCAACAAATTTGTAGGATTATTAGTAATGGGGTAGGGGTGGGATTATTAATCCAATGGATATTAATCCAATTGGATAATGAATATCACACTAATTTAATAGGATTATTAATACTTCACTATTAATCTTGTGAATCAAACATGACCGTAGGGTTTACCCCACGTTTGGAAATGATCACATAACTCCTTGTAGTTTGTGGACTAAAGCTCACTGTTAGGCCTATTAACAATTTAATGAAAAAGACTAAAATATACACTTTGTAATTTGTTTGGAAGGTAAAGTGCACTTTAACCTCCTGCGCTTTATTCCATGTGCGATTTATCCCAATGAAATTTGAAATGAGTATATAATCTCCTTATGTCTGTTACGTGTTTCACACTTATTGTCTATGAAGCACGGACATGGACACGGACACGGACATAAACACGGGACATGGCAATTTTTAAAAAATAGGGACACGGACACGGACATGGACACTATGGGGACACGGTGAATTTTATTTTATTTATTTTTATATATTTTTATGTGTTATGTAGATTCATATTACATTCATCCTAAATCAAAATTAATAAACACTAATATAGTAACATTAATTCACTAAATATAACCACTACATTTAAACAAATTAATAGATCATCAATTCACAAAAAAGTCATAATAAATTTAACAAGAATTAAGACGAAAAGGGAAAAACATTTAATATCTAACAATATTCTTCACAAAAGCACTAAATAAGAGAGGCAAAAGAAAAGAAAAATAAATAAAAAAATAGCCCCGCCGTGTCCCATGCTGTGTCCCCTCCGTGTCCCATGCCGTGTCCCCATATAGACACACGTGTCCCCGTTGTGTCCCCTACAAAAAAAATCATTAAATTAAAGGGACATGCCATCTATATGTCCCCGGCGTGTCCCTGTGTCGAACACCGCCATGACACTGATTTTGGAGTGTCCATGCTTCATAGCTTGCTGTTAAAAGGAATGTTTAACAGTGCACTTTAATCCACAAATCACTTGGGGGTTGTGTTCATTTACAAACGTTAGGGGGGTAAACTGCACATATCTCAAACCAGAGGGGAGTAAAGTGAAGTTTGCCTTATATTTAATCTATACACTAAAATGTAAATTCAATTTTGTATGTTTTATGACATTATTGCATGTATTAAAAAGAAAAGAAGGAAAAAATGGCATAATGTGGAAGCTCAAGCTTGACAAACTTATTTATTTGAACTAGTTATTTATACTCCTATACTAATTTCTTACATATATTTTATTAAACAATATGTTTTTGTTGTCTATTGCCTGCTTAACTTGTGGTGACCATGAGTATGATGCTTAATTGTCTTAATATTAAGTTTCCAAGAATTGTTAGATGATGCTTTTGTTAGGCTATGTTTGTGCTATAGGTCATCTATTGGAGAGTATTTGAAGATGTGTAGGCCAAGTTTTGCAAAGTCTTAGACATATGTTTAGGGGCTTCTGCGAAGTGCTGGTAGCCTTCACAAAAGTGTCTGTACTGTTTTTAGCTTATGCCATATGACTAACGTTGAAGTGTGCATTGTTGTCAATTTCTTAAAATGACTAGAAAACTTTACCAATTGTCTTGCTTTTTAGTCTCTTTGGTTTTGTACATTAAAAAAAATAATAATAATAATAATAACAAATGTGGTTATAGAGGCAAGAGTGGTTCACCATGATTTTTTATTTCCCCATGAATGTGCACAAGTGTATTTATGCTTATGCATATCATTTTGTTTCAAAGCCTATGGCTGGGATCCCTTTATAAATTACTTGAGAATTGAGATGTTGACAAGGTGAGGTGGTAGGATTTTTGTTGTTTCCTTCTCTTAGGTTATGTTTTTTTTTTTTTTTTTGATCAACTTCTCTTAGGTTATGTTGGATCATTGAAATAGTTTAGCTGTTATTTAATTGAACTATACAAATGAGATACCATAATGATGTCTAATTACAATATTCCGATGGTATTATATAGTCTATAATAGCACCTCCAGTTTGGGCAATTTAGATGTGGTTATTGACCTGTTATAAATTTACCTTGTGTTCATCAAGAGAAAGTACAGTAGAACTGACATATTTAATAGTAAGCGTTTGTTGGGCACTAGGTGCTTTTTTATTTCAGTTGCTTAGTATTGCTTGGTAACCAGCACATGCTTATGCGTAATGCTGGTGATAGATGATCCTGCTTGGCAAGTTGATTCCTGCCTGATGTTTTGTTAACAGTGAGGCATTTCTATTTACGTTGCTCAGTAGATGGTTAAGGCAATTTTTGACTCTCTCTTTTTGTGTGTGTTTCTGTTATCCAGACCAAAATAACAAAAGGATAGTTCTGTCTCTACAAAGTGGATTAAAGACTGAGCTGACATGGGCATTGAATACTCTCACATTGCTTTCATTCAAAGAAAAGGATGAAGTGCGCAAAGATGCAACCCCTCTTGCAAAAATACCCGGGTTGCTTGATGCTCTTCTTCAAGTTGTATGTGTCAATTTTTTCTATGCACTTTTGAAACATTTAAAGATTTATTTCCACATTGTGTTCCACAGTCTATATTAGTATAATGTTATTTATAATTGGAACAGATAGATGATTGGTGTGATATAACCCAACCAAGGGAGCTTAGAAGGACTCCATGGGTGACATTGTTAGGTGCAAACTCTGTTGTGACAGGGTTTGGGAATGAATACAAGGTGTTAAACTCAAATGATGTTCCTAATCCTAGGTGAGTTCAACAGTATTATTGGCTCCTTTTAAGTAAATTGTGAAGTTTGCATACATAAAATTTTCAATAGGGAGTTGGAACCTGAATTTGGGATGATCTTCTGATGGCAGCATGGGATCTGGTTCCTCGGGTATAGAAGCATCTGGACTGAATTGTATGACCAAAACTGATCCTTCAGAATGGTGCTTAGATGCAGATATCCTGTTTAATCTGGATGACGAAGGACGTGCAGAAAGGCAACAATGTGCAGTTGCTGCTTCAAATATAATTCGCAATTTCTCTTTCATGCCAGAAAATGAAGTCATAATGGCCCAACATCGACATTGCTTGGAAACAACCTTTCAGTGCATTGAAGACCACATTACAGGTGATAATTTTAGTCACAATAATCACTATCTGTCTTTTTTTTTTTTTTTTTTTTGGTGTGGTGCTTTAATAAATCTTCTCACATGACATTTACTATCAAATATATTCTTGTCAATATATGTAACCAAACAATTATTTATCCACTGATCTTCCATTCGGTTAAGCTAGTTTTTCTGATTTTCATTGCGAAAAAGCTCTTTATTCCATTGTAGCTGTGACTAGTAGAATCAATGCTAATTTTATGAGATTCTTCTTTATCTCTATCAACTATCTAGAAAGGTCACTAATTCCTTTTTGTTCTAAAACTTGTAAGTTGATTGTCATCAACCCTACTACAGAAAAATTGGGCTGGGTGTTCAAATTTTGATAAAAAGTGGCTCAGACCAACAATTTAGAGTGTTAAAAAAATTTAATTAAGTAAATAAAATCGAGGTGACAAATGAATACCCTGATCATCATGTGACAGCACCTCAGATTTCATTCAAATCGATGGGATACTCAACGAAAGAGTTTCACTGACTTTTTAAACTTTTAAGGATAGACCATCTTATAGTGTAATTTTCATAAATTATAACACAGTTGATTTTTGTAGAATAGTTTGCCATGTCCTGGACTGGGAGCAGTCATTTAAATAATGCCAAAGGTTAGGTAGAGACAAGACAGTCTTACCCTCCCAGAATCCTTGATTAACGGGGACCAACACTAGATAATGTCCTTTAGTTTGATGTATTGTAAAATGAATGGTACAATATTTTCCTAAAGTGTTTGTGTTTATTTCAAGTTTGAAGTGCTTCTCAAAGCTCTCAATATTTGCAGAGGATGAGGAATTGGTCACAAATGCACTCGAGACAGTTGTAAATTTGGCTCCACTCCTGGATCTTCGGATCTTTAGTTCATCAAAGCCCTCATTCATCAAAATAACGTAAGAATGCATTTTGACTTCCTAGTATGGTTTCCAACATCTGAACTGCCTATCTAAAGAAGAAGAAAAAATGAGCTTCTGAATTGAAATTTTCCTCATTGGCTCTCACCAAACCAGGGAGAAACGTGCAGCCCAAGCCATCATGGGGATGCTGGGATCTTCTGTCAAAGCCTGGCATTGTGCAGCTGCAGAGTTACTTGGGCGTTTGATAATAAATCCTGACAATGGACCTTTCATTCTTCCTTTTGGTCCACAGGTTTGATATTATGTCTCTTATGCTCCATTGTTAAATAAAAGGCTAGTCTAGTTTATATCATGAGTGTGCACTGATGCCCTGCAGTTTTGATGTACCTTGCAGATTTATAAGCGTTTAGTTGAACTTTTGAACTTTCCAGCTGTAGATGCACAAGCAGCTGCTGTTGGTGCACTTTATAACCTTGCAGAAGTCAACACGGACTGCCGTTTGAAGCTTGCTAGTGAGAGATGGTTAGATTGTTCTTTCAACGTTGTTAGCATAAAAAATGTATAGAGTAACCAATTCGGAAAATTATTCTGTGGCAGAAATATTGACTGTATATTGAATTTCAGGGCAATTGATCGGCTGCTGAAAGTGATTAAGACCCCACATCCGGTGCCAGAAGTTTGCAGGAAAGCAGCAAAAATATTGGAGAATCTGTCTCAGAGCCACAGAACAGGGTTCTGCTTCTAACTTATGAGAATGCCTTTGCAGAGATACTTTTCTCGGACGGAAGATATTCCGACACATTTGCAAGGATACTGTATGAATTGACCTCTCGACCGAGCAACAAAGTGGCACCAGCTCGTGGTGTGTGGGGCATGTAACTGAAAGCCTACCTCATCTGCGTCTTCTGGTGGTTGCTCTTGTATCATACTGGAATCTGGTTAGCATTTTCAGTTGACAGGTAACCGTAAATATTTAGCTGGCATGTATTCCCCTCAGTTAAAATTCACTACTCACTAGGGATAGTCTATGATGCAATGTTCACCAATTGGGTCCACTTTTGTTGTGTGGTTAGACTGGTTCGTCATTAGAAAGCTATAATGCCTGTGCAAAGTGCTTGCATGGCTTTTATTCGAAAGTTATAATGCTGTTTATATCTGCATGGCTGGATTATCTTTTGTACCCTTTGAGAAAGATTAGCATCAAGCCGTTGATCTTTACAAACAAAGCATTAGGGTATCGTTTGGTAACACTTACGTTTTTAGTTTTTAGTTTTCTGTTTATATTTACAAAAATTTTCAAAACTCAAATAAAAACATGTTTGATAAATTTTTGATTTATAAATCAGTGGTCTCAATTTATAAATTTGGTCAAAAAATGTAAACTCAAAAAATGTGTTTTCGTTTTGAGTTTTGAGTTTGTTTTTTTTTTATCACCCAACACTAGTCACCACCTGCTACCATTTTTCACCACCGTCTTCCGTCGCCACCACCCACCTGCCGTCACCAGCCACCACCACCACACACCTACCACCCACTCGCCACCACCACCCATCCCTTGCTGCCGCCGCCGCCACTACCACCACCACCACCACCACCACCACCACCACCCACCACCTGTCACTACCATCCACTGCCCGCTACCACCACCTACCACCACCACCACGCCCACCGCCACTACCACCCGCCACCCACCCACCTACCACTACCACCACCTTCCACCACCCGCCATCCGCCACCCACTCGCTACCACCACCCACCCCTCGCCACCACCACCCACTCGCCACCACCCATCACCCACTACTGTCACCCATCTACCCACCATCACCACCAGCCACCTACCCGCCACCACCACCCACCACTACCCGCCATCTGCCACCCACCTGCTGCCACCACCATCACCACCTATTCGCTACCACCCACCACCCGCCACCGTTACCCACCCACCCACTACCACCACCCACCCGTCACCTGCTACCCATCACCCACCGTCACCATTTTCCACTACTATCTTCCGCCGCCACTTGCCACCACTTGTTATTTCTCACTATTTTTTTTATATTTTTAAATTTTTTAAAACATTTTGTCAATTACCAAATGCGTTTGTAGTTTATTTTTTTTTAAAAATAAACAAAAAATAAATAAAAATCAGTTTATAAAATTTTTGTAAATATAAACTGAAAACGTAAACGTTACCAAACAGATCAAGTTGTTCTGAAATTGGTCGAGGGAATTTTCCTAGAGGTTCCTGCTTCAATGATACTAGCCTATCACCCGTGCTATGTATGGGATAATTGTAGATGTTTATATTTGTTTTAGATTTTTTTTTCATATATAAATTATGTTTTTTAAGATTTTTTTATAAAAATAATTTAACAATCTTATCACTAAATATATTATATGGAAGAAGTTGAAAAGGATACTGCAGTAACTATATACGGATTGTATCTATAATTATTTGTATGAAGAGATTTTAATTGTTGATCAGGGAATTTTGACCAAATTAATAAATATTGAGTTTTTTTTTTTTAAAATAAAAAATTTAAAAAATTCAGATTAGGATATTGAAGCTCTCATAGGCTTTGGGGGTTAAAAATCTCCTTTTACTTAATATATAATATAGATGAAGGAGATAACAAAAAAAATAAAAGAAAATGCTACACATAACATCTAATATATATGCTAGCCATTTCATTTTTTATTTGTAATACATTTAAAATGACTAGCTTTCTAGACCTCCCTGGAAGAAGGTGATTCTAACAATCTCTTGCTTTCTAGTTCCTTCGTTCTCTATTTCTATTTGAAACAATCCTAAGGACATTGTATCTGCCGGGCTAAAACAATCTGTCTCTGTTTGGCTTCCAAGCCTTAAGATTCTTCACTTAGGCCTCGTTTGGGAACATGCTATTTTAGTAATTTTTTGGCTTTTTACGAAAAGATGTGCAGAAAAGTAGAGAGGTGATGTGACTAGTTTTAGTTGGCTTTTTGGCTTTTTGGCTAAAATAGCCAGTCCCCAAACGAGGCGTAGATTCGGCTGTGTGTGACAACGAGGACTCGTTCGAAAGTCTCTTCCTTGGGTACCCAGCTCTTAAAGAACTGTATATAGAGAGTTGGATTTTGGATACACAACTAGCAGTTGACATGTACGATGCACGGATTATTTTTTTTTTAAATAATGTTTTATAAAATTAAATTAAATTATTTATATATGTCTATATATAAAGTATTTTTAAAAATATGTTGCAATGTATGCATTGCAAAAGAATAACACTAATTTGTCATGATATAAAACATAGCATAAATAAATATATAATAATTTTAATTGAATCCTTTATGTATATATCTATGTATACATATATATATATATATATATATATAGGGGTATTTTTTTTAAGGTCTCTGATATTATGATTTTATAGTATAAAAGATATTAAATATTTTCATAATGTCTAAGGTCCCTCAACATCAATCCAGAGAAATTTCAGTCCTAGAGAAATTCTCTCCAGAGAAAATTGAACTTCTCTCCAGAGAAATTCTCTGGATTCAAACCAGAGAAAATTGAAATTTTTCTGAGTACCAAAGAAATCCAGAGAAAATTATGGAGAGAAAATTTGTGTATGTATGCAGGAAAATTCTACAAGTCAGTTGCCTCATGATCTGGAGTCTTGTACATAAAAATTGATTTCATCACTGGATCGCCTTTTCACCACGCTCGCCCTTTGCATTAACCGAACCAATGCTTGCACAACTTCAGATATGGGAGGGCAAAACTCTGGTTCAGGCTGCATAGAAGAGATTCAAAACAAAAAGACATGAAAGAAGGCAACCGGTGGTCCTCCGCCTTGACAGACAAATACTGATAAGGTTATTCACAGAAATTCATTTTGATCACATGAAGGTTTTATTACACAGCCAATGCCTTTGGACATATATAAATAAAATTCAATGATGGTTGTAAGTACCATAGTGTCACCTTCAGAAAAAAATATTCACCTCAACTCAAACTGCAAAGCAGCGTGCCATAACAAAAATTATAAGAGACATAATTACACATCCTTTGATCTGATACTGATCATTGCTTTTAAAATCGGTCAAAATGAACCCAGAGAAATTTGAATTTTCTCTGTGTTGAATCCAAAGAAATTTGAGAAATTCTTGGGGCCTCCGCCATGAGTCAAGGTTTCGCTTAGCCTTCTCTTGCACACCAAGGACCGACGGACTCAATCACTCGAATCGCCATTTATATACTCTATTACCTCCAGCTGCTGATCTATCCGAATAGCATTCTAGGTGATGAAACCTCAAATAACCATCTGCATCGGCTTGAGCAAGCAACGGACCAACAATGGCTCCAATTGGTCTCCATTTTATATCAAAAATTCTCATTCTCCACATCAAAACAATTCAAGCCATCCAAAGATCAAGATCGCCTGTTCAAGCCACCCCCCAAAGAGAAGCAGCAAGAACCTAGCAACAACAACACCAATCCCACCCCCAAACTCGGTTCCAAATTCGGCTTTTTCTCCAATCCATCCACTCCTCGATTGACCGTTCCAAGCCTTAGCCTCCGGTGCCAGACTGTGACAACAGCGATTGTTCCGACGCAATCAGTTCCAAAGACCTCTAAGCTCCAATGCAAGACCAAAAACAACCCCATCTCCTCTCTCTAGGATCCTGGAGGTCTGCGACGGTGGCGGAACGAAGAGAGGAGTCGAAGGAGAAGGTGTTGAGGAAGAGGTCGTAGAGGAGCAGAGCTTGTTGCCTTGAATCTGGAAGACAGTGGGTGAGAGAGAGAGAGAAAGAGAGAGAGAGTAGAGTAGAGACAAATATTCAAATTTCTTTGATATATGTTTAGGGACCTTAGACATCAAAAAATAATTTTGTGGATCTCTTCCATTACGAAAAGTGGGAGAGGGACCCTAGACTAATTTTTCTATATATATATATATTGTTATTTAAAAAATATATTACAAACTATGTGGTGTAATTTTCATTCTGTTAAACTATGAAAGTGTGCTTTAAATATATATATATATATATATGATATTGTTGTATATATATGATATTGTTGTACTTAATTTTAGTATAATAAAATAAATATTCATTTTAATATTAAAATTAGTGATTAAATTGGAGAAAAAAAGTCATTTAAAATTAAAGAATGATGTTAATTATTTATTTTGATAATCTTAACTTTATTGTTTTATAAAAGTATTATTTAAACAAATATATATACTAATTTTGTTTTAATTATTTATGTGTATTTTAATAATCTTAGCCCTATCGTACTATAAAAGTGGAACTGAAATAAATATATTATGATATTAAATTATAACATAGTAAAATAAACACTTAAATTGGAAACAAAAATAATAACATACAGTAAAAGTGATTCTAATTAGTTATTTTTTTATTTAGTTGGACATAAAATAAAATAGAAAAGTAGGAATGGAAGTTATAAAAAAATTATTTTAAAAAATTAAATATAAGTATGTTGCGGTTAAATTAAGAAACAATAAATAGATTAATTATGTTGAGTATTGATTTTTTTTTTAATATCTATTTTAAAACTGTTTGTACATATTTTATATATATATATATAAAGTTTAAATTAAATATAAATTTTTCCAAGTAAACAATTTCATGTTAAATAGGAAACTCAATAGAAATTAATAACAAAATATAAATATGATAGATAAAAAATAGGAAAAATTATTTATAAGTCCTATTAGGGAGACTTGTGCTACATTTGGTCCCACAAAAAAAACTTATGTTCCCATAAGTCTTGTGGGAAGTTTCTTGACATATTTACCCTCAATATTAGTTGTTAATATCATAAATAATAATAAAACCATATATAGGGAAATTGATATAAACGTAACGTAACGTGACACTTACATAAACGTAACGTGACACCTATATGTAACGTGACATCTACATAAACGTAATGTGACATATCTACATAAACGTAACGTAACGTGACACCTACATAAACGTAACGTGACACCTATATAAATGTAACGTGACATATCTACATAAACGTAACGTAACGTGACACCTATGATTTATGGTACTAGTCAATTTTTTTATTAAGTTTGATTATAATATCTTATACGAATCAAATAAGCGAAAAACTCTCTTGTCAAACCATTAAAATAAAATTTAAAAAATCTTCAACATTTCTTATAAGATTCTAATATTTTGTAATTTTCGATAGTCCAACTTATTATCATTATAAAATAATAATAATAATTTTTTTTTTTTAAAGTATGAAAGTGGATGCCAGGATTTTATAATCTAGGGAGGTGGAATGGCACCGTGAAAAACGACATCGTGCACGCGCTGGGGGTCTTGGGGCTCTGAGCTTCGTGGGTTGTAATGCGATCTTCTCTCTCATCACATATATATATATGTAATTTTTGATTTTTTAATCATATTATCATAAATCATATTTATATAAAACGTAATATGACATCAATATAAATCAAGAATATTTTCACATTTAATTTAAAAAATAAAATTTATTAAGTTTGCGAAAACGTAACGTGACACGCTACGCTATGTTTATGTAAGTGTCACGCTACGCTTATATAAGTGTCACGCTACGCTACGCTTATATAGGTGTCACGTTACGCTCATATTGGTGTCACGCTATGTTACGCTTATATAGGTGTCACGTTACGTTACGCTTATATAGGTGTCACGCTACGTTACGCTTATGTAAATGTCACGTCACGTTATGTTTATGTAGGATCTTATGAAATACATTCTTATGAAAATAGTACTTGAGAGTCTATAAGAAATTAAATAGGACTTAGCCTAGCATAAGAATCTGAAAAAGGACTTATAAATTAGTCTCCCTAAAAAATAAGAAATATATTTAATTTTAATATAAAAATTGAACACTTGAATAAAAGTGAAAAAAGTAGCAGAAAATTAATTCGTAAAGTATTTTTTTAGTACATATAATTATTTTAAATTTTATTTATGGGTAATTTAGATTAGAAGTCTTTTAAATATTAGATTTTAAAAATAAGAGTATGTTACGTGGCACTTTTTTTAAAGAAAAAACAAAAAAGAATAGAAGAGACATGCCACATAGGAGAGAAATTTTTTTTGAGGTGAATACTACTTATATATAAATATATATTAAATATAAATTAATATTAAGACATCAATAAGATAGACAAAAAATATAAAATATAAAAGAAAATTAATTTAATCCGTGCGATGCAAATAATTAAACACATTCTGTCTTATTTATTTATTTGTATATCGAGATATTTTTTTTTAAATATCATAATAATTAAATTATAACTATATATATGAAAAATAAGTATTTTTCAAATAGAGTCCATATAAAATTGATTAGTATAATTGAAATTGAGTTTGTATAAAATTTTATATGTAAATGGAAAAGCTATGCTTGGCCCAAAATCACAACACGCGCATGCGTGTGCACTGCCAGGGGTCAGGTCAGGTCCTAACTTTAATTTTTTAGACAAAATTCATTTGATTTTTTTGCAAATTCTTGTGGGGAATTTTTTTTTCCTTACAAAAATAATTCAAATTTTGCTCCAAATTTTCAAATTCAAATTTTTGAATTTTCAGGTCGCCTCCTTTTCGAACCAGTATTGTTCTGGGCGTAAACTTCAGGCCATGTCCGAGCAGCCACCAAGGCCTACCCGAATAGGTGCATGGTTGGCTATAAATAGCCTACCATTCCAACATTTCATGACATCTAATTTTCTTCAACACTTCTTCCTTCTTCCTCTTTTCGTCCTCCTGTCTTTTGCATCTATCCAACATTTAATCTTAGAAAGAAAAAGAGAGAGTTACAGCATAGTTTTGGTTCACCAGACTTGAGTTTGTAGTGCTGCAAATCAAATATTAGTCGTTGCATCTTGAGAAGTAGACGCCAATAATTCTCGAAGCACCAGAGCGAGGGCAAAATCTATTTTAAAGAGATTGTGTTTAACACAAATCTCGACTTATAATTTCTGAAAGCATTTAATTTGAAATTTAATTTATTTAATTATTTTTTGGATTATTTAATTTTATTTTGTTGTTTATTTTATTTTTTACATTTAATTTACACACACACACAACCACTGAGAAATAACATTAACTTAATAAGTGCAAAATCCATTTACCCCTCTGTAGTTTAAAATACCGAAAGAGGCTCCATGATATATATGTATAGATACAAATTATTTTAGTTGAGTCTTATATTATGTTTAATTGGGGGATTTAAGAAGAGATTTGAAAACGGAAAGGAAAAATGTAGATGAAATATAAATAAAATATACATATATTTCATCTAATTTTACAAACATTTTTCTTTTCTTTTTTCAAATCCATTTCTAAATACCTCAACCAAATACAGAGTTAATGTTTTTCAGAGTCAAGTGATTATAGTGTTGTTCAATGGAGAGATTAATTTTGGGGAAGCTTTCACTTGATATTGATTTCAAGATGAGATCATCACCGCTAGGTTAATCACTGATTATCATCTTCTATAAAAGTTTGCTTTCTAAAATCACTTGATGTGGAAAAAATGTTGAGACGAGAGATACAGAGAAAGAGAAAAATTTCTTCAATTATGAGGGATTGAACACACTATTTTAGCCACATATTCCTCTTAAATTAGGAGATAAGTAGAGAGCCTATTGGAGCTATATTTTGTATTTGTGGATGCTCTTAATGCAATGCACCAAATTGTTACTTTCCTTTTCAGAAGGGTATTTTGATCTTTTATATTTATGCATTTATGAAAGTTGTAATTTCAGTTTTCTTGCAAAATTGTTAATAATAAATTTATTTTGTATTCCATTCGTAAGAGCAACAGCAACATTTCACCACAAAAAGGGAAAATTCTAGAATTGCTATTGATGTGTGTTTGAGTGTGGATGATCCTAATGCAATGCACCAAATGTCACTTTCCTTTTCACAAGGGTATTTTGGTCTTTTCATACTTGTGTACTGTAATTTCAGTTTCCGTGCAAAATTTTTAATAATTTGCTTTTCATTTTTAAGAGCAACAGCCACATTTCACCCAAAAAATGAAAAATATTTAAAAATTGATTTATTTTTATTTTTATTTTTATTTTTGCATTTTTTTATTTTTAGTAAATACTTTAAAAATTTTAAATAATTTTTTTATTTTTTTAGATGCACCTTTGTTAGATGTATTTAAAAAATAAAATATTTGTAAAAAAATATTTTAAAAAATTAATAAACACACAAGAATACGAAAAATGTATTGAATTTGATATATTTTTTTAATATTTTTGGTATTTTGTGAAATTTTTTTAAAAAAATTTCACAAATAGTATACTTTTTAAGCTGATTTATGTTAGGTGTATCTAAAAATTTTAAAGAAATTACTTAAAATATTAACAAAATTCATTAAAAAAAAATATGGTAAATAAAAATTTCAGTTTTCTAAAAATGAATTCTGATTTATGAAACCAAATAAGCTGATTAGAATTGCTATATTCTATTTTGAGGTCGAATTTTCAGATAAGCCATTAATATTTAACAAATTGTGTGATAGCACAGGGAAAGTAAGGAAGGGTGACAAAAATGCAACACTCAAAAGTTTTATAAATGGGCGAATTATATTAATAGTTCATGTTACATCACTTTAATTTTTAACTTTTTAATTATGATATATTTGATTATAAATTTTGAATTTTATTTCAAATAAGGACATTTAAAGATACTTCTTTTATAAAGGGTAAATTACCAATAGGTCCTACTTTGGAGGCTTATTACCCAATAGGTCCTACTTTGGAGACTTATTACCCATTAAATCCTATTTGATATAATTTATTAAGTGATAAAGATAAATTTATCAATCTTTTTTTTTATGAATAATTTTATAGTGATAAATTTATCAGTCTCTTTGTTTTATGAATAAATTTTTAGTGATAAATTTATCACTCTCTTATTTTTATAATGTTAAATTTATTAGTTAGGACCTATAGGTAAATAAGTCTAGTTAATGCGACTAATTGGTAAGTACTTTTATAAATGGTCCACTTTAAGGCCCCGTTTGTTTTGTGGTATGAGAGGGGGATTGGGATTAGAATCGCTGTGGGCCTCATTTAATATGCTGTTTGTTTACAGAGTTGAGGAAGAGACTGCTAAGCCGAAGGGCTTAGGATAGGCATTGCAGATGGGATTCAGATAGGCCTCCAGAACTTAGTATTAGAAAAATAATCCGATGGAGTAGAAATTTTTTATTTTTATTTATTTATTATTTTATTTTTTAAATGTCGGGCATTTTTTTAAAACATTAATGTTTAATTTTTTGTATTTTTTGTTAAGTAAAAATTATTATTTTATTTATTTTATTTTTTTCTAAAATTTTTTTATTTTATTTTTATTTTTTTAAAATTTTTTATATGTTGGGCATTTTTTTAAAACATTAATGTTTAATGTTTTTGTATTTTTTATTTGTTTTATTATTTTATATATAAATAATTTATCAATCCCTACACTAACAACTATCATCAAAACAAATACAATTTTACTTAATCTCCTCACTAACAATCCCCTCACTATTAATTTTCTCACTATCAATCTCCTCCATTCTACCTCTGAAAACAAACAGGGCCTAAGGGTAAAATCGTCATACAGCTTATTTTGTGTTGATTAATTTGTATATTGTTTGAAATATAATTGGCTTTTTTTTAATGAATAATGTTGAAACTTTCTTGATTATAAAGTTCTGTTTGATTTGATTTTGAAAATTTATTTTTAATTTTTTTCTAAAAAACTAAAAATTAAATTGGTGAAAAGAAATTAAAAATTAAAATTTTTTAATTTTTATATAATTTTATCTTTTGAGGGGGGTAGAAATAATTTTTTTCAAACAAATATTTTATATTTATTTTCGTTAAATTAGTTTTATTTTTTCAAAAGGTAAATGTGGCGACAATTTTGATATAATTATTAAACCAATTCATTAAATCGAAAAATCTAAAACTAAAAACATTTCATATATTAAACATATATCGATTACACATTAAAATCTAATAATCATTCATTGTATAATAACCATTAAAAATTATCTGTTAATAATAAATACAATCATTATTATATGATAAGCATAAAAAACATCAACAAAAACAATCACCTATTACATAATCATTATCCAAAAAAATACTAAAAATTAATTGGTAAAAAAATAAAAATATAAAAATTTTATTATTTTTATATAGTTTTATCTTTAGTGGGTAAAAATATTTTTTAAAAATCCAAAAATAATTTTTTAAATTTATTTTTATCAAATTAATTTATATTTTATTAAATTAACGACTTCATCCTTCAAATGAAATAACAATATCTTTAATTATTCTTATTTAAAATTTAAAATCAAATAAATCATAATTAAAAAATCAAAAATTAAAGTGATATAAATTTCAAACTAGGGGAACAATGGGCCCTTGATAAATTGTAGTTTAAATTATCATAGAGGGCTACTTGAATTGGAGTTCATTGGCCAACCAATCGCCGACTTTGACAAAGAAAGAGCAAACCAGTCACCTAACCTTAGTTAGATAGACAAACAAAACACAGTTTGGTTTTCTTGCAATGATCAACAATCTCATCTCTTCTACCCTACGGGTTGTGTCTGTTTAGTGTAACTTATTACAAGTTTTATTTAAAATTGATAATTAAAAGTTAAAAATTAAAAAAAAAAAAAATCTTTTTTAGCTCTCAAATGATAATTTTTTTTTCTTCAACTTATTCAAGTTATTTTTGTTGAATAAGTTACAAATATAAATTGTATCAAATAGTTTGAGACATTGTGCCTGTTTGGTGCAGCTTAAAAGCTACTTATTTCAGCTTTCAGCTTAATTTAAGTTATTTTGATATGTTTAGTTTAGCTTATAACTTATACCTTATGGCTTTTTGAAAGTCAGAAATCAGCTTATTCTTTGAGTGGGGTAAGTCAGAAATCAGCTTATCTTCATAGTTATAAGCTATAAGCTGTTTAGGCATAAATTATAAGCACTTTCTCACATTTCTACCAAACAGGACCTCTCAAGGACAAATTGTGATAGTGGTTCCTTTACTTTGGTCTTTGCGTCATTTGGTCCCTATAATTTTAATTGGCTCTATTTTGATCATGAATTTATGATTTTATTTTAATTTGCTTCAATTGATTACAATTCTTAATATTTTTTTATGAAAAAAATGCATATAAGTGGTATGTGACATATTTTTAGAGTAAAATTATAAATTTACTAAATTTAGTGAGGTAAACTCAACAAATTCGATGATTATTTTTCATCAAAAATAGTAACAACAATATCAATTTTACCAAAATAATACAAAATTTAAAATTAAGGATTAAAATTGAGCTAAATGATAATCGAGAGACCAAAATAACACAAAAAGACAAAATGTAGAGACTATCAATATAATTTATCCAATTCTCAAAGTAAAATAATTATTAACAACTCGTATAAATTGTACCAAACAGAATAGTGGTAAGGAGAATAAGGGGTGACTTATACACTTTTGATATCTGCTAGTGTCTTTCGGACTTAATTGACAAATGTAACATATAAGTAATTGCAATTATTCGAGATTTTCAAAGTGGGTCCAAAAAAGTTCTCTTATGCTGTGTTTGGTTGAGGGATTTGGGAAGAGATTTAGAAAGGAAAAGGAAAAGGAAAAAGGTGTGTGAAACTAGGTGAAATGTAAGTATATTTTATTTACATTTCGCCTAACTTTTTTCTTTCCCTTTCCAAATCCCTCCTCAAATTTTCTAATCAATCACAGCGTTAGAGAGGTTTTTTTGTCATTACACAAAAACAAAAAAAAGGAGGAAAGGAAAAAAAAAAAAGAGATCAATGCTTTAGAAGTTGAACTATTCAATCATGGGAAATATATATCATTTTTTTTTTCTTAATTAATATTATATTTTCTTTCAAGGAGCAATCTGAAAATCTAAGAGTTGAAACAATTGACTTATTCTTCTATTTTTATTTTTTGCTTTTGAAAGTCAACATGGTAAAATATAAAAATTCAACGTGACTCACAATAAGTATTTGAACAACTTCATTATTCTATGAAAGCTGTGCTACAAGCCTCAATCTCTCAGAAAATATTTAATATAACAGATAAAATGTACTTATTCACATTTATTATTTATTAAAGTAATGCTATGTAAATAAAAAATTTATACATAATTTTTGTATATAATGATATAACTCATTGTAAACCTTTCATTTTAAATAAAATACAATTAAAGTATGATTTATTTACAACAATGAAAATATCAAATTTTATGTATGAATAAATTTTTTATTATGGGACAAATATAGGAATCGAGAAGTCACTTTGTGTTCAGGCCTTATTTAGGAAGTTAGCCATTTGATTTTTTGGCTATTTTAGTTTGGCTAAAAAAGTTATATTTGAGAGTTTTTTTAGGTGATTTGATAATTGTGATGTAAAAACTAAAATGATTATAGATTTGATGTGACATTTTACCTTGTTTGGAAAGTTAATTATTTGGCTTTCTCGGTTATTTTAGATTGGCTAAAAAGTTGTATTTGGAAAGTTGCTTTTTTTTTTTTTTTTAGTAGTTGATTTGTTGGTTGTGAGAGAAAAATAAAATAATTATTATTTAAATGTGATAATAAATCTTATTAGATAATATAATCTATATGTTCTTTTAGTGGGCAATTTTAGCATAACTCTCTTTCCACACAAAGACTTTATCTTATTGGCTATTTTAACAAATTTTGTAGTTTAATGAAATATTTTAACTCACTTCTTTTCCCATCCACGCCCTGATCACATTAAACTCCATACTCACTTTTATTACATGACAAATAATGAGTTAAAGAGTAAACCATATACATGACTCCAAAACTCATCTCGGCCCTCCGCTTTCGTAAAATACTCACAATAAAACTAGTAACTGTAAAAATGTAAAAATATAAGACCTCATAATTGTATATAATTTCAGGGCTTTTTTGCAAAATACTTAATTAAGAATTTCCTATTTTTAGTCCTTGTTTTAATCTCCAATTTCCACAGAAACATTGATCGATTTCCACAAATTGTGTGATAGCACAGGGAAAATAAGAACAGGAAACAAAAACAAAACACTGAAAAGTTTATTATTTGATAAATTGTAGCATAAATTATCATAGAGGTCTACTTGAATCAAAGTTCATAATTCATTGGCTAACCAGTCACCCATTTTGACAGACAAAGAGCAAATCAGTCACCTAACCTTAGATAGATAGACAAACAAAAGAAAGTTTGGTTTTCTTGCAATAACCAACAATCTCAATTCTTAACTCATTTGAGTTGTCCAGTGATTAGGGAAGCGAACTTAAAGGTGACATTTGAATTCAACTCTTGTTGGTTTTTTTCAGACTTGGCTTGGTTTGGCATCATCTAAATAAGTCAAAAAGTCACTATCTTATTTAAGTCACATCATCATATTTAAATCATATCATCTCTCTAACACATCACATCAAACCAAACCCAAACCCAACCCAAACCCACCAATAAGTCAAAAAGTACACTTTTTTAGTACATGCCAAATCAACCCTTAATTAATTTCTACAATTTGTGAGAGATTGCAGTTTTTCAAAATTTACTATGTAATGCGAGTCCAAATAGGCTTCCTCTTTCATGTCATTACAAAAATAAAAAATAAAATAAAATAAATAAACCCTCAATTTTTAGTAGTTGAACTGTTTACCTACAGATACTATATCATTTTTTTTCCCTCTCTTCAAATTAGTACTTGCATAACTTCAAGACAAGCAATCTGAAAATCCAAGAGTTGAAACAATTGACTTCTTCTTTTAATTCTTGCTTTTGGAAGTCAACATGGTAAAAATTTGACATGACGCACACCAATTAATTGGATACCTTGTTCCATTAAAGCTCTGAAACAAGCTTAAATTCCAGGTAAAGTATTTTATATAAGCGGTAGGTCAAGTGACTAAGGGTTGTTTGGGTGACCTAAATAAGTGTACTTTTTGTCTTTTTATAAAAAGATATGCAGAAAAGTAGAGAGATGATGTGATGGAAAAAAGATAAAAAGATGAATTATTTTTGAATTGCCAAACTTGGCCTAAGCTGATGCGATATTCTCTTTCACTCATTATTTATTATTAAGTTGTAACTATAAGACTGAAAAAGTCACTTTGTGCTTGGTTTGAGGTTCTAATTAAGAGTTCCATCACATTAAGTTGTGGTCTTACTTTTTATCACATGACAAATAATGACTCAAATAATACACTACATCAATTTGACTAAGTGACGTACTTGTTACAGAAATACTTTCTCTCAATCCCTGACAACATTTTAGCAATTTCCAACGACTTTGGCAAAAAAAAATTAGCATTGTGAAAGGCCCCCCAGAGCATTGATTTAGGCAAAGCTGTCAACATTTTGAACCCATTTCTCATTTTTTAAATATTATTTTTAGTTTTCTTCCTGATCAGCAAAAAACCAGCTGGTTCCATCCTGTGAACTATGAAGGGTACATGTTCATGTTCAAACCATGCTTTTAATGTCTTACTCTTGTTGGGGCCCCCAGATTGAAAACACTTCTCTGATAGCGGCATTTTTCATGCATTTAGTGGCGTTTTTCAAACATCCGTAACGGTAACTTATAGGCTGGAACAGAACACTTTGGTATCGTGTGTGGGCACAAAATTATCATTTTGAATAGGACATCATCAAAAGGAAAAGGGCTATCATCGGGTCAGTGTTGATAGAGTATGTTGTTGTAGAGTTGCTTCACACATTTCAAATTCTAATCGATCTTTCGAACAATGAAATGTGGCATTAATTGATTAATAATTGATGAAGTGAGAGCCATTGGACAAGAAACATTCAATCAAGCAACACTTCTTGTTATATTAATAATCTCATTACGATCAACATTTAGAAAAGAAAAAAAATAATAATAATAAATAAAAGAGATCCCAAACGGGATTGGCATTTATGACTAATTTTCTTTCTAAAACAATAGGGCACACTCCTGTTTTATGAAGAAAGACAACTCAACTCTTTAATATGAACATGAAAATGTTTCATGAATCAATTTTTGTCACTTTAGGCACATGAACAGGAAATTCATCAATCTCATCCATCCAAGGGTTCACCTCCTTCGCCGGATCAATAGTCCTCAGAGCACGCCAGACCGCACTATTACACTTAAACCCCGATCCAAACGCAATTTGCCATGTCCGGTCACCCTTCCTCATCCTCCCCTTAGCCTCGGTATATGCCAATTCATACCACAATGAACTACTCGATGTATTCCCAAACCTATATAGAGTCATTCTAGAAGGCTCCATATGCCTTTCAGTGAGGTCGAGGTTTTTTTCTAGCTCGTCTAGCACTGCTCTCCCTCCGGCATGAATGCAGAAATGCTCAAAAGCCAATTTGAAATCCGGAATGTAAGGCTTAATCTTCATCTTAAGGACCTTTCTGGCTACTAAAGTAGTGAAAAATAGGAGTTGCTCGGACATGGGAAGAACCAATGGCCCGAGTGTAGTGATGTTTGTTTTCAAGGCCTCTCCCGCTACAGCCATTAGGTCTTTTGACAATGCAACGCCGATTCTCCTAGTTTCATCCTCTTCTTGGAACACACAACTGTAACATTTGTCATCGGCTCCCTTGTGGGTACGCATGGTGTGGATGAGTTGGTACTTTGAACGCCTGCGATCAGATGAGCGGTTGGAGAGGAGGATTGCAGCACCACCCATTCGGAAGAGACAATTTGAGACAAGCATAGACCGGTTGTTGCCAAAGTACCAATTGAGAGTGATATTCTCCATGCTCACCACTAGGGCATAGGAATTGGGTTGCACCTGTTACATATAAGATCAATGGCTTATTACTCTTGAAAAACATGATGGCCCTAAAAGTAACAACATATATATGAATTAATGGCCATTTTGATCGGCCTAACTTGCTTGTGGGGAGAGGGTTTGCTATGTGTTAAATTCTCCTCTCCAACCGCTCACTGGGTGTTAACAACATATATATGAATTAATCACCACCCCACCTTTTTGTGTGTAATCAATTTTTTATGATGAGCCTCGCTGGTTTCACCGAACACCTATTAATTATGGTCCCCTCATCTTAGCTGGATATATGCAGAAAAAGTGCCCTTAATGTGTCAACATATGAAATGCATGTAGCCATCAAGCCAACGCAAATACTACATGTTAATGAGTAAGTTTGAAAATAGAAACTGATCACAGAATTTGATACAAAATATATATAAATGGATAAGATATTTGGTTCTACTAACAAATTCTGTAAAATCTTATCTATTCATGTGTATTGTGTTTATTATATATTTAGTTTCTGTGTTCATAGCAGAACTGTATATTAATATATTGAAATGAATATAATTGAACAACCAAATCAAATAGTTGGGTTGATGGTCGATGATGCATGATGTGATGCCTGAATTCGAATCTTACAAGTGCATGATACAATTTCTCCTTTCTCGGTTTGAGTTTTACCCATGCACAATATCACACTTGAAAAATAAAAATAAAGAGAGCAGTAATAAACAAACCTGTAATAGTTGTTTTGCAAGGTCAATTGAGATCAATCCAGCACTGCAGCCCATACCACCAAGACTGTAGCTCAAAACATTCCCCCTAAGCTTATAATGATTCACAACCATAGCCGAAAGCGACGGTGTAGGATTAAACAAACTGCAATTCACAATAACTATCCCAATATCCTTTGCCTTCACACCGGTTTTCGCCAAAACCTCATCGATTGCCCCAAACATCACCATCTCCGCCTCCTTCCTCGCCTCCGCCATACACGGATTAGGCGGGACCCGAATCACCGCCTCGGGCAAATACGTTTTCTGCCCGAGCCCCGACCGCTCCACAATCTTCTTCTGAAAAGCTATGTTCTCTTCAGTGAAAGTCCCTGCCTGTACAGACCTATCTATAAAAAGTTCTCTGCTACACATACGGGCCGGTTCGGGCTTGTAGCATGCGAAATTCACTAAATAGATTTTTCGAGGCCGGGTCATGAAATGGAGAGTGGCTAGGAAAACCAAGAGGGCTGAGCAGAGAAAAACTGTAAGTAGGTTGAATTTGAGGTGGTTCCATAGGTGGGCTAGGTCTCGGGGTTCGAGAGTCGAGAGATGGACTGAGACTATAGCTAGAAGTGGCATGAGCAATAGGTACATGGCATGGGAAATCAAGTAGTGGTAACCAAGCTTGACATATTTAAGCTTCACTGATAAGAGAAAATTGGGAAGAGCTTTGTTTTCATTAACCATAGTTTGATTTGATTTGATGAATCACAAAATTGAACAAAAACCAAGTATTGTAAAGATTGAATTGAAAGTATTTGAGGCTTGAGCCAACTGGGTTTTGAGATTTGGGGATGAAATTGAATAGGAAAAATTGGAGATATTGAGAATCAAAGAGGTCACAATATGGGAGAGACAAAATGGAGAGAGAGAGAGAGACAGAGAGAGAGAGTGATGGCTTGAAAGGCTGGGTGAGAGAATTTAAAGGGTGTGTGGAGAGAGAGAGAGAGAGAGAGAGAGAGAGAGAGAGAGGTGGAAGGGTGTAAGTGCAACTAACCCAACGAACTTTTAATTGTTAAGCCCGCTTTTGGCATTCAATTCAGCTAGCCAGGGGGGTGAGCGAGAGAGGTGTTTCGCGCGAAAAATGTATATTTACATTTTTGGCCTGGTTGTACCCAAACTAATTTCAACCTTGCCACTACTTCTAGAAGAGACTCTGGGCACGTGACGCGGCAGTTGGGTTGGTTGAACGTGGCATGTTAGGAAAATTGTTTGCACTTATAATTTTATAATAATTTAGTGATTTTTCTGTTTGGTTTTATTTTCTCTTTGGTTAATGGATTGTTGTTGAGAGTGAAAAGTAAAAATAAAATTAAGACTGTGTTTAGTTTAAAGATTTGGCGAGATTTGAAACGGAAAAAAAGAGAAAGATGAAGTGTGATAAAATATATCTATATTTCAATTAGTTTCACACACACATATATATATATATATATATTAAATTCATCTCCAAATTTATGAATAAAAAATAACCTAAAAGACATCTTATTTTTTGTTTGGTTATTGTGAAAAACAAAATAGAAAATATTAGAAATTCTAGATGCTCGCAATTTAAAGCCAATTGTGTGTAAAGGACTCTTTAATTAAATTGGGTAAACGCGTTTGAGTGGCTATTGTGATGGTATGAACAAATACATGCAGTTTTATTTAGTTCTATTAGTATTTTTTTAAAATTGTTTTTGGAGGGGAGATAATTGGAGTTCAAAGTACACTAATTATTGTTCAAGATTGCAGATATGTTTTATAAAAAAAAAATAAAAATAAAAATAAAAATCCTAAATATGATAATGACCTTGTTAGGTTGGTCCCCAGCTGGCTTAATTTGAGAGGACAAACTTTAATTTATTAGCTATCTTCATTTTTTTTTTCTTCATTTGACCAAAATAAAAAATAAAAATCACATGCACAATTACAATAACTGTAGGGTTAATTATCATTTTCATTCTCATAGTTTCATTTAAATTTGAGTTTTAATTTGAACAATTTGATCTCTACATTTTAAGTTAAATTTCAATTTGATTCTTCTGTCCAAATTTCTATTAATTTTTTCTCTGTGTACACCTTAAAGGACTGACAAGTAATCCCAAAATAGTTAATTTTAATTTCCAACTTAAATGGAATAATCAAATTAAAATTAAATTTAAAATGTAGGGAATAAACCGTTCAATTTAAAACAATAAGAACTAAAATCAAATTTGGACCAAATTATAAGAGTTAAGAGTGTAATTAACCAATAATTTTATTAACCACGGGATAAAAATGTTGACCAAAACACTTATATCTCATTATTTATTTATTTGTCAATAGATCGGAGAGTAATTAAATTATGGGAAATATTTACATTATCTAACAAATCACTAGCCTTGATAAAAAAATAAAAAATAAAATAAATCACTAGCTCATAATAATTAGAAAGTCAATATCAATCCACTATGTCAAACTCAATAATCACTATTATACAATCTCTATAATAGGGTGAAAAATAAACTGACCACCATACAGAGTATCAAACTCTTCTTGATAGAAGTTAAACCAAAGATCTTACACCACAAAAAGGGTGCTACAAACCACTAGGTCACAATGTATAACGTTATCACAAAATACATAACATTATCATAAAAAATGCGTAACTTTATTTATGAATCACAAATTGTTGTAATTCTACTCAAAAAAATATATAATATTTACCACAAAAATACATAATAGATGCATATAATACGAACCTCCTCAATAGTGTGTACCATAGAGTTTCCAATTTCAAAATTATAATTGTCATTCATTTTTTTAATAACAAAGATAATATGATTATATAGTTGTCAATATTTGATCATCTTATTTTTTGTATAAATAATTTACTTAATTTTTTTGGTACATCAGAATAAAAAATAATTAACTTAATAAACCCTATGGGCCCCTTTGTTTTCAAATGTAAGTTGAGTAGGATTATTAGTGAGGGGACTATGCCTGGTTTGGCTTATACTATATAAGCTAAAAAGCCAAAAAGTTACTCTAAAATTCAAAAAGATATCACTATTCATCAAAAAAAAAATAATAATAATAAAATAATTTTTTTCTGCCCAAGTACACACCGAATTGACAACAAGTCAGTTGCTGTGCGGCGACAGTGCACCTAAATGAAAGGATTGAGTGTGATTTGCACACACACCGTTATTCGGCCTGTGGGGCCTATCACGGATTCCATTTTGATAATCTGAACCGTTAAATGTGTAGAACTCGTCGAGTACTATATGTCTGAAGAAAATCACATTGATCGGATATCGATAACTATATGATCAAATCAGTTATGTACAACAAATGGATGGTGTTATAATTAATGATTGAAAAATAAATAAGTCTGATCAGATAGCTATCGATATCCGATTAACGTGATTTTTTATAGATACATAGTGTTCGACGAGTTACACACATTGAACGGTTCAGATTATTAAAATGGACCTGTGATGACCCCCACGGGCCAAACAAAACCGTCCAGTGCTTTGTACAAAAATTAGGCAATAATTTCCATAGCCAATTCACTCCAGCCGGTTGTACGGCTGGGGCCCACCTCTCACTAATCATCTCTTACACACTTTTTTTATACAATATTTTAATACACATTTTTTCATAAAAAGTCAAAAAGTTAACCCAAATCTCCATATTTTTTTCTCAACTTTTTTAGTCAAAAAAGACAAAAAGTGTACTTTTTTAGCACACCACAAACCAGCCCTAAGAAAAATTGTATTTATTGGATAATTAGTGAAATAGCAATGGGTCCTGTTATGGTGTGCAACCCTTTAAGGTTGCACACCATATGCAACTAACACAAAAAGTGTAAGTGTAAGGTATAAACATAAAACAGGACGGCAAACAGAAAAGACGTAAGTGTAAGGTGTAAGTTGCACACTTAAGAAAAGTCCAATAGCAATAGTTTCAGTTTGTTTTGAGAAATAGGAGTGTGATTAATCATATAAAATTTCACAAATACCCTTGTATTACTATCAAATTTGGGCTTATACCAACTAATAAATGCATTACATATTTTAATATTAAAAAAATATTTTATAAATATTAAAATTATATTTCATAAATATATATATTTTTGGTACTATTTTATTTTTTTAATATAATTTTTTTTGGTATAAATATTATTATACTATTATATTTTTATATTAAATTATTTTGATATAAAGAATGACGGAGTAAAAAATGATGGAATAATTAAAAAAAAGATAGAGAAAAGGCCATACTAATCAAGCAGAATATACAAATTAGGTAGGATAATAGAGGGCAAAATAGTAAATTCTTCTCTAATCTCAAAAGATTATTTTTCTGATACCATATCTCATAGGCTACTATTAATCCCATCCATGGAGGTTTATCATAACAACAATGATTCATATTACTAAAAAAAAGGGGTACTTACCAATCAGTCTTATTAACTAGACTTATTTACCTATAGGTCCTAACTAATAAATTTAACACTATAAAAATAAGAGATTGATAAATTTATGCATAAAAACAAAGAGACTGATAAATTTGTCACTATAAATTTATTCATAAAAATAAAAGACTGATAAATTTATCTTTATCACTTAATAAATTTATCAATAGGACTTAATGGATAATAAGTCTCAAAAGTAGGACCTATTGGTAGTTTACCCTAAAAAAAAGACCACTAATAGTACTAATGTATTGAGAATGCTAAAAAAAAAGAAAAAAAAGTGCCCACTATCACATTATTAGTGATATTATTAGAGCACCACTTTTAATACTCTCAACCATTTTTCTTATCATAATCCGAATATATTATGAATTTCGTTCACCATTTTATAAATAAACACAATATTAATAAATTACACATCTATTATAATTCAATCTTATCTCCTATAACTCAAAAACAAACCAACCCTATAAGATAAACAATGGACCCTTTAAGCCCAGCAGCCTCTCAGTTGGATTGCCAATAAAATCGAATCCATATCCAAATTCTAAACAAACGAACATTCAAAAAAGACCTACAATGAAAAAATTACATAATTTAATGTGAGGGCAAATCACAACAACTAAGGAACCTGGTTTAGTTGGTAGTTAGGTGTGTTCTATATATTCTAATGAGGTCATTTGGCACTTATAGATGAAATTGTACTAAACCGTTAGGAATATAATTTTTTTGCTTATTATATTAGGTTTTAAAAATATTTCCTTTCATTGTAAATACATGTAAAATCATTCAACAATGATTCATCCCACTAAAAACATCACCACTAATAGCACTAATGCATTAAAAAAATAGAAAAAAAATAAAAAAAATACAACTCCAAGACCAAAACATCACATCATTTCTGGCGGGACCCACTGCCACCTAATTAGTGGGAGCACTAATTAGTGGTCCCAAGCATTTTTCAAAATCATTATTGGGGAATCATTCATTCATATATTTTTTAATTTTTTTTTCCTGGTTTTATGAGAGTATTTCAAACACTGAATGAAAAAAAAATCAATGCATTCATTTAAGTTTTATTTTATTTTATTTTAATTATTGTTGTTTTAACTTTCAGTATGGGCATTTTAGGTTAAATTAATGACTAAAATTAAGATGAAAGTATTTCAATGTTTAATATTGTTCATGTAATAATTTTTCAATAAAGTATTTCTTTCTCCACTCGTCTATTTTTACTGAAAAATTAAAATTAAAAAATTATTGTATTTTTTTAAATTCAATTTATGATTTATTGAAAATAGATTAAAATTGTGTTGTAATTGATTCAATGAATGTTTTAATTCTAAATTTTTGTTAGGAGAAAAAGAACATTTTTTTTTTTAAAATTAATGAAAAATGTTTTCACATGTTATCATCGACATTAAAAAAAAGTTTAGCTACGAAGTTATTGTAAAAAACCGAAAGGTTAATAAAAATAAATATTATAAATATAATGTACGTAATGTCCTGGCATTTTAGTTATTTGATCAATTCATTTTTAATATTCACGAACCTATTTTTCATAACATTAAGGCCATGTTTGTTTGAGCGGACTGGATTAGCATTCCCATGACTAATAGTCCTAGGATTATCAATTCGTTGAATTATGTATCCTATCTTAACTAATAGTCAAGTTAAAAATAATTAGTCCGTACTTTAATTGTTTAACCAAACATCGGATTGATAATTTTATTGGACTATTAGTCCAATCCCAAGCTCATGTCCACCCAAACAAACATGACCTAAAAGATCAAAAATAGTTGAACTGGATTAGAAAATTTAATTTATGTTAGTTGAGTTCTTTAACCGCATTCCACCAGCTCAGTTGTTTTGAATTCAACCTTAATTTATCTTAGTCTATAATCCAACAGATTGACATTTGCACGAATCTTTTAGATGGATCTATGGGCTGAGTTTTGGCACGGGCTTTGATAAGCCCATCGGGCCAGGCTAATTTTATCCAGCAAAATGAGCAATTTCTTCAGCTATGAAAACTTTTTAGTTTATGCCTTACATGAACATATTTCTACAAAATTATGGGGAACTAGGCTAAAGAATACACAATGGATGCTATGGCTTTTAAAAAATTATATCGGGATATGTAATGATATCGATAATACGTTCTTATATTAGTTCATATCGGACAGTATTGAATGATGTATTAGTCAATAACGGTATTAGAAGTTTAAAATCTTATTATGTAATAGTCGATGTTTAAAAACCTGATGTAGCAATCAATTAATCCATGTTGTTTTCTTCCATTTTGCATTAGACATTGATTTAATCTTGTGCATAATGTGCCTTTATATGTTGACGTTGCAGAAACGTATAATAATGAAAGATAGGATAATGTCTTTGAGTTTGTTGATACAAAGTTGAATGTCGAAGACAAAATCATTCTTTGAACTCATTGATTCACAAAGTAAAAGTTTTCTACAGTGTTTAATCCACAAAGAATACCGCAGTGAAAGAAAGAGTATATGTATAACAACTCCATAAACTGTCTATTACCAATTCTAAAACCAAAAATTAATGAAAATGAAAACTTAATCAAATCCTTAACAAAACGGAAAATTGGCAAAATAGGTCATAATCAAATTAGTAAAAAGGGAAAATCTGCCCTAACAACAAAAACACGCAAGAAAACATGCTCAAGAAGATTGATTTCGCCTGAAATTCAGAATGGGGTTTTGGAATTTTATTGCAGTGTAAAGCACACAGTTGAAAATAACAGTTCATTGAATAGGTCCAAGCAGTAATTTAAAAAAAAAACAATCAAATAAATACACTTTTCCCATCATAAAACAAACTGGTGAGATGGGAGTGACAAGTTCATAGAAAAACACAGTTGTTATATTGCACCAAAATAGGCCATTCAAAACAATTTACAGATCAAGTATACCGAAAATCTCTTGTAATATCATCTAGTCAATTAATGTGTAGTCTCATATTCCAATGAATAAAAGAGAGGGAAAAAAGAAAAAAAGTAAAAAAAAATTTCTAGTGAATATACCCGATCAATTGGAGAGTCGACTACTTGACAGCAAAGTAGAATCTACTCTGTGCCATTGTGACCACAAAGATTTTCATCTACTTAATCCCGGAACTAGAGATCTTGAAGATCTTGAATAATGTTCAAGGAGCGACAAGACTTTAGCTGCCTTTCTTTGAAGATCGCGGCCCTCATTCACACGACAACCAGTCACAGGAAAAAGAGTTAACTTCACAGCAGCTCCATAAATCTCCACCATTTCCCTTGAAATGAAAATCTTCTCCAAGACCCTCAAAGCCTCTTCCTTTAAAGACTCTGTTCCCCATCCCAAAACCTCTACTATCGGTTGAATAGCATCGGCTTGATGTAGTACATTGGCCCCTCGGTAAGGAGAGTCTTCCCGAACCAGAGTTGAAAGTGCTTGAATTACTTCATATGTCGTTTCATGAACTTTTTCTTGTAATAGATTCACTAGCTTAGTCAATGCATTTGCTTGTAACATGCAAAATGTGGTTGTGACACTGCAAGTGCTCCCGTGGGCTACACATAAAGGGTCACGTGTCTTACGAAAATACCAGCAGCTGACTTCTTTGGTCAGAACAGTAAGTTTCAGACTACTCGCGGAAAGATTGCCAATGAGAGCAGCGGCTCTTGCCTTGGCAGTCACTGAACCAGACTCGAGAAATTTCACTAGCAAAGGGTATGTGCCTAGTTCCACCACAGCCCGTTGTGACTCTAGATTTGCTGGATCTGTGAACCTGAAGAGAGCACTCAAAGCGTTTTCTTTCGCTTCCATGGTCCCAGATCTTAAGATGTTTATGATTGCATTCAGACCGTCCAATTCTATTAGTTTCTTCGTGAGCCATTCTTCTGATTTCGGAAGATTGGCTAATAAACCAGCTGCAGCCATTTGTACATCGCTGTTATTGTTGTTTTCAAGAAAACTCACTAAGGCCTCTAGCCTTCTTGGCTTGAGAAGGTATTCAACAACTCCTTGTGATTCTTGCTGTGAGAAGAGGAAGAGAAGGTTTAACGCAACTTCACGGATTTCAAGATCAGAGTCATCAAGAAGAGGAAGAATGAGCAAAACACCATTTGAAGTGAGAACTGCTGTCTTGACAAGCCTGGATTCCGATCGACAAATTTCAAGAAGAGTACGCAAGGTAGGCCTCCTGACAATGTATGATGAGTTGGGATTTTGCTGAAAAGCTAACAAGTTAGTGATAATTGGCTCTAATTCAAGTTTGTTCCCGGTTCCATCAACAAAGAATTTAGTTCCATCACCATTGGAAGCAAGTTTCGCCAGGACTTCAGAACATTTTGCAATAATAATTGTGCGTAAATGTAAAGAAAACATTAATTTCAGAAGCAAAGGAACCCCACCAGCATCAGCAATACGCATTTTGTTTTCGTGACAAACTGAAAGCTTTACTAATGCTGATAAAGACAACTCTTTTGATTCGACATTTCCAGATGCCATTTCAAGCAAAGGAGGTATCACTCCTGCCTCACCAAGCAACTTTATATTTTGTTCAACTAGTTCCATGCTAACAAGTGCTCTCACCATTGATATCCTCGATGGCTCTGACCCTGAAGAGAAAAAGAATGATGTCATACAAATTTCAATTTTAAAATAAAGTTTAACTATGTGCAACAACTTTTTCATTTGATGGTGATCAGTTTGAAGAATCTCATATCACATAAACAAGAGAAAAAGGAAAATTAGTCAACAAATCTTAGGGCTAAGCTATGAGCATGACTGGAGGATCCATGAAATGGAACCAAGCTAATGTTTACACAGATAGCGAATCGAGAAAATGGAAAAATTAGTCAAAAAGGACTTTGGGTGCCAAGATTTGGACAAAACTTTCAGAATCTTTGTGTGTAACAAGCACCATCAAAACAATTACAAAGTTATATAGATGAGTAGTCTTCTCACAAGATTTCAAGGTAAAGGATTTCTAATATTGAATGTGATTAATAAACTTTACATACATACATACATACAAATGATTATCTCAGAAACTCAAAGAGGGATAAATTCTCTAACCTTGAATTATACAACCAATAAGTGGTTTGTACCAATCTGCCTCAGCGGCACGAACAATGTTCTCCTCATCTTCATCACAAAGCTTCATCAAGATTTCCTCAGCCTTTTCTTTTGACTCCTCGACTGGACTCTTAAGGAAGGCAACAAGGAAATGGATTGCATGATGCTGCTGAGAAAGTTTCCTGCAAACAGATGAATCCCAACCAGATCTGTCTTGCAATAATTCATATAGCAGCTTAACCGCAGCCTTTGATAGGCTTGAGTCAACCCCTAAGCAAGGAATGATGTGATCAAACCCCCGGGAATCCACCACTTCTTCCTACAAAATTTGATTTCAAATGTAGGGTTTAGATTATTGTGAAGCAAATTTGTTTCATGAAATTTGTTTCCTTCCCGTGAAACAAATTTGAAAATATGTATATGTGTGCCTGAGATGCATAGACATAGATACATGACACGCATTACGTATATGTTGACATAAAGTTTTTCAAAAAATATAAAATATGACACATGAGGGACACGTATAGAATATATAGTTTTGTATTGTATGTCTAAGGATAAGCAATTTTATATGTCATATATATGAATATTAAAATTCAAAGATAATAATTTTTTTTTTAAGTCTAAAAAGGAGAATTGGTATGATTTTTTATGTATTTATTTTATTCTTTTATTGTTGGATTCTAAGTAATTTTATTCGAACTTGTAATGTGTATCTAAGAGATAGAAACATGTGTTTCCCAAGCGTCTAAAGCTTGTCAAAGTATAGTAATTAGTAGAACATGTTTGGACGTTATGTCTCACACGTGTTTGGAAGTGTCTGGCAGCGTCGTGTTAGTGTCCAACACGACACTCCACCTTCTTAGAAGTATGTGTGTCTTATGTGTGTGCATGTGTCTGCATGTGGATGCATCCAAAGGTTTAAAAGAAGAAGATGACAGAAAGGTTTGATTAAACATCCAAAACGAATAAAAAAAACACCATTAACATACAAGAACTGTCATTAAGATTGTCTGTTAATCTTTTTGGTTGAAGGAACTGCTAACCTTATTTCTTGGATTCCCTTCGACGACATCCTTTAAGGTAATTAATATCTTTTCTTTCACATCTCTGTTGTCTGAGCTTCCAAGGATTGAAACAATAATATCAGTGAGACCACCAATGGAAATCCAGTCCTTGTTAATCGAATTCTCGCTCATAAGCTCTTGCATTTGATCTAGAGCCTCTTCCACTGATGAGTCCATGTCCAACAATAGTTTCAACTTGCACGATCTGATTTTGACACAGTAATTAAGTTCATTCCACTCTTGAATCGATTGCCTCAGCTGAAGATTAGACCTATAAGAAAAGTCCTCAAGTGGATCTCCCGTTTCTGGATCAGTTTTCTCTCCACACGCAAACCAAGCTTCAAGGGCTGTCCTCTCACATGAAGTACCAGTACATAGGCTGACAGGATCAACCATCACCGTTCTAGTTATACAACAAATGAAAGCATTAAATGGCTGAATATATTCTTCTCTTGGATCATATTTGTCTATGACTTGAAGCCGTTGGAAGTACTGCCTCTTGATTTGTTCATAATCTCTTGCAGCATCAGCTCGGGATAGCAGCTCAATGATCTGCTCCAAGAAGAAAACTTCAGCCCTTTCTTTCCTATTGGACGCTTCTTCCTTCTCTCTTCTGAAGCTTTCTAGCTCTTTGCTTATCTCCGAGGGCTCCACTGGGACCCCAACCGCCTTTGCTATTTCTTTAAGCATGTCATTTGCAAAACCCTGGTCAAGTTTCTGCTCTGTAAGGCCTTGATTCAACTTGTCAACAATTTGGAGCTGAGATTGAGAAGCTTCAAATTCCGCTCTTTGCATCTCGTTCTGTAACCTATTCACTTGCTCGGATATCCCTGAAAGAACTTCGGTGTTTGCTAGTGATAAAGCGGCCAAAGACTTCCCTATATCTCGTGTGACATCTTGTACCTCCTTGACAATGTGGCTGCACTTGACTAGCAAGTAGAAACGTGCTCGGTTTTTGTACTTATCGACCAAGTTATTAGCCTTCTTGACATCAGCTTCAAGGAATTCCAAAGCTTGCCTTGCAGCTTCTGAATCGTTCAGTTTTTGGAGCTGCAATTCTGTTAAGACTCGCTCAATGTCAAAAAGGTGCTTTGAGAGAACCTTGAAACTCTCCTTCTCGAAAACAACATCCTTTGCAGCTTGAGCAGTTTTGATGACCTGGCTCGTGAGCACAGTTAAGAGGGTTCCTATTGGTATGAGCTCCAAAACCATAGTTGTTTCTATGTCAAATCCTCTACTTAAACCAAAGAAAGTGTTTCATGTTCTTCATTCTTCAACATAATTCCACTATTTTCCTCGTTTTCCTGAGCATTTATCAAATTATTAGCCAATCTTACCGCCTAATTGATGCACAACATTTTAGAATAAACCTTACCCACAATAGAACTCTTCAACAATGAACAATACTCAAAATGCAGAAGCTTAGACTGACTAAGAGATCAGAGAAAGAAGAAAAAGGTGAACTGGGATACCAATCAAGGACCTTTAGATCTCATGTTCTTTGCATAAGTTTGTGCACAAAGCAATTGGAGTTTGAGACCCAATTAATTTGTTAAAAAAATTTTAATTTGGTTTGATTTAGATATAATATATTTTAATATATTATATCTAATTTTTAAAAACCTAATTCAATTTGGTACCCATTAGGGTTTTGATAACAAAACTCAAGAATCAATTATATATATATATATATATATTTAATATTGGTTTTTTTCCCAAGAAAAAGCAGTATTGTGTGGCTGCTTGAGATTAAAAAGCAATTAAGTGGAATCAAAAAAAGTTTGGGTCAGTTTGCTTCGTTTCAGCTGCTTTGATGAAGCTAATTTGGTTTGTTATTTTAGGTCTTCTACAATTTTGATTTTGAAGATTTTGTGAGATATTTCCTCTTGTTTATTTGTGATTATTTGGAATTTATCTAAGGGTGATTTTTAGAGATCATTCGTGTCTCGTTTGTAATCGTTTGGAAACTTATTTGGTTGATAATGGAATCGGATTTCGATCCCGTGGACGTACCTTACATTGAGGGAACCACGTAAAATTCTTGTGTTGCTTTTGATTTAATTCTTTCGCATTAGTTTTTATTCCCATTGATTGATTTACTTGTGAAAAATCATATATTTTCCCTAACAACTGGTATCAGAACTTACGATTTATTTGGGTTTAATTATTTGTGTAAATCAATGGGTCGTATGTCTAGTTTCAATGGAAGTAATTGGGTAACTTAGAAAACTAAAATAGAGAGTCTATTATTTTGTAAAGATTTGTATGGGCCCATTGAGGGTGATAGTGGCAAACCTGATAATATGAAAGATGATGAATGGAAGAGGCTTAATCGAAAAGCCGTTGGTGTTATCCGTCAATGGATTGATGACAGTGTGTTTTATCATGTTGCTACTGAAACTTCAGCACATGATTTATGGAAAAAAATTAGAAGGTCTTTATGATAGGAAATCAGCCACAAATAAAGTTTTTCTGTTTCGTAAGTTGGTTAATTTAAAATATAAAGAGGGCAGCCCTATTCTGAAATATCTGAATGAAATAAAGAGTATTGTTAACCAATTTGCTTCTATGAAAATTGTTTTTGATGATAAGTTGCAGGCTTTGATACTACTTAGTTCTTTGCTCGAAAGTTAGGAGACTTTGGTTGTGATAGTTACTAATTCGGCACCTGATTGAGTTGTCACAATAGGCCAAGTCACTAGTAGTTTGTTGAATGAAGAAACTAGAAGAAAATTAGCGGGTTCCTCTCATTCGGAAGCATTTGTTGTGAGAGGCTGAAGTAAACAAGGAGGATGAGTAAGACTCCTCATGGTCGTGATAAAAGCCGTAACAAATCAAAAGATGGTTCTTTTTTAAAGAAAGACATTGAGTGCTATTATTGCCATGAGAAAGGACACATGAAGCGGAAATGCCGAAAGCTCAAGAATAAGAAAAAAAGACGTGACAAAAGTGTGGATAAGAAAAAAAAAGACACAATGGCAGTTACTAACGTTAATCTCATGGTCGTTTGTGAAGATGATTGTATCGATTTTGTGGGTCAAGAGAGCAATTGGGTGATTGATTCCGGTGCTTCTTTTCATGTGATTTCTCGAGTTGATTTCTTCACTACATATACCAAAGGAGATTATGGTTCCGTTCTAATGCATAATGAAGGTTTGTCCAAGATTATTGGCATGGGTGATGTTTTCTTGGAAACAAATTTGGGCTGCAAGTTGTTGCTTAAAGATGTGAGGCATGTTCCCGACATTCGCCTCAATTTGATCTCTACTGGGAAGTTAGATGATGAAGGCTTCAACAACAAATTTGATGATAGAATATGGAAGCTCACAAATAGTTCTTTGGTGGTGGCTAAGTGCAAGAAGACTCATACACTTTATTCGATGTAAGGAAAAATTTGTAAAGGTGTTGTCAATGTACTTGAAGATGATACTTCTACTGAATTGCGGCACAAGCGGCTTGGCCATATTAGTGAAAAAAGGCTACAAGTTTTGTTCAAGAAAGAACTTCTATCCAGTTTGAAAGGTACGCATTTCAAAACTTGTGTTCATTGTTTGGCGGGTAAACAACATAGAGTTTCTTTTCATAAAAATGTTACTTCTAGAAAAGAAAATGTTTTGGAGTTGATTCATTTGGATGTTTGTGGTCCTTTAAAAGTTAGAACACATAGTAGTGCACTTTATTTTGTTTCTTTCATTGATGATTATTCAAGGAAAGTTTGGGCTTTTCTACTAAAAACTAAATATCAAGTTCTAGAAGTATTTAAGTATTTTCAGGCAATGGTTGAAAGAGAAACAGGGCAGAAATTGAAGTATATCCGATCAGACAATAGTGGTGAATACATTGGGCTATTTGACGAGTATTGTCGTAGCCAAGGTATTCGGCATCAAAAGATAGTTAAAAAGACTCCTCAACAAAATGGCATTGCCGAGAGGATGAACTGCACCATTGTGGAAAGAACAAGGTGTTTGCTTTCACAAGCTAAATTGCCAAGATCCTTTTGGGGTGAGGCAATGAAGACAGCGGTTGACGTGATCAATTGTCTCCTTCATATCCCTTGAATGGTGATGTTCCTGAAAGAGTTTGGACCGGCAAAGATGTGTCTTATGAGCACTTGAGAGTGTTTGGTTGCCGAGCGTTTGTTCACATTCCAAAAGATGAGAGGTCCAAGCTTGATAGTAAGTCAAGACAATGTATTTTTTTTAGCTATGGGCGTGATGAATTCGAGTATAGATTGTGGGATCCAGTCGACAAGAAAGTCATTCGAAGCCGTGATGTTGTATTTCTTGAAGACCAAACAATTAAAGACTTTGGCAAAGGTGATCAACCGAAGCCAAAAATTAGTGATCTCATTGACATGGATCCATCTCCTTCATCTTCAGTTGATGATGACAATAGGGGAGATGCGCAGCCACCCATTGAAGATGTAGAGGATGATGCTAATCCTAATGAAGTTGAGCTAGAAATTGAGGAAGAGCATCCAACTCAAGAGCCGCCACCACAACTTGAATTGAGGAAATCTACAAGGGACCGGCAACCTTCAAGAAAGTATCCTCCCAATGAATTTGTATTGATATCCGATCAAGGGGAGCCCGAGAACTACCAATAAGCAATTGAGTATGCAAAGAAAGATGATTGGAAAAAAGCCATGGAAGAGGAATTGAATTCCTTACTTGAAAATCACATTTATGATTTGGTGAAGTTGCCTAAGGGGAGGAAAATTTTGAAAAATAAGTGGGTTTTCAAATTGAAGAATGATGGCAAGAATCTGAGATACAAAGCACGTCTTGTTGTGAAAGACTTTGGGCAAAAGAAGGTATTGACTTTGATGAGATTTTCTTGCTGATTGTGAAGATGTCTTCTATTCGGGTTATACTTGGCATGGCTACAAGTATGAACCTTGAAGTTGAGCAACTTGATGTGAAGACTGCATTTCTTCATGGTGACCTTGAAGAAGAAATTTAAATGGAGCAATCAGAAGGTTTTGAGGAAAAAGGGAAAGAGAAATTTGTTTGCAAATTGAAGAAAAGTTTGTATGGCCTCAAAGAAGCCCCGCGTCAATGGTACAAAAAATTTGACTCTTTCATGATGAATAATGGTTTTTCTAAAACCACTTCGGACCATTGTGTGTTTGTGAAAAATTTCCTAGATGGCAAATTTGTTATTCTTTTACTTTATGTTGATGACATGTTAATTGTGGGTCAAGATTCTACCATGATTAACAGATTGAAATTAGAGTTGAGCAAGTCTTTTGCTATGAAAGATTTGGGACCGGCAAAGCAAATACTTGGTATGAAAATTATTTGTGATCGTAAAGAGGGGCTGATTTGGTTGTCTCAAGAAAGTTATATTAAGAAAGTTCTTGAGAGGTTCAACATGGATAAAGCAAAGCCGGTTGGTTGTCCACTTGTGGGTCACTTCAAGCTTAGTTCGAATCAATGTCCTACAAGTGAGAAAGACAAGGAAGAGATGTTGAAAATTCCTTATGCTTCAGCAGTTGGTTCTTTAATGTACGCCATGGTCTGTACAAGGCCGAATATTTCACACCGTTGGTGTGGTGAGTCGGTTTCTCTCTAATCCGGGTAAAGAACATTGGGTAGCGGTAAAATGGATTCTAAGATATCTTTGAGGGACTTTGAAGGTGTGTTTGTGTTTTGGAGATGGTAAGCCGATGCTTGATGGGTTCACAGATTCTGACATTGCTGGTGATGTTAATTCTAGGAAATCTACTTCGGGGTATTTGATGACTTTTGCAGAGGGAGCTGTGGCATGGCAATTTAAATTACAAAAATGTGTTGCTCTCTCAACTACCGAAGCTGAATTTATTGTCATTACAAAAGTTTGCAAAGAAAAGTTATGGTTGAAGAAATTTTTACAAAGATTGGGTTTAAAGCAAGAAAAGTATGTGCTTTATTGTGATAGTAAAAGTGTTATTCATTTGAGTAAAAATTTTACTTTTCATTCGAGATCGAAACACATTGATGTGAGATACCATTAGATTCGTGATGTATTGGATTTGAAATTGTTACAACTCGAAAAGGTTTACACAAATGATAATATTTC